>OY743162.1:16169039-17419039 GCA_963555695.1 Dasypolia templi | reverse complement strand
TAATTTTGCCATCTTTAATATTCAGATTACACAGGTCGTTAATATAAATAAGTTATAGCGTGGGGCCCAGAACACTCCCCTGAGGAACGCCAAAACCAGTATTTTTCTGCTCATCGCTCGTAATATTATCTATTCTAACACATTGGTAGCGGCTGTAATCAGTGAAAAGTTTCAGCGGCGTTCCCCTTATTCCTGTTGTCTCTAACTTTTTCAGAAGGACAGAAAATGACACCGTGTCGAAGGCTTTGGCTAAATCGAGAAAGACTCCCAGGGTCTGGTTTCCTTTGCCGAGTTCTTCTGAAATATAATCAGTCAGGCTATACACCGCACCGGCTGTCGATAGTTTGGCTCTAAAACCAAATTGCGCAGGGGTTTAAGATGTTTTTTTCTAGGTAATTAACTAGTCTACTGTTTATAATTTTCTGTAGTATTTTTGAAATTGATGGGAGCAAGGATATTGGCCTATAATTATTAACTACGCCTTTATTTCCCGATTTAAAAATAGAGATTACAACTGCCTTTATTAGAGAACTAGGGAAAACTACTTTGGAAAGACAGATTCGAAATATATGCGTTAAGGGAGGTACCAAAATCTGCTTAAAGATTTAAAGATCAAGGTTTGATTGATGACTGTTTGTATCAATGAGGAAAGGTCCATGTCAATGTTAAAACCAATCAGAACACAAGTAGAGATCTCATTTTGTGTCGGCAGTGAAAGTTTGAACTTGCTCATATGTATACTAGAAAGGTTTAAAGGTATGAAGGTAAACAATCTTGATGAGTCTTTTTAATCATTCACTCAGTTTAAAAATATAATGCTATTAAAAGCCAATGTGAATACAACAATAATGACTACTAATCCAATTAGACCATTAGTTTAAGCAGTAGTATATTTGTTTAATATGTGTTTGTGTAAAAAGTCACATCAAGATTGTTTACCTTTATTTAACTACCTAGACCTTTCTAGTATAGTTCTTTCAGCCGATGCATTTACTAAAGGTCAAACGTCCCTGGAAATCTCTAGAGACGTCGAGCGAAGTCATACGACGATGCCTTATCACGATTTCTCTCTACATTTCTGTGCCTCTGGGGGTGTCCCGAGACATTAATTCGTCCTCAAGTGAAATTAATCATTTATTCAATCATTCAACACTACTTTTTACGAATGAGGTTTTTTCATGAAGGCAAGTGTTAAATCAAATGGATCGTTTTATAGAAGAATACATACCAGTGGGTCTTAGACAGTTTTGTGCGGCACAGTCCTCTTCATCTTCCGCGGATGACGCAGATGACGAGCTGCTGCGACGTTGACTGCCGGACGCCGCGCCGCCGCGACCTGTGCCTGAACTGCTGGCTGCTGAGCGCTGGCCTAAGAACATAAATAATCAATTTTAACCTTTGAAGCTCTATTGGTATTCGACCATTCAGTAGATTGCTTACATTGCATTGGTAATAGGAACAAAAAAACACGGTACGCGAGTCCAGAAATTTGGAACGCATAGGAACGTGTCCGACTGAAGCCAGTAAGTTCAATGTTTCACATTAAACCGATACCGTCTTTCAACTTCTTTCTTAATTTAAAACTTATTGTTGGACTGTGATAAAGCTTAGTATATTGTAAATGGTACGAATATCTTGAACACAACAGTCGAGGTTACTTTTAGTTACAAGAAATGAGTAACATCAATTTCGTTGTGTTATCTGGACGTCCCATAAAATATTCAGATCTTTCTTGGCATAAAGGCCTCGTAGCCATGCCATATACATTCAAAAAAAAAAAAAATCAGATCTTTCGTCGACTATTCCCGTCCTATATTTTTTTCTTCTCCCCTTGGAAAAGTGACTTAGGTATAGATAACTCACCCATCCTGGTCTGCCGCGGGTGCTTGCCGCGCGAGGCCGCTCCTGGCGCGCCATGTAGTGACTTAGGTATAGATAACTCACCCATCCTGGTCTGCCGCGGGTGCTTGCCGCGCGAGGCCGCTCCTGGCGCGCCATGTAGTGACTTAGGTATAGATAACTCACCCATCCTGGTCTGCCGCGGGTGCTTGCCGCGCGAGGCCGCTCCTGGCGCGCCATGTAGTGACTTAGGTATAGATAACTCACCCATCCTGGTCTGCCGCGGGTGCTTGCCGCGCGAGGCCGCTCCTGGCGCGCCATGTAGTGACTTAGGTATAGATAACTCACCCATCCTGGTCTGCCGCGGGTGCTTGCCGCGCGAGGCCGCTCCTGGCGCGCCATGTAGTGACTTAGGTATAGATAACTCTCCCATCCTGGTCTGCCGCGGGTGCTTGCCGCGCGAGGCCGCTCCTGGCGCGCCATGTAGTGACTTAGGTATAGATAACTCACCCATCCTGGTCTGCCGCGGGTGCTTGCCGCGCGAGGCCGCTCCTGGCGCGCCATGTAGTGACTTAGGTATAGATAACTCACCCATCCTGGTCTGCCGCGGGTGCTTGCCGCGCGAGGCCGCTCCTGGCGCGCCATGTAGTGACTTAGGTATAGATAACTCACCCATCCTGGTCTGCCGCGGGTGCTTGCCGCGCGAGGCCGCTCCTGGCGCGCCATGTAGTGACTTAGGTATAGATAACTCACCCATCCTGGTCTGCCGCGGGTGCTTGCCGCGCGAGGCCGCTCCTGGCGCGCCATGTAGTGACTTAGGTATAGATAACTCACCCATCCTGGTCTGCCGCGGGTGCTTGCCGCGCGAGGCCGCTCCTGGCGCGCCATGTAGTGACTTAGGTATAGATAACTCACCCATCCTGGTCTGCCGCGGGTGCTTGCCGCGCGAGGCCGCTCCTGGCGCGCCATGTAGTGACTTAGGTATAGATAACTCACCCATCCTGGTCTGCCGCGGGTGCTTGCCGCGCGAGGCCGCTCCTGGCGCGCCATGTAGTGACTTAGGTATAGATAACTCACCCATCCTGGTCTGCCGCGGGTGCTTGCCGCGCGAGGCCGCTCCTGGCGCGCCATGTAGTGACTTAGGTATAGATAACTCACCCATCCTGGTCTGCCGCGGGTGCTTGCCGCGCGAGGCCGCTCCTGGCGCGCCATGTAGTGACTTAGGTATAGATAACTCACCCATCCTGGTCTGCCGCGGGTGCTTGCCGCGCGAGGCCGCTCCTGGCGCGCCATGTAGTGACTTAGGTATAGATAACTCACCCATCCTGGTCTGCCGCGGGTGCTTGCCGCGCGCGGCGGGCGCGAGGCCGCGCTTGCGCCGCTCCTGACGCGCCATGTAGTGCTTGCGCATCATCAGGCCCGAGCCAGACGACATTCCCTACGAAATCAAAAGACAAATTAACTTAAGGAAATAAATAACTAAAATCTATTTAAATCTTTGCTTCCAATAGCGCAACTTTTTAAATTTCCTGTAATCAAAATAAATCAAATAATTAAAAAAGCAACTCAAATTACCCAGACGTTCTATAGATAAAATTAATAGTAACAATGAATATATCGCAGAGCCAAAACACATAGCGGATCTCTTTAACAACTTCTTCATCGACAAAATTCAACCCATTGTAAATACTGGAACGCCAGTAACGTTTTGAATAAAAGACACTATGTTTATGGCACCTAGTACACCATATGACGTAATTAAAATCATATCAACACTCAAAAATACCAATAGTGTAGGCTACAATAGAATTTCTACAAAAATACTCAAAGCTGTTGCTGGCATCATGTCTTCTCCTTTAAATTACATAATTAATTTGAGTATGAGTACTGGCATATTCCCAATCGCACTAAAGACATCTATTGTAAAGCCACTGTTTAAGAAAGGTAATAAAGAGTTGATGGCGAATAGACGGATATCACTACATCCCTATCATTTCCAAAATCTTTGAAAAATATATCCATTAAAAAAACTCAACTCATTTTTAGAACACAATAAGATCCTGTGCAATGAACAAAAAGGTTTCAGAAAAAAAAAACGATTCGAACGGCCATTTATGATTTTTTACAAACAGTGATGACGAATATGGATAAAAATAAACCAGTGTGCAGTATATTCTGTGATATGACTCAGGCGTTTGACTATGTTCAGCACAATATTCTACTAAAGAAACTCGAAGCTTATGGTATTAGAGGTTTTATACTAAAGCTATGACTCACAGAAAACAAATAACGGAAGTCAGTAGGTAGTAAACATCACACAAGACGAGATGAGTCATATCGGTCGCAAGAACGTGAAATTAGGTATGGTGTCCCACAGGGAAATGTTTTGGGACCTCTCCTGTTTATATTATATATTAATGACTTGCCTAAGTCTACAGAACAACGTATGAGCCTCTTTGCCGATGACAGTGTAGTGACAATTGCGTGTAAAAATTGAAACGCATATAAATTTGACATTAATAACTCACCAATTGCAATTATATAATAGTTAAATAATAATAATTTAAAAATAAAATAACATTTAAAATAATTTGACTCAGAGTGACATGATAAATGATTGTATTAATATTTGCATGCCATTGTTAAAGACAAACGTGATGATCTGTTTTTATCTATACTTTTAACATCTCTTGCATGCTGACAAATTACTGTTGTATGTACTACTCATGTTTGAGAAAATAAATGATTATGATAAATGCGTTCCTTGCGGAGCATGTGTGGTGTGACTATGACTGGTGCGGTTTTAGAGACGATGTAGTGACAAAAATTCAAAATGGTATGGTTTGGTCATGTTGAGAGGATGAATGATAGGAGACTAACAAAAAGTATTTACAAGGCAGATGTGAGTGGTGATGTTCTTCAGAAAGGTCAGGTGCGTAGCACTCGCAACCGGCGTGCGTGTATGACCAGATTTATGAACGTAAACGAGGCAAAAGGAATATGTAAGGATCGTAGCAGGTAGCGTTCTGTGGTTTCTGCCTACCCCTATGGGAAGAAGGCGTGAGTGTATGACTATGAATAAATGGAAGCTAAGATTTAAAAATAAAAAAGTGGAAATAACATATCAGATTCACGCGGTTCAAATCTCTTGTAGTGATACGTAACCCACACATGCACAACCTTGTGAACTCAAGTGCCTATGACGATGACGTCATACGTCAGCTAAGATCGTATAGAAAATCAACGTTCAACAGGACAGTTGTTTACTGACCACCACCAGCGTCACTTTCGTCATATAATAACCACAGTTGTTTACTGGCCACCACCAGCTTGACTTGCGTCATATAATAAGTACAGTCTGTTAAAGGTACGTTGCCTGCGTTACCTCGCGTCACATTTAATCACCCTAATTTTAGTCATTGTACATTAGCTGTGTTTAGTTGTAGTAACTACATTATTAAATCATTTCGTGATACTGAAGAAACATTTAATTTCACCTATATAGAACCTAAATCACGTCCCAACAAAAGTTCTATATTGGTGACCCCGACTGATTTTAATGCCCGACGTGATCTCAACGCCCGTCGCGCGACGTGTCTAAAAAATACGGTTCCGTACTATTACCCGCGAGTGCAAATTGCGTTAAATACAGACTTTCTTCAGTTTAGTTACTGTGTACTATTTTTCGAACTTTCGAGATGGCAACCCTGACACAGCCACCGACCATAAAGTTACCAGCGATCCTACGCACACGGCCGCCATGCCTGGCGCCGCAACTGCAAGCGCCTACGCATCACAGCTTGCTGGTCCGAGCTACTCCATCGACCAGCAACACTCGCCAGAGACGGGGACAATCACCATCAACTCCCGCATCGCCGACTTCTGGTCAGCGCGTCCGCGACTATGGTTCCACCAGTTCGAGGCCATAATCGGTTCACAAAAATCAGGTGACTTATATAAATACCAACTAGTTATAGCTAAGTTAAATCGAGACGATTTGAGTCAAATTAGCGACATTCTCGAGAACCCGCCCGCGAACGGTAAATATAGAGCACTAAAAGATGGGCTAATTTCGGCAAATGAAGAGTTCGAGTCCAAGCGACTACATACGTTGCATACGAAAGTCGAGCTAGGGGATCAACGACCGCCCTGGGACCTGGAGGTGAAAGTGCTCGCGTCACAATAACGGTGGCGCGAGGCAGCGCGGGAGCGGGGCGAGCGACCGATGCAGCAACATATTGAGCAGCGTCGGTTGCAGCTCCGCGAGGTCCTGGTGGCGGAATGTCGGGTGAGGCTGTCACGCCCTACCGCCGGCCTCAGCACCATCGAGGCGATCCGGCCAGTGCTCGACCGCTGGCTCGGGAGAAGGCACGGCTCCCTGACGTTTCGGGCGACGCAGGTGCTCTCGGGGCATGGTTGCTTCGGGAAGTACCTGTGTCGCAAAAACAGGGAGCCGGACGCCCGGTGTCACCACTGCGTCGACTGCCGGGAGGACACGGCGTGGCACACGCTGGCAGAGTGTGCCGCTTGGGAGGGGCCGCACCGTGCCCTCATCTCAGAAGTGGGCAGTGACCTGTCGCTGCCGACCGTAGTGAGTTCGATGGTCGGCAGCGTCGAGTCCTGGGACGCGGTGGTTTCCTTCTGCGAGACGGTCATCTCGCACGGATCAACGACCCACTCAACTGCTTCGTAAAATGCGGGAACTCGGAAGAAACAAAATCCCCGAGGACACTATTCAAATATTGTGGTAAGACAAAGCCTCAAACAGTCCGAGCAGTAGTCACTGCCTTTTTTTTGTTTGGGTGGGTAATCATTAAATGACTTCTCCCGCTCTGGGTGGAGCGGGAGGGCGTGTTAGACTTTGGACTGACTAAAACCCGGAAAAAGGAACATGGGTTCTTCAGTTGCCTGTGCCAGAGCCACGGTTATCTATTTCGAATTACCCGCGATCCTGAGGCGTCGGCCCTATCGGACCCCGTCTCCCAGTGCTAGCCGTCCGCAAGCCCGCGCCTATGGTGGCCGGGAATCTGCGGGTGACTCCCGACACCCAGGGCATCTCCTACGGCGACTAGTGGGGGCGTGAGGGCGCAAGGCTCTCTTCCTCACGCGCTCCGCCTCCTCCTTCGCAAGCATTACTGCTTCGCTGAAGTAGGTGACGGCTTTCCATTCTCTCTCGCTCCGTACCATGGCCTGGACCAGGGCCGGACGCGAGAGATCGCCGCCGCCGGTCGCCTCCGTCAGGACACTGCGGTGCTCCGCCCAAGCTGGGAAGACCTCCACCTTATGCTCCACCATGTCCTCTGGGCGATCCACATAATTATCCAAAACAGGAACCTCCCGAAACAACAGTGTCCGGTGAGGACCTGTGTCAGGCGGTAGGTGAGGACGCCGTGGCGCCTCTCCAACCACTTCTCAAATAGCGGACTTACCGCCGTTATTGTGGCGTGCCCAAGTAGTCACTGCCTGCGACGTTACATTGGGCAATGTCGCTGTATTTGCCGATAAGATAATAGAAACTACACGGCCACCCGAACTCTGTTCGCTAAATCCTATTGCTATCCCTAGACAACCAATTGACCAACAATTTGATATATTACTTTTAAAAATTGTCGAGTGAAATATAAAAGTTAGTGATTTGGAAAACACACGTCACAGTAGCAGTAGGAGTCGTGGCAATTACCAGTCGTGATTACGGTCGCCATCTCGCTCTCAGTATATTGATAATCAAACCAAATAGTCGTCAAACAGCGCAACCGGGAGACACAAATTTCAAGTGTTTCTATCACTAAATTTAAGTAAATAACGCAAAAACATGTGGCAACGAACAATGCGTTAATGCGTCGAAAAGTCGTTAAACTAAAGCCGACACCTGCGTTAGCGAGCGAAGGAACACATCGCTTGAGCGTCACCGACTGGAAAAGTGGTACGCATTTTCAGTTATGGCCTGCAGAAACGTGAATTGAAACCCGCTGATTAAACGTTATTTGCTGCCAATGGTACAACAATAAAAACGTATGGGTCTCAGAAAATGACTTTGGCACTTGGCCTACGTACGTACGTAGCGGATTTCCTAGCCAAACATCAATTGCTCGTTGATCTTCATGCAAAAAAGTTAATAGACAAAGTCACTCTACTCTCTAGGAAGACCGACTTAGTCGATGCCTCAAATATTCCGACAATAAAGGTAATCGACTGGGATAAAAAACATCACCGCATTTTGCAGAATTTCCAGACATTACCAAGATTGAGTGTTTCAAAAACCCACCCAAACACAATGTAGTGCATCATATTTGTACACAGGGACCACATGTCCACGAAAATAGATAACCATTAGATGTAACGCACGACTTCCTCAACTACTGTTCTGTTTGTGTTAAAACTGTGTAAAATTATGCGTCAAAATCAAAAATCAAAATCAAAACTCATTTATTCAACTTAGGCTGAGAATCAGCACTTTTCGAACGCCAAAATTACATAAGACAGTCCCCCAAAACGCCCGCCCTTCACCACTTCCTTATGATTTAGCTGGGAAGAAGAAGTGGCGCAACAAACTCCCCAGCAGCACAGCTGTCTGTTCGGTTAGAAGAACTCGATTCTAAACAATTATAAGAAATTACCAAAACATTAAATTAATTGCCATACTTCAGCTAGCTACGCCAATACCAAAAAAATAGAAAAAAAAATTGAATGTAAATAAAGCTTAATACATAAATAAAAGCCTCTAGGCCTAAAGGTCATGGCAGCTTACATATGCAATAATGGAATTATTACACAAACAAATAAAATAAATAAATTATAAACTAGGACCATCAAAGTAAAATAAATTAATAGAACAATTACTGTAACAATAATAAAACCATAGACAGCAAGACGACCAGTCACCACAAGTAGCACCCGTTCACGAGCATAACGTAAAGATCAGCCATTACCGCCCTCGCCATATTTGAGGGAAGGAGGAAATCCGACCCCCGACGCTACCGCAAGCAGTGACATCTAAGGGAGCATGACGTACTTGCTGCCGGTTGCTCAGGCATAAATAATATTATCAATTGTCGAGGTCGCTAGCTAACCACATATTGCAATACAGCTCATTAAAAAACATTGTAATGAGTGATCATGCCAATAATAAATGAAAATTACAAAATAATTTACTTACACCGTCAAATAAAATAAAATAAAACAAATATATGAACTCATATACCCTGTCAGTAGGTAAGCTGATTCTGGAGAAAGAACACGAACATTGTCTTGAGTTAATCACAGCGACCAACACTTCTTATCGTTTAAGTAGTCGTTAATGGAATAATATGCCTTTGAACAAAGGTTGGATTTTACTTGAGCCTTAAAAGCATTAAAAGGTAAATCTAGTAAAGAAAAGGGCAACTTGTTATATAAGGTTATATCAAGCCCAACAAATGAGTTATGGACCTTATGAAGCCGGTGAAAGGAAGCACGTAGTTTGTTCTTATTTCTAGTGTTAACATTGTGAAAATCACTGTTTTTAGTGTATAAGTGTATATTTTGTCTAATTTATAAGATGTTGGCAAAAATGAATTGAGATGCCACCGTGAGAATACCAATATCTTTAAAAAAATCTCTAAGTGAAACTCTGACTCCTAGCTGATAAATTGCTCGGACAGCTCGTTTTTGAAGGACGAATATATTTTGAATATCAGCGGCTTTGCCCCACAGCAGAATACCGTAGGACATAACGCTGTGGAAATAACTAAAATAGACTAACCGAGCTGTATCAACGTCAGTATATTGTCTAACTTTCCTGAAGGTGTAGGCGGCTGAACTGAGCCTTCCTGCTAGGCTTGATATGTGTGGGCCCCACTGAAGTTTGGCATCCACTGTTATGCCCAGAAAAACCGCCGAGTCTACAGTTTCAAGCAGCTCTTTATCTAAGACGATGTTGGTTCCTACATTTCTAACATTCGGTAAGACGAACTTCACACATTTAGTTTTCTTGGCATTGAGAACTAGGTTATTTGACGTAAACCAATCCGTAACCATTGAGAGTGCACTGTTTACATCGTCAAAATCTTGTCTATTCCTGTCTACTTTAAAAATAAGAGAGGTATCATATGCAAACAGTACAACGTCACAGATATCATTTAAATAGAATGGTAAGTCATTGATATACACTAAGAACAAGAATGGACCCAGTATTGAGCCTTGAGGTACACCTAACTGAACTGGTAGCTCGGAAGATTTCACACCATCGAAATCTACACATTGGAACCTATATGTAAATAAGAATTTATTACGTTGAGAGCTTCGTTTTGGACACCGTAATGACGTAGTTTACGCAAAAGCGTGTCATGGCGCACGCAATCAAAGGCTTTAGAGAGATCACAGAAAACTCCAATAGCATTTTGCGATTTCTCCCATGCATTAAATATGTGTTTCAGCAGAGCAACACCCGCATCTGTAGTCGAACGTCCTTTTGTAAAGCCATATTGTTCATTATGAAGTAGACTATTTAAGTTAGCTAAATTAAGTTAAGTTAGTTAGTTAAATGTCTTAGCAACTGATTGAGCTTTACAAATATTTTGCTAAATGCTGGTAAGATAGAAATAGGCCTAAAACTGCTAATGATATTTTTATAACCAAATTTAAATAATGGTATGACTACTACTCTTCATGAGGTCAGGAAAAGTTCCTAGATCAACACATTTATTAAAAGTAATAGCTAAATAGGGGGCTACGATGTCTATTATATTACTTAAAAGTTTAAAACGTCATTTCTGTAGACTGTTATTTTTCATTATATAAAATTGTTTTTGCATGATGTGTCTATCGCCTGATATTGTGCACTTGGCTTGTACAAGGGCTGCACTAAAAGTATCGGGAATGGAATATTTCCACTGTTCCTGTCATATTAAAATCTTTTTAATTGAAAACTCCTTGGTTTTAAAAATCGAATATCATTTATTTATTTAAAAAAAGATTCTCGGTCTTGTCACAAGGTTTTGTCAAACTTGTTTAGTCGTTGAGAAAATGGAATTGACTCGAGAAAATTCAAGAGCGATGATTTATTAAGACTTTCGAAGTGGTTTAACACAAAAGCAGTGTGTTGACGGGATGATTTCTGCATTTGGTTATGAAGCCCCATCCAAAACCACAATTTATCGCTGGTTTGCTGAATTTCAACGTGGACGTGTCAAGCTCAGTGATGATCCCCGTCAAGGTCGTCCAAAAACTGCAGTCACCCAAGAAAACGTTGATGCTGTGCGTAAGCTGATTGACGAAGATCGACATGTGACATACAGCCAAATTCAGGCAACTTTAGACATTGACATGAGTCAAATACAAGTAATCTCGCATGAACAATTAGGTGTAAAAAAGTTGTTTTCCCGATGGATACCGCATTCGCTCTGTGAAGAGCAAAAAGCGGCTCGCGTTACTTGGTGCATCAGAACTCTCAAAAGATTCCACGCAGGATCCTCAAATGTTGTATACAACATCGTATCAGGTGACGAATCCTGGACATACGCGTACGATCTCGAAACAAAAAACCAGTCACGAGTTTGGGTGTTCGAAAATGAGTTAAAGCCAACAAAAATTGTTCGTTCACGGAGTGTTGCAAAAAAAATTGTGGCCACGTTTGTCTCCAAAACCGGCCATGTTACGACTATTCTTCTTGAGGGACAAACAACGGTTAATGCAGAATGGTATGCTAGCATTTGTTTGCCACAGGTCGCTTCTGAACTCCGTAAAGAGAACTGCAACCGCCGCATCATCCTCCATCACGACAATGCGAGTTCTCACACCGCACACAGAAAAAAAGAGTTTTTAGAGCAAGAAAACATAGAATTATTAGACCATCCGCCGTACAGCCCCGACCTAAGCCCTAATGATTTCTATACTTTCCCTAAAATAAACAATAAATTGCGTGGACAGAGATTTTCATCACCTGAAGAAGCTGTGGACGCCTACAAAACGGCCATTTTGGAGACCCCAACTTCCGAATGGAATGGTTGCTTCAATGATTGGTTCCATCGTATGAAAAAATGTGTCATTTCGCGGAGAATACTTCGAAAAGCAATAAATACATTTTTAAATAGTAATGTTGTGTCACTTCCTTGATTCCCGAAATTTTCAGTGCCGCCCTCGTATGTTGGCTTGTGTTACTTCGGTTGAACAGTGTAACGATTGTAGATAGACCAATAAATAAATAAATAAAAAGCACGTCCAGTTAAAGCTGCAAAGTACAAAACAGCAAAGGATGAATTCCAACGCATGGTAGACCTAGGATTATGCGGGCCGTCATCTAGCCTAGTCGTTCAAAAGAAAAACGGTGAATTATGCCGTGCGGAGATTATCGTCGTTTAAACGAAAACACCGAGCCCGACCGCTACCCCGATTCCTCGTTTAACGGATTTCACATACATACTCAAAAATAAAAAATACTATCCTTAAATGGATATTCGACGTGCATATCACTGACAATATAAGCGTTGCACCTGCGTACATACTGAAAACTGCAATAATAAATCGTTTTGGTCTGTTCGAGTTTACGAAAATGAGCTTCGGTCTGCGAAACGCTGCGCAAACGTTTCAAAGATTTATCAATGAAGTTTTGAAAAATACTAGCAATACCTTTTGTTACCAAGATGAAATAATTATTGCTTCTGAATCAGAAGAACATCACATTAATGATCTCAAAGAGGTGTTCAAGCGACTTAGCGAATTTGGCGTCACAATCAACACGTCTAAATGGAAAATCCAAACTAACATGTCTCGGTTATCGCGTTAGCTACGTTAGATACGTTAGATACGGCCGGACCAAGAAAAGGTCAAAGCCATCATAAATTATCCACAACCCAACACCATCGAAGAACTGAGGCGCTTCCTCGGTCTTATAATTTTTTACCGAATGAGCATTCCAAAAGCCGCCAACAATAAAACTATTTTAGACAATTACTTGCACAGCGCTAAGAAAAAAGACAAAACGAAAATCGCTTGGACCGAAGAAGCAGTCAACGCATTTCATCAATGCAAACATCACATCAGTGAAGCGGTCACTCTCGCCAATCCAGACTCGTCATCTAAACTTATTTTAATGACCGACGCAGGTATGGGCTTATATCGTCCTTGACCAGATTCACTGTATGGTGTTACGGTTCCTCAAATACATCATACATAACCAAAAACGCCGTTCAACTGGCAACATAGATAAAACAAAAAGCTAAAATAGACGCTTTCAAAATTACACATAACCTTGTTGGCGCTCCCGAAATTTTTTTGTGTTTTACCAGTGATGAATTTAATATTTCGGGAAAAACATTGAAAAAGTGGAGGGAATCAAAATCAGACATTAGCAACACTGGTTGGTTGACAATTTGACACGTACGTACATCACGTATTTGATTTACTATGAAAAAAATTGCTAGTTACAAATCTTTAGTTACGAATAGTATTATTTATTGAGTATATTTTAACGAATTGCAGCCGAACGGAAGCATGGCGTAACAAGGAACAAACCACACGCAGTCCTTATATTTATTTCGTTTATTTAATTTTCTCTCTTACATTTGTTTTTACAGGTGAGACCCAATACAACAATGTAGTCACAATTTCTACACTCAAAGACGTCACCCAAAAACCAATTACACACCATCACCCACAAAAATTTAATGTTTTTAAACTTTGCCATTAAGGATGAGTAGGTTCAGATATATCAATTTTTATTTTGTCTCTCTACTCAACATTGTTTGCTGTATTTCATTTATTTATTTTTTATTTCAGTCCACACAATATTTGTAAATATGTGAGCACCATCACATTATTAATTTACCACCCATTACTTTATATCTAATTCTTTTTACCTATTTTGGTACAGTAATTTCATTCTAGGTGCATCGTCTTCACATATAATTAAATAATTAATGTACAAGTGCAAAACATTATAAAACATTTTAAAAGAGTAACAGTTTCTTGCCCATTCTTCTTCATACAAAACTACCTTTTGGAAGGGGCAACTAGCATTTATTCTTTTTTGTAAGTGTTTAAGTTCAAAACTCAAGATGATGAACTGAAGAGACAGCTGTGCTGCTGGGGAGTTTGTTGTGCCACTCTTCTTCCCAGCTAAAGCACTCGGAAGTGGTGAAGGGCAGGCGTGCCGGGGGACTGTCTTATGTAATTTTGACTTTAGATTTTGATCATCAGCTGTCGACCCAGTTACTCAAGATCCGCCCTATATAAAAACCTATTCGCAAGCTATACCAAATAAATCGTTACGAAGCTACAGCCTGCCGCTCTAGCTGTAATGCACTTGAATCTGTATAGAAGAAGTGTATTCATGTGCCAGAAGCGACTATTGATATCGATTGGCTACACTAACTGTGGAAAGAACTTCAAGTGAAAACTTATTTTGTTTTGTCAGGGTACCGTGTTCTTGACTTGAAACATGTGATCCAATTGGCATTGCAAATGAAACAACATCGTCAGTCTTGTGAATCATCTCAAATTGAGTGTGTCAGTGAACATTGGACAGGATTCCACAGTGTGTTAACATTTTGTAATATAGCATGTGTTATAAAACATGGCAACGACGCACAAAGCAACAGATAACGAACCCAGCATTTGTAACATGTAAAAGTCTGGGCAATTTAAGGTGTTGACATTTGACCAGAGAAATAAAGAATGTCGGTGAGCAAGAAAGGTCTAATGCTACTGAAAAAGGAAATCATTCTTCAGTTGGTATTCCTTATACAACTGTACAATTATGAGAACTTTAGTATACATATTTACACGTAGCAATGTATACTTTAATTTTGTTATTTGTTAGTTCATAAGATTTTTCATTAAATTTTATTACTTACTGAAACTTATTGAAATTAAAAATTGTACAAGTAGGTATTTTTGAAACTATGTAAGGTCGGCAACATATTTTTGTGTTATTGTGTAAGATACTTACATGTGTCAACGTGTGGTGTTATTTTTACTGTTTTCATATTTGTAAATAGGTTTAGCGAAGTTAATTTTGATAAGGTAATTCAAAATAAATAAAATATTTACATTGTGATCTTAAAATTTAAAGCTATTATCTGAATCTTCTATCATTTATTTAGTGTAAAACACGAAAAAAACATATTTAGATTCTGACAGTAACATATTGTACATAACTGGATATTTTTTTCTGTTAAAAAGGTGGCCAATTGTGCTACGAGCATTTAAGAAAAACTATTGATAAAAAAAACTTCAGTTTATTGAAAGAAGGACTCTTTTTTTTAAATTAATATACCATCTAGTTTTTTTTTTTTAAACCAAGTTTATGAAGAAACACTGTTTAGTGATATTACAAGTAAAACTATTTCCTGTATATGTGTGAGTAGAGAATATAGTGAAGACTGCTAAATGTTTAGTGGAACAAATCATTGTAAGAGACGAGTTAACAAGCAATATGATTATCAAACAAAAAATAAGTTAATGCGTTAGTTGCCGCGTATGATAATGATAAAGTTCTCTCAAAGATTTATAAGTAAGGCGTAAATATTTAAATTTTTCGAATGTGCAACTATGCCACCATATAGTGAAAAAGTTGCTAAGAGATCATCTACGGATCCTCCTTAAACTTCTACTTCCTAACCTTCCTTGCTTCTCGTCAGCCGAGATCAAGGTCAAGATAAAATAAATATCAACTTCAACTATTGTTAATTAAGGTGATTCCAGAATTAGTAGTGCTAATGAAGAATGTGATTTTGAAGTTCTAAAAGTGCTGATTCTCAGCCTAGCATGAATCCTTTTGGTTTTGATTTAATGAATCATTAAAAAAAATGTAGCGCAAAGTAAACTGATAAGATATATAAGTGATTTTTAAATGGATTTTTTGTTTACATGTTTGGAAAATAAATTGTGAACACAGTATAAATGCTTAGGGTCAATATTTTGATTAGTAAAGTGCATGTATTTTTCAGATTATTGGAGTGATCAAGTAAAACGGCTAAAAACACAAATGTAATAAAATGTATAATTGTGATAAATAAAATCTTACCTGTTTCCTATTTAGATAATTTGTGGTGGTTGCTGTGCCTCGTTTGAGCGTAGGTTTTGCGACTGGTGCAACTGTAATGAAAGTAAAAGAACATGATTTGGTTTGTTAAATTTATTTGAAACTGACAAAGAAATAATGAGCTTAACAATGAGCTTAAGTTGTCTATGCAATGTTAGTTCAAAACAATAGGCTGTTAAACCTGTAGGGAAGGTTTTTGTACGTCCTGGGACAGTAAACGTAAGGTTGACTGGTAGAAAATGTCGCAGGCATTAAGTCCGCCTTTGCACAGTTATTTTTACTTGTGCATAAAGTGTTAATAAATAAATAAATAAACGGTGATCACACAAATTATATTTTATTTCACCTAAACCTTACATGGGTACTTATGAAACGCCAGAAGCTAGGGGCACGGTTCCAATTGGTCGTTTCTTACAAAGAGTTGGCAAGAAAGTCCGCGGTGAGGTTAGACTCACTAGAGTACAATAACATGTTACCGTGATGATGTCGTGTCCTCGTGCGCTTGACCTGGTGGTGGTGCCTGGGCGCGCGCGTGTGTCGCTTGCGTCGCCCCGCGTCGTGTCGCGCGGTGAGGTTAGACTCACTAGAGTACAATAACATGTTACCGTGATGATGTCGTGTCCTCGTGCGCTTGACCTGGTGGTGGTGCCTGGGCGCGCGCGTGTGTCGCTTGCGTCGCCCCGCGTCGTGTCGCGCGGTGAGGTTAGACTCACTAGAGTACAATAACATGTTACCGTGATGATGTCGTGTCCTCGTGCGCTTGACCTGGTGGTGGTGCCTGGGCGCGCGCGTGTGTCGCTTGCGTCGCCCCGCGTCGTGTCGCGCGGTGAGGTTAGACTCACTAGAGTACAATAACATGTTACCGTGATGATGTCGTGTCCTCGTGCGCTTGACCTGGTGGTGGTGCCTGGGCGCGCGCGTGTGTCGCTTGCGTCGCCCCGCGTCGTGTCGCGCGGTGAGGTTAGACTCACTAGAGTACAATAACATGTTACCGTGATGATGTCGTGTCCTCGTGCGCTTGACCTGGTGGTGGTGCCTGGGCGCGCGCGTGTGTCGCTTGCGTCGCCCCGCGTCGTGTCGCGCGGTGAGGTTAGACTCACTAGAGTACAATAACATGTTACCGTGATGATGTCGTGTCCTCGTGCGCTTGACCTGGTGGTGGTGCCTGGGCGCGCGCGTGTGTCGCTTGCGTCGCCCCGCGTCGTGTCGCGCGGTGAGGTTAGACTCACTAGAGTACAATAACATGTTACCGTGATGATGTCGTGTCCTCGTGCGCTTGACCTGGTGGTGGTGCCTGGGCGCGCGCGTGTGTCGCTTGCGTCGCCCCGCGTCGTGTCGCGCGGTGAGGTTAGACTCACTAGAGTACAATAACATGTTACCGTGATGATGTCGTGTCCTCGTGCGCTTGACCTGGTGGTGGTGCCTGGGCGCGCGCGTGTGTCGCTTGCGTCGCCCCGCGTCGTGTCGCGCGGTGAGGTTAGACTCACTAGAGTACAATAACATGTTACCGTGATGATGTCGTGTCCTCGTGCGCTTGACCTGGTGGTGGTGCCTGGGCGCGCGCGTGTGTCGCTTGCGTCGCCCCGCGTCGTGTCGCGCGGTGAGGTTAGACTCACTAGAGTACAATAACATGTTACCGTGATGATGTCGTGTCCTCGTGCGCTTGACCTGGTGGTGGTGCCTGGGCGCGCGCGTGTGTCGCTTGCGTCGCCCCGCGTCGTGTCGCGCGGTGAGGTTAGACTCACTAGAGTACAATAACATGTTACCGTGATGATGTCGTGTCCTCGTGCGCTTGACCTGGTGGTGGTGCCTGGGCGCGCGTGTGTGTCGCTTGCGTCGCCCCGCGTCGTGTCGCGCGGTGAGGTTAGACTCACTAGAGTACAATAACATGTTACCGTGATGATGTCGTGTCCTCGTGCGCTTGACCTGGTGGTGGTGCCTGGGCGCGCGCGTGTGTCGCTTGCGTCGCCCCGCGTCGTGTCGCGCGGTGAGGTTAGACTCACTAGAGTACAATAACATGTTACCGTGATGATGTCGTGTCCTCGTGCGCTTGACCTGGTGGTGGTGCCTGGGCGTGCGCGTGTGTCGCTTGCGTCGCCCCGCGTCGTGTCGCGCGGTGAGGTTAGACTCACTAGAGTACAATAACATGTTACCGTGATGATGTCGTGTCCTCGTGCGCTTGACCTGGTGGTGGTGCCTGGGCGCGCGCGTGTGTCGCTTGCGTCGCCCCGCGTCGTGTCGCGCGGTGAGGTTAGACTCACTAGAGTACAATAACATGTTACCGTGATGATGTCGTGTCCTCGTGCGCTTGACCTGGTGGTGGTGCCTGGGCGCGCGCGTGTGTCGCTTGCGTCGCCCCGCGTCGTGTCGCGCGGTGAGGTTAGACTCACTAGAGTACAATAACATGTTACCGTGATGATGTCGTGTCCTCGTGCGCTTGACCTGGTGGTGGTGCCTGGGCGCGCGCGTGTGTCGCTTGCGTCGCCCCGCGTCGTGTCGCGCGGTGAGGTTAGACTCACTAGAGTACAATAACATGTTACCGTGATGATGTCGTGTCCTCGTGCGCTTGACCTGGTGGTGGTGCCTGGGCGCGCGCGTGTGTCGCTTGCGTCGCCCCGCGTCGTGTCGCGCGGTGAGGTTAGACTCACTAGAGTACAATAACATGTTACCGTGATGATGTCGTGTCCTCGTGCGCTTGACCTGGTGGTGGTGCCTGGGCGCGCGCGTGTGTCGCTTGCGTCGCCCCGCGTCGTGTCGCGCGGTGAGGTTAGACTCACTAGAGTACAATAACATGTTACCGTGATGATGTCGTGTCCTCGTGCGCTTGACCTGGTGGTGGTGCCTGGGCGCGCGCGTGTGTCGCTTGCGTCGCCCCGCGTCGTGTCGCGCGGTGAGGTTAGACTCACTAGAGTACAATAACATGTTACCGTGATGATGTCGTGTCCTCGTGCGCTTGACCTGGTGGTGGTGCCTGGGCGCGCGCGTGTGTCGCTTGCGTCGCCCCGCGTCGTGTCGCGCGGTGAGGTTAGACTCACTAGAGTACAATAACATGTTACCGTGATGATGTCGTGTCCTCGTGCGCTTGACCTGGTGGTGGTGCCTGGGCGCGCGCGTGTGTCGCTTGCGTCGCCCCGCGTCGTGTCGCGCGGTGAGGTTAGACTCACTAGAGTACAATAACATGTTACCGTGATGATGTCGTGTCCTCGTGCGCTTGACCTGGTGGTGGTGCCTGGGCGCGCGCGTGTGTCGCTTGCGTCGCCCCGCGTCGTGTCGCGCGGCTCGCCTACCCTCCGCGCCGCGACACGCGACCACGGCGCTCCACACTTGTACTTGTTCTTCTAGCCGGACCTGTGGGATAACATTCTACATTAGTATGGAACACCCCCAATGATTGTCACTCGCAACTATCAAAACCTTCTGTGTAATGTCTAGAACAACTAGTCTGAAATGGACCGATGGATGGATGGATGATCTAGTGTACGAGCCAATAATGCTCATACAATAAAAGTACGCCTATTAAAGTGCTGCACAATATTAAGTAAATAAGTCGTAACTAAAACACCGACACACGCTAATATGCGTATTGACGTAACTCAACATTAAGTGCGGCTCAGGTTACTAGCAGCAACCTAAAACTGTTTCCATTATAAATATTTGGAACTTAGCAGTGGTTTGGTGTTAAACTAACTTCTACAACTACCGGGTTACCCGTCAACGACGAGAAAACCCCAAAATATTTTGGTCCTTCGAGCCGGATGTCACGGGTTCACGGGAACACATCGTGTGAATCATCGTCACTCCTCATCAAGCAGAGTGTTTAGTGCGTGGCATATCCCAGTTACGTTAGCAAATCGATGCTGCTGGCCTCCCACAAGCGGGTCTCACCAGTAGCAGTTAGACGTAGCACATAACGTAAAGGAGAGTGAGCTACACTAAGTGTCTGCCACTAACGAACCAGCAGAGATGTGATAACGTCCACGGCGGTTTCTTCAGCGGAGATTACGTCTACTGCTACAAATAAGAAATAATCAGCGGGGATAAAGTCAACTGCGATTACTTCGAAACCTGTGAGAGTCTACACTACTCACGCACCAATCACTAGCAGACAAACAATGTCCACAGAAGACAACAACGAATTTGCTGAACGTATAACTAAACAGCAAAAAGCTACGAGAACATCTAAACTCTCCAGGCTAATTACAAAAAAGGATGCTGTGAGTAGAAAAACCATAGTATACCTTAACGAGCGCATCGAATCTTTACAATCCTTATGGGATGAATTTCGAGCCAATCACGATGTCTTAAAAAAGTATGAGACTATCCAAAGAGACCATGACTACTTCACAAAGGACATTCTCATCATAACGAAAAGCATGTTTGAAGAAACAATGCAATCAACTTGCCCCGTGCCCTATGTGAAGGCATTGATTCACAGAAAGTGATTTCGGAAACGAAGCCCTGCAAAAAAAGCAAAAAAAGGGATCAAAACCAAGAAAAAATAAATAGCTTGCTTTTGGTTGTTATCGTTTAGCCGTCGTCACATGGTGTTTACTAGTAGATCGTCACCATGTAAAGCTAAGCGTTTACTAGTAGCGTTCCCAACGATATCAGATGGGCTAGCAACACCCCCGCAACATTTCAAAATAACAAAGTTGACAGAAAACCAACCAGTGTATTTTGTCCCCGTCGGAAATATCCAACTAATTCACGACGAGTGGAAGCTTCTAGTGTACTACAACCTAACAACATTCTAGCAAAGTACAACAAAGGTGGAGAATTTTTTGGATCGTTTAGCACAACTCACATACGATGCCTAACGAACCATGTCACGCTACGACTCAACAATTGAAGTTCGAAATGAGTCAGCTGAACGAGTACATCATACTGCTACGTTCTCAACATCGATAGCGAAAGCGACGTGGCTACGTCAATGGCGTAGGAAATCTTGCACGAACCCTTTTTAGTGTCCTTGACAGAGATTTTGCTGAAAAATACGCTCAAGACTTTCAAAAAATCAAAACAAACGAGCAATATTTACTGCAGCTCATAAGAAATCAGACACTGATTATCGAGGCAGAAAACATGTCATAAATAAAAATGAAAACTTCGTAATAACGCAATTGGAAGGTATTCAGCAATTTATGAACAAAACCAAATGTAATACGGCATTGATAGAAACCCGGTTTCAAATAATGAAAACAATGAGTGACGTCAGTGCTGAAGCCATAACTGCAAGCCTACTTATCGCAGTACTGAGAAGAAACCAACAACTGCTCCTAGATGCATTGACAGATATCTATCGAGGTCATCTCGAAATGAACCTAATCACACCGGAGCAACTCTCTGAACAAATGAACTATATTGCGGGTATTATACCGAAAAGGTTAACACTACCTATCAAAACCAGCAAAGCAATGGATCAAACAAAAAAAATATTTATGTAAAAGCCCGGATTACCGAACAGTACCTGCTCTTTGAACTACATATCCCGTTGCTAAGCGATGGCGAGTATAAATTGTATCGCAATATAGCTATACCTAGACACCAAACTGCTGACCAATGTCAGGTGATAGCGACAACAACACAGTATATTGGAGTGAACTTCGCAAAGAACACCTACATACAGATGGAAGAGGTTGATCTACAGCAATGTTCAACAATGACAGCGGACAACCACATTTGCCACGCCTCTACAACTATCAGTAACTTGCATGGAGCCACGGCATCTTGCAAAGCCGAAATACTGATTCAAAATATAAATAACATTACATGCAACTGGGTACCTCAGCCATGCTCGGACCAATGGACAAAGTTACAGAGACCAAACATACAAACTGCATCGATGAGTGTACGACTCGCATTGTATGCGAGAATCGAATAACAATAACTGTCATAACAAAGGCGCGGACCAATGGACAAAGTTACAGAGACCAAACATATGGCTGTATAACTGAATCGATGAGTGTACGACTCGCATTGTTTGCGAGAATCGAATAACAATAACTGTCATAACAAAGGCGCGGACCAATGGACAAAGTTACAGAGACCAAACATATGGCTGTATAACTGAATCGATGAGTGTACGACTCGCATTGTTTGCGAGAATCGAATAACAATAACTGTCATAACAAAGGCGCGGACCAATGGACAAAGTTACAGAGACCAAACATATGGCTGTATAACTGAATCGATGAGTGTACGACTCGCATTGTTTGCGAGAATCGAATAACAATAACTGTCATAACAAAGGCGCGGACCAATGGACAAAGTTACAGAGACCAAACATATGGCTGTATAACTGAATCGATGAGTGTACGACTCGCATTGTTTGCGAGAATCGAATAACAATAACTGTCATAACAAAGGCGCGGACCAATGGACAAAGTTACAGAGACCAAACATATGGCTGTATAACTGAATCGATGAGTGTACGACTCGCATTGTTTGCGAGAATCGAATAACAATAACTGTCATAACAAAGGCGCGGACCAATGGACAAAGTTACAGAGACCAAACATATGGCTGTATAACTGAATCGATGAGTGTACGACTCGCATTGTTTGCGAGAATCGAATAACAATAACTGTCATAACAAAGGCGCGGACCAATGGACAAAGTTACAGAGACCAAACATATGGCTGTATAACTGAATCGATGAGTGTACGACTCGCATTGTTTGCGAGAATCGAATAACAATAACTGTCATAACAAAGGCGCGGACCAATGGACAAAGTTACAGAGACCAAACATATGGCTGTATAACTGAATCGATGAGTGTACGACTCGCATTGTTTGCGAGAATCGAATAACAATAACTGTCATAACAAAGGCGCGGACCAATGGACAAAGTTACAGAGACCAAACATATGGCTGTATAACTGAATCGATGAGTGTACGACTCGCATTGTTTGCGAGAATCGAATAACAACAACTGTCATAACAAAGGCGCGGACCAATGGACAAAGTTACAGAGACCAAACATATGGCTGTATAACTGCATCGATGAGTGTACGACTCGCATTGTTTGCGAGAATCGAATAACAATAACTGTCATAACAAAGGCGCGGACCAATGGACAAAGTTACAGAGACCAAACATATGGCTGTATAACTGAATCGATGAGTGTACGACTCGCATTGTTTGCGAGAATCGAATAACAATAACTGTCATAACAAAGGCGCGGACCAATGGACAAAGTTACAGAGACCAAACATATGGCTGTATAACTGAATCGATGAGTGTACGACTCGCATTGTTTGCGAGAATCGAATAACAATAACTGTCATAACAAAGGCGCGGACCAATGGACAAAGTTACAGAGACCAAACATATGGCTGTATAACTGAATCGATGAGTGTACGACTCGCATTGTTTGCGAGAATCGAATAACAATAACTGTCATAACAAAGGCGCGGACCAATGGACAAAGTTACAGAGACCAAACATATGGCTGTATAACTGAATCGATGAGTGTACGACTCGCATTGTTTGCGAGAATCGAATAACAATAACTGTCATAACAAAGGCGCGGACCAATGGACAAAGTTACAGAGACCAAACATATGGCTGTATAACTGAATCGATGAGTGTACGACTCGCATTGTTTGCGAGAATCGAATAACAACAACTGTCATAACAAAGGCGCGGACCAATGGACAAAGTTACAGAGACCAAACATATGGCTGTATAACTGCATCGATGAGTGTACGACTCGCATTGTTTGCGAGAATCGAATAACAACAACTGTCATAACAAAGGCGGGGCTCCTTGCCCTAGGTCAAGATTGCTAACTACAACATAAGGATGTGACGATCTACTCACATAACGTTATTAGTAGTAGTATCAATATTGGAATTACTTTGGAGGTGCCCTCTTTAGAATCACCAAATGATAGGTGGAGCACATTCAAAAATACAAAATTCGTTTCACTTTACAATGCTTCTTGGATTGATGTACAGTCCTAACCTCAGTATCGATAACATTATCTCTTTTGACTCACTTTTAAATTCTGTCCCTCTTACGACCGCGTAGTCTTAGTACTCACAAACTTCAATCTCTCTTATCTTCTTTTAACCTTAGTAGTCCTTACCTTCGTAGCATCTTTCTGCTACGTATCATTTCCCTAACCGCACCCCTTTTATTTTCCGTTTTTTTTTATTTTATTATTACACCTTTTTGCCATGTTCCTTTTTTATTCATGGTATTTTTTTATACAATTCGTAGTCCCTCAGCCTTAAAATATTTAGTAGCCGTCTCATCTTCTCTCGTTTGGAGTGAGAGTGTTATAATTTTCAACTTTATGTCCTCGCATGATACAACCGCATTCATACGACATCTGGGTTTTACATAAAAGTAAGTGAAATTCGTGATTCATTACTGAAAGCGAGTAAACTGACAACAATAACAAAGTTTACATACGAAGCGCGGTCTTCTCCACTGTATTCCGTGTACGAGAGTTTTAATATAGGCACAATAGGTGAAGCGTATTCAAAATACTGAACCGGTTTTAGTACACCTATACGTACCAAACGATCGAGATCGTCGTTAACCGTATCTTTAAGGGCGAATGCTGAATTATTTTTAAATTGTATGTTAACCTGATACTTTGCAAAAACACAAAGTTCGTCGGAAATAACAGATGGATATTGTAATTTTAACCTTTCGCCAATCTAACTTGATTTAAAATAATTTATTTGCATCATTTGTAATCTAAACAAACAAATAAAATCCCTAAGATTGGGGGTCCAACGTAGCGTATTACCCGCACTACGTTAACTACGTGTGTTTTATCAATTTAATAGGCAATCTTTTTAGGTCCCTATTTTGTATCGAAACTACCAAGTGTGCAACTCTCAATGTGTGGTGAACCTACGAAGCTTCGCAGCCCACTGCGAGAATGTTTCTTCCTGACCTCGATTGGCAGCATGGAAATGATACCACTCGCCAAATCCACATTTCTATAGCGTAACATCACTGTCGAGGAGTGAGAGAATTTCTTCGTATGGCACCTGCGTTAGTTCCTTCGGCAACGCTAAATCAGAGGTGCTGTCGGTCAGTGCACTTAGCAATATTGCCCGTCTTTTCACCCCCTTCGGATCCTTTACATTGACAATGTCACTCGCAAAGAACAATTGTGAAATACGTTTATATTTTTGGCACGTGTGAGTATTTCTTTTGTGTTTTTATTTATCTATTGTTGTTGGTACTCGTCGCCTCTGATATGTATGCGAACGTACGGACAAGTGAAACGACAGTTAGCTAGTAGTACACTGAGGTTACTTGACAAGCAACATGAGTAATATAGCAAGGATTGCAGACACCCCCAGATTCATAAATAACACCTTTTGAGGATCAATTAGAGCTATTATTGAGAAATTAGCTTAGTTATTATCTTGAAAATACAGATATTGCCCCTCTGGTATCGTCTTGACGAGACACGAGAGGTAAAGGAGTTCCCCATTACCTCTAATAAATCTCCCTCCAGCATCAAGTCCTCCAGTTTGTTCAGCAAGCCGGGCGCGACCCGCGCGACCCGCGCGACCCGCGTGCTGGGCGAGCGCGGCGTGGCGCTGTACGCGTGCTCTACGCTCGCTGACGACCTGCAACAACAACAACAACAACATGAGCTTACATTTAATAATCCGCAACTGATAACACATTGATGAGACAGAAGATAACTACTCAAAATAGAGTCAAGGGGTTGCAAAATAGTATTAATAGACTTTCTTGTTTTGAAAACATATTTGAAACTTACAAAACTTATCTGTCTTAATACCAATAATAAAGCTGAAGAGTTTGTTTGTTTAATCGCGCTAATCTCTGAAACTACCAGCCGAATTTGAAAAAAAACATTTTGCATTGATAACCCAATTCTTGAGGAAGGTTATTAAGCTATTTAAGATCACGCTAAATAAGACTTTTAGAAGCTGAGCAACAATAAAATAGGGAGACAGAAAACAAAGTAATAGAGGGCAGGCGATGCGATGCGACGGGGTGGATGGACGGAACAAGAACTTTCACAAGTCGCGGGCAGAAGCTAGTGAACAATAATTCAAAATAATCAGTCCAAGCAACAAATAGTGTTGCTTGGACTGATTATTTCGAATTCGAATGACAACCGCTAGCTAAATAAACTCTTTAGTCTATAATCATTTCAGCAATCACTTATTTGGCATAAGATTAGTTTAATGCCACGTAAAGTACGAGAAAGAAGTCAGGAAAATTTGTTTTTAATTGTGAACTGTTACAGACAGACATTTAGACAAATAAAAAACTTTTAATTAATCATTTACTTTCATAATTGTATCTACTCGCTGTAAGACACTCACCTAGCATTTTGCGCAGAATGTGAATCATGCGCTCTGCCCGTAGCTTTCTTCAGCTCAGCATTGAGTTTATCAGCCTTCTCCCTGCTAGCTTGCAACGTGTCGTGTTCGTGTAAAGGCAGTGACGCGAGCATTGGACTGGCGAGCAAGGCCCGGGCTGCGTCCTGCCACGCCATCGCTCGTTCTGTGACACACTGTAGGGCTTCGCCCTCTGCTAGGCGGACGGGCAGCTTTTGGAGCCATACCTGAGAGAAAAAATGGGGTTAAGATGGTCTAAATTTTAGAAAAACAGGGTCAAGATTGACTGTGCTGTCCAAAGCACAAAGCCCACATGTCGAGACGACGAGAAATATAGATGTTAGTAAAATCTATTTTCGACAATGTTCCAGGCAGCAGTTTCGCAACGTGTGACTGGCTATTATTTGTTTAATATTATATAAAGGCCCCGAATTACAAGTGAGTGCGAACTCACACGGACAGACCGACATCCACCAACCCACACTGCCCGCGTCAACTACGGCCCACCTCTTACAGAGAAGAGGCCTGGGTCCCGTGGAAGCAAGTTATAGAGAAGTAATATAATAATGTAACATAGACACTTACCAATAAGGCCAGTATGCGGTCCAGCCGCGGCCGCTTGGTCCTCATACAGTCGGGACATAGGAACTTGGGCTCAGTGTTGGGGAAGGGAACTTCGACGCGCTCCGGTGACTCCTCGCGATCTTCTTTGGATGCTGCTATGCAGTTTGCTGTAAATAATGTGATGGTAAGATATTTGAAGGTTAAAAGTAAATTTATGGAACTTTCGGTGCCTAAAATATTAAAAGAGTGACTGGAGTTTTTTGCATATTCTTTTCCATACGGAACTACCTTTTGGGCACCTAGAATCACTTTTATTTGTGACAAATTTTGTCGTTCAAAAGTGCATTTTAATGGCTAAAATTAAATGATTTGTCTTTATCAGTGGCGGAGAGTCCTTACTCCCACATTCTGAGGTATCCACCTAAGTGATCGTTCTCTGCACAACCTGCTTCGAACTCTAAAATGTTGTCTGTATTTTTTGTTGTTTTGTTATCTTTATATTACTAACACTAGTTTTTAAGGAGTTTTACTAACAAAATGGACCACATTGTTGACTGAAATTAATAATTTGAATGAGTACAGCGAACGAGTTACTTTACTCACCATGGAACCAGTCCTTGCACAGCTCGCACTGCGTCATCACGCCATACTGTCTCTTCTGACACGTGCAGAACGTCACGCCGGCGGACACGGGCGCGCGGACCTCTTTCCTCAAGTTGCGGGCTCTGACAGAAAATAATCATTTTTACTCATTTGGCCTAAGTTGACTAAGGTGTAAGCCCGCGACCGATCGATCGATCCGGTCGTAAATAATGACTACCATCGTGCTGTAAGTACTTACCATCGGGTTGAGAGAATTTAACATCAGGGTATATTAGCATGTTATCATTACTTATTTATGTGGGATCACAAACAAAGGATACACAGATAAGATATAAATCACTACAACTCCAAAAGGTTATTTAACGTGTCTCTCAATCACAGGAGACCACAGCATGTACATATTACTAGGTGTAAACAGAACAAAAAGAAATAGAGAAAATAAATGTTAAATTCTAAAAACAAAAAAAACATACAATTGTTAAGTGTTATAATTATTATACCACATTTGTTGACTATTGAAGGGAAGAAACATATGTAGTTACATACTTATTTAATTATTAACTTGTAAATATAGACATAGCTTTGCCATTCCAGAAACAAAGCTAAATTGTGACTACAAATACTACTCTGTCAAGAAAATACCGGGAAAAGATCAATAATACACAAAATGTTGGTTCATCCAAATTTATTTTATCGCCTTCAATTAACAATAAACAAATAAAATAACAAAGTATGCTCCTCCAGAAACGATACACTTACGACAACAAACAACAAACAAATTGAGTTCAGTTCTCGCCGCTAATTCTCCTTTATGAATTTTAACGAATGAAAACGGGTGCCACAAAGTGGTAATTTGAGCTTAGGAAAAAAAAAAACATATCTGCTGAATAAGGAGCTTGCTCAATTGTTGAGTTTTTTTCAAAAATTCGTTCACAATGATGGCTTTGTGCGAGGGCGCATTATCTTGATGCAAAATGCATGAGTTTTCTTTCCACAAATCAGGCCTTTTCCATCGAATTTGCTCTCTTAAACGCAGCGTAACGCTCAAATAATATTCTTAATTTACCGTTTGACCTTCCGGCAAGAATTCCAAGTGCACAACAGCGCAATAGTCAAAGAAAACCCAAAAGCCAAAGACTTTGGCGTGGTGTTTTCGGTTTCGGTTTAGTTGGAAGGCGCCAGTCCGAAGCTTGTCAAACTCGTGAACCCACGTCTTATCACCACTAACAATGCGTTTCATGAATGTTGGGTCGGAGTTGACTCGTTCTAGCATGTCCTCAGCGACTCTTAGCCGAGCGGAAACATGTTTCATACCCAAGTGATTATTTAAAATGGTACGGATCGACTCGTGAGACAGAGAAAGTTCAACGGCATCTCTCACAAACTTGACTAAGGATTTTCAGTCACTATTTCCTTCACTTTTGAGAAGTTAACTTCAGTTGAAGACGTTGATGGCCTACCAGAGCGAGGCCAATCTTACATCACATCTCGACCGTTTTTTACCACTTACGTGTATTTGATAAAGTCATTTCACCGTAAGCCTTCTGTAACATTTTCAGTGACTCCGAACACGAAATTCCATTGGCGATGCAAAATTTAAGACATACTCTTTGTTCGATGTTTTTTGTCTATTATGAAATTCGGAATTTACACTAGATATGATGATCTAACTAAAACTGCACTGTATCTAATAAATAACAGAAGCAACTCAAACTCGGCGCAAAAATAGAATACAGTTGTACCAATCTAACAAAAAAAATATTGAACCATAAATAAATCATACATTTCCAATACTTTGATAAAAAATTTCTATGCTCTTTAAGTAAGAGCTTTACTACTAAGCTTGAATTCAGAACCTTAGATAACCTGCAATGCCGCTGCTAATCAATAATCTACATCCGAGTTATGTAGTCGAAGTTAATTTTTAATTGTCTGTTTGAAATAAAAAATCTAAATAAATTGCGGTTGTCCTAACCTTTAGTTAGGACAACCGCAATTGATAAAAGTCAAAGTTAAATCATTTATTTCACAACAGCAGCAGGGTGTAAAAAGAACCATCACATAACCCTTACCTACGCATTCTGTACATCAAACTAAGTAACATAGCACAAAAACAGTTGCTGGGAAACGAATTTTATTTGTTGGTGAGGACAATCACTGTTCACGGTAGTGCGCAACGTAACGCACACAAACCATTGTGCTTATGGGTGCATGCAACGGCACAGAGATATAATCTTGTGTGACATTTTTTTGTTGTGACATTAAACAATTGTTGTCGTAAAAATAGGTCAGTAAAAGTTGTAATTTTGACCTTCAATATATCCGTAACCAACCCTCTGGTCCAGAACAAAAATATTACAATGACGGGCAGTACAAGTGACTCTGCCTCGTTATGCCTTTACATCCGTTATGAACGTACAAATTTACAGTAAAATAGAATTGATTCTAGTTGCCCCTACCAAAAGGAAGTTACGTTACGTATGGACAAGAATGGCCAAGATACTCCAACACGTGAACTTTGTCATGTGTGGTGTTACTTTTTCCAAAAATATCTTTAATCTGCGATTTTGAATTCAAATATCGTATTACATAACGGGCTGGTGTCTGCAACTGTGGCGGCATCTACACCGCCACATGCGAACAGCGCATGGCACTAATCCTGCATCGCGCAATCAGAGTTTACCGCGCAGCTAGCATATATACAACTTCCCGACAACAATCATCGGGCAGTCGCCCACCAGATACGACATCCATCTGGTCGGAGGATCCTCCCTTTTCCAAGAGTATGAGTGAACTTTACACCTTCCTTCATATCCCTAAACAACTTCAAGTCGAAACACGTATTTTTCGTACGGAATATAGAAAAAAATTCGTCAGTTTTTTATCCTCACCTTAACTCCTTGATAGCATGCAGCTCCCTCTGCTCGGCATGTTTGAAGGCGGCCACAATATCCGTAGGCGTAGAATCCTCGCTAAAGTTCCTGAGGAACAGCCCTGCTTCTAGCGACGAGGCGCCTTCGCCCCCCGGCCGCGCTCGCCGCCGGGTCACGGCTTCGCCCGCTTCTACTCGTGGAGATAGGGCTTCCAATAGGGAGAAGGGCCAGTTCTATGGGAAAATAAGTGAGTTAGTTTGTGTATTTGTTATCTATATATGCAGAAGTGACTAAAGAGCAAAGTCACTCGTCAGTACAGACACACCTTGTGATAGTTATTTTATTTTTTTCTATATATATCTATAATCATCTATCATGTAAGTTCACCCTATCTGAATATGCTTTACTGAAATTCACTGTCAAAATCCAACTATGTTGCTACGGGATGAACTTTGTCATCTCTCGAAGGCAGAGTGTCTCCAAATGTAAACTAACTCGCTGGTCTAGTGGTCGCAAGACTAGTAAGTGCTACTGGTTAGCTGGTCAGGCAGAGGTCCTTGGTTCGATTCCCAGGTGTTTTTGGGTTTTCCATCTAGCTGGGAATTTCTCAGTAGCAGCCCGGAGCCTGAATTTGTGCCCGGTTGATGGCAACAGGCACGACTCTTATTACATAGCTGGCGAAATGTGGATGTGCTATAGGTAACCTCTGCCTAACCCTTCGAGGAATACAGGCGTGACGTCATTTATGCTAACTTACCTTCTTGAGGAACATATCCGCGGCCCCGCGCTGCCAGTCCCGCGCCGACTGCAGCGCCTGCGCCAGCTGGTCCTTCTCGTACAGTGCCAGCGGGATGTGCGCACTACGCTAACTTACCTTCTTGAGGAACATATCCGCGGCCCCGCGCTGCCAGTCCCGCGCCGACTGCAGCGCCTGCGCCAGCTGGTCCTTCTCGTACAGTGCCAGCGGGATGTGCGCACTACGCTAACTTACCTTCTTGAGGAACATATCCGCGGCCCCGCGCTGCCAGTCCCGCGCCGACTGCAGCGCCTGCGCCAGCTGGTCCTTCTCGTACAGTGCCAGCGGGATGTGCGCACTACGCTAACTTACCTTCTTGAGGAACATATCCGCGGCCCCGCGCTGCCAGTCCCGCGCCGACTGCAGCGCCTGCGCCAGCTGGTCCTTCTCGTACAGTGCCAGCGGGATGTGCGCACTACGCTAACTTACCTTCTTGAGGAACATATCCGCGGCCCCGCGCTGCCAGTCCCGCGCCGACTGCAGCGCCTGCGCCAGCTGGTCCTTCTCGTACAGTGCCAGCGGGATGTGCGCACTACGCTAACTTACCTTCTTGAGGAACATATCCGCGGCCCCGCGCTGCCAGTCCCGCGCCGACTGCAGCGCCTGCGCCAGCTGGTCCTTCTCGTACAGTGCCAGCGGGATGTGCGCACTACGCTAACTTACCTTCTTGAGGAACATATCCGCGGCCCCGCGCTGCCAGTCCCGCGCCGACTGCAGCGCCTGCGCCAGCTGGTCCTTCTCGTACAGTGCCAGCGGGATGTGCGCACTACGCTAACTTACCTTCTTGAGGAACATATCCGCGGCCCCGCGCTGCCAGTCCCGCGCCGACTGCAGCGCCTGCGCCAGCTGGTCCTTCTCGTACAGTGCCAGCGGGATGTGCGCACTACGCTAACTTACCTTCTTGAGGAACATATCCGCGGCCCCGCGCTGCCAGTCCCGCGCCGACTGCAGCGCCTGCGCCAGCTGGTCCTTCTCGTACAGTGCCAGCGGGATGTGCGCACTACGCTAACTTACCTTCTTGAGGAACATATCCGCGGCCCCACGCTGCCAGTCCCGCGCCGACTGCAGCGCCTGCGCCAGCTGGTCCTTCTCGTACAGTGCCAGCGGGATGTGCGCACTACGCTAACTTACCTTCTTGAGGAACATATCCGCGGCCCCGCGCTGCCAGTCCCGCGCCGACTGCAGCGCCTGCGCCAGCTGGTCCTTCTCGTACAGTGCCAGCGGGATGTGCGCACTACGCTAACTTACCTTCTTGAGGAACATATCCGCGGCCCCGCGCTGCCAGTCCCGCGCCGACTGCAGCGCCTGCGCCAGCTGGTCCTTCTCGTACAGTGCCAGCGGGATGTGCGCACTACGCTAACTTACCTTCTTGAGGAACATATCCGCGGCCCCGCGCTGCCAGTCCCGCGCCGACTGCAGCGCCTGCGCCAGCTGGTCCTTCTCGTACAGTGCCAGCGGGATGTGCGCACCGCGCCGCACTATGTTCTCTACGCTGTGCATGTACGGGTACAGTTCCTTTGATTGCATCTCTTCCACCTAAAGAAAGAAGAAATATGAGTAAATAATGGCTGAAATATCTAGGATTACATATGAAATACATTTATGCGGATAAACAAAGTTGTCAATTACTATGCCTGTAACTTTACTGCACACATACCGTTGATAGACCAGTAAATAGGTAGAATAAGATAAAGACGACGAAAATCTTCGTAAGGATTATCTTTATATATGTTTGAAGAGATATGAGGAACAGGGTTTAAAGTTCACTCATACTCTTGGAAAATGGAGGATCCTCCGACCAGATGGATGTCGTATCTGGTGGGCAACTGCCCGATGATTGTTGTCGGGAAGTTGTATATATGCTAGCTGCGCGGTAAACTCTGATTGCGCGATGCAGGAGTTGTGTGAATTCAGTGTGATGCGTTGTTCGCATGTGGCGGAGTAGATGCCGCCACATCACTCCCCTCCGGAGACCGGAGGTCGATAGTGGACTATGTCTTTTATCTTGCGATGCTTGCCAATGCCAGTTGAGTTCCAGTGGGTAGGAACCGGGTGTCGCATAGTTCGCGGTGAGTCGGAACTGTCTGCGAAGATGCCCCAGTGGGTCGGGGTGGCTGACTGCTGGTGTCGACCAGGAGTGGGATTAAGCGCTGTGCTTGTGGACCGGCCGAATGTGCAGTGTGCTGTGCCAAGGTTGCTGATGAGGCTGAAGGAGATGACCAGGTATGCGATTGCGCTGCATGCTGATGGTCAGGACAAGCGTTCAAGTCGTGGTTGCTGGCTGGCTGTATGACTTGAGGCAGTGATGATGATGACGTCACGCTGAAGTAGTTGCACGAAGGCTGCGCTGACGTTCATACTCGGGGTCACCATTGAAGAGATATGAGGAACAGGGTGTAAAGTTCACTCATACTATGGAAAAGGGAGGATCCTCCGACCAGATGGATGTCGCATCTGGTGGGCAACTGCCCGATGATTGTTGTCGGGAAGTTGTATATATGCTAGCTGCGCGGTAAACTGTGATTGCGCGATGCAGGATTTGTGTGACGTCAGTGTGATGCGTTGTTCGCAAGTGGCGGAGTAGATGCCGCCACATGTTGTTACTGCTCTCCCGAACAACCCCGGCGCTCACGGACTTTGCATCTTCTTATTTTAATTTACCTTGGGTACTCGATTATGAACTAACTGTGGTATAACAACGCTCCGCTTAAGGAGCCATTTGTTGGATTCGCATAAAATTCAATGTGATAGAATAAAGTGGATGACTTCGCGATTGGAGACTTTTAACAATCAACAAATATTCAGTAACGTATTCAACATGTCTTATGAGGGTGTAGGGTGTATTTCTTTATACTTATGAAGGTTTTTTATTTAAGGTAACTGCGTCTTATCATGATTGTGTGCTATTCATGATGGTTAATGGCTAGGCAGACATAAAACTCGGGTACAAGTGGAACACCATATCCTAGTGTTGGTTACAGTCATGTGTGTGTAAACTGTGAAACACACATTCATGATGTAATTAATGAATGGATTTTTTCCTCAACAAGTTAGTATGAAATATGTTTGGTTTTATTATGCAATTATTATGTTATGAAATGATACACTATGAACTATTTATATTTGTCACCCATGTTGGCCACGAGCTTACAGAGCGCAATCTCCAGTACCTGGGCGGCCAACCAACGTCAACGACGACAGTCAAGATAGTAATATCAGCCTATGCTTGTCCCACTGCAGGGCAAAGGCCTCTTCTCATACAGAGAAGGCACAAGCATCGATCACCACCCTTATTCATATTACGTTCCAACAAACGAATTAAAATAATAGTGATCCTCATCATCCAAAGAAGTCCACTGCTAGACATAGGTAGGCATGGAATTTGCTGTATGCAAGAAGCACAGGACCGGTCTATGTGATACTATATATTATTGTTATTGGTTGTTGATTTCAGACTTATATTACGTATAAGCCCAGGTTTCCTCGGAATGTTTTTCATTCACCAATGTCAGTAAACTTAGAAATTACATATGAATTGGAAAAGTCACCCTGGTACTTTTCCAAGAATTGAACCTACAACCTCGTGCATGAGAAATAAGGCCTTAACTTCTAGACTATTGAGACAATGTAAAAGCTTACTGTATTAAATGTCAAAATGTCTTAAAGTATTAACCTAAAATGTCTTCTCGTCACCACCGAGTTCTGGAGTAATAAAATATTAACAGGAACATTAAATACTAATATGCCTTCATATCATATATGGTTTTATTTTTGTCCATGCTGAGCCAAACTTGTATGGGAGCATTATCCATCTCCTTTGTATAAGAGAAAATGTATCGAACTGCCGAAATTCTTATTATGTAAAGAGGGCCACATATTTAGGTTATTTACCAAAATTTAAAAAAAAATATAATAAAGGCTCCAAATATTTCGGCTAAGTGAAAATCGCGAACAAAATAGGCTCAAAAAACGCGAACCTCTGCGAGGTTATGTAGGCGGGTTTAAACGCGTGCCACTTGCCGATACGAATCAGTCGCAGCACAGCCGTCGAAGAGGCAACAACAAGTAGTAAGAATCCGAAATCTGCGGACAAGACTCGAGAAAGAAAATCTGCTTTTACTTCATCGCCTGCCTCCTCTACGCTGCCCGACGTCCTCGTGGGTTGTACCGTCTCCTGCGCGTTCAGTGGCGCGTGCTGACGTGTGCCGCCATCACGCGGCTCAGGTAGAAGGGAGCAATCAGACGGTGAGTTTTTTTTTACTCGCCGAATGCGTAGCATAATCAGCCTTTAACATTCCCACTGCTGGGACACAGCCCTCCTCTCTGTGAGGCAGTGGGAAGATAATGACCACGCGTGCTCATTGCGGGGCGGTGGATAAAGTGAATGCATAAACACAGAAAAAATAAACATGGTTTTCTTTGCAAATGTTTAGAAAAGTATTAGTTACTACATTTTGGAATGGGCAAATGGCTTCACCTGTCTGACTGACCGACTCCTTGACAATTCAAAAGTGCCTATAAATGGTTAAATAGAAATAAATGCTTTGAGTTTGAGCTGAATATTACCTTGTTGAGCCAATCTCTAGCGTGTGACACAGCCGACTGTAGCGCGTGGTAGGACGGCAACGACGCTTCGATCTCCTCGCCGTCAGACAGCAATAAGTCCAGCTCTGACAGCGTGGTGTACTGAGGTTCAAGCTCCGTTTGAGGGTTTTTGGAAATGTCGAGAAGGACCACACGAGCGCGCGTCTCCCATTCGTCTACTTGAGCTGGAAAGATGTAAGTAAATGGTGGTTATTATAGTCTATTTATTTTCCGAATTGGGACAAAACTGTGATTTATGTAAAACCCACAGATAGTAAGGAAATTGAGCCTATTATAGTTGAAACACTATATATAAGTGAATCTAAACCGAGATATGGAAAACTATTAAAATAATCCTCTCCGACGCCTTTGTATACTTCCATAATGAATCTAAAATTATAATTTTTTGACGATTTTGTTCCCGAGCAACTACAATTCTGTTGTTGTAATCGTATTTTTCTGATACATAACCAACATATATGTATGATTTATCATTACCGTAGGCAGTTAAAATACTAAGCTAATTATTAGCAAGGTTAATAATGTCTCAGTTACACACCTTTCAACTTAAACAGCAGTGACCTCTCCATCTCCACCTTGTGATGCGGCACAACATTCTCCGCGTCGTTGAGCAGTCTGTCGATGACGTCACGCGTCAGTGTGGAGTAGTCCTCTCGGTAGCCGCGGACTTCTTCTATGAACTTCACTTGCTGCAGGCGAGCTTGCAGGGGAGGCAGCTGCGGCAGCACGATGCACAGGCGGGACCCTAGCTCGGATGTCTGGAAGGGTAAGTGGTTATTTGAGTGTTTCGCTGATTAGAAGTCGAGAAATGAATATTTGCTTGTATCCTGTTTTTTTGTTGTAACCAAAATATGAGTAATGTGAGAAATAATTCCACAAGTATTTAAAATTACTTTGTGCTTCGAGTGTTCTATTGTCGTTATACGAATAAATCCCTATAATCAGGATTCAATTCAGGCACCCGGCACATGTGAAACATCGAAATTGATGGTTATTAAAAGAGTTTATAAGAAATTCAATAAATAAATATGGAGAAAAAACAATGCGCGCCTGATGATTCACATCAAAAAGAGTTACTTAGTACTTTCTATGACAGGAGTAGACAAAATTATAATAGTATGCGCCATTTTACACAACTACCAATTTTAACTCCGTTTTGAAGTTTACTTGCAGCAAAGACCTTTCATCATTGATATAAGAAGAATTGGATGTCGACTATTGCTAGCTAGATCCAGTCCAGCCACAAATATTTTAAACAAACATTAACATACCTCTTCCAATTCCCTGACATAGGCTTGGTCTGTCTTCTCTAGATCTTTGTTGAGTAGGTCGGTCGCGCGGCTCTCGAACTCCGATGTTTGTCGTAATACTTCTTTTACTGCTGAGCCTGTTAGAAATGAATACATAGAGATTTAATTTTCTATAAGAGGTTGGTTTCCAGAGGATTCTTAGGACTTAAGGGGATTGTGGCTAAGTAACAGCAGTGTCCGATCAATCAATGTTTAAGCTACGCTATACGCCATCGGTCTGCGTACGTGTAACCCAGCCATTTCGTACCAAGACCCATCTGTGCCTCCGAAAGCACGATAATCCGTCCGTTGGTCCCAAGTTGGTCAAGCAGGAATCGGGTGATGTGACAAGTCATAATAGTTAACCGAAAAATTTAGATCTTATAATGTTTGCGGTGCCAACATGGCCAGAGATCGCACAAAAAAGAGAAGGAAAAAGGAAAGGTTTTTTTCCCAGCAGTGGGACACAACCTTTTTTTTTTTTTTTTTTCTGTTCCCGGGGTGGAAAATCCTCATGGATGTCCTCCGCCCTGCGGCGGGCGGAGGGGTCTGTCAGACTCTTACTGACTAAAAACCACCCCGGTGTTCCATCTCACACCTACGCCGGGGTCGCGGGAACACATTATTCTTCCACAACCCCGGCTGGTGCCGGCCCGCTTGCGCGGGCCCCGTCTCAGTGGGAAAAAAAAATATCAACATAATTCTGGATAAAACTACATTCCTACAAATAATTAAATTTTGATTCGAGGCAGATGATGAGTTTATTATTGCAGTAGTTGAAATAACTTACCCTCGGGTAAGACACAGGCGAGTCCATCAATCTCAGCGGCGAACAGAGTCAGCTCGTGTATAGTGAGGCGGTACTTGGGGTCGTGGTGTCGCGTGCGCGTGCGCATCTTGTTGAGGTCCAGCTGCTGGATCACGGACGCGCACTTCTCTGCGTCTTCTATTGCGGTCTCGAGGGCGCGGACGAGCTCGGTTTTGTGCATCTGTTGACAAAAAAGCAGAAAATAGTTTAATAAAGTAACTAGGCAAGGAATACATTGTTTTATCTGGTGTGAAAATCAGCCCAGAGTGTGGGTTTGTGCCCGATTGATGGCAATAGCTTGTTTAAGTCCCATGACTTAAACAAACTGGAGAAATGTGGGTGTACGATATACTATCTGTCTGTCGTGTTACCTTGAGATCATGAGCCCTTTTCAGATGCGCCCTGAGCCCGTCCAGGTCGCAAGTCTTGGGTGTATCTGGGTCGAGCGCGTTCTGTACAGCTTCTGCCCAGTCTCGGAACTGCTCGGATTTCTTCTTAAGCTTCTCCAGCATGGCGGGTAGCTCGTCTAAGGTGTAGCGGTATCTGGGGGTGAATGTTTAGTTTCATTATTTTGAAATGAGATTACGATAATAAATTATTGTTCTTCTTTTGGTAGGTTTATACAATCAATGGTACACGTCAATAGTATCAACTAGATGAAGCCGTTGTTTATCACCCGACTACTCTGAGAAGAAACACCGAAACAAAATCAGAGGTCACATTCACTTTTAAAGTCCAAACATAATCTCTATAAGGTCAGATCATGTGAGGACCATGTATATTAGTGTCTGAAATGGCCTTTTATGTTTGATTAGTTTTTAGGCACGGCAAACCTTAGAAACCAGTTTGCATGTACAGATATCCCAAGGAAAGTATGTGCTTCGGGAACCGCAATGATATGATATGACTATTACAAAGTCGGGGGATACTCTGTCGTGCGACGTTCGTGCTAAATCGGAAACATGAAGATTACGAAACGCATACCTTTTCTGATTTAACTGTAGTTTATATGAGTCAGTACCTGAGCTTGTGTTTGTGTGCGGGACAGTCGCACAGCTGCGTGTAGTGCCGCAGACACGCGACGTGCGGCGTGCACACGCACGTCACGCACGACAAGAAGCACGTCGTCTTGCACAGAGTACATTTATATGAGTCAGTACCTGAGCTTGTGTTTGTGTGCGGGACAGTCGCACAGCTGCGTGTAGTGCCGCAGACACGCGACGTGCGGCGTGCACACGCACGTCACGCACGACAAGAAGCACGTCGTCTTGCACAGAGTACATTTATATGAGTCAGTACCTGAGCTTGTGTTTGTGTGCGGGACAGTCGCACAGCTGCGTGTAGTGCCGCAGACACGCGACGTGCGGCGTGCACACGCACGTCACGCACGACAAGAAGCACGTCGTCTTGCACAGAGTACATTTATATGAGTCAGTACCTGAGCTTGTGTTTGTGTGCGGGACAGTCGCACAGCTGCGTGTAGTGCCGCAGACACGCGACGTGCGGCGTGCACACGCACGTCACGCACGACAAGAAGCACGTCGTCTTGCACAGAGTACATTTATATGAGTCAGTACCTGAGCTTGTGTTTGTGTGCGGGACAGTCGCACAGCTGCGTGTAGTGCCGCAGACACGCGACGTGCGGCGTGCACACGCACGTCACGCACGACAAGAAGCACGTCGTCTTGCACAGAGTACATTTATATGAGTCAGTACCTGAGCTTGTGTTTGTGTGCGGGACAGTCGCACAGCTGCGTGTAGTGCCGCAGACACGCGACGTGCGGCGTGCACACGCACGTCACGCACGACAAGAAGCACGTCGTCTTGCACAGAGTACATTGTCGCTCGTCGTCTGGGAGGAGCTCGAAGGCTTCGCGTTCTGCCTCGGTTACGCCCTGATGGAGAAAGTTACATGTTCAAAACATTGTTACAAACAAAACATTGTTTTATTTTTTTAATTAATGCGTCACAAGTGGCATACTTCTTACTTAGAGTGCATTTTTTCTAATGACTAGTTCGATTTTAATGTGGCTGGGTACAGTATGGTCAGCTGTTGGATGCGTCAGTTTGTCTGGAGTATTTAGAGATGAGAGTATGCCTGTTATTCAACAAAAGTCCACCATTCAACGAAGTTCCACTTACCCAGTCTAGCAGCCCCTTCCTGAGCTTCCTCTCATCATGCAGCATGGTCCTCATGTCCCTATAGGCAGCTAACGCTACGGTGAGACTCAACCCATCAGCTTCGAGCGCCATCTTGCAGACCAGCTCGTCGTGTGAGAACACACAATTCCGGCGAAGAGTCGAGTAGTGGGCGATGCATTCGCGACCCATTTTTAACTAGAAGGAAAAATTATTTCTAGATTTAGATATAGCAGTAAGTACAGTTGACAAAAGGGATAATAGGAATGATGCAATTTTTCTTTACCACCAAAAATTTGTGCGAACAATATTATAAAAATTGTAAAATTGCCAAGTTATAAACGTTTTAAAATACCTGTTAGACAAAGACAGCAGTTTCATAGAAATGACATCACGACTATGTGACTTCATACTAGCGCGATACATTGTCCTTACCGGGCGACAACGACGGGAGCGACAACGACGGGAATAAACCCCTCCAAAATCTTTGAAAGCGTGTAGCTTCTTCATATTTCCATTGATTTTACAGATCTTTTCGATTATCTCATTTTAACACATCTTCTTTGTAATGACATTAATTGTTCGGAAAATTCTAATATTAGTCATCATCATAAAATTGTAACTATTATTTAGCCTAACCTTCTTCGTCATTACTTCATATTTATTTATTAACTAGCTGCGCCCCGCGGTTTCACCCGCATAAGTTACGGTCCCGTGTGAATATCGCGATCAAAAGTATCTTCTGTCGTAATCGGGTATGGATGGTATTTACTATAAATTTCATTAGATGCCGTTCAGCCGTTTTAGCGTGAAAGCGTAACAAGCAAACATACAAAACATCAATTCTTTACTCTTTATGATATTAGTTTTTTAGATAACGTTACTGGAACACACTAGTTACGTTATAGTTATAAAGTAGTAAAATCACTGAAATCATTCGTCAGTGTCTTGTCAGTTACACAAGCAGTTATTATTAAGAGCTTATGACAGGTTTTTAATTCCTAAAATCATTCTTGCCTACTTACCATTATCTTTTTTAACAATAGAAACGAAATGAGTTTCCCTCATGAAATATCTGTTACAAGTCGACGTCAATCCAATACCATAACGTAACGTATTTAATAATAATTGATATATGTACCAATTTAACACCAAAAAAGTAATATTCAGGAAACTTTTAGTAATATCTGTGTGCGACGAACTGACTTACAGTTCTAAATAGAATTAAATAAAGTGTCAATATACCATTACAACTCCTCACACACACTACTATATACCTACCCACAATACTGCACACCTAGATTTGTTTGGACGGTGCTAGCATGTCATCGTTTGTTTCTGATGCATATATTATGTGCCGCTACTAAATTTCTAAATCCGTTATTGGGTGTAAGATTAGTTTATTTATTTGAAGTGATATTGTTAAAGAGCTGTGGATTTTGTGAATAAATAAATAAATAAACAATCTTACCCAGTCAGCAGGTGTGAAATTAACCGCCTCGGCAAAGTTGTATCCTTGGTTGAATCCTGCATGGTACGCGCGCGGGAATGTTATCACGAACTCGCCGGCGTGTTGATCCATCCTAAACAAAAAAACAAGGGGATAAACATTTAGGAATTTAATTAATTACATGTGCTATATGCTATTGCTTAGGCTATGTGGGTTCCCTTGGAGCGGGTACATACTTTTAACTATCTGGGCCATGTTGTGACGTCCGGCCTGAAAGACGACGCTGATATTGAGCGAGAAAGGAGGGCGCTGTCGGTGAGGGCGAATATGATTGCCCGCAGGTTTGCTCGTAGCTCCAAGGATCACCTTGTTTCTAGTCTTTTATACGAGTAGTTTGTGGGTGTCACATTTGCAGAAATCCTACAGCGAGCACCGAGTTCAATATAATAACGCGCTGAGGGCGCTGCTGCGGCTGCCTCGTTCTGCAGCGCATCACTGTTCGTATGCCGCGTGCGCTAGGGACCGACTTCGATAGGCAGTCTAGTTGTTGGCAGCTACGACAGTCGCGAGCGTCCGCATTCACTGTTCGTATGCCGCGTGCGCTAGGGACCGACTTCGATAGGCAGTCTAGTTGTTGGCAGCTACGACAGTCGCGAGCGTCCGCATTCACTGTTCGTATGCCGCGTGCGCTAGGGACCGACTTTGATAGGCAGTCTAGTTGTTGGCAGCTACGACAGTCGCGAGCGTCCGCATTCACTGTTCGTATGCCGCGTGCGCTAGGGACCGACTTCGATAGGCAGTCTAGTTGTTGGCAGCTACGACAGTCGCGAGCGTCCGCATTCACTGTTCGTATGCCGCGTGCGCTAGGGACCGACTTCGATAGGCAGTCTAGTTGTTGGCAGCTACGACAGTCGCGAGCGTCCGCATTCACTGTTCGTATGCCGCGTGCGCTAGGGACCGACTTCGATAGGCAGTCTAGTTGTTGGCAGCTACGACAGTCGCGAGCGTCCGCATTCACTGTTCGTATGCCGCGTGCGCTAGGGACCGACTTCGATAGGCAGTCTAGTTGTTGGCAGCTACGACAGTCGCGAGCGTCCGCATTCACTGTTCGTATGCCGCGTGCGCTAGGGACCGACTTCGATAGGCAGTCTAGTTGTTGGCAGCTACGACAGTCGCGAGCGTCCGCATTCACTGTTCGTATGCCGCGTGCGCTAGGGACCGACTTCGATAGGCAGTCTAGTTGTTGGCAGCTACGACAGTCGCGAGCGTCCGCATTCACTGTTCGTATGCCGCGTGCGCTAGGGACCGACTTTGATAGGCAGTCTAGTTGTTGGCAGCTACGACAGTCGCGAGCGTCCGCATTCACTGTTCGTATGCCGCGTGCGCTAGGGACCGACTTCGATAGGCAGTCTAGTTGTTGGCAGCTACGACAGTCGCGAGCGTCCGCATTCACTGTTCGTATGCCGCGTGCGCTAGGGACCGACTTCGATAGGCAGTCTAGTTGTTGGCAGCTACGACAGTCTTCTTACCGTTGTTGCCAACAGGTTGGGGGGCATTTCATGCAGCACTGGCAGGCGTTACATGCACCCGTATTTCGAGCTTGGGGCAATTAAAATGTAAAATAATTAGCATAATTCTTTATTGTAATTTTATTGTTTAGTTTGCAATTCATATATTTTTATTTAAAATTCTGTCATTTATAAAACATTTTAAAATTTGACTTTTTTTTTTTTCTATTTGATTCTGAATTATTCAATAACTATAAAAATAAATATATATTTTTTGAAGAGTTGTTGAATATTTGAATTTAATTCATCACAATTTTATTTTGGATTTTTATGTTCAGATTGTAAAAAAGTTGTATAATTTTAAATGCTTTGAGTGTAAAAGTACGGATTAGAATAGTCTGGAATAAATAACAAGGCCGCGAATCCTCCGAATAAATATTCATAATCGAACTCATCTAGTATAGAATCGAAGCAGCTGCTGTAAGTAGAAGATGTGCCCTACTTTTAAAGTTTTTTTTTTTTGTCATATATTTGGTGGTTTCTGTACGAAATATATTTATTATTTACTGTCCCTGATACCTGAACGCTAAAGGCTCTATTAGAGCACTCATTGTTTAGTTCTGACATAATTTAAATAGCGTTTGACTGGCTATGAAGAAACTTATATGAATATTATTATTCCAACTTACCTATACACAGGAACTCCCGCCTTCATGAGAACGTTAGGGTTCATGATTGTGACGAGCTGATGCAGCAGGTCTGGCTGTAACTGGAACAGTTCGGGTGCTTCCGCCTTCATGGCTGCCTCGAACTGCTCTGCTTTTGAGCTTGGTACTCCATACCTAGGTCAGAATATGTTTCATTTATTTATTAATTTAAACAAAAACGAGGACTTTTAGCACTGATGACTAATGTTTACGTCAGTAACATACATGCACAACGTTTGCATAATACAACACAGCTTCTGATAATTAAATTTGTATCCTAACTAATATTATAAATGCGAAAGTAAAGTTTGTTTGTTTGTTACCTTTTCACACCCTACACCACCAATGTAACCGATCATAATAAAATTTTGCATACACGTGGTCAGGGGTGCAGAATAGGACATAGGGTACCTCTCATCCAGAAAAAGTACACAATTGCTTTAGGACACTAGATGGCACTACTAAACTTCGTAAATGTAAGTAGTACATTTTGTGAGTTTATAACCTGGGTTAACGTATAGGATACTTTTTATCCTGGTAGTACGTCTCCGTGGGATAATTTCCAACCACCACGCGGGAAAGCTGCGGGCAAAAGCTCGTAAATTATAAGTAAATGTTACATTTGGTTAAGACAACAGGACTATGTTAATCTGTAAAATAATATCACACCATCCAAAAGTCAATTGTACTCAATTTCAATTTAAAATACGATTTCATTCAAATTAGACGGAGATTCAGCACCTATTGAACGTCAAAAAATTACAAGAAACATTCTGTGAGGCGACATTTATCTACTGACAATGAAAAATCTTTTGGACACGTCGGCAGTTTAATTTCTTTATTACCGAAACCAGAAATCTGAATAGAATGATGCGTGTCCAAAGCAAGCTACCTATTTACTAACAACCAGAGTCTAGTAAGAATACTCATAACAGGTTAACTTACCAAGTCTTGGGCTCTCCCCAATGCAAATAGTTGATGGAATAGCTCCAATGATCTTCATTATGCCAGCAGAAGGTCGCGAAACACATGCCCACGTATAGCCAGGGGATCTGAGGACAATAGAACAATGTTAATTCAACCATAGAGTTGAAGGAAATAAACAGTGTCGAAATGTTTTCATACAGAAAAAAAGGGATAACACCGATTTTTTTAAATCAATATCCTTCGTAAACGTAATGGTACAGGGGTAGTGGGGATTTAAGTGCAGCACTTTATGGTCTATGGTATTGTCTTCCAGATCATCAAATGATTTTGTTTCTTAGCAAAAATGGGTTTGGCAGATGGATTTTTTCAAAGTTCTTTATCTTGTTGGTGGGTGCTTGCCAGTTAGTGAGTGACGGAACTTTATGCGAAGCCCTGTTACCTTCATCCCGGATATGTCTGCGTTGATGTGCCCGAGCACGGAGCCCTCGAGCACGGGCAGGTTGTTGAGATTCCAGGACGAGTCGGCGTACTGCTGCTCGCCTGGGTACAGGTGTGCATGTGTCTTTGTGGGGAAACCTGTGGACGTGTGAGGTGAGTTAGAAAAATGCACACACTTTAATAAGATTTGAATAATGGTAGGGACAAGTAGTTGTGACGATTCTTGGGAGAGGACTATGTCCAGCAGTGGGCATCTTTAGGCATATCTGATGAATTAGCTATAGCTTTAAGCTATAAACTTGAGTAATTGTCACAGTAATTATATTGAAGAAACAAGATGGCGACGTAAGACCGATTTTGGCCACGCGCGAAAAGATCCGTTGTAACACGGAATGACTTAGAACTTGACTTCGACAGGATGACCCTTTTCGTTACTTACAACCAGCTGATTACACAACATCCTTGTTGGAAATGAGAGCTCCTCTTTAGCAGCGTTTAAGTTCTTCTTTAGTACGTATTTCCACTAAACAATAATACTTAGTTACTCACCAGACCCATGGTCCATAGAATGCAGGTCCGCGCCGTACTCGACAGTCACATCCTCGTCTATTGACGATACAACGCGCCAGAACTCTTTCTCTACCGTCGATGTTGGCACCATCTAGTAATAGAACACGATATTAAGTCAACATTATTATCATTTGATACTAATTAAGATTCGAATGAAGAATTCGTTCAATGCGAGATCGTGTTTAGTGGATCTCCGGAGTTACACGTGACAACACCCACGGCCAGATTTTTCAAAAAATTGGGTTTTGTGCAGTGGTCAAGAAAAGCTATAAGCTACAGTGACAAAATTCACTCTTGTTCTTAATCTTGATTTGTCTTTAATTTGCTGTCTCAAGCATTTCATTTTGAATCCAGCAGGGCTAACATGACAAGCGCGAGAACGCTCTCTATATCGATTTGTCGAAATTTGTCAACGATTTTGGCGTCATCCTAATGCCTAACATGACCGCTATGCTCGAACTCCAAAAAGGCACTTTGACACTTCTGCTTCTCGCGACGAGATACCGATGTAGCAAGTTATTTAAAACAAATCATTTTTATCATTGCAACATCGGTCGATTTTACGCATGGAATTAGTATGTACTATATTGATTTTATGTCCACCTCTTTAAATTTTATGTTTAGCTCCATAAAACCGAGATTTTTTACTGCTTTTCTTTGGCATGCTAAAATTAAAATATAAAATGAGTGGCACTTATTATACTCACTTGATGATCACCACAGTTGATAAATCGGCCGAAGATCACTATGCTACAAAGCGAAAGTTGATATTGTAACAATCACCTTAGAACACATGATATTGCTGTTACTCACTAACTTTGGGAAATTAACCTGCGATTTTCGTCATTATGTGGCGTAGGCTTGATATTGCCATACAGCTATAACTCCCTAGATTTCGGTAATCAGCATATTGGCAAAGAGACTGGTTACTACTGCACGTGATGCTCATCTACGGAATAGTGCTCCCCTGCGCCACACCGCCGAAAGGAACTTCATTCCAAGGTATAAAGTATGTAGTTGAAATTTAAGTATTTTCATTATTAATATTAGGACAAAAAAGTATAATTATTTTTGAAGAATTTGCCATGTTAATAAGAATATTTTAATTACATCGTATCTTAATGTTGTCTACTCTTCTCGTCGTCAAAATCGAGGACGACTAAATTAGAGAAGAGAAAATCAAGATTATCTCACGTTGAATTGTCAAAATGCGAGATAAATTAGGTGGTCATGTTAGGTTCAAACGAGTCTAGTATTTTGTATGGTAGCGCTGTCAGAAAACGAGAAAAGTGACAGATATAGACGTGACGAGAAAACGCGAGAGTGAGTAACTGTCGCGTGTGTCATGTTAGCCCTGGGCCTGTTTATCTTTTTCAAAAGTTAACCAAAAATCGGACATAACAAAAGACAACAACAAACTCACATGTACAGGCATATTGAAGTAATCTGACTTGAACTGGTCGGCCATCTCTCCGAACTGTTGTAGTGTGTACTCTCGCGACGCTTGCTCAAAGCCAAACGCTTCTGTCGGCTTTGATACCTGGTGGCAAAGGGAAAGGTTGGTCTTATAGAAAATATTGTTTCTCATCGCTTTCTTATGGGTGTCTGGAAACGGAAGCTATTTATTATAATATTAACATTTGCAACACAAATAATTACAAATACATTAAACATTGTTCTATTTCTATCAATCGGTTGATGCTGACAGAGACAAAACAATGTTTTAATGTGTTTAGCGCTTAGCATACACTCCCGGACTCCTAAATCGAGGCACCGTGTAGTTCCGTATGAGGTTTCTAAGCCTAAAACATCAAAATACTGATCAGTCAAAGAAAAAGTTTATATGCAGTTTTCAAGCACAGACACATTGGCCATCATTTTGGTGTGAATACGAATTCACGACCGATTCAAAAGACTTCTATAGAAAAAAGTGCAAGGTGGCTCGATTTGGGAGTCCGGGAGTGTTTTTTGACGTTTTGTTGCAAGTGTGCTTTATTAAGGTTGTAATTAGAATAATTTGTGAAAAGGAATTTATCGATCCGAAAAGTGCAATGTTTCAACAACAGACAACGCATGAAACATAAATTCTACTCACTTTTCTATGACTAACACTACTAACTTCTGTTCTTTTTGGTCCTTTTTTCTTAGTTTTTAGTCAAAGCTTGAGCAAAACAGCGCAAAACTCTGCTCTAAAGCTGTGCAGCCGTCACAGAGCAACATTTGCTCCTCTACGTCTCCGCGACGCATACGTGGCACATGTACTCTAGCGCAGTAGTACCCACCTCTTCGGCCGCACACACGGGGCAGCGCCAGTCCCCCTTGGGCACGTCCGCGAGCGGCGGCAGCAGACAGAAGGTGTGGTAAGAGTCGTCGCAGCCGTCACAGAGCAACATTTGCTCCTCTACGTCTCCTCGCCCGCATACGTGGCACATGTACTTCGCCAGCTGGAGCAAAGAGAAATTTCTTTTGTTATATATTTTTCGTTTGTTCCATTATTGGCCAATGGGTCAGGCTCCCCTCCCACAGTGTGGTAACAAATGCCCATTGAAAAAAGGCGTTACCTAACTTTAAGAGCACCCATTTAAAGCTTAATTAGGTAAACAATAATACCAGTAATGATCACTCCAAATAAAAGGCAATTTCGGCAAACAGTAAAGGTTGTTTTATTAGTTATTTACAAAATGTCGCTTTATTGTAAAAGATCTGGCAGTTGCCATAACTCAAAATTGTCCAATATATTCTATGTTTTGAATATGTATAAAAAGATAATATGAGTTAAAAGTGAACAGTGTTTTGTGTTGTTTTCTGTTGATTCATTACTGTAAGAGTATAGCATATTTACAAAATACATGTTGATTATTGAATAATTTTTTTACTTGATCACTTGATCCCCATAGCGGACAACTCTTACCCTGGATATGGGAAAAAAGCTCCTGACAGAATATAGGAAGTGGATGGATAGAGTGCCCGTCTCTTGAGAAATTTTAAAAAATCATGTAACATTGAACATCACGATAGTGTCCAAAATATAAAATAATAAAAATAATTATAGTATCTCTTTTAGCTTATACAAGGTGGGCCAAAAGAAATCACTCTATTGGAAGATGCTCTCATTTTTGCAAATGGCCGCCAATGTCAAATCTATTTTGACATTTGTGGACTAGACAGATGCAGAATACAAGTGAACAAGCCATGGAGCGATACACTCCCCAAGAACGCGGAATAATCGTGTCTATTTTTTTGCATAACAATTCGTCTGTGGTGTTGGCGCAGCGCGAATTCCGTCGCCAATTCCCCGGCCGTCCGACACCGACTGCGCAAACACTGCGCCGTTTGGCCACCAACCTTGAAGAGTATGGGACCACACGAGACGTTGCCAGGAGTGACCGGCCCCGGAGCGCCCGTTCTACCGAGAATATCGCCTCTATTGCCGAGGATGTCGAGCTGTCGCCGGAAACATCGACCAGACGCCGTGCCACGCAATTAGCCATCAGCCGGATGTCCCTAAGGCGAATTTGGTCAAAGAACTGCGCACGCTCCTTCCTAATGGTGTTTAATTTTTATTTTTTATTATTAGATATGGACTTTTACATATCTCTGACATAATTCTTTCATTATTTGACATTATATACCTACAATTTTTAATTAGTTTTTGATTTTACTTTATTAGATTATTTTATATTTTGTAAATGTGAGAACGTCGTAGGCCCTGTGGATTAAAAATTTATAGACAATTGTCTATTTGTTTAACATAAGGTACTTGTTGAAAGGCCTACACTGTCCTCCCATACCTGTTAACACTGTAATTGGAAAACATTGTAAAAGACATATTTTTAAAAGAGTAACCATGGAGTTTCTTGCCGGCTCTTCTCCATGGGAAACGACCAATTGGAACCGTGCACCTAGAATCTGACGTTTCATAAGTGCCCATGTAGGTCTATGTGAAATAAAATATTTTGATTTGATTTGATTTGCTTTCACTTCTGGGGCACCCAAAATCCACGAGTGATGTACGAGAAGCCATTACACCCGCTCAAAGTGACTGCATGGCGCGATCCGCAACCGATATTTTGAAGGCAGCGTTCCCGGGTGGCCTCATCTCTCGTTTTAAGCGTTCTAGACTTTTTTTGTGGAATTTTTTGAAGTCCCGTGTTGACGTGAACAAGCCCGAGACTCTGGAAGCCCTTAACGACAACATTCGACACGAGCGCGAGAATCTGTCGCCCGAAGTTCTCGCCGAAGTGAAGTGAGTGAACCAATTGTGACAGCGCCCATTTGGCCGATATAATCTTCTCGACTTGACCAATAAAATTATAAAGGTTCAAATAAACATAATCATAAAACAGAATCGAAGATTTTCATTTAGAAAAAAAAAGAGAGCCAAACAACATCGGATGACTTCTTTTGGCCCACCTTGTATATTGATTTAAATACTCACCTTTTGTACTGCAACTGCTACGTAAGAGTTTTTGGTTCTAGATGAGGAGCCTACATTAAATTATTTATTTATTTACATAAGGACAACAAACAGCAATGTATTATTAATTAAACATAGGTTAGAACTTAAAAGAAGTAACAAATACACTTCTCACAACGTTGTCCGCAGATGGTTATGATTTATTATGGTCAGCATCTTAAATGACAATACGAAAGAGGATTGGGTACTGATTGCTAGGAGACATCAATTAGATTGATTCACTTTAGTCTTTCGAATGGCATTGATTGTTTATTCAATATGATGGGACATAAAGTTATTTAAGTATTATTAAAGGGGTATTAAACCGCTGACACCGATTTTGATTTAACATGCCAGCCACATGAAATGCTTTTAGTTGGATGAAGTACTTTTCAAGGTTTTCGCGGGTGCGAAAATGTAGTTTACTTCCAAATAAGATGGCACCATGCTGGACTGGGCGCCGCAGCTGTCATATGTAACTTTAATTCTACAAGATTACCAGGTCACCAACCCGCACTGGGCCCGTATGGTGGATAACGGCCCACTCCCTATCACAGAGAGGAGGCTCGTGTCCCAGCAGTGGGAACATAATAGGTTGATTATGCTATGCTATGCTTACTGGTCATAGTGTGTGGCGGGTAACGCCTCGTTGTCGTGACGACTCCCCTTGTTGTCCTCGCGAGGAACCTGTAAGTGCTATCTATAACAGGTAATGTTACCGGGTCGTCCGGGTGCAGCGCGAGGCTGCAGGGCGGCGCCGGCGTCACGGACACCGTCATGTTGGACATGCGGTGCTCGCGCAGGCGTGTGGCGCGCGTCACCCTGGACCTGGCCCCGCAGGACCCAGCTGCTGACATCCACTTGTTCTCGCGAGGACCTGAGGGGAGGAAGTGGTTAAGGAGGTTATTTCTGGTAAGAATCTGGAGATGTGGAAATAAGAACAGGGCAATCTGGCGGACCCCAAGGGGAACCCAAATTGTCCCTGTTGGGGGGTATCGAAAACATATTCATAGGCAAAATTAAAATCACGAAAACCCAAAAACAACACAGTTTTTTTTTAAATCCGGCACTGAACTCTAAAAGTATTCGATGATACGTAAGACGTTTATTATGTAGTTGCAAGTGAAACACATAGTTGAAGACGTTGAAAGTCATGGCATTCTTAACCACCAGGTTTTTTGGGAAATTTTAATTAAATAAACTAAAAACAGGGAGGACGGAGGACAGGGTGTTGTAGTGCAGCCTGTGAGAGGCCTATGTCCAACAGTGGAATGCAATAGGCTGTGTTGTGTATCATATTCTGCCTCTACACGAACGAAGGAAAATTGCAGATCTTGCTTTCTTATTTAGCGCTATGAACGGTTCTGCTGACGTCCCTGAGTTGGTTGGCAAGATCGGGCTTCGTGTACCAGGTGCATTTCTTCGGAGACCACGTCTTCTCCATGTGCCGCAGACCAGAACTATCTACAGACAGAACTCGTATGTGATAAGAGCTTGTCGGACTTTTAATATTGTGTGTCAGGATGTCGATTTAGATTTATTTACCAGTAGCGTTAAGGAAGTAAAGAAATGTTTAAACAATTGTTTTTTTGATGTATAAGCTTATTTTTTTCTCTTTATTATTGTATTTTTAAGCGTGAGATTATTAATTTGCGTATCTCTTACGTCGCTGTTTTCGCGTATTTGTTAATTATATGCACTTTAGTCGTTAGTGGAAGCTTGTAATTGGCCATCGTTTAGACATTGTACTAGTTATTAAAATGTATTAGCTGTAAGTTTTCCTAAAATTAATAAAATAAAATAAATAAATAAAATAAAATAACCTAAAAGCAGACCCTGAAAAGTCACCACAAACAAAGTTAAACTTACTCCTCCTAGTCTCAGGACACTCCTCCTTGACAGGCGTCTTCATAGCCTCCTCCTGCAGCTGACTGAGCGTCCTCCCGGCCGGGCCGCAGTCGGGCGGCGCGGGCCCGTCCGGTGAGGGCTTGAAGCGGCGCGCCGGCGGCGGAGTGGCGGCCGCCGTGCATTTGCTTGTTGAACGGCTGCGTGTGCCGCTTGCTTTTTCTGGTGTTTGCTCGCCTTTTACTTTGATATCCTGGTGGTTTGAAGAGGATGTGATTTTGATAAATTTCTTGTGATTGAAAACAAAGCATTCACGGTAAATAAAAGTTGCGCAGCATTGTTGCTGCAACACAATTTTGTGTTACTGAAAACATCTTCTACTCACATATTTTTTCAATGTTGCCTACAGCATATAACCTTGCTGCAATTACCAAGAATACGAAGCCAAAGGTAGCCCACGAAAAAATAAATCGAATTCAATATTACAGTTTAGCTTGCAAGTTGATCAAAATATGATTCGCGACCGAAACAAATATGAATTTACATAATTATTATCATAAGAATCATCAATACAACGCTCCAAGTTATATTTGACCTCAAATGTCATGATTTCATAACAGAATTCAATAATATAATTTAAACTTACCGGTCTAATTTTGGGGAAAAAGGTTTCGCATTAAGGGTTCGTTATTTTTTATTGAATTACAGATAAAGTAACTTAAGTACTTCGGAAATAGATAGACAAATTTTAAGCAACAATTTAACACTTTACCCTAGCACGAGCTGGTACCCTTGCTCAGGCAGCAGCCAATCCTCACTTTTAAAGAAGACCCAGTAATCTTGCTCAAATTCCATACCACTAGTTACCGTTACTTTGGGGACTTCGTATCCACGACGACATAAATCAAACTATACAATTCCATATGACCTCGCCTTGCACAGACTTTCCGTAAAATGACAGGTCTGCCCGCACTGGAAATGTATAGCTTGGCAAGTCGTCGTGAGTATCATTAATTCCAGCAACATACTCACAGTTTCCTTATTATCGGTTCCGTTGTTCTTGAAGATGTCGTACCGGTACAAGATCTTCTCGTAGTGGTTCTTGAGGATGGAGCCGATGCCCTTGCCTTGCGGGAATCCCATGCGTCTGGCCACCTTCGACCATTTTCGCTCTGAGGAGCATACTTCGAAGCCACCTGTGAAAGGAACCACGATTTTGTTCAATACATTTACAGCTTCCTTGTACTTTTTGTTGGATACGGATAGCGCAACACCGGTTGAATGCGAATCTAGCTTCTGCCCCCGGCTTCAATCGCGTGGATGTTAGAAATTATCCCAAGGGAACGTGCTACCGGGACAAAAAGTAGCATATGTCCTTCCTCAGGATGCCATCTATCTCCTTGCCAAATTTTATCAAAATGCGTTCAGTTGTTTAGGCGTGAAAAGGTAACATACAGACGAAGAGACCTAGTTCCCTACTTTCCAATATATAATATTAGTATGGATTTAAGTACACACAAAACACAAAAATACGTAAAGATGGAAGAGCACAAGGATACTGCTTATTTCATTAGAAGTTTTCTTCCAGCAGACCTGAGACATGAGAGTTGGATTTGAAGCTTTCAAGACATTTTTGATTGAAGAGGAAAAGTTCAATTAAACGAAAGTAACATTAGTAACCTCATCACATGCCTGCTTTCCTAACCATGTTGTGGTCAGCTTCTAGTCCAACCTGATGCAGCTGAATACCAGTATTTTACATGGAGCGACTGCCTATCTGACGTTCACAACCCAGTTACTGGGAAGCACGATACCCCTTGATAAGACTTCTGACAATCCGTAACGACTGTCAAAGATCCAAGGATGACAGCCGGGACCAACGGCTGAACGTGCTTTTCGAGGCACGGAGGGGTCTCGGTATATAGAGATTGTCACCCATCTACGAACCGACTGCGGCAAGGGTAGCTTAACCTGATCATGATCGACCCGTGCTGCTGTTATTAATTAGCCACGAGCGAATTTAACGAGAGCTTCAGTTACCTAAACATAAATAATTTAGCTTTTTTTTTGTTTATTTTAGGTAGAGCAACGACTTCCAGAAGGTGGCTGTTATCAGACCAATGAGAGTAAGGCGTGAATCGAGTTGAAATGTGTACGATTGAAGAGGGTTATGTCCAGCAGTAGACAGCTAAAGGCTGACGATGATTGTGGTTGTTGCGATGATTCACTGGCTAATTGACATACTGTTACTCTAATTGGTATAATTATTGCGATCCTGGTTCACAAAATTTCTATTTACGTTTGAAATTGTTTAATCTTATTTTTTTATTGCTGTGACCACGCTGACATTTTTACTATTTTTATATTTGTAATTCCAATGATCTCCACCTTTTTTTTTTTGGAATTGTAACCCTTTGAATGCCCATGTGACGGTAAGAAATGGAGAATTTTATTAAGAAAACAACTATGCACTATAACCCATGTTTGCAAAGAAATAAATGATTTGATTTGATGCTTCAGACTTAGCAGTGGACTTCCGACGGATTTAATGGTGATGGAATCCGAGAGGCGAGATACTAAGTCCAGACACTAACATCACAAGACTGTTGATCTTGATAAACACTGTAATTTTAAGCTAGTGCAGTCAAATTTATCACAGCAGCCACTATGTGCCATACTGATGATGCAGCAAAAACTACTTCGAAAAAGTATATTTAAAAGGGTTCTTGTTGACTAACATGAGATGGGTTTTACCAATTATACACGTAAATCATTCTACAATCATTGACTTAACTTTTAAGACTTCGGCGTAAGCAAATTACTGTTAAAAAGATTTGTTAAATTGAACGAAGACAATATACAAGGAAAATTAGGTAAATATATGTATAAAACCAGTTTACCTCAATAATGCCAAATAATCAAGATTAGTTCAAAGGCGAAGTTTAATTCAAACATATGGCACCATTAAATTCTGCTTGTATATATGCAGGGAAATAAATGGGACAAAACCAAAACTTGAGCTGTCAAAGTATGTTCCGAGGTTGTTTTTTGTTCACGTCAAACAACCGATAAAGGCATGCGTGTATGACCAGAAGGGCAATTCCCTTATTTTTAAGTACGTTCCCTTCGAAACTCAGGTGAGATGGGATTGCGACTAGATTTTGAACGTTTGTAATTCCGGGAATTGGCCATAAGAATGAACGTTAACGAAGGAAAAAGAGAATGTAAGGACTGTAGCAGTTGGCGTTCTGTAATGTCTGCCTACCCCAATGGGAAAAAGATGTGAGTTCATGTATGTATGGCAAGAAACATGAAGTTCCTGCAAGTACAGTTTTTGACAAAGAAGATCCCTTCTTTGCCTCTTCTGTGTGTGTTATCCCTACTTTGCTGCATGTCACTCAAAATACACGTTTTGCATACTAATGACGGCAATGTTCCACAACTGATTGTGGAGGTACTATGCTTCGCTTTCCATCATGACAATCCAAGTTATGAGAAATGGTCATGCTATATTGTAATGATAATTTCAGTGAGCAAGGCGAAGTGACAATGGGCCGGCCGTAATTAACCGTAGAACCAATGACCGTTAGCGTAGGAAGCCCTCGGGCTAGGTGGAGAGACGATCCCCGCAGGACGGCTGGTAGCAGCCGGATGAGAGTTGCCGAGAATCAAGCTAAATGGCGTGGGATTGGAGAGGCCTATGTCCAGCAGTGGACGTCTGATGGCTGATGGCGAGGCTGGTATTTGTACTCTGATCGCGACCTATATTTAGGAATGCATTAACCCACGGTGCAGCACCGATGATGCATTTTTGCACGTAAATTTAATGTTCAATTAATAATATCCATTTTCTTTCCCGTTGAGCAGTCACGGACATTCCTTACATTATACTGATATTTTCTGCATACATTCACTGCACTGGGAAACTTTTAATGTTTAGTTACTCCTACCATCTTTTTCCTTTTTTGGTTTCTTGGATGCGACGTACTTAACCAACCTCTAATGGTGCACATACCTGCTTCTTTAACAATCTTGTGTAGAGCATAAAGGTCCAGCGGCTTCCGTTCCACCGTCGGGATCTTGAGCACGGAGCCCTGCAGCTCCCAGAACTTGATGATCTGGTCGAGGAAGTTTAGCTTCACTCGGGTTATCGCCTGTTACAAGAGAAATCATATTTTAAATTAGTCAGCGCCACCTGTGAACATGTGCTGCCATTGGACCTTGCCTTCAGACCATCTTTGTAAGCTTATTATAGGAGAACCTTTAGCAATGTTATGAACCTGAATGATAAGACTAGGTTTTGGACATTGTGTAAGTTACAATTATCTGCAATTTAGGCCACCACTGCGACGAAAGCTCAGTTCGAATCCTGTTGGCTCTAAATGCCAAAAATTATTACAGAAGTAGGCTCGTGTGAACTGTTCTGACCCATCTAGCTAACAATAGACCACTTGATCGATATCTAGACACTTGTAAACAGACTTAGTCACCTAGGTCAAAATAGTATGCTGTTTAAGTAATTTTCATCTCGTAATCTAGCAACTTCACAAGTGAGAAAATCCGCAGGCACAAAAAGTATTCAAATGATTTATTTAAAACTGTTTGTTGACAATCCTATGAAAATAATAAATAATTTAGCTTCATGCTAGGAAACATTTTCTGTCCGACTTTATCTCCTACTCTATTGCCAAATATATCAATCCGCCAATCAAAGTCGTTTATTTGTGACAGAAGTAACTATAGTGCTCCATTACAATTATGCGCTTTTGTAATGAGGACGCCTGTAATCTCCAAAGAGTTAGGTAGAGTTCTGTAGTTACTAACACTGACACACAAAATAATGACTTGTTAAAAAATATGTGAGCACCATGTATCTATCACATTATTAATTTACCTGTCATTGCTTTATATTTATTCTTTTTCCTATTTTGGTATAGTCATTTTATTATAGGTGCATCGTCTTCACATTTAATTAAATAATTATTGTAGCAGCAAAAATATTGTAGAACATTTTAAAAGAGTAACAACGGTGGAGTTTCTTGCCCATTCTGTATACGAAATTACAATTTTTTATGTTGACGTTCAAAAGTGCCATTTATATGCCTATTTGAAATAAATGTTTTGACTTTGACTTAGAGGTGCAGGTATACTCACATCAACATAATCTAGGGAAACCTTAATCCTTAATTATTTACGAATCAATAGTTTAAAATCTGTTTAGTTTCTATAAAAAGTTAATATACAGATTGAAACCTCATTTATTATATTCTCTAAATTTAAAAATGGAAATAAAAAAACAAAAGAAACAACAAATTACGGCGGCAAAATTTTTAGTAATTCGTTACGTTAAGAAAAGTTAAAATTGTTTTATGAATATTAATTTATGAAAAGGGATTAGATTGATTTTCTTTTTAAATTTAACGTGTGTGTGAGCTTTAAGAGTCATGTCACGTCGTCATTTGAGTCGAGATGAAATGTTACGAGCCGTGGACATGTTAGAAAATGGTGCTATTCAACGCATCGTTGCTGAGGCCCTATACACCAGCCAAAACGTGATATCACGGTTGTGGTCACGTTATCGCAGTTCTGGGGATGTGACTGAACGGCACACTGGTAGATATCGTGTTACTACGCAGTGACAGGATCGATATCTCCAAATGACCGCCAGAAGACAACCCAATATAACAGCGATGCAACTAGTACAAAGGCTCCAGGAGGACCATCAGCTGCTGGTAAGCGACCAAACCGTGCGAAGGAGGTTGCATGAAGTTGGTCTTCATGCTCGAAGACCGCTCCGTGTTCCAGCATTGCGAAGTGGCAATCGCAGTCGGCGGCTTTCGTGGGTTCGGGAGCATTTACCATGGAATGACGAACAATGGTCTTTGGTGCTGTTCACCGATGAGTCCCGGTTTGGGTTTCATCCGGATTCACGAAGAACACACGTTTGGAGATCTCCGGGGAGAGTTAGCCGTCTACGGCATCCTCAGGAGGTCCACTCATACCAAGGCGGGACAATCATGGTGTGGGTAGGAATTCGTTTTGGCGGACGAACCCAGCTCGTTTGGATCCAAGGCAACATGACTGCACAAAAATACCATGAGGAGGTAGTAGAGCCTGTTATTGTCCCAGACAGAATCCAAATGTGCCAGGAATTTCTACTCATGCACGATAGTGCTCCTTCCCATACGGCGCGTCTCGTGTCGGTCGCTCTCAAAGACCACAATATTCAAGTTTTGGATTGGCCTGCACAGTCGCCCGACTTAAATCCTATCGAGCATGCCTGGGACATGTTACAACGAAAAGCTTTGAGAGATTTCCCGCCAAATTTGACGACGGAACAACAACTTTACGAACACTTGCAAAGAACATGGGACCTCATAACGGACCAAGACATTGACAATTTAATTTTAAGTATGAACAATCGATGTCGATGTGTAATTAATGTAAGAGGTGGCAACACTGATTATTAATAATTAGATTTTATAAGAGTTTTTAAATTTTAATTAAAATTAATAGTTTTATAAGAAGAAAATATGTTTTTTTATCATACTAATATTCTACGGCGATTTTAAAAATATATTTTTTATTTAAAACATAAGAATCACGAAATAGTTTTTTTTATTATTAAAGACCTTAAAATAACCTATCATTCTTTTATTTACTATATACCAGCAAATTCTTCATAGATTAATAGATATTTGATTAAATATAAAATATCCCTAGATTTTGTTGATGTGTGTATAAAGTACACTCGCACTTCGCCAGTTATGTTTGAATCTCTTGAAATAGGGGACGAGTCTATTACCCTCAACCGGGTACAAATCCAGACCCCGGGCTGCTACTGAGAAATTTCTGATGGAACATCCCAATCATTTATTCAAACTAAGCTGAGAATCAGCACTTATTGAACATCAAAATTAAATTACATAAGCCTCACCTCATAACACCTCAAAACGCCCCCGCCCACAACTTTCTAGTGCTTTAGCTGCGAAGAAGAAGTGGCGGAACAAACTCACCAGCAGCACAGCTGTCTGTTCAGTTCAGTTCATCAGTAACGCCTGCGACCCCAGATGAATAGACCATTGAGGCAGACTTACCACATCATTTCAAATGATTGTCACATATTGGCACCGGCCGCAGTACCAAAGCAATAAGAAACTAGTGATATTATACGCCCCGAACCAATAACGAAAATGAAGCGTTTTGGAAAATGTCCGGATTTTAAAGACTTGATATTACATATAAATGTCAAAAACTTGTCAATATTGTATGTACAAATTAATTGTATTTTCGACAGATTCACGACTAGGCACGAGACTTTTATAAAATGCGAACGTTTAAAATACGGGAATTGCCAGACATGCCACAGCAATGAAACCTTTGAAAGTAACAATTAATATGTACACTTAACTCAAACACTGTGACCTCCCTCCAAGGGCAGTTAGGTACATGATTATTACAAATGAGCTAACTGAAGCCTGCAAAAACGTGATTTTACACATTGCTCTAAGTAGGTATAGGAAATGTTCAGAAACTAAATAAATAAGCAATTTATTAGAGTTCATTTATTGTTTTTAATATTTCTATAGAAATTAATTGACAATTAGTTTTTAGAACTTGAACCCTTGTCTGCTACAAACTTCTGTATTTCCGGGAAAAATAAGTGGATTTACCAAAAACCTGAATTCAGAGAAATATGGAATCTATACTATAAATACTACTTTGACTGCCTCGTCGGTCTAGTGTCACAAGCGCTACTGCTGAGCATGACGTTCGATTCCCAAGTCGGGCAAAGTGTTATTGGGTTTTTCTATCTGGAATTTCTCAGTAGCAGCCTGGAGTCTGGATTTGGGTCCGGTTGATGGCAATAGGCTCTAACCCTATTTACTTATTAATACTTTACGCACACGAATGTACAGAGGCGACTTAATGCCATAGGCATTTTTGACCACCTTTGGGTGATGCAGAGACAAAAAGTGATAGGTGCAATAGGTATGAAGACATTTTATTAATTTTTAACTACATAAAAAATTGCCAAGTTATCAACGTTTTAAATAACTATTTGACAAAGCCAGCACACTATCATAGAAGTGCAGTCACTTCTATGTAACTTCATACTAGCGCCATTCATTGTCCATAACGCGCGACAAGGACGGGAATAATCCCCTCCAAATACTTTTAAAGCGTGTAGCTTTTTCATATTTCAATCGATTTTACAGATTTTTTCGATTATATCATTTTACTATGCCATCTTTGAAATTACATTATTTGTTCGAAATTTTTTAATACGAGTCATCATCCCTATTTATAATGAACTTTAAGGAATAAATATATTTTTAAATAAAGATACGCATAGACCTATTCAAACCATAAATATAATACATACCTATGTATAGGTGTACAGGTTCTACAAAAAACAATATTTGCTATTTGTTTCAAAAATTATGGACATTAAACAAAAAGATAAAATCAGTAGATTTTATCTTTTTGTTTAATGTCCAATCAGTAGATTTTATCTTTTTGTTTAATGTCCATAATTTTTGAAACACATAGCAAATATTGTTTTTTGTAGAACCTGTACACCTGTGACGGACTTTTAACTCCTGTTGCTACAAGTCTTCACTTTTTAAATTATCTTTTTACCTAATTATCCAACTAATTCCTACTTTTCCAAATAATATTATAAACGCGAATGTTTCTGAGGATAAATGTATGTTTGTTTTGTTACTCTTTCACGTAAAAACTACTGAACGGATTTTGATGGTACAGAAATATAGCTTTTACATCAGAATAACACAGGTAATATTACGATAAGTATCAAGTAAGTCGGAAGAATTCCTGCCCTCTGAGAGCTATCTTGGCGTGCGCTGCCTAAACCTTACATACAAACTTACACAAGATAATGTATCGTGGGATTGTTTGTTTTAAACAGTTCTAAATAAAAGTCCACGACAGTGTCTTTTATGTATAAGTTACTAAAGCCAAAATAGTGAGCCATAAATACATTTAAAAAGGATACCTTTCGCAATGCACATTTAATGTATTTAGTTAATGCTTATAAATATTATAAGGGAAATATTTAACTGATCCTCTAAAAACTATTTCAGCTTCTAATGACGCACACTTTTTTAAATAAATGAACCTCTTTTTAACTTTTTGATCTGACAAACCGCAGAATCGGCCGGCGAACGCTACATGAAAGTTGGTCGCAGTTACTTGGCTATTTGGAATTTTTAGGACACCAAATTACCAATTATAGTTTCAATAAAGCAAAACGGGAATTATTTGAGGTTGGATTAAATATATCTCCAGCTCGACATTACATATTTTATCCAGGGACGCAGTTTTAGTTTTTACATGTGGGGAGGATTCTTCATAATGCGGCAAAATTGGTCGCCAGCTGTTTGATAAATAGAAGGTAGACAACCAACCAACCAACTGTAGCTTATTTAGGGTGAGAAGAGTGAGCGAAGCTGACTCGAAAATTTTAACACCCCGTCTCGATAGGTCGGGATTTGATTACATTTTCAAAGAGAAATAGGATGTTCATTGTCGACTTATGCAGGCGAGCCCAGGAAACTATGAGAAGCTATATGAAGAAAATGTCAAGAATCAAGATACGTAGAATGCAAGAACGAGCGTAGCGAAACTGAAAATTTTAGCACCCCTGTTTGAAAATGGAGGAGTTCGTGGATATCACTTAGAAACAACATATAAGTATCTTTGTGTATTCCTCCAACCAGTGTAGAACATGAACGAGCGTTTTCAGCTGCTGCTTATGTTGGCAATAACTTCGAAGCAGGCTTGGAAGTCAAACCTTAGATGCATTGATATTTCTACGATTGAATTTTTTAAATTCGAAATAAGTTTTTTTTGTCTTTTCTTTTCGTTATACATTGTGATTTGTGTTGTGCAATAAAATTAACAATATATTTCAAGAAATTACTCGTTTTTTTTACATTTGAGACCAATTAGAAACCACATAGTCTAATCCCGGGATCCCGGGAATACGCATCAAGAATCCCGTATTCCCGGGATCGAAAAACATGATCGGGATTGTATTCTCTACATGAGACCTAATACATAACTGGCGAAAAGTGAATGTACTAAAGGTACACCCTGCCCAACCCTTCCAAGCAACAAAGCGTGATGTTATACTTTGCATGAACAAATGGATGTGGCCCACTTTCAATAAAATCAATAGTTAGCACCTACATTCATATTAAAAGTTTTAAACTCTGTTTTACTTTTCTTTGTTTTACTGTTTGTAATAGTAGAAGTCTAGTTAAACATCGATCAGCGTTGTAGCTGCATTTTAACCTGATTAAACAATCATTAAGATAGTTCACTATTCAAACTTTAAACGCGTCCGGTATCCGCACACGAGCTAACCAATGATTCAACAACAATACGTATCTGATTTGAATGATCGTGATAAAACAATGAATGTGGAGTTTCAAGTGCAAACTTGCAATGTAAGTACGATAAAATGTCGGAAGGTTGAAAAAAAATATTAATGAAATTCAAAATAAACCTGTGATTAAAATAGTCCTTATAATCCCCCGCTTTTTGTGTCACATTCAATTGATTCAATTTTATTAAAAAGAATTATTAGACTTGGTACACTGCACACTTGGTACACTGCTAGCCCACGATGCAATATTTATCTGTGTCCTCACGAGGCTATAATAATATGTTGCTGTATATTTGTTTGAACAAAATACATTCTACTTGGATACAGTCGGCGAGGCCTAAGCTGTGCTTTACATTTGTGTGAGTGATTACCAATCGCACCCTGTGACCGCGCGAGAGACGCACAGCGCCTCAGGCCGATTGTCCGATTGCCATGCAAAGGACGCGTCGCTATGTGCACTCACACAAATGCAAAGCTCACCTTAGGGCTCGCGGACTGTAGCAGCCTGCAACTTGCAAGTCACAACCGACAGGCATCAAAACCTCCAAAATTCATACTTTTCCTACTTATTATGTACTAGCTTCTGACCGTGGCTTCGCTCGCCGGCATGTTGGAAATTATCCCACGGTAACGTGCTACCGGGACAAATAGTAGCCTATGTCTTTCCCCAGGATGCCATCTATCTCCGAGCTAAATTTTATCGAAAACCGTTAAGTGGTTTAGGCGCGAAAAGGTAACATACAGACAGAGTTACTTTCGAAGTTTTATTATTAAAATTAATATAACATTAACATTAAAAAACAGGAGCAGTAGTGGCCCAGTAGTAACGGTCCCGACTTACGAGTTGTAGGTCGTGAGTTCGAACCCAAGCAGGCGCTTTACTTTGTGTAAATAATTTAATCACCACTGCTCTCAAAACGATGAAGGAAAACATCGTGAGGAAACCGGCATGTCCTAGAACCAAAAAATCGAAGACATGTGACATCTACCAACCCGCACTGAGCCCGCGTGGTGGATTACGGCTCACTACCTCTCATAGAGAGGAGGCCTGTGTCCCAGCAGTGGGAACGTTATAGGCTGATTATCTTATTATTATAGTATCGATGACACTCGGCAATACTATAGCTTCCCATAGAAATAATAAGGATGATGATAATATTTTTTTATCTTAATAAAATATTCGTTTCTAAATAGTAAACACTATTGTAAAAAGTGTAAAAGCTTTAAAAAATGCCAAGATATTAATTATTTAAAATAAGTGTTAGACAAGGACAGCACTATCGTAGAACACCTTTACAGACTCATCCAAGGCGATGTTATAAGTCACATGTTTACACAAAATTAAACTAAAATAAATGACCTCCCACAGAGAGGAGGCCGGTGTCCCAGCAGTGGGAACATTATATGCTGATTATGTATTAAATAAATGGCCTGTCCTGTCAAAAAGACATAGCATTGCATTATTGTTTTGCGAGATGAGCAAATGACTGCTGTATAATAAAGTTGTGTGCCTACTTTAATGTTATTGGCCTTTGGTGGTTTTATGAAAACAAATAAAAAATTATAGACCATTAAAGATTCCTTTGTTATATAAAAAATATACTTAAGTGTTTAGTCAGTGTCCTTACCTCCAATTCGTTAAGTCTTTGTATCCTCGGTGTGAAACGTAACCGGTCTACGTCTACTGCGAAAGGTGGCTGCCAATGCTGTAACAAGATACAAATGTTTAATGTGATGGTTATTCAAAGGAAAACTGTTATGGAAACTGCAACATGCATTAAATCAAGTGTAATCAGTGTATTTAGCAAGTGTAATCAATACACTGTTTTTCCTTATTTTTATGAGAAGAGGTCTTTGTTGCCTCAAAATGAAATGAGACCAAATGGTTATTTGATTATTGTTTTCTAAATATAAAATAATGTTGCAAGTTATTTATATTACTGTAGTGAAGCAAGGATCTCTTATTACTGCTGCAAGAATCTTGAGAACAAATCAAGGTAACTCTTTCATGTAATCTATTTAAGAACGAAATACATACTATACTTAAAATAGGGAAATAGTGTTTTAAGTACTGTGAAGTACATTGGATAACATTAGAAAGATTGATTTTATTGACAACAAACTGAAGTGCCTTGTTCTCTCACACTCTGAAGTAATCTTAAATGCAAGTTTACTTCATTCATAACGTAATACAAAATTAATTCACAACTGCAAAAAAAAAAGTTATGGCATGACAACCATAACAACTCTAATTATGGCAGTTTAATTCTGGAATAAAAAGTGTATCACCAACAACAAAATGTTTTCCTGCTTGCATGCAAAGCGGTTTCAAAGTAGGTAGGTACTAGTTAAGTCCAATAACTGTAGTACTGCCAGTGCATAACCCCTAAACTAGATCTTGCGAGGATCAGGTTTCTAGTTGTGGAGCTATAGCCACAGCTGTTTGAGTAATGTAACACTTTCGTGACCAAGTATCACCACTCTGAGATATGTTATTATTAGTTTTAAAAACAAAATATTGTAAGTAGTAACTTTGTTGTGGTTTTTGTGTAGGATATAAATTATGTTTTATTTGAACTCACTGACCACTGTGACAAAAAAATTACAAATTATACATTAATTGAGATTGAAAATTTGTATGTATGACAAATAAATGACTAAATATGGAAGAAAATTACATGTTGAACAGACCCAATTTATTGGAATAATGGCAAGAAAGTGATGATGATGATGTTGATAACTGGAAATAATGTTTTTTGGCCCAGTTATTTGTCAGTTTTATTATTATTTATTCTTATGAAGGATACCATCTCCCTACTATGCTTTGGAATGGGCAACTAGCTTCATATTTCTGAATGAACGACTCCTTGACAATTCAAAAGTTTGAATTTTCAAATTGACACAATCCAAAAGTTTACACTTCAATACTGAATTATTTTTTTCTTTTCAAAAAGAAATAAAATATAAGTTGTATTGAAGCTGATACATTAACCAATTAAATCAGGAAATTCCAACAATTTGAAGATTAATGTAACATAACAGGTACAATACAACTCACACATGGTCACATATTTTTTGTTTTACATTAACATTTATGTATCACTTTTGTAACTACAATTTCATAAGACTAGGTAACTAGTAACAACCCTGCCTGTTTTCCTGTACAATTTTGAACAGTCATTCATAATTCAATCAGTAGGTTACAAAGTAATTATCAATCAACAAACCTTCTAATATTTTTATCTGCTATTGCATAGGTCACTGACATTTTAACACTAAGGAGTTGTTAATTCAATTCAATTTGTTTATTTCAATCAACAGTTGAATTATCATATCATAGCAGTTAAACAAAGCCTTTTTTATTACTGAAGAAGACCTTGGGGCTTTCTTTTCAGAAAGCCTCAACAATGGGCCAGGACCGACAGACTCATAGATGCTTGATTTGTTAACCATTTTTTATATTGTTAAGGACCTAGTCTTTGTTGACAGGCATTCACTGACCTCCCATACTTATTAACAGTATAAGAGTAACCATCGAGTTTCTTGCCGGCTCTTTTACATAGGAAAACAACAAATTGGAAATGTGAACAATTTGAATTTAATTGAACAAAATGGGCACAATGTGTGATTCTCAGCACTGAAAGACAGAGTATGAAGAAAAGAAGGTGTTTATTCAATATGTTCTAGTCTATCTTAAACACAAATAAATAAAACTGAAGTATCTGTTTGTCATGTCAAAATAACAGCTGTTATTAAATGCATAATTAAAGTATTTTAAGTAATATAACGAAAACTATTTAAAAAAATGACCAACTTATATCCAAACCGCCTGAACCGATTTGAATGAAATTTGGTATGGTCAATGGTGATACTTTGAACCTGGGGAAGGACATAGGCTACTGTTTATCGATATACCACGCGGACGAGGCCGCGGGCGGAAGCTAGCTTGTTAATAATTCCACACATGACATATTGTCTGTGAATACCTACTCTAGATGTCTAGATCATGTCCGAGATTTGTGCTAGTTATAAGAGAGTAGCTTCAGAGACAGTATAACTCTAGGTTAATGTTCCTTAATTGTCTGTAAAACCACGGAATAGAAACTGTTAAACCATGCTGTTAGCATGCAACAATTAACTCATGTTTATTTCAATATACAAAATCTATTCCCTTATTAAATATAAAATAGGCACACTTGTTCATTTATTTACTTGCATTGAGGACCTAATTTCTTAAACTAAAAATAACACAGTTTATAAAAATAGGTATTTCTTTTAGTACTTAATTTATTAACACAATCTAACCATTATTTTTAAACCAATTATCATCACAATGATTAAAGTACTGTCTAAATGTACATTATATATACCTATACTTATTAATAAGAGTGAAAATACCTTTTAGCATTACTATATATAAAAATACTGGTGTCAACAACCTGTTGCATAAATGTGTCAAGCAAAAATTAATTAACACATAAATTGACATGAATGACCTACTATTTAACCCTGGCAGATTGATTAGATTTAAATCTGTTATAGCTTATACTCAATATTTATAACACAAAGTAGGGTATGGCCCATCACATTATTTTTTCAAATTACATAAGTACTCAATGATTATCCACTGTTCTCCCATACCTATTATTAACCCTAATATTTGATGTATTTTTTTTTTTTTTTATGTAAACATCAAATATTTTTAAAGAGTAACCATGGAGTTTCTAGCTGGCTCTTCTCCATAGGAAACAACCAATTGGAACCAAGCACCTAAATTCTGACATTTCATAAGTGCCCATGTAGGTTTATGTGAAATAAAATATTTTCATTTTATCCTATTTTAATGTTATTTGTTTTTTGTTAATTAAAACGGTAACACCAATTACATTAATTAACATAATGTGTGTCTGTATGTAAAAATCTGGTGAAGAACAAGTACATGCACATTGTATACTGTTATATTTAATACTAGCACTTCATCCGCTTGGATTTCGGAAAAAACCTATGTTCATTTCGGCTTCTAATGGTAAAACAGTTTTTAGAAAGAAAGAAAAAACGTTTATTTGCGGTAAACATGACGCAGTGATCGAACACAAACACCAAAGAGAACAAATTGGGGGAAAATATGCGTCACATCCACGCAAAACGGCCATTGCTCAGCTTAATGCTACAACCCTATGCGAGACAGAGCCCCAGCGCTGGTTTTCAGCAACAAATAGTAGTAGTAGTTTCGGAGCTTATTCAATACAAGCAAACAATCAAATCTCTCCTCTTTACAATATTAGTTTAGATGGTTATTTTTATAAGTAGGTCCTCTCTGTTGGGCTTTAAAATTATAATATGAAAATTATGCCTCTACTTTAAAATCATCAATTTCAATTCCTAAATGTAAGGAAGAGATGTGTTTGACTATTTCCAATCTCTACATACTGAACATCATTCCTATTTCTAATGGGCTAGGCAGAAACTACATAAAGCCATGCTGATCTTTGCATTATTTGCACAATCCCTATTTACTTATTAAATAAAGTTGAATAGGAAAAGTACAGCCCTCCTTTTATATAATTCTTTACTTGTAATTAGAAGAAAGGTAAATTATGCTACATGTTTGAATAGTGTTTTTATTTGAATAACTATAATACTTAGATAATAGTATTTTTAATAATGATCATAGTAGGACCACATTTGAACTTGTAATGCTCATAGAAAGCCCATAGAGATAATGCTCATAGAGATAATGATGGTTTCTTTCTTTCTTTATTATCATCTGCCTTTTGCAAGTATGTTGGTGTCAGCCTCCAGTCTGACCGGATGCAACTGAATTCCAGTCTTGTACATGGAGTGACTGACGATCTGACCTCCACTACCCAGTTACTGGCAGTTGCTATAGAAACCATTAACACTATAATATTTACTTTTACTTAAAATGTTATCATTATAGTTTTAATGAAAATTATTCATCCTACTAATATTCTATACGCGAAAGTTTGTGAGTATGGATGGATGTTTGTTACTCTTTCACGCAAAAACTACTGAACGGATTTGGACGAAACTTGGCACACAGATAGTTTATAACCTGGAGTAACACATAGAGTGTTTTATCCCGATACTCCCAAGGGATCAAGATTTATGCGCGTGAAACCGCGGGGAGCAGCTGGTAGATTAATATTGCCATTTTCAGTAGAAAACCTAGTGACAAATATTTTACTAATACAATTACCTAATAGGGTAAATTATAATACAAACCACACAACATACTTCAGATTATTTCTTGCAAGTATTAAATTGATCTCATGGCTTACTGATTTTAGATAACTTGATTTTGGCACTCACATGCAAAAACTGTTTAAATAAATTGGCACTTGAAATACATGGAAATTGCATTATGTGAAATTATTGTCATTGTCATATTCCATAACTTGTAATATTTTCTAATGTTTCTTTTTTTTAAATATGCATATACCTATATGGAATCATTAACACAAAAAGAAGACTAATTTCATTCTTTGTTTTTTTGTTTTAAACTGTAATTTATATGGTCGTGGTGGTCAGAACATTTGGTTGGAGATGGTTCACTCTCCAGGAGTTGAATACTCTAAGGGCCACCCCCTTTTTACTAATAGTAAACCATTTTTTTTACTTTTATGGTGTTTGTATTAATATCTTTCTTACATTTCTAGATTGTAAAAGCAACATTATTCTTTACAGTTACAAGTCCGATCTGAATTAAATTTGCAATAATTAAGAACATGATTTACCAATATGGTTGTTTTAAGATTGAGCACATTTCATAAGCATGCAAGATGATCTTCATGTATACAAAATATTGGAGATAAATTATTATATATTGATTTATCATAAATGTTATGCAACTTCTAAACATTTTGAGTTCAACCAATAGACCAACTCAAGTGCACTAATTATCTAGGTACCATTTTTTTACAAATACCACTATCATTTTTTTAAATTCTTATTTTACATACAATATGGATGACAAAGCAGTCTAGTCCATGTCAGTGTATCATACAGTTTCATGGACAAATATATACAGAAAGTAGGTCTTGCATACCAATAATTTAGTTGGTTAACTATCTATACAGCAGAGTGCATATTCATTCTCTTAGTTGCAACCATTTCAAATGCTAATAATCCATATATTCCATCTACAGCAGGCTTCATTGTCAAATTTTAGTGTGCATTCAACAACCACTGTGGAGATTACAGTTAGTCACGACAAAAAACTCGCAATAGTTCTTTTTTTATCTAAACTATCGTAGGCAGGAGGGCATGACACAAAATGGCAACCAGCCTCCACAATACAATATGCAACTGCATTTAGGCCTAAATAAACAAAATGTGATGCCTGAAACCGAATTGAGACGACACTTGACACGTTTTATACGGGATTAGAAGGTAAAAATTAAATTTAGATAACGAGCAGCATAATAAGTCGAGGTAATATGGTTGCATCACACGTAATTCGCGAATGGTTTTATGGTTAGAATACTGCTCAATATTCGTGTTTTATCGATAGAAACGCACTTTGTAAGTCCTATTTAGTGACACACTGCTTTTCGAAACAAAGAAATTTACTCACCGCTGGAGGTTTTATCTTGCAAATCCCTGATTTCTCAGCGATTGGTCGTATTTTGCTGATGTATGCCAGGGGGTCCAGGAATTCCTCTGGCGTGGGCTCGAACACTGGGGCCTCTGGAGGCGGGGTGAACGAGAAATTATCAGGTTTCATAATAGGGGACGCCGAGTCCCCCATGCTAACTTCGACATTAGCTTCGTCACATTTTCCCATTTTTGAGAAACACTATGCAGTTCACACAAATGCAACTATAAATAAAACTTTAGCATCATCTAATGTTAAGGAATGAATAAAGCACGTCCACAAAGAAATAGAAGCATCAGAATTTGTCTTTCCATAGGGAATCACAACGAGATAATAAATGAAATTATCACCAACAAATAACAGAGTTCACTTGCACGTCCGCCATGCGAAATTGAACTTTCGAAACTGCGGTGTTGCCAAGCGAAAAATAAAATCATTGCGCACATATTTTTATTTTTTTAAATCGGTGCATTTACGAAGTCTAATCTAATTATCCTTTTAATTTCAATTTGTTCAAGTTGTGATCTTTTTTTCAACATTATTTTGTACGGAATTTTCAAAAACATTTCGTGTATAAAACATGTCGTCGGGTTAAATTATTTATTTTGTGACTGCGAAATATTTGCGACTTGCTTTCTTCCACAAAACCCAAATCAAAGGCAGTCATTCACTATTTTTTTTTTTAAATCAACGTGACATTTAGTCACACATTCATAGAAAAAGCCCGTCACAGACGTAGCTACAATATATATTAATATATCGAGATCTATATTATAGTTTAGCAAGCCACCACACACGGGAGCTATGCTATAATATATATTTTGCCCTCACTCCACTCGGTCTGCGGTCGTTCTTGCAAGCGCACGGTTTTAAAGCTTAGTTTTTAAACAGGATGTTCAAATGTTGAAATAACACTATAATCAATTCAGGTACCGAAATGAAATTCGACAAGAGCACTTCTTTTAGATGTCATTGAAAGTTCCTCAGTGGATGATTCCGATGCTGAATTTGATATGCATGTTGCCTTGTCAGGAACGAAAAATAGAACCATCTGGGTAGAGTCGCATATAAAACAAAAGAGAACTCGTGGCGAATTTAATTTGTATCATGATTTATCATCGAATAAATTTGCACAGTATTTTAGAAGTTCAAGATCGGCATTCATCGAGCTTCGTGAATTAATAAAAATGATTTAATAAAACGCGATACGGATGCGCAAAAGCATTAGTTCTGAAGAACGTCTTGCAGTATGCTTGAGGTAAGAATGGGGAAGGCAACTGTCAAAATGGCGCTGTCGTAGCTAGTTCCCAACACAAGCTAATAATACAAGACGTGATGTGGCTTTATTTTATTTTAGCGAAAATTGACGCGTTGTTGTGTTCCTAGATACTCCGAAATTGGAGTCTACAATTTCCTGAAAGCCCCTAAAATTAGAAGATTGTGGTTTAAAGCTATTTGTAGAGATTTTTTTGACTTCGAGTTTATATCGAAAACATTTTGAAGAAAATTATTACGAGGAAATATTCAAGGTTTAAAATTCTGACACTTTCCATGTCAAGTACTTGATTTAAAATACCGAAAACAACAAAATAGTGAAATAAAATCAAACTCATGAATGAACATAAAGTAAAATGAATGAACGAAATGTCAAATTTATTGTAGGCCGTAGGGACCTAGCTATGGTCACGCCATCTACAATTAGCTTTGCCCGACCTTCCCCATTGAAAGCAAATCATATTTCAATCATTTATTATAGTTGCAACACTTAAATAAAGTACGTAATTATCTCAGTTCGTAAAAAGTTAACAATGGTGCCGATTCTCTTCTTGTCACAAATGCCTCTAAACTAGACTAAAAATCACTATAACTTGGTTTAATCCTGTCAAATGACGATTTTCCATTAAGTACCAAGTAAGTACCTAAATCATTTCAATAGCTAAAATCTTTTAAAAAGGCACGAATATCTAAATCAGTGGTTTGAGATTGCGATGGTTGTTGTCGTGGTGGACTTGCCATTGTTTCAGGGCTGTAGACTGGACCTGGTGCGGTATATGAGGAACTTGCAGAATGTGGTCGGGTGGACTGTTGCTGTGGTTGTTGTCGTGGTGGACTTGTCATTGCTTCAGGGCTATAGACTGGACCTGGTGAGGTATATGACGAACTTGCAGAATGTGGTCGGGTGTACTGTTGCCGTGGTTGTTGTCGTGGTGGACTTGTCATTGCTTCAGGGCTATAGACTGGACCTGGTGAGGTATATGACGAACTTGCAGAATGTGGTCGGGTGGTAAATGATAAATGATAAATGATTTTTATTTCTGTAAGTGGGTTTGTACAAACACTTTTACACGTCAAACATTTTTTTTTAAACTAGATGAGGTCGGCGTTTCCTATCTGACTACTCTGAGAAGAAAAGCCGAAACAAACTCAGAGGTCACAGTCTCTTTTAAAGTCTAGACATAATCTTGGTCAGATCATGTTAAGACCATGTGGATTGATGTCTGAAATGGTCTTTTGAGGAAAGAACCACACAGATTTAGTGGACCTGTCCAGTCAGTGCACGCATTTGTCAGTAATCGTACAGCTCAACTCAAAACATAAGGAGCTCAACGATTCGACGAACAATACCAAAGAAAGGACATTGGATAGGCCGCATAATTACTCAAACCGCCAGACCAAGTTACGATTAAAATTAACTGAGATAATAAAATATAAAAAAACAAAAGTAAAAAATAAAATGACCCACATAGTCTTAACATTCACAATAATAACAATAAAATAATACCTAGGTAATTATTCATGTCATTGTTTATTTTACAGATCATATGAGGACCATGTAGGTAGGTGTCTGAAATGGTCTTTTGAGGAAAGAACCATACAGATTTGAGTGGGCCTGTCCAGTCAGTGCACGCATTTGTCATTAATCGTGCAGCTCAACTCAAAACGTAAGGAGCTCAACGATTCGACGAACAATACCAAAGAAAGGACATTTGGGTAGGCCGCTTTAAGTACTCAAACTGCCAGATATAAAAAAAAAATGAAATAACTGAGATAGACAAAATATATAGAAATAATACCCACTAAGTCCTCACACGAAATTAAAATAATAATAATATTATACAAAGTAAATATTCATGTCATAATCATGAAATTTCAAAGTGTATATAAAATAAAACAAAAGTTACGTACCAAACAAAAAAAAAAAAAACACTCAGTATGCAAAAATTGGAGCAGGTCAGTCCCATGCCTTTTTGTCCTCAATATAGTCCTTGACTGCATAAAAAGCTTTCTGGCACAACTTACGTTTAATAAATGATTTGAATTTATTAAGGCTTAGATCTTGAACATGGCTTCCAAGTTTATTATAAAAGCGTATACATTGACATCTGAACGAGCCACCTATTTTCTTGAGCCTTGTTGTAGGTACAACAAATTTGTGTTTGTTCCTAGTATTTATATTATGGATATCACTGTATTTTTTAAACAATTTTATGTTTTTGTGGGCATATAAAAGATTTTCATAAATATACTGAGAAGGCACAGTCATTACATTAATTTCCTTAAATTTCTCTCTGAGAGAGTGTCTCGGCCTTAATTTATAAATTGATCTAACAGCTCTTTTCTGCAAAACAAATATAGTCCGCATGTCGGCGGCATTTCCCCACAAAAGAATACCGTACGACATCACACTATGAAAATAACTAAAGTATACTAAACGGGCTGTCCCCAAATCAGTTAAATTTCGAATTTTTCTAACAGCGTATGCTGCGGAGCTTAGCTTTTTTGACAATTTATCAATATGTGGGCCCCACTGAAGCTTAGCATCCAAAGTTAAGCCCAAGAATACTGTGCTGTCTTCAAGTTTCAATTCTTCGCCCTGTATCAACACATTCGTTTTCACCTGCCTAACGTGAGGTAGCGTAAACTTAATGCATTTAGTCTTCTTTTCATTAAGAAGTAAATTATTAACATTGAACCAGTGAACTATTTTTGAGACCGCGTTATTTACATCGTCAGTAACCAGCTGCTGACGTTTAAGTTTAAACAAAAGTGAAGTATCATCCGCAAACAACACTATATCATGATTATCCTTTATGAGGTAAGGCAAGTCATTAATATAAATAAGAAACAAGAAAGGACCAAGAATTGAGCCCTGTGGAACTCCCATTGTTAAGATAGATCCGGGAGATCTTTCTCCATTAACGTCAACGCTCTGAATCCTTTTACTCAAGTATGAAGTAAGAAGATCCAGAGCGGTGTTTCGGATCCCGTAGTGATGGAGTTTCCTGATTAACGTTTCATGAAGAACGCAATCGAATGCCTTGGATAAATCACAAAAGATGCCCAAGGCATCGCATTTATTTTCCCAAGCATTATAAATATGTCCTAAAAGTTCAACACATCTATAATTCCGATATCAGTAGTTGAACGACCCCTTGTAAAACCGAATTGTTTGCTATGTAATAATTTGTGTCTGTTAAAAAATCTTTGCAGTTGGTCTAAAATTAATTTCTCAAAAATTTTACTAAATGTAGGTAGTACTGAAATAGGTCTATAATTTGTGGGGTCTGATGTACTACCTGATTTAAACAAAGGTATTATTTTACTTTTTTTCATAAGGTAAGGAAACTCCCCACAGTCAATACAATTATTAAAGATAAGAACTAGAGTAGGTGCTACAATGTCTATAATAGACTTAGCAACTTCTACAGAATTACCCCACAGATCTGCAGTCTTTTTTACATTTAAAGTGTGAAAAACTTTAATTATATCCCTACATGTAATATGTTCAAAATTAAATTCCGAATCGCAAAATTTTACATTTTCCTTTAGCAAAGACTCAGCAACAGAAGGCGATGAGTTAAGGGATTTAGTAGTTGAAACGGGAATATCTGAAAAGAATTTTTCAAAGGCCGCGGCGACTTGTGAGTCTGATTTTATTATGTTGTCATTAATAGACAGGCTGTAGTCAGTACTTCTGTTACTAGACCTTCCCGTTTCAATATTAATAATTTTCCTAGTCGTTTTAATTACGTTACTACTGCTTTTAATCTTCGAACCCAAATAACGTGACTTGGCCATAACACAAACTTTTTTAAACAGTTCTGAATAATTTCTAACATATAAATTAAATTCAGCAGTGTTAACATAAGTCCTTTCATTATACAGCTCATAAAGCCGTGTTCTACTTTTATGAATACCAATGGTAGCCCAATCACTGAAAGATGCATTACTATTAACCGAGATAGTTTTGGGAATAAAGATCGAATTAAATTGTTTACAGTAAATATTAAAGAACTCATCATATAGATGATTAGGATCAGCATGAACAGGAGAATACAAAAGTGGTAAATTATTTATTAGTTTAAATTTAAAAGCCTCTAAGCGGCTTGTAGTTTTCGGGTTGACAGTGATATCCTTTTTACTTATTTATGGTGGTTTAGGTGGAATATTGAACAGGAGCGTCAGTGTATTGTCTTGCAGTGGAATCGACATTTTGACTACAATCCTCATAATGTCTGCTATGTAGTGTTGGTGGAGTTGGCAACGGCTCAGGGCCGTAGGGTGGATCTGGTGAGGTATATGACGAACTTGCAGAGTGTGGTCGGGTGGTCTGTTGAACAGGATTGATACTACATCTTGCATATTGAGCGGCTTGTGGTAGTGGTGGCAGATTTTTTGTTGTCGCTGGACTATTATAATTTTCAGGTGATGAAATATAACATGATTTTGCTGAATAAAATGGACTGGTTCTATGTAGCTGAAAAGGAGTACCACCAGTGAAATTAAAGGTTATAGAACCAGAGGAACCCTGTGTACTGTTTGATCTCATCAAATGTAGCTCTTTAGCTTCCATAAAAATATTAAAAAGTTTACGTTGTAGACTTATTTGTAGATACTCCGGCAACTGAGAAGTTGTATCACACATGCTCAAGATTTTTTTTTCCATTGCCGTGGATTTATTTTAATTTTTAGGGTTGTTCTCTATTCTCGAATTTTAATATTAATTGTTTTCGTAAAAAATCCCTTTCTTCGTGTCTTTTTTCTCTCCTTTTCTGTTCATCTTCGAGCATGGAGGGTATTGTTTTATTTCGTTTTCTGGTTACTTCACTCGAGGAGTCATGTGAGTCTTCACCTGTAAGACTGTCTTCGGGCTGCTGATTTCGTGTTACGTTTGTGTGGGTGGTTCTGTTCTTCATAAATGGAAGTAAAAACTCCATATGCTTCTCATACTTCCATTTATATCTGTGATCTGCTGCCTGTCCTGTAGTGTTTTTTTTTGCATTGATTGCTTGACGGTGGCCATCTCTTAATTTCTTCCACAGAGATTTCATTTCAGCCACTGAAACAAAAGAAAATAAATACTTAGTCCTTTTAGGTACTTATCAACTGGAGATTCATTTCGGTCCATTGGATTCAGTTATAGAATAGGAGAATCTACTGTATCCAACATAGTGGAGGAAGTATGCGATTCTCTTTGTAAGCACCTGCAGCCTAAAGTTCTCTCAGAACCCACACAAGAAGAATGGAAGAATATTTGGAAGAATATTGCGTCAGTTTTCAAAGATACATGTCAGTTTGATCACTGCAGTGGGGCAGTCGATGGCAGTCATGTCGTTATAAGAGCTCCACCTAATTCTGGTTCTGATTATTATAATTACAAGCACACTTTTTTCATCGTGTTACTGGCTGTAGCTGACGCTAAACGAAAGTTTACATTGATAAATGTGGGATCAAAGGGACGATTCAGTGACGGTGGAATTTTTACTGACAGTGCCTTAGGACAAAAAATGCGGTCTGGTTAAATAATTTTCCTAATGAAGAACCCTTAACTGACGGCGGAATAAATATGCCTTATGTGTTCGTGGGGGACGAGGCCTTCGAGCTGATGCCAAATTTAATGCGAGCTTATCCAAAGGGTCACCTAACTGAAAGCCGCAAAATTTATAACTATAGACTTCACAGGGCCCGCAGAGTTGCAGAGCCATTCCCGGAGCTGAACAAATTTTAGAAGGAAAAATAATCAAGCCCGGAGAACTAGCAAAGACTGCTGATGCATCAGTTAAGGCAAAACATGAGAACGATTTACAAAATTTTATGAAGATTGATTGTATAGTATTGACTCTGATGACTGCGAATATGACAGACGAGTTACTGGAGCAAGTCATACCTTACAAAAGCGCAAAAGAGGTATGGGACGAATTAGAACGCCTATACAGTGGAAGGAGCGAAGACAAAAGTTACGATCTCTGTCTGAAATTCTTTGATTATAAAAAGATCCTGAACATGACATAAGGAAGCATATGTCTGCGTTAAAGAATATTTCGCACGAGCTGAATAGCCAAATCGAAGCAAATCTGCCTGATATATTACTGATTTGTAAGATACTTGTAACTTTGCCACAAGATTATTTTGCTTTTAAGTCAAGTTGGCTTTTAATAACAAAAAAGGATCGGACAGTAGAGAATTTCACATCGCAACTGAGCGCTTATGAAAAAGCATTGACTGCCAAAGTAGAAACGGAGAATACCGAGGAAGTATTAGCCGTGAAGACACAGAAGAAGAATACAGTTTTCAAATGTAATTACTGTGGAGAATGTTGTGCGGAAATGCCAAAAATGGATAAAAGTTGGTAGACCGCCAAAGCCGTCAAACGCTAGACAAAACCCAAATGTGATTGCAAACATGAATGTGTTAGCTATAGAGGATGTATTGCCAATGGATAAAGTTAACTGGTACGTTGATAACGGAGCGACCAGTCGTGTAACTAACAGAAGTGACTTCTTCGTAAGCTTCGAGCCCTTCAAAAGATCACATACGGTGACTGCGGCGAACGGAGAAACCAAGCCATTGGTATAGGCAACATTAGAGCTGAAGCCATCGTCAAAGGAAAAGTTGAGAGAATTCTTTTGAAAGACGTTTGGTATGTCCCAAAAATTAAAAGAAATTTATTCTCAGTGCTGTCTGTGCACGATAACTTGATCACAAGAACGTTTGAGTCTACACCTAAGCAATTTGTAGTAAAAGTAAATGGAGCAGCAAAAGTAATGGGGAAGGTCGGGCAAAGCTAATTGTAGATGGCGTGACCATAGCTAGGTCCCTACGGCCTACAAATTTTTTGACATTTCGTTCATTCATTTCATTTTATGTTCATTCATGAGTTTGATTTTATTTCACTATTTCGTTATTTACGGTGATTTCAGTATTTTAAATCAAGTACTTGACATGGAAAGTGTCAGATTTTAAACCTTGAATATTTCCTCGTAATCACTTTCTTCAAAATGTTCACGACTTAAATTCGAACTCAAAAAAATCTGTACGAATAGCTTTAAAGCACAATCTTCTAATTTTAGGGGCTTACGAGAAATTCGTACTCCAATTTCGGAGTATCTAGGAAGACAACAACGAGTCAACTTTCGCTAAAATAAAATAAAACCACATCACGCCTTGTATTTTTAGCTTGTGTTGGGAACTAGCTACGACAGCGCCATTTTGACAGTTGCCTTCCCCATTGGAACTAGAACGATTAAAGGGGGACTATCCAAGCTGGAGTAGAAATGTGTCGCGCCTAAAAATCAAGAGTTATATCAACTACTCACAAACCCTTTACAAGTAGATAGATAGATAGATAAAACATTTATTCGGTGCACACAAAAGACGCAGCACACAAGAACATAATAGATTGTTAAAAAGTTACAATAATAAATATATACAACGTGCCAATATACAGAAAAAAATTAAAAATGAACAAACCCAAAGAAATAAAGTTCAAATTTGACGAGAACAGGCCGGTGTGCGTCCCAAGGCTGCATCAAATGGGAGGCCAGCTCAGCATGTGTCAGGCAATTATACCTGACGCTGATATTCTGCTGGATCCCTGCAGTGACATACGGACGTCGAGCAGACCAGATGCATTGGTGTTTTAACAAATTGTTTTGTGCAGAGAGAAAATTATGTAAGTACCCGCAACTTAAATTATTGGTATTCTACAGAAGTTTTGCATCGGGAAAGGTTCGTGTTTGTTGATTATGTAAAAGTCATAATTATGTGTAGTGTATATTAATGAGTAATCGTATTATAATCATAATTATAATTAATTTCAGTGGCGTTCGTGCGTCGGTAGGGGAGATGCCGGCCACCGAGGAGCTTGGGACTTAGGGGCCATCCGGCCCCGAGCCGGGTCCCCGCTGCCGGTGGTTGTGTGCAGCGCATGAGATGGACTCAGTCTATGAACGAGAACGTCATGCGCGCTTATTATGGGTCTACAGGAAATTACCTCAATGCGTACCGTGATAGGATGCTGTCTCTCTTTCAGGAACTAGAACCAACCGTCAGCGTCTCTGCCCAACGACTGTCGGATCAGGTGCGGGTAATGCAATGCTATCATAGGTTGGACGATGCCGCACTTGATAGGATGCGCTCAGAGATACTGAGCAACCTTATCGTCTCGACTCCGGCACAAACCGCGGTACAAGCGTCAACCATTGATCTACCGCGGTCCAATCATGGTCACAGTAAGTAGCCAATGCAACGACCGATTGAGGAGCGCACTGGAGGATGCTTTTCGCGAGTATAGATACGTGTATGCACAAAAAAAAATAGGGCGCTGGTGAGTGTCCTGACCTCGCAACTTAAGAATGTGTTTGAAAGCAGCGAGGATCTTGTTGATCCACACTTGATCTTGTATTGCGCGGCTGTTGCGGCATGTCGTTTAGCTAACGTCAAGTTTCCAAAGCTAACAAAGTTTCTAAAACTAAAAAGGAGCTGCTCGACCAAAACCACCCGTACCAGCCTGGCAACGCAGGATCGATAGTCGTATCGATGGGGCCAGGGTACTCATAGGCAATATATAAGTGCATTCTGGCGTAGCATCTGGTCAGTACCCGTCTGTCACACTGAGGCTGGCTGGCTGGATGCAAGATGTCGAGCGAGTGTGTAAAACTATACCAGCAGGCTTAGCATGGCGTTTTCTGTTTCTACTCTACTGTAGAATAGAAATCGCTTTTTACGCTCCTCGAAACCTCTTTTTCGCGAGCACGAGGACACACTTAGACTCAGGTTGCTTTATAGACAGTGATTTTCCATAGCAACGGGTTAGTTGCTAGTGATGTGTATAACTACCCATTTTTACCGTACAATTACTTTTCGTTTCTGTGTAGACAGTAGAAAACTTTCTACTGTCTACACAGAAACGCCAGTTTTGTCTACTCTTCCGTCGACAATACGCTTCTCTAGGGCGCTCGTGCTAAGCCTGCAGAAATGGAATCAGTCCTAATTACGCCATCAGACGTTGCCAGAGCAGTCCGTACTTTACCGAATTGGAAATCGCCAGGACCGGATGGATTGCACGACTTTTGGTTGAAATGGGATGAACTGAGATGAACTGAGATGCCAGGCTAGTATGCGAACTAATAAGTTCGCATACTAGCCTGGCATCTCAGTTCCAGTCAGCCTTAGAGTCTGGGTCGCTACCGCAGTTTCTATCAACAGGCGTTACCCACCTGCTCCATAAGTCAGGTAGTCCCACGGAACCCAAGAATTATAGACCGATCACGTGTTTGTCGACGGTCTATAAACTTCTTACATCCATTTTGAGAGTGAAAATTAATACACACATTGACAGTAACTCGATTATGTCTGCCTCTCAAAATGGATGTGTGAACGGGTCCCGAGGTACTCAGGAGCTACTCCTCATCGACATGGCCAATAGCCAACAGGTTCGTCGCTCCCGCAAGGATCTGTCGACATGCTGGATAGATTATAAGAAAGCCTACGACTCGGTGCCACATACATGGCTTGTGAGGGTGCGGAGTTGTACAAGATAGATGCAACTCTACGCACCTTCCTAAGTTTAGTATGGAGCAATGGAGGACGGTCCTTCGCTATCCGGGGTGTCAACGGATCCAGGGGAATGACGAGCCTGTCTGGATTAAACGGGGAATGTTTCAGGGCGACAGTTTGAGTCCACTTTGGTTCTGCTTAGCTCTGAATCCTCTAAGCACACTGCTGGAGGATTCAGGTCTAGGCTATCGGTTGAAGAGAGGTGGTCAGGTCATATCGCACCTTCTGTTCATGGATGACTTGAAAATCTTTGCCACCAACAAATTGCAACTGATGGAGCTACTGAAGGTTACTGAAACATTCAGTAGCGCCATCAGAATGGAATTTGGTGTGGAAAAATGTGCAATCATGCATGTTAAGCGAGGTGTGATTATGGAATCCGAAGGTATTCAACTTTCGGATTCCATACACCTTAGATCCCTCTCTTCATCCGAAAACTATAAGTATTTGGGTATGTCGGAAGCGTTAGGCATCAACGTTATTAATATGAAGCAATCGTTGAAGGAGCGCTTCTTTGGCCGCCTGAAGAAGGTATTAATTAGTCTTCTTTCGGGCGGAAACAAGGTGCGCGCCTTCAACGGTTGGGTCATGCCGATTTTGATGTACCTTTTTGGCATACTCAAATGGACCCAAACCGAACTCGACGCTCTGGATAGGCGGGTCCGTACACTTCTGAATCGGATGCATCACCACGATCATCGGTGATGAGACTGTACATCCCGTGAAAGTGCGGGGGTCGAGGCTTTCTAAATGCGGAGACCCTCCACAACCGCGAGGTGTGCAGTCTCAGGGAATATTTTTTAAAAGCCGAAATGGGTATGCACCGTGATGTGGTCGCAGTGGTTCATTTCATTCCATTTCAAGGGGCTTACCCCGCTCTCCATGGCTAAAGGGAACTGGCACAAACCTGTAGTACTTACTTCCGATGACCGCAAGGCGGTATGGCAAAGCAAGGAGCTTCACGGGCGCTTCTATCGGGCTCTTCATGAGCCTGATGTAGATTTCCTAGCGTCCGTATCCTGTCTACGTTTTGGTGACCTTTTCGGGGAAAGGTTTCGTCTGTGCAATTATGGACGAAGTTATCTTGACGAATAACTACCGGAGACATATTATGAAGGACGGGACGGTTGACGTGTGTCGGGCATGCCACCGTCCAGGTGAGTTCATCAGACATAATTATTATCTCTGGTTGTTCTCGTCTGGCTAACGGCGAATACTTGCACAGGCATAACCAAGTAGCCAGGATTATTCACCAGCAACTTGCTTTGCAATACAAACTTGTGGATTCTGAGGTACCGTATTACAAGTATGTGCCCGACCCAGTTCTCGAAAATGACCTTGTCACGTTGTACTGGGATCGGTCTATCATTACTGACAGGACTATTATCGCTAATAAGCCTGAAATAGTAGTGATTAGCGCGCCGCACAATGATTATCGATGTTACCATTCCACATGACGAGAACCTCGTGAAAGCTGAGAAAGAGAAACAAATTAAATATCTCGACTTAGCACACGAAGTTGTTGACATGTGGAATGTGAGCTCGGCTGCTATTGTGCCGATTTTCGTATCAGCCAATGGCCTGATGGCAAAAAGTCTCGACCAACATCTCTCGAGGCTTTCGTTAGGCGGTTGGATCAAGGGCCTGATTCAGAAGGCAGTACTCCTCGATACGGCTCGCATTGTGAGGAGGTTCCTGTCTCTGGAGCCCTAACCACCAGTAGCTTGGAACCTGCTCCCGCTACCGGCGGACCACTATTTTGATATTTTTTAATGTTTTTTTTTAAAGTTGTATAATAATAATATTTAAAAATGTAGCAAAATAAGGATAAGAATAAATAAACGACAAAATAAATATAGTATACCATGAAAGGCTAGTTCATCAGAACAAAAGACATGTTTGTCAGGTGATTGAAACAGAGCTAGAAATAAAAATAGAGAACAACCAATCCGACATATGTGAAGGCTGTGTCTATGGAAAGGCGCACAGGCATTCATTTGGAACAAGGGTTAGAGCCACTAAATCTGGAGAACTAATCCGTACAGATTTATGCGGACCATTTCCATATTCGATTTCGAAGTTCCGATATTACATTCTGTTCAAGGACGACTTCACACGATATCGTCACATATACTTTCTTCGACAAAAGTCTGAAGCAGCTTCAAAGCTTAAGATCTTATGTGAAGCAAAGCAGCAGGACATGTCGTTAAAGAAATATTATGTGACAACGGAGGAGAATTTGTTAGTGCGGAATTCAAAAATATCCTAACTGAAAATGGAATTAAGCAAAGATTCACAATGTCCCACACCCCAGAGCAAGCAGACTGCGTAGAGCGTGAAAATCGAACGGTGGTTGAAACGGCATGCGCCATTATGCATGCATGAATTCTTGGCTGCACCTGCTATGTCTACATTCCTAAAGATAAGCACAAGAAACTGCACAAAAAATCTCAAAAAGGCATACTTATTGGTTATGAAGGAGACCAGCCTCCTATACCCTTCTGTATAGGAGGCTGGAACAAATAAGCATTCAAATTAATTATATCCAGAGATGTGACTTTCGAAGAGTTACCATTACTTGGAAAATCAAAAGAGGATGTATTAAAACCGAAAGAGCCGACTCCTGTTCTTCAGAAGAACTTCAATCATAATTTCCCAAGTCTCCAGAGTGAACATGAAATTAATGTTAATAGAGAGATTGGAGAACGTCATGCTTCAGAGGCTGAAATTGAAATTATTTCAATACCTTCTTTACCAAGGGTACATATCAAAACCAGTGAAGAAATGGTAGATTATATTAATGAATCAGAGTTCGAGTCCTTGTCTTCTGAAGAAGAAAATGAACACCTAGCTGAAGGAAACGAAAGCGTCGATTCTGATGAAAACCGCATGGTTCTCAGAGATAGAGAAAACATAAAGCCTTCTCTAAGGTTTAATGATCATATCATGGCTCTGGAAGCCAACAATTTATGCGAACCCCAAACCTATAATCAGGCAATGTCATGTAAAGACAAAGAAAAGTGGACAAAGGCTATCGAGAGCGAAATAAACTCGTTAAGAGATAACGAAACATGGGAACTAAAAATAAATTCAAGGTTCGGCTAGCGATAAAGGGGTATACGCAGAAGAAAGATATTGATTTCCATGAAACTTTTAGTCCAGTTGCTAGGAGCAGCACGAGAAGAGCCGTCTTGAGCGTATCTGCAAGGGAGAAACTGAAGCTTACACAATTCGATGTGTCTACAGCCTTCCTTTATGGCACATTAGACGAGGAGATTTACATGAAACCGCCAGAAGGTTATGCTGACGAGCGGTAAGTCTTCAAATTAAAGAAGAGCTTGTATGGACTAAACCAAGCCCCACACTCTGTTGGAACAGATGCATCACAGATTACATCGTAAAGGCAGGATTCAAGCAGAGTAATTCTGACCCCTGTTTGTTTGTAAGGAGACACGGAAAGGAGAAAATTATTCTGTGCCCTGTGTTGACGACGGTCTATTGGCATATGCCAGCGAGAAAATAGCTAGCTGTTTCCTGAATGAATTGAAAGCACATTTCATGATAACAGTGAATCCCGCAAGTTACTTTCTAGGAATTGAGATAAAAAGGTGCTCTGATGGTTCCATTTTGTTGCATCAGAAAGCATACGTCACCCGCCTGTTAAAGAGATTTGGCATGGACGAATGCAAGCCAGTGGCAACACCAATTTTAAAGGCAAATAATGCTCAGGTTGAGGAAGGAGGAAGCAACTACGAAGACATTTCCCTACCGTGAAGCTGTTGGTGCCTTGTCTTATTTGATGACAAGCACAAGGCCTGATATTGCTTATGGAGTAAGCGTTGCGTCGCGAAATTTGGAGAAACCGACAAAAGAGAACATCCTGAACGTAAACAGAACTATGCGATACCTAAAAGGAAATATGGACGAAGGTATACGTTACAATACAGACAATGTTCATAGTTTGGAATGTTATAGCGATGCAGATCATGGTGGTGATATGGAAACTGCGCGATCTACATCAGGCATTCTCTGCATATACGCTGGAGGTGCTGTTACCTGGTTCATTGTAGTTATTTGGGAAAATAAACAGTTACACATTACAGTTTTACACAAAATTTGAATTACAGAGTGAATAAATGTATAACCCACGACATTATCCACATATTATGAGAAACATGTTATAAAATTAATGCGATGTGCGCCTACAATATAATAACATAAAAATTATACAACAATGCGTTAATGATTAAACTAAAAGGCAGGGAAATAAATGAAAAACAAGAAATCATAAAAATACAGTCTAATAGAATCGAATTTTAAGAGTTAAATGTTACAGGGCTGTGTCCAAAATTGTTTCCCGAAAATAAAAATACAGTCTAAGAGAATCGAATTTTAAGAGTTAAATGTTATGGGGCTGTGTCCAAAATTGTTTGACAATATTTTGTAAGAGATTGTTATATTGACCAGTAAGGCGACGTAGGGGTGCTCGTAAGCCTGCGTTCGTGCGACTAGAAGATACGGCAAATAGTGATCGTGCGTGCACCCCACGGCTTATGGTTGTTCTAGGAACTACGTAGCTGATCTTATTAGTGTAACATCCATACAATCACATGTGCTATTACATACATGAAATAAAAACATTGTCTCTAAAATAATACGTCTGGCTTTAAGATTATGTAGCATATACTTATTCAGAAAACATCAAAAATGCAAGGCTTTTAAAAACTTACTTTGAACTTTTTCAATCGCGTCTGAGTATTTAATGTAGAAGGGATTCCAAATTACAACAGCATACTCTAACTGCGACCTGATCAGCGATTTGTTAAGATATAAATATGTATATGGGCGGACGAAATCTGTGGCTGATCTCATCACAAAACCATACATACGAAAGGCATTATTTATAACCATACCATATGAACGTCAGGGTGTAGTTGATTGTCCAATAGAACTCCAAGATCGCGCAAAATTGTTTATCTGATTAAAATTACATTATTTGCGGATGCGTGATAATATTTTTGTTTTTAGTAAAACTTATACAGCAACATTTAGATATGCTCAGTTGTAGCTTATTAATTGAGCAGTAAGCAGAGAATCTGTTTAGGTCCTCTTGCAAGAGTAGACAATCCTGCAAATTTTTAACAGGCCTAAAAATTTTGAGGTCGTCTGCGTATACCATAATTTTGAATTTTGAAAACATGTATGGACGTCATTAATAAATATGATGAATAAAAGAGGTCCCAAAATAGAGCCCTGAGGTACTCCAGAAGTAACACTAAGGGTGCTGGAAATGAAACCATTTATCACAACCCTTTTAGAAACATAAGAAGAGAACCATCTAAGAAGATCACCACGTATACCGTTGAATGCAATCCTATTCAAGAGAAGTTGATGATCAACCTTGTCAAAAGCTTTTCGGAAATCAGTGTATATAGTATCAACCTGAACACGAGAGTTCATGTTGTTGAACAAGTAGTCCACAAATGTTACCAAGTTTGCTGTAGTCGACCTTCTTTTGACGAATCCATGTTGTTGTTGAATGATTGAGCAGAGAGAAATATTGTGCAGTATATATATATATATATTGGGGTATACTTTATCATGAACTAGTCTCTCGAAAATCTTTGACAAAGCCCACAGAATAGATATAGGGCGATTATTCTCGATATCATCCTTAGGTCCCGACTTGTAAACAGGGGTTATATTTGCAAGTTGTCATGCTTGAGGAAAACATCCTTGAGAAATAGATAGCTTAAATATAATATGCAGAGGTATACACAGATTAACGGCTGTTTGTTTAATAAAAAATACTGGTAGATCATCCGATCCTGGCCCCTTGGAGGTATCCAATGCCTTAAGCGCACTAAGTACTTCATCAATAGTAAACTTCATAAACCGGTTCATAAACCGAATGAAAAACGTCTGAAAAAAGATTGCAAATGTTTTCTGGATTGCTAGTTGACTGGTTGTTATAATTCATAGTGGATGGAATGCCAGTAGATTTTTTTCTATTAGAAATCGAAAAAATGTCAAGCGTCCAAAAACGCTTGACATTTTTCCGAATACCATCTTCAACAGATATACTGTAGTTTTTATAACAGTTGTTGCATTCCACTTGGAATAAAATAATAAAAAATCTTACTGGTGTTAACTGGCCTGCAACCTTAGGCGAAAAAGCCTACAGAATTTCACCAGAAGACAACACATCAGGATAAGGTCTTTCTTCGTCAGAGAATGCTTACAAGATGGAAGCATGAAAATCTGCCATGTGCCAGCAACCAGACAGATAGCTGACATGCTTACAAAACCGGTAAGGGCCCAGACTTGAATTGCAAAAGAAGAAGAAAAAGAAGATGGCTGGCGTTATCATCAACAGGGGTGGATATTAAGGAATGCATACTCGTTATTAGAACTCTTTGGAAGTGTTGCCTAGCAATACTTACTGTTGATTATATGTCATTCTAATTATTTGTTTTCTTACAATATATTTTATCGTTTCTCTTATTAGCTGTTTTCATATATCCCTACCTACGGATTTTTATTCTAGTTATTTAGAAAAACATGGTTTCCTCATGTTTCCTTCACCGTTTTGAAATTTGGTGGATTTCAGCCCGCTCCCTACCATCACTCTGAGAGGAGACCAGTGGCTGAGGTAGTGGTAATATCCGGTAATCAACATACCATTTTATAAAAATTAAACACAAACATTTTATAAAATAAAATTGATATCACTTCACACATAGGTACCGTGTGCGATGAAAAGGACACGACCCTTTTCATCGCACACGGTATGTGTGAAGTGATATCAATTTTATTTTTGTGTCCCTTTGCTAGGTACAGTCACGAGAAATGAAATGTATACGTTGACAAGTTTTCTCATGGAATGTAGGGAGACTTTTTGTATTATTGTTGAAATATCTTTTATTTAATTTGTCCACCGGTTGTGTGATTCATAAAATACCAAGATATCAGAGTTGGTGACCAGTATGCAGATGACCTTGAACTCATCTCTCAAGCCATAACCTTTGAGGAGGTCGAGGTTCACTTGTCAGACGCTCATGGTGGCTTAGGCACTGAGCAAAACTGGGTTCTTGCATATTTAATCTCCGCAATAGAGAGGCGCGCCGCAAACAGATGTCTTGGCACTAGCAGAATTATTACTGATCATCTCACCGAGCGAACTGAAACAAGTAAAGAACTGTCAAACCAGCAAAGATGTCCGGGACACATTTGTGGGTATTTACCACAGCAAAGGTCCTGCACGAAAGACAAGTCTTTTGAAAGAATTAATCTTATGAAAAATAAAGAAGAGGATATTATAGTAGATCACTTGTTAAGTACAGTCGGAATTAGAAAGATTCCGAAATCTTGATAAGGACGAGAACAAATCCCTAATGCTAGCGTCAGAGAGATACTTCGTCCAGCCCCAAAACCAGCGGGGGTGAAGTTCGTTACTTAAGAGAGGCCATGGTAGAGCGGACTGATTTGATCTTAAGCTTTGTCTCCCAGTGGGGTGATGACAATCTGGTCTCTTTTAACGCCACCAAAAGACAGGCTTGTCCTTTCACAGCAAAAAGGAGTCGTTTCGACCTAACTCCTACTTTTCGGGGTACATTGCTGCGCTCGACTCAGTGGAACGCAGAGTTAAGAGGCTCATTGGTGACGTAAATCTGGTGGATGCCAAGCTTCACAGCTTGGATCATCGCCGCAATGTTACCCTTGTCGGTCTTCTATAGATTGTACTTCGGTGAGTGTGCGCAAGAACTCCACGACCTGATCTCACCTGCCCCCTTCTACCATCGGACATCCAGACGTACTGATTACCATCACTCACACGATTTGCACTAAGCGCTTCCAAATATCCTTCATAATGCGCATGGCAAAAGAGTGGAACTCATTACCTGCGTCTGTGTTCCCGAACGCATTCAACCCGAATCTCTTCCAAGTTAGAGTGAACAGACTTCTTCTGGGTAAGCTCACTCCATCGTAGATTTCGTCTCTGTCACCTCTGACCTAGACTAGTGTCAAGAGTAAACCCATATCCAATTACATAAAATAAAATAGAACTGTACAGCACAAATTGAAGGCCGTGGTTCAGTAAAACTAAATATCACGGAAAGACTTGATCTGCAACTAACCGAAGCTTTAAACGTACCATCACTAACTACAATCCTAATGTCAGTTGGAAAAATTACAGACAAAGGTGCAACAGTTTTATTTAAACAAAAAATTTAAGTGTAATTTATAATGGTCAAAACTGTTATGAGTAGAAAGAAATAAAGACAACAAAACATACAAGAAAAAGCTAGATTCTGCGAAGCAAATAAAATGCAGCAATGGCATAGAAAGTATAATAATAATAAAAATGTTTATTGCAATTATATAAATGCTTTACACACATGAGTTGGACACGTCACATTTTAAGCAAGGAAATGCTTGTGTTAGGTGACTCCGCTCTTCCACTTAACATTATAACGAAATTTTTGAGTGTGGGGGGTGGGGGGTGGTTTGCGCGCGTGTGTTTAATGTTATATATGAGTGCGGAATTGTGTTTATGAAAAAAATTACGTACGCGTAAGTTTAGGATAGCCCTGCGACATGTTAGAGTTTGTATACCTATCACTGAATTGTACTCAAAGACTACTATGGAAAAATATATGTCAGTGTCAAGTGTGAAAATAAATGAATTGAAACTAATGTCGCTGTGAAAAGATAAAATAATATATTAGAACATTATTTTATAAATCAATCGTGTAACTGTGTTGAGACGAACTAATAACTCGGACATCCACGCTCTGCTAATCATGAGTTTAAAAATTATTAGAAATTTTTGAGTGTGGGGGGGGGGGGAGTGTGCGCGTGTGTGTAATAGTATGAGTGCGGAATTGTGTTTATGAATATATAATAATATATAAAACGTTAGTTTTTAGATTTCAGTTTAGGTATAGGATAGCCCTGCGACAATGTTTTGGGATCGGAAGGAGCCAGGCACAGCTTCCTCCACTAACGATTTTGCTAACGGGTACTATTACTATCAAGACAGATTATAGAAGCGATGTAAATCTTTATTCAGCAGGCTGTACACGTGGGAAGATTGTCTTTCATACTGCCTCTTAACAAAAACAGATCTGACTCGGACAGTTGGAGCGACGAAGTAGCTTCTTTTGCCACTGATACTCGGCTTTGATTATGGCATACAAATCAGAAAAAATATTGAAGGAAGTCAAATCCAAATTGGAATAAGCATTTGACTATACACCCATTTGGGGAGAGATGACGCTATCCCAAGAAACTTACATTGATAATTTGATAGAAAGTTTAAACACGGGAGAATGCAAACCCATGTCTGCATAAATGGAGCCAGCTCTGAAGTTAGAAAAAAATGAGAAGGATAACTTTCCATATCAAAAACTGATTGGTTCATTAATGTACTTGTAGCCGTCGCAATAAGGCCAGAAATAATGTTAGCAGTAAGCTACTTAAGCCAGTACAACAACTGTTATGATCGAAGTCACTGGCAAGCAGCAAAAAGAGTTATACGTTACTTAGAAGGAACGAAGAACTTATGTTTAAGATATAAGAAAACAGGACCGTCAACCAATTTTTCGGGTACAGCCGATGCAGTCTGGGTGGCATGCACTGTTGATCGTCGATTATATACCGGTTATATTTTTAAGTATGGTGGTCGTTTTATTAGTTACGAGACAGAGAAGCAGAGAGTGGTCGCATTGTCTACAGCTGAAGCTGAATACATGGCAATGAAAGAAGCGAAGAAGAAAGCATTTAAAACACTTGCTACTAAGATATTGGAGTGCCACAACAAACAGTCCTAATTTACAATGATACTATGGCTGCCCAAAAATTAACAAGTATTATGATCACAGGTAAAAGGTGAAAACATATTAGCATAAAGGAACATTTTATAAGAGATTGTGTCCAAAAGAAGTTAGTTACAATTCGTTATGAGGACACAGAAAATATGGAGGCAAATATTTCAACAAAGGCGCTGCCACAACCAAGGTTGTTAAATTTGCTCATAATGATGGGTTTAAGAGTCACTCAAACCTAAAGATCATCCGTTAAGGAATGCATACTACTTATTAGAACTCTTTGGAAGTGTTGCCTAGCAATACTTACTGTTGGTAATATGTTATTCCAATTATTCGTTTCCTATCAATATATTTAATCGTTTCTCTTGGTAACTGTTTTTCCTATATCCCTACCACCTAACTTTAATATGGTAGCAGAGCGTTGAAAGTTGCGCAGAGATTCAAAGTTGCGTGCTAGTAGGAAAGAATATATAAAAAGATATTCTAGCAGAAAGTGTACCTAGACAAATCCATCGAAAATGGATAATGGATAGCTGAAGCCTCAAAGGTACAAATAGTGCACCTAAACGGAAACAAATACAAGCATTGGAGATATAGGATCGAAACGGTGTGCAGAGCCATTCCCGGAACTGAACAAATTTTAGAAGGAAAAATAATCAAGCCCGGAGAACTAGGAAAGACTGCTGATGCAGCAGCTAAGGCAAAATATGAGAACGATTTACAACAATTTTTGAAGATTGATTGCATAGTATTGACTCTGATGACAACGAATATGACAGACGAGTTACTGGAGCAAGTCATACCTTACAAAAGCGCAAAAGAGGTATGGGACGAATTAGAACGCCTATACAGTGGAAGTAGCGAAGACAAAAGTTACGATCTCTGTCTGAAATTCTTTGATTATAAAAAAGATCCTGAACATGAGATAAGAAAGCACATATCAGCGTTAAAGAATATTTGGCACGAGCTGAATAGCCAAATCGAAGCAAATCGGCCTGAAATATTACTGATTTGTAAGATACTTGGAACTTTACCACAAGATTATTTTGATTTTAAGTCAAATGCTTAAATAACAAAAAAAGATCGGACAGTAGAGAATCTCACATCACAACTGAGCGCTTATGAAAAAGCATTGACTACTAAAGTAGAAACGGAGAATACCGAGGAAGTATTAGCCGTGAAGACACAGAAGAAGAATACAGTTTTCAAATGTAATTATTGTGGAGAACCTGGGATGTTGTGCGGAAATGCCAAAAATTTATAAAAGATGGTAAACCGCCAAACGCTAGACAAAACATGAATGTGTTAGCTATAGAAGATGGATTGCCAATAGATAAAGATAACTGGTACGTTGATAACGGAGCGACCAGTCATGTAACTAACAGAGGTGACTTCTTCTAAAGCTTTAAGCACTTCAAAGGAACACATACGGTGACTGGCCAGCAGATTGAAAAATATAAGTATGTAATAAAAACAACATGGATGTATTAAAGTTTTTCCGTACAGTTGCAATTCACACAAAATTTTAAAAATGTGTCTATAAAAGATAGAAATTAAATATAAAAATGTGATTCTTGTATTCTATATAAAAAGAATTCAGTATATTGATATTTCGTTCGAATGAATATGCGACGCGTTGGACGCTCGATCAAACAAACATTCGATATTTTGAACACTCGATGTATTGAGTGTACGATATATTGAATGTTCGATTTTTTAACTATTCGATATTACGAACGTTCGAGTTTTTAGACGTTCGAGTTATAGTGGTCGATCAATTGATATTCGTTTTTTTGTCATTCGATTTGGCATAGTACACCCGAGACGTCTAGGAAAATAATACGTTGATATTCTTTTAATAAATGCTTAGTTATTTCATAGTAGTTTTTTCAATATACTAAAGTGTGAGATCATCAAGAAGAACGTGAAGTCGCGTTGTGCCCATGCAAAGTTAGTGAATACAGCTCCATTTAAATCGTGCCGCATCACCACTGGTTGCCTAAATTAGACCCCGGTACAAATGCTGTATCCACTAGCAGGAATAGCGCCACCAGAAATTCGCAGAGCGGTGTCAACTTCAGCGAAAACAACGCAAAACAACATCGTTGCACAACAACATCGTTGTGCCACAAAGACAAAAGGAATAAGTATAGTAAATAATAACAGGAGTCATGAGAGTCGCTCTGTATCTCTGTATCAAGCATTCGTTGACTACGCCAAAGCGTTTGACAGCATTCACCATGATTTCTTATTTATGGTACTCCTGAATCAAAGACATCACTTGTAAACCTTAAAAATGCCTTATACCGCAAAAGTGATCTAAATAAGGCAAGCCTCAAGATTGAACTTCAAATAAACATGTCAAAGTTGTTGGTTTCAACAGAGTCCAAACCAAACTGTATGGTAGCGGATGTGGAAGTTGCTTAAGATCCAGAATACATCTACCTAGGCCAAATTGTCTCATTCCAGGCAAGACAAGAAAAAGAACTTGCTAGACGCACCGAAAACGCCTGGAAGAGCTATTGGTCGATGAAAAACCTCATGAAACATTTATGGACACTTGCATAGGGAGTATTATATTAATTATAATTAGTTAAAATCAAAACTTCTTTGTTTAATGCTGATTTATCTGCACTCATAATGCACGTACTTTCAACAAAAGGCTTCAATTCGAACCCATAAAATGATAAAAGTAGTTGGCTGATAATCATTTTGTTTAGAGCTCTTTGCAATAGATGGCGTTTTACTCAATTTGTCCTGTCATCACAGCAACCACCATCGTTATTAATTTAAATCATAAAGCAACTTAGTTTTATCTAACACTTTACTTAGAAATATAAAAGAAATGTAATAACATGTTTTGGGGAAACCGGAAGTATAATACTTTATATAAAAGGATTGCACGAAACGTTTTAATTAAAAGTAGTTCGGCTCCTAGATGGCTTTGTAAAACTACAGGCTCTGGCAATAAATAAGTCGCTGATGCTGCCATCTATTGAAAATCTGGACCAAGAAAAATAGCCAGCTCAATAGCCAGACTCATCACTCTCATATATTTTTTATTTATTTATTTTTCGCCTATGTTGTCCCACTGCGGGGCAAAGGCCTCGCTTTCTCCTTTCCACTCATCACTGTTTTGAGCTAGTGTGGACCAATCCTGTCTAGTATACTTTAGCCAACATTCTGCCGTTTATCGCTTTCTAATGATTGTAAATTTAATAACGATTACCTATGCTGCCATCTATGTTTTTTTTTTTCAAAACTAATTATAACTTGTTAAGAGTTGAGACCCCATGCCCATACCATTGGTTCCACCTGCTGAAGTTCGCACCTGGACACCAGTTCCCTAGGCTAACAGCCTCCGGACCCAGGTTGACCGAAGCAACGAAAACCTGTTCAGATAGTGATTCGTAGAGGAATAAGAATACAAATGTAGTGCTGTTCCCCAAACGATGGCGCACATTATATCGTGTCCTGCGTGTTCTGTCGTCTACACATTTCAGGAACTTATTGCCATCAAAACGCTAAGAAGAAGAAGAGTTTCTGCAGAGAAACTTTTAAGAAAAGTCTAGAGCACTTTATGGCCCTCTAAACGCTCCAATACAATGAATCACTACAGAATGTTGCCCAGTTTAAGTATCTATTTTTCTACAATCGGGAAAAATTTACGAACACTGGAAACACCAAAAACTGCTTTTCTCTTTCAAGCTAATCTAAAGAATGAGACTCACGGAAGAGATGGATATATGTGAGACATTTCGAGTTTCTCAAAGTTGCCATTTCTGAATTTTCCTACTCCAAGATATAAATACTAACAAATTCAGTAGACATAATTTAGCTTTTCACCGTGTCAAACGAGTTTTAGAAAATAAATAGAGTTGTAAAAACAAGATTTTTTAGCCTATTTACCGAATTTCTTCTTAAAATACATGTTGTACAGTACAGTGTTGCAAGGATATTCATTGTTTAAAAGAGGCTTCGTAAACGCGCAGGCTCGAGTGCAATCGATGAACGTATCCGTCATCCGCCGCCATTTGCGAAAGGCTGATCGCTGCTCGGCAGCGCGAGTGTCATCGGTTTTGATTATGTCGAGTGTATAAATTGTTATTTTCGATAAACCTGTGAACTCAGTGTAAGAAAAAAATTGTTAAAATGATTGTGAGGTTTCTGACCGTTTTGTGCGTCGGAGTTTTGGCGACTTCGGTGTTCAGCGCTGAGGGAAACAACGACAATGAAGGTACGTAATTTTTACGTGTGCATTATTTATTTTGTTATCATTTACCCAATTTCACCGGCGTGTGTATTAAAGTAATTTGGGGCGGATTTATTTTTGTGGTTGGCCTCAAGTCATTTTTCATTCAGAAATAACCTAACGGTGTGATCTAAATACGAGTTGTAGTTTTGTTCTTTTTTCTCGTGTTATGAATTTATTTTCATATTGAAAATGGTTGAAACTCGTATGTGAAGCGTCGGTGGGATTGGTTGGAAGTGTATGCGGTACCGTGTGGCTTGAGTGTCGAGTGGGTGTTAGATAGTGGGACTGTGGGACCGGCTTGACGACTTCTTGCCATGCACAATGCATACACACACACGGGCAGGCTCGGCACGGCTCCGCGGCACCTCTCGCGCCGTGGGCGGCCGCTGGCTTCGTTTTTGCAGTTGATTCATTCACTTTATGAATGTTAGTCACTGTTTTTGTCATGAAGCTGCGTACAACATCTATTACTGGATCCTGGGCTCATGTGTGAAATCACCATGTTGCATATCTTTTAGAGAGCTTCAAACTGACCTGAAAACAAGTGTTCTTACTCATTTTACTAATTCATTTAATATAGCCAAGCTTTTAGAAAACCATTTTAAAAGGTCTTGATGTAACCTAGATAACTTAAAAATTTGTATTAATTTAATTTAATGTAATTAGTTGTATTAATCTACATAATAATTACCCATGTTTGCAAACAAATAAATGATTTGATTTGACACCCATGTTACCTAATAATTGTCCTAAACCTCATCAAATTCTTGCCTGACCTTAATCAATTCCATCATCATCGTTTTGCCTTTTCAGTAACATCAAAATAGGAGTTCCAGTAACATAAAAACTAAAAGAAAATGCTTGTATCATAATCCATAACTTCCAAATACAATTTCTCATAGCAACAATCTTTTATCAAAGATGTTTCTAGTAACTAAAACCAAATCATGATTCATTGATGCAACCAACATTGTTTGTAAAGATAATCGGCAATTTAAGGTTCCATTAACATGAGATCTCTAAAATGCTTTCAATTAGGAACTGCATTTCTGTACCAAAAAATGGGTTCTTATGTAGATAGGAATCTCATTACACAAAAATAACATATAATCACGCCTGTTATCCCAGAAAGGTTAGGCAGAGGTGTACCTATAATAGGGGGAGAGCCTATTGCCGTCAACCGGGCACAAATTCAGACTCCGGGCTGAATCTCCTTATATTGGGTTAATAGCTTTCAAGCAAATTTAAATAACTAATTTACACATAAACATCATGCCTGTGTTCCCCAAAGGGTTAGGCAGCCATTTACCTATAGTACACCCATATTTAGCCAGTTTGTATAAGTCCCATGTAATAGAGGGCAAATAACCCACTTGTAATGAATAACTTTGAATTAGACCCATGCCACAAGTTTTTAAGAGCTAAACTTAACCTAGCACTTAATCTATTCCCTCCATAAATAAATTGAAACCTACTAGACTAATAATATGTCATAAATCATGCTATGACCTCAATGATGAAGCCCCAGGGTTCTAAGAATATGTTACAAAATAGCTTTGTTACCATGGAAACGGGATACTAAACAATACGCCTATCAGATACAAGCTAATGTCTGGCATGCATTGCAATTAATATTTTTTTAACCACCCCCTAATAGAGCAAACAAACAAAAAACGGTTAAGCCGTTTTTGAATTTTAGTAAGACTAACACACAGCAATTTATTTTTATACACTTGGGAGCAAATAAATCGAGCCACTACCTTTTTTCACGTAAAATGGTAAATATTTTTGGGAATATGGAACGTATCAATTCGAACTATATATCGCCTAAAAGTTAAGTTAATAACCTTAACAATGAGGGTAAATTATTGAATAATAACCTTATTGAATGATAAATTATTGGCTCTGCAAGAAAAATGGTAATTTTGATAGAAAATTTAGTAGGGCTAAAACAGTCCATAAAAACAATAAAAAACAAAATTATTGCAAAAAAAATATTCTTAATAACTGGTATTACCCCCCCGTGCCCTGATGCATTCTTGTAGCCTATTAGTCATCGATCTGATCAGAGTTACGATGACATATTGTGGTATGTTCTCCCACTCTTCAAGCACAGCGACTTTAAGCTCGGGAATGGATGAAACAGCGGGAACCCTGGCTCGGACTCTCCGTTTTAGCTCGTCCCATAGGTGTTCGATCGGGTTCAAATCGGGACTTCGTGCTGGCCATACCATTTGTTGAATCCCGATCGCAGACAAGTATTCCGTAACGATCTGCGCGGTATGAGGTCTCGCATTGTCATGCATAAACAAGAAATTTTCTCCGACAAAACCAGCATACGGCATTACGTGGTCTTCAAGAATGTCAGTTATGTATCGGTCAGCTGTTAATCCACGTCTACCACTGCCATCGTTGGCGGGGTCGACGAAGACAAGTTCCGTTTTTCCGTCTAGAGAAATTCCTCCCCACACCATACAAGAACCACCACCAAAACTCACAGTTTCTCGAATGCAACATTGGGCAAATCTTTCACCAGGACGTCTATACACTCGGTTTCTCCCGTCATTGCTAAAAAGACAGATTCTTGACTCGTCAGAAAACAAAACTGACCTCCAGTCTTCTAACGTCCAATTAATGTGTTCTCGAGCAAACTCCAAGCGAGATCGGCGATGAGCTACAGTCAATTTTGGGCCAGTTGCTGGTTTGTGTGATGTTAAATTTCGTTCCTTTAGTCTTCGTCTCACTGTCCACCTACTGATTGCGACACCTCGAACGTCACGTAACGCTTGCTGTAGCTGAACAGCATTAAGTCCACGGTCGCGCAACGAATTGGTTGCAATAAAGCGGTCGTCACGTTCTGTTGTTGCCCGTGGTCGGCCAGTTCCAGGTCGCCGAACAAAAGCACCAGTCTCCAGATACCTGCGGTATACCCGCTGTACCTTTGAACGACTCAAATGAAGTCTGCGTGCCACTTCACGTTGTCCGTGTCCAACCTCAAGTAAAGCTACAACTAGGGCAGCTTCCGTCGGTGTAGTATCCATTTTATCAGGTTATTTTGATTACACAGACACAGATAAAGACAACAATAACAAGTAATATGGGTATGATTAACAAAAACCTCAAATTTAATCTTTTCTTAACAGAGTACAATAAAAATGTCATAAGCAAATTAAATGCGATAATTTTATTCTACCCTTTAAACTTTAATTAAAATGAAATTTTGACAACTAACTACCCTCATTGTAAAGGTTATTAAATACCCTTTTAGGCGATATATGTTTCGAATCGATGCGTTCCATAATACCAAAAATAATAACCATATATAATGCGTGAAAAAGGAAGTGGCTCGATTTATTTGCTCCCAAGTGTATATAAAAAGCAGAAATGTAGTCTTTGTAATGTTATTTTAATGATGAACAGCAAGATTTCATGATTCCTAATCTAAGTGTTAAAGTTATGTGTAGTAGGCCTTTTTTTTTTTTTTTTTTTTGGGTGGGAAATCATCAAATGACTGCTCCCGCTCTGGGTGGAGCGGGAGGGCGTGTCAGACTTTTACTGACTAAAACCCACCGTGTTCCTTCAGTTGCCTGTGCCAGGGCCACGGTTTTCTCTGTGGAATAACCCGCGACCCTGAGGCGTCGGCCCTATCGGACCCCGTCATTTTGTGCTGACATCTCTTTGAGGCGCGCGTGGAACACAACGCGCCGTCGACCCGGGCCTGGTCCTTACCGGACGGCGAGCTACCCATGGCTCGCCGTCCGCAAGCCCGCGCCTACGGTGGCCGGGAATCTGCTTGCGATTCCCGACGCCCAGGGCGTCTTCTGCGGCGACTAGGGGCGTGAGGGCGCAAGGCTCTCTCCCTCACGCGCTCCGCCTCCTCCTTTGCGAGCATTACTGCTTCGCAGAAGGAGGTGACGGCTTTCCATTCCCTCTCGCTCCGTACCATGGCCTGGACCAGGGCCGGACGCGAGAGATCGCCGCCGCCAATCGCCTCCCTGAGGACACTGCGGTGCTCCGCCCAAGCTGGGCATACCTCCACCGTATGCTCCACCGTGTCCTCCGGGCGTTCCATGTGTAGTAGGCCTAAGATGTTACTTGATAGTTTTATAATGTTGAGGCCATGAATAATACATTTTCGATATAATTTATGAGACAACCGTGTCCCTCTGGCTTGTGAGAGACTCCGTTGATTTATGGTCAAAGTTAAAGGCTGTATTTACTATCTTTATTACTGTTATACAGATCCTGTAGGAGTGCCTTCATAAATAAGTTAATAAGCATTGAACATCAGCCTCAGTCCATGAAAGGGATGACCGATCAATCAACTTTGCCTTTCACTTTATAATTTAGACAACCTCCATATTTTAACAAAAAAAAAACGAAGCAAATAGACCAATTATGATGTTATAATTCATACTTACAAGAAAATAACTACGACAAATAGATGTCCTATAATGAAATACCCTCCTTACACGTAAAAAAACTATTCTTGCTTGTCTGACAAGTTGAATAGCAAAAACATCACAAAAGAATGATTATAAAATCTTGTTGCCATGTGAAGTAAGAATAGCATTGACGTAAAATTCGCTGATTCAGAAAAGTAAATATTGAGTAGGTATCTAACAGGACAGTGAAGCTTTTGGATATTGTTAACTCAGCTTTTATTGACAGACACCATTTGTTTCTTTTCGTAAGAAATATGATAAAATTGTTGGTTTTATCTAGAAATTGGTATTTCGAAGTTGGCGTATGAAACAGCCGCATATTTAGAATAGAAAAAAATAATCGTAGAAAACGTAGCACTCTACCAAAAACATCATTTCAATCTTGACGATGATACCTTTAGATAATATTGCGAAATTATAAGTGCTACTACTAAAGGAATTTATCATCAGCATTATCACATCGCATACGCAAAACAATCATCAAGTCTCATTCAAAGACACCAAAATCTTACTTACATTCCATCTAGATTGCAACATACATAGTACCTAATATTATATTCAACCAACTCCTAACAAGAACAGATAAACCTTAACCACACCCTATAAAGCCACAACATCAACAGTAAGCTCGAAACAGCTGCATAAGAAATAAATTCAATTTACATGAACATTTTAAAACAAAGGAGACACAGTCAATGTTTCATTGATGGACAACTCAATATTCCAACCGCAAATAATTATATCATACATAGAAGCCAACATCCCATTATTTAGGCAACATTTAAATTCTAGACTTCCTCGCCAACTGAATAGGCGTTCGAAAATTACAAATGGCAGCATTTAACGAGAATTAATTTGATATTTGCATAATTTTTAATGTCTACACGTCGGTGACTAATGCGACGACATTTGACAATGTCAGAAGGCATTATAATGTAGCTACATTGATATTGAATTCGATACAGATGAAACTTGCATCTCTAACTGGTTATTCAAGTTTGAAATAGAAGACAGGAATCGTCTTGAACTCTAAAATTAATGGTAGTAGTGCGTCCTATAGAGAAGATCCTGCACAAACTTGATGGCTTGAACCTGGCTAAATGAAGTTATCAAAACCTCTTCGAGAAACTCTTCAGGTTCTACTCCACAAGGCAGGAGAAAACAAAGATATCGTCAGTCGAATGGAATACACATTTCAACTAATAAGATCAGACTACGAAACGTTACAAAAAAGGGAAATCGAGGAGCCAATTTTAAATCGAATAAAGTACTGATCCGAGGTTTAGCTATTAGCACGTAGCTGACTGGGGTCCTGAATACTAATCCTTACTTAGTCGCAGATCGTCCGGGAGTCTACGATAGTACCTAATAAGCTGTAAGCGCTAGGTACCATGTACTTAATTAGGTGATGATACAGCCTCGGGTTATGGTCAAGTATTCTTTCCACAGACATTTTCGATTATTCTTTGTGACTGACAAGTAATGGTATTTTCTTGCAATGTGCCGTCCCCAAGTCGCAATTCGATGTTTTATTGCATTTTTTAATAAGCATGATTGTACGTTCTCAACATTGAAGTGTCCCGCTATCTTCTTGGCTCCGCCGCACCGCCTCGAAATCAAAGACTGTCTCAAAATCAATTTCACGGAGCCCTGGCGTCCTCAACTCGGTTTCTCAATTGTGGACAAAGTAGCGTAAGATAAGAGAATTTATGACGAAAAGATAGAATAAGTCCGTGGAAGATAAAAATCTAAGGGGGAATCGAATAAATGAACTCATTGAAAAGCACAACTGAAAACTGTAAAAATATTTTTTCCTGAAAAGAAATGAAAACAAGTTGTTATACAGGAATCATTGAACATGGCGCTAAGAATAAATATGATGCAAGGATTGTTCACATCCTAAGGATGATGCATACGTTGTACAGAGACGCATTTTGGTGGGGAAAGCAAGGCCAAAGTTCAAATTACAGACCATGTCTAAATATTTAAATGAAAACGGCTTTTTAATATTCAAGTTACATAACATTCCGTCAGACAATGGTCCAGGCCATACATACACACTTGTATTACGTTTCTACATTGTCGACAATTCCATTGTTGCCTCTATAAACTTACTACATTGCTGGATTTAGTCGGAGACTGAAAGGGCCACTGCTGGAATTAAATTTATGCTAATTGCTACACCAATTTCACTAACTAAAAGGATTAGATTGTAGTTAAGATTATGCGTATTTAATTTTACTGTCTCGTTTTTAGAGTATATAGAAGCAATTTTGGTGTGTAAACCACTTTTTTTTCCGTGAAGAATTTGTCATAAATGCAAAAAAAAAGAGCTCAAGCTTGTCTGCGAATAAGGGGTGCGTTTCTGTCGAGATAACCATATTATAAGCTAAATTATTGCATGATACCATAAAAGCCTACAAGCCGAATGACTGCAGAAAATTCCATGAATAAGTTTATGCCTTTGAGAACGTCCAGGAAAGCTCATCAAATTAATTAATGCAGATTTTAGGTAACCTGTTGCAAACAGCTTCGAGACGACGGCCTCTAGTACTCCTTTGAGGTCTAGGCATCAACATCGATTGTCTCAAAAGCAAATCAGCGTTAAAGCTAATAATTCACAGGTAATTCCGAACTGGCACAGTCGATATCCCATGAGGTTTCGATACAAAAGCGTTTTGGAGAGCTGTTTGATAACTTGGGCATTTATTTAAAAGGGGCTATTACATTGAGTGTGTAAAAAGCCTTTCGCTTTCCAAAATGTCGCTGATAACGGTTTTTCCAGATCCATTTGGAGATCGTTCATACAATTAAATTGAACTCGCAACCTCAGACAGAACTAATGTAGCAAAAGGAAGCACCTTATGTCAGTATGAACACTTATGATTTCATTTTATTAATTCAGTTTGAATGTGTTTTATATTTGTAACCTGTTCGCCTAACTGGCATATTTTAAATTGATTTTTTTTTATGTAATCTATTGACATGCCACCTTAATTATAATTGATTGTTTATGTTATTTTTGTAGGCTATACATTGGCAAAACATAGTGCACATATTTTAAACATCTTATTATCTGTAACCATACCTATGGTCAACAAAATAAATGCTTGATTGATTGAATGTGATAAAACTAGGAAACGCATAAAAACATCACATTCATTTAAGATCCAAGTTCACGTGATGTCTTTATTCGCTCTTGTCAGCAGTTTGATAAGTAATTCTGTGTCAATATTGATAACGTGAAAATACGGCCGAGTATTTATCAACATATTATGAGTTGGAAGGTTGGAGGTGCCAGATACAAAAAGCTGGTAGTTAATCAGTCTGAAGTATCTTATAATCGACATATAGATAGATCTAGCGATAGAGAACCTTTTTTTTTAAGTAGGTAAAAGGCAACGTGCTGTTACCATTAATCAAAGTGATAGTCCTGAAACATCGCCATTCATTCTCGCGTTCCGATGAACTGCATATTGAGTCAAATTAAAATGGATGTCAGCTGCACACATGCATGAAATGATGTTGAAAAACAGATTGAAAAAAGAGACCCTTCAACCTTTCGATTTTCAACTATACGTTGTGTGAAAAAGCTTGATTTTTCGGTTCATAGCGCAGTTTTATGCTGGTTGAATTTGGCTGAATCCATAAACAGTTCTGTCGCTGCCCAATCAATTTTGCTATTTCATCGAATGTGTCGGGTATGTATTTCCAACCAACCACGTTAGGTCACAACGCCTGTCGCGGGTTATTCCACAGAGAAAACCGTGGCCCTGGCACAGGCAACTGAAGGAACACGGTGGGTTTTAGTCAGTAAAAGTCTGACACGCCCTCCCGCTCCACCCAGAGCGGGAGCAGTCATTTGATGATTTCCCACCCAAAAAAAAAAAAAAAAAAAAGGTCACAACGCCTAGTGTTCGTTTTGCACGACTACGAATTCGGAATTCTAAGAAATATATTTGAATATTTGAACGGTGGTACTTCTTTGTATGTATTATTATCATTGTTCGTCGTCGTAACTCGTAATGATTTCCAAATATAAAACTTTTATTTGTAGTCACAAAGTCTGCCGTCCTCTTGTTGTCCATCGGTTTAATTTAGAATCGAATAGTTCGATTTAAAAAAAACTCTACGGCGTCGTTTTATGTATAGAAAAGTTGTAGCTTTTGACGTTTAGCGATCTTTCAGCACCTTTTGCCTGCCCTAGATCTTTACGTCCTGTCGAGTGCCAAACAAGCAGGTGGTATTTTTTTTATGGTTCCGCATCTGCTCGCTACGTATTGAATTACTTTACCCCGTACTGTGTATTTTGTTCGTGCGACAGGAGAGCAGGTGGTCACAATACGGTGAACCATTTGTGTAGGCGGACGGTCGGCTTTGGTTCGAATTCTCCTATGTAATGATATCATTCTAAATTTAAAAATAATTGAGTTTGTCGGAACAAAGATGAGGACTTAAAGAAGTATGCCCATTTTTCACCTGACTATATATAGCAATGATATAATCTTAAAATTCAGCTAATTGAATTGTATCTTGATTATGCGTATCACAATGTTAAAAGAAACGCAGGTTTTTTTTTATTAATATTTCTTTATGCTTATTCTACGTTAAAAGTAAACATATAACCATGTTTTGAGCGCATCTCAACTACTCCTTTTTTACGACGTTCCATTTTACATAATGCTACTTGACTTTATTCAACTCTTGTTCGCGTTTCTGAGTTTCATACATTATTTGACGTTTTATTTAATCAGTAAGCATTTATTTATTAGTCTTTTCACAATCCAGATTAATTAAAACTAACATAGTAATTTAATTAATGAATCATGCAATAGGTAATTGTGTTCGCACGATTGAAACGGTTTTTTTTTGGCATTTGACAGTTGATGCTCGCTCAATTTAAAGTGATAATCACCGAGAGTCTAAGCAGTGACAAAAGGACACTTGGTTTCAAGGAATTCACAATATTATAAAAGACGTTTTAGACCATATAACATAAGTATTCCTGATTTGGACTAAACTTCGAGCGTTAATTAATTCGTTCTAGCACATTTATTCATTTATATTCGGTAACTGCAAATCCTAACCTATAAAGCAACCCTAATATTTTTTGAACTACGTAGCGTTTAAATCGTAAAAATGACTTAAGACATTATGTTCTAAACTTACACGTAGTCTTTCCACTACACCTTATAACTACATATACATACACTTTCATTATCCGGTTTTTAAATGTATGGGAAGTGTGTATTGTTCTTTGATTTATTAGCTTCGAGACATTTGTCATAATAGGTTTGATTAGAAAGAACGATGAGTTTCTTTCTTCATAACTTCATTATTTGTTAAGAAGCGCTTTGGAAATAAATTGGCTCCTGCCGCTGTGAATGTTAAGTTAAATTATAATAAATATTTCAGTTGTTTCACGGGTAAATAACGCAGGGTCTCAACAATGTTAGGTCGTTCTCTCGTTTGGAAACAACGGGTTCACTCGTAAAATGTTATCGCTACTTAAACTAGGACAAACCTTTCATTACAGCTATCAGAGCCAGTAATTACCAGCTATGAGAGTTACTTTAAGAAAATAAATAGTATTTTGGAGTCACTAGAAACTTTACATAGGTTTTTAACGGGTAAACAGATATGATTATATCTGATACTTCAATTAAGTTTAAGCCTTTAGTTTAGTTTACTAAAGCTTTAATTCATGTTTATGGATCGGGGAGAATTATTTTATTTGAGGTACCTAGCGTTTTTATATTTCTTCATGACCATCTTTTTAATATCAATGAGCATTGCCGGTCCTAAAACCTTGTTTGATTTCTCAATCTTCAACGATTGCTTGATTTAACCCCTATATTTAATAACCGCTCGAATCTTGCCGTCTGAACAAAATATTTAACAACATGTAAGCTAGAATAATCTGTCGAGTCAAACCCAAAGCATTTATTTTTATTCGGTATATATTTTAGTATAAGGTTGACTTTGATTCCTCTAAAACAATTTGAAAGTTAAACTGAATAATGAATCGGGACTGATGTGTAGGTACAATTATAATACTCCACGAAGTTGATTCAAGTGGCCTGTATGAACCATAATAGTGCTTAATGCAAACTAAAACATTTGAAGCTGTTTGGAGCTGCACTGGTAATTGTCAAACGTACATAATACAAGCTTGAAGTGCTTTGAAACTATGTTGAGTCTGTGATTGCTTTGGAATAGGTTCGGAAACGAATTATGAGCTATTCAGAACTTATACATGCCCTGTCTCTGGAAAACAAGTCTCGCTAATATACTCGCAGGTTTTGCAATACGATAATCAAATGGAAATATAGATTCGAAAAATGTTCAATTTCTTTCCTCTTATAAATAATCTCAAAAGTCAATTGATATCTCAATGTTTGACTCAGCCTTTGCTGCTTTCAGAATGATTTCCTTAAAATACCACGTCACGGTCAAGAAACGAACGGAAAAGGTCTTTTCATCGAGCTTTCTAAGAGCAAAGAAGTCAACCGACCGTTTTGATAGCAAAAAAATACTCACCATTTTCGAACTGTAAAAAAATGCTAATATGAAAAGTCGGTATTTGACTGCAGGGTCTGCAGGGGGACAATTACAATCCGCTCGAAAATAATTGACTCGCCACAGACAATCTTACGGATCGACTATTGATTAGTCAAGAGATTGAAGAAGCGGGGGTCGCTCGTGACCTAGTTGCCGGAGATTTAGCCTTTTTGTCCACCCAACCCACTTAACCAATACTATACTAAATGAAGAAAAAGGAACTAACTACATACTTTTGTGTTAAGTTCAGAAGATTCCCAGTAAACAAAGACGGGTGTGTCCTTTGATATCCGACTCCCTATAAATAACGGTGGATGGAATGGGTTGAGGTTTTCCGCTTCTGGACTTGGTTGCTGATAAGGAGTTAGTTCTGATGACAAGATACTCCGATTTAATCTGTTAGGTTTGAAGCATTCAAGTTAGTTTATTAATGCTAGCGTGGGTTCCAGTGACTGCTTTCGTAAAAAAATATTTTATTTTATAATGACAACAAACGTAAACAAAATCTTATAGTTAGCAAACACCCAATACTTCCTGTTATGGAAAAACTAGTGGGTGGCCAATTATGACCACGCCTCGTTCGCTCGTTCTAATAATGATTTTTATGAACTTTCTCTAATTTTCAAATAATTTGTGTTGGTGGTTTTGGAATAATAAGTAGAAGACGTTAACAATATTAGAATAAATGTGAGACCGGTCTTATGAAGACAAATATGACAGGAATAACACAATAAGTTATCATTTTGCTTTCCCTATAACTGAGATATCCGAAATACGTTTTTAGTGCCTCCAACCTCTACAAAAACCTAAGACTGGTTATAAATCAAAGGCTGTTGCTTGCCAAAATCCGTTACATTTCTTGCTGAAATCGCACTTTTGCTGAAAGTTTTTGGTAGAGAGTAGTCAATAACTGTATATTTTTCCTTTTCTGTACATGCCCACCATTTGTCTTCTGTAGAAGCCAAATGTAATGATTTTTTGACAAATTCGGAGCGAAAGCCACTTGTATATGCAACGGGACTCGATGTAATAAATCTCGTTTGTCACATGAAACAGTTTGGTTTCCTTATACACCCGGCTCCTGTTACACATTCGGTGATAAATTCACCCTCCAGAAGCGCACGACAGTCGAGCCTTGCGGAAATTGAAGATAGATCCTATAAAAAATAACAAACAAAAACGTAAACGAGACAGAATAAGAAAACAAACGAACCCTGCAAAGCATCGGTTGAGCGCAACTTTTTCATTAGGTAACTTTGATTGCCTTCGTCCTGTGGCAGATTGTTGTGGCAAAGGAATTTAAATGCCGTCACCTGTTTCTTTATGTGACTTTAAAATGCATTGGTTTTGTTGGTCGGCTTAGTAAGTTTGTGCTTAATCTGCTGATGTTTTAGACCCCAAAATTGTTTTTGCGGTAGTAAGCAAATTCGAAGGGAGCCGCTATATTCTTGGCCATAACTTGTTTCAGACTTGTTGCGGCACAGTATTTTGTCGGATTAAAACACTTTCTGAGTTTACAAGTACTGTAAGCTTATTTTGACAAGTGTAATTCCTAGCTTTAAGATCATCGAGATTTAATGAGAATTAGACTAATTTTATTGCTGAAGCTCTGTTATTCTAGCCTTGTTAGTTTTTCTGTTAAGACCTAATAACGTATTCCGAGTCCCGCCGATGTCTTTTTTCGCTCTTGAACCAAAAGGAACAATTCGTTAAAGTTTCGCCTTTGAATCTGAATTCTTTCCTAATGTCTGCAACAGGACTTTGAACGTTATTTCCACAGACCTACGACTTAAATTCACGTAAATAATATTCGCGTGTCAAAAGAGACCTAGAATTAACGAGTCTCCGAACATGTTTTTTTATTTGTTGAATTTATTTTTTCTACCCAACTTTTGTGTTGTATATATTTTTATCAGGCATACTGAATCTCATTTGAGTGGTTGTTATGTATTTTTTGCTAACTTATATGTATTTTTACTGTTGGGTTGAAAATATTTGTAGGTAATAGAGTTGATGTTACTTTTTTGAGAAAACAGAAACAGTGGGGCATTGATCAAATAAATGCTTGGTTCAATAGCTGCGAGCTGCATAGTTCCAAGAATTAACACTTGCTACGCTTGTAGGTCACTTGATTCTCGTTACAAAAGCACCGTGAATTTTGATTGCAGTAACGAGCACTTTTGCATGTATAATGAGTAGAGAAATAAAAGGAAAACTCTTTCCGTAAATATGATGCTTGTTCTCAACAAAAACTGCATAGTGGGGGTTATTGATGACTATGTTTTTATGAAGTTCAGTAACTCATGGTATTCTTATAAGTTTAGTACCATTAAAATATTTTTGTAGTAGGTGTGGTCCAAATATTTTTTTTTGTCTTACATTTCATTGTATACTAATTATCGAGTCTAAAATAACTAGACATGAGACGTTTTCACTAGAACAGGTATGCGCTACAGGTTTTTCTCTGGACTAGGCCGCACCTAGTACGACGCGTAAATTACGAAGTACATCGAGTATTTTTATTAGTAGTGACTATTATTTGTACCTTTTATGATAAATAATAGTGCTTCACAATGCGAACCCTCAAACGTCACACAGATTTCGTGCTTAAAGTCAAAATACCCAAAAGTTTCCTGCCCTTTTCCCAATTAGTTTGAGGTTGTCGTAACCAGTTTTTATCTTTCATATTTCTCTATTAGTTTTCATCTCACCCCCTTTCTAACCATATCACCTTTAACACAGTCCAACCATCGTTTCTTTGGTCTTCCCCTACTCTACTCAAAACTGTCCTCACGACATAACCCTCACATCTCACCTTCGTACCAAGACAGCCGATTTCCACACAACTTTTCAGTTACCGGTGCCTTTCAGACTTCCTCTTATCAAATATACATCGTATTACATTTACGTAAAATTTATTTTTAATGAAAGAATGCTTGACGGTTGATCTTGGACTTTCTATGTTTAAAATGTATTTATCAAAAGTATAGTTTAATTTAACATAATGATTTGATGCATGAGAGACTTTATGCCTCGCAATTTATACGCATATACCGCGTATGCGAGTCTGTCTGTATTTGAGTAAATACGTAATACGTGCTCGGAACAAGTATTCAGACGTAAGTTGTTTTCGATACTTGTACTAGGTAGACCAAGTACGGCACGCCTCTAATAATAACACAGCGTTTTTAAACTAAAGCTTAAAAGAGGTGCTTTAGCACCTCTTCCTTCACATCGTCCAATATTTACTTTAATTATCAGTTCAAAGAATATGGCTTCAAATGCCACAGCGACGTCACTATTCCAATGGATGTATTGTGTTGGTAATGTATAAAACGAAGTGTTTCGAGTTCACTGAATAAATTCCTGCTTGATCACGATTGGAATTGAGGCTTCGTGCCGAAATGCTGGTCATTGCTTGCTCTTGTCTTGTTTTGTAAACGGTATTTTAAGGCTTGTGTGTTTTTGGAAGGGAAAATAAACGTCAATGAAATTGGATAGTTAGTTTAGTTTTGGCTTCTTTTATAAATTATATATGTATCCAGGGTTTGACGTATTCCTTCTAGCAACAATAGCATAATGTCTAGGCAAAAATTAAAGGAATTCAAGAAAACCTTTTTTTACATGTATTTTTTGAAATTTCCCAGTTCGTCACTAAATATCATTTTCTCTATAATCTCTAATTGAATGGCCTCCATGGCTATTCCATTCCATTCCATTGCGTAACTAAAACTTTTACACACCATGCGATGTAACCAAATTTTCTAAAACTCCAAACAGTCAAAAGTTAACGGAAGAAGTTTATTAACCATTTTCAAAAATCATTTACGTACATGAACTTTGACACCAGTCATCTCAAAATTTTACTACCTATGGCATTAAGCGTATAAATTCCGGGGAAGACATCTTCATACACACGTTCAGTCACACCCACACACACCATACATCACTCACAATTGTACCTCGTCATGGGGTCTCAACTCGAACAAATTATAATTTGTCTTGAAAAAAATTCATAGATGGCAGCATAGGTAACCATTATGAAATTATCAATCATTAAAAAGCTATATACGGCAGAATTTTGACTGAATTATGATTGGTAAAAGACTAAACTTCCCAGTTTAGTGCAGATTTATCTATTTCCACTCATAATACACGTATTTTAAAAATTAAATATAAAGGAAGCCTTCATATATAATTCGAACCCTCTATATGTTAAAAGTAGCCATCTGTTAATCATTTTGTTTAGTGCTTTTTGCAATAGATGGCGTTTTATTCAATTGGTCCAGCCTCATTAGTTTCCAATTTTGTTACTTATTTAAATCAAACAAGGTTTTTTTATTATTATTTTTTTTCATAGAAATATAAAATAAATCTAATAACATGTTTTTCTGAACCCGGAACTATAAAACTTTTTATAAAAAGGATTGCATGAAACGTTTTAAAAGTAGGTCGACTCCTAGATGGCGTTGTAATACTACAGTCTCTGGCAATTAGTGAGACGCTTATGCTGCGATCTGTTGAAGAATTTGAGGACTAAATATTGCCAGCTCAATTGCCAGACTTAGGGAGGTTTCATTTCTTTGTATGGGATTGGGTATCTGTACGTAGTATTATATTATCTGTGACCTCGTTGACAACCTTTACTGTATAATATAATGGGGGACCTGGAGTTCTTAAGTTCAGGCCTGGGCTTAGACCACGTTCGCACGGACGTAATTAAATCGCGGCGGGATTTTTTCGCGCACTGAATTTTCAACTCACGATGTGGAACCGACCGTTGATAATCCAAAAGAGAGGCATCGCGTCGCTAAATTGCGCGTCGAAAAAACACTGTTGGTTTTTAACTTTAGCCGCTAAGCAGTGCCTTAGTTTAGACTCCAATCTCAAAAAAAAAAAAAAAAAACTAGTATAACAATGTAATTTTTGGAGCTAAAATAAACTTTATTTATTAATTTTATTATTAATCAAAACCAATACACACTTTTATTCATAATTCCAACAAACGAATCTCCAACGAATTCATTAGGCGACATCATTTTGAATTCGTAATAGAAGACCTCACCTTTTAGTTGTCTTCAAGTTTCCACGACATCATTGCCATTACGTATTCAGACTCTGCTTGGCTTTAAACTGTGCTCGACGAAATGGTTCCATGTATTTCATTAGTTTAATTGATGCTCTTAATAGCTTCTGTAAACAACTACGCCTCTAGACTTCAATAGAAAGATTTGGGCGGTGTATAGGCAAAAATTGCTGGAGTAATTTGATTTCGCTTTACAAAAGCCTTTGTAGTTTTAGTTTTAAACAAGCTCTGGCTAATAAAGTACAGTATTGATTTATTTACAGGTTTTGTTTGACTGATTTTGTTTTTATGTGTAGACGTTTATGGTTTTATGGGTAATTTACAGTTTTAAGGTGACATTAAAGATATGGTTCATGATTTACTGTTTTGCTTTAAATTAATAGATAAAATTGGATATGAACTGTGATGCAAAATGATTTTAATTTTTTACTTTAAATCCCATTTTAACTATGTGTTTAAAATGTAAGTAAACACTATAGTTATTTTTCTTTTACTTTACGGTTATTTCTTTCCTTGGAAATCTCTCATCCTTTCCACCTCGACCTCGGCGATAAGATTGATGATATAGAAGTCTTGAAATTACCTCCAGTTCCTCCAGGCAGTTCTTAGAAGCGCTCTGGAGAGACATAATCAATATTTCCTGTATAAACAATAAACATTTGATACCCACATGATGCCCACAATCTGCCGAGTCTAATTCTACCTTGTAATTATGGAAACATTAATCATAAATGAAGAGATTTGATTTTTTCTCTGGGCTTAGAATGAAATGAAGACTGTGGCGGCATCTACACCGCCACTTGCGAACAAACGCATCACACTGACTTCAGACAAATCCTGCATCGCGCAAGCAGAGTTTACCGCGCAGATAGCATATATACAACTTCCCGACATCAAACGTTGGACAGTTGCCCACCAGACACGACATCCATCTGGTCGGAGGATCCTCCTTTTTCCAACAGTATGAGTGAACTTTACACCCTGTTCCTCATATCTCTTTAAAGACAAATCATCGTTTCTGTACACGGGCGGTAAATTCTTAATTTCGGACATAATAACCGTTCTATGGGATATATTAATCTTTGTAATCTCCGGGTCCCTATTGTTTCGAAAATGTATTGTCTCGAAACTTGGCTTTGAAAGATTCTGGGTGCCAAAAAGTAATAGTACTTAAGCAGCCAGCAAGTCACGTTTTAAACTTCAAGTCTTTCAATGTCTTTCTAACCTATGAAGCTCACCACCTTGATGCCTCTTCAGAATTATTACGAGTTGCCTGACAAATCACCAAAAAGTAATTCGACCCTGACTTGACATTTTGCGACACAATCCGATCGGATTTGGAATAAATTTGACGTCGGGTAGCGTGTATATCACCCAATTTATACCCAAACAGGTCATTAGATTCAGTCGCCAACATCAATGGAGTTCCAAAACGATTTGACCTTTGATCAGAGCCCTTATAAATTCAGCTAAATAAGCTCTTCAGGTATGGGACGTATAATTTATAGCGAGATGAGTGCAAACGTAAAAATAGCAGAAACGTGGGTGGACTGTATAATCAGTTCCCTGACCCGACTGGCATGAAGTTAGCACGAAATATGTTAATTTTATCCGTCTGCTTTGATATAAATAGGACATTAAGTTATCTTGCCTAAATACTTTATCCTTATAAATATGCCTTGAAGGGTAAATAGAGCAGAGGCTCCCAGTTGGTTTGACAAAAAATGTGAAACTTGATAAAGGTTCTGAATAAAATATTTTAAACCTGTGATTTATCCCGCTAAATTCATGACAATTAAGAGCAATACGGCTTGTGTAAATTAAGTAGGGGGGTTTGAGACGTGAGACTACGTAGTTCTGCATTATCATGGTTTGTAAGTACTTTTTGGTGAGCAACAAATTTTAATAGGACTATCTAATGTTGTTTTACGAAAACAAAAGTAGATGGTTCTATTAAAATTTGTAATAATCCTCCCTTACGAAGTTCCTTTTATCTGTAGGCGTCAGACTATAGGCGACAATAGGCGTCTTTAAACGCCCAACAATTATTAGTTGAAGAAGTAAAAAATTTCTCCTCTGAAAAATAGTCTGACGAATTTTTGTTCAAAGTCAACTCTTTGGGACCGTTGAAATTTAATTTCACGGTTATTTTCAATTCAACGCAGAACCGACCGAAATAATGAATGAGTAAACGAACGAATTTAATCATATTAAGAAATTTGCTTTTCTCTCGTGCTTTGTATAGGTTGCTGTTCATTTGGTCAATCTTAGAATTCATAATTGTAATATTACCATAGTCGATAGAATTAATGTTCTTTTGGTCAATCATAGAATTCATAATTGTAATATTACCATAGTCGATAGAATTAATGTTCATTTGGTCAATCATAGAATTCATAATTGTAATATTACCATAGTCGAATTAACGTTGTTGTCACAAAAACAGTTCCTTTTCATTTGTTTCACTCTGCAGTTGTGCAAATTTTATTTCGCTATCAGCGATACACGGCATGCATTTTAGAGAGCACTCGTTTATGAAGTTAAACGTTAAATATACTAGAAAAGAACATGTTAATCACACTAAATTCCCTGTTACATCGCTTGAAATGCCGCTTATCTTGTAAGCCAAGCTATAAATGCAATGTCGCCACACAATCTGTTTCTGCATGCCTTACGTAATACTGGCAATTAACCCGAGAAAACAAGTAAATGGGGGACAACAGAGTTAGGCTAGGCAAATATTACTACATAACCCTGTTTTAGAAAACCTAAGTAAGTCAGTGCATCTAGTGGCTTGCGGTCAGGTCGCGGCTTGCGACACTCTTAACCATCAGGTTGTAAATGCATGTAAAAGTTGGCGTATTAATACGATATTAATGTTAAGTAATATGTGGGTACTTTGAAGTTAGTTATTGTGGTTAGGAAACGAGGTAAAACGTAAAGTTTATAATTTTCTTGTGAAAGCTGCGAAACGATGAAGGAAAGGTGGTGAAAGAACAATAAAAGGAGTATAAACTCTTAAGTTGATGATACGTTTATCGCACCTGAATGAATAAACTTCTCTTTTGTCTGCAAAACATCCATGCCCGATATATTCAATCCAAACAGCTCAATATCCTGAATTAAAAGTTTTAAGCTTAACACACGACCCATAAAAACAGAAAAGTGGATCTCATCAGTGCTAAAGAAAATATTCATAACGAATCCAATTCATAACGGTTGTGAAGATTCTCGCTCAGCACTTTAATTCACTTGACTTTCCTAAGAACCTTATTCGATGTGACAACTCCAAACGATGGATTTTATCGTAAACTTGAGAGACGTTGATTGGGATCGAGTGCTACTTCAAGGTTCAGAAACTTTGGGAACGTTACAATCATGGTATCAAAGTGATTTGGACCGTTTGTTATGAAGGTCTGTACCATCGTACCGCAAAAAGTTTCCTAGAAAATCATCATTATCAGTGAAATGTAGAAAGTTACGATATTTGTGACGTTAAACATATCATATTAACTAAACTTAATATTAAGAAAACTTAATACTAGTTAAGAGTTTACGGGAAAAACTGCTAACCGGAATGCTAGGAAACTTATCAAATAACCTGGTCTAAATTCACACACAGTATATAAAATCAACAGGATCATTACCCTAATTGCGTAATACACAATCAATCCGAATCTGAATTGTTTTGAAACAGATTGCTATTCCATTGCTTCATAAGTTCGATAATAATTCTGCTCAACAATGTAAATAACTCAATGAATTGTAACGCCTGCGAAAGATGTCGCTACTAAAGTGCCAGCCAGCCAACCGCCATGACGTGACCTCCTACCACGACAGCTAAGTGAGGAGGTTGACCGTCGCCGCCTAGCAAGCCAGCCAGCCAGCCAGCCAGCCATTATAAAAACAGAGTGCGCCTATATACGAGTGACATTAATATTCTAGAATTTTCAAGGAATTATAAGTGATTGCGTTTCTGTTTATTTTATTATTTCCAAGCCTACCAGAGTGTTATAATTCAGAAGTGGGATCCACGCAAAATGAAAAGACGAATCTATTGTGAAAAAGATGGCAGTGCTGATTCTGACCGTGATGAAATGCCTTCATGCAACGCCGCAGGCAACTCACCGCCTGCAAGGAAAATTTTGAAGACTCTTCTTACGCGTGAAGTAGAAAAGGCATTTCAAGACCTGCAAAACGAAATTCCTACCCTAGCTCCATTGAAACAGCAGCGCGCGTCAGCCTTGATTCCGGAGTTTGACCCTGATAGCGAGGAATGTACGAAAACAGCTTGGTTGAAGAAAATAGAACAACTGGGAGATATTTACGGATGGGATGAAAAAACAAAATCTTTCTATTTGCAAGACAAACTGCGGGGTCAGGCAAGAAAATGGTATAACCGTCTCGAAGAATACGATTTTTCATGGGAACAATGGAAGCAAATGCTGCTACGTGCCTTCCCGAAGCACCGGGATTATGCAGGTATTTTAGAAGAGATGCTCAATCGAAGAAAGTTGAACTCTGAAAGCATGACTAAGTACTATCAATAAAAGGTTGCAATGTGCTTTAGATGCAAGCTTTCGGATAGTGCAACCATCTCCTGTATAATACGTGGTTTACCTGTCGGACTGCAGTCGAATGCAAGAGTCTTTCAGTGCGAACGTCCTGATGAACTGTACGAAGGATTTCTCTGCGCTCTCGATGACTACCGCCCGCATTCATATGATCAACGTGCAGCTCAAAAGGATATGGGGCGACCTACTGAGAAGAAGTCAGGACCTGTCAACCCAGACATTGTTCCGTGTCCTCGCTGTAAGAAAACGGGACACTTAGTACGTGACTGTCCACAACCAGACCAGCGCAACTGCTTCAAATGCGGTGTACAAGGTCATATCGCCACGAGATGTCCTTTCAATTCAAAAACCAGTGAAGCTAGTACTGTCAGAGATATTAATAAAATGCTGCTAAACTATAGTGATATTTATAAAAAACTGCAAAAGTAAATGATGCTTTCGTGAAGTCTTACATTGACACCGGCAGCCAGGTGAATGTACTGACTAATCAAGTTGCAAAACTGCTGGAGTTAGAGGTCACACCAACAACCATCGCGTTCAAAGAATTCTCCGGTGCGCTGGTAACTAGCCATGGTGAAGTGAACTTCCGCCTTGAAATCGACGGGTTGGACGTACGCTGCAAAGCTCACTTGACTGATATTGACATGAACGGCATAAACCTCCTTATTGGGCAGCCAGTGATAAATAATGACGGAGTCTCTCTAGTTGTACAAAATGGAACAGCTGTGTTAAGGTTTTTTAGGGAAGTGGACGTGTCAGAAGAATCCAGTCGTTTCGCAATCAAGACCATTTCAGATGAATGTATGCATCCGGTAATATCGATTATCAAGGTTGTCATAACCAGAAACCCAGAAGGAAATAACGTGGTGACTCCAGTACGCCACTATGAGTTCCAAGACGTCTCATACTCGATCCCTGCAACTGTGCTTAGCGGAAGCACTGGCTACCCGAAGATCATCAACACTGGAGGAAAGGATGTTACCTGGAAGGAAGGGACCATTCTGCTACGTGCTGAAAGCTGCATTCAGGTCAGTGCCACTGCCATTAATTGCCTATTGCCTGACGAAAATTGCCATTTATCTGCCAAAAATATACTCTGTGCCAATATAGCTTCATATAGTAATAGTGCCATAGGGGGGACGGATTTAGATAAAATCAACATAGGACCCATAGGAACAGTAGAGCACAAATGGTGTCGGGGCGTAACGCTACGCCGCCGTAGTATTAAACATACCCACAGTCGCCGATTCGAACCCCAGTAAATGTTACTACAAAAACAAAACGATGACAGTTTGCGCCCTGTTACTGTTAGTTGTGTACCATAGTTAGGAACTCGAATCTTTGGCATTAGTAGAATCTTTACGTAGGTTTCGGGTTTACATATTAGGTAAACCGGTACGGGTAGTGACAGACTGTACCGCCGTTCACGACACATTAACAAAACGCGAGCTCATTCCGCGTATTGCTCGGTGGTGGTTACTAATTCAGGTCTACGTCATATCTATAGATTATAGGCCCGGTGAGCGTATGCAGCACATAGATGCATTAAGTAGAAATCCTGTAAAAACGTTTGATGTAGACCATTTAGATGTAATGGATTGGTTTGCTACCGTACAAAACGGGGATGAAAAATTAAAACACATCATAGATTTGCTAAAGGGCGGTTGCAAGGATAGTGAAATAGTAAATACTTACGCGTGGATTAATGAGAGACTTTATCGTAAAACCCTGATCGGCAACCGCTTAGTTGTTCCGGGATTAGCTAGGTGGAAAATATTACAAAAACACCACGACGACATAGGCCATGTAGGTATAAAGAGATGTACCGAGGCTATTAAGAATATTTTCTGGTTTCCCAAAATGTCGCGCTTCATAAAAAAGTATGTAACATCATGTCTGCATTGTGCTTACGGAAAAGGTGAATATGGTAAGAGGGAAGGTAAACTTCACCCCATACCAAAGCCTAATGAGCCGATGCGAATGGTCCATATTGACCACCTAGGACCGTTCACTCGTACAAAAAAGGGGTATCAATACATGTTCGTGATGACTGACTCCTTCTCTAAATTTGTTGTAGCTGAACCAGCTCGTACTGTTAACTCTGTGGAAACCATTCGACTTTTAAAAAAGATATTTAGTGTATTTGGGTATCCTGAACGAGTGGTTTCTGATCATGGCAAAGCCTTCACGAGCAGGTATTTTAAGAGATTTGCCACTGAAAAACAATTTAGACATATATTAAACGCTATAGCATGTCCTAGAGCAAACGGTCAGGTCGAACGCACCAACCGTACCATATTGGATGCTTTACGGACCTCAGAACCCAGTGACGCTTCTCACAATTGGGATAACAGCTTACCTGACATCATTTGGGGTATTAATAATATGGTTAGTGCAACCACAGGATATAAGCCGTACGATCTCATGTTTGCTCAAACTGGTAGGCCCGTATGTGATGTTTCCATACCCAATCAGGTATCAGAACCTGTACAATCTAGGCGTTCTAAAGCCAGTAAACGTATTCAGGTAGCTAGTACCAGAATGAAGCGAAATTACGATAAGAAACGTAAAGATAGCACTATTTATAAAAGAGGTGACTATGTATTGTGGCGACAAGCACCTACCAACAGCGTTGGCAAAGTAAACTCTAAGTTAGATGACGTATATTCAGGCCCCTATGTAGTGATTAAAGTTTTAGGTAAAGATCGGTATAGGATTAGAAGTATTAAGGGACTTAGAGGATATAAACAGTTTACCGGTCTAGTATCGGCCGACGCTATTCGCCCTTACAAAAGTGTAGCACCCATGTCCGATAGTGCAAGTAGTACTGACGAGCAGCTAGAAACAGAAGATCTAATAGATCTGCTTGAGAGTTAATCTGCGCCCAGCGGTTCCTTTGTCCCATATTATTGTTGATAGTATGACTAATTGCGCTTTGTGTTCCCATTGCGGGAGCAATGATTACAGGATGGCCGAATGTAACGCCTGCGAAAGATGTCGCTACTAAAGTGCCAGCCAGCCAACCGCCATGACGTGACCTCCTACCACGACAGCTAAGTGAGGAGGTTGACCGTCGCCGCCTAGCAAGCCAGCCAGCCAGCCAGCCAGCCATTATAAAAACAGAGTGCGCCTATATACGAGTGACATTAATATTCTAGAATTTTCAAGGAATTATAAGTGATTGCGTTTCTGTTTATTTTATTATTTCCAAGCCTACCAGAGTGTTATAGAATGTTCTTGAACTATCAAAATCAAACAGATTAGTCGTAATCGTTTACGAAAATGTGTTACGCAATTAGGCTGCTGATCACGCTGGAGTGCTCTTGAGACACACTTATATTGTCTGATGGATAGCTAGTTTCATATATTGTTCGCAATATAATTTAAAGTCTATATTAATCCACTCGGGTTGAAGACAATAAAATTATTCAGACTATCTTGTACAATTATCTTTTCCGCTGAAAAACATCGTGCCGACTGAAACCATTTACAATTTCATGCTAATTAAAAAGGCTTACAATTAAAAGCTTAATTTACAAGTAGGCAAGATAATTATTGTCAAAAACACTTCCTTTGCAATGCTTTTAAAATTGCGTCGAGAATGGCGCGGTGTCACCGAGGCGGAAAAAAAACAAAGCATCATAGCTTCGTTACTAAGTGATGGAGATGAATAAAAAAATGCTGCGCCAACTTAATTGAGTAAAAAAACCTCGAGGGCAATAATTTAGTATCTTAGCTTAGTGAACTTTCCACTAAATAAATAAAAGGATAATAAACGTATTATTGAAATCCTAACAACGGCCTTTCCTTTTGGTGTTCACCTTTAACCCATAACGGGCTTACAAAATCCACGGATTTATCCGTGAAGACTAAGGTAGGTAGTTGTTTTTATTAAGTATGAACTTACGTAAAGTTTTAACTAAACATTATTCTCATTTTAGGTATATACGAGTGACATTAATATTCTAGAATTTTCAAGGAATTATAAGTGATTGCGTTTCTGTTTATTTTATTATTTCCAAGCCTACCAGAGTGTTATAGAATGTTCTTGAACTATCAAAATCAAACAGATTAGTCGTAATCGTTTACGAAAATGTGTTACGCAATTAGGCTGCTGATCACGCTGGAGTGCTCTTGAGACACACTTATATTGTCTGATGGATAGCTAGTTTCATATATTGTTCGCAATATAATTTAAAGTCTATATTAATCCACTCGGGTTGAAGACAATAAAATTATTCAGACTATCTTGTACAATTATCTTTTCCGCTGAAAAACATCGTGCCGACTGAAACCATTTACAATTTCATGCTAATTAAAAAGGCTTACAATTAAAAGCTTAATTTACAAGTAGGCAAGATAATTATTGTCAAAAACACTTCCTTTGCAATGCTTTTAAAATTGCGTCGAGAATGGCGCGGTGTCACCGAGGCGGAAAAAAAACAAAGCATCATAGCTTCGTTACTAAGTGATGGAGATGAATAAAAAAATGCTGCGCCAACTTAATTGAGTAAAAAAACCTCGAGGGCAATAATTTAGTATCTTAGCTTAGTTGTGTTCTTGTGTGGCTAGGTTATGGAGGATAAGTCAAAATCATCTTTCAATTTAATTTAGTTTCCGCGGGCTAAACTACTTCAACATGTCGTCGTTTTGATTAAAGTAGTAAGTGACACCAGAAGAACGAGCGATATTGAGTCGCTCGTTTATGCTGAGATGTAAATACATATATGGTACTTGCATCGAAAAATACTTTTAATAAAAATACATCAACCCAATACTTATAAAAACTCATCCGTCCATATTCATACATTTTAGTATTTGATCATGGAGGCTGTATGCCGATGAGGTCGGCTTCAAAATGACCGCCAAGTTTGCAAATAAATCACTCGTTTCCCTCCTCGCTTTATGCCCGTTTTTTAGTGGCTTCTTATTTCACGACGTATATTTTAGTTAGGCATTTCGGTCGCTTCGATGACATATTGTGCAATTGATCGTAATTTATTTTTCGGTAAAGTACCTAAATGTGACTCATAATCATGATCTAGTTAGATGTTGGGAAATACCTCAAAGAAACACTGATTTTAGAAAAACACTTTGTTTTGTTTAATTTCTTGTAGTGCTTTTCCCCAAAAAACTTAGTGCATTTTAAAACATAATTTATTTTACATATTCCGCATCTGGGTGCCATTATGTCCATGATACATTATGCGTGATGTCAATAGACTATTATATTATTTTATTGACATACCTAATAATGAAAGTAGCAATGAAACTCGAATTCGTCGTCGGATGTTATTACTATTTCAATAGTTTTTTTGTGAAATACATGACTTTATATTCAAAGAAGATGACTTTCCATTACCAAAACTTTATTTAAACCTTTGCCTTGTAAGGATAGCATCCGATACGGTTTAACACAAATAATAACAAATCGAATGCTAAATACGAAAAATTGAAAACGGAAACTAATTTCCGTAAATCCGCAGCTGCTTATGGTGTATCATGGAGGAAATGTGAAGGGGCTTTGAGTCTGTATCATAAATATTTATGTGATAGAAATAAACGAGTGTCTGAAATGTTATCATACGTGTTTGTAAGATATGAAGAAGTTGAGAGGTAATTTCTCGCTCGTCTACCGTTGATAGGAAAATAAGATGGATTAGTCTTTTCAGTAGACTTCATCTTTTTCAGGTATGGTTGGTATATTTCGGTAATCGAAGGCTTTTAAGTGGTCGTCTTAAGATGGAATTACGAGTATATTAATGGCCAATTCCTTAAATTTACAGACCGTTATTTGTTCAAATTAACTATTATTGTATCTTTACCAATAATGAAGCGAAAAAAATCATTGCTTCGCATAGTAGACCCCCCTCCCATATGGAAGTAGTTATCACCGATAAAATAATCTTATGAATCTCTTTAAATGCTTAGTTAAGCAAAACGATTCGTTTTTCTTTATAGGAACCGAGCATATATGAACTTTATAATAACAGTCAATATTATAAAGTTTATGTTAGGAGAACATTTAAAGATATTACGTACAATTTGAATTGGAACATTTTAGAAGCATCATGCTTTTGTTCGATTAACTTTGTAAAAGCAAGATATTGGTGAGAGCGAAAGCCAACTGAGGCCCAATTCTCGTATTTCTAAGAACGTTTGCATTCCAATCTCTGTCTTAATCTGCCAAAAAGAAATCTACCTACCTCTCCCACCCCCCCTCCTCACTATCAATCTCTCTCTACCTCTCTCTCCTCTCTTTTACCTACATTTCTGACATTGATTGCCGATGAGATGAGATAGCAACTAGATTTCGACATGTTTTTGGCTACTGGAATTGGCCTTCTAAGTTATCCAGAAGATAAACCAGACTTTTTAGCGGTTCAACTGTGGACTAGATAAGAGTGGTAGCCTTAGTTCAATTGGAGTTTCTGCTCGTCAAAAATACCCAGAAGGGAGGTCTTACGTACAATGCGCCTTTATTTTCACAATGAAATCCTAAAATAAACCGTTCAATGTGTAGCTAGTAATTTGATCATGTCCTAATTTGAGATAATTTCCCACGAGAGAGAAAGAGATACATACGATTTTAAATAATGTCTTAATAAATTTGCATTTAAAAAAAATTAAACAATAAAATCGTGGTATTAATTACGTAGGTATTTAACTTTTTTATTCTTATTAAAAGGACCTACTTGTATTAATGCTGATGTTGCTTTATCTCTCGTTTCTTTAGAAAGCAAAGCATACGAGAGATTCCAATTAAACAAAAATTGTATAATCAGTGGAATCTCTAAAAGTTCTAATAGGTACTGAGAGATTATACAGGTATAACAAGAAGCATTACTGCGGGAATTTTCCGAAATTCGCCAGTCGGGAAGCATCGGCGACTAACGCGCGGACACCCTTAATTTAAGGGAGAAAATTGTTAAGGCAATTCCCATACCTGGAGCGATGATAACGAAATCGAGTTCCAAGTTTTACAGGTGTTCCGAAGTAAAATGGGTTTTGTTTGGCTAACGAAAATGTTAATACGGGGTGGCTCGGGACCCAGGCAGGGACCCGCAGGGTTGACAGTCGCCGTGTCTACAGCCCGGTGTCGGGTCCGATGATAAATGATCGGGAGTCCGTGTAGTGGGTGTTTTTGTTCTTGTTTTTGTCGATGTAGACTGAATGATGTAGATTGAAAATGGATTCCTTTCTTGTAACGTGTTTTCTTTACACTGAACTTGTCATGCCAGCCAACACCGACACCAGGATATCCACTTTTAAAAGGGACGCATAATTGTCTTCGTCATATTTTTCTTGCAAACATTTCTGTTTAAAACCCGATTGTTTTCATTCCCGTAAATATATCTGCGCACCAAACTACCAACCCTAAACCTTGGTTATTCGAGTCTACTATTCACGGGTGTCTGGATAAATGTAGTAAATGTTTCCGGAATAAAAAGTAGTCCTCTTCTACCTGGGGTCGCAGGTACCTTCCGACCATTTATTCAGTAAGCCAGTTTCGGCCGAACATAAGTTTGTTACAAGACTTGGCTTTATCGAGTTAACTGTTTATTGTGGACTCAGCCAGACGTCGGTTTCTGGATTCAATTAAAATAATTCTTAAGTTTTTTGGAGGTACCTAACTGAATTTAGTAGCAATTAAGTTGATCGTCGCGTCGTTTTAAGCACCTATCAGGGTGTTATTATAGACAAGATCAGAATTTAGATCATCTTTCAAAGCTAACTTTCAGATATTTTTATCCGTCATCATTACGGCGTCTATGTCGATACTGCCAGAGTTAATTATATGACTTCATGTTAAAATAAACTCTTTTATTTTCTTGCATATCCCGTAGAAACACGGTACCCAGCCGTGTACGCCCATCAGCCACAGTATACCCTGCTCTTGATTCCCTCAACAAAGGTAAAAAACGACAGGACTTTGTAGAAGGTTACTAAATTTTCCCGCGAAACTAATTTGATTCCAACAAAGTGTCAAAAACATTGCGGTCCCGACCTTTGTTTTGCTGGATATCATTTATAATGGTACTTCTATGTCCGCTGTTAGCTTTCACGACAAATGGGCAATGTAAAATATACCATATTTGTGTTATTTGAGTCAATTTATTGTGCCTTGTGATATGGAAATGAAAATGGCATCTTTGTCAAGAGACAAAGATGCCATTTTTCTACGTGTATTTTGGTGGAGAAAACAAACAACCAGTGGTCCAATTTAGCCCTGGATCGAAAGAGCGGGAAGTCATGGGAAGAGGCCTTTTCCCAGCAGTGGGATTATGTAGGCTAACAGTAGCAATGTTCATGTTATAGCCACAAAATTCTCTGCATTTCACTAAACCTCACACTGCAAAGAACCCAGCAAAGTAATATTTAAAGATTGAATATTAAACAATTCCTTGAATATTGATTCAAATACCGCTAGACCACTATCGGTCGGGAATCGCACTGGTATTTGGAATATTGATCCATTTTATCTCGACCATCTAATAATGTGCTCATACTTGAGCGATTCTTAAAAAGATGTTAAACTTTATAGAGAAGAATAAGATTTAAAAGAAGTTGGTTTAAAAAGGGAGACCCCACAGGGTTACTTTGAATGAGTTCTAGAAGCCGTAGTCATAGGCCAGTTGAAGGCTTAAAACTTTATATTTCATAATAATTTCAACTCTAATCTAGCGTTTAACGGAGATTATTAAGGACCCAGTTTAACCATGTTTGTAATAAGATAGTTAAAAGATAGCGAGCGAAGTCTCGACGATAAAAGTAAAATAAAATTGAGCTATTTGTTCAAGTGTAAAAAGAGCCGTTTCCTCGCCATCTTTATTTGATTTTAGCAGAAAGCGCCATGTTTTACCAACTGTTTAGTTGGTTTGTCTCAGTTGAGTGTTAGCTTTAAAAGTTAAAACATACTGTTAAATTGACCATGAGCTAAAAAGTTGTGGCAAACCGGTTTTACATAACACCTGAGTTTTTTTTCAATATATGTATTAGTGTTGTCATAAAAAAACCTTACTTCTTTATGAACGTATTCTTACCACTACTGCAGCAAAATACAGCGATTCACCAATGTTGCCATCCCACAATAATACCTAATCGATTGTCTGACGTTTCCCATCTGTCAGGTGTCAAATGATATTGTTCCGTAATTAGTTTTGACAGCTCTACGATCGGTCTGGTCGTTACTAACAATGATCTAACAATAGGAGTTACAGCTCCTATTGTTCTGCTTTTAGACATTGAATCATAGTGTAGCGCCATTATTAGCAACGGTACTTTGATATACTGTGGCTGCTTGAGAAAATATATTTAATTTCTATAAGTAACACGATGCTGCGGCATTGAAGTAATCTCAATAATGGCTTATTGATAACTGAGTTACGATACTTAGAAATAACAGGAATTTATTAAATGGCTTCCTTACAGAATGGAATATTATGTTTACCACAGACCGCAGTTCAATGGGCATCGTTTTTTATTCTATGTATCTGTCTATGGTCTGAAAAGATTTACATCTATCTTCGATTAATCTATACACAACAATAATGTGTAACAACGTATAATAACATTGAAATGCTGCTAGTTGGTAAGCGCATAACTTCAGAACGGCTGGACCGATTTATAAATTTTTTCTTCAAAAACGTTCGTTTTAATAGTTCGAAACAGGTTTTACTGACCTTCAAAACATTGCCGAGAAAATAGGAAAATTCGGGAACACTGAAAGTGCCTTTTCTATGGCATTGAAAATATTATTGAAATTTGGACAGAACGTCTGTCAGGTCAGTTGGTTCGGATAAAAATCATGAATGAAAATGTAAGTCTTGACATTGTTGGATCACGTGAACGTATAGATTATATCTACCAAATCGGTAAGTCATACAAGTTTAATTTGTTTACAATTTAAGATGCTATCTTCAGAAAGACAATGTTACTTTTCTATCAGCACACGCCATCGGCGATGCCTGTGGGAGCAATAATACTGAAGCTCCACAAATGTATTAAAATTATTACTGCAAAGCACTTCATAGAATTCTCTTTGTTTACAAAGCTGTCAACTAATACCGTTATGTATTGTTTTTAAAGTCTGCTAATTCTGTTCAAAGTCAAGCTTCAGTACTAATTCTTCTCGGTCTGATGCCATTGCTCTAAAGTTCGTTGACTTATCGACTTGATCGATACAGTATTAGGCTAACAAAGCTGCTGTTTAGGGTTCCGTAGGCAAATATCAAATTATAATGTTCTGCAAACTCTTTCCTGTAAGACCGTGTACGAATTATGTTATCATGAAAATTATGTAAAAAAATTGCAACATTTGTAAGGTTAGTATTCTATTTAAACCTCATAATCAGCGTATTATGTTCTCACTGCTGGGACACAGGCCTCCTCTCTGTAAGAGGGAGTGGGCCGTAATCCACCACGCGGGCCCAGTGCGGGTTGGTAGGTGTCACATGTCTTCGAATTTTTCGTTCTTAGACATGCTTGTTTCCTCACGATGTTTTCCTTCACCGTTTTGAGAGCAGTGGTTATGAAATAATTTACACAAAGTAAAGCTCCTGTCTGGGTTCGAATCACCACTGGGCCAACACTGCGATTTAAACCTACACTAAGTTATTGTTTGTCGGCAACGGAACCCTAAGTGCGTGTCCAATAGACAATAAACTGATTTTTTGGCTAAACTAATAGCGGAGTTGACCACCCACCGATTTGCATGGCTTTGTTATATCTATGTATGGCGAAACGGATCTAAGCTGCAGTTTAGCGTAGGCAGTAGGTATCCGGCATTAGAGACAAATGGTTGTAGGCTTAGCCGAGTACCGTGGTACTGCAGGCTCATTTGTGAATTAGAATATATCCAAAATTGGAGTTACTGTTACTTGAACAGGAATATTCATTGTATCTTCTGTAATATGAAACACTTTATCGCCGATATGTCCAATATATCCCGCTCCATTACACGACTTACGAGGAACTCAATATATTTTCCCGTTTTCAATTACATTGCACACATATGCAAGTAGACACTGAGAATTTAAATGAGTTTCTTCATTGTGATCGTCTCCTACATTTTAAAGGACTGGGGAATGCTACTGGAGTACGGGACACATCTTTAGCGAAACACGAGCTTTGGCAGATTGTCGAAAAGGGAAGATAAGATGGAAACAACAGTAATTAAACGAAACATTTGGCGAATAACATTCAAAAGAAACAAAAAAAAAACTGTGGGGAGGAGGGTCAGGAGCAAAGTTCCTTACGCCTTTTCTTCAATTCGAAAAATGTTCACTGCCGCCATTTTAAATTTTCATTTTCAAACTTAAACAGATATTTAACAAGTGATATTTAGTGACGATATCCGTTTTTTTTTTCTCAAAAATTCATGAGAAATTGGGTTTCTTGAATTCCATGAATTTTTGCCTAGGCTTTTAATTAAGCACCCCACTTTGCAAATGGGTCACTCTGTAAAATGAAAAGTGGCATGGCGGATAATGCTTTTTCGTAACGTGGCGATTTCTACAAGTTTACTCGTACCGCAAGTTGCGATAAAGAACGTCGTTCCAAAAAATTACGATTTAATTACCTAGTAATTTCGTTGGTTAAAACCTGAAGTTATATTCCACCAAATGATCCCACACCAAAAAACATGGAATCCATATTTAATTACAGTAACAGAGAGCGATGCCATGACACTTTCGTTAACTTTGTTGAAATAACAATGGCTGCTGTCAGAATTTAACATGGAGTTGTGTCATTTCCGTGTCGAATTTATTCGTAAAAATATTACAGGAAAAATAACATCTCTGACTTTTTCAGGATATTTCCTAGTATAGTATTCATGAATCAATTTTAATAATGTAAGTAGATTATTATAACGAAGAAAATAATACGGAGTGACAGATAAGAATGAACGTTTTCCGTTGATTTCAGCATTTCTGAAAATCGGAGTAATGACTGACGTACCGTCATCGTTTGAAATGTATAGTGGCTTTTTGTGGAATTAATGTGTCAGCATTCATTAATGTGCCTATTTGGACTCGCTCCTAGTTTTACAATAGGTAGAATCCATTAAAAACTTTGTCTTTTATCAGCTGCTTTTAAACTGATGATTTTTTTTGCGTCATATGTGAAAATGGCTTGTTTTCATTTTAAATATTGCTTGTGATATTAGGCATACAACCAAATCGCCTTTAATTGAGAATATGCTGTCTGTCTGCCTGTGCTAGTAGGAGCCATTGTTGATTCTTTTATTTTTCCCATGTGTTCAGGTTTACAAAATGAATTTGAATACACGGATTTGGAATGATTTAATGGTCATCCATGAATAAAAACTCTAAAAATTTATATGTCCACGTAAATCAGAGAACGCTAATGGGCGCCATTGCAAAAACGAGTTGTTTTATGGAAGTTTTCAATTTATACCCTTTGTTTGAAACGTGTCCCGGGTACTAAAGGACGGCTGTGGAAATATCAGACGATTATTGAGCAAGGACGGTCCTCTTTTCCTTTGTCTTGTTCTCCTTTATTTTAAGTTTTGTGATTCGATTCCTCAACGGTTTTGTTGAATGGTCTCTGTTAACATAACCCAAAAAATACAAACTAAAAATTATTGCAAACTTTGCAATAATCGTCATCATAAGCTCTAATGAATCTGTTTAGCATGACCAATGTCTATTGCATTAAGCCTGTTACAGCGTTACTCAAATGTCAACCTGTCAACTACGGAACGAGCAATAACTAATGCAGTTAAGATAACGAATAACGAGAACCGTAACCACTCCTAGAAACGTTTTAATAATAACCGAGTTAAATACCCCTTAACAAACATAGGTAGTTACTACAATAACTACCTACTGTTGTTGAGAAGTGAAAATATGGTATCGGAATAGTTCAGAACGCATTCGTACTTATTTTAATCTAAGTAGGTAGTGTAAGTACCAATTCTTGAAAACCAGTCTTTATAAAGTCTTTGTGATGAAGGATGTTCTTGCCTTAGGTAAAAGAGACAAATAAAAGTAACTTCTGTGTATTTCCAAACAAACTATAAACAGTATCCTGTCCTGAGAATGTTGCGCCATATTAGAATCAGAATCAGAATCAAAATTTTATTTGCTATGAATGTAGGTACAGATATAAGATGTTGTATAATAATGAGATCGGCTACAGTCTACCTTACGGCGTGCAAATTGTTACATTAAATATGATTAAAACAAAATGAATGTCAACAAAACAGGGTCCACTTACGTCGTGGAAATTATTGCACTAATTAAAATATCTAAACAAAATAATGTCAATCGATTAGAAATTATAGTGAAGTATATATAGTCAGGTACAAAAGTCTTACATGGTCAAAATTGCAATTAATTATTACAGTCATAATCAGGAAAAACTCGTATCATTAAGAAGTTATGTTGAATTATTTATCTCCCAGAAAAACTTAGCATTGCATATTGCAACTCTGATACCCGAAATTACAAGCACGTTAACGTGAAAAGCAACTCATTAGCGAAAAGTGTTTCCCGCTATTTTGCGTTTGGCGTGTCGGCCATAATGATTTTACGTAATTAATGGATTGTTGCACGATGCCATCAGATTATCATTTTGATGCTTTCACATTAAATAATAGCCAAATACTTACTGTTTTGTTTACAATTATTTTGGGCATAATGTGTCAGTATTTGTAACTGCCTCGTTGGTCAAGTGGTCGCAACCGCTACTGCTGAGCATGAGGACCTGGCTTGAGGTCCTTAGTTCGATTTCCGGATCGGGCAAAGTGTTATTGGGTTTGACATGATGTAACTTCTCAGTAGCAGCCAGAGGATCTGGATTTATTTTCGGTTGATGGCAAGCAATAGGCTCGCCCCCTATTGCATGGGACTTAAAACATTTCTGGCTAAATGTGGGTGTACTATAGGTACAGCTCTGCCTAACCCTTCAAGGAATACGGGCGTGATATGATATCTCAGTATTTAAAATACATAACTAGTTTTTTTTCAGGCTTGCAAAAACGTCATCGACCTGTTAAGCTGGATGAACCGACCCTAGCACAGATTTTGTTTTTGCATGTTTTTGCCTATTCGTGTATAATCAAATTGATAGATCTCTTTTCATTCTTTCTACCTGCTGCATTGCATTTGGAAGGTTGAAATTATGAAAGCACTCTGTCAGTTTTAGCTCCAACTTCGTATCTAATTACTGATCTGTTAAATAGTATAAAATTCTTTAGCCATGTAAACATTGAAGGCCACACACAATGTTATGTAATCACTAATCATATAAAAAGTCAGGTTGTTGACCTTACAATTAGATCACCGTTATAATTTTTCAGTGCGTTTATCGCTTATCTTTGTACACAAGGAATAAAAATAGAATACTGTCACTGATCATCAATCACTTTCTTTAGTGTTATTAATGTGAAAACGATGATAGCAAGGTTTTTCACACTTCTATCTTGATTATGATTGCAAGTATCAGTTCTCGTATTTCTTCCTTCAAAATACACTTCCACACATGGCCATGAATTGTTAGACTCACATAAAATCTTAAAAATACAATGTTTGAACTTTAAAAGAGACCTTGACCTCTGAGTTTGTTTCGGCATTTCTTCTCAGGTACCAGTCATCTAGGAAATGCTGGCGCCATCTAGTTTTTAAAAATTGACCAAATAATTTACGTGTAAGTGTCCTAAAAAATACGAGCAAAAGGAACTTCCTCATCCGGAAATCCAATTTGGAACCTCAAGCTCTCTGCTTCATTGATAGCTACTTTCTGCGGAACTAATACTGAAGAATGGACGTTGAAGGTCCATCATCGGCCATTATTTCCCCTGACGAGTTGTCTTGTTAGTTTATATGCATTGCATCTGACTACATCTTTTCCCGAACCGGTCGTTAATCTCGACTCCAATAACTGCGGTGGTCTTAATCAACGGTTAACTGAGAGCTATACACTAACTGCGTCAATGGAAACAGAACTGTCTGATGTTATTTGAACAAGAAATCGGGAAGTCGTATTGCCTGTGCTGCTAAGGCACTGCCCTGCTAATGAATACTTTCGCTTTATCAGGGTAGCTTAAACTCAAACTCAAACTCAAATCATTTATTTCAATTAAACCATTTACAGGCACTTTTGAATTGTCAAGGAGTCGGTCAGTCAGAAATATGAAGCTAGTTGCCCATTCCAAAGCGTAGTAGGTACCTATGGAGAAGAACGGGCAAGAAACTCCATGGACACTCTTTTAAATAATAATGTTTTTACATATATCTTAGTTACATCGATTAATGTTGTTCACTATAAGTGAGAACGATGTACAAAAAACCGTACACGTTAAAAGCGTCCAGAGTGCATCAAAACATAATTAAAAACAATCCAGCTAATAATTTATTAAAATAAGCCCTGGCAGCTAAGAGATGACCAGTCCCAACTGACGGCGCCCGTTCACGAACATGACGCATGGATCAGCACCATTCAGCTCAACCATTTTGAAGGGAGCTAAATGATCCGACACACGCGCCACCGTCAGCGAGACATTTGAGTGAGCATGACATACTATCAGCCGCCAAGGCACATTCAAGTCAATCTATGACATTACCCGGTAAATGGTAGCTCTATAGTACAAAGTACTCACATCTGTGCAATGCATCTATATAATAAAAAGGAGATTGAGTTTATATAATGCAAATAAATTCTTACTATCTTCAGCAGCTTCAACAGTGATTCGAATGTCAATTAATTAGTTGTGGTGTGGAGCAGGACCGGCATTAAGCCAGGCATTTTTATCAGTTATGTAGTCCTCCAACCTATAATATGCCTGCCTGAATAGTGTGCGTTTAACAAAGGATTTGAATTTTGTCTCATTCAGTTGAAGTATGTGGGGAGGTATTTTATTATAACATTTTAGACAGTACCCCATGAAAGATGAGTCTACTTTAGCCAGTCTGAAACCTGGTTGAACCAATAGGTCCCGATTTCTAGTACTATAATTATGTCTTTCACCTCTTTTACTGTAAAGATGTAAATTTTTTCTTACGTACATGATGTTTTCATAGATGTATTGACAAGGTACAGTCATGATGTTAATATCCTTAAACAATTCCCTTAGAGAATCGCGCCTGCGGAGATTATATATGGCTCTGATGGCTCTTTTCTGCAGAATAAAAATAGACTCGATGTCTGCAGCCCGTCCCCAAAGCAAAATACCGTAAGACATGATACTATGAAAGTAACTAAAATAGACCAGCCTCGCGGTATCTACATCAGTAAATTGACGGATTTTTCTGACAGCGTAAGCTGCTGAACTTAGCCGTCCTGCTAGAGATGTTAAATGAGGACCCCATTGTAGCCTTGAGTCGAGCGTGATCCCCAAGAAAACCGTTTTATCGACGAATTCTAGCTTCTCTTGATTCAATACTATCTCACAATCACTACTCTTGACGTTTGGTAAAGAAAATCTTATACACTTAGTTTTATTTCCATTTAGTACTAAATTATTAGCCGTGAACCAATTTTGGACCAGCAGTAGGGCGTTATTTACGTCGTCAAAATTTGAAGCACGTCTATCTACCTTAAAAATTAAGGAAGTATCGTCAGCAAATAACACCATTTGTGGTTGATTTATTAATAAATGGAGTAGGTCATTAATATATACTAAAAAGAGGAAAGGACCCAATATCGAGCCTTGTGGAACACCCATTTTTAACTTTAAACCAAGTGAATTGACACCATTTATTTGAACTTGCTGTTGTCTATCATTTAAATAAGATTTTATTAAACTAAGCGCAAGTTTTCCAAGTCCGTAATGCTCAAGTTTCAAAAGCAGGGTTTCGTGATCGACGCAATCAAATGCCTTGGAGAGGTCACAAAAGATTCCTATGGCGTCTTGAGCATCTTCCCACGCGTTAAAAATATGTTTTAATAAGGTAACACCAGCGTCGGTCGTACAACGCCCTTCGGTGAAACCATACTGTTGCTCGTGAAGGATTTTATTAGTATTAAAATGATTGAGCATCTGACTAAGCATTATCTTTTCAAAAACCTTGCTGAAAACCGGCAACACGGACACAGGTCTATAATTATTAGTGTCTTTACTGTCCCCGGATTTGAAAAGTGGTATTACCTTACTGTATTTCATTAGATCCGGGAAGACTCCTTGATCCACACACAAATTAAATATTAAGGCTAAGTAAGGTGCTATAGTTTCAATTATGGAGGTACAGACTTTAATTGACATTCCTTAAAGATCTTCGGTCAATTTGATCTTGATTTGCTTAAAAGATTTTATTACTGTTAAGGGGTTAATATGCTTAAAGTTAAATTCAATCGGGCAGGCAGAAATATTCGCCCTCATTAAATCAAAAGCACGCGAGGGCGAAGAATTTAGTGTTTTTAATGCCGTAGTAATGAAATGATCAATTGCATCGAATTTATACGGCATGTATCAGAGAGGGGTCATATTTAAGGCTATGGATGGCTATCAAACTGAACAACTTTCTCCATGGGACCATTATTAATGAGGAATGCAAGCAATGAAGAATATAAACGGGGTGGGGGGGGGGTCGTTTTGGGGGTAGAATGTAGCGGAAACTTTTCGTAATTTACCATCCTATACCTGCACCTACATTGTTGGCAATTTAATGACTGAAATTATAATCGCGATAAAATAATCAGCCGTCCCGTAGATTTGAGTCGAGTAGATATTGAAGTTTTGTATGGGACAGTTGATATTTTGTTCACGATTACGATGTTGGTCCCATGGAGAAAGAAGTTCAGTTTGATGGTCTGTACCACATTCTTTAATATGACCACACCGCTCTCCTCCATGCTGGATAGATTTACAAAATGGTTTGGGCAAAGCCAATTTTGAGACTTGGAACCTCAAAAGAGCTATGTATTACTTTTGAAATGTAATAGTAATGTATTACTTTCGATGAATAAATCTTATTCCTTGGTTTCTATTAGACAGATATGTAAAAAGACTTTATGTACACATTTAAATGCCAATCATTCAAGGCTTTAATGCTAATACCTATCGAGTAATAAAATAGTTTTATTTCCTTCATAAACAAGTTAATACGCAATAGTTGAGCGCAGGTTATGCCTCCTCACGTACAATCGAGGCGTCTGAGGAATGCGACGCATACGTTATTGTATACTAGCGTTTACTTAGTGCAGCGCATGCAGCTGGTAGGGTTGCCAGATTAAAAAAAAGATTCTTTATAAGCAAATAAAAGTAGAAACAATAAATACCGCTATAAATAAGTTAGTTCGATTTTTGTTGTAATGATTTGTATAAATTCATTTATTAGGGATTTTAGAATTTGCTTGGAAACAAACGTTTAATCCCTTATAAGTACTTAGGTCAAAGTCAAAGCATTTATTTCAAATAGGCCCATAAAAAGACACTTTTGAACGTCAAAATTTACATTAAAAATAGAACTGATTCTAGGCGCCACTTCCAAAAAATAGTTTCGTATGGAGAAGAAGTGGCAAGAAACTCCACCGTTACTCTTTTAAAATGTTATACAATATTTTGCATAAATTCATTATATTTCTATATGTGAAGACGATGCACCAAGAATAAAAATACTATACCACAATTGGTAAAAAGAGTTAAAAATAAAGCAAAGGCAGATAGATTAATCACGTGATAGGTACATTGTGCTCACATATTTACAGACATTGTAAAATATATGATTTTCCTAAAATATTAACTAGGAATAAGTCAATGTGTGAGTAAAGTATAGTCATTTAATTGCAATATTTCACAAGGTATTTTATTGTAACATTTAAGACAGTACCCCATAAAAGATGTGTGTACTTTAGATAGTCTGAAAAATGGTTGATCTATTTTATTTTTATTTCTAGTGTTAATATTATGTCTATCACTTATTTTATTAAATAGATGCAGATTTTTTCCAACATACATAATATTTTCGTAAATGAACTGGCAAGGCACCGTCATTATATTAATCTTCTTAAATAGTTCCCTAAGAGATTCGCGGCGACGTAGATTGTAAATGGCTCTGACAGCTCTCATTTGCAAAATAAAAATGGATTCAATGTCAGCAGCCCGACCCCACAGTAAAATGCCGTATGACATAATGCTGTGGAAGTAGCTAAAGTAAACCAAACGCGCGATTTCTACGTCTGTTAACTGTCTTATCTTTCTAACAGCATACGCGGCCAAACTTAGTCGCCCCGCGAGAGATGTTATATGGGGTCCCCATTGTAACTTATCGTCTAGCGTGATTCCTAGGAAAACCGTCTGATTAATACATTCCAGTTTTTCTCGATTCAATATGATGTCACATTCGCTACTTCTAACATTCGGTAATTTAAATCGAATGCATTTGGTTTTTTTTTCATTTAGTACCAAATTATCTATCGTAAACCAATCTTGGACCTGAAGAATAGAGTTATTCACGTCGTCAAGATTTTGTGACCTTCGGTCTATTTTAAAGATCAATGAAGTGTCATCTGCAAATAACACCATCTTCGGTTGATTTTGAAGTAACTGGGGTAAATCATTGATGTAAACTAAAAAGAGGAATGGACCCAATATCGAACCTTGAGGAACGCCCATTGTCATTTCAGACCCTAATGAGTTTGTGCCGTTTATTTGTACTTTAACGTTTCTATCTTTCAAGTATGATCTTAGCAAATCAAGAGCTTCATTCCTAATCACTTGAGACACTTCTGCTGAAACTGGAGCACTATGGGTGCTCCAGTTTCAGCAGAAGTGTCTCATGGTTAACGCAATCGAACGCCTTAGAGAGGTCGCAAAAGATTCCAATGGCATCTTGTGATTCCTCTCAGGCGTTAAAAATGTTCTTTATTAGGGTGACACCGGCGTCAGTGGTACAACGTCCTTTAGTGAAACCGTATTGATATTCATGCAAGATGGAGTTTTTATTAAAGTGACGTAACATTTGATTGAGCATCAACTTTTCAAACAACTTACTGAGAACTGGCAGAATTGACACGGGCCTATAATTAATGAGCCCTACCGGATTTGAACAATGGGATCACTTTACTATGTTTCATAAGATCCGGAAAGACTCCTTGGTCTACACTGGTGTTAAATATGAAAGCTAAATAGGGCGCAAGGGTTTCGATGAGAGATCTACAGACTTTTACAGACATTCCCCAGAGATCTTCTGTTGATTTAATTTTAGGATCTTTAAAAGCTTTTATAACAGCTTGGGGGTTTGTTTGCTGAAACCTAAAATCCAAAGGGCATGCTTTTACATTATTTTTAAGTAAGGCAGCAGAAAGCGCGGTCGAGGAATTTAAAGCTTCAGTCGTTTTAAGTGGAACATTAACAAAAAAGTTTTCAAATTCCTGAGCTATATCTACATTTGAGTTGATGGGGCCACGTGCAGTCTCTAAATTAAATTCAATATTACGTTGTTTTTTCCTACCTGTTTCATTATTTATTATTTGCCAGGTAGTTTTTATTTTATCATCAGCTGATTTTAGTTTATTGCTAATATAAAGAGCTTTCGCTATTTTGCACACACTTTTAAATAATTTTGAATATCTTGCAACATACTGATGAAAGCTTGTATGAGTCACATGTTGCTTTAGGCCATAAAGTTCAAATAGATTTTCTCTACTTTTACGAATGCCAGGAGTGACCCAATCACTAAATAAAAACTTTGTATTCATACTTTTAGTCTTTAGTGGAAAAGTGTTATTAAATTGAGTGTTTAATAGTGAAAAGAACTCGGCGTAGAACTCATTTGGGTCACCTATATTATTAAAAAATTGTTTACGTAATTGACTGGCCAAAGAATCATTTAATTTCTCTAAATCTTTACATATAATTTGCCTAAACATTATTTGAGTTTTTTGTAAAGACGTATATGATCGAAATGTTATTGTTTGTCCACTGTGGTCAGATGGCAACTAATTTACTATCTGTTTGTGTAAGTTATCACAATTACCAAAAATATTATCTATACAAGTAGCAGAAGAAGCTGTCACTCGGGTTGGTTCTATTAAAACATTTGACAGATCAAATGACATAAAAAGACTTAATAATCTGACTGTACTAGAGTTATTTTCTAATAAATTAATATTAAAGTGTCCGCAGATTATTATTGACTTACTACTGGCACTAAGTTTATTTAACACATCTTCCATTACAGAATCAAACACAGGTATATTCTGGTAACCTGGAGGTCTGTATACGCATACCATGACATGCTGATCAAGCTCAACACAGGACAATAGGGATGATGACTGTTATTAGAAATGTTCATTAAAATAATGTAATTTCAAAGTAGTCATAGTAAAAATGAGATAATCGAAAAAATCTGTTAAATTGGTGTAAATATGAAGAAGATACACGCTTTTAAAGTTTTTGGAGGGGATTATTCCCGTCCTTGTCGCACGGTAAGGACAATGTACGGCGCTAGCATGAAGTTACGTAGTCGTGACGTCACTTCTAAGATAGTGCTGTCCTTGTCTAACACCTATCTTAAAACGTTTATAACTTGGCAATTTTTTAAGCTTTTTCACTTTTTGTAATTTTGTTTGCACTATTTGGAAACAAACCATTTATTGAGATGAAAATAAAAAAATTGTCATCATCCCTATTCAATGGCGTGCTCAACAGACAGTCCGATGATGTCTTTTCGTTCTTTCGATTGAATTGAATTTATAACTAATATTAATGACCCGCCATGTATCATACGTTTTCGGCTGAAATAGCTAACAACACAATAATTCGCATAATTAATTGACATTACTTGATGATCTTTTAACCAATGTTCTGTTAAACAAATTACATCAAACTTAGTACTTTCTAGAAACAATTCTATTACCAATAATTTGGAAGCGCAACCTTGGATATTTTGATTAAATAATTTTAAAGTATGTTGCACTCCCTTTGTTTTTTTATATCTATGAGTTATATTCCCAGAAGATACTTTATTATTATTCTCTAATAATAATTGGTTACTTAAAGGGGTAACTTCTGTTGTCTTACTGACTAGTTTAAATATTTATCCGGAGTGACCTCCACAACTACAACTGACGAGTCTACAATGGCGGTATGGGTTCCAGCAGGAAGAGTATAACCTATCTGACTGGTAGTGCCCTCCAAGGATGTTGGTATTATGGTTGGATCCTCCTTCGTACAACATGATGAATCATAACTAATCTCTATTTTGCTTGTATAACTAGGCAACACAGATTCGTCACTAATACTACAATTAGTTATATTATCTATAACCACATTAATATTATAAGCTATCAACATAGCTATCCGATGTCTATTATACCAAGACAGAGATAAGGTTCTCTGAGTTAACTTAAAACCACTAACAAACTTGTTAGTGTCAAAATACAATAATATGTCACTATGACAACATGTCAGCTTGTGAATACTACTATTCAACTTATAAATATAATTATTCTCGTCACCTGATAAAGAATCAGAATAAGGAACAGCACACAACATCAGCTTTCCTATATTTAACTTAATTAAGGTGTTCACACCATCCACTATGTCCTTTCTGGTAATACCAGTACTATTTCCTAATAGCAAAACCATAGTAGAATAATTTTCTAAGTTTGTATTTGCAATTCTTTTAATCATTTGTTTAAACCTTATGTTATGATAACTACGGTTTGTAAAACTATGGCTAAGGTAATTGAGTAAATTTTTTCCGAAGCCTGAACCTAATTCGTCACCAAAAAATTTTGTCTTGTTTTTCTTTACATTATCACTGGTCTCTGCTGGATGAGCCTAGAGGGGGCAAGTTAGGCTGAGGCTGAAGAGGTGGTGATTGGTTGGCACAGCTGCTGGAGGGATTATTAGTTAGAGACTCGTATCTCTCAGCATTGCACTTCACCAAATCCAGTAGTTCCCCAGACTCAAACAAGCGGTCACTTAGTTGCCGTTGTGAAGTCTCATATTTTTCAAAAATATCCTTCAGCAAGTGCTCCTTCTGTAATATATCATTATACAGGAGCTGGATATCAGTGTCATACTTTTCCCTACATTTATCTAACTCAGTAGTACAACTATTTAAACTTTTCGATAGGACAACACGTTCCTTTCTAAGCGCAAGATTTAATTTTAAGAGATTTTGTTTTTTAATTCCTCTCTGTGACCGTTTAATTAACTTCTTGATTTTAATATATTTTTTTAATTTGTTGTGACTCATCACAACAGGACATAATGGTATGGTATCATCACCAGTCAAATATATTGTTACAGCTGGCTAGGCATTTGTACTAAACATAAAATACGTTTCTTTTGAATTAAAATAAAGACAGCAATAATAATCATATTTATAGCGACAAAAGTAGATACTTACTAGAAACTTCGAACAGAAATGTGGCCAGATTGGCACTTTCGGGTGAAAACAGAAAATAAAAGTAATAAATTCTATCCTGCGAAGTGGCAACCCTGTCGAAAAGTGACATTCCTTCGGTATCAGATTTCGTGATAGCCTAGTTTAAGGCGCCCCACTTACACACCTCGCTTTTATGTATAAATGTACCTAAACTTATAACTCATTGCCTTCGTACCTACCTACTGTAGGATGCTGCTGTCTTGACTGCAGATCGTTATCTTGCACAGTAAGTGTTAGGTAACAGTGCAAGTGCAAACTAACAAAAACTAAGGTTATGTACGTATAACCACACAGTAGAAATGAAAACTAACGACTGGAGTCGAGTATACGCGATTTAGCGTCACCGACTCCAGCGTGGCGGTTCAGTTTAGTTCTCTGTTCAGAGAGAGCGCTCGGTGCACTTAAAGAAGTTTTCACTTCACTTCAAAAAGCCCAGTTATTGAGACACCTGCAGTTGAACAAGAGAGAATCTTCCTTTAATTAAGTTCTTTGTTAGAGCAGACAGCTGATGTGCTCTTGTTTTGATGTGAATACGTCTTTTAATTAGCTGTCATAATGGGAGGCTATATAAAAAACATGATATCGAAGGATATACAGTTTGGTGTTGCAGCTACATATACGTATAAGATTACGTCCAAAATATAATTATATCATTCGATTGCTAAAGAATTGGTTACGTCGAGTCAGGACTGTGACGGCACGACCTCTACCCACCTCAGAAAATATTACTCGTTACGTTCATGTATGCACATAAAACACGGCCATGACACAGCCACACCCCTTTTTCAATCATGTTCTCGTCTCTCAGAAACCAGGGGTTACAATACATTTAGGGGACTACAGGACCCAAACGCAAGTTTTATAATGCCCAAAACTATATGATCGATTGCAGTAAACACAATCAGAAAATACATGATATTCTTCAGAAAACATAATACAACTAATTCGATACGATAGAAAAAAAACACGAAGATTCCTCTAAAAAATTATTTTAACGATTAAAAACCATGTAACCCTTAGTTTTTGTAAGATTATTCTACATGCATGATATTAACGTAATAGTGTTTTAATTTTTTTGTCCTTTCAATAGATTTTTTGTTAATAGATAATTGCTTCATATTTTGCAGTAATTTACCAGCGTTGTGTCAACGCGCTTCTCTCTCTTTTCTATTTAGTACCACAATGACCGCGCTTTAACTGTTGTCGGCCTCTAAAACAACAATTCTTTCAATAAAAACCTACACTACACAATCGTTTACCTGTAGTAAATTGACAATAATCCCTTTTAAGGCGCAACATCGAAGTTCAATCAACCGTCCACACGACCCACTGTGCCCAGCTTCCGCCATTTTGTCATAGTTAGTGGAGCCGATTCTCTTGTTACAAATGCCTCTAAACTAGACAAAAAAACACCAATATTATGTTTATTCCTGTCAAACGGCGATTTCTCGTTTAGAAATTGACTAAAATTACACAACTTTACTAAATATGTATTAGTCTGACAGCACTAAGATGGCACTGAGTTATTAATTTAGTGAAAATGGCAGTTATGCCATTCCGAATTTGACGTTTTTCACCTAAAATTTTGATTATACGAGGGCGGCACTGAAAATTTCGGGAATCAAGGAAGTGACACAACATTACTATTTAAAAATGTATTTATTGCTTTTCGAAGTATTCTCCGCGAAATTTGACACATTTTTCCATACGATGGAACCAATCATTGAAGCAACCATTCCTTTCGGAAGTTGGGGTCTCCAAAATGGCCGTTTTGTAGGCGTCCACAGCTTCTTCAGGTGATGAAAATCTCTGTCCACGCAATTTATTCTTTATTTTAGGGAAAGTATAGAAATCATTAGGGCTTAGGTCGGGGCTGTACGGCGGATGGTCTAATAATTCTATGTTTTCTTGCTCTAAAAACTCTTTTTTTCTGTGTGCGGTGTGAGAACTCGCATTGTCGTGATCACCGCCGCATCATCCTCCGATGATGCGGCGGTTGCAGTTCTCTTTACGGAGTTCAAAAGCGACCTGTGGCAAACAAATGCTAGCATACCATTCTGCATTAACCGTTCTTTGTCCCTCAAGACGAATAGTCGTAACATGGCCGGTTTTGGAGACAAACGTGGCAACCATTTTTTTTGCAACACTCCGTGAACGAACAATTTTTGTTGGCTTAACTCATTTTCGAACACCCAAACTCGTGACTGGTTTTTTGTTTCGGGTTAGTACGCGTATATCCAGGATTCGTCACCTGATACGATGTTGTATACAGTATTTGAGGATCCTGCGTGGAATCTTTCGAGAGTTCTGATGCACCAAGTAACGCGAGCCGCTTTTTGCTCTTCACAGAGCGAATGCGGTATCCATCGGGAAAACAACTTTTTTACACCTAATTGTTCATGCAAGATTATTTTTATTTGATTCATGCCAATGTCTAAAGTTGCCTGAATTTCGCGGTATGTCACATGTCGATCTTCCTCAATCATCTTACGCACAGCATCAACGTTTTCTTGGGTGTCTGCCGATACTTTTAGTGCAGCCCTCGTTTATCTAAATATGAACATGAATCTGACTATTTGTAATCACGTTTAAAAAGGTGCGTAATAAAATTAGTTGTCGTGAAATAAAATTCACACCAACACCTCGACTTCAGACGTTCAAAAACTGTACAGGTTTGTTTTTTCTTTTCTTTTGCTTATATCTCGAAAACGGTGTGTCCTATCGCGAAAAATATGAAAATTTCGATCCCCTATAGGCAACCCTTAAACCCCCAAAACTCTACACGTAGGTAATAATTTTATATTTTCAATGCAAAAAGTAAAAAATTCCATATACAAAACACGTCGAGGGTGCCCCCTATGCGCGCCTCCGGCTCTAACAAAACTTCACGGGGTAGTGCAAATACGTTGCGAAGCCAAAAGAAAAAAAAACACGTTGACTCGCGATTGTCAAATGATGAGATGTGTCAATATAATTTTTAAATTTAGAGTTTTTTTCATAGAATAGCTTGAAGATTCTCTTAGTCAAAAGTAAGGAATCTTAGTGATAGTAAAGTTATTTTACTTCGTGTACAAGACAATCGGCACCATTCCAGCCAGTTAAATAACTAAGTACAGCAACTTTATTTCTTCAAGACCTTTTGGCGCTCGTATGACGTTCACAGGAAGGTGAGGAGCTGTTTGTATACATTTGTGAAATTGTTTTGACAAAACAAGATGGCGACTTTAGTTTCGATACTGGCCAAGTGCTAAAATAACAGTAGAAATCGAATCGTCACCAAGTTCTACTGCTCGATCGGGAAGCGTTGTACATAGCGAGTGTAAATCTACAGTAGTTAGGTTTTATGTCAGTAAAACAACAAAGTATCGGATAGACTGCAGAGTAATGTAATCAGTAGGTTAGAGCTGTTACGTAAAACGTTTTCCCTGGGTACTAGTTATGCGGAGTTTAATGGGCTTTCCTTATAGGTGTAACTTATGTGTGATTTCTAGTTTTACTAAGCGTCAATGGTTAAATTGGTAAACTAAAACCGGTTTCTGGTACGGAAACCAACACTAAAATTAGCTAACAAATTGTTAAACGCCTGTCAACTTGTGTGACTGAATTATCAACAGCCTATCAGATCACTTGACATGAGTTTCATTTAGAAACGTCGTTGATTTTTGTTCCAGTAACCGAGTGTTAATACCTTAAGGTATTATCTCCTAATCGAAACCAGCAAGTTTTAACACCTTGACGGACCGAATCAACCTTTTGAATAGTTTGAAAGTTAAGCCTCCAGAATTTAGGCAAAGGCTTGAAATACCGATACTTTTGGGAACTGCACCATTGGCCTTGGTGTGATACCGGTACCAGACGTAGCACCTGTATTTTCTAATCAATATCGGTACGGTACCGATACCGGTACCAAACAAATATGTCTGTAAGTTAGAGAGAGAAAACAGATATAGTAAAAGCATAGGTAAAGGCATAAGGAAAATAATTTTGTTGTACAAAATATTTACGAGATTTGTGGTACGCGGCGGATACCCAGGTACCGAAACGGCAAGAACAGCTAAGTACCGGGACAGAACCAGTACTAAAGTACAGGTTCTGTACCGGTACTTAGCGGTTTTTGACGTTTGCTTTGCTTAAGGCATATCAAAAGATACTGAATTGGGCAGAAAATGGGAATTAGTTTGCTAGAATTAGCTTTACTTTGAGCAATAAGTTAAATCGATTACCTACAGAAACGATTAATGGCGCTGCCATATTAATATGCATCAACTCATTTAGGTGATCTGCATATTGCATTAACAGAACGCGATTTTGTACGCGTTTGTCGCCTATTAAGAACAGCGATTAGTAATATGAAGTATTCTACCATATTTATGTAGGTACTTAATACTGGTTTTGTATAACAGTTCGACTGTTTTACTAAATCAGACGAGCAGAGTAAAATGAAGCGTCATCTTCCTAGCTTATTCCTTACTTAGATATAATGGATGATGGTATTCGGTCAGTCCCCTGTTATAAAGGTATTTATAGCTATTGCTGACCCACTTTTAGTCACAAACTCATACACATACAAGGAATCAATAAATAAGCAACTATTTGAATATATTTCGTCCCTTGTATCTTGCTGGCGAAGGCAAAGCAGAACAGGATGTCCAATGATTGTAACTTTTTTATTTTTCTTGTTACAGGTAAGCAAACAACCGGGAACCATGATGTCATCGGTACTAATGTCAACAAAATATCGGACAAACTGAATCCTACGGTTTTGGTGGGAAACGCTTAAACTTTATTATAATGGCGGCCGCAATAAAATTTTAATATACCGTTTTGCATAATCTGTTGGACCGGGGAACTATTTGTTTTACAAACCAATGGGTGAATTGAAGAAAACTGCATTTTACAGAATACAATTAATATAGATCTGTAGTTCATCTTCTCCGTTTACTAAATAATCCGTCAGGTATGGGTACAAAAAACTAAAAATATAATAATTTCAATCCCATTTATTTCTTGCACAATGCATTAATCATTTCATTTATTTTATTTCTGGTAATGTAGGGTAAAACATACCGCTCATTAATATCGACAGTCTGTTAAAAAAGTGTTAATAAAACATTTCCATTGGCAGTACAAACCGTTCAACTGTCATTTGTTCATTCAATACCTAGAATTTCAATTCTATCCTAAAAGCTCTCAAAAGTAATAGTACCTATCTCATATTTAACGTACTCAGTTATAAAAGAAAAAACCGTAACAATGCTAATAAATTGCCTAAAGCAACGTTGTTACGCATCAAGACAAGACAAGCAATTTAAACAATCATCCACTCAGTTGATCACGAAAATTGCTATGAGCATCGCCCGGGAGACCAATTCTTGGAAATTTGTCAATTTATAAATGTCGATTGGTTTGAAAGGGTTATTTTTAATGGGACCACTTTTTGGTTTAGATGCTAAATTGCTGTTATTTATTCAGGTTTTGTTATGGTCAAATATACGCACGTAAACAGACGTTAATTTATTGCTCTAAAACAAAAATCTGAATAACAAGATTACTAGTGTCTTAAACTTTTCTGTCTATTGTCACACTCTTTTTTCTCCGAGCGAATTATTACAATAATTCGTGGGGTCGTTCTTCTTCTTTTTCGACGCTTTTATTAAACAAAAATCTTAAAACTTGGTTCAGTTTGGAAGTTTCGAGATAAAAATCCTTTGGAAAACTTTAAGCATTAAACTCGTGTAATTACTCTAAAATAAGTCTGAAAAAAAAGGTAATTAAAAGCAGAATCAAGTTGATAACGTTAATGTCTAGAAACACTGCCGGGTTTATTAACAACCTGGTCTTTGTCTGTTACCATGTAATCTTTCATTAGGCATCTAACCTTACAAAAGCAAAAACATTTTCAGGCAAAAATATTTACCTACACGACTACCTACCTTTCTGGTATTTTGCTCCAAAACACTAAGATCCCCATGTAAATACTTATGTTGACAATCTGGAAAGTCAGAAATATGTAGATTAAGAAAACCTCGTTATTTGCTCAAAAAAGGGAGCATTTTCAGTACGACAGTTTTCCATATTTTTTTGTTGACTTAACACTTAACGAAGCACAGTGCCGTAGTGTGCTTGACATTCTGAACGTCGCTTTGTGCAAATCGAGTTTTCCAACTATTTTCTGTGTATTTATGATTGTTGGTAGTTTGGACAGAGTGGAAGATTTCATTTGCTCACGTAGCTACGTTGTGATAATGAATGGGTATGTGACCCATTAGTTATTTAAGAGGAAATGTTGTAACTTGACCAAAAATCATGGCTCTGAAGGTCTTAGAGAAAAAGTACCGCCTAATGACACCTCAAGTTTATAATTGGACATTTATATGAAATTAAATCAAATGTCTTTTATATTCAAATTATGCTGAGAATGTCCCCTTTAAAACTAACCTAACCTAACCTTCTGAAAGTCAAAATGCCATAAGTAAGACAGTTCAATTAAGTGCCCGTCCTTCACCACTTCCTAGGTAGTGCTAAAGCACAGCAGCTAAAGCTGGGAAGAAGAAGTGGCGCAAGATACTCCCCAGGAGCACAGTTGTCTGTTCAGTTAGAAAATCTTGATTAAATACCAGGCATTATCAATAAATTTCATTGTTTTTTAAAACAACATGACTGCGGTCCGTTTGGAAGACGATTACTCAAACAACATCAAAGTTTCTGTTGGTAAAGTAGCTTTGTTAAGGAAATAAAACTACTCAAAGTGTTTATTTTAATATTTTACTGTTTAGGTACGGCCGGTCCGCGATCTGCCATCTGGTGACTCCTGTTCTATATCTATAATAATAAATATAGTTATTGTTGAGTTGTGGTTTTGTTAGAGAAAGCACTTCTGTCAACTCGTTTAATAACACAACTCATCGTCAGTTGAGGATTTGAAACGTCTCGGTTGTCCAAGAAAGCTTCTTACCTCGAAGATAATTCCGGTGGCCACAGGCTGGTGGGTTCGTGAAACTGAACAGGCTTGTTTATAATTCCGCACGTTGTAAGCAGAGACGCGTAATGAAGTGTCAGACAACGTGTGAAACTGTTCAAACGACTCCTCCATTATAGCATGACACGAGGCGAAATAAGGAACTAAATTTGAAAGTACTGTATTTGACAGTTTGCATGTCTTTTGCCATTACTGGTGGCGCCACTATGAAGTGCCTGGATCAAGTGGTTGCGGCGAACATCATGACAGGTGAATTATAAAGTCGGTCTATCATTTTTAGAATTAGATGAGGTTTCATGTTACTGTTCTAGTCATTTCTGTTTTAAAACTTGAAACATTCGTTGTATGACAAATTACTAAAGTAAACCTGTACCTTGCAAGATTTGTCTGTTAAAATTAATCATATCTTCATATTGCCATTGACAACTCTACTGCATCCTTTCCTTAACCCGGCGTCATGGGGGTGGAAAATTGTTACACGGACGTGGGGGCTGGGTCATCATTACCCGGATAAAAATGTGAATATTTCTGTATGTATTTGAGAGAATTAATATTTTTTGTTGCCTACAATAATATTGTCTGTTATAAGGGTAAATAAAAAACTAGAAACATAATGAAAATAGAAAATTGTATTATTACGAACAACGTTTTGAAAACTATGCACTAAAAAATTAACAAATTTGGCTTCCTTTAGCAAAACTTAACATAAATAAAATCTTATCCAGTCTTTAGTTTTCTAATGGCATTTTTATAAATGTTCTTATATAAAATAATAAAGAAAAGCTAATCAGACTCATCATTATTAATACAATTGGCGCAGAAAGGCACTATATGTTGAGGACAAATATGCTTGTTGCATCCTTCACATACGTGTGTAGTTTTGCGATCTTTGCTTGCAGGACACACCTGACACCTCTTACGAGCAATTTGTTTTTTTTGCTGGGGGCTCCTCTATAGGTTCGCCTGAAAATTGGCCAATTTTTTTGCGAAGGTCTCGTGGCAAACTTAGAACATTCCGGCGGACTTTCAAGTGCTCACTGACAAGAGCAAGGCCTAGATATTTGGTGAAGGCTTGACATCAGCAACACAATCTTGTTCTTTTTAGGTGTATGAGAAACAAGAGTTATATCTTTTTTGAAGGCAAATTGGGAGGTAAAAACACCACACGACGTCTTTCCAGTTCTTCGCGGTCCATTATTACTCGTACTACCTACCGAAAAAATAAAAAAAAACGTCAAAACCACGAAACAATGTTTTAACACAAATAAAAAGCATCGTAAACAACAATAAATCATTTAAACATTGATTGATAAAAATGGTGCAAAATAGTTACACTGAATACAGGCATGGGTCATATTTACCTTTTTTCCAATACAACACTTGTAACTCCCAACGCGGTCCCCACACGACTGATTTCGCGTCTAAAACGTGTAGAGGGACTGAATAACTCCAGCTACTGAGAAGAGCGGCAACGTCGCGTGCGTCGTTTTAAAATTATAAGTGAACTACAAAAGCGCGGGTAATTTTGACCCAGCCCCCATGACGCCGGGTTAATGCTATAATTAGTCTGCTGCCAAATACCGTCAATAATCCTCAGGCGCCTCATCAAGATGAGATGGATCTCATAATATGGTCATGACGGTATTTGTAGGGCAGGGTAAATGTGTGCAAAATATATAGAAATGGGACTTAACTAAGTCTTATTTCAGTAGAGCCTTGGCAGTAAGTCACAAATAAATTAATTGAAATTATATTTGTTTTAAAATATAAATTTCAGGAGAAAAAGTAATTTTAATGTTAATATCATAATTTGTTCTATGAAATGATTTCTTAGAGATTTCTTAAAATATAATACAAATAATCCTTGAAAAATATCAACTCATAATTTCGATTCTTTCTTGGAAATTTACCAACTTATTACTAGAGTGTGCCAATGATTTTTTTCTGCTCTTATTTATCCTTGCTAAAGAAAAGTAAGAAATCAAATAACTATCTTGTGTTTATTAATAACATAACATAACATCACGCCTTGTTTCCCCGAAGGGTTGGGCAGAGTTGTACCTGTAGTACCGTCATCACCTTATGGAGCAGTGGTGGCCCAGTGGTAACGGCCGCGACTTACGAGTTGTAGGTCGTAGGTTCGAACCCAGGCAGGCGCTTTACTTAGTGTAAATTATTTCATCACTACTGCTCTCAAAACGGTGAAAAAAAACATCGTAAGGAAACCGGCATGTCTTAGAATCAAAAAAATCGAAGACATGTGACATATACCAACCCGCACTGGGCCCGCGTGGTGGATTACGGCCTACTCCCTCTCACAGAGAGGAGGCCTGTGTCCCAGCAGTGGGAAAATAATAGGCTGAATATGTACCTATAGTACACCCACATATTTATAAATCTTATGTCTGAATAATATAATTCCAGAAACTACAAAACATGGTAACTAACACAGCTATCTAATATAATCATATATTCATAGCCCATAATTTTACCATTTAGTAACATAAATTCAAACCACACACCAGTCCTTTAGAAATCACCACATGGGATCGATTTATCCTCTTTGTTGACAAACATTTTGACACTAACCATAAAAAACTCCACTGGAAATCTCCCCTGCAGTTTATTTTACTACCTGAGACTGACATAACAAGCAGTGTCTGACACTAAACAGTGTCATATAGTGACAGATGATACGCAGGTGATACTTTGTGGTACCGGAAGGTCTAGTTGGCGCTTTGCCCGGAGATTCTTTGCTTTAGAGATTATGAGAGTCTAGGGAATTCGATGACAGGATGTTATGAGTTGAAATTGGGTTATTTAATTTTTTGTTGTTGAGACACACATGTGTATTTGTGTTGTGAAGCGTTGCCATGGAAATATTATAAAAGGAATTAAGCAAGTGGAATTTAAAACTTAGCATATTTTATTAGCGTTATATTTAATTAAATTTCTGCTCCCTTGCTAAAGAAAAAAAAGACCCGAGGTCGTGTTCTCCCCAGTTTTTCGAGAACTTGTTTTTTTTACATACATACATTTATTTACAAAAAGAAATTTCTTAGCCCACAGTAGGTGTTAGTAGTACTTAATATTAATTTAGTCCAAAAGTCAATAAAAAAAGGTATGTGAGTCATAGAAATAGGTATAGATGGTATCGTATAGATGGTATAGATGGTATCCTGATGACTCGCGACACAAGGCGACACAGTCCACAACCAAAGTTTGTGTGCTATCTGTAATATTTATGATAATATAATTAAAATTAAGGTACTTGTCATCTCACATAGAATGACGGCATTACAATATAAAACGTTAAAACGTTGTGTGTGAATTTTAAACGCTTATCGAAGCGTTTCTTTGACTGTGGCATAAAACACCCCAACCCCTTGATCTCAGCGGCCGCCCGCTACACTCCTTCCCGTATTAGTAGTATTCGCCGACCAAGGCATACCTTAATCGCCCCCGACGACGCCACTACCCTCCTCCAGGAGAGTAGTAAGGCAACCAGCACGCTTCATAAGCCCAAAACCCGATCGCCGTCCTACCGTCCTCGCCGCCGAGGCCCGCCGCGACGCCCAAATCTACGCCCCTCCCGACCCTTGCTCGAGCCAGCCCGCGCCGCTGAGCCTGTAGCTTTAAATTCGTCCCTAAATAATATCATTCCTGATCCAGCTAGTCATTTGCTGCCCTCTTCCAGCGACGCCCTAAGCCGAGGTTCGTACCCCACAGGGGGTGCCCTTAGCGTGTAGTCGCTTAGTTTTTAGTTAGTATTTAAGTTTAAGTCCTGGCTGGAGGCCTTAATTTATTAGGGAATCCACAGGCAAGTCCGTCTAAGCAGACGACAACCTCATAGGTTGACCTGCGAGATGCCATTTATAAAAAAAAAAAAAAAAAAGTGTGTGAATTTGCGATACATTATAAGTAGACCTTCTGTACGCATACATTTCGCGGATCAACTCACTTATTAGTCGTAATTAAATTAGTTTGAGTTTGGAATCGCGGGGAAATTGTATTTTCTAACTCGATAATGGCGTCGCGGAACTTTTCTGTAACTGCATTAAATTAACATAAGTGGAATGCGAATTTCGGATCGTTAGGCGGGCTAAAAGTTTTGGCACCGAAGTAATAAAGAAAAAAAAGAAACAAGGCAGGAACAGAGGACATTTCAGGACACTTGAGCCATGATGACTTACTCATCATGGCTCAAAAGTGTCCTGATCTATAAATTTAACTGAGTTGTTTTTGAATACTTGTTAAATAATGGCAGTCATGAAATAAGAGGCACACGGTATTTCCTATCTGTAATGTCAGCATATCGTAGCAATAAGAAACACGGCGTGCAAAAAGCCGAGATTACTTTAGCTGTAATTCGAATTTTGAAACAGAATAAACATGTTAAAATTATGTCGAAAGAAAAAAAATAACTGCAACAGAACGACATCACACATCAACCCCAAAACATTAAACACCCAATAACAACATAACCTGATCCGCTCAAAAACTTTCCACTCAACTGTAAATAGTTATTAAGTTTCCATTAATCAAAAACATGGCATCGAATCTCTATAAATGTGCATCATTTTAACAGCCCTTCGGTCCGGGCCGGGGACGCCGACGCCGGGGTAATTGACAATCAATCTGTATTGAGCTGAGCTTTGTAGACAAGGACCAGGGGGAAAAGACCACGTGGAGTAATTGGGCCACTAATAGAGATAAATTTGTTAAATATTGTTTGAGTAAACTGTGCTTTTGGGTGTAATAGTCTTATGTTTGTATGGGTAGTGTTAAACTTGTCCTAGGGAGTTAAAAATATACTTTTATGTACAGATTACATATTACACTGTGTTAGTGTTTACTTATCTTACACTGTGTTAGTATTATCTTATAAACTATGTCAGAAACCAAAAAAAAAGGTGATAATGAAACGACCACAGATAGTTACACAAGCCCCATGTAATACATGAATCTTGATAAACCTACCCATGGTAGGCCCATCCAGCCTTTCAGCAAATACCCTCAAGATACTGTTGGTGCTTCCTCCCACTCTACGTGTCATCGATGCAACCTTCTAAGCATTATTGCAAAATAGTTGTCAGTGTGCGCATCGGCGAAAATATCTGACGCACTACAATAGGATGGAAGCCTCAACAGCACCCTGAAGGCATAATTATATTGTATTCGCAGGACATTGCTTGGTTTTTGGGTATGATTATCCCAAAGACTGCTGGTGTAAAATGTTTGGCAGTAAGCCTTGAAAATAATATTTTTTATTGGTACTGGGCAACCGGCAAACCTTCTAGCCACCACATTTTCCCTCACAGTGGGAAACCAGGTCGAATGCTTTTGACAGGTCCAGGAAACTTGCATACACTGGTGTTTTTCTATCTGTATAATACTTGACAGTATGCTTCAACGCGAAAAAGGCAAAAAGTTAGGTTAGGTTATCGTCCTGTGAGCAAATTAATCATAACTGCAACTGCAAGCAAGCACGTTGCCTTGTCTCTAATCATTTCTTGTGGTATCATTTATTTGTGCAATACCATAACCAATTTTGTCCCTAAACTTCATAGGTGTCTGTAATTGTGTTTGAAAAGCGTCGGAGCACATGACGTATTCTCTTTAATCTTCTTGATGATATTTTTTTTTTAATTCGTTTGCAAGATAAAAAATTTACGTTTAGGTATTACCTACAGAGCAAAAGCTTCCCAATTTCTTATCTCAAAATAACGATTCCCATCGCCAAGATGGCTAAACATAGCTTTCCGTTATATGAAACGCAAACTTCTTTATTTTGTACATTTATCCATTCCGTATTCGGTCAGTTTTCTATAAATATCCTTCTATTTAAATCTCTGTGGAAGTAGCTGTTTCCAGTTAGGCGGAACCGGGTGATGTGAGACGAGTGGAAGTAAGGTTTCGGTTTAATATTAAAAGCGCATCATGCGAGGTCCATTAATCAGTGATATGAAATAAATGTTCTGATTTACTAATTTCGAAAAAAAAAACATCGTAGGCACTTAGGATCCAGAATGAAAAATAAATAGTTCAATATAAACTTAAACAGTCAACCAATGAACAGCGACAATGACAAGTATAAAAGCAACTAGCATTCATACCTAAGTCCTTAGAGGCAATTTTGCTGTCTTAGATTTCCGCAAATTAACGTCCGTTTCCATTTCCTTACTCAAGAATACACAAACACGCTTCTCCGTACAAACATAAGAATTCAGTGCACAGTTCAAAACAATATCCATACTTGCAACTATCCGGTTTTATAAAACTAAAGCTATTAAAAGGAAATAAGAATCCTGACGTCAGTAAGTAGATGCATATCAGGTAGATCCAGTGTATTCTCAGCACGCCGAGTGACTAACACAGGATATCATACAGGCAGCGTTTGCGCATGCTAAATTAGGTTTGACTATGAATAAAGTGTAGAGGACAGAAATATTACTACAATGACTAAATTCGCATATTGACACTGCGGAACTACATATTGCAAACCACTTCTAAAGCAAAACCTTGCATTTTTCTTGCAACTAAAATAAGCAATTTATACAGTGCATTGATTACGTAAGCACAGCAAACTGCTCATATCACTGCCCCTAGCCAATCGGAAACGGTTGACGGCCTGACGGGACGCCGGCGATCGTCCAATGACAGACGTTTAATTTCCCGCCAAGCTTCACATATGAGTCGACTGAGCCTCGATTTTCCATCGTTTTTAATTTTAAACATTCTTAAGTTGTGTCTTTAAGTCTGTGTTACTTATTTTTGTTTAGGGATGTACATATTTGTTTGATTTCATCGTTGGTTTTCGGGTTACCTGCCGGAGACCTGTGCTTTGTAAGCGTCTGATTCATAGGTTCGTGTTTAGACTTGCTGCCACATCTTTATCAGTATTTTGAATGTTATTTCCAGTTCTTAACATGTCAGACCATTTTTTTTTCATGGTGGTAAATCATCAAATGACTTCTCCCGTGTGGGCGGACGCCAGAGATCGCCGCCGCCGATCGCCTTCGCGAGGACTCGGCGGTGCTTTGCCCAAGCTGGGCAGACCTCCACCTGTCCAAACCTGTCTGACCTAAATGCGAATCCATACAATTCTTAGTTGGGTCGTATTTCTGTGGTCCTATGTTTAGTCTCGTTGTTATACATATCTTCGGATTCAATTCTCCGGGATCATTTATTTCTTATTCTTCATACATTATTTCACACAATAGATAATCTATCGATATCTTCTTTTAGAAGAAGTACATCCAAGTATAAAAGCATTTAGTCCACAAGGACCTAACACCATAGCAACAATAAAGACTCGTGCACACAAGCGCGACGCGACGGCGCGACACAAGGGTGTCGTGACGAGTGGTGTTTTTATGTGAGTGGCCTTTGTATCACGTTGTCGCTTCGTGCCAGTTTCTGGGAGCCTTAATAAAAAAGTAAATAATTTAGGAAATATTAAACAATCAACAAGAAGAAGCATATATAATTAATTATTTATTAATTCAAAATATTGTGTTACAGTCTGTCACAATTAATATAATTTAACAATTTATGGATAAGTCACAAGAGTAACAAATAATAGATCTGGCGTCCTAGCTAGGTTACATGGTAACCTGTATTAAGGTTCGCCAGCCCAGGCTCCCACAGGAGTACAAGATTTTAATAGAGACTGCTAAGGACTTTATCGATTTAACGTAAGTTACTTACTAAGTGTGTGAAGTGTTAGCAATATTGTGTTTTTTGTGATGTAGATGTGGTGTGTATGTGATTAGTGATGTAGCTGTGGTGTGTAAGTGTTTTGTGATGGAGGTGTGGTGTGTGTGTATGTGAACGGAAGGGAAAGAGGTTGGGTGTAGTAACGGAGTGTTAGAGAAGTGACTACGATTGTGAAGTAAGCAGACTAATATAAGCTGTGAAGTTGCTGTTCTGGTTGTTGAAATTTAAACTAACCAAAGTAATGATGATGTCGCCACTCCTAAGCCTTATGATGTCGGTAATTCGATATCTAAAATTCTATTAACGTTTACATAACTAATTAAGTTGACAACGACATTATTAAGAGCTTTATGCAAAGACTTTTTATTAAATTAACGCATAGATGAACAAATGTTTTACACCTGGCCTTCAAACTTTAACGTCTGCAGATGACTCATTTCACACAGATTTAATTTTCTTTGAAATACATATATCTATTCGTAGGTACAATTAGCATTTGTTCTGCTCGCTCAAACGACGCACGCCGCAAAGCAGATTGAACCGGTTTAAACAGGAAAATACCCTTTTTTAAGATGGATTAATTACAAATTCCTGCTTTAATGAAAACGCGGATTGAAAGGCTCCCAAAGGTTTTTTATTTTTTGCCCATGCATTGAGCCTTTTGTCTTCGAGCATTTGAATTGATTCCCAACCTTAAGCGACACCAGCGTTATTAAGCACATTCTTTTCGCGTTGGCAACATTGTTTAGGTGTAAGAGAAATTTTTGTTATTGACAACAATTTCCGCTAAAACAAGTCCTTATTGTGCCAATCACTTCATTCACTGAACTAGAAATGAGACATAGTTCGATGTAGTTGAGGCTACACTATGTTGCACATGATTCGTTGCAAACTCCATTTGTTTTAATTGCTAGCACTTCAGCTTTCCTGTTTACCGAAAGGCTAAAGTTTAGAATTTCTCCCTCAGAATTTCGTATTATCGAAATTGAACTTAGCGTGGGCATTAAATCACAAACGCGATGCATATTCATGGCTTTCTCCGGCCGGCTTCGGCTTATTCAGGCGCGAGCCGCTCTGAACCGAAATTTTCCGGATTACTACTGCTTATGGGCGGATATAATCGATTTTCTATATCGATAGTTTCGATGGAGCGTGTTTTTTTGATCCCAGTTTCATAAGCCCTTTGGGTTAGTCCTAATAGTAGGTCTAGTGTAGTGTAGCTACGATTACTATGAGTGAGGCTAGTTTTTACTATTGTAATTATCTTCAAGAGTAAACCACTTGCGTACAGTGTGTGTCATAATCTGCGCTGATTATGTTATATATAGGTATTGAGGTTTGCAGGCTATTTCTATGGTTTGCGCACTTACAAACTAATGAGCTTATGACTAAAGCCGTCTCGAAAGGCCAACTATTCGCTAACATGAAGTTTATTAGTCAAAGGATTTCGTTTTGTTGAATAGCACGCACGTTCAAAACTGACTCAAAAGTGGAACTGGGGAGAGGCTTTCATTTTTCTGCGCAAAAATCAATGGATACAGTTGTTCATCTAAAGTTCTAAACAAACTCCTAACTACACACCTTTAAAATTTTAGGTAATTATAAATATAACGTCTGGGGTCGAAGAACCCTCGTCACGGAAGGAGTTCCTTACGCTTTTTATTCAACTCTTGAACAAACGTACTATGGAGAAGAACGGCCAAGAAACTCCATGGACACTCTTTTAAATCGTATTGTTACGAAAATATTAGTTATTTCATGAATGTTGAACTTATAATTATGTGAGAACGATGTACATAAGACGTACACGCGAACAAAAACGAAAACAAGGAGCAGGCAGCTAAGAGGTAACCAGTCGGCAGTCCCAACTGGCGGCGCCCGTTCACGAACATGACGGATCAGCACCATTCAACTCAACCATTTGTAAGTAATGTAACACTTTTTAGAAAAGTAATGATAAAAGAAAGAAAACCTTCCGCAAGCTGCGATAAAGAACTTCGTTCCAATTTTTTTTTCAAAAACAAAGCTACAAATCCAACATGGCGATTTCAAGCGTTCCGATAATGGTACAAAGCCCCTCGATCCATACAAGCCTGCAAAATATGAGAGGCCTCGCATAGTGCAATAAAGATCGGAAAGCTGGTACATCCTGCGCAGCTGGGTTATACCAATGTCGTTTTATAATAGGATTGCAAATTTCTAATATTGCATGTTTGAATATAAGTTTAAATGGTGGGATAGTTGCTTGTAAAAATGTTTTTGTAGGGATTTAAATGATAGTCAAAATACGGGTTAGATTTAGTGGAGAAGTTATCTTCTCCACTAAATCTAACCCGTATTTTGATTTAGCTTATGCTAGGAAGAATTGTTGTTATTGTTTTTTGAATTTTAGTGCGCAAGTAGGTATTATAAATTATGCATGAATGTGACCGTCGTGATGCTTAATGTGATGTTCTATTGTTTCTGCTTGTCCCGCTTGGGAAAAATTCCTCAATGATGTAAAAGTAAGGCAGATAATTGGAAACAGGTTGACTGCTCACTTGATGGTTAGTAGTTTTTACTTTTACTATCGCGTGGTCCACAAATATAAATATAAATAAATTCCAAAAAATTCCGTTCAAAATCCCATTTCTCTAAATGAGCAGTTGCGAAAATACCGATTCCGATCCTTTGGTACGACAACTACGTTCAAATCTCACGTACCTTTGTTTTCACAAATATCGATTCTTTTCTTGGAACTTGAATACTCTCCGAGTTCTTTCACAAGAAACCACTTTTATTTGACCTAGATAGTCTAGGTACAATACACTAATACCCTTATCAGCGTTGATGAAGAGTAGCTAGCGATAAACATATTTTATGTTATTCCTTGGCCCCCGAAGGGCTCATGGCTAAGTAATACAACAGCCGCGCGGGTCGGTTGAAGGTAAAGCTACACTTGCATAGGTCGGTCCCTGGATGGGTGACAATTTATAACAAATCGATCCCCTCCGTGCCTCGGAAAGCACGTAAAACCGTTGGTCCCGGCTGTCATTCGTACATCTGTGACAGTCGTTACAACTAGTCGGAAGCTCGGAAGTCTGATACCCAGCAACTGGCTAGTGGATGTGAGATAAGCAGTCGCTTTTTGTTAAATATTGCTAGACTAGAAGCTCAACCTATCCCAGTTGGGAAAATGTTCGGCAAGGGAAGATCGGGGAATCTAAATTTTTCCACATAATATCGTATTTCTAACATAAAATCGAATGACAAATATCAGCATAGAATACACTTCGTCAACAGTTTCACAAGACGGTCATATTTCTTGAATAACAACAATAAAATTCGCACTAGTCAGTCTTCAAGTTACTACGTTTACAAGATTTGACTAAATTATCGAGTGCGTTTTCATCATTTTTGTTGTCATAGTTATTTAGTACCTAAATTTGGTAGAACAGGAGTTAGACCGTGTTATGTTATGTTATATTTTTTTATGATCTCCAACAAAAGATATTCTCGTCGACGAGACCCTATCTACGGTCTAGGGCGCAGGTAGAATGAAGACAAAAGGTAAACATATATTAAAATAAAGGCTCCAAAGATTTCGGCTTAGTGAAAATCGCGAGTAAAATGGGCTCAAAAAGCGCGCACCTCATCCTCATCCTCACCTCGTAAAGAGGTAAAGTGGGTCGGTGAAAAAGCCGCGCCATGTACGTCGTCAGTCGCAGCACGTGTGTCGAAGATGTATGTAGGCTAGCCGAAATCTGCGGACAAGAAGAGACAGAAAATCTGCTTTAATTTCATCGCCTGTCTCCTATTTGCTACCCGTCTCTCCCCGAGGTCCTTGTGGGTTGTGCTCCACATCATAATACGCAGTCAGGGGTGCGTGGAAACACGTGCCGCTAGCGGATTCACCCGATTCACACAGTAGGGGAATAGAAATAGTGGGAGACCGTCCCAGAACGACTGCGAATGCTAGACAATAAATAATGGGCAACATCACGACTTAAGTAGCACTCCTTTCATTAATGGAAACCACAGTATGCACAATAATTTAAGTTATGAATTATCTAAGAACTTGTTTTGAAAAAAAAAACTCCTTTTATTTAATAATCTGTAGCTATTTATATACACTAATAAGGGGCCGATTTAAAACTGAAAACAGTAGGTACATAAGTAGTCTATACCTAACTGAAAAAACCATGCTGGGCATGAAGTTACTATAATCACTGACCTAAGATATTTCAAATGTTACCCACGTAAACGTCCAGACCGCCATTTTATTGGTTTCCCTAAAGCTTCATCGAGCACAAAGCCACTAAGTTTTAAAGCCTTTTGTCTGCAATAGTCTGGAAAAAGGATTGCTCAATGAATAGAAAAATACAATTTTTATCTTGAACGTAGCTGTCATCTACAGGTGCTAAACTATCGATGACTATTCAGAATAATACTTCTTATGTCTCTGCATAAAATATACGTAATAGAAAAACTTCGTTGAAAATGAAAAACTGGAAAAATGAGATACTTTAAACAAATTTGCTGGTTTTTTTTTGCTTTCGACGCTGTCTTCGTTTCCATCGAGAACTGTCTTCTCTTTGTGTTAGTATCTGAAAAGAAAATACAGTTTTTTCCTGAGCGCTTTTTAGGTAGTTAATGGCCCTTTACATGTCTCCGAGAAGTAGAAACCATCCAAGTCTGGTAGTAACGGTGTATCATCTTACGTCATGTGACCGAGCCTAATACAATTCGGACACAGACCTAATTTAGGCATCTTTTACTTTACTTTTGAGACAGTCCGGCCGTGGAGAGAATGCCCGTCAGTTTCATACAAATGAATTTGATCTTTATTAGTTACTAGAATTGTTACACTGACAGTCGTCAGGAACGCATTCTCACGACGACCGGACTGTTGAAAATAACACCACCTACACTTTCTTCTACCCACTGAGCGGTCCTAAAGATTTACCTCCAAATTATTATCAAAGGCATTGTAGACTCATAGATGTTAATTGACAGGACTACACTGTCCTCCCTATTAATACTGTAAGTAATTAACTTAAAATCATATAAAAACCAATTACTTTTAAAAGACTAGGAAGTTTATTGCCGGCTCTTGTTCATAGGAAACGACCAATTGGAACAGTCCACCTCGCTTCTGACGTTACTTATGTGCCCATGTAGGTTTGTGTGAAAAATTGAAATTTGATTTTGAATAGGTTTAGTAATCATCCAATCACTTAACATAAACTATTAACATTGATGATCCCACCAATACACGTGATAACCCGCAAACCAGGCTGCTATGTAGTGTCAAAGCTTGCCTAATGCTGTAATATTTGGCAGTCAACTGATATTCCTGACATTTAGCACAAACACCTGCTTGCAGCTACTTGTACGTGAGGTCATAGAGGCCATTGTCATAGAACGAAACTTAACTTTGTGCTAAATAAACAATTTATGAACCTACTAACATTTCACGTGTATTTTGTATTTCATACATAACATGCGCGGGCCCACTGCGGGTTGGTATTTCATCACTAAAATTAATGTATGAGCAAAAATGAGATGCTGTTCGTTACTAAGCGCGCACCCCTTATAGCGTCTGGACAGATTATGTTCGTAGTAGTCCGAAAAAGGTTTTCAGAGAAAGAACATTTTTAAGATTCTCGAAAAATTGAAAACATTGGGAAAACCGCGTAATTGCTTCTATGAGATTTTTGTATTAACTATTGTTTGCACAGGACCACGTCTGTTGGGTCAGCAATTTATTAAAATAAAATCCAGGAGAAGTAGTCATGGTCATTCTCAAGGTCCCAGACTCAGTCAGACAGATCGGTTCAGTAGTTTAGGCGTGGGAAGGTGACATAAACACAGTTACTTTAGCATTTGATATATTAGATTAGATGATTTAGACGACATAAAAACCTTCTTGCTGCAAAACAAATCTTGGTCAAATAATGACAGCGATATAAATAGGATATAACAATACAACTGCTTTGAAGTTATGAGAGACTAGCTTAACGATGTGTTCACGGAACTCTTCAGACGGTCGTGTCAAAGTCAAGGAGTTACTCTCCAGCTTTGATTAGACGTTTGTGTTCAGGCTTCTAAGCTTGGCTTTAATTGCAAAGCAAGGCCTCTTTTGTGCCCAGAAACATACGAATGTTTTCGCTAAAAGGAATGGTAATTTTCTACAAACAAAAAAAATACAAAGATGCAGCACATGTATAGACCGTTTCAGTACGGTTTTTTTTAAATTCCTTTTAGAAATAATTTGAACGAACATACATTTGGAATAAGCAATATATTATTTCCAAAGCAGTTCTTGTGTCAAATGCTGTCAAGCAAAACTAACTAGTATACATTTTATTAATACATAAGTATATCGTCGAACGCATACGATACGGACAATAAACCACAATATTTTAATGAACTATAATCCTAAGCAAATGTAAGTATCCTAAATACTAAAGAATATTCAAATATTAATTCAGAGCAAAACTTCTGTGTCAGACTTTTAGCGAAACATGTGAAAAGCGAGGAGCTTAGTTTGAAGAAACGTCAACGTGTACCGCCCGTGGGAAGTGTTGAAAAATTCCTCAATTAGTAAATAAACTAAGTTATAATGTAAGGGCCGCGAAATGAGCGGAGGTATGAAAAAAAGCGGCCCAGGGTAATTCGGCCTTGCACACGAAGGTTTCCACACCACCGCACCGCACACTATTTAAACACACATATTTTATTGGCAAAACAGAAAAGGCTATGAATGTGATGCTAGACAGTACGAGGGCTGCACTAAAAGTATCGGGAATGGAATTCCCGAATGAATTTCCACTGTTCCTGTCATATTAAAATCTTTTTAATTGAAAACTCCTTGGTTTTAAAAATCGAATATCATTTATTTATTTTAAAAAAAGATTTTCGATCTTGTCACAAGGTTTTGTCAAACTTGTTTAGTCGTTTAGAAAATGGAATTGACTCGAGAAAATTCAAGAGGATTTATTATGACTTTCGAAGTGGTTTAACACAAAAGCAGTGTGTTGACCGGATGATTTCTGCATTTGGTGATGAAGCCCCATCCAAAACCACAATTTATCGCTGGTTTTGCTGAATTTCAACGTGGACTTGTCAAGCTCAGTAATGATCCCCGACAAGGTCGTCCAAAAACAGCAGTCACCCAAGAAAACGTTGATGCTGTGCGTAAGCTGATTGAGGAAGATCGACATGTGACATACCGCGAAATTCAGGCAACTTTAGACATTGGCATGAGTCAAATACAAATAATCTTGCATGAACAATTAGGTGTAAAAAAGTTGTTTTCCCGATGGATTCGCTCTGTGAAGAGCAAAAAGCGGCTCGCGTTACTTGGTGCATCAGAACTCTCGAAAGATTCCACGCAGGATCCTCAAATGCTGTATACAACATCGTATCAGGTGACGAATCCTGGATATACGCGTACGAACCCGAAACAAAAAACCAGTCACGAGTTTGGGTGTTCGAAAATGAGTTAAAGCCAACAAAAATTGTTAGTTCACAGTGTTGCAAAAAAAATGGTGGCCACGTTTGTCTCCAAAACCGGACATGTTACGACTATTCCTCTTGAGGGACAAAGAACGGTTAATGCAGAATGGAATGCTAGCATTTGTTTGCCACAGGTCGCTTCTGAACTCCGTAAAGAGAACTGCAACCACCGCATCATCCTCCATCACGACAATGCGAGTTCTCACACCGCACACAGAACAAAAGAGTTTTTAGAGCAAGAAAACATAGAATTATTAGACCATCCGCCGTACAGCCCCGACCTAAGCCCTAATGATTTCTATACTTTCCCTAAAATAAACAATAAATTGCCTGGACAGAGATTTTCATCACCTATAGAAGCTGTGGACGCCTACAAAACGGCCATTTTGGAGACCCCAACTTCCGAATGGAATGGTTGCTTCAATGATTGGTTCCATCGTAAGGAAAAATGTGTCAAATTTCGCGGAGAATACTTCGAAAAGCAATAAATACATTTTTAAATAGTAATGTTGTGTCACTTCCTTGATTCCCGAAATTTTCAGTGCCGCACTCGTAAGCTTACATTTAACACAATTAAGATGATGTTTTGGTTTGACCAGTTTGGGGGTCGACCCCTAGACTAAGCAGGACCCGACCCCCAAGATACAAGATCTAGAGAGTCTGAGTGCGATTGAGCACAAAGAAGTACCTATGTTTGTTCAAACTACTGTCCCATCCAACTACAAATAAAATATCTCTTCTCATTTCAACGTCGGAAAACACATTGATCACCACGCCACTGCGTAACATTTTCTCATTACCTTTTCCGAAACTAAATCCCGCCTACAGCCAATTTCTGCTTCCAATAAAATCCTATTCCGGATCACAACAGCGTGCAAACGCTTCAAATGAAAATGCTTATTGCGTTGGATGGCGATAATGACCCTTCGAGGCAATAGCCCGGACATAACGCGCTGTGAGCGAGTCCCCTAATCGCATTATCGATATGGAGTTTCAGTACATCACTAGCGTTATTAAAACTGGGCAATTTTCTTTAGCGTAAACAGAGAGTAGCGAAATGGCAAGATTACTTATTAAATTATTTTAACTTTCTATGTTAATAAAACATAGTTTTTCTGCATGAGCATGACTCATGCAGAAAAATAAAGTTTTTGAAGTAAATGCTGGTAACTGATTGCAACTTTCCGAAGTAATTTTCTTTCTTAGATTAATAATAACCCAATCTCTTGGGAGGGAAGTAATACTGGCTAACTAATAAAGTAAAGGATCCGGACTTAAGCTATAAAGTTACTTTAATAGCTAGAATAAAGTTCTCTTTTCATAATGAGATATTATATCCTGAGACAACAAAAAAATGCATTACACGGTTCCATTTAAAAGTAAGATGAGCGATATTCATTTATATCTAGAGATGTAATAAAGTTACATTATATATCCCATAGTCAAAAGCGGGCTTTAGAAGTCGGCCACCTTTTAATTTAACACTTGGAAAAGTAATACCCATGTCAAAATCAATTCACAAATTTCGGTTGTACGAGAGAAAAGCTATTGGCAACTCATTTCTCTTAAGGGGAAAGCGCCAATTACAAGTAGTCCGCCAAATTCAAACTTTCTAACAAATTTTGCAATTTGCAAGTCAGTATTTAGGTTGTATGTAAATTAAGATATGATTCGCTGCCCTAACAAATATGTATTTACAGAATTATAAACATAAAAATAGTACTGCAACTCAAATGTCTGATGAATGAATGATTGATTTAATGAAATAGTAACCTTTTACTATTTCATGAAATCCTAGATGATGATTTATTTTGTATTTTGCAAACAATATTGTAAAAATGAAAGAGCTTAAAAAATTGCCAAGTTACAAACCTTTTAAAATAACGGTTAGTCAAAACAGCACTATCGTAGAAGTGTCGTCACGACTATGTAACTTCATACTAGCACCATACATTAGCGGTACCGAGCGACTAGAACGGGAAAAATCCCCTCCTGAAACTTTTAGTTAAAGCGTTTAGCTTTTTTATATGCTCTTGAACGGGTTTTGCATGTGGTGACTGGTCGTCTTGCGGTCTATGGTTTTTGTTATTGTTGCACTAATTGTTCTGTTAATTTATTTTACTTCGATGGTCCTAGTTTATCATTTGTGTGTACATAATTCAGTATTGCATATATGTAAGCTGTCATGCCTTTTAGGCCTGGAGGCTTTTATTTATGTATTAAGTTTTCTTTACATTTTATTTTATTTTTACTTGATTTATATAGTATTTTTTTTTGTGGGTATAGTCAAAGTTAAAACATTTATTTCAAATAGGCCCATAAAAAGGCACTTTCGACGTCAACATTTACATTAAAAATAGAACTGATTCTAGGCGCCACTACCAAAAGGTAGTTTCGTATGGAGAAGAAGGGGCAAGAAACTACACCGTTACTCTTTTAAAATGTTTTACAATATTTTGTATACATTAATTATATTTTTATACGTGAAGACGATGCACCAAGAAAAAAATACTATACCACAAAATTGGTAAAAAGAATTAAAAATAAAGCAAAGGCAGATAAATTAATCACGTGATAGGTACATTGTGCTCACATATTTACAATCATTTTAAAAATAAATCGTTTTCCTAAAATATTAACTAGGAATAAGTCAGTGTGTGAGTAAAGTAAAAATTACAAATTATACAATACAATAAGCAACTAGTATGATTTTGTCTAGCGTTTAGATTGTATGTATCTATGGAGCAGGACCAGCATGTTTCCAAGCATTCTTATCTGGGATATAATCCTCTAATTTGTAATATGCTTGTTTACAAAGAGTTTTTTTAACATGAGTTTTAAACTTTCTTTCATTTAATTGCAACAAATCACAAGGTATTTTGTTGTAACATTTAACATAGTACCCCATAAAAGATGTATGTACTTTAGATAGTCTGAAAAATGGTTGATCTATTTTATTTTTATTTCTAGTGTTAATATTATGTCTATCACTTATTTTATATTAGATTTTGTGTTGTTTTTTATGTCTATTAGATTTTTTCTTACATACACAATATTTTCATAAATGAACTGGCAAGGTCATTATATTATTCTTCTTAAATAGTTCCCTAAGAGATTTGCGGCGACGTAGATTGTAAATGGCTCTGACAGCTCTCTTTTGCAAAATAAAATTGGATTCAATGTCAGCAGCCCGACCCCACAGTAAAATGCCGTATGACATAATGCTGTGGAAGTAGCTATAATAAACCAAACGCGCGGTTTCTACGTAGAAAGATAAGACAGTTAATAGATTAACTGTCTTATCTTTCTAACAGCATACGCTGCCGAGCTTAGTCGCCGCGCGAGAGATGTTATATGGGGTCCCCATTGTAACTTCTCGTCTAGCGTGATTCCTAGGAAAAGCGTCTGATTACTAAATTCCAGTTTTTCTCCGTTCAATATGATGTCACATTCGCTACTTCTAACATTAGGTAATTTAAATCGAATGCATTTGGTTTTTTTCTCATTTAGTACCAAATTATTTACCGTAAACCAATCTTGGACCTGAAGAATAGAGTTATTCACGTCGTCAAGATTATTTGACCTTCAGTATATTTTAAAGATCAATGAAGTGTCATCTGCAAATAACACCATCTTCGGTTGATTTTGAAGTAACTGGGGTAAATCATTAATGTACTAAAAAGAGGAATGGACCCAAAATCGAACCTTGAAGAACGCCCATTGTCATTTCAGACCCTAATGAGTTTCTATATGCCGTTTATTTGTACTTTAACCTTTCTATCTTTCAGGAATGATCTTAGCTAATCAAGACCTGCATTCCTGATCCCATAGTGCTCTAGTTTCAGCAGAAGTGTCTCATGGTTAATGCAATCGAACGCCTTAGAGAGGTCGCAAAAGATTCCAATGGCATCTTGTGATTCCTCCCAGGCGTTCAAAATGTTCTTTATAAAGGTGACAACGGCGTCAGTGGTACAACGTCCTTTCGTGAAACCGTATTGATATTCATGCAAGATGGAGTTTTTATTAAAGTGACGTAACATTTGATTGAGCATCAACTTTTCAAACAACTTACTGAGAACCGGCAGAATTGACACGGGCCTATAATTAATGAGCTCTACCGGATTTGAACAGCTATGTTTCATAAGATCCGGAAAGACTCCTTGGTCTACACTGGTGTTAAATATGAAAGCTAAATAGGGCGCAAGGGTTTCGATGAGAGATCTACAGACTTTTACAGACATTCCCCAGAGATCTTCTGTTGATTTAATTTTAGGATCTTTAAAAGCTTTTATAACAGCTTGGGGGTTTGTTTGCTGAAACCTAAACTCAAAAGGGCACGCTTTTACATTATTTTTAAGTAAGGCAGCTGAAAGCGCGGGTGAGGAATATAAAGCTTCAGTAGTTTTAAGTGGAATATTAACAAAAAAGTTTTCAAATTCCTGAGCTATATCTACATTTGAGTTGATTGGGCCACGTGCAGTCTATATAAAATTCAATATTAAGCTGTTTTTTCCTACTTATTTCATTATTTATTATTTGCCAGGTAGTTTTTATTTTATAATCAGCTGATTTTATTGGCGTGACTAGCTGACGTATGGCAAATAATTTAATGTTTTGTTAATTACTTACTATTCTGTATAATCCAGTTCTTCTAACCGAACAAACAGCTGTGCTACTGGGGAGTTGGTTGTTTGTTGGTGAAGGGCGGGCGTTTTGGTGGACTGACTGTCTTATGTAATTTTTTTCGAATTCAAAATGTGCTGATTCTCAGCCTAATTTGAATTTATATTTTTTTAGTTTTTCATATTTCCATCATTTTTTCGAACATTTTTAATATTAGTCATCATCCCAATTTAAATTCATTGAGACTCTGTATTCCTTGGTCTTACATACTCCTTTTGCCTCGTTTACGTTCATACATCTGGTCATACACGAGCGCCAGTTGAGAGTACTTCGCACCTGACCTTTCTGAAGAAAAACAATTGCATAAAAACGTAACAAAATGAGCATTTCTCGGGCTACCTGGCACTTCCGCCTTAACGCCTTCCAGCTATATAGGTTGCCAGGTGTAAAAATATACGCGAATCTATTAGGAGACTTTTAAAGTGGCCTGTAGGCAATAGATATAGCCAATTGCCTTCGATATATTACCGGAATGTGACTTAAGTGCCTTTTTTTGGTCTTCGCATGAAACCTTTTGAATCCCTTAATGAGTTGGATTTGTTTTAAATTGCTACTGTTTTTTGGTTTGTGTTAAATTTCGCAGAAAAGATTTCCATTGCTGCCTGTTTTATTGAACAGGTGCAAAATTCTGTTACTGAAGCTTCGTGGACATCGATTACTTTCTTTACCTGTACCGCATGGAGTAATGCATGTCTGGGCTGGAAACAAAGGAATTTAGAGAAAGGTAAACCTGTTGTAAGTTCACTTTCAGCAATATGCAAAGTAAGTTTTCGACACAGGAGGTTTCCAGAAAAAAATGTCGTTGTTATACCAACTCTAAAGTGTATCGTCAACTCTTCCTGTAAATAAAGTTGCATCGATAAAGCTATTTGCATTTATTTATCTCGGAATATCGAGTATTAGACTATCGTGGGGCTTTGGGGAAAATACAAGAAATGGCGTCAAAAATAGTAACAAGATACATCGCAATACGTCTCTCTGACGTATTTGCCAATACATCAAACAGTATTACTAGGATCATAGTATATTTCAGACTTCTGTTTCTCTATAGCATAGCTTTTCTATTAAACTTCATGTGTGTTCAGAGAAAAGGATGCTGAGTTGGAAATCTTCAACTAATCATATGAATGAGTGAACCCGTTCCTGAGGAAGACCTCGATTGTCCAGACATCTTGATTAAGGCATAAGCTACGCGCTTATCTTTTTGTGTTAAGAGTTGGGGACGGATATAGCCTAAGATACAAAATTATATTATCCATAAGGTTATTTATGTCTGTCCTAATCTTAACGAAAAGTCTTACCAAATTCCTGAAAAATTTTTTTTCCTTCTGTCATAGTTTATGTAGTTGCAGTGATTTGATTGGCAAAGACTTGATCTGGCTTGCGTACCTCGCGCTGTAGGTTTACGGATTTTGAAAATTAAACCTTAACCTCTTTTAAGGCTAAAGTCAAAGTAATTTATTTGGTTTTGCTTTGGTTCAATCTTACATAAAGCCAGCTGACAACTCAAAATTTTTCCTTCTTAAAGTATCTTCAACAAAATCATTAACTTGTGTATAATAAATAGTTGATTCGTTTTAATTTCCCCTGGGCCTTGTGCCCGTGATTTAGATTCCGTTTAAAGAGATAACGCTTATAGAACACTGTCCTTTATGGGATCTTAGGGACGAGATAGCACAGGAACATTGCCCTTTTAATACGAAGATTGGTCTAAGATAAAATTAGTGATAAAATGCACTGTTTTTTTTACGGAATTTAAATTCCGATTTTTTTTTAAAAATGAGGTCTATTAAGACATAAAATAACATCACGCCTTGTTTCCCCGAAGGGTTGGGCAGAGGTGTACCTATAGTACACCCACATTTCGCCAGTTATGTTTAAGTCCCATGTAATAGGGGGCGATCCTATTGCCATCTACCGGGCACAAATCCAGACTTCGGGCTGCTACTGAGAAATTCCAGATAGATAATCCCAATAACACGTTGCCCGACCTGGGGATCGAACCCAGGACCTCATGCTCAGCAGTAGCGATTGCGACCACTAGACCAACGAGGCATTAAGACTTGCCCAGAAATTGCATAGGCTGTCATAACATTCGGTTTTAGACTGATTATTGATGAAAATGTCAAAAATGAAAAACAAATTAGTTAGATAGACAATAATGTACGAAAATGGTTTCCGATGACCGTACCTAGAGACTTAGTTAATCGTTCGGAAAATGGAATAGATCAACCTTCTTTGCATGTTTTTTTAGCTTGTTTCGTTGTACAATTTATAATGTCTTTCATATTATTGGTTTCAGAACTTTCAAAGCCTTTCTGACCATTCTCAGCAATTTTCAGACTACCTGTTGGTCGATTATTTTAACCAAAAGTGGTATATAGAACCTTTTTCTAAAGGGCAATGTGAAGGCGTTGGACATACTCGTACCTAAATCTTGTTATTTTGTGGTAAGAACAAGCTTTTATTATAAGTTAAACAATGGACTGAAATTATTTAAATTGTGCCGTAATCCAATTACTTTGTAAACGGTCTGCTGGACTAAACTGTCGGTTTGGTTAAATGATGGTCTCACCGTAGACGTAATCAAAGTCAATCTAAGCAAAAGCTTGACAGGTTAAACACATCGTATCCGCCATTTGGTTGTTGCCCAAGTAATAATTCGTGATCGGTCGATGTGACTCAATCTGCTTAGCCTTCGTCCATATTATGTTGTTGTCGTGGTCGGTTTCGGATGCAGCTGAAGAGTATTTAACATGGAGCAAATGCCTGACTGCCACAACCCAGTTACTGGGTAACACGATACCCCTTGGCAGACTTTTGGGCTTCTAAGGCTGGTCCGTTGTGACCGTCTGGGACTAACGGCTTAACGTGCTTTCCGAGACTCGAAGGATTTCTAAAGTTTACTCCTTTTTTTTTGTTCCGTGGTGGTCAATCCTCATGGAAGTCCTCAGCCCCGGGGCGGGCAGAGGGGTCTGTCAGACTGACTCCTACTGACAAAAAACCGCCCCGGTGTTAAATCTCACACCTACGTCGGGGTCGCGGGAACATAAGATTCTTCCGCAACCCCGACTGTTGCCGGCCAGCCTCGGCGGGCCTCCTCGAGTTGGAGGGGAGAGTGAGGTGTTTGACTCCCCCCGCAACGTCAAATGGCCGATACCTATAATTTACGGACCGTTATTGGTTAAATTCACTCTTATTGTATCTTTACCAGTAATGAAGCGAAAAACTCATAGCTTCGCATTGTAGACCCTCCCATATGGAAGTAGCTATCACAGGTAAATTGAGCTTACGAATCTCTTTAAATGCTTACTTTGGCAAAAAAAAAAATGCTACCATTGGGAAACAAAACGATTCATTTTTATTTATAGGAACCGAGCATAAGATGGGCGCGCGTGGACACTACGCGCCGCCACCTCGGGTCCTGATGTATGGGGGGCGACGGACGTCCCCGAGTCCGCCGTCCCTGGACCCAACCAGTATACTCCTACCGCAAGCCGCGATAAAGAACTTCGTTCCAAAAACCTACCGGTTGACAGTGCTTACCCTGTAGAATCCTAGACATGTTCTGTCATGACTATCTGTCTGTTACCTTAACGGCTTAATGAATACCGATGATATTCAGGTATATCGGTAAGATCATTACCTGGATAAGGGCAAAGGATACTTTTTATCTCGGTAGTACGTTTCCGTTGGATAATGTTCGACCTCCACGCGGATGAAGTCGCGGGTGAAAGCTAGTTTCAAATCATGTATTCTTTAGTTCCCATTCTATTTGGTCAATCATAACATATACCACTCAAAACACGCTTCACCAGCATCCAGTGATTGCCAATCAATTTGAGCCAAACTGCTGAGCCCAATGTTCGGCTATCGCGCAAATAACTTACACTTCAGATGAAGTAATTGGCGTTAGATCACTGGCATTGTATAATTGTAGTTTACAGAGAAACTGCATTGAGTTCAGATTTAATTAATGTGTTGCTACACATTCAGATGTTTTTGGTATGTGAGATGGAGATGTGCTAAAATTTAACAGTTTCATAGAAGGAAATAAAGGTAAAGAAAAACTTATTAACCGAGTTCCATGGAATTCAGTTAATATCTTATCTCAATGTCAAAGGCCATTGTTTTAATTCACATGTTTAAGTCGGTTTATATTTACCAGTGCAGAACTTAAGAAGAAGAAAGAAGAAGTTTGTCCAAGCTACATGGTATTTAGGCTAAGCAATCTGGCAGTTGTGACGCCATTCAGGCGAGCCTAAACACAGCAGTTACCCATGTACCCCTAAATCGACCACAAATAATCCTTTCTTCACAAGACAAATTACAGACACTCCCAGTAACAATTCAATAAGCCACAGAGCAGCAATAGTTGCGTAAGCATGACATCATGTTAACCAGAGGCCATAAACATGACTTAATAATGTTTTTAGCGTGTGCCATCAAGGTTAGATGATACATTGATGATGCATTAGCGACTGTTACGAGGATTTATTTACGATAGAGGATTATGTGTGTAAGCGGTATTTATTAAATTGGGTATGAAAAAGAATATCGTTTTGGGAAATCTAAGTCGTGTTGAAGAGCCTAGCGAATCAGCCTGCTGGTGTTTGGACAGGTCAGGGGATGCTATAAAATCATTTACTTAAGCATCCATACTTTAAAAGAAACCGAATATAGTGAATAGAGATTAATGATGATGATGACATTTTTTTAAGTATATGGTGTGGAAGTCAAAGGAAACGAAGACGGCTATATTGATGAGACTGGGATAAATAAATAATAAAATTAGCGCCAAAAATGGTCGCTCGATGAATAGAGTTGTTATGAAACCAATTAAAACAAGTCGAATAACAATTTAATTGACTTCTAAAACAAGCCACAAGAGCCAAAGGGACTATGGACGATTTGTCTCGACACGTATGAGTCGCTAGGCGAGGACTCGGGTACTTTGTCGCATAGAACTGTCGCAGACATGGGTGGTGAATGTCACTTCACTGACTAGATCTAATAATCATGTCAGAGAAGTAAATGAAAAGGCTAACCAGCTGAATTCAGAAAGATCTTAATTAATGTTTTCTTACTTAATTACCATCAACATCTATTCAGGCTTTCGGGGTCCTTGCTCATGATAATTAAAGATGCACAATGTAACTACACGATTGGGGGAAAGATGGAAACTAGTATCATTGGAACATAACTTCACGCCTGTAATCCCAGAAAGGTTACGCAGAAGTCGAACTAGTATCAAGTCAACCGTAATTCTGTTAGGAAAGAAGTGACCACCCTTTTCTCACCAAGCTACTACCAAGCATGACTTAATAATATGCAGTTGTCGTTCCGGGGGTCAAGCAAAGCTACTCTCTAGTTTTATATAATACCTAACTTCTGCCCACGGCTTTGCTCGCGTATATGTCGGAAATTATCCCACGGCAACGTGCTACCGGGACAAAAACTACCTAATGTCCTTCCTCAGGATGCCATCTATCTCGTTGCCAAAAAATTTAATCGATATACGTTCAGTGGTTTAAGCGTAAAAAGGCAGCATACAGACTGAGTTACTTTCGAATTTATAATATTAAGTTCACAAATCTGAAATGTTCCCTATTTACTCTAGGATGTATTATTGATCACTATGCTTGTTTACAGAGTTACAAATTTAAGACCATAATAGACTTACTTGCTATGATGGAATTTTATTATAATGTTATCATAACTATGTCATTCTCATATCTTTTACTTGTAATTTAATAACATTTTCACAAACATAAGTTGTCAGTATATAAAACAAGCAAGACAATGGGCGGCTATCGACGTGCTCGAGGCTGAGTCAGTAGGTCGAGTGCTACACTCATGTTTCTATCATTGTTAACTAGCTATATTTAGATTAGACGACGTTCTTTAAGAATTTTTTTTGTTGGTAACAGGCAAAGAAAAATAGAATGGAAATTATAAAAATATGTGTTAAAGTTAGAAAAATATGTGGAATCCTGCTATGAAGTATCGTTGGTCAAACATCCTAAAAGTGTAGAAAAATTCATTCCAACTATTGTAATACTTTGAATAATTTTTTCCGGCCGTTTGTGCCATGCGGTCAAATCAATTGAATAAATACATATTTTAGAGACGGAAAAGCTCGATATAGGTACATTCACTTGCCCAAAAACATGAATCTTGCAGAATCAGTCGGTATTTTTATTATTATTTTATTTTTTTCCTTCCTTTTTATTTTTACTATTTGTATTTGTTGCGCGTGTCCCAAATAAAATATTTTTCTTTCTTTGTTTCTAATGTGTAAAATCCTAAAACTTTTCAACTAAACATCTTCCAGTTATTAACGCACTAATAGTATATGTATATACATACTATCCAAGTGAGTGAATCAAGCTATAATTATATCAGCCAGCCATTTTGGTAGCCAGCCAGATCATTAGGGCATTTACCGTAGCAATCCATCTTTAGACAATGGGCCTGCATGTGCTGGTATAAAGCATTTACGATTAGCCGGTGCAATGGACAGTATGCCACTAATTATTGGGTCGAACGGTGGAAGCTGGTTGGTTTTCAATTAGAGGACTGATTATAGCGTTCTTGAAACTGAAAGGATTGGCCGTTTGGTGCGGTGGCTGAATGATTCATTTGATTCTTCTTCTTCTTCGTGTTGCTGGCACGACAGTTATTCAAATTATGTTCTCCCAAATATTGGCCACTTTGCGGCGTTATCGACGGCAGCGCAGAGGTATATTTGATTGCATGTCTTGGGGCACAGACTGGAGCATAGTTTGCGATGACACGAACCGGTCTTTCTATTCATTTGATTTAGCCAGAGATATAAATCTATTTAGGTTGAATTTGTTATCTCTATTTTGATGGAATGATGATATTTGTATGGCTTAGCTATTAGCGCCTAATATTCTGTACTGCATGTGAGTAATTAATTTAATCAAATGCGGGCATCATAATGAATTTGTTTTAATGCAATGATTTAAAAGTGGAGCAGGAAATTGTAAACTTCTTCTGTCAGGAACAGAATTCCAGTAAAACATGACGTGAATCTAGTGTAGTACAAATTTAGATATTTATGTTTGCACTTCTCCGCTGCTCTCCTCCTGAAATGAAAAACAGCTTTTGAAGTTTGGAAAAGTGACCTCCCTTTGACTGCACCAATGAGTTCTTAGTAACAGTAAATAAGTAGCCCATACCAATGAAGTCATACGTGGTTATGCATTAATGTGTGGCGACATCTGTGCAGTTACATACATACTACGCAAGACATTTGACTTCACACATCCTACATCGCGCTAGCAAAGTTTACCGCGAAATATGCATAGTAATATCATAGTTTCGAACAGCCCGAAAATATCCAACCCTCGCGCAACAGCCCATCCGAGAAAACACTCGTCTAGTCGGAGGATCCTCGCTTTTCAATGGATGTAATTTCCATCTTTTTCCTCCATTCTTTAAAAATGTATTCTTAATTTATTCAAATCCCACAATAACTTCCAACTAATCGTCTGTCTCCATAATGCAATTAGCCACACAGTTTCACCAATCAAGTCGCCGCGTGGGCTAAGCTGCTTACCGTAAGCTGAGTCGTGTAAGCGCTTGTGCAACGTTGTCGCAGCTCCCATATTGCCTCCGCAGAGCGTAGAAATCACAGATACACCTACGACTTTATCAATAAGTACCTTTCTCTTGTGTTTCTGAGAATTTCTGTGAAAGTGCTCGTGGTTTCGTGGTTTTTGTTCAGCGGTTTTAAAACTTCGCCAATCGAGACTTTATATTTTACATAATATCACGCTTGAATTCCCCGAAGGGTTAGGCACAGGTGTACCTATAGTACACCCGCATGTTGCCAATTACGTTAAAGTCCCATGTAATAGGGGGCGAGCCTATTGCCATCAACCGGACATATATCAAGACTCCAGGCTACTGAGAAATTCCTGATGGAAAAACCAAATAACACTTGCATGACCGGGGAATCGAGCCCAGGAGCTCATGCTTTCAGTAGCGCTTCTGACCACTGGTCTAGTGGGGTGGTACTAGTTTATTTGGTCCAAGGATCTTAAAATTAAAATTTATGTAATTCATAAAAAAATAGTATAAAGTTAAAAGACATTCCAGCACATATTGATGTTAAGTACTCGTGATTGTGTATATGAAGTCACCTTTGATGAACTACAAAATAAAGCTCATGTGAATAATTCTTAGAACACATTAGGCGAAGCTGTTTCAAAAACAAAGTGTGTGATATTACTTAGAAGCTCCTCTAATCAACGTTTTTGTATGAAATATGAGTGTACTATTTATTGGTCACGTCTGCCATAACGTCACGCCTGATCTACCTTTCGGGTAGACCAGGCGTGAGGTTATGTCATGTAAACCTATGGTCCTATCCTGGATATCTGACCTACCAGATTTAATTAAATCACAATTATGAAACAAAAACTCCTTATTTAAATCTACTTTCTATATAATTACCAAAAAGTAACAATTACGATCAGTGGCCCAAATATTATAAATATTAAATGGGTGAAGGCGACCGGGTTTACGAGCGTCGGTTCAAGGCGACCTGTTTTAAACGTTCCGTGAGTCATGTTGCCTATATCTTCGGTTCCTAGGTCATCGCTTAATGGGTATTGTGGACTAATAACGTGATTCGTAGCTTTTTTCAGAATAGCATGTGATAAGGACTAACACTAGACTTGAAAGCACAAGAGAATATCGACTTTATTGAATATTGGACCTGTGGTCGCTACCGCTGAGCATGAGGTCCTGGGTTCAAATTTCCAGGTCTAGCTAGTGTTATTGGTGTTTCCATCTAGAATTTCTCAGTAGAGCCCGGAGTCTGGATTAATACCCGGTTGATGGCAATAGGCTCGCCCTCTATTACATGGGACTTAAACATGTACTTCTCTGCTCAACCCTTCGAGGAAAAAAAACGGTAGTTTATTAATTTAAATAAATATGGTCTGAATTCTGAGTAAGATGTCATTTTTAACTTTATTGGTAAATCCAGAACTCACTCACAGGATCAACAGCAACCCAAAAATAACACACTACCTAAAATACACATACTGTTTTCGAGCCCCGCGTCGACGCTTCGTATGAGGAATAGAATCGACACGCCACTAATTGGTCCCGATTCGGTTGTCGAATCTGCAAGCCCAAAAGATAGTGGTAACGATATTTTTGTCTAATTCTACGAGTATTACTGTTTCAAAAATTCAGATAAATCCCTTCATCTTTAAAAAGGTTTCACGTTTAAAATGTTCACTTCTACAAACGATGCTACGCCGTCATATAAAATATATGCACATAATAAATCTGTAGACGAGGCGTTTCTGTGCATTAAAAATAATAAAAAAATAGTGGGGGTAAAGGATGACCAACAGATGCCATTTCTATCATTTTTGTTTTTTTTTTGTTTGGCTGTTGGATGTGAGAGATTAATTAGATCAAGTTTCACGTAAAAAGTACGAAACCAACATGGTTTACTTTTATACTCAAATATTGTGTATAACTCGGAGTAATTTTTAGTTTATGTTTCATCGCAATCGCTTTTCTTCTTTTATTCTAATTCTAAAGAAATAATAAATTGAAGGGTTCAAAAAGAACTTTTCATTACGTAATTGCACATACACGTAATGACATCTATTGACGCCAAATGGTACTAATGAATTTATGTGATAACAAAATATTAAATGACACGTTTTATAGGAACTGTGTTATTTCAACAAGTAATGTTAATGATTGTAATGTTATAAAAATCGCTTAAGATTGGTGGTTGATTAGTGGAGCTAAAAGAATTTCAAATAAAAAATGGTGATAATGTAAGATGTAAGTTGGTGGTTCTGGGTGCAATGTTAGAAAATTATTTATTAGTTTTAATTTAAATCATAACAGCTTTTGTAAAAATCAAATTCGGTTCAGTTTGATTTAGAAAGTTATATGCAGATTGAGTCTTACAGTGGTGTTAAGTAATCGTTGAGCAAATGTCGTCATTTTCAGAATCGCGGTGTTACGATTTTCCGCACAGTGACTCATTCGTTTATTAATACTTAATACTAAGTTGAACGAAATTGAAATGTTTGTATTAACATTGTCGGAAATAAAATAGTTTCGTAGGAAGATGCTATTCTGGAGTTCGGTAGTCTGGACTTGGGTCTTGGTATATTTGGTCCTGGACTTCTCTCTAGAGGTCTCTTCTCATATGAAACCAGTAGCTGTTGAAGTACCTTACAGTGGTCAACTGATCATGGACTGCGAAGAAACCCTACTGTCACGGAACTCCTCAATGACGAACAGTATACCTACCTATTCTGACTGGGTTATTGTACGGAATATGAAAAAAAAAGAATATGAAAAATATAGATAAAAAAATATAGTGTATACCCGAATTTTTGTTTGGCAGGTTCCACAATAAAAACTTTAATTTCATAACTTTTTTACCGTCTTCCAAATATACAGCATGTAACGAAAACCCTGTCCGATCCTGAAGGGTATTATTTGGTATCGTAGTGCGTACACAAATACGTAATCGTTTAATGGATACGAGATAATTGTTTTTCCCCAATGAAAACAATTAATTTAAAAAATTTAAATAGTCATACCAAAGGCAACACTGATCGCTCGACAGGGATCACCAGAGTTCACCTACAGTTTCGTGTCAAAGAAGTTGCCTGAGCGCGGCGGTCTTTTGTCGCATGCCGCCAAAGAAACGTAGGACTAAAGACATCTACGTTTTGCATACGCGTAGGTATCAGCTGATATTTTATTGTAGGCTTACGCACAATGACCCTGATTTCTGACCTTCTGTTTATCAAGAAACAATTAATATTGAGTTAATGTGATGTGCTTTTGGCAATGTACCCACTGTAGGTATCAGTTTATTAAAACATTTACTTGTTACATACCTCTATCTATCTAGAACATTAGTACACATTCGACACCTTTTTATTAAATTTGCACGTACTCTACGCAGCGCACATGTGTACGATTTGAGTGACTCGAAAGCTTCCACAATCCGAGCTGTTACTTCGATTTCCGAATCACACATTCACTCACAAATAAATATTAACATATGCAAATATTCCTGATTGGTATACGACATTGTTCGCGATACGATAGCAGCACGTGATACGTACGGACATCCGATCGCAAGCTATCTCCACGTGAGACTGGCGAAGTGTCCAAACAAGTCGCGACCAGTCGGCTACATCAAAGGATCGAGGACTCGTTATGAGTACTTACAATGCGGCTAGAGCACGGCGGTGTCCTTTGAAATAAAAATAGGCAAAAAATAAAAGATTTCGCCGGCCGGTGGAGTGTTGTCAACTTATGAAAATTTAACATATTTAGTGTTACATTTCGCATGGTAACTAAAAATAAAAAAATCAATAACTTTTGGTTTTTATGAGTTACTTTTTTTTAACTATTTTTTCTAGTACGTATGTTAAACCAGGAATACGCCTTTTTTGGATCGGACAGGGTTTTTGTTACTTAGTGCATATGTTTCCTTGATAACGTCTTATAAATAAAAGTTATTTGCACTTTGTAGTGGTTTGTATTGTTTATAAAATAAGTTTTTTTTAAAGGTGTTGTCCACATTAACACTGGTTAATTCGAAAATGGGGTGTTTCTTTTTGTGTTTTTCGGGAGTAAACAGAGGCAACATTTTCGTTATGGGTGTCATCTTCATCGTTTTTGAGGGCGCCTGTGCCGAAAATCAGAAATCAAAATCGAAAATGGCAGCCATAATCAGAGGTGGATCTTAATAAATGGGTGGCTGTTCACACGGGCAAGTGTATGTAGCTCTTTCGAAGGGCAAGCTGATGTTAGAGGTTCAATATTGTTTAAATTAAATTTTCTTAATTTGATTTATTTTATTTTTAATTATTATTGTTTTACAGTTATTACTTTTAAAATTCTTGTTTAATATCTCAATCATCAGGTCTCCGGTAATAGGCCGCCTTTAAAGCCTAAAGATCTTTGAATTAAGTTTGAGCTGGGAATTTTAGTTATTAATAAACAGTTCCTATCCCTTGGTATTAATGAATGAATTATTGAATCTATGCTAATTCGTTACAATAAATCTGGACACCTGGGACGGCTGCGTCAACTTGATTAACGATCAGGTTCGGAGTTTTACTTATTTTAATTAATGTTGTTAAATTATTTGCCGTGTTTGCGCGTTCGGATTAGCGGATTGAACAATGCTTGTGAAGTTTGTCCTGGTTTCAATGAATAAATTAGGGAAATTTTAATGTTTCTTTCGTCTTTGGTTTATCCATCCTAGTTAATTTCTGGATAGACTGACTTTTCCAGGCCAGCGTATCTGTGTGTGTAAACCACCAAAGTACCATTAAAAGACTGCAAGTGCCTACATTCATAGTGCACGCAATAGGTCAATCAACTGTGGTGTGTGTCTGACCTGACCTATTCAGTTCAAAAAGGCCAAACATTGTCAATGTTATATAACTAACAAGCATAACACGAAAAAGTTATTATTTCAACTCTTCAACCATGAATTTAATTTCCACTATAATCCAGCTATACATAGATTAGATTATATGCGTTGCCTGACTATTCAGGCCACGAAGCATTGTCAATAATAAATAACAGGGCACCATAGCACGCAAGAGTTATATATTTTTAAATCCAAGGCGATATTTGGTCGTCATTTGTCTGACCTATTCAGGCCATAAACCCAAAGAATTTTTACTCCACAATTCATAAAGAAGCTACGTTAGAACCGTAGTATTGTCTGTCTGTCCTATTTAGTGCCTGACGTCAGTACTAGAGACGTGCCGACAGCAATGCGGTGTTGTATGAAAGTGTACAAGTATAGTGAGCTAGTATAGTCACAGTTGAAGGCTAGATATGATGAATGCTTTGATGCAGAATTATATTGCAGACGTTTTAGAATTTTGGAGAATTCAGGAATGGAGATATTTGGAGTAAAGTCCAGTGCAGTATGGGTATGAATGTATTCGCGCTATTCGTTTATGCAGTTCGAGATAGTAACGAGTAACGAGTGTCGTTTAAAATACGTTCAACATGTTGAGTTCTGGATGTTGCAGATGTTCTTCTTGGTTGGATATGATTATTTAGCTGTTTGTCGTTTGTGTACTCTGTTATGTTATGATTTGATTATTTGATATTAAATTATTGCACACGTGTTCAAACATTGAGATTTTCGTGCTATATTAAAATTAAATATTAATGTGTTACAGTTACACATTCTGGGTTAAATTCTATAAATGATGGTAAATAAAATCCATTTTGCAGTTTGAGAGAACTAAGCGGTCATACGGCTAAGCGGCAGACAGACACGAAGACTACGACATTGTTACTATGGGATACGAATTTTTGACGTGCATGATCAATTACATCTACCAGCTTTTACTGGATTCTCAAAATTACCCGTTACTCCCGATCAGTCCCAATGAATAACCAGAGTGACATAAATTCCCAAGTAGCATAGCGGCACATGCAGATTCAGTTACGCACAGCTGCGAAAACATATGCATATGTATGTATGGGACATAATAGGACACATTACCTTTCAACTGTAGATATAGTACCTACGATGCAGTGGGTGTACGGCCTGTTCACCCACTTTATCGCACGTGCACCAATCGTGTTCCACCTTACTTGGCTGCTGACCCGCAGTGAGTTTGAGTATAAAGCAATAATTGTGTTTTACGTTTTGTCGTATACATGTATATGTGTGTCGTATTAACGATTTTGCAAAATATTTATATGTTACCATTGTGGTATATTCCAATCCAGCTGCTTGACAACACGGACATAGTGCGAAGGCTAAAGAAAACTAAATAATTCGAGTTAGTGTAGTGAATAAATAATAGTAACAACGCTGTGCCATACATGTAACACGTGAACAAAGTGTTTTATCAAACATCAGACCCTAAGAAAATGCTACGAAATTCTGTAATAGTGCAGTTTGACACTAAACTATTAAGTTAGAGTTAAATTGCCTATATGTCTATTAGGCTAGATTGTAATCAATTATTAAGTTACTATAGTTCTTATTAATATAGAAAATAGTAGTGTATTCAGATGAAGAGAGAATCCAAGGAAATGAATATTATGTAGCCAAATAATGTTTTTGAAACGTTAAAATGGGGATAACAAAGCTTTTCTACAAACCTATGAAAGTAAACGCAAATAAAACTTAAAAGCAGTGCTTTCAGGGTTGTTTTCTACATAAATTGCAAAAAAATAAAAATATAACAATGTAGGTATAGCAGTGTAAATTGGTTATACCTATAAATTGGGTATGCAAGCTTATATAGCTTTAAAAATTAATTGAGGTTGTAAAAATGTTATTTATAAGAAAGTAAACCAACTTACTTACTACTGAATAAACATTATTTACTCGTATGGTTTCTGATGACGATTCAGCACGTACAGACTTATAAATAAACTACTCGGTACCCTAAAATAATTTAGAAACTCATTTGCCCACAGCAATAGTTATATTTTCTGGAACTACCATAAAACTTTTACGAATGAGTTGCATTTAATACAACAACAAGGTGACAGCTGCTGTATTTGCACGTCGCTTATTTCCCGCGTTTTATTTGAACGGCGCCATCTTTGATATTACGTGATTTGTCTATTCATTTCTAGGTTTACTGCTTCGTTCGTTTGAATCGTACTAATCTAGTATTAGTACGATTCAAACGAACGAAGCATTTATAGTTAACGTAGCTAGGGGTTATAATATATAAATGGGGGCAAAACGTTAAATTGACTTCAAATACTTTTTACAACTATAAGGATAGACAAATAAAGGATATCAATGAATAAATCCGCCTTGCATGGCAAATACAGCTGCTATGGATAAAACATAATGAAAGTGGGCTACTACATCATAAGTATCATGGTGAATAAAGAACAATTTTATTAATCCTTTTTTTTTCTATGACAACCAAATCTGTAGTTGCAGTGGAAGTCAACTTTACATATATGGAAGTCAACCAACTGATCGCATACAGTACACAAAATTAAACCAAAGCCATTTTTACTTAAAACAAGTGAAATTACACACCAAAACTAAATTGTACACATAAAAGTCTCCCAGGGCAAAAGGCAGTACAATCTGAAACGTGGCGACATCATGAATTAAAATAAATTGTACTGATTTTGACACACAATTAAAATTTGCCATAGACAGCAGCGCCACCCCGGAATGTCAAGTTACACTAGTAGACCTCTAGCTGGACTCATAAAAATGGCGCCAAAAAAAAAAGAATTGACCTCAAAAAGCCGGTCGACAATGGCTCGTTTTCCAATCCCAAATGTGATTCAGTGTGGTCGCTGCAGATCCTTATATGGGAAAGGTGACATCATATATTGTGTCGAAAAGGTGCCTGAGAAACATTGTTAAAAAAAGTTTTCGAATGCCTGAATGTCGATTGGGTTAGTTTTGTTTTTCGGTTAAGTTTCAAGGTTTAAACATCATTGTAAGAATATTTGTTGTGTTAGTCGAGTTTCATGGAAATTCAACTTTAAAAATAATACGCGAGAATCACCATCTTTTTTTTTTTGTAAGTAATTTTAGTTGTAGGTACTCATATGATAATTCTAATGAAAATACTAACTTTTAAAAATATAAAAGATATCTAATTTGCTTCAACTGTTAATTACTTAAAACGCAAAATTGCATTATAATGTTTATTAAAGTGGTTTTAATTGCTTAATCTTTTACCCATTATTTAAACGTGTGCCAAGTGTAATTAATGATACTTAATAGATTTTTATTTTGTTTCAGGTACTTATTTTAGAACATACCAAGGAGCTGTGATTGACAAGCTGTTTAAAATATCAGGGAGTAGTTGCTTTATAAATAAATTGGGTTAGTCGGAAAAGTGTTTGGCGTATTGCCGTATCCACCCAATGTCTTCAAGCCAGGATCCACTCATGACACAAACAATTTGAATTTTTACCTTCCAAAAATAAGTAATTTAAACACTGACATATCAAGCAACTTTCTTGAACTGTCAAGATACATAATGCCATTGCGATTAAGAGTTAGTGACTAAATAAGGATGAAATTAATCAGAAATGGAACAAGTTAAAAAAAATATCAATTTAATTAAATTTGCATAAATATTTATTAATATAAACTCTGGGTTGACATAATTTTGTCAACGGAACTCAGTTGTTCAACTATTTAGACGAGGTAGCCTCCTTGGGCATACTGGTGGCCGTAACCCGCGTTACCGGCCCCGTAGTTGTTGTGACCGTAGAGGCTGTGGCCTCCCTGGCCGACCTGCAGGGCGCCTCCGATGGCGTGGCCAGATGACTGGTGGTGATGGGTCTCCTGAGAACGAGGAACAGGGTTTAATATGGCATGTATCTAGGAGACAACAGTCTTACCAAGGGGGTTAGTCCTATAGGCAGGCAGTCCTTCATGTTAAATCGTGGTGTTCAACTGCGTCCAGTTAGACATGAAGCTTAACCTAGTTACGAAGGCATATGTGTGATACATTGTAGAAGACAATTTCGAATCTGCATGTCGGCCTGTAAAAGCCTGGATCATACTCAGAACCTTGCCATATAATGTAATGCAATGTTGTCTTGTTGTATCAGAGATCAGAAGTGATCCACGTTTTCGTATGATGATTAATGTTCTCGTAAATATGTATATCAATCTCACTGATGAAGCTGCATTATTAACATAATAGTTTCAAGTAATAACCTGATCGAAATCACTCTCCTGGTGACCAACATTGTGTCCAACGTTCAGGGCGCCTCCACCATAGCCGGCGTTGCCATAGCCGTTGCTTCCACCAGCATAGCCGGAGTGACCGTAACCACCACCGGACCCGTATCCTCCGCCGATGCCTCCTCCACCAATTCCTCTTCCACCAATTCCTCCACCAAGTCCTCCGAGGCCACCGATACCTGGAAGAAATTGAGAAAGTCTCTATTTATAGAATACACAACTATTGACACCAGTAGTAGTATACTATTTGCCCTCTCTCTCCATCGTTCGAAGATTAACTGGGACTTGATTTTAAGTTTGAATTAAAACTAAAGATACAGCAGTTTCAGCAGCTAGTAACTGTAGTAGCGGCATGCCCTTCTTTGAAATAATTAGGAGACAAGCACATAGCGCTATTGCCTTTCTCTGAATACGATAAATGATAAATGATTTTATGTCTGTGAGTAGGTTTATACATACACTTTTACACGTCAAGATAAAAAAGGTAGCTCAAATATGATTAAGGCAGCTGTCAGGTTGCAGTGTCTTCCAGGTGGTATGGGCACTGCCAGGAAATCCCATTATTTGAGAATAGTTTCGTCACTCCGGAACGTGATAAGTTTTGTTTAAAGAAAAATAAGTATAGTACATACCTCCTTCAAGACCGCCGAGTCCACCTTCAAGGTCGACTCCGATCCCGCCGATCCCGCCACCAAGCCCGCCACCGAGCTCGCCACCGAGCCCGATTCCACCGTAAGGCTTGGCCTGGACCGCGGCCACAACGGCCAAAGCTGCGATAATCTGGTAGAAGCGATGGATAATTAGTTGAAGAAGTTCTAGTTGGGGGAAACTGCAGTTATAGTTAGGATTGCTTATTGACAGGTATTTCCATGATCGTAATAGCAATCAAATCGAAAATAAAAGCTACTGTAATTGCAAGGTGACGCAATGGGTATGAAAAGTGAGGCTGCATTTACTGGAGAAAAACATTAAATAGCAGAACTGATACTACAATGAAGTTTATCGACAAATCTTTACGTTATAACTGTACTTCAATAATTCAGAAATATAAAAATGTCGTGTGTCAATAGAAGAGCACATACATGAAACACTTTTAAAGGAAAAGTAAAATTTTAAATACTGATTATGTAAAATGTTGGAGAAGGTACTCAATATGTTTGGAAACTTAGACAATACGAGGTGACAACTTACCATGCACTTCATTGTCACTATATTGTATCACAGCTGTTTACACAATGTCCAAAACTACACTACAACTATCTTATATACCTCTATAATATCAACATCTAATTACTAATTAACGAGGTCTTAATGACGCGGCCTGACGACCGTAGTAATGTGCTCAAGTTTAGGGAGTTCTGTCACAAACGAGGTTTTTTCTTGTAAAACCCTAATCGATGTGGTTTCCCAAATTATGCAGTTTTACCGGGAATCGTGACGTTGCATCTGACCTGATTTGAGATTGATATTTTTCCAGTTGTTATGAAGATGCAGTTGTTAAGTGTCTTTCTGCTGAGTTTGTTTAGTTTCTAGGTGGAGTTAAATGTTTAAATGTCCTAGTGCTCGTAGATAATGCTTTAGGTGTAAAAGTTATTGTGTGTATTTCTTTTATATTGGAACCTCATGTGAATCCTGACACGGAACATACAGTTTTATATATATAAATATATACATATGTATAAAGAGGAAAGATTTGATTGTTTATTTGTATTCCATAGGCTCCGAAACCACTGGACCGATTTGAAAAATGGTTTTACCATTAGAAGCAGAAATTATGTCTGACAGGTCGTAGTTTTATAAAATGTTTGAACCCTACACGGTTTTACGACATAAAACAAAAAAACAACAATGTAGCTCCAAATAAATTGAAATAAGAGCTTCTTGGTGATGATGATAAGCCACAGCAGTTATTTAGTGAACCATGGTTAAAAATGAACTTTATGTCTCCAATAAACACAGTACAGCATCTCTAAACACAGACGTACAAATCTTTTTCCCCAAAAAAATCGAAAGAGCCTTTAGAAAAACTCTTAAATGAGCGAGCATTAATTGAACGTCAGGCACCATTCTATGGGGAATACAGCGGAGATATATTTGCTGATATTAATTAAGCTGGGACAGGCCGCCATCATTGAATTCTTGTCTAATGAATAGGTAACGAGACTTCCTGGTCCGCAAAGGCCAAGGGATTTACTCACTGGATAAATTGTACGGGATTTTATAGAGAATTCTTTGACTAGACTGATGGGCAATGTAAACGAGAATGATGTTAAACGATTTCATTCAAAAGAGTTACTATTCATTTTCATAACCGTTCTTCAAAGGAAACTACATTACAATGGCAGCAATGGCTATGTTCTCTTCGTTATTCGTAACTTCCCAAAAGGATACCATATATAATATATTTATAAAAGATTTGTCCTTGCTTACCACATTATTGTTTCAAAGACATGTTGTCTTTACAGATATATTTTTAGGTGAAGTCGTTCAATAACGACAACATACACATTAAAATAGAATTGATTCTAGTCGCCTATCCTAAATATCTGGTGAGTTCGAGCACCAAGACTTGCAATGTATTATGTAACGCTTCTCTTTATAACCTGCGCAGTGTTCTTGTCCAGTAGCATCCTACTGCTTCTCATGACCTTCAAAATCTTGAATGTTCTGGAAATTCAATTACCTAGATTCGTGCTACTCTTTGACACCTACATTCAGAAACTGCGTGGTTTTCTAGTCATTCAGGTTAACTTAATCCAATGCCAACTAATGTCGCTACTAACTAGTATTTCTTTGAGCCTCTTGTGATGCAAATATACGCAAATGTTGACACGTATGATACTATTTCTGTCCAAGTTTGAGTTTGTTAAGCAATTATGGTGTTGGATTGTAGAACTGTTTACGTGCGTAATTTCTATTGCTTTCATGGTATGTACATACATTTTTTTGCAATTTTGATTATCTCTTAGATTTATATCTTGTGCTACTACCGACACTAGGTAGGTTTGAGAAGAATTGATATCGGTTCATCTAAATGGGTACACCTCTACATGCACCTTACAAACATTGAACACCAAATAATCCTGCAACAATACAACCCCTATTAGAGAATGTCTTCTCAGAAACGGACAAGTAGAAAAAGAAACAAGGTTTTGGGCAGCAGTTTCATATTATTACTGGAGGATAAGCCAATTCTTACGTAAGGTCTTTTTGGTATCAGCTGGATGAGAGTTACAGAAGATCGAGTACCTAGAGTGGCGTGCGATTGGATAAGCTTGTGTCTAGAACAGGACTGCCATACGATGATGATAAGGGAATTATCATGAATTAGTTACCAACGGGTGACACAGGGCTGACAAATTTTGACAAGAAGCAAGTCTAAAGTCACGTCACGTTGGTTTGATCTTAAGTGCTTTTAATATACCGAACCGTTCCGAGCCGTTTCCGAAACGGTGGTTTCGGAAACGGCTTCTACAAAATTGTAAAAAGAACATCATTGTGTAATGTAAACTACTGTTTATCCTGTAAACAAAAGTAGCGCTGTATATTCATCAGCGGTTGATTCAATTAACTGTTGTACTGTACACTGTAACCTTGGCTGTTTGTTTACATTGAATCTATCTCACGTTGTATGTACCATTAAGGGCTTGCATGAGTCAGGAGCAGAAATAGAAGTCGTTGATGGTAAAGTAATGTAAATAATAAGGGCTATGGTTGAAATGTTCCAAGTTAAGTCTAAGATTAGTTTACAAAGATCGAAGAATACAAGCATTTTATTTTAATTATCAGCTATCATCATTCCCGTGACCTTAATTCAATATAATTGTGGTCGGCGCAACATGTTTTTCCTCCGTAATTCTCAACTGTTCGTCATGTCGGTAGTCACCCCTTTCTATCCACATCATCTAATTCTCAACTGTTCGTCATGTCGGCAGTCACCCCTTGCTATCCACATCATCATCCACACAGTCCATCCATTGCTTCTCTGGTCTTCCCCTACTCTTACGGCCATCCACATTCATTCTCCTCAAAACTTTCCTCAGGCCATTTTCCTCATTTCTCCGCATCCCATGTCCGTACCATGACGACCGATTTGCGCACAAGTTTTTAGTAACCGTTGCCGCTTTCAGACTTCCTCTTATATGTTTATTCTGTCTATCCTATTTAAATTACCTAAAAACTGCAAGGTAGGACTATCTTAGCATGGTCTTTGGAGCCGAATATTGTTATTAATTCTATAATTTGGACCATGCGAACGATGTGTTGCATGCCCATTATTCACCTATGTTTTGTGCCCGTTGCTAAGTGATAGCCTATGCAACGAAACTTGTAAACATACATACAAACATACATAAACTCACGCCTTCTTCAGAATCTTCAGAATGCCACCTGCTACGATCCTTACATACTCCTTTTGCAATCCTCCTGCAATCATTGTCATCATAAACTTCAAATTATGAGTTGTCTTGAAAGTTTAAGCTTCTGTACTTTGTCTATAATATCTCTTACATGTTCATACTGTTTGTGGGTTTTAACTTAACACAGCTCTTTAGAGAACGAGATCTAAAACTCTTAGTGAGTATTCAATTTATTTTCCTGCCTTGAAGTTTTCATTGCCTATTTTAATGAAGTTTTAGAGATATGAGGAACAGGGTGTAAAGTTCACTCATACTCTTTGAAAAAGGGAGGATCCTCCGACCAGATGGATGTCGTATCTGGTGGGCAACTGCCCGATGATTGTTGTCGGGAAGTTGTATATATGCTATCTGCGCGGTAAACTCTGATTGCGCGATGCAGGATTGATGCGTTAGTTCGCATGTGGCGGTGTAGATGCCGCCACATCACTCCCCTCCGAAGACCGGAGGTCGATAGTGGACTAAGTCTTGTATCTTGCGATGCTTGCCAATGCCAGTTGGGTTCCAGTGGGTTGGAACCGGGTGTCGCATAGTTCGCGGTGAGTCGGAACTGTCTGCGAAGATGCCCCAGTGAGTCGGGGTGGCTGACTGCTGATGTCGACCAGGAGAGGGATTAAGCACTCTGCTTGTGGACCGGCCGAATGTGCAGTGTGCTGTGCCAAGGTTGCTGATGAGGCTGAAGGTGATGACCAGGTATGCGCTTGCGCTGCATGCTGATGGTCAGGACAACTGTTCAAGCCGTGGTTGATGGCTGGCTGTGTGACTTGCGGGAGTGATGATGATGACGTCACGCTGAAGTAGTTGCACGAAGGCTGCGCTGACGTATCACGTCGGGGTCACCAGTGAAGGGATATGAGGAACAGGGTGTAAAGTTCACTCATACTCTTTGAAAAAGGGAGGATCCTCCGACCAGATGGATGTCGTATCTGGTGGGCAACTGCCCGATGATTGTTGTCGGGAAGTTGTATATATGCTATCTGCGCGGTAAACTCTGATTGCGCGATGCAGGATTGATGCGTTAGTTCGCATGTGGCGGTGTAGATGCCGCCACAAAGTAAAGAATTATATTTATTTTCCTACGTTGTGTGTTTATGCAACAAAGATCGTTGACACGTTTATGTAAATATATTTATGTTATATCCACCAACACACGTGGTTCCACTCAAGAAATCTACCATGCGACCAAAAATATTCGTCCAGAAATATTATGTGGGTCAATCGAAAATGACCGTTAATAACTGGGTGTTAAAGATCTTATTAGTTGTGGACATGATAAGTGGCACAAATATTGTCGATCAGACTGGTATGAGCCTTGAATTTTTAGAAATAAAATCCTTATTTTAGGTGCGTATTTCAATTTTTTCATGTCATACGTTTATCTTCGATTTTCCTGTTGTTAGCCAAAATTAAGCGTGTGATCTGTGCAAACTGCAAACTATAAAAAAAAACTGGCTTGTTGAATTTTGCACGACCAGAATAATAATTCGCCCCCAGATGAGAGAAAAATAGATGAATCATTTCCATAAAACTACTTATAACTATCTCATCAAGCAATCTGGCGTGCATTGTACAATCATCTAGTATTCTTTTAATAGATCAATTAAACTCTAATTGTATCAGTAGAAACCTTATAGTTGAGAGAACCAGATGATATTATTTTACAATGACAGATGATTAATGACAGTGGCAAACTACTGATAAGCAAGATAGCACCACGACCACGTGCAACTGTTGTATCAGCTACTTCTGGTACCATAAATTATGATGATAGCGTTAAATATCCATTATTTAATCTATGGAACTTTATTTATGTATCTAGCTAAGCAACCATGTAAGATCTAGCAACAGTCCGTGCTCCATGATAAATTGCTACAAGGATCTTTTGGACCCTGTATGACATTGACCGGGGTGGTTGGTTAACGCTTGCGAAATTGTAACAGAAGTGGTATTGCAAAAACAAGATGGCGCCGTTTGTTCGGATTTGCAACAAATTGTCTTTGTAGCGTTTTACATAAAACTCGTTCCTTCAAAACAACATTGAAAGGTCCTCATCCATTGTTTTCCATCAGGCGAGTTCGAGGAAAAGAAACAAAAGCTTGCTGTTATGCAAATCTGTTTTCATAAGGCAATATCCACACCACCAAAGACGTGATACAAGACGACATATAGTGACGTTAAGACAAAGCACAACAAGTAGCATTATAGGCTGTAAACGTGGAGTACATATACAAACCAACACTAGAATAAGAGAACGCAGACAAAACAACACAACCGGAAACACTCTTCATTAGCAGAATAACGTTTGTCTTTTTCATAGTTAGGGGAGCGGGGGGCACGTTGTTACAACTTTTAGATAGTTGTTAATATGACAAAAGCTATCAAATAAATTATACATTTGATTACTTGTAATGTTAGTATGTTTAGCTATTAAAATATGACTGAAAAATTATTAAAATTTATGTAATTTTTTCACAATGGAGAATTTAATTAAACAAATAGATTGTAACATCTTACCCCGGAATTGGGGCTAGTTGTTACATCATCAGGGCACGATGTTATGGTAGATAAATAAACAAAATCATCAGTGATACATATTTTTATTAGTATTTCAAAACGATATAAACAATAGATTTCACTTTATACAGTCTTCTAACATTTATGAGTAATTATAATATCTATTATGGTAATGATTTAAGTTTTTTTTGTAGAAAATCACTTTGGCAGGAACATTCTTAAATCTTATAAAAAAACACAGACTTAGTCTGCAAATAAAAACTTGTAGTAATTAAATTATTCACTTTCAATAAAATACTTTGGATTCTAAAATTTTTAAGGCACTTAGATTATAGAAAGATAAATAGTAATTTTTATAGAGGTAGGTAACAATATAACATGCAAATATTAAATCAGTCTTCATCAGAATTGCAAATAATGCAAATGAATGAGCAAACATTTCCCGTTACACATTTGACATGGGCCCACGTTTTGCATTCTAAACATTCTACCCAATTTTCTTTTATCGAGGTGCTATAACTTTCGCTACACACTAAACAAAACCATTCATCATCATGATACTGATGAATCTGAATCGGAACCAACATTTTTTTCTTCACCTTTTCTTTTCCTTCTTCGCTCATTTTCGAGGACTTTCCTTTACCTTTACCTTTACCTTTGCCTTATCCTTTAGTTTTGTCACACGTTTTTTTGGTCTTTGCCAGTTTTTCTTCATACTCTTTTTTTAATGAGTCTTTTTCAGGTGTGTCGGTTAACACAGTAAGTTGTTACATGTAACAACTTACCCCAAACAATTGTAACTACTTGCCCCATGGCACATTTTTTAATATAAATCGAAGTCATTATTAATGGATATCGATAGTAGAATAAAACTGAATATTGTGAACTTTCAAGGTTAAAAATTTTGACAAAATAAAAAATATAGTCATCAGGAATCAAAAATTTCGCAAAGGGTTTTTTTACTTACTTGGTTGAAATCGGGACACATGCACACAACCTAGCAGCTCAGCGCTTGGCGGGTCGGATTTGTTTTTATCTAATGCACGATGTTAAAAGAAAACAAATGAGTCCAATTATGTCCCTCAAAGAATTTAAAATCCCGGTAAAAAACGCGTGTAACTTCTTACCCCTGTAACAACGTGCCCCCCGCTCCCATACTGCACGTAAATCCAAAACAAAATGAGGTGGCGATTATAGGAGAAGTAATCAACTTTTCTCGTGTTTTTAGTACACATTCGTATGTAGTAGATGTTCACTATCGGGAGAGATAAGATAAGACCAAAAGGTCTACTTTAAGATCTTGGGATAAAGAACGAATACGGTATATGTATAGGATGAAAGGACTTGGTCTCAAAATCAATGCCCAGTATCTCAACGCAATCACCATAGCATATTTCTGCGACCAAGCAGCTTTGTTTTGGAACGTAATTCATTCCATACAAACACACAATCTCACATAAAATTGTACAGTAAAAATATTGTTCAGTTTTCATTTTGTCTCCGGTGCTTTGACGTAGGGTCCCCGCCTTTGTTTGCCGCGTAATCATGATAAACAACAGCCAGTGTTGTAAGAAAATTTTACATACGTTCTCATTTTTTAATTTCTTTTAGTTTTGCTTTTGTCTCGACTTTTTGCAGGTGGGCGTTAATAACTACGACACAGTATTATACTAATGCAGTTGTTATCGAACACAGAGTTTCTGTAAACTGAGTCTTTCCGTGTCTGAATGGCTGCGAATGTGATGCAGCAGATGCCAATGAGGCGGCTGACCAGGACCATACCCCATGGATGTGCCTGCTACTTTTCCACACATAACAAACATTTACATTAGAAATTACTTTCTTACGTATATATTCATGGTGCACTTTATTTATTGGGTGTTTCGCTTACAAGTTCTATTTTATTTATTAGCTTACTGGACAAGTTAGGAGTTTCGGAGTGCTCCTGTCAATCTTTTATTAGGCTTTTTGTATCCAAAATAACTTCAATCTACTTTCTGCCTACAGAAACTTTATTTTTGCTCATTCACAAAGTTGAATTGAAATTGATTGATGAAATTGTAGCTTGGATTTTTACTACATCTTAGCCAGAACGTTTGGCTACACTTACATTTCCATTTTTGGATTTGGCAGCTTGCAACTACAGTTTTCCATCGTTTTACTATGTAGGCTTGATGCAACATTAAATATTTATCCCGCATTCCAAAAACTATTTGGAATCCGAATAGCAATATTATTTACAACTGTATGATTATTGACAGCCCTTACAAAATATTGTTTGCTCTTTTTTCCATTAAAACTAACCATGTTGTAGATTGGAAATTCTGCTGGTTTTAATTTAATGTGGCGAACATTTTCTGCACGTGTTAAGTTCGGAGGTAGAGCAAACTTAATTACTACGCTCGCGTTATCTCGTTCTTTTACATGTTACCTCTTTTCTGATGTCTTTATAAGCGCATGTGGTACAGGTTGCTTTGATACTGTAGTGACTTAGTAAACAACTTGACTGAACTAGAGTTGTGGAAGGCCAGATAGGCTGTTTAGTAAACATGGCAAAAACCAGACGCAATCTTTGTAGATAAGCTAAAGACCATTGTGGAAATCAATGCAAGAAGCCCAGTCGGTAGTTCTAGCTACAATTATATAAGTTTAAGAGTCGCCAAAATAATTCACCTGTTTTTGTGTAGTATCCTCGAATATTGTACATTACTGACGCGACAGTTCCTATGATCGCTATTCAGTCGCCGCCACAGTTCCCGTGTTGCACTGCAAATATATTCCGTTGTCGAAAATTGACCAGTTGGTTGGAATGTCACCGATAATAGTTTTCTATTCTTGTGTGAGGATTTGCTATATTGGTTAGCGAACAAGCATCTGGGCATTTTCATCTCAGAGAAAAATTGCAATCTCTTGTAATTACACCCTCAAACCGGAACTCTGCTTGGCAGTGTTAATAGGTATGATGGTAAGACTTTCCCAGATAAGCTCCATCACAAAGCGCTCTACTAGGTATTTCATTTCTTCTAGGTAATTTTCATTTTCACCGAACACTGAATTTATACAATGCCACTTTTCCAGATTTGAAGTTACAGAATATCTAGCCAATTAGCTCTGTTTCGCTATAATGACAGTTGATCTGTGAGTGTATGCTGTGCAAGCGAGATGGATGCGAGAGTGGGAGTGCGAGAGTTGCCACCCCCACCCCTCGTCGCCGGCCCGTCGATCATCTGTCCGCCGCCACCCGAGCGCAATCCAAGCCACTCCGAGCGTCACGTCAGTAACAAATAGTAGACGGTACGCTTCGGACGTCACCGTCTATTATTTGTTGTTGCTTCAAAAATCTTGTGAAAGAAAAGCACGGACACTTCCTTGCATTTGTGATTATTGTTGTCATGAATGTAACATAATCAGCCTATTATGTTCCCACTGCTGGGACACAGGCCTCCTCTCTGTGAGAGGGAGTGGGCCGTAATCCACCACGCGGGCCCAGTGCGGGTTGATAGATGTCACATGTCTAAAAGTTTTTAGACATGCCGGTTTCCTCACGATGTTTTCCTTCACCGTATTGAGAGCAGTGGTGATGTGATGAAATAATTTACACAAAGTAAAGCGCCTGTCTCGGTTCGAACCTACGACCTACACCTCGTAAGGTGCGGCCGTTACCACTGGGCCACCACAGCTCACCAACATCGGTTGGAACACGACGCGTCGTCGACCCGGGCCTGGTCCTTGCCGGACGGTGAGCTACCCATTGCTCGCCGTCCGTAAGCCCGTCTGTGCACCTAATTCCGCAATTTCCTCCTCGCGTACAGTCTGATCGTACATGGTTAATGAGTACCAGAGACTTGTACGCGGCTAAAGATAGAGGTATTATTTTTTTTATTCTGGAAGCAGATTTATCTACTACGAGTTTCAGCCAAAAACGTTAAAGCAACGAAAATTTCTTTTTTTCTTACTCTCATAAATAATCGTTTTTGTGAATGTTAATTTAAGACTGGAAGCACAAAAATATGTTCGTTTCTTTAACATTAACAAACATTGTAACAAACTGCCACTTCAAGTTGCCATACGCGTTAGTACAATCATAGATAATATAATACTACGTACAGATACCCAATCCCATACAAAGAAATGACGCCTCCATAAGTCTGGCTATTGAGCTGGCAATTTTACTTCGTAATTTTTTTCAACAGATGGCAGCATCAGCGACTCATTAATTGCCAAAGACTGTAGTTCTACCACTCCATCTAGGAGTGGACCTACTTTTAAAACGTTTCGTGCAATCCTTTTTATCCAAAGTTTTATAGCTCCGGGTTCAGAAAAACATGTTATTAGATTTCTTTTATATTTCTATGTAAAAAATAATAAAAATAATTAAGTTGTTTGATTTAAATAATCTAAATATCTATTGCAAAGAGCTCTAAACGAAATGATTAACAGATCATCATTTTATGGGCTCGATATGAAGTTTAGGCTACGTTCATGATTTTCTTGAAAATATGTGCAATAGGAGTGTAAATAGATAAATCAGTATTAAAATAAAGTTTTGACTTTTACCCATCATAATTCAGCCAAAATTCTGCCTATGCTGCCATCTATGTTTTTTTTTCAAGGCTAATTATAAGTTGTTCGAGTTGAGACCCCATGGTACAATTTAGCTGTAATCGGGTTGTCTATGTTTGGGCCACATTCTGTGCCGCTGATTATATTTAATTACGATTTTCACTTTTCGCGAATGTTTGAATGTATGCTTTTTGCACAATCATTGCCATGACGGCTTAACAGATTTAATTGGCAATTAGGAATACACACACCCTCACGTATACTCCTTTTGCCTCGTTAATGTTCATACATCTGGTCACAGACGCGCGCTGGTTGCGAGTACTACGCATGTGACCTTTCTGAAGAACATCACCAATAATGTCATGTCCTCCTAGGGCGTCCCCTCCGCCGCTCCCCACTCACAATTAGGAATATTGAGTTCTGAGAAAGGACAGGTTCATTCAATATTCAGTAAGAACACAACTTTTCTTTCAAAACAATTGAAGAAACTTTTATTCACCGGAATAAAAGTGTTTTCAGGTTTAAGGAACTTTCAGAGAACTTAGCACTCAGTTGGTCCGCAAATCGAAGAAGCTGACAATCGCATACGTTTTTTTTTTAACTGAACTTGGCCTCTTTGACTTATTAATGGTTTTTCTTATGCCCCGTTTGCGATTGTAGGGTAATAGGGCGAGCTTCACTCTCTTGAGACTAAGTTTCGGTGATTAACCCAATTAAATGCACTGAACTTTGCATAATATAAAGACCGCTTAGTAGTTTACTCACTAAACGACTACTCCACTATAAAAATACAAGCATACTGCAACTTCAATTTAAACCAACCACTGCACACAAAAAGCAACCTGTGAACTCAAGATTCATTATCGCTCAACGACAAGAAAAAATACTAAGAACATTTTTGTGAGCACTTTCCAAGGGTACCTACTCGCCATTTACACAGTTTTGAAGGGAGACTTCGTCCCGGGGTTGAAATTAACGCCCCCAAATAGATGGATTACTACGAGCCTTTGATAACGAACATTTTTAATTGGTCCCCGTGCCTGTTTTGCTGCCCTGTTGCATGTTTTTATTCGGTGTTTACGTGTCGAATGGGATTTTTTATAGCTTAAGGAGCAGGTAGGATGTGCTCAGCGAAATATGGATGGTTAAATCTGAGTGGCGGGTTTTTTCAGAGATGTCGTAAATTTTGAAATTTCCTCCAATTTACAACCTGAGTAATACTGCATTTTGTAGTTCGTATGGTGTCTAGACCGGAAAAAAAAAGTGATAGTAATTATTGCTGACGAATTGAAATTGAAAATGATAATGAAATGGTTTGATTTCGAGTTCTACTTTTATCGGTTCCAAATTTTAATACACTCGAGCCACCGCAGATGTTGCTTTGTTTACTATGTTTTATCTTAAAAATGTATATACATATAACTTGCTTATGCTCGTGGCTTTGCCCGCGTTGATATCGTAAACTAACCTACGGGAACATGGTACCGGGACAAAAACAAACCTGTATTCTTCCTCAGGATGCTATCTATCTCCCTACCAAATTTTATTTATATTGGTGCAGAGGTTTAGGCGTGAAAATGTAACATACAGACAGAGTTACTTTCGAATTTTATTAGTAAGGATGTACGAATGCGATATCAGCATAAACTGGTAATGTATAGCTTGATTGATATCTTTCGTAATGTAAATACGGTTTTATGAAAACAGTGAAAAGTGACTGACTGACGTAGGTAACCATTTGAGCACTAATATTGTTTGACTCTGGTATGAAACTACCATAATTGGTTGCTTGGATTTCGTTGCCATTTGTTCTATCTTAAAGGACTTTGTTAATAAGTTCATGCCATTCATGCTGACTGCCTGGAGCATGCAAGGTGCGTAGGACGTACATTTAGGGTACACGTGTAGAATCTTTTTCAAACAAAATTAAAAAAAAAATCTTTTTCACTAATTATTTCCACAAAAAAATATAACATTTCAAGTATAGGCCACCCCCAGACCCTTCCACCCGCTTCCAGTCGCCCTTGCTTTCGATCGCAGGTGATCCTCCCGCCTGCGCAACGGTCTTCCTCTCTTCCTCCTCCCCTCTCTCGGATACCATTTAGTGACTTCTGTGGCCCATGTCTCTAATTTGCTTCTGATCTGATCTGAAGAAACTCAAATGGAGGATCTTTTAATGCCCCTAAATAAACTGCAAAACTTTTATAATACATAAATATTTGAGCTAAAACTAAACTTGGGCCATAACGTTTTTACAATCCGGTTCTAATAACCTGTCATTATGGACATTAGCACCATTATCGCTTAGTCTACGAACTCATTATTATTGTCAAACTTCTTTTGTTTTGTCAAACAACTTTGTTTAGTTTTCTTCTTTAATATTAATTTTATGCTACTTTTCCGAATTTGTTTTTATTAAGTGATTAATTGTCAGTTTTGTTTACTGTACGTAATGGAAGGTTTTATTGCCAGTCGCCTTATAATTTACTTAATTACGTATTAGAAGCTAGATAGCTACTTTTTCTTTTATTATTGAGCTCTCAGAATGTATCATTCTACTCTCTTTAATCTCTAGAATTTTCGTAAGAATCTCAAATGACTTGGAAACCACATAATTGAACAATTATGCAAGCCACTGAGCCGTTGAGCTTATGCCTTACATGAACTTGCATGTTAAAAAAACACTGGATCTCTCATAACTGCATATCATGGGCTTGTGGCGTCGATCCTCAGGTATGGCATCTTTTTTTTGGGGAATTCCACCAACAAAGATCTTGTAAGCAGTGCGTAAGGGCTATGTTCGGCTTAAAACCTACCGATAGTTCTTACCATCTTAGAGAATCTTACCATTGCCATTACTGTATATATTTGAAGTGGCTGTCTTCCTGAAACACAACAAAATCCTTTTTGTGTTAGCATCTGAAGCTTTCAATCGTACACATAAACATACACAAAAGTCGTCTCTGTGTTCGCAAAACTAATACTGCCTAAATGTATAAGAGTATTTTTCATAGGTCACCCGTCGTTTATAATCAATTCCAAAGGAGTTAAAATAAAACATGTTAACTTGTTTAAACAAAAATTTAAAAAAACTGTGATATGTTAAAAATGTTGTTATAATGTCTCAGATTTTTACAGATAAATTTTGACCAACAACAACCTATTAACAAAATGATTTGTTACTTAGAAATAAATCTAACTTGACTTCATGACGTAACTCTACCATAATTATACTACAATATTAATGTATTTCTGACTTTAAGCATTTTTTTGTTTTATTGTGAAATATTTATTATTTGTTGACATTTTGTTTTTTATTGTTTGCTGAATTCACTTTAAATAATTATATTAGGCTTGAAGTTAATTACTAAAAATCACCTGTAACCACCTGTATGTTTTCTTTATGATATCCTGCATGCACGTTTTTATTCTTGTATGGGTACACATGTTTGAGCAAATCAATCTTATCTTATCTCACCTCCACGCGTTCCTGTGAAAAAGGGTCTTGACAAACAGATTGATAGATAGATATACGGTCAACGAAGTGATCCTATAAGGGTTCCGGTTTTTCCTTTTGAGGTACGGAACCCTGAAAAGCAATCAATGCTCTTAAAATATAAAGCCGTTTTTTCGTTACCCTGTATATTTTCTTCCATTTTCGTTCCGAAATGACTCGTTGATATCATTACACTCCACACTTCATTACAAACGGTTCTGCGAAGTATTCGGGGCTGAAGAGAGGGTACCAACACTGTTGGAGCGTCTGCGAAGCAGCGCAGCCATTAGCGGCATCGATCTGAGCTATTGTTTTACATAGGGTGGGGTTTCAATGATGGCGATGAGCGGACGAGATCATAAGGGGGATTTTAAACAACTGACAGTTGGGTCACCACCAAACCATGCCTCGTTGCAGGCCCGACTGCTGAGTTCGTGGTCCTGGGTCAGGCAGGGTTGAAGGGCTTTTTTTTTTTAAATCTCCGTAGCCCAGAGTTTGGATTAGTGCTTGGTTAATTGCCATTAGGCTATTATAATAATTTTAACTTGAAATATAACTGGCGAAATGTGGATGTGAGTACAGTACATTTCTGCATATCCTTTCAGGGATTATTAGCGTGATGTTACATACTTCCATCGTGTCAAAAGGAAACAATGTATGTTTACCTATGAAAAGTGGGCTTAATAGTAAATAGCGTGTTGGTTTGTACTGCGGTAATAGTATTTTCATGGCAGAAATACTAACAACGGTTTGTAACGCGAAACCATGTCACAAGACTTCGCAGTACTTATTGTAAATCTGTTTTGTTTACTTAAATAAAGACAATAATAACACCTTAATTGTTCAAGAGAGAGAAAATAAATTCAAATAGCACTGGTGACTAGGATTCCCTGTGTTGGTTTCTCTTTCACCTTAATAATTTCATTGCATTTGCTAGTTGCATTCAACTTATTTATGAAAAGAGTTCAGTTAACTAAGTCTCTTGAGAAATTCTAGATCGGGATAAGTCCACTAATTAGTCCCTATGGAAATCACTACAAGGCATACAATTGAATTAATGTTCTTTACTTCAAAATCAGCCGTGCCGGCCATGTCTTTAGACGGAGAGGCGGTCGATGGAGCAGACATGTGCTAGAGTGGAGCCCGCGTTTGGGCAAACGTAGTGTGGGACGCCCTGCGGCACGGTGGGTCGATGATTTGAAGAAGGTGGCTGACAGCGAATGGATGCGGACTGCTCAGGACCGGGATAGTTGGCGCTCTTTGGGGGAAGCTTACGTTCAGCAGTGGACAGTAATTGGCTGATGATGATAATAACTTCAAAACCTAACCTATCTTCTTTTCTTGACGAAAACTAAACATTTTGAAGATTGAAACGGTTTAGATCATGGTTCTTTTAACCTTATTGTGCCCACCGCCAACTTTCGAGTTTTTTTTTTTCTATAGCCACCTATTTTTTTAACTTACCAACTGTCGTGAATCTGAAACAGCTCTTGCCACGATTATAGTACTTATTATACGAGTAATTTTACATACTTAGTCATTTTATAACATCCCATCTCTCTACGCCTTCTAATTTTCTCTGGGTCATCTACTACCCCCTGAAAGTCTCAAACGTCCACGAGAGGGCGTTGAAATTGTTTATTGTTTAAGAAATTACATTCGAATGCGTCGATTCCTGGAACTCACACTAGGATTCCCTGTGTCGTGAAGTCCAGGCTCCTTCGTTCCGTTTATATTTAACTGCTATACATGTAATCGGTATATTTAAGTTACAATACATTTCTTAATTTCATATAATCTACTCGTAATCTTGTAGGAAAGAAATATAAAATAATAACGAATGCACAAAGAAAACAGTAGATAATCAAGTATGTATGTATGTTGAGTATGATTGATTGGCGTTATCGCCCACGTTAAGAAGTTATGGTTCATATAATATATGGTTATCAGTCAGTATTATATAGATACGTACAGCATCCACTGGGTTGTGGATGTCAGACCGGCAGTCGCTCCATGAAAAATACTGGTGTCCGGTTAGACTAGAAGCCAACCTAAACATTGTACGGAAAAGGCAGATGATAGGTAATTGGTAATTACCAAGTTCTCATTTGCATTTCTATAGTATCTCAATCCGCTCCGCTTACCGCTACCGCTAGCAATGTGACCCAACATTTTTAAGACGACTGCGCTATCATTATCGAATTTCATTTTCCACTGAGAGCGCTGAAATTCAGCTGAAATATTACGATAATATTTTTATTGTTGACCGTTTTATAATAGTGTTGCACGAACAATGTCAACTATACACGTTTTTTGAGATTATTATTATTATTATTATACACTTGAACGTGAGCTTTCTTTGCTTTAAGGCTATTTTACTTTTATTTCGTTTTGTGTTTTTTAGCGTTATATAAAAGCAATTTTTATCAACTCACGCAATATTGATACTGTTTAAGATTGTATTTTTACATTGTAATAATCGTTTTTCAGAAGACAAAAGCAAAATGTTTTACAGGTTTTTCATTTTATAAAACGCTCTTAAAGTATGTTCTTTTTTATTATATCGTGTTTAGATATCGTTACCCATCACGTCTGCAGAGTTTCTCTAGCTAATTGAATTTGTTTAAAATCACGTTTAAAATTAAATAAAATCATTTTTATCAGTAAATAAATTCATGTTTAACATTAAATAAAATCGAGTGTCGTAGGTGTGGGACACCCCGTAACCGGTTGTACGAAGTTCCTTTCGCTTTTCCACACTTGGTGAATGAGAGATGAAAACTTTTCTGAAGTAACAAAAGTGTCGTGAAGGACAAAATGTTACCCCTTTTTCGGTGTAGCTCTCATTGGTCCAATGAGCACAAACAAAGGATATAAATATAATATAAATCACAATAATAAAAGGTTATTTTATGTGTGCTCCTACACACATGGCATGCACATATACTAGTTGTAAGTAAACACATTAAAAATACGAATTGAGAAAATAAATGATGAATGATGAAATTCAATATAAAATTTGAGAAAAACATACAATTACCTGTAAGCTTGAGCATTCATAAAACAGTAGTGAAAATAGCAAACAAGGGAAAAGAAATGCCTGAGTTTGAGAAAAAAAATACACGTCAAGACAGCAAGTAAAACGTGCGATAAGGAATTTCGTTCCAAAAAGTGTCCCAATAAAGCTTCCTACTGTTCTAGGTTCGCCTAACATAATTTATCTGCGCTGCGAAGACAGCGGTCTCTATGATTATGGAGTTCCATCTCGTTTGCTGAATTTCAGCCACAATTTATTGCTGCCATATTTTTACGAGCCATTGTTTTTATTGGCCGCTGGTTGATACACCGTCTTATCTTTTATTTTATGTCTGTCATTGTTGGGTCAATGTCGTAATAGGTAAGTACATATAGATAGTTAAGTACATATAGATAGTTCTACTCAGAATCACAAACTGGAACGTTTTCTTTAAGTAAAGACTCTGCAGCAATGTCTGAAGAATTATGAGATTTAGTAGCGGATTCGGGAAACTCTGCAAATAAATTTTCAAAGGCTTCGGCGATTTGAGAATCTGATTAAATTATATTATCATCAATAGCAACACTGTAGTCACTACATCAGTTATATGACCTTTTTGTTACACTATTAATGATACTTCATGTCATTTTAATTACATTACTGCTGTTTTAATTTTTGAACTCAAGTAACGTGACTTGTTCATACTACAAATAAAATATTAATAATTAAATAAATATAATATAAATTAAATTCAACAGTGTTTATACAAGTCCGTTCATCATACAATTCATAAAGTCGTTTTCTACTTTTATGTATACCAATGGTGTTCCAGTCACTAAAGGAAGCGTTACTATTAATCGAGAATGTATTTGGAATGAATGTGTTATCGAATTGTGTGCAATACATATTAAACAATATACGTAATTTTCGTGTTTTTTCAGAATATCTGAAAATGTTTCTTTACCTTAAAATAATCACAATTTAAAAACATGATGTATGAAACAATCTATTTGTATTCATAACTTATAATGAAACCGAACGCCTGTCAAAAAATTCATAGCAAGCAGTGACGTTACATCGAATACAGAACGGAGTAACCGCAGGCGCTCACAGGCGACAGGTTTAGTTTAAAAAAGACATACGTATGTGGCTTGTTTTAATTCAACTCATTTCCAAGTTGGTTAACACGGAACCAAAATTCATAGTTAAGTTATTCCAGTACCAGTATACTGGTGTATAATTAAATTCCTGTTAAATGACTCCAGCTATGATCTTGTTGTGATCATTAGAACTTACCTATAAAGAGGGGTTTGAATGTTTTATGAATTTCAACCTGTAATTTTCGAAGGTAATTAAATCTCTTGAATCAGTTAAGATGTCCATTTTGTAGTCCCGAACGACCTACCGATAGCAACAGCAGTACAAACAAGTTAAATAAATATGTACCAGTTTGACCAGCCGGGTCACCCGATAAGGCTGAATGTCTTGCCGACAGCCTAGAGTCCCAATGTTCTCCCAGCTCCCAACCAGTAGACCAAGCTCACCTGAACAAGGTCGACGCTGAAGTCGAACGAAGAGCCTCCCTCCCTCCCGTCGAAGACCCTGATGATCCTCTGCCTCCCGTCACTCCAGACGAAGTGCACGACATCATTAAAGGGCTCCACGCTCGTAAGGCCCCCGGTTCGGATGGTATTACCAATAAGGTATACAAACTCCTTCCTGCCCCGCTAATAATGCTTATGACCGCCATCTTCAATGGCGCCATGAGCAACAACATCTTCCCACAAGCGTGGAAAGAAGCAACAGTCATCGGTATCCCAAAGCCAGGCAAGCCAAAGTCTGAGCCCTCCAGCTACCGTCCCATTAGCTTACTCAACGTTCTCGGCAAAATCTACGAGAGGCTTATTTATAAGCGTCTCAAAGACTACGCCGAAGCAAAGAGCCTCATTCCCAACGAGCAGTTTGGTTTCCGCCCACAACACTCGAGTATCCACCAGGTCCACCGTATCGTAGAGCACTTGTGCGCCGGTATGCAGCGTAACGCGACGACGGGTGTGCTATTCTTCGACATAGCGAAAGCCTTCGACAAAGTCTGGCACAACGGCTTGTTATACAAGCTTTACCAACTAGGAGTGCCAGATCGTCTCGTACTCATCTTACGAGACTTTTTGTCAAATCGCACCTTCCGCTATCGCATCGAGGGTGCACTCTCGTCCCCTCACCCTATTCGCGCCGGTGTCCCTCAGGGTTCCGTCATATCTCCTCTAGTTTTCACGCTGTTCACCAGCGATATCCCACAGAGTAAAAAGGCTCAGTTGGCTCTCTTCGCCGACGACACTGCCGTTTACTATACCGGTCATTGTCCCAATGCTATAGCTCGTACTCTCCAAACCTCCGCAAACGTCTTAGGCGCTTGGTTCCGGAAATGGAGAATCGAGGTCAACCCCGATAAGAGTCAGGCGGTTCTCTTCTCGAGACGTCGTCGAGCCCCACCCCCCCTTCCCAGTCCGATCACTATGTACGGCAAGCCAATCCCTTGGGAGAAGCAAGCCAAATACCTAGGCGTGATCCTTGATCAAAACTTAACGTTCAAAGAGCACATTAAGGCTGTTCGCGCGCGCGCCGCTTTCGCTCTTGGTAGACTCCACTTTATTCTGACAGCCCGTTGCAAACTGTCACTTAAATGCAAGCTGCGCATCTACACCGCAGTCATCCGTCCCATCATGACCTATGCCTGCGTTGTATTCGCGCACGCTCACCCACGTCATCTCCATAAGATGCAGACCCTCCAGAACCGTTTCCTCAGAAAGGTCACGGGTGCCCCCTTCTATGTCCGTAATATAAATCTCCACATCGATCTTAAAATGCCTACCATAAACCAGTTCATGAAACGCTTATCGAAGCGTTTCTTTGACTGTGGCATAAAACACCCCAACCCCTTGATCTCAGCGGCCGCCCGCTACACTCCTTCCCGTATTAGTAGTATTCGCCGACCAAGGCATACCTTAATCGCCCCCGACGACGCCACTACCCTCCTGCAGGAGAGTAGTAAGGCAACCAGCACGCATCATAAGCCCAAAACCCGATCGCCGTCCTACCGTCCTCGCCGCCGAGGCCCGCCGCGACGCCCAAATCTACGCCCCTCCCGACCCTTGCTCGAGCCAGCCCGCGCCGCTGAGCCTGTAGCTTTAAATTCGTCCCTAAATAATATCATACCTGATCCAGCTAGTCATTTGCTGCCCTCTTCCAGCGACGCCCTAAGCCGAGGTTCGTACCCCACAGGGGGTGCCCTTAGCGTGTAGTCGCTTAGTTTTTAGTTAGTATTTAAGTTTAAGTCCTGGCTGGAGGCCTTAATTTATTAGGGAATCCACAGGCAAGTCCGTCTAAGCAGACGACAACCTCATAGGTTGACCTGCGAGATGCCATTTATAAAAAAAAAAAAAAAAAAACCAGCCGGGTCAAAGGCCGTTTAGTAATTATGCAAGACCAAACAAACACGAATACCAATCGTAGTTTCTTGCCCTCTTAATTGTATAAAGCCTTATGGTGCTATCTGTCCTTAATAGCACGCAAACGTTTAAATACGCACGTTCCGTACAAGTGTAAATTAACCTTTTATGCGACCATGAAACCGGTAGGGGTGTATAAAATAGGTGTGCATGAGGTATATTGTAAGGGAAACATAGAATATTATATTTAATTCATTTTAATCAAGCAATTTTGTTTAATTATTTTTCGAACATCGCAAGGTTCATGGTAGTTTACGATATTTAAGAGGCTGACAAGAGCTAAAGCGATAGAGAGCGCGCGATGACTTATTGCAAACAATGAAGCAATTACCTATTTACCAAAAATTTATTGATTGGACTAAAAAAAAAAACACTATAACGTTAAAATGTTGCTTGTAGAATAATCTGACAAAAAATCAGAATGATTGCATGCATCATCTTTAAAACATAAAAAAAAATTAGGTAATTTCGTGTTTTTTTTTCCATCCTGAAGAATATCATATTTTTCTGATTTTGTTTACTGCAGTGGATCATATACTATTAGTAATAGTTAAGATCCTCTAATCCCCATAAGTTGTTGAAGTCATAAACAAAAACATCTGAGATGCATGAAAGCTGATGCATTGAAAGCTGTTATGAAATCAAAACATAATTTAATCTAAGTAAATTACTATTTACTTGTTTTCTATCATGATTCGTGATTGCTATACAAAAGTTTCTTAAATTTCTCCCGTAAATACGTTGAAATCTTTTATCCAACTAAACTAAATAATTTCGGTAAATAAATGATATCATTACCTCTTATTTTCCTCTTCAGACAAGGCCCAGCCATTTTGCCACAATCAGATAAACCCTGACAAAGTGCAGTCAGTTGCTCTGATAGGATACCCACATTTGTGCCCGCAATCTGAGGGCCCATTGTGAGGGTGCGGAGTAAACTACACACTATCTGTCAAAGTAGGGTAGGCAGGAGTGTGGCTGAGGTAACCGAAGCTGAAGGTTAATGAAGGGTTGAGGGTAGATGGTGAAATAGGAGTGTTTGTATTTGACGTGTTTGAATGACGGGATGGAATGGTATATTTTGAAGGTTACCCATTTGATAAAGGTGTTTGAATCTATGGAAAAACTGTTTGCACGAAGTATTCTTGAGAAGTTTAGTTCTTGGGTTCGAATAGCGTCTTTAGATATCCCGAATAACTGGTACATCAGCCCTTTTATCTTGAAACTTTAACTTCAGATTATAACGTCCACTGTATGTAGGTTTATAGAAATCTAGCCTTTGCCCGCGTGGAGGTCGGAAATAATGACAACGAAACGTATCATCGTGAAAGAAAAGTAATCCATGTTCTTACCCGAGTCATAATCTATCTGTGTGCAAAATTTTATCAAAATCCGTTCAGCCGTTTTGGCGTGAAAGCGTAACAAACGAACTTACTTTCGCATTTATAATATTATATATATAGAATCTGATTTCAGATGTGAGTTTCTTTTTGCGGAAGGGATGCCAAAGTTTGTGTGCTTTAACTTACTGACTTATAAATTTCGAATAATATACTAGTTCTAGTTGTGAATGCCGATTTGTATTAGCACTACTGTCCCTCATGTATATGAAGGAACTGTGGCTGTTAATGCTTTGGATGTTAGTATAATAATTAGTATTTTCACTGACATTGCCCTACCCAATTTACTGGCACAATAAAACACAGAGGTGGCTTATTAAAATCGGGACCGCGACCTGGATGTGTTTGCAAAACCAAAACATTAACAAGCAGATGAAATATGTAATAATAAAATATCACGAACCCAATTTTGTTAAACCCTTTCCAAACATTAATTAAAGCCGCGTTAATGTAAGTACAGGCCACAATATAACGAGCAATAATACAATCCCAGGCTTCGTACATTTAAATATTTGATTTTACAACGTTATAATTATTTCGGGGAGATCAAGGCCAGGCCTTGGGAAACACAATAGCTGATTATTATAATTGTGAAAATGGGTGTGACGTATGTTGGTCCAATCTTAAGGGTTCGACTGTCTTAACGATTTCTGGTTCGAAATAAATCCTAAATCAGTAATAGGAGCAGCGGTGGCCCAGTGGTAGCGGCAGCGACTTACGAGTTGTAGCTCGTAGGTTCGAACCCAGACAGGCACTTTACTTTGTGTAAATTATTTCATCACCACTGCTCTCAAAACGGTGAAGGAAAACATCGTGAGGAAACCGCCATGTCTTAGAACCAAAAAATCGAAGACATGTGACATCTGTTAACCCGCACTGGGCCCGCGTGGTAGATTACGGCCCACTCCTTCTCAGAGAGAGGCCTGTGTCCCAGAGGTGGGAACATAATAGGCTGATTATGCGGTAATTCTAGCTTATTGAAATTAGGGTCGGTCGATGGGAATTCGTCAAATACGTAATTGTTATCAGAAATAAATAGATAATATAACATTTATTGCCGAGACAATAGGAACAGGCTGTTTTTAAGTCATTGAAATGAAACCAAGATAAATGCGTACAATAAAGGAATAAATATGTTTTTATTTGCACTTTATCATTTTTCCCGACGACGTCATTGATAATAAAAATGACAGTTGACACCCTACGTACCTACCGATAGATTCAAAGGGATACTCCACTGAAAAACTTTAGATTTCGTGGTCGAACTACAAGAACGGGCAAAAGTTTAAAAAAAATGAAATCTTTTGTTTTCTCTTTTTCAGTCAATAATATATCTACACCAGGATTACAGGATGTGACCGGAATAGTATCTGGTTATTTATAACATGTGATTGGTCGAAATGTCTGGTTGTGTAGGTACCTAGTACCTAATCAATAATGATAGACGTTCCCGCAAATAGACGCCACGACACGCGGTGCCTTTTTGTCGCGTCGCGACTGTTCGTACGAGCCTAAAGTCAATTCGTCTTCTTAAGTATAAGTACCTATAACCACAGATAATATAATACTACGTACAGATACCCAATCCCATACAAAGAAATGAAACCTCCCTAAGTCTGGCAATTGAGCTGGCAATATTTAGTCCTCAAATTCTTCAACAGATCGCAGCATAAGCGACTCACTAATTGCCAGAGACTGTAGTATTACAACGCCATCTAGGAGTCGACCTACTTTTAAAACGTTTCATGCAATCCTTTTTATAAAAAGTTTTATAGTTCCGGGTTCAGAAAAACATGTTATTAGATTTATTTTATATTTCTATGAAAAAAAAAAATAATAAAAAAACCTTGTTTGATTTAAATAAGTAACAAAATTGGAAACTAATGAGGCTGGACCAATTGAATAAAACGCCATCTATTGCAAAAAGCACTAAACAAAATGATTAACAGATGGCTACTTTTAACATATAGAGGGTTCGAATTATAGATGAAGGCTTCCTTTATATTTAATTTTTAAAATACGTGTATTATGAGTGGAAATAGATAAATCTGCACTAAACTGGGAAGTTTAGTCTTTTACCAATCATAATTCAGTCAAAATTCTGCCGTATATAGCTTTTTAATGATTGATAATTTCATAATGGTTACCTATGCTGCCATCTATGAATTTTTTTCAAGACAAATTATAATTTGTTCGAGTTGAGACCCCATGCTATAACTTACGTCCCAGGTGACATTTATAAATAATAAAAGGAATAAGATTGAAGATGTAATTTGGTTATGGACACACGGCTACATATCAAGCTGTATATTTCCAGTGCTGATCGCGCATTTTAAAGGTTGAGCGTTCAATGACAGGTCTGCTTATACTGGAAATGTATAGCTTGATATGTAGCCGTGTGTACAAAAAATATTTAAAAAAACTGCAATTTAAGTTATTTGTCAGCAGTCATTTACAATTTTGAATTTCGAATCAGTGCTTCGATCACTTACGTCACCCTCCGCGCTAAGTGTCGTATCTCACAAACTGACGTATCTGCACTGACATTACCTACGTGTTCCTTTCTTTGTTTCGAAAAGTTCTCTCTAATCGTCATAACTGTGTCGTTAACCGTTTAGAAGAGAAACACGAATTTTGTTTTGCGTATCTGCAAAAGGAGGGAAAAGATATTCTCACTACCTTTCGTATGTACATACTGCAGTTTGTGAGACTTTTTTTCTTTTCGTCACGATTCAAAATGACCAAATGACCGATGTATGTACTTACTTAAGGCACTTAGCAATAATTTTTGTCTAAAATGTTTACACTTATATTATACGAATATGAAGCTTACTGCTATGACATTAGGCGTCAAATTCGTAAAAAAAAAGTTTTCGATGATTGTAGTGGGTAGAAGGAAATCTTCAGTCACAGCGTGAGTTTATTGTGAGGCATGTCAAAAAAGAACCTGTTAAATGTCGCACTACTGGACCGAAACCTAGGAGGCAAACTACTTTTCAATATGTTTTTCCTCTTCGGAAACAGTCTCTCCAAGTTTGCCAAACGTTTTTCTTAAAGACATTGTGAAAAGATTTTCTTTATGACTAGCCACGGAGAAGTGATTACACGCTCTCTCTCTCTCATAGAAGACGGGTGTCTGGTCTCTGTTTTCTGGAGAGAGGAAATAGGACTTCTCAATCCGACACCGCCCAAAATTGATGACTTGTTGGCACCATCAACAGGGGACACCCGTAGCATGTGGCATTATTTACGTCAGTTTCTTACTACGAGTAATTATGACTCATGTCATGATACCTTTTTGTTTAATTAATTTAAAGTTGATTTTACTAACTGGTTGTTTTTAGAATATAGCTGTCTACCTATGACGATTTCTAGTTCATATGTCCAATAAATAAGACGATTGACTGACTGCTTTAACCCTAGGTAAAGCTAGTCCAATTAAAAACAAATATTTATACAAAAACTGTGGTTGTGGCATTAAAGTAACTAAGACCTAGTTGCTAAAAGTTTATACTAAGCATTAAGTCCGCCTCTGTATATTTGTGTGCTTATTGTATTAAATAAATATATTTTAATAATGGTTAAGTCTCAATTCATCTCATTACTTATAGTTTAATACATAAAACACATTGCTAAATTGCAGAAAATGCTAAAACATTATTTTTTGTAACTTCTGAAACTTACTAATTTGTATTTTAAGCTTACGAACGAATATTTTATTACTTTTAGTAAATTTATACGCTATTGAATCAGGGTTATTTATATTTTTATGCTAAATAATCACGTCGTAAGTGTCGTCGAAGACACAAGTTGTAAAACATAGTTCTCACAGAGTGATGTATCTGCTTAAAATGAATATAAATAAAAAAATAGATACCATAGGGCTTTAGAGCAAATACTCACTTGAAGAGTACTCAAACTCAAACTCAAATCATTTATTTCAATTAAACCATTTACAGGCACTTTTGAATTGTCAAGGAGTCGGTCAGTCAGAAATATGAAGCTAGTTGCCCATTCCAAAGCGTAGTAGGTACCTATGGAGTAGAACGGGCAAGAAAATCCATGGACACTCTTTTAAATAATAATGTTTTTACATATATCTTAGTTACATCGATTAATGTTGACACTATAAGTGAGAACGATGTACAAAAAACCGTACACGTTAAAAGCGTCCAGAGTGCATCAAAACATAATTAAAAACAATCCAGCTAATTAATTATTAAAATAAGCCGTGGCAGCTAAGAGATGACCAGTCCCAACTGACGGCGCCCGTTCACGAACATGACGCATGGATCAGCACCACGCCAAGAGCAATATCAAAAAGGTATTAAGTCATTAATAAAGCCACAACTTACGCAACTACAGTAACATGACTGTAGCGCCCGACCGAAAAACGGTTGCCCTGGAAAAGTATCAATTGTTGGTTACGACAGTTAGCAGGGAGGGTGACGAGTCTTATACAGTTCTGAAAATGTGCTGTCAATGACATTGGCCTGTCGTGCCGTCCCATTCCGGGCATAAAGTGAAAAGTCATAAACTATGGAATGGGCGTATTTCATAGCTTTACGTGCGCAGACGCTGGCCGTGATTTATGCCTCAGATATTATGGCGAATGATGCTTTACATAAGTATGAATGTTATTCCTGTAATGCATTTTGTGTCTAACTGTACCCACATAAATGAAGTGAACATTCCCTGGCGGCTACGTTATGGTCCGTTGTTTTGAAAACTGGTTGTTAATTGTTTATACTTAGTTGGTTGCTTATGTGTCACTTCGTTTTACTAGTAATAAGTATGTATGAAAAGGTAATTAACTAAAATACACTTCTTCACGCCCGTGTTTTGCCAAGGGTTAGAGGTGCACCTATACTACCCACATTTCGGCATTTTTCTTAGGTCCCATGTAATAGGGGGCGAGCCTATTGCCATGAACCGGGCATAAATCCAGAATTGAACCCAGGACCTCAAGGTCAGCAGTAGCGCTTGTGTCTACTAGTCTGCTAGACCAACAAGTCAGTGTGTCACAAACCCGGTCCTTAAATGCTGTAATTATTCTACGTCTATTTTCTTAAACAGCCAAACGAGTATTTTAAAAAAAAAAAAATTTTTGCAGGTAATTATTAAGACACCCTACTTACTGTTAGTGGTTTCCTGCGGTGCCGTAGTATCTCGCGTAGGTAAGTAAGTATATACTTGTGTTTTTTCAGCAAATGTTTTTAATTACTGCATCTGATGGCCAGTCTTTGCACTGTCAAATCAAAAGTCAGACGTTGTGATTGGTTGACCAAAAAAAGCTAAACCAATCACATTTGAGTTTATATTATCTAAGCCTGAACACTGTTAATATTTATTTAAGATTAGGCTGTTAAAAACAAAATGTTTTTAATTACTGCATCTGATGGCCAGTCTTTGCACTGTCAAATCAAAAGTCAGACGTTGTGATTGGTTGACCAAAAAAAGCTAAACCAATCACATTTGAGTTTATATTATCTAAGCCTGAACACTGTTAATATTTATTTAAGATTAGGCTGTTAAAAACAATTACCGTAGCGTAGACATAGGACAACTGCCAGTGCTAGGTAACAACTAGGACGAGAACAGGTTCGTCCCAAACCACATGAGAAGCGACCTCATACCAACATGCGAATTATCAGTCGATGTACAACCGAACACCTTTGCCCTCTTTGGGGATTAAGTTAAAATGTGAATGATGTACCTAACTAATATTTTGTAACAATATTAATAATTAATAGTGTTACAAAATATTAATAATTTAAAAGAGTTAGAGTATGTTTTGCTGCACTCTGGACGCTTTTAACGTGTACGGTTTTTGTACATCGTTCTCACATAAAGTGTCAACATTAATCGATGTAACTAATATATTTGTAACAACAAACTTATTTAAAAGAGTGTCCATGGAGTTTCTTGCCCGTTCTTCTTCGAATGGGCATCTAGCTTCATATTTCTGACTGACCGACTCCTTGACAATTCAAAAGTGCCTGTAAATGGTTTAATTGAAATAAATGATTTGAGTTTGAGGTTTCTATGTAAAATCATATAAAAGAGTGCGACGATCGCTTTTGGTTAGGACGCGGCGGAATAAATAAAGTACCTACTTTGAGGTTAAAAATAAAATGCGACGTCAAAAGAAAGTGTACAGCTGTGTGAAGTAAGCTAGGAAACAAATGAATGCTTTTAGTTTCAAGCGAACCATACCATTATTTTTTACAAGTCATTTTCAGTCACAAGTTCTGAAAATCCGTATTTATTGTACACACGGCTTCAGATCAAACTATACATTTTCAGTATAAGCTGACCTCTCATTGTACGGAAATCCTATACAATGCGAGATCAGCATAAGCTGGCAGTGTATAACTTGATGTGTAGCCGAAGTACTGGTATTCAGAAGTACTGGTATTCAGGAGCATCCGGTTGGTATGGAAGCACAGCTGGGCAGACTTGTTCTGCTTGCAAAATATTTCCATCAAAGTATGTCAAACAAGCGAAGAACACTGCATTAAATACATGCTGCATAGAATAATGATACAAATGTTTTTTTTATTAAAACATGTACATTTTTTATTTCAGCAGCGTGTTTTCGCGATGTGTTTTTGAAACAGAAACCAGAAGAAAAATACCGGAGTGCAATGTATTATTCAGTTGTATTCGCTAACGTACAACGAATTTATTGGACCTGTTAGCTGAATTTATTTTTATATAGGCAAAAGAAAACATTGATGGCCTGCCGTGTCGATATTTCAGACCTTCAGAGCATTGTTAGAAACTTGAGAGACTGGATAAAAAAAAAAAGAGGGTGACCACGCGATAGAAGTAAAAAGTTACGACTGAAGCCGAGTATACGCGATTTAGCGTCACCGACCCGAGCGTAACGGTTCAGTTTCGTTCAAAGATCAGAAAATGTGCATAATATAGAAGTTTCCACCTTACAAACTTATTTGCATTGGTCTCGGGGTTGAAAGCCTAGCTAGTAGGGTAAATTTAATAACAACAGTGTGCCTTCCCGTCAATGGGAAAAACGTGTCTTTCAAATCATGTTTCAATTATATTATTAGTAACTTTAGTAGTGAGTAACGACAATTAAAAAAATATATAATTAATACCTTTTGTTAGTATATAACCTGAATTAACACATTAGATACTTTTTATCCCGGTAGTACGTTTCCGTAGGATAATTTCAAAAAAATTATAAAATAGCGTTGTCAATTACGAAATTCCGTCAAAGATTAGTTTGACGCAGTAACTACAAACTCGACGTTAACCCTCCACCGCCGCTCCATAATAAGATATAATATATCAGGTCGCGTCGTCATGTCGCGGTAACGTACGGCTTTACAAACATCGTAACGATCGCGTTGCGTGTCGTGTTATATTACTGCGCACGAGCACGCGTGGGAGGTTTTCATGATATTTTCGGTACATTGAGGTGAGCTACTAATTTATTTTGTTGGGTGAGCTATTAGTTTTGTTCAGGCTGATGGAGGGCGTGTGAGGCTTCGTTTTGAGCGTTTTTATTGTCATAGGTTCGTTTTAGAAGTTTGGTTATTATGTGTCGGGCTACATCCTTGATACTTCTTGTATATTGAGTTCGGTTTACTTTCAATTGTAATATAGACAGAAATAGTAGCTATGTAGTTCATAATCAGCCTGTACTGTTCCCACTGCTGGGATACAGGCTTCTCTCGGAGGATGGCACGTGTTATGATTTATTATTTCTTTGATTCGACCCTTTAACTCATAACTATCATTACAAGTTCATTACTTATTGCGATAGTGTCTCTTATAATTATAATGTCTTCATAAAAACTAAATTCAATTTGAAATTCTCAAGAACTTTAACGTACGTACATGTAAGAACGTACGCATGGAATACAATTTGTATTGTCATTTCAGATTACAACTAATATATTTCCATACTTTACTTACTTACTTTATAAAAATATTATAAATAATCCAAACTTTAACATACCCATTCAAGTCAAACTGAAACAGGTTTGTCTATTAATAAAACTACGATTATATTTCTTCGCTTCATTCTTCAGATATATTACCAGGTAGTCCTTTTAATCTACAAGATAGCCTGCACACTTTAAGAGATTTTGAAAATCGATATAAGTATCGATTTTTACAATTAAGTCGATTCTATACTGACCATAACCACACCACTAGTCAAGCTGTCATTCTTTTTTCGTGCACGATAGCAAGCACACGCTCACTATTCGTAATATTCAAAATGTCAAATAAACGGGAATATTGTAAAGAAATCGAAGAATATCGACGAAAAATCAAAAAGCTGGAAGAGGAACGAAGACGTAAACGCCGCAGAATTATAATTGAATCTTCTGATTCAGGTATGTATTGTACTTACAACTACCCTCAATTATAAATTCGCTTAGGGTGCCACCTAATCCTGCGTGGATTACAGGCGCATTGATATATCGTGATACTTATTATGTTTAAGCTGCCTACGTTATATTAATTTAGTACGGTTTTTTGCCCGGCGGTTAACCGTGAGTTAACACGAAGGCTATGATTTTTCAAACACATGTGATATTGTCTCGCCTGGCGGTTAACCGAGCGTTAACACGATGGATATACTATGAACTACCTAATATGGGCACAATTATTGCAATCTAAATGAAACTTAGCTGTTTTATCACGAATTCTAGCGGTTAACCGTGAGTTAACACAATTTAAAGTTACGTCTTATCCATTTCAGACGATAACGAATCCTTACGTTCCGCCCCCGGCGCAAACGTAGAAGATGCACCTAATGATATCCCCGACGACGCTCCCATGCCGACTGCGGAAGAATCAATTCCTAGTCAGGAAGATAGTATCTGCCCAGAGCTCGATCCAGAGGTATTGATAGCACTCGGAGAGGAAACAGATAAATCTCCAAAGTTCGGTGAAAAAATTCATCATAGCTTAGCTAAGCGTTGGGAACCTATTCTCAAGAAGGGATTATCACAGGAAGCAAAAGATAAGTTGTGCAAAGATTATCTTGTGCCTGAAAACTGCACTCTGCTTCAAGCACCCAAACTGAATAACGAAGTTTCGGCGGCTATTTCTGAAGCATCTCGTCATAGAGATAAGAGGAAGGAAGCTGAGCAGCAGCAATTGGGTGTTGGCGTCTCAGCCATCAATAAAGCTTTGACAATAATGCTTACGAGCGACAACAAAATCGAGGCAATAAGGATTATGAGCGACGGATGTCGTATCCTGAGTGATCTGCACTATCAGGAAACTCAATCGCGAATTAGCGTCATAAATTACGCATTAGCTAAACCCTTCCTAAATGTTGTTCAGGATTGCGAAAGGGACGAAACGCTATATGGCAACAAATTAGGGGAAAAAATAAGAGCTTCCAAAACAATCGAGAAGCAAGGCATGTCGATTAAAAAAGCTTTAAAATGTCAAAAAGGTACCTCCGTAATGGAACAAACGACATCAAATTCACGTCCCCATTATCAATATCGACAACCAGGTGCCTACCAGGGAAACTGGTCAGGCCCCCCGCGGTTCCTACAGAACGGGGGGGGGGGCGGAGAGGTCTGAACAGGGGGAACAGCACCACGAACCGTCGGCCTCCGCCTCAGCAGACGTCGAGCTCGGTCGCTGCGAACAAGTCGAGGGCACAGGCAACGCGCCAATAGCTCAGGTACAACATGCTGGTAGAATATCTCATTTTTATGATTGTTGGCTCAACATAACATCTAATTCTGTAATTTTAAATTGGATACGTAATGGTTTTCCTATACCGTTTGATTCTAATGTGACACAAACTCACGTACCTTACGTTTCAATGACAGCGACTGAAAAAGTCGAAATGATGTTAGCTATACAAAAATTGTTAAAATTAGGCGCCGTTAGCCCTTGCAAACCTACCAAGGACCAGTTTATCTCAAAAACATTTTTAGCCTTAAAGTCTAATGGTGATAAAAGATTTATTTTAAACCTAAAGAACTTAAATCATTATGTTTCAAAATTACACTTCAAAATGGAAGACTACCGAACGGCGTCAAAATTATTACCTATTCATGGCTTCATGGCCACTATCGATTTAAAAGAAGCATATTTACTTATACCAATTCGTAAATCTGACCGCAAATTTTTAAGATTCCAATTCGAAAATGAGAACTCAAAAACCATTACCTACGAGTTCAATTGTATGTCATATGGCCTTTCGGTAGCTCCGAGAGCCTTCACTAAGATCATGAAGGAAGTAGCTTCCCATCAACGTTATCAAGGCTTTAAAAATGTCGTTTTTCTCGACGATATCTCTTGTATCGGTGATGATTATCAAGAATGCCTAAAAAATATTAAAGCTACTTTAAACCTTTTAGAATGTCTCGGATTCGTAGTGAACTATGATAAGAGTTCTCTTGTGCCTAAACAAACCTGTAAATTTCTAGGATTTATGTTCGATTCAATAAATCAATCAATTTCTTTGCCATCCGACAAAAAACAAAAGATTGTGAACCTAGTTGACAAATTCTCAGAATTGTCTCAGTGCTCAGTTAGAGAATTTGCTCAGCTAATAGGAGTTTTAACAGCCGCGTGTCCCGCGGTCAAATATGGTTGGTTATATACAAAAATTCTGGAAAGGCAAAAATTTCTAGCCTTACAAAAATGTCCTAACTTTGATAGACAGTTCAAACCTCACCCGGTAATTCTAGACGATTTAAATTGGTGGCAAAGAAATGTGCTGAATTCAAAAAACACAATGAAAACACCTAACTTCGAATTAGAGGTTTATACGGACGCTTCACGTACCGGCTGGGGAGCTGTGTGTAACAATGAACGAGCTCACGGAGCTTGGAAAAATTGTGAACTTGATCAACACATCAACTACTTAGAGTTGTTAGCTGTTTTCTTAGCCTTAAAGTATTTCGCAAGCGAAAAATCTGATTGTACTGTTTTACTGCGTGTTGACAACACAACAGCCATCAGCTACGTAAATCGGATGGGTGGAATCCAATTTCCCCATTTGAATAATCTTTCTAGAAAAATTTGGCAATGGTCTGAAGAGAGAAATATCTGGTTATTTGCCTCGTACATTAATACCAAAGCAAATTACGAAGCAGACGAAGAATCTCGAAGGCTAAATCCCGACACGGAATGCGAACTATCCGATTTAGCCTTCGAACGAATATCAAAAAGTCTCGGTAAACCCGAAATCGACCTATTTGCCTCCCGGGCCAATGCCAAATGTCGTGATTATATGTCATGGCGAAAGGATCCTGACGCTATTTCCATAGATGCCTTTACAGCAAACTGGAACAATAAGTTCTTTTACGCTTTTCACCCTTTTCCACTTATTCTTAAGTGTCTTCACAAAATCATACAGGAAAGTGCTACTGGTATTCTAGTCTTTCCTTTTTGGCCATCCCAAGCCTGGTATCCACAATTAATGAAAACAGTGGTTTCCGATATAATTTGGATGTACCCTAACGAGCATAATATCGTATCATGTTACAGAAATCCCCTTACCCTGGGTGCCGCAGTACTCTCAGGGAGGCGTTCACGCTGCGCGGCGTTCCCGAATCAGCCCTGGACCTGATGCTGGCGTCATTATCAAAGAACACGACGCAGCAATATAACCTGTCGTTCAAACTGTGGTGGCAATATTGCTTAAATAATAATTATCACTTTTTCGATTGCTCTGTCCCGATTGCATTACGCTTTTTAAGCGAACAGTTTAATAATGGAAGTTCGTACGGAACTTTAAATAGTCACAGATCCGCGCTATCTCTTTTATTAGGCGGTAATATCGGATCTGATAAGCGAATTAAGCGGCTGCTCAAAGGAGCGTTTAAATTAAAACCTAGCTTTCCCAAGTACTGCACTACATGGGACCCACAGATCGCTCTAAATTATGTTTCTAATTTGTACCCCAATAAAACCCTCAGTAGGGAAAAAATAACAAAAAAAGTTGTAATTCTATTAGCTTTAAGTACTGCCCAACGCGTACAAACAATATCGTTGATAAAGCTTGAAAATATAACGGTAGGATCTAACGGTATAAACATAGTCATCAAAGATATTATAAAGACATCCGCGGCAGGTCGCGATCAACCGACCTTATTCCTGCCGTACTTTAGAGAAAACCTCCGCATCTGTCCAATGCTAATGTTTCCAATCTCTTAATCACTGTGAAGCGCCCCTACAAGGGCGCGACAGCACAGTCAATAAGCAGATGGATAAAGCAGATATTGGCTGAGAGCGGCGTGGACGTGGCGGCGTTCAGCGCGCATAGCACGCGCCACGCCGCCACGTCCGCGGCCGCCGCGGCCGGGGTCTCCGTCGACACTATAAGGAAAGCCGCGGGATGGACTAATGCGTCTAAGGTTTTTGCCCAATATTATCATCGTCCAATTATAGACGACAATAACTTTGCTGAAGCGATTCTCCATGATCAAGTACCGAGTAACTGATATAATTTGTATTTACTTACCTAAAGATTATTATAATGTATTAAGAATAAATACATTTTTGGTTACCTAGATATGTTACTATTACGTTTTTATTGATTAAAACCATTGTATTTTTATAAAATATTTGTTTCAAACACAAAACTTTTCTCTGAACATCTACCTGGTAATATATCTGAAGAATGAAGCGAAGAAATATAATATATGATCAAACGAACTTCATAAGCGAAGTTCGATCAATATTATATGAGTCGCTTCATTCGAAGATATAGGTTCCCTCCCAACCCAATCCCGGTGATAAAGTTTTGCATTTAACTTAATTATCTCTAAAATAATGACAGCTTGACTAGTGGTGTGGTTATGGTCAGTATAGAATCGACTTAATTGTAAAAATCGATACTTATATCGATTTTCAAAATCTCTTAAAGTGTGCAGGCTATCTTGTAGATTAAAAGGACTACCTGGTAATATATCTTCGAATGAAGCGACTCATATAATATTGATCGAACTTCGCTTATGAAGTTCGTTTGATCATATATTAAATTCATACCCAGTCGGAAAATAACTCGCAACTTAATATATTCAAAACAGTAGTGGAAGTGCCACCCCGACCCACACACAGAAGGGATCAGCCGCCATTAACATCGGTGTGCCCAAATATATGCCATATACAAACCTTTGAGGTTTATTATGACATTTTTGCAATATCCCGAATATGTGCGGTACGGGCAGAATTTTTATACAAAACTAGCTTCTGTCCGCGACTTCGTTTGCATGGAAGTCGTGATACACCACAATTTACTAAAATAACAGCCACATTTTTATAAAACTTTCCTGTATATTACGTTTGTTTGGTCTCAGCAGCAAATGAAGCAGGACTGGTGACGCGGGAGCAAGCGACGTACTTACAGTTGTCCTTGTGAGAAGCTCGTCCTGAGGTCGACACCTGAGTACCACACATGAGTTATAGCCTTCAGAAGTAATTTCCTGTTGCTTGCGAAGTTTTTAGTGAATTAATGAACGCCTGCGTTCCTGTATAAACTACGTAACGATGACAGAGCCCTGATACACTGGCTGATGCTTTCTTACAGATTATTTCTGACGAACAGCTATCACTCAAACAAATAATATAAGTGGTCGCAAGAGCTACTGCTGAGCATGATTCCCAGCTCTGCCAAAGTGTTGTTGGGTTTTTCTATCTAGAATTTCTCAGTAGCAGCCCGGAGGGTTGTGCCCGATTGATGGCAATAGGCTCGCCCCTGTTACATGGAACTGTAGCAAAACTGGCGAAATGTGGATATACTATAGGTACACCTCTTCCTAACCCTTCTGGGATTACAGTCGTGATGTTATGACTGCTAAGTTCTATAAAGGTATAGCGGGATGATAATCCATCTGTTATATTCACTCCCTATTCAGCCCAGTGAAGTAATGGAATAATGAGACTGTTGTCATACACTGGTATCTTGTGTTCTCTCTCATCTCAGTGCCATTTCCTACGAAATTTTATGTACTTTTCTAGTACTCAGACCTCAGTTGGTCCGATATAGTTTTTTTATCCATATACGAAAAGTATAAGGATAAAAGAAAATCTATATTGGTATAATAAAAAAATGAGAATCAAGAGAATGGTGAAGCCGCCGAAGGGATGGGATTGAAAGTTTCCGAGATTTTTTCCACAATTACTTCGCAAGCTAGCAAGCCTCCGAACACGTAAAAGCTCGAGAATTTTAAAGTTTCATAGTTACAAGACTTGTCGAGAATTTCCTCTGCTGATTTTATAACTTGTTTAACGAAATAAAGCTTCCAAATAATCAATTTAGCTAAAATGTCCTCGTTGTTGTTGTTATAATTAGAACGTAAAATTTCTTTGTTATATTTTCGTACAAAAGCCACTAATTAAAGTTTAACTCAGTTACATTGAAATGCCTTTCTTAAGTATTTCCTAAGAAATTTGGTTATTGTTATACCTACTCCCGTATTAATTATATTAGAAGGCAAGGAATATACAGATAAACAACTGACTTACAAGTTAATTTATTGCAGTGGTTCTCGTTGCTTTATTTATTTTATCTGTACTTGGAAAGAACACACACAAAAATACTTTTCATTTGTTTAATGTTTAAAGTAATAACGAATACCACTAAAAGAGCTCAGGTAGACAACCGAGCTCACCGTTCGGTGCACAAGACTGTGTTACATACAATGATTCCCGCGCAGCGTAAATAAAAAATCCAGTGCGTCGGCGGCGCGGGCCGGTGACGTCACCCACTTAGCTAGTGTTGATAAAATTGAACGAATGACTTGACTCGTCGCTCAGTCCATCGGCTATACCGTTCGCTTCGTGTGTCCGAGATCTCGGGTTCGATCCCCGCGGTGAGCATGACGCATAGATAGTCGACTATTTGATAGTCAACTCATCTGCAACTCCATGCAAGATAGTTGGAAGCATAATTTGATCAACCGACATCTTCGAAGGTTGGGTCTGTGTACACTTCCTACAAGTTTTTGGAAGGGATTTATTAGGTTTTAATGTTTTGTACGAGTTTTTTTTCCTTATTACCTACAATAAAAACTTATTTAAAAATGCATATAATAAACACGCACTACAAACCGTTAGTGTTTTTTCTTTTTTGCATTTTAATCAAAAGTAATTCCATTTACCGACCACATTCCATTAAGAATGCTAGAACATTTTTTTTTTTATCAAGCTAATGCAACGGTTTCCCATTTACCACACAATATTCAAAATGCTAGGCTTATTCTATTGTCGTGCTAATCCTATCCTACTTCCTACTAATGTTATAAACGCGACAGTTTGTGAGGATGGATGCATGTTTGTTACTCTTTCACGCGAAACTTTACAATCATACGAGTATAGCTACACACATCAGACTATCCGCTGGACTGTGTCTGAAGGGGGAAGGACTTAGGCTAGTTTTCATGAAACACCACCCGGGTGTATACTATATTTTTTACTTCATGGTGCAAATATTGTAGAATTAAAAATATTTACGATGCCTGCGCAACCGCTCGTAGGTTTTCAATAAAGCTTGCAAGTAAATGTTGAAAAAAAAATATGTTCTTTATTTTAATAACAGTTAACGGTCGGCACTTTTATAGGTATAATGGGGTACAGTTAAATCTTAGTGTTTTATTGCATTGCCTAAGGAATGAATTTCGTTTGAATAATATACCTACGTGTTCTTTTACATTTGGCTTATAAAAAATGGCGCCAACCTTTTTCTTTTATTTTCAATCAATCAATCAAGCATTTATTTTGTTAAACATAGGTGTGGTTACAGATAATAGGACGTTTAAAATATGTGCACTATGTTTTGCCAATGTATAGCGTACAAAAATAACATAAACAATCAATTATAATTAAGGTGGCATGTTAATAGATTGCATTAAAAAAATAATTCAATATAAAATATGTCAGTTATTTTGAAGCTTGTAAAACGTGCAAACATGGTACTGATAAGGTTAAATCCAAATTTCTAATTAATATTAATTATGTATTTAAAAACATCTTAATTTTGCTACAAACCCGGGCAATTTCATATGGCCTTTCTGAGTTTATCTCGGACGTTACTGACACCGGCGAAGGAAAACATCGTGAGGAGACCTTTTTTTTGAGAGGGCGTGTCAGACTTTTACTGACTAAAGCCCACCCGTGTTTCTTCAGTTGCCTGTGCCAGGGGCCACGGCATTTCTTTCGAATAACCCACGACCCTGGCTGATCGTGAGGAGACTTGGTCTGAAAATACTGACTTAATATAAGTCTGTAATCGCCAACCATGGTGAGAGCAGTGAAGGCCCAGTGATTTCGCGATCGGCCGCGACTTACGAGTTGTAGGTCGTAGGTTCGAACCCAGACAGGCGCTTTACTTTGAGAAAATTATTTCATTACCACCGCACAAAACGGTGAAGGAAAACATCGCGAGGAACCTGTCCTAGAACCAAAAAATCGAATACATGTGACATGTCATCTACCAACCCGCACTGGGCCCGCGTGGTGGATTACGGCTCACTACCTCTCATCGAGAGGAGGCCTGTGTCCCAGCAGTGGGTACATTATAGGCTGATTATGATGATGATGAATCGCCCAACCCGTCTTGAGCAAGCGTGGTGTTCAATGCTCGTGCCTTCTCTGTGAGAGAGGTCTTTGCCTTACAGTGGGACAATAACAGGCTGCTATTATTTGTTATTATTTATCAAAATAAGTTTTAGAACCACATTGCAGTGTCTAACCATTTCCATTCATTACCTAATTAAACTTGAAGGTTTAATTGTAAGCATCGCTTAAACTTGAAATTAGTTTAATTCTATTCAAAAGTATAATATAGAAAAACACTCTTAAGATATTTTATGATTCACTTGAATTACTCTCAAACTATTGAAATTCAGCCGAGAGCAATCAATTATTAAAACAATTTAAGAATGTTATTAAAGCAGCCTGAAGGGAATTTAATATAGAGGACTTTTATTAAAGTTTATTAAGTAATAACTGAGCTGATCTGAAATTCTAGATGAATGATAAGAAGCCGTTCTTTGTGGAAATCATAATCATTTATTATCGGGTAGGTTTATTTCTAGTACGTACGTTTTTTTTGTCGTCTCCGCGAGTACAATGAGGTGCTCCGCCCAAGCCGGTCAGACCTCCACCGTATGCTCCTCCGTGTCCTCCGGGCGATCCACACAATGGTGACACCCGGGCGTTTCCTCCCGCCTTATGCGCAACAGGAACCTCCCGAAACAACCGCCTGAATCCCCCCAAAAGTGGTGAACGAAACTGTACGTCCACATTTTAAACTTCTATCTTTGCAAAGTTCTTTGTTATATACGATGCGAGTGAATTCCTCGAAATTCTGATATTAATATATAATCAATTTATTTACTCTAAAACAATTTTCATAAATGGATTGTATTAATAAATACAATACATATTTGTGAAAATGGTTTTCGAGTCCAGACGATACTATAAGTATTAAATATAAAGTAGCTCTGGCTCTGATGGTGCAGAGAGGATTTGTGGGACGGAGCGGTAAGGGCAGGTACCTTAGTCGTTGTTGCTACGGGAAAACAGTTTATGAAGCTATCCAACTTTTTGAGAAATTAAGATCGGCATTCACAGATTTTGAAAAAAACCCTGTCAGCTAGAAAATGGGCGATTTTCCCAAAAACTTTTTTTGATGCCAATCGAACCTGTTTCTTATTAGGTATCAAAAAACTATGGGACCTACTGAGGTTTGAGTACCTACCAGAAAAGTCAGAAATCGTGAAAAAAAATCTAATATATTTCGCAGAAAAACTTAACCTGTAATTTGTAACCCTCCAAATGAGAAACATGTAACTAAAAGCAGACCAACCCCACCTTTAAAAAGCCTAAACCCGTCCCCCGACTGAACCCCTATTTCCCCATTTGAAAGGTATTTCAGATCAAGAGCTGAATTTTTTATGTCCAGTAAAGCAATATTGTGTCGCCGTTCAGACGCCTGTCAGAATTTGACACGCCGAATGGATTCTGATGGTAAAAGGATTAATTGCCATCTATTATTCAGGCTCTGGTGGGTTGAATATATTTAAAAAAAAAACTGTTAATCGACCTTGTGTCGAAATACAATGCTTCGATATTTAAAATTGGAGTTTTATATTTTTTAACTACATTTTTATGTGTTTGATCGCGCTCGTGTCAATTTCTTTTTGTTGATAAATATTAATAACATCTTTTAATTTATGTTTGGCAATGGGTGTTATTTACCCTTAGGAGCCGAGCAAAAAGAAAAAGAAAGAGCTACGCGGACAGAATCAAGTTCAGGGATTATAGTATTACTGCAGATGATTTAACTAATTGGATAATAATATCTACGCATCTTTGAAGGGTTAACTTAAATATTTAATTATAATATTTTAGTCAGCTGCAGTGGATCTCGGAGTTAAAACAATTTTATTGTTAAATGCTCAGCAGGAGATAATACTATAAAATGAATAGCTGTAACGTTATTATGTCAGACATAAACCTAGTTCCTAATTCTGTACTTAATTTGGCACGAAACGCAATATTCTACAGCACATAATTTTACGTGCATAAAATAAAACGTTAAGGCACACAAATCTTGAAAACACAATAGCAAGATTTCGCGGCATTTTATAAGTTATGAATCAACTTTTCGCATAAGGAATAAAAATAAACGCAGAAATTCGCAAATTTTCCTGCTCCGTATAAAATACGACCGAATTTAATTAGTCCTCCAATATTGTATTACATTACAAATGTCCGTGCTTCAAGCAAAGGGAAGTCGAATTAAAAAGTAAAACGTCCCGCGGCGTGTTCTGCCTAAATATTAGTTTTACGAGATCCTCAAATCTTTTGTCGTAGAATCGTAACAGCTCGTCGCCCGCCGTCGCCGGAGTGGCCGCCTACAGCCTACAATCCGTCGCCTGGGGCGGTCGCCTACAGCCTACAGCACAAACTACAAAGGAAATATTTTCATATTTTTACAAAGCCTCCCTATTTTGGCCACGTTCTTTTGTTTAGGTATTCAATTGTTTGTTTGAGTGAAATATCATAGCATTTTGCTGTTTTATTTTTAGAACTTCTATAAATTCAAAACAATTCTATTTACAAGGCCTATCGTTAACTTTTAGGTTGCGTTATGATTACGACTCACCTAACGTTGCCAAAAGTCCTTTGTTCCGATGTACCTATTCTATACTTCCTGCTTTGGTTTCTTTCGATGTAGTCTTGGTAGGACCTCAAATTAATTACTTTGAAGTTGTTAGTGAAGTTTCCAAATTTACCGTACAACTTCCGTGAGCTGTCTAATATACCTACATAGAACATGGGTTATGTTGATTGTTATAAGACCACAATCATTGTGTTGGTTGTATGGCTAGTCTATGACCGATAATACTCTGATAAAGCTTAGAAAGCCCTTAGGTCATTTTAATATGATTTTCACGAGCAAAAACTAAATACAGAGTAGTGTTTTTCTTTCACTCTGTTACACAATTATGAATTAATCATTTATTATGTAATTGTTAATTGTGAATCTCAGATCTTAAACCAAGCATAACTAGCCCAATTTCTTTAACAAATGGGCAAAACAGCCACAACAGCCATATTTCCCTCGTAAAGTAAGCCAAATAAAACCTGTAGGCCATACATTACCGCATATGGGAATTAATCGGTACGTGCACTAAATAAGAGTGCTGGTCTTAGCCCGATATTCCTGGGGTAGCGGTTTCATTAACTAAGTGCGGGGTGCGGGGAGGGGTACGATGGGTACTGTGGTTGGAGAGACCGCTAGCCGCAGCTAGAGGGTTGTATTTTACAGAAGAAAATGATATGCATACTTATTTATTGGTATGCTGTTGCAACGGTGATGTAATGTGCGTCAGTAGTACCGATCAGTAACTACTTCCATTTTTTTCTTGCCAATAGTAGGTACCAAAAATGCTTAATCCTTACTTAATATTATAAATGCGAGATGCAATGCTGGTCCTGCTCCACACCACAATATTAATTAATTAGCATTTGAAATACTGTTGGAGCTGCTGAAGATTGTACCAATATATTTGCATTGTATTAACTCAATCTCCTTTATATTATATAAATGCATGGCACAGGTGTGAGTTCTTTGTACTATGGACCTACCTACCATTTACCGGGTCTTGTCTCATATTGACTTGAATGGGCCCTGGCGGCTGATAGTATGTCGTGCTCACTCAAATGTCTCGCTCACTCAAATGTTTCGTTGACGGTGGCGCGTGTGTTGGATCATTTCTTCAAAATGGTTGAGCTGAATGGTGCTGATCCATGTGTCATGTACGAGAACGGGCGCCGTCAGTAGGGACTAGTCATCTCTTAGCTTCCACGGCTTATTACAATACTTTGTTTTATGGATTGTTTTCATTTATTTTTTGCTGCACTCTCGACGCTCTTAACCTGTAAGGTTTTTGTACATCGTTCTCACCTTTAACTAATACATTTGCAAGAACAATATTTTTTTAAACAGTGTTCATGGAGTTTCTTGCCCGTTCTTCTCCACAGGTTCAAAAGAGCCTGTAACTGGTTTAATTGAAATAAATGCTTTGAGTTTGAGAGTAAGTGTGTTTATTCGTTTTTAAATCTACTTACTCATGTTTGGAATTTTAGATACACAATACCTACAGAAAATTTAAAGTTTCCGTCTGGATTCAAATTAATTGTTTGTAACTCACTTCTGCAATCAGATTCTACTATTATCCTCTAACTTATGAACATTATAAATGCGAAAGTAAGTTTTTTTTGTTTGTTACGCTTTCACGCCTAAACAACTGACAAATTTCAACAAAATCCGTTCAGCTGAACGGATTTTGTTGAAATTTGTCAAACAGATACCATGGCCGGGGCATGGGGGTCTCAAATCGAACATATTGTAATTTGTCTTGAAAAAAAAATAGCTGGCAGCATAGGTTATTACCATAATCATAATCATTTATTTGCAAATTAACAATCATTAAAAAGCGATGTACGGCAAAATTTCGTCAGAATTATGATTGGTAAAAGTCAAAACTATTAAAACACGTTTCCTTTTCGACTGACATTTTTTTTGTTTATGGAATGACATAGGATACACATACATGGCTCTGCTTGTACCAGAAACACTTAGTACAATTTTGTTACCTACATACTAACAAAAACTTCCTTGTTTGGTGCTGATTTATCTATTTCCACTTATAATTCACGTATTAAATAAACAAAATAAATAGGAAGCCTTTAACTTCAATTCGAACCCGAACCCTGATAAAAAAAGCCATCTGTTAATAATTTTTGCAAAAGACGGCGTTTTACTCAATTGGTCTTGTCATCACAGTTTCCATTATTGTTACTTATTTAAATCAAACAAGTTATTTTTTTATTATCTTTTACATAGAAATATAAAAGAAATCTAATAACATGTTTTTCTGAACCCGGAGCTATAAAACTTTAGATAAAAGGATTAAAAACTACAGTCTCTGGCAATTAGTGAGTCGCTGATGCTGGCATCTGTTGCAAAATTAGACGAAGAAAAATTGCCAGCTCAATAGCCAGACTTAGGGAGGTTTCATTTCGTAGTATGGGATTGGGTATCTGTACGTAGTATTATATTATCTGTGGCCTGTGTAAGGACCTAGGCTAATTTTCATCCAGGACCACAGACGAAGTCGCGGTCAACAGCTAATATTAAAACAGTCGGGAGATGTCATAAGACACCAGATTGGAACGATGTTCCTTTTGCTTTATATTATGTATTAAAACAAAGCCATTTTTTATGGTATCAAGTTTCTTCAAGTGTCAAAAGTTTAAGTTTTTGTTTTATCCTAGATGGCTGTAATAAAAAACATAAAAGGTGCATGGAGGATAAAACCTTTTTCGTTACGTGACGATTTCTACAATTTTGTAAAATTTGCAAGCGCCGCTAAAGTCTTCGATTCGTTCGTCTTCGTTCTCGATTCTTCTAGAGATAGGCGCTCGCGAAACACGACGCCCTGCGGTATGGGCCTTTCACTGTTCAGGCAACATACTCCCCAAGTCTGTTCCCTGCAGGCCTCACCCTTAGGCGATTGGAGATGGTTTTGCGCCCTTAAGCGCCCTGTGCGTCCTCTACGGATTGGAATGGAGGTTGAATCCTCCCTCTACCTTTCCGCCGCCTCCCTCACGACCTCGCAGAAGGAGACCGACGGCGTCCCACGCGCTCTCACTTCCGACCACGGACTGGACCATGTCCGGAAGCGAGAGAGTATCCTCAGCATTGCTGCTGCCGCGCCGAGGTCAATCCTCAAGGGTGTGCTGCGTCGTGTCGTCAAGGCAGTTGCAATGGTGCCAACCGGGTGTCGGTTCCCGGCCTTTAAGGTACAGGTACTTTCCGAAGCACCCATGTCCGGACAGTACCTGTGTCAGCCGAAAAGTAAGGGCGCCATGCCGTCTGTCCAGCTACACCCACACAACGGCTCTTACCGCCGCTATAGTGGCGTGCCCTGCGCTGGGTTGCTTAAGTTCTGCTCCCACTCCATCACTAGGGTCTGTCACAGCTCAGCCATGTACACCTCGACATGACGAGGCATCAGGTGTTTACTGGCCAGCCCCCTACTGAGCCGCATGTCGCGTTGCGTTTTAAAACAAACGGTTGACTTAAACTTGAATTTCTTTTCAGCTACTAACATTTTAAGTACCGCAAAGTGCATAGTTCGAGGCCTCACCTCGCTGCACTGCCGTCACCATATGACGCTGGCAGAATAGTCGCCGTCGGCTCAGATAGCTGGCTGACTGGCTAGAGCCCACGAGCCCAGGGTATGGGCCCACGAGCCATGTAAGTGAGGTGCACCCTACTTACATGTTAGCTATTGCCACGCATGATTCTAAATTAACTTCGGAATGAGCCTATTTACATGCTGCGGCTTTTTAATTTGTTTAATTTAAGATATTTTGCTTGCAAAATACTTCGGAGCGCTCTAAGCTCCAAACAATGTTAACTTAATCTTTAGCCTAGGCTCACTTAACTACAAGTAATTTTGGTCATAATAATATTGTAAAATACGGATTAGTGCCACCAATTCGCACTAAGCGCTTCCATACATCCTTCATAATGCGCACGGCAAAAGAGTGGAACTCACTACGGGTTGAATGCGTCTGTGTCCCCGAACGCATTCAACCCGAATCTCTTCAAAGTTAGAGTGAACCGGCTTCTTCTGGGTTAGCTCACTCCATCGTAGACTTTGTCTCTGTCACCTCTGACCTAGACTAGAGTCAAGAGCAAACCCATCTCAAATATAAATAAATAAAGCTTGTTATGATAAATCGTCTTAAAACTGTAAACGATTCCAATAACGAAGTAATTAATCATAGTGTTTTTAAAACAATTCAAGCCCAAGTAAACCAAACAACGAACCAAAACAAAACAACTGCTTTTAAAACCTACCTAGTTTCAAGTAGCTACTTAGGGCGAATTCCACGTGATCAGCACATCTAAATCGCGTTCAAGAGCTGTCAGTGTCAATATTCCACAACAATGACGACATTGACAGCTCTTTGAACTGATTGCGTACAGATTCATTGCTGAAATTCGCCCTTAGATGCAATACATTTCGATTCTTGACTAAATTATTTTCTTTCTCTTTTCAGGTAATTATTTTGCATACTTCAAAGAAAACCTCCGGATATATGGAGAAGTAAGTTTATAAACATTTAAAATCAATCTAGAACTAATAATAACAACCATACACGTGATAAATAAACACTCTCTTTTAATTAGATCGCGTACCTTCCGTACAGACCCTTGTGGTCACCGGGGTACGGCACGGCTAACGGCTTGTGTAATTAAGACACAGATATTATGAAACGCAGAAGTTCCATTCTTAACACGTCATGTTAAGTTACACCCATAGAGAGCTACAAGGATCTTTTGCCGCTGTTGGTAAAATAGGATGGCAACTTTAGTAACTCGTGGCAAAAGTTATGTGTACCGCTATACAAGGTCTGGCCGGGTGCCGCGTGGCTAGACTGGTGCTTTATTTCTCCTACTCGCTTGACGGAAAAAATAAACAAAACCTACTCAGTAAAGAGGTGATATCGCAAGTCAATTCACAGGTAGATACATCTCATCGATGACTTGCAGTAAAAAAGAAAGCTTATTTGGTAGCAGTTCGTAAAATGAAAAACACAAATTGAAAAAGTGAAGACCCCGGCTGTCCTTTCACCTCGCTGTCAACAGAGTAAAAAATACACCCTCAATCCTATGCTAGTTGACAATAGAAATCGCAGTTTTAGATCATGGAGCGTCAAGGTCGCATGCGCTTGCAAAAGCTCATTTGCAGTTGACAATTTATTACAAAAACCTTTGCGCTATAGGCCTTCCGTACCTGTCTGTATAGTGATAGCTTGTGTACCTTTGACACATACCGCATATATGGAATTGATTATATCCGAACATCGGTATATTGAGTTTATTTGCAAGAGCTTGCGCAAGTTAAATTAAAATTTAAATGGCACCGGATTTTATCGGAAAATGTGAAAACCATCGTCTAAGTCCTCATATTGAACCATTTCTATCAACTGTAATACAGGATGGAAAGAATGAAACTGTCTATTCGGTCGGTAAGGCTATCAAACACAACGTGTGTCTGATAAATAATTGAAAAAAATTGCTAGATGGAGTTGACATTTCCCATCTGCCTACCCCTGAGAAGAAACGGTGAAACGAACTCAGGAGACTCAAATTCGAAGCCAAACTCAAGTGAGATCATACGGAAGTACAAAACTAATGATGCCTTTCTTGAACCAGAATCGTAAATCAGAAGGTTTACGTCACAGCATCGAGCCTTAAGTTCTTCCTCTAATCAATTATTGATAAAACTAACCCGTTCCACAAAAACGTATTAACGTTAACTCACAGTTTTCAAAGACCACATTGCGTACCTACTTACTTTATTTCTGTGAAAAGGAAAATGCCAGAAACTCTATAGAACTTTGCCCCACACAAATCAAAAAGTCATTTACAAGCCTGCAATTTGTAGCATCTTAAAGCTTATTTATTACTGTTAACCTAACATTTGTCCTAATGCCTGTAGAACTTGCGGTTTCTGTTAAAATCTTGAAACAATATTGACATTGATTATAGGTTAGGTGCAGTTTATAAATGTTACAAAGCGATTTAAACAACATATACGCTACGCGTTATCATTATTTTTATAATCGTAATATGAGTTTTTGTTTATCAGGTGCTTAAACTTTTTTTTTTGTGTATCATGCGCAATAAGTAACGCAATAGGAAATTCAGGGGTTGAATTCCTTTTATCATTGATTTGTAATCGGCAAGTTCTACCGAAAAACAATGTATTATGAAAATGTTCTTAAATCATTACAATTATTTTCATTAATCGACATTTCCTGTAAATAGCTGGGGCAGGATCTGGCATTGTCATTTAGAGAACACATACTTTTCATAGCAAGTAATACCTGCCATAATCTCATACGCCAACACATAATTTGCAACTTTTCCGCTCTCCCTTCGATTATCAAGTCATTTTCCGCCCTGATCCCCAATACCATTATACCAATTTCCAATACATTGGCTATATACGGCGCCATATATGCGGCATCCATTGCTGGGTCGCTTCGCCAATTCGCCAATTCGCCGGAACGGCCGAACTTACGAAGCGAGCGATACAAAAGTGACGCTATAATCCGCGACCCGGGTAAAAAGGGCCATGCTCGGTGCAATACCGATCGCAGTTTACTATAAGAATGACGTCACTCTGCTATCGGGAAGCGAAACTGTCGCCTTTCTTTTGTCACAAGTTTGTGTTTATAGGGACATTCTGTGAACCGCTCGGAATAAATTTTTGGTGTTTTTGGTGGTCTCTTTTTATGGTGTGGTTTTTTTTTGCAAGTTATCGGAAAGTGTTTTTTTGCATAATTATGTTTTAGTTTTGAAATTCATTATGAAAACACAAAAAAATACATGCAAAACCCTCGCATTTCACTCAGTAAAGATTAATAAAGACGTAATGTTTAATTAAAACATACACCCGTAATTACCATAATGAGTTATTATAAAGTCCAGACATGTTCATCTCATCAACTCTAATGGCCACCGTACTAATTTTACGACAGCACTCGTGCCATCTTGTTCACTAATACAGCCGCCATTTTGTTGCTGTTTGTGCCATATTTTAATCACCTGGCCATAATAGCCGAAAGTCCTTCCCGTAATAGTAGCCATTTAATAAACGCGCAAAAGTTCATAAAATCTGTAAATTGTTCACGTTTTCAGTTTAGTAGCGAAACCTTAAAATAATTATGTTCTTGGTATGTAAATTTTCATCTCATGAAAGCCGTACCGTAAGTTTTGGAGACAGTTTATAAGGACTGAAGTCGTTCTTGGTAAAATGGCTTCACGTTTCTCGCAATTTTCATTAAAGTTGACGTAATATGAAATAATAGGAGTGCGCCGCGATGTGAGACCTAAAAGTCTTAAGATTGTGTTGATTTAAGACACCTAACAAGTGACACAAAGAAGAAGTAGCGTTTATCTTTTCTATTATCTACGTCTACGGAATACGAAAGAATTTCGTAAATTTGCAGAAATCATTCATTTATTCAACTGATGGATTTTCCGTGAAACAAGTTACGCATCCATTAACAGTAATTGCTCGGGTCAATCACCGACAATATTAGGCATGTCAGCGTGATTTTTGGAGAGTAAATCCACTCCGTTCTGTTTGCCAGGGCCTGGTAATAAGTTCCTAGCGAAACACTCTCACGGTACAGTTAGTAGATACACGCGTAGTGGTCCCGCTCCGATGGCTCGAAGGACCAATGTTCGGGGTCGGGGTGAGATGAAGATAAACCAAGATTCAAGATTATAATGATAGCTTTAATTCAGTAATACAAATGGGATAACGATTAAAACTAATGAGGTGAATGAGATGAGATTGAGTCGCGCCCGGTATGCTATCCGAAAGCGCACAGACTATTTTACTTATGTAATACATAAAATATTCAAGGCATAGAGCGCGGTGTCGCAGTTACGCTGACATGCTTATTATTTATTGTTCGGCGATTGACCCGAACTGTAATAGAATTCACGTACTTTCTTTTTCAAGAACCTTTCATTATTTTTCCGAATAAATAGTAAAGATAACATAACAACCGTTGATATACGATTGCAATAACCACCCAGTGTGGTCGCGCGGCCTGCATTCGTGCAATTGCAATAAATCAACCAATGACGTACGTGCATTACGTATGTGTGGATCGCACTACACTACACGTTTTCATTCAGTCGGTAATAATTTCGTTAGTGCGGATAGTGGTGTCGTCCTCAGCTCCGGATTTATGCGTTCATAGGTTTGTATTGCGTTTTAAAGTTTGATTTTGATTTGTGGATGCAATATGCACCGGGAAACGGTACGAGTATCTGCTGTCAAATATTTTTTGAATTTAAATGATAGCAGCTCTAAAACAAAAAGCGGAAAGTTGTACATTGATAAAAACGGTATGAAATTTCAATAAATTTCATGTTCAGTTTTGGCAAATGTCGCAAAGTTCGAGTCATCGTCCATTTTAAAACTGAAAACAGAACCTAAAGCGGAACTTCTAAAGTTGACTTATTACCACGCCGAGCACACGTTTTGTACTCAAACATCAAAATTCTACCCCGGAGCGAGGAGTGCAATGAAAATAAGTCGCAACTCATACCAAGGCGAGCGATGGGTAATATTTGCACAGGTTTTCAAATAGATATCCTAGTGATACTGGGAACGATAGATAGTCAAGATTGAAGGTTTTATTGCACTGATTTTCTTTTATAAACATTTGAAAAGGAAAACGGAACGGATATCGTAAAACAAATGGATCATACGTTGTGTGTACAATGAAGAATAAGAATCTAATTTTGTTGTGTTTGACATTATCAAATGGTACCTCTAAAAAAGTCTATTACTCTACGCTAAACTAAACATTTACCGTTGCCACATTTAAATAAATAAATGAGTGATTTTTACAGAAATATGATACAGGATGGCAGGAACATCGATGCGAAGAAGTAGGTACTACTTGAATCTGAGCCAATTTCACACGAACACACTACTGCACTACTATTGCACTTTTCTAAGAAACTTAAAGGTTTTTTTTTATAATCGACGAAAACGCTAAAGGGTAAATCATTTGTACTGAATGCATGGTTTCAGTTTTTCGCTTCGATGTCCCAGCTACTCTGTATAATATCGTCTATTCACAACAATATTTCCGTAACACGTTTTACAACGCTAAGTGAATCCTACAAAGTGATTTAAGCAAGAAACAATTACACGCAACCCTACATTACGATATCATTTATTGAAATACCTCCGGCAGAGCTTAATTGGCTCTCGCACAGTCATTTGTTATTCTATTATTAATTATTGAAGCATTGGAAACTAATGTAATTAACAGGAACACAGGTAACAAAATATATCCCCCTACGTTGGCCATAATACCCTGCGTCCCTGCCGTTGCCCATTACCGGGGCAATGTGGGAAATCTGGGTCAGTGGGCATAATGGTGCGAATTGTGAATACAATGAAATATTCAGCCGTGAATGATGAGCAATGCTTTTTGTGTTCCGATAACCTTTTTTTACGCTTTGTCAAGACTTGATGGGTTTATTTATATTTCATTCGTTAAGGTGATATTGTGTGGTCATTTACATTGTTCATCAAAATATTGAGACGAATAACTCGGTCGAGTTAACTTGGCACCTGGCTCGAATGATGTTTGTTGAATAAAGTTATAAAAAATATATTTAGTATTATAATTATTATAGTTATAACTTTATTTTGTTTAACAACTTAATATTACACCATACGTTGACATATTAAGTTCCTAAACATTGGCTATTAATATATATAAACCATATAAAAATGTCTTTAAAAGTTCCGAGCCAGCTGCCAAGTTAACTCGCCCGAGTAGTAACAGGCTTCATTTTAATTTGCTGACTTTATTGTGGATGATATTATTTGCTTGTTTGCAACATAATTGTAGCTGCTTCCCCAGCTATGTTGGGGCCGGATTCCAGACGACCTGAATGCAGCTGGATACCAGTATTTAACACGGAGCGAGTGCATATCTGACCACCAAAAATACTGGTTGTTGTCTGACTGTTGGGCTTTTGACAACCCATACCGACTGTCAAACATCTACGAATAACAGCCAGGACCAATGATGGCAAGGAGGGATCCCGATATGTTATTGATGGTCATCCATCTTCGAACCTACAAAATATATATATCCGTCTGTTATCAAAAAACCAAGAGCCCCCCTATGACCTTATTGTTTACTAACACTATATACTCATAAACACATTAAGGCAAACACAGCTTAGCTCTTAATTCACGCCTACACAGTAAAGTATAAACTAAATCGATATTCTGAGAGTTCCCTCTTAAGATATAATAGCGTCTTGATGATTCTTAGGCAAACACTTTGAAAGTGCGCCGAAGACCGTTTTAGATACCTTTCAGAGTTAGAGAACTTTATACATACAGGTTGACTTGTAATTTGACGCATTACATTCAGGACGTGATAGTGTGATCCCTTTGTAACAATGAAGCACCCCATAAAGCCTAAGCGAAAGCCCAAGGTTTCAAGAAAATCCAACTTTTATGGATTTTTGAAAATTTCCCAGAATTCGTCACTAAACATCACTTTTCTCTCAATTCTAAAATTGAATGGCCTCCATTGCTATTCCACTGGGTACCTAATACTTTAATAAACCGTTCGATGTAACCAAATTTACTACAGCATGAAACAGTAAAAATTATAGGAAGTAAGTTATTAACCATTTTCAAAACTCATCTACGTGCATGATCTTTGCCACTAGTTAACTCGAAATTTGGCTATGGCACTAAGCGTACAGAAAATACCTTTTCATTTAATCAGCTACCTAACGAGATACAAACGTTATAAAAATATTTAGCGGTGGCGATGAAACAGTCGATAATGGAAACAAAGGTCGAATTTGCAAATTGTTGAAATATTAAAAAGCTGTGTGATAATCGAATGAATTAACTGGTTTATGTCATCCTACTACGAGTGTTTAAACATACAGATGTTTAAGCATACGCGACGTCGCCGCGTCGTCCACGTGAAATTTCTTTCTTCACCGCCCCCCCACCCTGTCGCATCGCATCAACTGCCCGCGCTGTTACTTCGTTTTCGCTTATCGTTCTTCCTGCTTTTTTTGCTCGGCTCCTAAGGGTGATGTGAAATGGGCACGCCACAATAGCGGCGGTAAGTCCCCTCTTTGAGGAGTGGTTGGAGAGGCGCCACGGCGTCCTCACTTTCCGCCTGACACAGGTCCTCACCGGACACGGTTGTTTCGGGAGGTTCCTGTTTCGCATAAGGCGGGAGGAAACGCCCGGGTGTCACCATTGTGTGGATCGCCCGGAGGACACGGTGGAGCATACGGTGGAGGTATGCCCAGCTTGGGTGGAGCACCGCAGTGTCCTCGCGGAGGCAATTGGCGGTGGCGATCTCTCGCGTCCGGCCCTGGTCCAGGCCATGGTACGGAGCGAGAGGGAATGGGAAGCCGTCACCTCCTGTGAAGCAGTAATACTCGCGAAGGAGGAGGCGGAGCGCGTGAGGGAGAGAGCCTTGCGCCCTCACGCCCCCACTACCCGCCGCAGGAGAAGCCCTGGGCGTCGGGAGTCGCCTGCAGATTCCCGGCCACCTTAGGCGCGGGCTTGCGGACGGCGAGCAATGGGCAGCTCGCCGTCCGGTAAGGACCAGGCCCGGGTCGACGGCGCGTCGTGTTCCACGCGCGCCTCACAGAGATGTCAGCACAAAGTGACGGGGTCCGATAGGGCCGACGCCTCAGGGTCGTGGGTAATTCTAAAGAGAACACCGTGGCCCTGGCACAGGCAACTGAAGGAACACGGGTGGGTTTTATTCAGTAAAAGTCTGACACGCCCTCCCGCTCTACCCAGAGTGGGAGAAGTCATTTGATGATTTCCCACACAAAAAAATAAAAAGGGTGATGTGAAAAAGCGTAGCGTAGCGTGATGTGAAAAAGCCTCTAACCTTCCTCAAGATTTTTCTATCAAAAAAAAAAACATATAGGACCGGTATTTCCAGAGATTACCCCCTACATACAAGCAAACATACAAACAAAATGTACCTCTTCATAATATTAGTAAACACTAAAATCTAACAAAACAAACATACAGAGAGCCTAGTAAAGATTTCATAAAATAAAGCTTAGCACGGCTTAGGGTAAGCAGTACTACTTTGAACCAAGTGCATAACGCTATTATCCTCTCTTCAAGGGTTTTAGATGTTCGTAATCTATTTGATATTCTGTGCGCGCAGTGGAAGATATGGTCGGTGCAGTAACTGGGCAGCCCAGAGTGGACTGGGCCTTTATATTGCTGGTACAATGACTTGAAATGGGGTGAATTGTGGAAGAAAGATGGGAGTGAACATTTGTGTGAATAACGGGAAATATAATAGTTACTGTCTTTGACCTCATACTATGTGGGGATGTGCATGCGAGAATAAATGAAAGCACTCTGTCTGTACGGGACTATTTTGAAACCATAAAATACATGAGTCAAAACATCGTTAAAACAAAAACTAACAAGCTAACTAGTAGACGTGACGTGCAGACTATGGGTTTGTACAATCAGCCGGTAGCTACAGTAACTAATTGGATAGGTACTATTTATTCTTTTGAATTTTTGTTTGTAGACTAGGAACGACTTAGTTACATATACGTTTATTGTCGTCGGGTCTGTCAGACTCTTACTGACTAAAAACCAGCCGGGGTCGCGGGAAAACATAATTCATCCGCATCCCCGGCTGGTGCCGGCCCGCTTGCGCGGGCCCCGTCTCGGGCGGGGGGAGTGAGGTGTACTCCCCCCGCAACGTCTGTGAGAGGCGCGCGCGGAAAACTACGCGCGCCGCCTACTCGGGTCCTGATGTTGGGGGACGACGGATATGGGGCTGGGACCTGAGCTTTCTGAAGAACATAACCAATAAGGTCTCTAGAATTATGTCCTGCTATGGCGTCTGCTCCCGGCGTTTCCTCTCACATCTGCCGTGTAAATACCTTTTGTTAGTCTCCTTTCATTTATACTCTCAACATGACCAAACCATACGAGTATAAGCATACTCTTTTCAATTTGTGTCACTACATCTTCTTTTAAACCGCACCGTAGCCTTGTCACGTTATTCCTCAGCCTCTCATTCATAGTCACACCGCACATGCTTCGCAAGGAACGCATTTCCACAGCATTTCCCCGGCGTAGGTGTGAGATGGAACACCGGGGTGGTTTTTAGTCAGTAAGAGTCTGACAGACCCCTCCGCCCGCCCCAGGGCGGAGGACATCCATGAGGATTATCCACCCCGGGAACAAAAAAAAAAAAAAAAGGAAGAGGTGGCGAGACTAACTAAATGCGTACCGCAAGGGTTGGATCTAAGTGGCTCTGGAAAAGAATGCCTGGAAGGATTTGGTCGCGGCCAATTGCTCAACAGAGGGACAGCTTAGGATAACTTAAAAAATAATATAAATATTAAGCTTTACCAACAGCTTCTGTATCGAATATTATATATCCTATATACAGGTAACAATATGCCTTGGACTTACACAGTCCCTAATTACAGGCTTACCAGTAATGTCGCCAACTATTCAAATGAAGCCGAATATTCGCTTCACATTTCATCGAATAAGCAATATTCAGTAGTGCGGTACAAACCTAGTTATTATGACAGCTATTATTATGTTCGATTGTCTATCACTGTTATTACGGGACCGTTCTTTAAATTCAATAGATTTAGAGAGGTGGAGTATTTTAGTCGTGTTTCGTCAACGAAATGAATATCGGTGGTGAATATCCGTCGTTATTCCGCTTAGCTGAGCGACAGTAATCTACTGTTGACACTGCTCAGCAGTCCGTAGTCCCGTACCACAGCATACGTAGGTACAGAAGGCCTACTCCGTACAGCGAGAGCAAATGGGCGCACGCATACATAGACGCGACTGCCAGTCGCGAGTGCGCTTGCACTTGTTGTATGTAGCCGCGCATCTTTTCTTACAATTGTTGTTCCCAAGACTACCGGTAATCATTCAGGCCATCAAAAAGATTTCGTTAAGATGATTTATGTTGCGCTAGTCCATTCAGTACTTTCTTATGTTATACCTGTCTGGGGTGGTGCAGTCAAAACAAATTGTCTAGCGTTCGAAAGAGCACAACGCTCTGTTATCAAGTGTGCATGTACTTTAAAAAATAGAGAAATTGTACTGAAGACCGATTTCGACTTAGTAACTTGGTCTCCGTCAGGAGACATTATACAAATTATATAAGATAAGATAAGATAATTTATTTGTCAAACATGCGTTTACATAAACTGACTAATCAGACATGCAAGGTATTGAGGTAATAGTATGTTGTGTGCGTCCATGTTTTACCAATAACGGCGTACAAATTTTGTGGGTATAGAAGATTACATTAAATTGCATTTTTCTTAATCATTTTAAATTTCATTACAAATTACAAAACAAATAAATAATAATTTATGTCAAGATTTTATAGGTATATTATAGTCAACATAGATTAAATTATTCCCAGGATATTCATTATTATGCAGTCAAATAGAATAATTCAAAATTGATACAAAATTCAAAATGTTATTCTTATCTATATATTGGAAGTCGGAATAGAAAAGTCCTTTTCATTTAAAAAATCTATAACATTGTAATATACTTTACTAACCAAAAAAAAATCTCAGCTTATTTTTCAAAAGTGACAAGGGCAGTTCTCTCCAATTTTTTGGTAACTTATTAAATATGGTAGGAGCCATACAGAAGACACTTTTGCTCATGAGGGTTGTTCTCGCAGTATGAGAGCATATCCTGCTATTGTCGCGCCTATTACGTGGTACTACTTGATCTAATCGTCTAAATCGGTGTGGATTTGTTTTGACAAAAACAGTTACTTCTAATTCTTCAATATTTTTAAAGTCTCTTCGATGATGCTGGCATACCAACAAAAAGAAGAAAAGATATCATATTATATATCCAAAATGGAATAGATGCAAACGCATACCTACAATGATACAGAAACACTCATGTACTCTCAGTCACACCTGCAGGCTACACTTTCACTCACAAATACTCACACACATACTTACACCCACTCATACACACATTTAATTCAATTTAAGTTGTGGCGGCATCTACACCGCCACATGCGAACAACGCATCACGCTGACGTCACACAAACCTGCATCACGCAATCAGAGTTTACCGTGCAGCTAGCATATATACAACTTCCCGACAACAATCATCGGGCAGTTGCCCACCAGATACGACATCCATCTGGTCGGAGGATCCTCCCTTGTCCAAGAGCATGAGTGAACTTTACACCCTGTTCATCATATCTCTTCACTGGTGACCCCGACGTGATCTGAATATCTCTTCACTGGAGACCCCGAGTATGAACGTCAGCGCAGCCTTCGTGCAACTAGTTCAGCGTGACGTCATCATCATCACTCCCGCAAGTCACACACCCAGCCAGCAACCACGGCTTTAACGGTTGTCCTGACCATCAGCATGCAGCGCAATCGCATACCTGGTCATCACCCTCAGCCTCATCAGCTACCTTGGCACAGCACACTGCACATTCGGCCGACCAACAAGCAGAGCGCTTAATCCCTCTCCTGGTCGACACGAGCAGTCAGCCACCCCGACGCACTGGGGCATCTTTGCAGACAGTTCCAACTCACCGCGAACTATGCGACACCCGGTTCCAACCCACTGGAACCCAACTGGCATTGCCAAGCATCGCAATATACAAGACTTAGTCCACTATCGACCTCCGGTCTCCGGAGGGGAGTGATGTGGCGGCATCTACACCGCCACATGCGAACAACGCAGCACACTGGCGTCACACAAATCCTGCATCGCGCAATCAGAGTTTACCGCGCAGCTAGCATATATACAACTTCCCGACAATAATCTTCAAGCAGTTGCCCACCAGATACGAAATCCATCTGGTCGGAGGATCCTCCCTTTTCCAAGAGTATGAGTGAACTTTACACCCTGTTCCTCATATCTCTTCAAAGTGAATGTTAATTTACATAAGTAGTTTTAGCTTAAAAAATATACGTTTTTCTTTTTGTATAACACGCCGACTCTGCTAATAAAAAGGAGGATCCAATCCAAAAAAAAATGGCTATACCAAAAAAAAATATTTCACCTCCACAGACTGGTATCTGCACTAGACAAACCTGCCGCACAGATAACCAACCCCAAAAAAACTGTGTAAAAAGTAGTGAGTTTTTCAAACTCAAACTCAACTCAACTCAAACTCAAATCATTTATTTCAATTAAACCATTTACAGGCACTTTTGAATTGTCAAGGAGTCGGTCAGTCAGAAATATGAAGCTAGTTGCCCATTCCAAAGCGTAGTAGGTACCTATGGAGAAGAACGGGCAAGAAACTCCATGGACCCTCTTTTAAATAATAATGTTTTTACATATATCTTAGTTACATCGATTGACACTATAAGTGAGAACGATGTACAAAAAACCGTACACGTTAAAAGCGTCCAGAGTGCATCAAAACATAATTAAAAACAATCCAGCTAATTAATTATTAAAATAAGCCGTGGCAGCTAAGAGATGACCAGTCCCAACTGACGGCGCCCGTTCACGAACATGACGCATGGATCAGCACCATTCAGCTCAACCATTTTGAAGGGAGCTAAATGATCCGACACACGCGCCACCGTCAACGAGACATTTGAGTGAGCATGACATACTATCAGCCGCCGTCATCAGGCACATTCAAGTCAATCTATGACATTACCCGGTAAATGGTAGCTCTATAGTACAAAGTACTCACATCTGTGCAATGCATCTATATAATAAAAAGGAGATTGAGTTTATATAATGCAAAAAAATCTTACTATCTTCAGCAGCTTCAAGTGTTTCAAATGTCAATTAATTAGTTGTGGTGTGGAGCAGGACCGGCATTAAGCCAGGCATTTTTATCAGTTATGTAATCCTCCAACCTATAATATGCCTGCCTGAATAGTGTGCGTTTGACAAAGGATTTGAATTTTGTCTCATTCAGTTGAAGTATGTGGGGAGGTATTTTATTATAACATTTTAGACAGTACCCCATGAAAGATGAGTCTACTTTAGCCAGTCTGAAACCTGGTTGAACTAATAGGTCCCGATTTCTAGTACTATAATTATGTCTTTCACCTCTTTTACTGTAAATATGTAAATTTTTTCTTACGTTCATGATGTTTTCATAGATTTATTGACAAGGTACAGTCATGATGTTAATATCCTTAAACAATTCCCTTAGAGAATCGCGCCTGCGGAGATTATATATGGCTCTGATGGCTCTTTTCTGCAGCATAAAAATAGACTCGATGTCTGCAGCCCGTCCCCAAAGTAAAATACCGTAAGACATGATACTATGAAAGTAACTAAAATAGACCAGCCTCGCGGTATCTACATCAGTAAATTGACGGATTTTTCTGACAGCGTAAGCTGCTGAACTTAGCCGTCCTGCTAGAGATGTTAAATGAGGACCCCATTGTAGCCTTGAGTCGAGCGTGATCCCCAAGAAAACCGTTTTATCGACGAATTCTAGCTTCTCTTGATTCAATACTATCTGACAATCAATTTTAAATCTTAAAGTTATAATTAGCGAATTATTTTTACTGGTAAAGGAGAACGCACTAAACTAAAAAAAAAAAGAAAAAAATACAAAATAAAAAACCAGCTATTTAAAAATATAAAGTCTCGTGCGAAACCACACAAACACAGCCTGACACTCCATTCCACATTTCCCTTTCAACAAATATAATTACATTTTCATTGTACCGTGAACATGACACGTGTTCCATGTTACATTGTTGCCTCCGATATCTGCCGCCATTGTGGCGAATCTGTTTCCAGCAAACACGTTTAGACTAATTAGATGATTACGCAAATAATTCTGTGTTTTACACTGCGGTGGACAGATTGTCTGTGACAAACAGAGGAATATGTAGAAATTTATTGATGCGAGAATAGGCAGAGATTTTATGAGATTCACGCTTGAGGGCATTTCGTGTGAGCATGTAGCGTTTAAAAAAAGTTTGGTATCATAACTGATTATCAAGACTGGTCTCGGCCTCTGAATTATTTCATAATTTTTCTTTATCTTAACAAACTTGTTTTGTGGCGGCATATACACCGCCACATGCGGACTACGCATCGCACTGACGTCACGCAAAATCCTGCATCGCGCAAGCAAAGTTTGCCGCTCAACTAGCTTTTAAACATCGTCCCGGCAACAATCGTCGGACAGTTGCCCACCAGACACAACACCCGTCTGGTCCGAAGATCCTCCCTTTTCTATAGTGATTTAAACCTTCGTTAGTGGTGATGAGGTAGTGGTGGTGGAAGACTTGTCTTTAGCCAACGTCCTTGACTTTTATGGGCTTAATTACAAAATCTTTCTTCTAGGCCGCTTAAAACTCAAGCATTACCTACTTACCTGGTGAAAATGTCAATGTAAAATTAATGTTTGAGTCTTGAGAGGGCTTTTGTAATTTGGGGCTTAGACTCCTCCAGTTACCGAGTTATCCCACATTCTTAATAAATACACCAATTTGACTGATTGTTATAATTAGAAGTTAGTATGATAAACGAAAGTTTAAACTTACCTGCCACACAAACCTACGGGTTTCAAAAATAAACGTAAGACAAAATGAACGTGATTACTAAGAATAAATCCTGAGATAATTTCACAAAGAGTTGCAGAGATACGTAGGTGCAATTAGGTCTTGCATGCACTGAGGGAAACGCGATTTAACGCGAACGTGACTGCTACAGTCTCGTGTCGCACTCCTAATGGAGCGATATTCGTAGATAGGACAATCTGAAATTATTCTAATGTAATCTTAGTAAGTAAATGCCACACACTTCAGATTAAAACAGAATACCCTCAACTAAACTCTTGTAAACGCACTCCTATTACAATAATTTATTTTAATCTCAAGCTCTAATTATGGTGCGGGCATCAGTACGTAATGTAATCTAAGAACGTACAAGACGAAGCACGTTATTCAGTAACGTCTTCATACTGAACGCTAATTGGCGCGCGTTTGATACAAGACACGTCTCGATTGGCGTGCGTCGCGTCTCGTAGCGCATCGCGCTGTGTGTCTCACGCCTAACTGCTAAGAGAAGTTACACCTAGAAGAGATGCAGTATGTTACTATGCATCTATATGTTTGAAACTGTCGCGTGGGTAGCGATACACGGACAAATTAATTAATAATATGTAATGGAACCCTCAACACTATTAAGTTGGAGTAAACAATTATTTTAATTGAATCAACGTTTAGAATTTAATAGTTAGAAGTGGTTTGTGATGGGTTTATTTCAATTGTTGCTTGGAATTTTTAGGTGGCTTCTACCCGCGGGTTGGCCCGTGTGGATGTCGGAAAATACCCCACGGGAAAGTGTTGCCGGGGCATAAAGTAGCCTGTGTCCTTCCTCAGGACGCCATCTGTCTCCTTGCCTAATTTCATCAAAATTCGTTCGGTGGTTTAGGCGTGAAAAGGTAACATACAGACAGAGTTACTTTCGAATTTATAACTAATACATTGTAATAGTATATATATTAGTAACATTATAATTTATTTTTAATTTATATTCATATTCAATTTGTATTATACGGATGGAAATATGGATAGTATGGTTTGAGATAGCAATGTAACGTAAAAAAAATATGTAAGTAAATAAATTGATCATTTCAATGTAATTTTCCTGTTGTTTAGTTAGTTGTTTTAACAATTGTCAGTCACTTGGTAAAACAAGGCCATCGTCGGGAAACGCCACGAGGCAAAAGCTTTTCATTATTAAAAAAGAACTTGTAAAACATGGCGGCCTACGACACGCCCTCGTTCGACCACACCGACGCGCGACGCTTATAAACACCAACAACTATACTTTTTGAAGTACTTTTTGAGTTTGTCTTGGACATTACTGACATCGGTATAGGAAAATATCGTGAGAAAACCTGATCTAAGTCTGAAGGCTTTTGCCCTGTAGTAGGACAACGATACGTTTTTTAAAAAACGTAGAAAAAATAAATGCTGATAGACATCAAACTAGGTTTGAGCAATTCATAAATAATGCCGCGGCGGATACCGACTCTAATTGCAGCGTATCAGTATCCGCAACGTTATCCGCGATTGATTTGTTTTCCGAGCCTGTCTGTGCCCGCATCCGGCATCGTTCGGGATTTCATATCGAATGTCCTAAGGTATAAATAATTTTGCCTCCAGGCTGGTATTGACGGTCGCGTTTTTGCGAGTAAAAATATTCGGTGAATAAAAAATAAGAAACTGGTATTTTAGTAAAAGGATAACGGTTAGAGCGTCATGACCATAGATCACACTAAACATTTATCAGCTAAAAGTTGGGAGGGTGAAGTTAACGCCAGTTAGGGCTCTAGCCAACGTTTAACGACAAACTTTGCCTGGGTCATTGGTACTGCCACTGGTATTTTTTAACAAATGATTAGTTTAAAATCAACAGATATTATTATTATCATCACCATTAATATCCATTTATTTATTTATTTACGTCTATACAAAACAATTATTAGAGAAAAATACAAGAAGTGCACAAATATACTGCTTATTAAACAGAAATTGCTTCCAGCAAACCTGCGACAAGAGAGTTGGATAAGAAAACGAAGACAGTGTGGAAACCACCCTTTCAACTGCCATTGTTCCGTGTTTGATTTAGTCTCAAAATGCTCACAATTGACACAAACTGTCGTTGTTTTATCACACAGGAAGACAGTGTTGTTCGCCTTTTCAGTACACCCTCATATGAAGAGAATAAGTGCCTTCAATTATTTAAAAGCAAGAATTAAACACGTACCCTAAAATATGTATAGGAATAAAAACCGATCGTCCTGCGACCTCGCGCCGTGCTCCTAATGTATTCGACCGCATTCTGCAGCGCAGCCGGTTCAGGGCCGGTCAAGCGCCGAATATCCAAGGCTTTTAGATTGTGACTCGAGCCGAAGGCCGATTATTAACCGCCTGAAATTTTGCATAAGTATTTCTGCCGCATTGTTTAAACTGCGGTGTTATTAAGGGCGAGGTAAAGCGCCATAACTCTGTTGCCATTAAAGAGTCTTTCCAGATCCGAAACTTGCCGACATGGCAAGGTATCTTTGTTCACCAGAAAATATTCGACTGGTATCTATTCGCTGGCAAGGTTTCTTCATTTACTATTTGATAACAGAACCAATCCGTAATTAATTACTAGCTGTTTTATAGGTTTTCGACTACACACCTGCAGAATTCGGCTTTCGGATATTAAGTGTTACCACATCCTTATTCACTACCATAATTTGTCTTTATTTATCAAAGCATAGATTCAATACGTACATTAGTAATCGTTAGATATGATCGCATACCTTCAAGGTTACTCGCGATAGGGCTGTGCAGACGGTAGCGACCCATAAATCAAACAGGCCACATTTATCAAATGGTTACCAACGTTAGTATTTGTTGGCGGACATTTATTATTTGACGGCGTTTAAGGCTTCTACAGACTACGGGGGGGGGGGGGGGGGGGCAATTATTGAGAATATATTGGCGGTTATTGTGCAAAATCGTTGTTATTTCAAAGATAAGATAATAAACATACCAACACTCTAATTCCGCAAAAGTTTCGAGCTCTCACGTAAAGCAAGCTATTTTTTCGTTTAAACGTTCTTCGGGAAAACGTTCGGGTAACCTACTGCTGCTTGCTTCAATATCCACACAAAACAAATTCATATATGATTTTCGGCAGTGGGTGTTTTATTCTTGTGGGAGAAATATTTCTCAGGAGACTTTTATTTTTCATGTAGAATATCCCTTTCAGACCTGACTTTTTCTATTTTCTCTTGCGTATTTAAGTAAATTTTCAGAGTTTTAGTAGGCAAAAAGAACTACGAAAAAAATAATAAAAAAAATCCTGGTAGGCAAGATTTTGAGAAAAACTTGTTTTTCTTTATGTGCGCAAATGAGGCCATCCGTCTTTAATAATAATTACGATACATGTTAAGCGTATTTTTATAAATAAAAAAACACTGTTACTTTACTATATTTTTATTAGAAAAAGTTATAAGTAAGTACAAATTAAATGAGATCTTCCTTTGGCACCGGTATTATATGAATCATCATTAAAAAAAATCCTACGTGTGGAATGCTAAAAAGCAATTTTTATCCTTTGTTAGGCATAAGTGCACTTTACACTTGATGCACTTGACACGCGATTTTCCCTTGCATCCCACCATTTTACAGCGTGTTCCAGCCCCGTCATCATGTGCAGGAAAATGTACAACCCCGTCACGAGCTATTTCACTCGCAGGGCGAACTTCTCCTGGTCTTCGGGGAATAATTACAGGTGGCATTGGGCTACTTCCACTTGGACGGCCTCTTTTAGCAACACCAATCTGTTTATTTCGCAAAACTAAGCATTCTGCTAATCTGCGACGAAAGTGAAGCAAAGTAAGTCGTTTGTTTATTGGGACTCCGAGTAATTCGTTGTCGGTCTGGTATTCTCGGAAAGCCTGAACAACTGCAAGATCTGATGCATGAAATATCATTCGCAGAGGCCATTTTTTTGATTTTATGAATGTCCTGTAATAGCTCATGAGTTGATCAAGCAAGTCAACTCCTCCCATAGCATGATTGTACTTCTTGACGATTTCTGGCCTTTCAACTTCAACAAATCGCCTTTCCCTTTTACACCACCTTCTCACTAAATCCTTTTGCCCAATACCAATAAAATTGGAAGCCAGATGGGTAATTTTGTTATCCAACCACTTAACTACTGTAACATCGCCATCATGACTACATATTTCTTGAGCAAAGCCCCTGGGTTTTTTGTTGGTTTCTTTATCGTTTAGGAATGATGGACTTGGATACGAGCTGTACAGGCAGCCATGATGCCTTTCTGTTTCAAAATTTGTAGAAGATGGTAAGATGAGAAGTAGTTATCATAGTACAGCTCGTGTCCTTTGCTTTCTCCAATTCGCTTTGCAAGCTGTAACACTACAGATGCACCATAACCGATTTTCTTTAGAATGTTTTGGTCTAGTTCTGGAGACGAACTTTGGTAAAGAATAAAATCATAGGCCTGACCGTGTTTCCCGCATAAAAAGAACAATTTCAGGCCCCAAGGACAAGGTTTCCCTTTTACATATTGCTTAGCCGCATGTTTCCCGGTAAAAGGGACCATTTGCTCATCAACACAAAGTTCTTTCTCGAGTGGTAGTTCCAAACATCTACTCCTGAAGGTATCATAAATCGGTCGTACTTTGTAGAATGCATCTTGGCAATTTGTCGGTATGTTTGTATTGTCGACAAGGTGTAAACTGTTGCGGAGCTCGAAAAATCGATCTCTCGACATATGTTCTGAGAAAAGGGGGATGCTGATATTAGATTCCCAATACGTTTTCAAGCAAGGGTAACTAAACACTCCTGTAGCCAAATGTAATCCAAACAAAACTTCTAATTCGTTTGCATCAGTAGGCCTAAATCTAGGCCTGTGTGATTGCACTGCGTATAAATTCGTCATTTCAGCCATAATGTGAAACAACTGTTGCGGAACGTACCTGTGGTAATAATCGACTGGAGCTTCAACAATAGGGTCAATAGTTATTGGTGGACACCAGTCTGATGGGAAAGTATTTTCTAGCTCTCTGTGCCTCCACCTAATCCTCGACTTTGGTGTCAGATTCCCAAATATATCTTCATTTGAAGAAGTTGCTCCTGGTTGACTTTCAAATACTCCATCAAATCTGTCAGGAACTTCGTGGATCAGGAGGGACAAGCATGTCATCGACAGGAATATCATCTATTTCATCATCATCAGAGTCTGGAGGGAAGATCTCCATTTGATTTTGGTTAACTGCATCTGCACCGAATCGAACAGATCGCGAGTCTCGAGCAAGACTACCCCCATTCCCATCGTCGTCATCTGAAGATAACTCCAAGTCTGAGAGATTTCCGTCTCGTAGAAGATCCAAGGCATTTGGTCTAAACATTATTCGTTGAAGACTTACTCTGAAAAATATGAATAAAGAAATTTTGGACAATGTTTTCCTGGTAAAAGTATGCTGCCTATACAACGTTAACTTTTACATTTACAAAATAAACGTATTTCGTTTCAAAGATCGTTACACTAAGTGAATATTACGCAGAAAAGACAATTGACACCTGATGAGCACATTTGAGGACAAATATAAAAATCTATTTTTCTGGTATAAAATAACAATAACTGACGCATAAAATAAATCACACACAATCTTAGTAATTTAGTTTATTGAAACGTATTTATGTAAATGCAAATTTTTCACAAAATCTTAGTATTTTGGAGTAAAAAAAACAGCTTACCAGTCAGGGTCGAAACACGTGCGATCACTGGATGAAACTTGACGAAAAGATGTTAAAATATGATACAAGATGGCGCTACTTGTAGCGTTTTTGATGACTTATTACGTGAACAAATGAATACAACCGTTTTTCTGTACAAATGAACGATATCAATACTTATAGGTTTAATTAAATTTTATGTCCTCAATTGTGGACGCCAGGTCTGAAAGGGATATCCTAATTAGAGCCATGAAAATTCTGCATCAACCCACGCACATATTCTTTTTGCTTCATTTACCAGTAGTTATTGGTAACTCAAATAAAGTATTTTTAGAGTACCGTACCTCGAAAGGAAAAAAACGGAACCCGTCTGTCTGTCTGTCAAGATCCTTTTTCTCAGGAACGCGTGGAGGTATCATGCTTGAATTCATATCAAATACTCAGGTCTACTGTCCCTTGGAGGTGTGAAAAAAATCAAACTTCTGAGCCAACGCAATCAAAATATACAATTTATGCCGCAAATTTCCGCAAGTTTTCGACACTCGCAAGGGAATCAATACCCACAGGGTACTTCCCGTGAACTCAGAATCTTGAAATTAGGTACGAAGCAACGTCTTATAGCACAGATAAAAGAAAAGTTGCGAAAACCGTAAATTTTTAGTTACTACATGTAATATTATTACTACCCCTTTCCTCATGAACGCGTAGAGGTCTGTATTAAATTGAAATTTATATCAAATACTCAGGTTTTATACATATACCTACAGGTCTGTACTGACTCGTACTTGGCCGGTTTTTTTTATTATTTCTCTCGTCTCTTCTGAAGTCTTCAAGTTTACTTCACTTGTCTTATTAATCAAAAGAATGGGGACAGAATACTTGTGATGATAAAAAATGAATGATAATGGCCTATTGGCCATTATAATAGCCTAAATAAATGTGTATTTCTTTCTGTATTTCTTGTTGTTTTCTGAAAACAGAGCGTGAAAAGCAATTTTAGTCTTTGTAAGGGTTTTTAAAGGATTTTGGCACAATCATTCTATTTCTTTGTTGGGTTTCATAAACAACCGATTTTGATCTCGTATAGACTTATGAGTTAACCAAGGTTCTACAGAGATATAAGGTGGCTAATTATTTTAGAAATCGCAAATATGTAAGCAATGGGGATGATGACAATTTTTTTTTTTATCTCAAAAAAATGTTTATTTCCAAATAGTGCAAATAGTATTAGTGAAAGTTTAAAAGCTTAAAAAACTGCAAAGTTATAAACGTTTTAAAGTAAGTGTTATACTAGGACAGCACCATCGTAGAAGTGACGACTCATGACTACGTAACTTCATACTATCGCCGTAAATTGTCCGTACCGCGCGACAAGGACAGGAATAATCCCCTCCAAAAACTTTAAAAGCGTGTATACTTCTTCATTTTTACATCGATTAAACAGATTTTTTCGATTATCTCATTTTTATTATGCCTTCTATGAAATTACATTATTTTAAGAACATTTTTAATAGTAGTCATCATCCCAATTGAATGCTTTTATTTTATCTTTAAAAGCTATCTTTAGTACCTATAAGAATGTTTGATCACTCACATATTGTGTCTTGTAAATGGATTTCTGTTCATTTTGGCTCTGTTACATAGGCCTTAACTTTAACTAACGGCCACCCAAATACGGCAGGCCGCGTAAACAACATAAATCATTAGACGAAACTAACTTAACCCTAAAATGTTCCAGTTTCAATTACTAAGCGTTACGCGTGTAAAGTTTGTAGGAGTTGCACGCCGCGAACCAATTAGAGTGAAGGAAATTAATTCGGTGACGAGACGTGTCGACGCGTCTTGTTGACGAGAGTGACGCTGTCGATTGAACGCCGCGGGTGGGAAATGAGAACTTTTTGAATTTGGAAACTTTGTGAGCAGAATACGTATACTTTTTAATCTCTGTATGGTGTAAGTTCGCTGTCAGTCAGCCAGTGTGACGTTATCCGCGACAAGGGATATGAAATTGTAGAATAGCGAAATGATGTTGAACATCCCTAGGAGAAAAATATGAACTTGAAAGCATTAACTTCTGACCTTGTTAAGTTCTACCTGTTCCTTGTATCCTTATACAGTTACCATGAGAAGTGAAAATGTCTACTTACGTTCATTTAGCAATGCCAGCATCATTGTCTACCTATTGTCAAGAGATCTATCTATTCGTATCTATTCAAGCAGCCTTCCAATTGCTGAGTTCTGTGTGAATCTATTGCGGTTTTGACATTTTGTGGTGAATTATAACCTAGACATATCCAAAACATTCACAGTGCTAGTGCAGTTCGTAATTTCAGCCGTCTTCGATCGTTTTGTCATCACAAGTTCGGATGGAAAGTAATTTGCATGTAGGAGACACACTCCCTAATGAAATTGTTAGACAGAGGCAAATTCGGCTTTTGGTATTTTACAGTGACAAATAACACTAAAGAAAAATTCTCGGAAGGTCTAAGCTACTTCATCGTTTTAGATACTTTAAGACTCCAAAGGGCCTGGACAAAATGACAGTCTGTCAGCGTTAACAATGATGGAAAAGTCAAAAATGTATTGAATTGACATAAGCTACCGAAAAGCTTAAGTCAATCCTGTAGAAAATCGCTGTAGAAATAAGAAACACGAAATACGAATAAGCGATTGCCACTTGTCTAGGTCCCGGACGACTGTGACGCATACCAACTAACACTTAAGCGCTAAGACAAGAGTAAATGTAAATGTATTAGAGCGCTAACCAGATCCTAAAGTTATAAATAAGTGTTATGCATTCGGAGTTAGAGCACGCTATAACTCTACTATAGCCCCGAAATGGGCTTTTGACACACTTTTTGGGACACTTTTTTTATCACCTTAGATTGTTTAAATGGTGGTAAAGCAGAGCTATAGAATGGGTTAAGAGCTATAATAAAGCAATAAGAGAGCTATAATAGCGATAACTGAAACTACAAGAGATAAAAACGTGGTAAATAGGCGAAAATTAACTCCTTTAATGGTACAATAGAGTAAAATATCGTTTATTAACTCTTTGGGTGCTAAGAGGGCTGTAAATAGGTGAATACTAATTCCTTAAGCGGTGCAGTAGAACTATATTTTTAAGTGATATGAGAGTGGTAAATAGGTTATTATTAACGCTTTGAGCAATAGCATAGAACAACAAAGGCTATAAAAATGGCCTCAAGTGCTAACATTTTTAACATCAAGTTTTTTTTCATCAACATAAATTTTACTTCTCGTTTTTTATGTGCAAACAGTATGCGTATATTTGTCGGATCCAAAACGCCGCCATTCGTTTGTGGAAGTGACATTAAAAATAATATTTTAGTTTGGACTTAGTGTACACAGAAGTTGACTTTTTACTGCGAAGGTAAGTACACTGTGAATAAGTATATGTATTATTAACAAATTATTCAAGCACCCGATGTATTTTGTCTATATAGTGAAAATAAATATTTTATTAGATAAGAAGTAACACAAAACTATTGTAATAATCGCAAAAAACGTTGACTGTTCTAGTTTAAGGTATCGTACTAGACGTATTAGAACACAACTAAGCAAAATACTGCAATTTAACCGTGTCTTCTTATGTTTTTCTAAACTTAATCAAATCAATTCGTAACCTAAACATGGTGGCAAACAAATTTAGGGATCCGTAGTAACTGCCCAAAACCACAAAGAAATCGAGTATGTACATAGTTTTACTTTACAATTGAAGACTACATACACTTTATTTTTTTAAGAACTTATGAGGAAGCTGAACGCGAACTAGATTTTTTATTGGCTAATACAGATACCGATGAAGAGACAAAAAACATTATTAATTAAAAAGCCAGCCAAAAAGAAGTTGATTTGAAATTGTTCGTGCAACGATTGGTATGTCTGGCTGTTATTGTGTTAATCAGTCAGTGCTAGGTTGTTAATACAAAGGGTTTAGTTATTTGTATTTTTTCAAACTAAGTTTTTTTTCATCATGCAGACTTAGAGAACTCTCCCGAATGTTGTGAACCTCACAACGAACCCGTCTTCTGAATGAATCAAATTAGTATTGTCAATCTTTATGGTGAGAATAAAAGAAATGTGATTGATATATTGCGTTTAATTTGATGTTTTAAACTGCGTGAAGTAAAGGAAAAAAATGTAGTGAATGTTCATGCTCAATACACACTACTTTGCATTTTACATCTCTTACTACTTACAAAATCTCTTCACGATTGTCAGCCTTATCCTCAGATGAATACATAATATGTTATTGTAAATTGTAAACATTTTATATTGTAGCTGTTTACTGTCCCATAATAAATTAATAAATAAATAAATACATATTTAGATACGATGATTTAATCGGAAAGTGATATAACGATTTCGTTCGTCATTTTATAACCATGAATAACATCGAATTCAGGTAATGACTGAATTTCTTTAACTTCTACAATATCATCTGTCTTGTAGTTTAGGTAATAAAACAAAACTCACACATGAAACGGCTGCTACACACATGGTGAGTGTAGCAGCCTTTTCATTATTACAAGATCAATAAGATGCAGCGAATGTCCCACAGGAAAGTCTTCAAGTATGTCGATTAGAAGTTCTCATAGTGGAGAATCAGCTTTATGATGAGCACCATATTTCATGGCTCGAAAGTCTTCGTCGTTTCTATTGGGACATTTTCGAGAAGAAAATGTCACTGGATGAGAACGGGGAGAGTATTCGCCCACAGGTTGTATATTTTGTTGCATACACCTGAAAAGGTTTTTTTTTGTAAATAATAGTCTTTATAGATGGGATTCTGAATAATAGGTGTTAATGGTAAAACATATATAAACAAGTGCCATTTTCACAAAAATATACCGATTTCATACGGATTTTTTTAAAACGCCATTGGATTCGTCCTCACTGTCACTATTTACTTCAATATCAATCATGTTGACGGAGTATGCGGAACCTCGATCCATATTTTCACAAAGGACTTCCTCATGATCGCTTGTAGTTGTAGCACCACTTTCACACACGTTTTCTGGAAAATCATGAACGGAACCCAATTCCACATTTTCGCAGAAAACTCCCACTTGGCTACTTGTAGTACTAGTATTACTCACAATCACATTTTCTTATATTATGATATTATTTATTATGATATTCTCTCAACAATTTTCGCCTATTCCCACCAGTGCTTTGAAGTTTCCAGGCATTTTTGACTGTTTTAGATTTTTTTTGTTGCGTTGCCATGAAATCAACTACAAGTGAACAAATGAGGGGCACAGAAGTGGTATTAAGCTCTGATACTCTACACATTAAGCACTAGAAGTTCTATGATAGCGAAAAATGTTCCTACTGCTTGACTTTAACTAACATTAGAGTTTTGTACTTCTTTAGGCATTTGGTGATACAAAAGAGTTTATGAGCACCATTGTAGAGCTGGTAACGGTAATTATTGCTCTAGTGCAACTTTTGGTTCTTTGCAAGAGTTTACTATCGCTTGCATAGCACTTTGGGGGGTTAGTAGTTAATGCTTACTTCTTATTAAAATATTAATATTATATAAATAGTTTGCTTGTCAACGCTCTTTTCTCGCCAAAAGTTGTTAGTGCTGTTGCTGTTGCGCCTTTATATCTCGTTAAGTTCTAAAACAAGCTCTTATTGACGCCTAAATGTTTATTGGGATATTTCTGTTTTTACCATTATATTTAATGTCAGGTCAGTCTAAAGTTCAAAACTATTGGAAGGTCTTTTTTGTGACCCTCTTTAAAACATATTTAAGCTGAAATGTCTGCTGTGCTTGTACAGGAATACAGCGCGGTGATTGGCAGTTGAAATAGGTATCAACAACTTTAGTTGTTAATGAAAAAGTCGGCGTCACTACACCTCTCATATTTCTTAAATAACTACAGCCATAGTCTGTGTAATCCCATAAATATCGAGGGGGTGGAGGGGTCGTAGGCCGTAGGGTTTCTTCACACACTGCGACGACTGGGTCTTCTGCCTTTAAATTGTGTCGTGGCATCGTAAGAAAAGCATGGCTTGTAGAGAACGTGACTGATATATTTATGAGGGTAATTTTAAAAATGTATATGCTATCAACTGTCAACCTGACAGAACGCTGGCGGAAACTTGATTGGGGATGATTTCTTTCGTGTTTCTGTTTGTTTTAGACACTTACGTAAATGCGTGGAATGTTGGTACTTCAAGGTGGTAACTAGGCGACAAAGTCAATGTAAAAATATGTAATACCTTACTTACGTGTAGGAACCCATTTTGCTCTCAAGAAGCATTGCGGTGTTCCTGTTATCAGGTCATTCCATTGCATAGAATAATGATAATTTTGTCGTGGTTTGAGCTCGTCTTTTTTCACACATTTCTTGCTTTCTTTCTTTACCTCGCATTCTACACACAAGTATGATGGTCAAAAGTTTCATACTGCTTTCAACTAACTGATCTCCATGTCAAAGCTTAGGTAATAGGTACTAATTACAAATGACCTTGTTCAACCCTGATTCCTTCCTACCAAACTAATAATTCCAGACCACATCCACAAAGACCCCCACTATTACCCCGCAGTCCTCTGAGACCAACACAGATTAATATAGGCTCCAGAACTAATTAGTCCAGCTGTAGGCACCGGACATAGGATGTCAATTAGTTACAGTTTGAGGACGAGGCCATCTAATTCGATGGCTCGTAACGTAATGAATGAACGTTTAATCAATTTGGCGCGTGTAAGGAGTCTCAGGCGTAATGGCGCCGAATTAAGTACAGCGTATTGTAACACATGGCACCAGTTAATTTTCCAATTTGAGCTAAAGAGATAGTTTATCGTTGCTGGAAAATAGTAAAATGTTTACATTGCAATGTAATTATTGATAGATATAATAAAATACATACTTCTGTGAACCTTTGAGTTTCTCGGCTATAATAAGAGATTACTGTCCAGTGAAACTCTTTTATGTAACTTTTCTATGCTGGTTTAGTTTGAGTTTGAGACTATCACACACTCACAACTGATTATCTATAAAACATACTTGCCTTAAGCTTGACTATAATGCAAGCATTCATGGCTTGACGACTTTAGTCTTTAATGACGAAGTCAACTGAGGGGCAAATCCCATAGGTTTATGAGTGTTCGCATTCTAATCTCAGTTTCAATGTGCCAAAAATACCTCCAAAAAGTTTTTGACATTGTCAAAACATTTTAATTATGGGAACTGTGGCCTTCTGCTGTATTTCTGATTTAAAAATAAATTCATATCATATTTTCATTCACAATGATTCACCCAAGGACGTGTATACTCGCTCGCTTCCACCACAACAATGACAACTTACAAACTTTGTAACACAAACCGACATGACGTCATCGCTGTCATCCTACCCTCAAAATTGGAATAGTTCTGTGTTATCATACGAGTTCTTACTAAAAGTTGTAGCCTAATAACAGTTGTGACCGCACGTCAGTGGTAACTTGAACTACGAAAATCACCCATACTGCTGCGACATAAAGGAACTGTCGATGTCAAATTGTTACAGACAAGCAGTTGTTCTCTTCTGACTGCGGTAGGCTAGTGCGAGAAAACTTTGTGTGGTCAGAAGTTGGAAACTGTTGCTTTTGGAGGATTTTAAACCTTCTTCGAAAAAGGAGGAAGTTTGCATTCCGGCTGTTCTTTTTTTGAAAGGAGGTTTAAGTAGCGCAATTTAAATATACCAATTCTTTAGAATAAAGTTCTTCCATGTTTCCTGAATAATGGTCGTATTGTCGTTAATAATATTCACCTATTGTATTCTTGTTTGTAAAGCCTTAAAAAGACTTACGAGATACAGAGAAAAGAATATGACAGGCGCAGGTGAAAAACGTTTTTTTATTTGATGATGTAGAAAAGTACGTAAACGTAAGTAAGGAGTATTCTACATCAACTTCTAAAAGAAGATACACATAAGTTTCTAAATTTTTTGAGTTTCTAAACCAAGTACCAGTTGAGGACTTATACTTGCGTTACCCACCGTAACCATCGCAATTGATTTCAAAAGCCTCGTATTAAAACATGCTCTACAATATCATGTAAGAAAGGTATAAATATGTAAAGAAGTTAGCATAGATTCACGACAGGAATGAGTAATGTTAGGTTCTCCAGACGGTTGTGACCTCACTGGTGACAGTTATGAGCTCTTATGACTTACGAGCCCAGACGGATTCCTCGTAGAAGTTTTACGAGTTTCGCGAAGGATAGATTTATGTATATCATACAAAATAATGCGAAATCTTACCGTTCAGCGTAGAAATTTATCTGGAAGAAAACAATTTTGTTTAGGATAACTTGTAGCTATTTGTATTGCTTGTGTTGTGATTTCTGTACCACAATTTCTGAAATAAATAAAATTATTATAAAATTATAAATTTCTGGTTCTGGCGATAACAAAACAATATCACGCTTCTATTTCCCGAAGGCTTAGACAGGGATGTAGGTACCTATACAAGGTGGCAGAGGCCATGAATTAAGCACATGATTCTCGCGGTTATTTATAAAAAATCTGCTGTTTTATAGAGAAGTGTGTGTGTTTGTAGTAATACCTACGCGGTCAAAATGTATGGCAGCAGAGCTGTTTTTTTTTAATCATTTACTGGAGCCTGGTAACAGGTGTGCATCGATGTCCCCCTGCTCTGTATAGTATGATTTCCGGTATAAGGTGACTTCTTATTGTACGAAAAGCCTATACAATGCGAGGTCAGCAATATAGCTTGATGTGTAACCCACATTTGGCCAGTTATGTTTAATCCCCATGTAATAGGGGGCGTGCCTATTGCCATCAATAGAAATTCCAAGCAGGAGGTTCTGGCTATGTTTTTTGCAAATTTATTTAATTATTGAATCTCCAACAGAGGCTACACAATTACATGCATATACCTACATTGAACAGGGACAAAGACAAGTGTGCGCTTCCAATTATAGGAGACCACATCATTTACTTATAATCTTGGTACATTCAGTTTGACAAGGTAATTTTTCATGAATCATAAAAACAAGGCAATAAAAGAAATTAAGATACAAATGAATAATATGAAATAAAAAATTAACATATATGACAATGACAAATAACTAAGTACTAGTTTATTTCTGCAATAATGTTAAATAGTATTATACAAATATGCTTTTTTCTGTGAATGGGCTCAAGTCATTATTGCAATCCTCACCGGATTGAACTCTCGTAATCTCTGTGTGTTAAAACCACCGATTATTCATTGGATTGTAACAATCCAATGCCCGACGTCACCCACTGTTGGGCATAAACTTCTCTTCGATTGGGCAAATCCGGGCTCCATCGTCGTTGGGCCATTGTCGCGCAAAATTCATAAGTTTATTGGTTTATCGCCATAATTTTTTTAATGAACAACGTCATTCTCAATTTAATTATTAATAATAAACTCCGGGACAAGCACTAACTTATTCAGCAAATCCCGCGGGACTGTTTAAAAATGGAATTCGGGTCGCTCATTGGATATTACATTTTATTAATTTTGAGCGGTTCGCGGAGCAAATTGACGGATTTTGTACGGGCCAATGGAGCGAAGGCATCTGTACAGGGCCGGCAGGGATCCATACGATTCTGTATTTAAATATAAGGAAGGGGTAAAATGTCGCTGGGGTTTTCGAAAAATTGCTGTTTCTGAAAATGAAAGTTTTTTTGTCGTGATTTGAATGTAGGATCGTTAGGTTTGTTCTTCTTATTTAGTAATGTTTAGACTTTCGTTTTGTATTTTACTTCCTATGTCTTCAGCTTATTTCAATGTTGAAGTTATATGCACTCCTTTGAATCATCACGTTTGCATAACGTGTACATACGCTATCATATTCCTATTAAATGCAAAACAATCGCGTCATTGGCTGTGTTAAGTTTCAATCTGCCTTGCAAATGCATTTTTATAACTTGCACTGATGTCATATTTTTATTAAGATCTAATGTCAGCCCGGTCAGCCCTACCTAGTGTTGTGCGTCGTGTATCCGCTGCATCGGTTAGTGCAGCCCAACTCAATCATCATAATCGGTTTACGAAATACGCAGCGATCGGATCGGCTGGTTTGGTCAATTGAGGATTTCGTACTTATGCAACGTTGTTTCAATATTTGAGTATGTCAGGGATCTGTATGTCATTGTGTTCCTGCTGCAGTTGTTAAGTAAAGTAATGGATATAGAGAAAGATAGTTTGCCAATGTGTCTGCATTTCAATGTTTTCTTCTTTCTACGATCCTAAACGTGTTTAACGTTCTGTTTCTGTAAATTGTTTCAAGATGACTGATTGAAGATAATTGTTTGTTTTTAATTTTCTGTGGAGTTGTTAAAGAGTTGTTCGAAAAGAGAGGATTTTGTGAATAAATAAATAAAAGTGACCGAATGTTGTTTTAAATTTCCCATTTTTTTATCGAGATTTAAGTTAAAGCTGCAAGTCGCCCCAAGTAAAGTCAAAGATCTAACTAAGGCAAAAAATCATCTCATATGAAAGCTTTGAATAAAACTAATATTACATAAAAATCTTAAATTCATTCAGACGACGCTCTTTCTCAACCGCTGGGTCTCCAAGCATGAAATTGTGCAGAAGAGTTCCTCTTATAACGAAGGTGAGCACGAAGGAAGGGTTATTGAAAAAAATCAGCTGAAGCCGTAAAATAGGTGAAGAAAGTAATTGTGGAAGTCCGTTATTATTGCCGACGGGCAATCCATCGGGGACTCGGCTTGTTCTGAATAAATGCAATCGTTACCCTCTGTACATATAAACCCAACATTCTATATCATTGAATGGTGGATACGGGCAATATCGGAGGGCCCATCCCTTGGGGTAAACGATCCCTTGCCCGGAGCAATAATGTGCCACCGTATGAATGCCTGAAATAGCGTCAATGAGATCGTCACACCCTTCCACCACACTGTGACGTGGGTCCATTGGACACGTGACGAATTTTATGGAGACCATGCTTTTAAGCTCCTTGAAATATGTTTTTTGATTTTTCTTTGTACCTACAGGGATCACAAAGTTTGTAAACACCTTATTTATTTACATACTTTCTAAGCAAATAAACTATTATGATGATTATGAATGCAATATTTTTAAAGTGATTTTTGCGATACTTTATTTAGTACTTCTGTTTATTGTGCTTTAATATTAAACGCGGCTTTAGCCTGAACCTAGTAGGACTGGCTGGTGATAAGAGTTTGTGTGCTCTAATCCTGTTATTGTTTTGCTATTATTATGAACCTAGTCTAGATTATTAGAATTCGTTTTGTAAGGATATGTCCATGGGCCAATGTAACCTAAAATAAATGTTTTATTGTTATTTTATTATTGAGACGAACCTTGAAAGACCGTATCGAACTAAGTTCTCTCTCTCTTTTATGTGTAACATCTTTGAGGATCATCAGGGCAAACACTTAAGCAAAAAATCTTTAAAAAATAACAAAAAATATATTTTTCGTTCTATGTTGAAATAACTGCTCAGCAATTGCACACACTTTCTTTGAAAACACCAACATAGCCTCCACAATGCGTACTACCTCAGCAAACAATAGGAATCTTCCACCATCGGACCCGGAACCCTTCTGGTTAACTGCCCAATCCGTAACTTAAATAAAGAGGAGAACGGCCGCAGGTTCGAGTCCCGGACGATTACCATATAAATTGTGTGTACAGGCCGCCGACGTTTCTCACTAACTTACTTTATTTTGGGAGTAAGTAATGGCGCTATATTTTAAGGCAACAATGTTGAAGGGTTTAGAGAAATATATATAATAAGGGTTGAGTAGTAAAATTTAGAAGAAAACAATGCTCTCGAACTAAGAAGTGTTTTTAGCCGTAGGGAACGACAATTGTAGAAATGTGCATTTCTTCAATACAGACTTTTCCTAAATGCGTTTGTATCTCAAATGTGAACTATAAAAAAAGTCCTAAGGCAAGTAAATGGCATGGCCAGTTGACCGCTTGATAGGGTCTCAATCATACCCTAGACTAGGGTCTAGATTTATGGGATATAAAAAAACAGGTTGTCTATCTCGGGAAAAAAAAGTCTGACGTGATGACAGTCCAAACTAAAATATATTTTTCCATATTCACTATTAACGCGACTCCCTGGTTCTAGATAAGCAATCATTTTAGTTCTAGAATAAAGGGGTCACGCCTGCAAAATAAGAACCCTCATTTTTTCCATACTCTTTTTTGTCAAACTGTTTGTTGATTCTTTTTGCAGAGTATATTGGCCGACTTTCTACGTTCATCCATGACGCTACTCAAAAGCAACCAGTAACACATTCAAATAATCAATAAATAGCTAGAATGTTTTTCAATGGCCGTCTCCGTACACGACACAACCAATCGCAAACTACAGTCCGTTCGTCGAGAGAATGCGTTCCTGACACCTGTCAGTGCGATTTTAGTAACTAATAAAGTTCAAATTTGCAAAGCACGTATTCGATATCTCGTCGGCTGGGGTGTAGTTAATAACGCGTTAATAAGTCACTTCGTGTTGCATTGAATGAAGTACTCTTGCTGGGATATTCTGGCAATTTTTTTGAGTAGCGTAGTGGACGATGGGCCATAGACATAAAATAATTTAGGTAAGTACCTTTTAAACAATATTAGGAGCTCCATGGTTCTGTTCGATTCCGTAAATAGAAAACAGATCCGTAAAAACTCCAGCGCGATGTTAAACTCGGCTATCGAAGTAATATTAGACGCTTACTTATACTCACTTCACTTCGTTAATCCACAGAGAGAGAGAGAGTATACCCTTTCCCGGAATTGAGGAGCCCCCTTTGCTATTCGAAATTATCTGCATTAATAATTGTTGAGCGTTTCTTAAATTTGACTGAAGGAATTACACAAATTCGGAAACAACCTGATTGTTGGAGAGTTTCTTTGAAGTTTACACCTCATCCCTTTTTTTCTGCCTGGCCTATATTCTAGATCGTTGATTAGTTCATTTATCAAAAGTGACAGTTCATATATACTCCGTATCAATCCGTTTGCATTACAAGCTGTATAACTTATGCCGTCTCACGAACTAACTTCTGTTTCTCTTACTAATAGTTTAGAACTTAAACATAACTAACACTGCCATCTATCGGCGACTCGGGAAACTACTCTGCTAAGAAAACAGCGGCTGTGTTGATAGGTACTTAGGTACTTAGAACCAGTCTAGTGTGTTCTACCTATCTCTACTTCAGATTGGTAAGTAAGCCGTAAAGATAAACGGAACCTAGTTTTCTTTAAGATTGCGAGTCAAAAGGGTCGGAATGAACAAGCTTTTAACAATTTATCAATTCTTTTGATAATTTTAAAAATTGCTTTTAAGTAGACGAGAAGCCACAGCCGCAGACTACGTCTGGCAGGTAGATTGGAGATGGTACTGCTTACTTACAACACTTTAATTTAATTATCATATGGTTGAAGGAGCCAGAATACTTATTCACGAAAGAAGCTTGGTATCTAGGTAACCAGCAATCGCCGAAAACCGGTATATGTCGGTGTTTCCCGGTAATCGATTCCATTAATATAGCTTTTCACCTGCTTATCAAATCAACACGCGAGACTTTCTCAAGTTAGAAGCAAAAAAACATCCGTGAGGCCATGTAACGTGTCGTAAAAATTATATTACTTGGTGCACATTAAAAGCTAGCGATACAGCGCTTTGTAGCGTTACGCGTGGCGATAAAGGACTGGAAGTGATCTCAGCTGTATCCCGTCAATGATGGCAGCGCTTTAAGTTAATGGCTTGTCTTGATTGTTTCTTCAGTGCAAATGTAGCTTTTTACTGTAATGTTCGCTTTAAACGATAGTTTGGTATAGGACTTTGGGAAAAGCGGCAGCGTAACGCGAATTGACGTAAGTTGACATAAGCTGCGAAGGTCCTGTAATGTCCATAAAGCACGGAAATACTGTCTTTCTTAGTGAAATATCTCACTCGTATCTCAGTGGGTTTATCTGATAAAACTTGTTTGCGCTGCGGTCGTCTACAATTTCGTTATCAACAAAACCGCGCCCTAATAGCTGTATGTTTTTCTTTCTAAGCTATTTGATTGTTAAGACTATTTAATGGGAATGTTCGGAGTGGTAAAAACTCATATCCATTCTCAAATTACCTTTTTTGAGTCATTGGAACTTTTAACATGATACGTCTTGAGCCTTTTATAAAGGAACAGATGTTTTAGAAGCCATGTTATTTTTGGGAGCTGTTCTCGGTCGGTAGCTGACGTTCTAGGATTTGTCAGGGGTAAACCTCGATATTGGGAATGCTCGACTACTATTAGTCTCAATCGAAGCCCGAAGCCCAGATTCTTGAACTCTGTTCCTTACTTAACTATATATACTTAGATGATGAAATACTTCATTTTATTTTTTACTATTGATCCTTATTGGGAACAACCACGAAAATGCTTATTAAATTTTCATTGCGAAGTTAATTTATAACACTCTTCTGAACTTATGTTATTTAGCAAAACGTGCAAAGCCAAAAACTTCTTAATGAACAAATAACTTACAAAGCCAGACCACGCTCCTAAACAAACACATACTTTTTAATTAACCCTTGAGCACACTGCAGTACGCAATATTTAATTTACCTTTTTTGTTCCAGGTAAACAAACACACGGAAGAAAAGTACATTAAGAGGAAGTGGACGAAGTAAATCTAATATTCCCAGGTCACCTGTTCACCGGAAGTGCTTTAGAAGCCTCTAATAAACCGTGAGCCAGTAGGTACTTCCGGTCATCTTATGGAGCCTCAGATGGGATTTCGAGATCTTAATGACGTTTGAGATTATTTCTTGAAACTAAAATGGTTTTTCGTGATTATTTCCTTCGTTGGCAAAATAGGACTAGGTACTAATAAACTAAATAGTATAGAAACACGCACATTAATATTTAAATCACCAAATTTAAATATTAATGTGCGTGTTTCTAAAGGTAATTAGTGGTATTGCCTGTTACTTACATAATTAATTAACAATCTCGTCTACAATTCACTACTGACACAACTGACATGTTACAAAACATATTTAAACTTAGCAAAATGTCAGTGAGTATTTCATTTTTTATAGATGACGTAGCGAGTAAATAAAAAGGAAAGGTTTTTGAAGAAACCTTCTTCATGTTATTGGAAATTCGTTTGATTATAGTTGTATCGCTTCATCAATATTGAATTCAATTTTAACGAACGAGCATTTCAGTAAAATGGAAAATACAGTCTACCAGCATGAAACACCAGCAGAGCTAACATGCCAGACGCGACAATTACTCACTCTCGTATTTTCTCGTCGCGTCTATACCGTCACTTTACTCGTTTTCTGACTGCACTGCCATACAAAATACTTGACTTGTTCTGTCAAACTTGATGTTTTCTCGTTAAACCCTAACATGACCACCTAATTTATCTCGCATTTTGACAATTCAACATGAGAAAATCGTGATTTTCTCTAATTTAGTCGTCCTCGATTTTGACGACGAGAAGAGTAGACAAAATTATGATACAAAAAAATATATATTGAATATCCAAAATAACATGACAAATTCATAATTATACTTATTTTCGTTCTAGTTCTATTAGACAACATGAAAAAACTTAATTGAAATACTGAATTGACATAATTGATTTGTTTGAATTGAATGAAAATACTTAGTTTTAAACAGCCTACTATACACATTGGAATGAAGTTCCTTTCGGCGGCCGCGAGAGAAAGTTTGGCGCAGGGAAGCACTATTACGTAGATGAGCATCAAGTGCAGTTATAATCAGTCTAGTTTGTCAATTATGGTGATTAACGAAATCTAGGGAGTTATGGCTGTACCTGCCTACGCAACATAATTACGAAAATCGCTAGTTGAGTCCGCAAAGTTGGTGAGTAAAAGCAATATCATGTGTTTTAGGGTGATTGTTACAATATCAACCTTCGCTTTGTCGAATATTGACCTTCGGCCGATTTATCAATTGTGGTGGATTATCTAGTGAGTATAATAAGTGCCACTAATTGTATATTTTAATTTTAGCATGCCAAAGAGAAACAGTAAAAAAGTCGGTTTCATGGAACTAAACAAAAATTAAAAGAGGTGGACGTTAAATCAATACAGAACATACTTATTCCATGCTTAAAATCGACCGATGTTGAAGTGATAAAAATGATTTGTTTTTAATAACTTGCTACATCGGTTTCTCGTCGCGAGATACAGAAGTGTCAGTGTCTTTTTCGAGTTTACTCGAGCTTGGCGGTCATGTTAGGTGTAAGGATGACGTCAAAATCGTAGACAAATTTCGAGAAAACGAGATATCGAGCGTTCTCGCGCTTGTCATGTTAGCCCTGCTGGTGTTTAAAATTGAGATAGCAACAGTACCCACACTGCACGCTCGTTGAAAAGCATGCACACATCAAAAACACATTTAGATAAAGGTCGACTGTGCGAAGTTATACACTTTTATTGGACTATTATTGAAAATGATGGCCATTTTAGGCACTTATTATTTGTTAAATGTTATGCAGGTGAAAGATGCATGCAAGAAGATGGCTGCATGTAGCATAACATGAAAAAAATACGGTTTGAGGATACTTGCAAAAAAAACAACATTAGACACTCTAGGTGGATTGAATAACGATATTACGAGTTAACTTGAAATCTATCTTCTGCAATCTCATCGGTTTTGTGGGCTAAATAATACTTGAATAGGTAGATTATATTATTATATCAAATTAACTGTACAATTCAAATCGAAGAATAGGTTTCATTCAAATGCAAAATAAATTGCATTATAACTCAGGTATGATATATCTCTATTGCCGAATTTATTACAGTTAGAGCCAAGAGTTGTTTTTTACTCGTATAATTTCATAAGCACCTAGTAACAAATGGCTCCTTAAGTATTATCCCCGCTAAGCATTTGATTTACGAGCTTTCTCACATCTCCGGTATAATTCGATACTGCCAAATGCCGTATAGCAACGTTAAACCTATAATTTAGTGATGTAATAAAATCTATTAAACTTAATTAAACTCGAAGCTTCTCGAACTTTCCTGTTGGCGCCCAGCGTGGGACTCTACCTAAAATAGATATTTGGCTGTAATCTCATCTAGATCTTAATAACAGTAATATTTTATGAGTGGGATTCTATATTTTATTGCTGACTGAGGTTTTATATCATCAAAGGATTTTATTAATTTTGTATCCCATCCTTATTTTTCCACCGACTTCGCTTGCTTCGTTCGGGTAGCAAACGTACCCAATTATTTGCGGTTGCCATCCGTATTTAATTCTCTTATATTCTAAATTGCTTTACAGAACTACTATTCTGGTAACCATAAGTTTTTATTTAAAAGTGTTGGCTAAAAACAAACTTTTGCTCATTTTTAACGCGATAGCAGACAACAATAGAAAAAATTTAACTTTTCTCATTTATATTAGTAATTTCTTGAAACTTGAACGTTGTATAATGCGAACATTCTTGACTCCATGTTATCAACAACAAGCTTATTATCTCTGCTATGGGTATATTATTTACTTTGGTAACGTCTTTGTTTACACGCATCGCTGGCAATGCTCCTGAAAAGCTGAAACGGGTATGTTTTAGAGCTCGTTTTAAACTTGTTTCGGGTTTGTGAACAGCTAATGAGCTGTGGCAGACACAATGGTTCAATCTGATTAAAATTATTTCGATCGTGGTGCTTCGCTGAGTTGGTTGGCGGATATTTGCATGAATAGAATTTGGCCTGAAAATAGGATAGGAATTTCTTCGTTTATAAATGGCAATAGAGATACTTCTCAGATATTCTTGACATCGATTGCGCCTTTTGCATTATACAAAGTAGATGAGTAAGTGTCATGTTACCCTACATGGCCTACATCACGGATATGGGTTTAGCAGCTAATAAAAAGTAGGGTAATAATAGAATAATAGAAAAGTAAGATAAACTTTCCACATTTTCTTCCTCCCAATATGTTTCCCAACATCAGTGCACTAACCCCCGCAGCGTCGAACATTACTTTAAATCCGACGCTGTGGCTTTCTGGCATTGGCATCCAGCAGAAACACATCAAAGTACATTCGCGAGACAGCGATCCATCACCGCGTCGCGTTGTAATTAGCTCATTAAACACAATGCGCTCAGAACTGAGCCGGCAATGGATGGCGTGCAAGCGAATTTAGTCACTAGATGTCTTTTGTCAGGGATGGGAGTTGCATATTAATGCTATTTTCATAGTGGAAAGCGTAAATAAACCTTAGGAGAAAAGTAAGACTGAATAATTAATGGAGGTGCTTTAGATAATCTTATTCGCCTTTCAGGCCGTCAAGCCTAGTTCCATAGATCTGGTTCAATCAGAACGTAATTAACGTAACCATAATGGCTACCAGTTTAACCCTTTCAAGTCACGGGTTCAACCAAATAGGCGTTGTATTAACCTTTAAGCGTTAGTGCTCCGGGCAACATCAACACACAGTTTATAGTTTTAACATAATGGCTCTAAAGATTATGGTAATGTTCAAATAATGACAACGCTCTTATCGCTGCGGGCCACTATTTAGTAATTTTCCCTTCAATTTTACATCTGTTGCATGTTGCCATCTTAAGTTTTACATACTGTTTTAGATGCAAATGCATTAACGGTTAACAATGAATCCTCAAATCATGCGTAAGCTGCAGGGCACGAACTTTCGACATGCAAATCAATGACGATAGCAGGAAAATCAAATTGTTTTACTAGAGGAAAACTATATCATATTAACCCCTTCGAACCTGAACCGTTTAATAACATCAACAGACATCCAGCTACGTTAGGCTGCTGACAGCTGACTGACAAACACATTCCCCCCACCCCTGGCCGGTGAGCGATGGCGGGGCTCGGACAAACAGGCCGACGGAGACGGATGGCCGGACCGACACTTAATATTTGCCACCATTAGTTCCATGAACTGCACGAAGATTGAATTGCGATGTAATGTTGGTGTTGTGTGGTTGGCACTTAAATATAATATCGTTACGTTGGCTGAAGTGTAAATTAAGGTGTTATGTTCTGTAGTTTTGGTTTTGGGATTTATTTTTATGGGCTTTTGTAGCTCAGGCTGGTACACTTAAGAATAGAGACTAAAACGACAAATAATGTTCTGTTACAGAGGTCATGGCAAAGACCAATGGTAAAACTGATTTGACCAAAGTCGTTATCAAAAAGCGCCAGCGAGCAAAGAAGTTTGACGGCACGGTTAGCGCAGTGGTTGAGCGATCGGCTGCTGCGCTGCGTGTCGCGGGTTCGATTCCCGCACGGAACAAATATTTGTATGACCTTCAAATAGTTGTTCCGGGTCTGGGTGTCTTGTGTATGTGAGTTTTCATGTTTGTGAACGCACCCACGATACAGGAGTAATTCCTAGTGTGGGGCAACGATTGTAAAAAAAAAAAAAAAAAAAAAAAAAAAAAAAAAAAAAAAAAAAAAAAAAAAAAAAAAAACCGAAAACGTTTTAATGTAACTTCTTTTAGCAACGACCTTCAGTCTTCGCAAAAAGAATACCCTTACAATTTAAGAGACGTATCAAATAGTTGCGGTCGTTCTGCCGCCGGAAGCGCCGGCGGCCATGACGGCCCGCCATTAGCGGCGGATGACGCGCGCCACCCGACTTCCGACTATACAGAATACCTACACCACTAACGGGTATTTTCTTTAAAATGTTAGTTGATATAGTCCTATAGTGATAGGTTGGCGTCATTAAATATATAAACGAACTCTAATTTTTAAGCGCCTTTATCTACTTTATTATAAAGTTGGTTTATAGTTCTTGCTATGAATTGTTTTAATAAAATCATTATACTTTAGCCTATAACTAAAATCCTAGTAGTTAGTAACTTAATGGACAACTGGGTAAAAACTTTAGGAAAAAAAAATTGAAGACAACCACAATTTTGTTTATTATTATAACCCCAACTGTTCTCCAGCCTTAGGTATCTATATTGGAAAAAGTTTAAAATCAATCAATCACTAAAAACCTAAAACATTATCCCAAAAACTCGCTATTCCCCAAACAAAAAGATATTAAAAAACTTGTTTAAAGACTTTATTAAAAACGGACTTTGATTTTCCCTCGCCTCCGGGAAATCGAGGACCGTTACGTACCTACCTTTACGACAGCATCTTGAAGTAATTACGTTGTAAAACGTCAGCTGCAAGTTTAAAACCAACGAGTTTTTAAATATTTGTTACCAGTATGCTTAGTGCGAGTGTCATACTAAAATTCGAGTAACGTCTCGATCACGTAAATCGAGTTAACTTCAAACGCGTCGACCACCGATAACTTGCGAGTGTGAGTCATATTACAGTCAACGATTCGCTTCGCGTTAGTTCACCGTGAGATGTGACGATTGGTGAACGAACGAACGAACGAACATTAGTAACCGGCCAAAATAAATTGACATTTATATTTTGTGTTCTTAATAGAAGCGACTGCCTATTAAAATAGTCGGGTTATAAGTCAAGTTAGAAGACGTTTTGTAAACAAGTTTGTTTTTGTTGTGATTTTGATATTTGGTTTTAATATTATTGTTGAAAATGAAGACTAGCCCGTCCCAATTTCAAATGATGGTGACCTATATGGAGCAGTAAGTGTAATTTAATTTGGTGTGTAGTGAAATATTGATCCAACTTTTGAAGTTTGTAAAACTATGTTGTTATTTTTTAGGAATGGAGATCTGAACAAATTATCTACCTTGAATGCCCGAGGTAGGATAACGAGAATACGGAATTGGAAGGAATTGATTGCATTGTTAAACAGTGTGAACTCGAGGTTCAACTCGTAGACGAGCGAGCCCACCACAGACCGAGCAGGCAGCACAGCACTTTCTCCAAGCTTATTCATTTTGGAGAAATTTAAAAGAACAGCAAACAGCACAGAGACAACATCAAATTGTGAAGAGAGCAAATTAGAATATGGGAAATGGAGGCACAGGCTCAGAGGGACTGGCAAGCAATAGGCGGTAGAGTTGTGAATGTTTTGGAACAACTAGCTGATTGATAAGTATTGTAGAGATTAATTACGAAAATTAATCTTTACAATATTTCTCAGGTAGGTTATGTTAATTTTAGAATACAGGGCTTTGTCCAGCCGTCGGGCAGTCGGTTGGTATTATTATTAGTTTATATAAAATAGATTTATTATTCACTCAGTGTCATAGAATCGCACTTATCTCGCGATAGCAAAAACTTAAGTGTTTCCTACGTTTGTTTCTTATTCTAGGGGGTTCAAAAATGTTTAGATTTTGTTCAATTCATTGTTTGAGAACTATGAAGAATTTTTTATGGATTTTGTCCCTTGAGTGATAAATGTTATTCATGTGGAATAACATGATGCATGCAATTATCATTCTACAAATTTGAGTGTTTTACTTGTTGACTGTTTATGTAACTTTAAAAGCTGAAACTATGATGAAGTCCGAACTCCTCTGTGATGATCGTTATTTCGGACTTATACTGGCCTACACCACCTAATGTTTTCCTTTGTACAAATTAAATGTTACGTAATGCTTAGAACCAAATTACTAATTATATTATTAAGTTTAGTTAAAGCAGGTGTTATGTGTTGAGATTTTATTTGTTTTGGTTGTGTGTGTGTGTGTTGTGTCAACTTGTTATAGTATACCTGTCTAAAAATAAAATAAAAAACCAGCTTGAACCATTATTTCTTGAATCAATTATACTAATAAAACTATTGCAACCTAAGTTTTTGGTCTTTTAATACAGTTCCCCTAATAAATATTAAAGTAGGTTAGCTTCAGTTTACTATGAGCTCAAAAAGAACGGACAAGAAACTCCCTAGTTGCTCTTTTCAAATATAAGTTTTACAATATTTTGTTTATGTACATTAATCAATTGATTAAGTGTGAGGATGATGCATCCAAAATAACACTACATATAATAGGTACAACAAAGTAATATGATTATAGAAATTAAACAAGAGTTAAAAAACGCCAAGCATTTTAGGGGATTTGAGGAACATGGTACCTACTCACATGTGCTATGAAATTATATAATTCTTTAAGAGACTGAAATATTACAGTTGAAATAATGTAAATAACTAACAGAGGTCACTCATTCATTCCCTCATTATAAATATTAGTAAAATAGAATAAAACATTACACTTTTTACAAGTATTTGATTTGACCATTGTATTGATTATATAATGGTTGATGTCACTGCTTTCCCATATAAAAGAATTGTGATTTGCACCTCCAAATTTGGAATTTACATTTATAATTCTATATTGGTCATCACATAACTGTAAAATAAAAATACCGTTAAGAAAAAATCTTATAGGTAGGTAAGAATAAATCATATCTAATTACCTACATAATATTTACCATTTGAACATTTATTGAATGATAGTGCTTGTAATTGTACAATAATACAGATTCTTGTTCATGCTCAATACATGTTCTTCATCTTTTGGTGGACCAAATATTCTAAAATGGCTACAATCAATACACCCAATTACTCCAGGTATTCCATAAATTGCACAAAACCTGAAACACAGGTGCATTTCAAGCAACAATAATATTGATATTGTATATTTGCAGTATATAAATCATGTAGACCATACCTTTGACTGATTGCTTGTCTGGCAATTGATGAATTAGGAAACCGGATATATTTTCCTACTATGTTCTTATGGGTCAGAGCCTTGGTAACATATTCAATGTAGACACTGCACATTTTTTGTGATACGTTTTTAGCAACTCCCACCGGGCGCTGGTAAGACCCAGTTGCATAAGAAATGGCTGTGAGTACCTAAAATAACAAATGTTATATAAAATGCTTGTCCTTACATAGTGGCAGGGAGCAGATGGAAAAAAGTGTGTTTCAAAATTACTAGGTGTATGATTACCTTATCTTCCAAGGATACCCTGTTGAGAAGACTTTGAACCAGCCAGCTGCCTCAGGAAGCCGATATCTTCTCTTAAATTCACCTTCCGGAAGGTCTCTAAGCGGATTGCTCGAGATACGTGCTCTTGCACGACCAATGGACGTTAGATTACGCTCATCTTGTGCTCTTGCGGTCTCAAACATCCTCCAAGCGAAATACACACGAGATGCCATTGTTATTTTTAATCACAATATGAAATTAAATTATATCACTTTGTTATTTCACCACTCTCACGACAAAATCTAAAGTGACAACTTTACGCGCTCGCAAGCGACTGCGTATCGTATTCGAGCTGTCAAAACTGTCAAACTTGTAACTTACACTCACGATAACATGCAAACGTAAACGTTTACGCTCCAAACGATCCTCACTTTCGAGTGGGACTCGCTCGTCACTGGTGACGGCGTTAATTTTAAAAGTGACACTCACAAAATTTTGTTCTCGTGTATGACGCTAGGTGGCGCTTACCCAGCGCCATAGTAATCTGCGTGAACGTTAACGCACTCGATGCGTAAAAAAAACTCGCACTAAGCACACAGTATGCTTAGTGCGAGTGACATACTAAAATTCGAGTAACGTCTCGATCGCGTAAATCGAGTTAACTTCAAACGCGTCGACCACCGTTATCTTGCGAGTGTGAGTCTCATTACAGTCAACGATTCGCTTCGCGTTAATTCACCGTGAGAAGTGACGATTGGTGAACGAACGAACGAACGAACATTAGTAACCGGCCAAAATAAATTGACATTTGTATTTTGTGTTCTTAATAGAAGCGACTGCCTATTCAAATAGTCGGGTTATAAGTCAAGTTAGAAGACGTTTTGTAAACAAGTTTGTTTTTGTTGTATTAAGGATAAAGTTTTTAATATTATTGTTGAAAATGAAGTCTAGCCCGTCCCAATTTGAAATGATGGTGACCTATATGGAGCAGTAAGTGTAATTTAATTTGGTGTGTAGTGAAATAGTAATCCAACTTGTGAAGTTTGTAAAACTATGTTGTTATTTTTTAGGAATGGAGATCTAAACAAATTATCTACCTTTAATGCCCGAGGTAGGATAACGAGAATACGGAATTGGAAGGAATTGATTGCATTGTTAAACAGTGAGAACTCGAGGTTCAACTCGTAGACGAGCGAGGCCAGCACAGACCGAGCAGGCAGCACAGCACTTTGTCCAAGCTTATTCATTTTGGTGAAATTTCAAAGAACAGCAAGCAGCACAGAGACAACGTCAGATTAAGAAGAGAGCAAAGTAGAATAAGGGAAATAGAGGCACAGGCTCAGAGGAACTGGCAAGCAATAGGCGGTAGAGTTGTGAATGTTTTGGAACAACTAGCTGATTGATAAATATTGCAAAGATTAATAACTAAAATTAATCTTTACAATATTTCTCAGGTACGTTATGTTACTTTTAGAATAGAGGGCTTTGTCCAGCCGTCGGACAGTCGGCTGGTAATATTATTAATTTATATAAAATAGATTTATTATTCACTCAGTGACATAGAATCGCGCTTATCTCGCGATAGCAAAAACTTATGTGTTTCCTATGTTTGTTTCTTATTCTATGGGGTTCAAAAATGTTTAGATTTTGTTCAAGAGCGCAATTCATTGTTTAAGAACGCACTATGAAGAACTCTTAAAATTTTTATGGTATTTTGTCCCTTGAGTGATATATGATGTTATTCCACATGATGCATGCAATTATCATTCTACAAATTGGAGTGTTTTACTTGTTGACTGTTTATGATACTTTAAAAGCTGAAACTATGATGAAGTCCAAACTCCTCTGTGATGATCGTTATTTTGGACTTATACTGGACTTCACCACCTAATGTTTTCCGTTGTACAAATTAAATGCTACGTAATGCTTAGAACCAAATGACTAATTATATTATTAAGCTTAGTTAAAGCAGGTGTGTAGAGATTTTATTTGTTTTGGTTGTGTGTGTGTGTTGTGTCAACTTGTTATAGTATACCTGTCTAATTCTAATAATTTGAAGTGATGTAAAAAATAAAATAAAAAACCAGCTTGAACCATAATTTCTATAATCAATTATATTAATAAAACTATTGCAACCTAAGTTTTTGGTCTTTTAATACAGTTCCTCTAATAAATATTCAAGTAGGTTAGCTTCAGTTTACTATGAGCTCCAAAAGAACGGACAAGAAACTCCATTGTTGCTCTTTTCAAATATAAGTTTTACAATGTTTTGTTTATGTACATTAATCAATTGATTATGTGTGAGGATGATGCACCCAAAATAACACTACATATAATAGGTACAACAAAGTAATACCAGCAGACATACTATTGATGTAATGATATAATTAACAACAATGGATCAGTGTGTGAGTTAAAAATTAAATATCAGAAAGTACACATGTAATAATATTGTTAAGTATATAAGTTTCATAATTTTATTCTAAAACAAACAGTTACTTATTACAATGCCTTAACATATCTAGAAATCTAAAATCTAATCTATGAATAAAGAAATTAAACAAGAGTCAAAAATGCCAAGCATTTCAGGGGATTTGAGGGATGCAACATGTGTCACTACCATCAGCAAGATTCATAGTAGGAACATGGTACCTACTCACATGTGCTATGAAATTATATAATTGTTTAAGAGACTGAAATAGTACAGTTGAAATAATGTAAATAACTAACAGAGATCACTCACTCATTCCCTCATTATAAATATTAGTAAAATAGAATAAAACATTACACTTTTTACAAGTATTTCTATCTTTTATATTCTATTTCATCTATTATATTCTATTGATACACCTATCATATATATATTTCTGTGTGAATGGGCTCTTCGTTTTCTTGTTCTTCATGTTACAAACCTATCAAGTAATATAATTTAGTATTCAATACTCATTTGTGCCATTGATTGATTAATCAAATTATTACCAGTGATGTCCTCTTCTTCTACAACATTAAGATCAATGCCAATGTTATGTAAAACGCAGCAGGCTTGAATAATTCTAGCACATTTAAGTCCCTTGTAGTGAACCACTCTATCTTTGTTAAGACATCGCCATCGATTCTTCTAACGTCCAAATGTATGTTCTATGACAACTCTGGCTGCCACATGCTTATGGTTGTAATTGGCTTGCAAGGTGTTTGGAGCAGCGTCTAAAATCGGAGTCATCAGCCATGGTTGTTGTGGATAACCAGTCTCCTAAAATTATGATCAATGTATTAGTTAATTTTGCCTTAGCTTAATGCAATGTTGTTCAAACAGTTTTTGATACGTAAGAGCTTACCTAAAAGCTACACTACACTATCTCCCCATTTTGGTGCAATGACTGCATTTTTTTATAATGTTTGATGTCACTGCTTTCCCATATAAACGAATTGTGATTTGCACCTCCAAATTTGGAATTTACATTTATAATTCTATATTGGTCATCACATAACTGTAAAATAAAAATACAGTTAAGAAAAAATCTTATAGGTAGGTAAGAATAAATCATATCTAATTACCTACATAATATTTACCATTTTTTGAACATTTATTGAATGATAGTGCTTGTACTTGTACAATAATACAGATGTTCTTCATCTTTTGGTGGACCAAATATTCTAAAATGGCTACAATCAATACACCCAATTACTCCAGGTATTCCATAAATTGCACAAAACCTGAAACACAGGTGCATTTCAAGCAACAATGATATTGATATTGTACATTTACAGTATATAAATCATGTAGACCATACCTTTGACTGATTGCTTGTCTGGCAATTGATGAATTAGGAAACCGGATATATTTTCCTATGTTCTTATGGGTCAGAGCCTTGGTAACTTATTCAATGTAGACACTGCACATTTTGTGATACGTTTTTAGCAACTCCAACCGCAAGGCGCTGGTAAGACCCAGTTGCATAAGAAATGGCTGTGAGTACCTAAAATAACAAATGTTATATAAAATGCATGTCCTTACATAGTGGCAGGGGGCAGATGGAAAAAGTGTTTCAAAATTACTAGGTGTATGATTACCTTATCTTCCAAGGATACCCGTTGAGAAGACTTTGAACCAGCCAGCTGCCTCAGGAAGCCGATATCTTCTCTTAAATTCACCCTCCGGAAGGTCTCTAAGCGGATTGCTCGAGATACGTGCTCTTGCACGACCAATGGACGTTAGATTACGCTCATCTTGTGCTCTTGCGGTCTCAAACATCCTCCAAGCGAAATACACACGAGATGCCATTGTTATTTTTAATCACAATATGAAATTAAATTATATCACTTTGTTATTTCACCACTCTCACAACGCTCTCACGACAAAATCTAAAGTGACAACTTAACGCGCTCGCAAACGACTGCGTTTTGTATTCGAGCTGTCAAAACTGTCAAAATTTTAACTTACACTCACGATAACATGCAAACGTAAACGTTTACGCTCCAAACTATCCTCACTTTCGAGTGGGACTCGCTCGTCATTGGTGACGGCGTTAATTTAAAAACTGACACTCACAAAATTTTGTTCTCGCGTATGACGCTAGGTGGCGCTTACCCAGCGCCATAGTAATCTGCGTAAACGTTAACGCACTCGATGCGTAAAAAAAACTCGCACTAAGCACACTGTTCATTCATCGTGTTTTACGATTGAAGTGTGTATTAAAAACTCGTTGGATCGAACAAGTCTTTAAACGGGTATAAAACGCACGAAGTTTTCTGTTTAATCTAATATTTTTGCTGTTAATACACCTGGTAAATCTATATAAAAATTTCATACAACTTCGTAATTTCCATAAAATACTCATTGTTTTCTGAAATAACGCTGCATTTGCTTTTTCCATAAACTACCTTAGGGAATTCTTGGTTAACGTATTGTTTATAAAATAATAAGCTTCCAAGAGTACATAATTTTCTTTTTAAATACTTTTACTGGTTTAATTTTATAATTAAATGGGCCCAAACAGTAAGCTCTTCACATAGGTACTTATTCCTCGAAACTTCAGAAAAATTTTATACTCCAGAAAACAATGATGCACTTTATAATAATAATTTTATCATCTGAGAAATTAACTCAAGAACTTAAGAATACGTACGTATACGTAGCATTACTAGTTTCTAGCTAGACCATCGCTTTCATTTAATCCTTTCTTCCTGGATACTAGATTAGGCATTCTCAATTTGCACCACAACTCATTTTACCTTGTATTATGAAACCAGTTAAGCTCACCAGCCAGCCACCAGCCGCTAGGTTAGTTTTGATTGACAGGATCACACCACCCAATGTTAGGTCTTCCTCGTCCAAACAACGTTTGGATATTTTGGCGCGTGGCTGAAATCGGAACTAAAGCCGCCATCTTGTTTTTTATTATATTAAATATTTATGGGGCTCGCACAGGAAGATCACAAACTAAACAAAAAACACTCATAGAAACATAAAAAAAACAAAAGTAAAATTAAAACAAAAACAGAAATTCCTTTACGGGGCCAAAAGGCTCCATTTCGCCACTCAGCGCCCTCCAATATTATCAGACATCAAAACATCCCTGTAACACTATACATTCAAGCATCAAAGAATGACAGTTTCACAGTTGACCAACAACACTCCGAACGCAAAACCTCCTCCTTCTTTTGAAGTCTGCTAAAAACTAATATACATCTGCCTGCTACAATTTTTGGGGTACAAATTCCGTTCTAACATATGTTACGTCACTACTTCCAAACATCAAAATTAGTATTCCACCTTCATCCGCGAGGATCAAAAGTTTAACTTATATGCGTCCCATAAATAAACAATGTGATCCTTAACAGCTTCATAAAAACGAGTAACACTTTGGTGAAATATTAATATACTGAGTGCAAGACTAGTAGGTTTCGTCAAACATTTTCACTTTATTTACACGAAATCCAAGGAACATGTTCCTTGAGATTTCGGTTAAATAGACTCCATGAGCGAGCGTTTATATAAGATTGCGTTTCTTACTGTAAAGTCGGTTTTAAAATTTGATGAAAAACAGTGAATAGAATAGAAAGCATGTCTTTTTGTTAAAAAACTCACTTGCAACCCTAATAAGCTCTCCGAAAATAAAAACCAGTGATATCAAAGCTAGATTTAATGAATAATCCTACATTGAATTCAATTTCATATAAAATAGACTACCTACAGACTAAACAAAACATCTTAAATACTGAAATACCGGTCTATTTATTAAATTATTCTTGTAGACATTAGGGGCCATACCGAATAAGACCCACTCAATATATCCTCAGAAAAAAACACGTCAAAGCTGTCGCAATAAAATATGACACCCTGTAAGTTTATGTATGTCACTTGTCACCGTGATGTCACACGAGAAGGACAAGTAATTCGCTGCCAGAACACTTATTTTATAGCTATTTCCCGCAGCTTTTCCTTTTCGTGGAAGATAATTTCGGCTTCTAATGGTAAAACAATTTTTCAAATCGGTCCAGTAGTTTCGGAGCCTATTTAATACAAACAATCAAATCTTTCCTCTAATATTACTTAACATAACATAACATCACGCCTTGTTTCCCCGAAGGCTTCCTCTAATATTAGTATAGATAAAAGAAATCTCGATGTTTTGTCGAGTCTTAAAAACCGTACGGAACTTGGGCGGCTCGCTAGTTAATAAAAACTAGTTTCACAACTTTTTACCTAAATATAAAAATAGTTTTGATGTGCCAATCAATCAATGTCTATCTATATTCTTTTATATTGGCATTATTCAAAATGGCGGAAACCAGAGCTTAGCCATCCTTTGAGGATTTGCAAATTCTTGGGGAAATTCTGACAGCGGAACCTTTTTTGTTTTCTATGTAGTCTTTGGAATCTAATGCTATATTTGCATTATATTAATAGGCATTTTTTTAGTTTAACAAGGCCGGGCCTTTTGAAGAAAGAGCCATTGCAGCTTTGAGTTGGCCTGTTCCAACAGACGGCAAGCAGCCATCAGTCATCGTATAACTCAACCTTATTTTAGGGAGCTCAACCACCCGTCACAAGACGCTACCAGATCTGCATGACATTTGCGTAGGCCATGTACTAGTCAGTTTTCACTTATGTCATCAAAAATATTAATTTAATCAAAACGAGGTTTGCCGTACCACAACGTACAATTCAGCATATTTTATTTTGGACATAAAGGTCGCATTATGTCCAAAATGGAGTGTATGACACGAGGCAGAGACTGAACTAAGCTGTGTGTTGCCTATAGGTGATACCTAGTAGATGTTGATGTTGTTCGCTTCGTCCCGTCTTGCGTAAGGCCCGGCACGGTTTCTTTACGGTACAGCGTGTTAACCGCGCCGTAGAACAATCGTGCCAGCTTGTATGCGCCCATACGGCGACGGCGTTGTGCCTTTGTGCCTGTCAACAAGCTTCCATAGAGATCCATACAACGCTGCCTACACGCGGCGAATCAACCTTCATTTTGTACTGCAAAACAAGGAGTGTACAACGGGCCTTAGTATATTTGACTTTAACCATTGAACCAGAAATACGAGTCGTAGTTAACTGATAGCGGTCGTAAATAGGAAACGCAGTCTAACTTTACCGGTCAGTTTCATAAGCCTGATTTGAAACCTGTACAACGTTCTATAATGCATTTGATTGCGCGATGCAGGATTTGTGTAACGACTGTGTGATGCGTTGTTCGCATGTGGCGGTGTAGTTGCCGCCACAAATCCATTTTTATTTTGCAAAATAGAGCTGTAAGAGCCATTTACAATCTACGTCGCTGCGAACCGCTTAGGGAAATAAGAAGATTATATGAAAGAAAAAATCTGCATCTTTTTATAAAATAAGTGATAGACATAATATTAACAATAGAAATAAAAATAAAATAGATCAACAATTTTTCAGACTATCTAAAGTACATACATCTTTTATGGGGTGCCTTTTTGAAATAAATGCTTTGACTTTGACTTTGGAAACTGCTTTTCTGGAAACTGGATCTTTCTAATACTACTGGCACAGTAATTATTGTGTCATTACCCAAAATACTAGTTCCTGGATTAAGGCGGTGCTCAGTGACTCGGAAACCAAGCTAGGTTCAGCAGCGATTGTCAAAGGACCTCGTGATGGGTTCATTGTCAGGCCAATGGACCGGAGAGCTGAATTCGACTTAGTTCAGTTATTTGTTAGAATGAATGCATTTGCTATGTCGATGATGTCATTGTTTCTTATTTCCGGGATGTCATTCACTAGTACTAAGAGTGTAATGCGTAATTTTTTGATATTATTATCTTATTATTTATCTCTCTTAATTTTGTCCCAAATAACTTTTGAATTGGAATGGATATCTATCAAAAACTCTTTTGTCACCATCAACTCTATACTATTCAAAAGTTATTCAAAGCAAGATGTAGATAATAAAATGTCTCACACTTTTTATAAGTACACGTATGACACACGAGGGTTACAAAAGTCGGATCACTCGGTCACAACGGATAGCTTTGAGCGGTTCTATTGAACATGCTGTTTGTCAATTTGGCAAAACTTAACGGAGCGATAAAATATTCCATTCACTTTCATAAAAAATCTACCTTTATTATTAAAGTAAGTATTATCAGCATGACTACTCCAAAACAAAGTTAGGTAACAAAATATACGAACCGGGATAGAAATGCGAACGAAAACACATAAATCAGCAAGCCTAAATTATTTTAGTTCCACGTTCCGCATTTAAAATCCGATTTTAATAAGCTAAAGTTGTTTATTTCGGTCGAAGTTTGTTATTTATCGCGCGGAAGCCGCGCGGGGAGGACGCGTCGCGTGCCCTACGCTGATAAGCCGCTGGATAAATCCTGGATTACAGGAGACGAGAGGCAACTTCTGATTTATTTGTATCGCTCACTGATTCAGAGTCTAGACTTCGTCGAATGTTGAATACCCTTTCAGTGCTAGCTTTGAGATAGGGTTATTTATGTACATACGATACGTTTCACGCTTGGCTCTGTGATAACAAATATATATATATGATAATGGAATTCATTCATAGCTCCAGTTTAGATTTATATTATAAGTAAGTGGGTTCATGTTTGAATCAATTAGGTACATCGAACATCTTGTATTTTTATAATTGAAGGCAAATACGCAGCTCTTAGGCTTTCTTTTAAAAGGTTTACGCCTGGAATATATCAAGGTTATATTTTTATATCTTTAAAAGGGTCGGAGGTTTTTAAATAGAAAGAACACAGAAATCCTATATATTCGATACGGTTTAGTTTATACAGCTTTAAGGCTTTCACACGATGGATGGTTGACTTCAAGTTGCTTTTAACTCTAAAAAAGAGCTGGTGTAGAAGTCTTATGCCGGATGTAGGGTCGGTTAAGTAAGGAACTACGGGTCGTAAGGTAACCTTGAGTTAAATGTTTCCCTACCCTTGATGCAAGATAACGGGTTAATGTTAATCACTTGTTAAGCTTTTTAGGGATTTATTTTCTGTATACACGTGAAGCACGAAACGCATTTTCACCAGGATGGCGATATTAATCTTCAATAAACAATTTGAAAAAAATATGGTTCTTGTTCAAAATCATTATCAAATATTCATAACCACTTCAGAAGAAAACCTGCCTGGAATCATTCCTGAATATATGAGGCAGAAAGTAAACACTAAAGTTTGTCCTTTGAACTATGTAGTAATGTAATGCTCTCTGTCCACCGATTGTGAAGTGTCATGTTAGTGAAAGTGGGAGGAACGGACAAATTGTTTCGTTTTATTCAGTTCCCATTAAAAGGGACGTATCACACCATTATTTCCAATGTGCACTTGCAACGCCCACCTGAACAGCCCTACCGTCCCCATTTGTCCAGATAAAAGATGATAGCCGTCAAGAAGGACAAAACGGTGTGAATAAAGAAAAATAAACCCCATTGCCCTCGTTTTACGGACGCAACTTAATGGTCCTACGGAAAATACGATATATTGGCAACTTTTGTTTCCTACACTGCTTTGTTTGCGGATACACGGTGACCGTCATAAAAATCGGATAAGGTGAATTCCGATGGTCAGATTCAGTTATGAAGTAGTTTCACGCTGCCTGGGCGCCAATATATTTTAATGTTAATGGTTCATTCATAGCTGTGACCTGGGAATCCCAAAGGGTTAGGTAGATATGCATTGTGGTAAGTACAATATCGCTTAGACGCCTTTGAACATACGTTAAAAGTAAAAAATATTGTATGCTAAAAGGTTAATTTTTCTTTTTTTATCACCCCCTACAGATATTATAATGAAATGAAATTCAATACTTTTGTCATAACATATTACCCAATTGCAGGTCATGTAATACAAATATAAAACCAGTACTTACTTATTCAGGGCAACCACATTTATACATGTGGGGCGGCTTGGATGACCGAAATAATAAAAAAATACGTCTTCATCGTCCTATAGCTCGCACGTCATCCTTTTTCCTCTTCCTCCCACACATACTCTCTCATTCACTCATCGCTGCGGTCATACTATTACTTATTTCTTAATTTCCTTGAATTAGGATGCGTCCCTAATAAACATCCTACATACATATACAGGGTGGAAGGGACATTTACGCACAACCGGTTACCATGTACTCAGTACATGATTCTGAACAATTCTGTTATCAAAAAAAAACTGCTGTTTCATGGAAATAAAAACCGACAAAATATTCAGAATCATGTACTGAGTCCTGAACTCCTGAACCTGTTTATATTTAAATATATAATAACAATTGATGTAAGCACAAAAAGAAAACGATCGCGAAAGTTATTCTGTCATATTTCTGATAAAGGCTCGGCTTTCCTGAGTAAAGCCAAACGAATTGATCTGTCAATCAAACCGCAGGCTCTTTCAGACCAGTAAATCTGAACTTCTGTACATAAATAATTCTAAGAAAATAGGATCTCTTTTTTTTTGTGTTACAAAATACGAATTGACGATGGCTTAATGAAAATATAAACCGATACAAAATTTCTACCTATATTGTTTCATAAATTAAATCATACGTTAATGTAGTTTTTTCTAGGACTAAGAGTCCTTTAGAGTTAGTATGAAAAGGCATATGATATTTTTTCTCAAGTTACTGTAATGCGTGGAAAAATAAGCATCACATTAACCCATAATTTAACAAAAGAATTACCTAATCGCATACTATTTCATTAATCAATTAGGCTCCTGTTATCCCACGTAAGCCTCAGGCAAAGCCTCACAAAAACACGCTCCACATAAATAAATTAACCTCTTAGGTAACTGTCTCACTCAAATACCGGAACGCGTCAACATTTTAAATCCTACCCACAAAAACTGAGAGCCAACCAGATTCAGGACGTCGTGTGTTCTACGAACGGGTAAGCAGTGAGCAGTCCACTCAAACTCCTCGGATTATCCCTGTAAGCGGCCGGATTAATGCTGACAGTCACGCCAGAAGACGGCTCCTCAAACTCTTATCTCGCTATTTCAATTACTTCTGTGTTCAATCCCTCGCTACCCTTCCGACGGTGCAACTGGATTTCGGCTTAAACCGTCTTCTTCAAACTTCCAACTTGTCTTAACATGTAGGAACTTCACCGATATATGAGGGTATTTAGAATTCTTCGCTTATTTGGATGAAGGAAAATAATAAAAACTGAGGAGTGTGCACATATCTTCAAGTCACTACTAAATCAAAGTAGTTGAAGTGTGTTTCCGCAAATATGTTTAAATAGGATTCTTGTCTGTAATAACTTTCCCTGCGGTGGCATTATTGAAACGATTACAACATATTATGGTATAATATGTTGTAATCGTTTCAATAATACTTGTTAAGAAACGAATGTAGTTAACAAACACGTTTAACTTATGGAAATAAGTCTTCACACAGTTTAAATACACTTAGTTTTATTTCAATAATAAAACAATCTGTAGAGGTAACAGCATCAGTTCCAAATGTTATTCTCCTCTCGTCTGCTATAATTGAAATGAGTCCCACGTGGGCGCCAACAAAGTGGGAACCAACAAAAATTATTTTATTGCTTTCAACATGTTAAAATGTTACTGTACAACAGCAATATGTTGTTAGACACCTTTATAAGTATATTTTGTAGCATGCGGTGCTATGAACTTTTAGCTATGAAATTTTATGGCAGCAATAATTTCACGTGAAATGGTATATTCTTGAGGAGCACGACGTTCCTGTTCAAACATAACGTGAATTTAATAACTTGGGTAAATGACGTGTGTTTATGTTTTATTGTGTTTTCTCAACGTTTTTCCACTTCAGGTAATTTGCAAGGATAATTAAATAGGCAGAGACATGACAAAGAAATAATGAATACTGCTAATGTTCTAAGATGGAGTTAACTCCATCTGAGAACATTAGTATTCTACATTGGTCTTTTATTGCAGTGCCTAGAAATATCAAGGAAATACATAAAATATCGCAGCACTAACTACTGGGTAAAGTATCGTAAAATATTCGTATTTCAAAGAAATATATTTTCATATTTCTATAATTTTATAAGAATTGTCTACTGTGTTGTATACTAAGATTTCACGATACAATGAAGATAGCTTCGAGGAAACTGTTGTCATAATAAGATCTCGAATACTTGGAGCTAAAGTAACTTACTTTTTTAATGTAAGTATGTGGAACAAGAGTTCTTCATTTCCCAGAAAATGCCCAATATACAATATCGTCTAAAAATATGATTGGACGACTGGACAGTGAAATATTCTGTATTTCACTTAACGTAAATCGGTAATTATTTTTGGGTCTTTGTTTCAGGCTTCACTTTGAGTTTCGAATACTTTAATCAGCTAACGTTTTAGCACAGTATAATATACTGTGGTTTTAAATTACAAATATCATACATAAGATTACTGAAAAATTACTCTGTGGCTATAGAAAATCTTTATAATATGGTATAATTTATAATATAGTAACAAATATGTGAGTACTATACCATGAATCTACCATTAATTGGTACGTGTTTCATTGTATTGAATGTGCCATGGCGGCTGAGAGTATGTCATGCTAACTCTAATGTTTCGCTAATGGTGGCGAGTGTGTTGGATCATTTAGCTCCCTTCAAAATGGATGAGCTGAATGGTGTTAATCCATGCGTCATGTTCGTGAACGGCTGCCATCAGTAGGAACTGGTCATCTCTGAGCTGCCACGGCTTAGTTTAATTTAATTTAATATTTGAATTGTTTTTATATTTTTATTACGGGCACTTTTAAAGTTCTGCATCATTCCCACATGCATTATTTCAATATGAATGATGTAACCAATTTTGTAACCATAATTTGATTTAAAAGTACTACGCTTTGGAATGGGCAACTAGCTTCATCTTTCTTACTGACCGACCTTGACAATTCAAAAGTGTCTGTAATGATTTATTTGAAATAAATGATTTGAGTTTCACTTTGAGTTTGAGTTTTAAAAGCCACGACAGAATTCCTTTTTTAAATAATTTACTTAGCATTTCCATTAAGAAAGAAAGAAAGAAAATTTGTTTATTCCGCACGAATAAGACGCACATTATAAATTAAACATGAAATACAAACACTAATACAAATTACCCAAGAGCCATTAAATATTTGTATTAAAAATAAAAACGATATATTTACCTACATCCCCAAAAACAAAATAATATAAACCTCATCCGCCATCTTGTTCACTTGACACGCGTCACACATACGATCGGTTATTTGTCGGCCATGTTGTGTCGCCCACTTTGCGGCGTCTAGCTGTGTTTGAGTATCGTTTCCGTAACAGCCATGTATTGTTTCATCCTCTGTCACTTGCAAGGATTTCCGGGGTCTGTCTTTTTGTTTACGTAAGAAAATCATGATTGTGATATCTGGGAAATCGAATTGAATGACTAAAGAACATGCAGGTAGATTGACCAGTAATAAAACATTTGCTTTTAGTGATATGAAAATGTCCTTAAATTCTATTTAAAGTATACAATGACAAGTAAATAAAAAAAAACGAACGGGTACCATGAGGGCTAGATCGGGACGGCGCACAGTATTTCGCCTAGAACATGCTAGGTGGACAAAATTCAAGTTTTCATTTCCAGGAAATCTTAATTGCATAACACAAACAACACCCCCAAACTCCAAATTCCGAGAAAAAGTTGTTTTTCAAATGCTTAACTGATGAGTCATAGAGTTCAGAAGTCAGGTAATGAGTTTAATGCAAGCGTTCCGGTCAATCAGTTGCAATTTAGCGACACTTTTGTGCACATCTCATAGTGGTTTATAGTGATATTGTGAAAGTTTTTTGTGATGGATATTAATACTGAGGGTATGTACTATTATTTAATATATTATTTTTATCAGAATCTATTAAAATGAATTTTTAAGCATTTTTTAACTTAATGCATAAATTGTTGCGTAATTTTTTTCATAAACAAAACTTTGAACGTCCAGGAAATACATTGATTCGCCTCTATTCGGGCTAGTTTTTAGATATATTGTATGTATAACTGTGTAGTTTGTAAAAATACACATATTGTTCAGCACACTTCAGTACAACATATTTTCTTTTTTTTTTTCAGAACACGTTAACTGTATTTCAAGGGTAGCATTTTTTGAAGAGTGGTTGAAATACACGAAGAATTATAAAAGATCGCGTATTTATGACTATCTTTCTTCAAAATTTCACTTTGGTGACATTACTGAAAGCAGCCAAAGAGAAATAAAGTTGAAAATATCCAACTTTTCTACTAAGATTGAAGCCAAATGGTTGGCTTCGGGAAAATCGAAGGAGCGTTTTTTAATTAGAAATAAGACTTGGCTGGATGAAGGAGACATACAGTTTACTGTGAGTTCTTTAGCCCCACAACCTTCAACATCGAGTGAGGTTGTGACATCTGCAGGAAGACCTCTCAAAGATTTCGAGGAATCGTCGTTTAAGACGAAGAAACGTCCAGTCGTGGATCTCGTAGAATCTCGGAAGTGCCAGTGAATTAGTGACTGCTGCCGAAATTGCTATGCGTTCAGCAGGGCAAAGAAAAGTTGCCCATGTGATTAGAGACATTAGTGAAAGGCCAGATAATATAATTAAGTCAAAAGAAAATACCAGTTCCGTTAATCCTGGGCAGTTAAGTAGTGACGAAGCCTTAGCATACTATATAGATTCTAAGTCAACAACACATGCTTACAAACAAACTAGGAAGTGGTCCATAATGGCAGGACATAATGTGTTTCCGTCATATTTTAGTGTAGTAAAATCTAATAAGGCCTGTTACCCTGCAGAGGATCACATTTCTATAACAGAAACTCGTGCTGAAATAAATTTGCAAGCCTTATTAAATAAAACAGCGGAACGTCTAGTAATAGCACAGAATGAAGTTATCAGTAGTGTCCTCCCAACAAGTCCAACGTTTACACTTGTTAGTAAATGGGGATGTGATGGAAGTTCTGGGCACAGCACATACAAACAGAAATTTGAGAACACTGAAGATACGGACGAATTTCTTTTCGTATTTTCTTTCGTTCCCCTTAAGTTATATGATGGGTCTAAAATTATTTGGCAAAATCCTCGGCCTTCATCAACTATGTATTGTCGCCCCATCAAATTTATATTTGCTAAGGAAACGAGTGACTTCACGTTAGCGGAGACAAATAGATTGTTGGAAGAAATTAATGCTCTTCTTCCAACACTTATCAACTTTGGTGATTCTCAAATCTCTGTGAAACACGAACTTCTTCAGACAATGATAGACGGAAAGGTATGTAACGCCTTAACGGAAACTCGTTCATCTCAAAAGTGTTTCATCTGTGATGCCACCCCCAAGACGATGAACGATGACCCCGCGAAGTTTAACAGCAATCAGGAACATTTTGATTTGGTTTATCTACACTTCATGCTTGGATTCGTTGCTTTGAATGCCTTTTACATATCAGCTATAAGTTGAATATTAAGAAATGGCAGGCTAGAAGCGACGAAGACAAAGCTGATATCAAGATTCGTTCCGAAGAAATCGAGTTGATATTCAAGAACGAGATGGGACTCATTGTAGATAAACCAAAGCCAGGATTGGGTTCTTCCAATGATGGAAACACAGCCCGTAGCTTTTTTAAGAATGCTGAGATGAGCGCTCAAATCACAGGATTGGATGTTACTATTTTCAAACAATTCGATGTTATTTTGAGGACATTGTCTTCTGGGTTCGAGATAAACTTAGTTGAATTTAATAAATTTTGTCTTGAAACTAGAAGACATTACCTTAGTCTCTATTCGTGGTACTATATGCCTGCTACTGTACATAAAATATTAGTACACAGTACTGAGGTCATCAAAGCGGCATTGCTTTCAATTGGGCAACTTTCCGAAGAGGCTCAAGAAGCACGTAACAAAGATTGTCGCAGATTTAGGGAGTACAACACCCGCAAGTGCTCACGTGTTGCCACGAATAGAGACTTGCTGTCCATGTTAATAATAACATCTGACCCTTTGATCAATGGCCTTCGTGAGGTTCCCCGAAAAAAGCCGGAAAAAATATGTGCAGAAGTATTAAAGTTAATCGTAAGCCCGACCATAGTAGCATCAAGACCGGAAACGTCATCATATTGTCGCACATTACCACAAAATGATGACGATTCACCAGAAGATTTTGACGATGATTCTGATGATTAGGTTTAGGTTAAGTTAGTTTGTACAGTAGGTATTTATTTATTTAATGCATTTTTGTTGTTTGTTTATTATTTTTAAATATTTTTTTCTGTTTTTACATTTTTTTTTGTTTTTTATTACAAAATCATACCAAAAACTATTAATAATGCCTCAACATGACTACTTATATATAAAAGCATCGTTAAATATCATAAAATAATATTGTCCACCTAGCATGTTCTACGCGGTACACTGTGCGGCGCGGAAAAATAATAGGTGTTTGCCCAGAAGTGGCAGAGCAACGGCTAGAAAAAAAAATACAAATATAAAGGATGGTTAATAGATAGGCGTTGGCCCTGCAGTAGAAAGTGATGTCGTGACGAAATTCAATATTTCCGCTGTGCAGTAATATACCAGTGATCGATTACCCGCCCATTGGGAACCCAGGCAAACTTTCCCGTAGTCATATTTCAAGATTTACAAAGATAAGGAACCGACGCATTGTTTTCCTCTTCCTCGGAACTCTGGAATATTTTCTTTTATTTTCATTCCTTTTCCTTTACATGAAAAGTAAAATATCGTCGCGATAAGGACTGAGTCCCGCGCAAGCGCCGTATGCGTCTGAATGCCGGCGTGATTACGAGGACATCTTAACGACCTGCAATTTGTAGGGCAATATTATCATGATTCGAAACTAGACGTGCCCAGTATTTATTGCCTAGGGTTATAGTAGATATTCTGAATAATATTGAGAATTGGTTTCGTATTGTTTCGAAGAAGGAATTGGATGTGGCTTTGTTCGCTTTGAGTGGTGGAACTACATCGTTTAGCTTATTGCCAATTATAATTTAGTTGTAAACAACAATACCTATTTTTTTTAAAGCGCTATGCAATGGGCATTTTTATTTTACCATTTATGTACACACATATGAAAAGACAAGAAGAATAAAGAGAACAGAAAAGTACGTACAAAGGTAATGCTTATTTCTAAAGAAATCTCTTCCAGCATACCTGCAATAGGAGAGTATATGATAGATGTAGACATGCACATGTAGATTTAGTGAATACTTCAGCGATCGATTTAGAAAGATTATTCAAAATCTCCCGATTTTTTGTTTTTATAGTACCGAGCTTCAAAACGAAGTTGTGTCCATATTCTCTGACCCCAATTCTAAAGAAATACCGGATTCCCGCTTTTAATTCCCGCCGTTAAAATCATAATTTGGCAAACTTCAATGAGTGTGTTGACAAAGACTATGTGCCCATATTGTCGCCGAACTTTCCCGAAGTTAACCGAACCGAACTTGGCCGAAGTTGTTCCGTCATCACTGCTCCTGCCGCGGTCGCCACGACCACAAACCCAATTACCTGACTCGCTATACAAACAATGGGTCAAAGTGACCCGTGACAAATTATTATCCCGGTTTTGTTTCGGCGCAAGTGACGGACTTGGCAAGTTCCAGCCATTGCCATAATTGACTTGGCCAAACCTTGTAAGAGTTAATAACGTTAAATAAGCCGGCAAATTTTGATTGGACTTTATTGAATACCATGAAGCCTGCAACTTGTTGTTGCGAACTTTACAAATAGCCTTGATATGAGGCAAGTAGCTTATTACTTCCATGAAATGAAATGTTTATTTCTGTAAGTAGGTATTTTATGACACTTTTACACGTCAATATATATTTTAAAACTAGTTGGCGCCGGCATTTTCTAGCTGACAAGAAATGCCGAAACTAACTCAAAGGTCATGGTCTATTTTATAGTCCAAACATTTTATGTATTAGTAGAATTTTATGTGAGTCTAACAATGCACGGCCATGTCTGGGAGGGCCAAGAAAGAGCCATGACAGCTTTGAGTTGACCTGTCCCAACAGAGACAGCAAGCATGCATCAGTCATCGTGTAGCTCAACCCTATTTTAGGGAGCTCAACGACACGTCACACGACGCTACCAGATCTACATGACATTTCCATACGTCATATACTAAATACTGAAAACCGCCAATCAGTTATAAAGTCATGTATTCAATCTAGCCTGCATGGTACTAACATTCGCAGTCAGTTTTATATATATATGTCATCAAAAATATCATAAGTAAAATGAAAAGGACAATATTCATTCTAAAACAAAAAAATTATGATAAGTAGTTTGTTACTTTGGGACATTGGGGACATTGGAGTAGCTTAATTAATCCCAAGCCTTTTTGTCATCCAAGTATTCTTTAACTGAATAGAAACCTTTTTGACAGAGTTTCTGTTTAATAAATAATTTTTTTTTTGAGGCTCAGTTATTTAACATGGCTTGGGAGTTTGTTTTAAAAACTTTAACTTGGAGCTTAGGCTTGGGTACAATAAGTAAATCTTTGTTTCTAGTGTTAATGCTATAAATGTCGCTGTGTTTAGAAGATACAAGTTGAAATTTTAGTGGTAAAGAAAGCAAAAATGGGAGATTAGAGTTGTGAAAAAACAAAGCTTATTTTGCTATGAACATTTACGAATCGCTCTTCACTTTGTCGGCAGCGCGCGGCGGCACTTGCGTTTCAAGCAGTACCTACGTTACGTTTAATGGACTACTATTGTTTCTGACGCTTTCGAGTTGATGCATAATTTCTTGATTATTTGCAATTAAAAAAAACTCGATAGTACTAAGTACTGAGGGCAAATCCTTCTGCTGCGGGAAACAACCATTAGAATTTTACCGTGGAGGTTAATATTATTTTTTTACACAAATCAGGTTCTCTTATACATATTGAGATGCGACTGTCATTATGTTTTGATTTTTTGGGTTTGATGTTATTGTTGCCTACAGCTCAGGTCGTAAATTGCTCGAACGGCTCGTTTCTGCAGCACAAATATAGCCTGAATGCCGGCTGCATTTCCCAACAGCAAAATGCTGTACGATATTACACTCTGGAAATAACTAAAATATACTAATCGAGCTGTTTCTACATTACTCAAATGACGGATTTTATGAAACACTAGACTCGTTATTGAAAAATATCCTAAATCCTTGTAGAGAGGTATCTGCACCTAATTAGAGAGTTAAGTTAGAGAGGTTTCTGAACTTAATTACAGTGCTGCCTAGTAATAAATGAACAGGTGGTCTAAAAAGAGAAAGGTGGTAAGATTATTTTCAATTAATTCTTATAGTCTACCTAAACCTACTTGGAATGGCCAACAATATGAGCCGCAGACCAAACCAACCTGACGAGTAAGTAGGTAATGCAATCCCGCAAAATATTTACGGGAATGACCTTTCTTAATCTCGCAGGATCCCCCAGTTTGGACGTACACTTCTCAAATTAATCATAATAAAGACCACATTTCAAGGGTTTTAACTTAAATTAAACTAACATTTTGGTGCATGATAAACTCTTAATTCATATTTTTTGACATTTAGACATGTGGCAATCATCAATAAAACATAAGATAATTATATATTTTATTGAAAATAACCTCGTACTACGTATGTTTTGTCGACTAAACGGCTCCTAACCTTACAGAGTAGGTAGCCAGCAGCTTAAAAGGTTCGTTCGTTCTTCTACGCTAGTAGGAACAATCCCCATTCAAGAATTAAAGGTGAATTGTAGGTTAATAACCTTTTAATCCACCCGACTCGAAATAATTCATGTCCTGCTTTATCAAAACCTCAAGATTGCTACTGTCGGATCTAGGTTGGTGTTGTTCTAGATCCAGAACTGCTTATACTGGTCAAGGTCAGTTCGAGTTCACGCTGATTAAGACGATAAACTTCGTTTCTCCGTAGTACCTACGGCCTAATGCCACCAATGCCGCGGTATCCTGCTCAATTCACACGGGATCCCGTTATTTCGGTATACCGTTATTGCATTGATAAATGACTAATGACTTTATTTCTGTAAGTAGGTTTGTACAAACACTTTTACACGCCAATCATATTTTAAAAACTAGATGAGATCGGCATTTCCTATCTGACTACTCTGAGAAGAAAGGCCGAAACAAACTTAGAGGTCACAGTCTCTTTTAAAGTCCAGACGTAATGTTGGTCAGATATGTGAATGAGCAAAGTAATGGTTGAAGAAAAGCTTTGTTACAAATCATTGTTATGACTCATTCAAAACGGTCTCATAAAACTTTTATTTCTTAATTTTAACCCTTTTACGAGTATATCATGAGGACCGTCGTAACTTGGAAATAAACTTGCGAGTTTGACAATGCGCGGTAAATAACGTAAGGTTTAATTTAGCTAAAACATTATCTATTCACTTAGAATATTTTATTGAAATTGTCTGTGTTATTCAGTTTATTTCATATGAAAAGTCATGATTCGTAAAGCCCAAAGGGTTTATTATTGTTTTGTTTCTCTAGATAATGCCGACTACTTGCTGTTGTTTAGGTATTCGACTTTATTGTTAACATCACCCTATATTCCTTGAAGGTTTAGGCAGAGGTGCACCTTTAGTACGCCCACATTTTGCTAGTTATGTGTAAGTCCCATATAATACCGAGGCGAGCCTATAGCCTTAATCCAGGCACCTGGCTGCTACTTAGAAATTACAGAAAGAAAAGCCCAATAACACTGCCCGTCCCGGGAAACGAACCCAGGACCTCATGTTCTGCAGTTGCGCTTCCGACCCCTAGTTCCTTAAACCCATGTCAAAATCTAATTCGAAGGCAAATTGTCTTCTGCGTATAAATTACCATAATTATGTGGGTACGACTCCTCACTACAGCCCCGTCCTGTCTGCTCTAGAATCATAAGCATCAAGCATAACCTTTATTTATTTTTCCAAGTGTGAGTCACTGGGGATTCGATACAATATATTTGACACCCGACCTCTGCACGTTCTTGCTATATTATGTTACCCACACGGAGCTTGGGAATAGGATACATGAAACGGGTTGATTTGTGGCACGGAGTAAGAAACAATGGAGCACTCATGTGGGATTTTTAAATAATCAGCCATTAACTTAACAGATGAAAAAAGCGGCCAAGCTTCTTGCACACAGTTCTGTACCACCGAACAATATTAAACACTGCATAGATAAAAAAGAATACTTTAGTAAAAAAACGCGTTTCTTGTAAGGGGGGTGGCCCTTTAATTTGTGTAACTTTATTTTATTTTCACTCTTTGAAGTTTTTAAGTGTCTATCTATTACGGTTCAAAAGATACAGCCCTGCAGCGTAGCGTTCGTAATTTTGGTCCCGTTGGCACCCTTGGGTACGGAGCCTTAAAAATAAGGGGAATGGTCTAATCAAAGATCGTATTGGGTATTGGCCCGATTGATTATTGACAATAGAAATGTTTTACTTAAGAGGCTGACACGAGCTAAAGCACGGTCTCTATCATGCGGCATAGAAAAGAGAGAGAAGCGCGATGACACAACGCTGGTAATTTATTGCAAAAAATGAAGCAATTATCTATTTACCAAAAATCTATTGGATTGAACTAAAACAATAAAACGTTACGTTAAGTTGCTTGTAGAATAATCTGACAAAAAATCAGAATGATGGCATGTATATATATATTAATTAGTATGTATTTAAATCGATAAAATCAATTTTTACAGTTAACTTCGTGTTTTTTTTTCTATCGTATCTAATTACTTGTATTATGTTTTCAACACACCATCTAACTAGCATATATCCTGAAAATGTTCAGATATTTTTCTGATTTTGTTTACTGCAGTGACAAAACTTGCGTTTAGGCCCTGTAGTCCGCTTTACGAGGCTCAAATAGTAAAACGTCACAAAATCTTCAGAAAAGCTTCTTCCTAAAATTGAGATGTTTGATCCTTATTGCGCGTCTCGAAACACAAAAGAAAATAATAGTTATTTGTTTTACATATATATGGGTAAAGGTGTTTTTTGCCGTGAGTGCTTGGATTGAAACCTGAGCTAGCGAAGGTTTCAAATCACGAAACGCTAAAAACTTTTACCCATAAGTGAAACAACAACTTTCACCACACTACGAGGAACTTGCAAAAAAGAAAGAAAACCAGTAAAATACGTAAAGAATCTGTTTATTAAAATAAATTAAAAAGCGGATATTTTCGGTTCTGAATAACCAGGTATTTTCGGTTGACAGGTTATGAACGTTCCTAACTTTTGTCTTAAAAACGTTTTTGTTCCTCTAAACTCTTTGGTTTTATTTAAAACTTCGAGTAAATGTTGAATCGGAAGCCTTCGAATTTTAAAACACTTTTACACTCTAGATAACAAAAAAGGCTTTTACCCTCGGAAATCGATGGGTAAAAATTGCAAATAATAGGTAGTGTGGTGAAAATACTTTTGTCAAAATATTATCACTCAATCTTTCCATTCATTCTACTCATATAGACATATTTCTTTTTATACCATTGACACCACTTCGACATTTAATTCTGAATATCAAGAAAAGTAATAACTTAGGCGCAGTCGTAAGCATTTCACATCAAAGGTGTTTAAGTTACAGTTGCCACGGGAGTCGGGTCTGACAGTAGACGTGGCAATATCGTCGGAGCCCGTTTGATGTGTTTCATTACAACCTGACGGGATTACCTCTCGTATTATTATTAAATATGGTATATTGGCGCGATAGGGTCTCGACTGTCGAATTAAAGGTGAAATTGTGCTCGGTTTAACTTTGATATATCTGAAGTGGTATTGTTTATTGTCTAATATTAATGTGTTGGTGTGGGTTATGAGGTTTCCAGCCTTTAGAGAAACGATCACATTAGTGTATAGTTACCATTTTCGGTTTTGGATATATCTTTTAAGATGTAGTTCGCCTCCGTTTATGGTTGATTGGCTGTGTTATATAGCCATTATTAAAGACTGTTGCTAAAACCTCCACTCGTCTTTTGTAAAATATAACACTAACAATCCTTTGTCATTTGTTCCAGGTACACAACTGCTCTCCTCTCCAGACAGTAATAAATGTGAAGTACATTTTAATAAAATAATATGAAGCTAGCATACAATATGGTTCTCGTGGGAAAACGGAACATCTCCCGTTTCTGTCGGAACTAGGTTTCTAATGTGGATGAACGTGGATATTGTGGCGTATTTACCCATCTTCCCACTCACTGGTTGGCTAGACATATGTATATCCGCCTTCGCTAGATATAGAAAACAGCTGAGGGAAAACGGACCTTTCACTGTATCGTATATGATTACTCTTAAGTACAGCAATAATATTCTAGTGCATACCAATTAAAATATGGAATTTACATAAAAGCTTTTTTAGGTAAAAGTAAAAGTACCTTTTGACTAAACCCCTGAAGGTAAGATAGGAAAATAAAAAGTAAAAGACTTGTTATAAAAACTGGTGGAATGCATCGTCATCTCTAGTCTTAAGTTACCGATGACCTCAGATATCTGTTATGTGTGTCATGAAGGAACTTGAAATGTTTTTTGAGATAAGAGGGGGTTGTACTCGTATGATTGAACAGAATGCTGTAGAGCTGAAATTTTATATGAGAATTCTGGCGAAGATGTATGGGAAGCCATATGCACTTTGTACGAAAATCTAGAAATGTGATCCTATTTGACTACATATTTAACTTTATAGTTTCGACCTTCGAAAGACCCTGGTTCTTCCACCCGAAAGGTTGTTCACGAAACATGTCCGTCACACGTGGACATTAGCTCAGCACACACTAATGAGGACAACTTTCAACGACTACCCGCAAAAAGTTGGGAGTACAGCCAGACTACCGTTTTCGACAACTAACTGTGATTAGGGACTGAAGTAAAACTGCTTTTTGTTAGTGTTACCTGGAAGGGGAAATTCTAATTTGGGTTTTGTTAATTTAAATTAAGGACTAGTTCATTAGAGTCGCTTGGGAACTACACTTGGGAGCAAATAAATCGAGCCACTACCTTTTTTCACGTAAAATGGTAAATATTTTTGGGAATATGGAACGTATCAATTCGAACTATATATCGCCTAAAAGTTAAGTTAATAACCTTAACAATGAGGGTAAATTATTGAATAATAACCTTATTGAATGATAAATTATTGGCTCTGCAAGAAAAATGGTAATTTTGATAGAAAATTTAGTAGGGCTAAAACAGTCCATAAAAACAATAAAAAACAAAATTATTGCAAAAAAAATATTCTTAATAACTGGTATTACCCCCCCGTGCCCTGATGCATTCTTGTAGCCTATTAGTCATCGATCTGATCAGAGTTACGATGACATATTGTGGTATGTTCTCCCACTCTTCAAGCACAGCGACTTTAAGCTCGGGAATGGATGAAACAGCGGGAACCCTGGCTCGGACTCTCCGTTTTAGCTCGTCCCATAGGTGTTCGATCGGGTTCAAATCGGGACTTCGTGCTGGCCATACCATTTGTTGAATCCCGATCGCAGACAAGTATTCCGTAACGATCTGCGCGGTATGAGGTCTCGCATTGTCATGCATAAACAAGAAATTTTCTCCGATAAAACCAGCATACGGCATTACGTGGTCTTCAAGAATGTCAGTTATGTATCGGTCAGCTGTTAATCCACGTCTACCACTGCCATCGTTGGCGGGGTCGACGAAGACAAGTTCCGTTTTTCCGTCTAGAGAAATTCCTCCCCACACCATACAAGAACCACCACCAAAACTCACAGTTTCTCGAATGCAACATTGGGCAAATCTTTCACCAGGACGTCTATACACTCGGTTTCTCCCGTCATTGCTAAAAAGACAGATTCTTGACTCGTCAGAAAACAAAACTGACCTCCAGTCTTCTAACGTCCAATTAATGTGTTCTCGAGCAAACTCCAAGCGAGATCGGCGATGAGCTACAGTCAATTTTGGGCCAGTTGCTGGTTTGTGTGATGTTAAATTTCGTTCCTTTAGTCTTCGTCTCACTTTCCACCTACTGATTGCGACACCTCGAACGTCACGTAACGCTTGCTGTAGCTGAACAGCATTAAGTCCACGGTCGCGCAACGAATTGGTTGCAATAAAGCGGTCGTCACGTTCTGTTGTTGCCCGTGGTCGGCCAGTTCCAGGTCGCCGAACAAAAGCACCAGTCTCCAGATACCTGCGGTATACCCGCTGTACCTTTGAACGACTCAAATGAAGTCTGCGTGCCACTTCACGTTGTCCGTGTCCAACCTCAAGTAAAGCTACAACTTGGGCAGCTTCCGTCGGTGTAGTATCCATTTTATCAGGTTATTTTGATTACACAGACACAGATAAAGACAACAATAACAAGTAATATGGGTATGATTAACAAAAACCTCAAATTTAATCTTCTCTTAACAGAGTACAATAAAAATGTCATAAGCAAATTAAATGCGATAATTTTATTCTACCCTTTAAACTTTAATTAAAATGAAATTTTGACAACTAACTACCCTCATTGTAAAGGTTATTAAATACCCTTTTAGGCGATATATGTTTCGAATCGATGCGTTCCATAATACCAAAAATAATAACCATAATGCGTGAAAAAGGAAGTGGCTCGATTTATTTGCTCCCAAGTGTATTTAGGCTCCTTGAATCAGAAATATCTCTAAATCTATAATGATCAATCAATCCATCACTTCGTCACTACTAAGTTTATATCCAAGTTATAGAGATATTTAAAAAAATATAACACACATAACATAATATCACGCCTGTAATCCCAGAAGGGTTAAGCAGAGGTGTACCTACATTACACCTACATTTCCCATGTAATAGGGAGCGAGCCTATTGCCATCAACGGAACTGAAAATTGGTCTTATATTAAGTCATAGATAATTCTCGTATTCATTGCAAGTTCCATTGTTCTGATAGGAATTGTGCAGAAACCAAGTCAACATTTGGACTAGTCAGAACACAATACGATAATTCTCTCTTAACTTCGTATGTACGTAGTGTTTGAAATACACATCTCATGCTATTGTTCTGAGCGAGGGATACCGAACTAGTAACAAAGTGAAACCTGAGGCAGTAGTTTGTTATGATGTCGGGTGCTCCAAACGGTTGTATTGTGACGTCATATAATAGGAGTGACTTATTACAAGCAGGTCTCTTCATGTTTATTAGAACTTCATTAGTTTGACGTCATGTAATTTAGAAATGTGAAAATGTTCGCCTGTTCTTTGATAGGTACACGAGCAAAAACTAAACCGAAAAGAGTGGTGGTGTTTCTTTTATTTACCCCATTTGTAAATGACATTGAGCTTGAGACGTAGCATTCATCGAAACTAGAAAGTTAAGCCAAAATTGAAACTCTAAGCAAGTAACAAAGGAGACCGAACTAAAATCAAATCTAAGCCGTCGAAAATTATGAAGTCACCGTCGTTCCAGATTCAAAACTTACGTCTAGTGACGTCACTTAGTACCTCATTACTATCAGCGCGAGCTCTCCGCATATTAAAGTGAAAGTTCAGTATAGTTGATAGTTCGTGTCAGAGCGGTGATGTAGTCATTATGGGCGAGGTGGCTTTCAGGCGAATAATGTTACTGAGTTAGTGTTTCACTGGCTAGTTCAGTTTACAAAAGTTTCGTTTGGCAGGGCCAGTTAAATGCTACTGGTAAAATTGTAGTAACATACTGCGAATAAATTCCGTGCTCTTATCTAACCTACTTTTAGTATACTAAGGGCTGATTTCACCAAAGTCGGATATCTTTAATCCGTGGAACAATATTGACGTCTGACAGTTCTAGTATGGAATAACAGTAAAAAATTCAAACGTTTATTCTCAGGATAATACTTATTCTAGGTATAAAAGTTTGGTGAAAATTACCCTAAGTAGGAAAAAAATTGCCTAACATTTTTGAGTACTCGGCTATTCAATATACATTATAATTGATTTATTTATTTATATATACTTTATTGTACACCACAAAATGACAACAAAAAAAAAATATCATACTAAAAACATACAATGGGCGGCCTTATCGCTTTCTGCGATCTCTTCCAGGCAACCTTAGAATGGACAGTGATTTGTGCCTCAAAACATTATAAATAGGCCAAGAACAAATCTACACACTACTACCCATATTCCACCAGCCATAAATACCATAGATTTTCCTTCCCCTCTTATTTCTAATAAATCTTTCTACGCCACACCCGTCAGTGTCAATCTTCTTGTAACACATTGCCAATGCGAATCAATTCCTCGCGACACATAACAGTTTTTGCTTAATGTTCCCGTTCTACCCTCCTCGACGGATTCTCAGCTGCCGTGTGAATCACTTGTACTACGTTTGTTCTAAATTAACGAGCCGGGGCTCTCAGTCTCACTCTCCTTTAGTATTCCACGCAAGTCTTTCATAAAAATTGTTATGAATAGGTAAGAGTTTTTATTCGAGGAAAAGTATACGTACAAGGTTGCGTAAGATTTTCTTTTGCCGAAATCTGGGCTACTGGGGTATACAAGTTTTTGTTGAAAGCTGTAGGCTAGAATAAAATCAAGATGACAACATGTTTTACTTCGTGACTTGAATACTGAAGTAGACTACGAATCCTCAGATGGTAAATAAGTATTATTTTGTTACGAGACCTTGTGTCGATGTTCCAATTTCACTTAAATCAGAGTCTGGAGTCGCTCGTTAGTTGATACTTATAAAGATCAAAAGGGATATAGAACACCTCGATCTTGGTGCTCAACGTGGGACTTATTTAAATACAAGCAATTCACGTAATTGTAGGTACATTTTGCCCTGAGAAACTTAAATCAACCATTACGAGTCAAAGTGGAGAAGGCAACCGCTCGTGCTATTATACTAAATCGAGTAAAATGTAATTCGGCATCAAAATAGTGACGCTGGGGCCATAATGGTAGCTTAATGGCACATGTAATAGCGTTGTAAATAATTTCTGATGTGGGCTCTTTGGCGCAGCCCGAGTAGAAAATATTCACACCGATTTTGTGCGGCGCTACTACGTCCTGGGGATTTTAATCCAGAAAGCAGAGTAGAGGTAATTACTTTAATCATCATGCGGAGAGCAAAAGCTTGGCGGACGCGGGAATTAAACGTGCTCATATGCAGCGTTATTACTTAGCGAAGTACCGCTAAGTGTGTGTTATAAATTAACCTTTCTGATGATTATAAGATCATAGTAATCGACGTGTCAATTAAGACAATATCTTTTCTGACAGATAAGTAGTTAAACCCAATGAATACAATTCCAAATAATCGTCCTTTAAGATTTATAAACAAACGACATTTGCACCCTTTGTTGGTGACAGTTCGTAAACAAAGCGGTTTGCGAACAAGGGATTGCTCTTAACCGCTACTTTCCCACATCGGGCCTGTCGCCGGCCGAACCTCGATCCTACCCACATAACGCGCTCTCTGGCGACGCTCGCGCTGGCAGCCCGGTTACCCGGTAATAACCGTAAAAAAACTTACCTACACTACTTAGTGGGAAATTCACGGAATATGGAAAATTAACTTGTGACGTCAAAACCGCGCTGGTGAAATTTTCCACTGAAGTAAAGTAACACTATTTGACGAATATTTATTAGTGGAAACATCCGGGGTACATTCTCTGGATTTCTCCCCTTTTACTAATAAGTCTCCATAAAGTTCTGTCATAAATAACGTCAGTGTATAGAAAAAACAAATATCTCTAAACAGCGTGTATACTTATTTTCATACAAAAGATATACAAGCCTAAAATATCGATGATCATTTTAAGTCAGATCGTTGTCAAACAAACATACATTAATAAATTTAATAAAAATAATGCCTTTATAACACACTTCATAAAACGCGTCCGAGGTCCGCCGTCTGTTTAACAACATGCCTACCCTCTTCCTTTTAAAAATAAATCGGTTTACGCACATACGAGGGTAGGATGACGTTCGATAAATATGTGTAAGGGGTTCTGAAGTCTTTTGAGGGCATTTTGATCGGTAGATGGAGCAGGGGCTAGCTTTGTTACTTAGTTTCTAGGTCCGATTGCTTAATGGATTAAAAATATTTTTTGCGACTTGACCTTATTGTACGATGTAAACGTAAAACGAGTTTTGTTTAAAAATAATTAGTACAATGTAAACATAAAAAAAAACTTTTGATCCTACAGGCTTAGATCTATTACTAGCTGAAACGACGGACGTTGTCCTGTCCAAATTTCAATAATTCATACAAAAAATCCCATAGAAAAAAGGACGCATGCCGTTTAGTTTGAAAATTTTGCGGGAGACTTGTCTTTCCCTTAAAACTTTATTTGGACTATTACGAACATTTTAGAACAAAAATTGCCAAATCTGTCCAGCCGAGGGATGCGCTTACCAATGAACAGCATTTATTTTACATAGATAGATTAAAAGATTTGAAATTTATCAACAAAAGACAACTGACAAGCAGTTTTTCCCTACTTGATATCACCCTTCCAATAATATAGCGAAGAACAACGATTAGCGGAGTATTTTATTAAGTTTTAGTGTCAGTAATAAAGTGTAGGATTGTGTGAAATGGTCGTTTATTTATTTTTATTGCAGCTACTAGATACTATGTAGCCATGTTTATGTACTCTAGGTCAATGAGCTCCTCTTCTTTGTTTCCTAAAAGCTCTCGTATATTCCCTCGAGTTGTTTGTTATAATATCACGCTCGTGTTTGTCGAAGAGTGATGAGTTATTATTCACGCCAGTTCCCTTAAGGAGCAGACAGAGTGCTGTATGGCAGTTGGTAATGGCGGCTGTGATTAAAAATCATAAGAGTTAATCTTCCACAAAAAGAAGGGATATAGGCCAAAATCATTATTTTGATCTATTTAATAACGTATAGTACAGATTACGTTGCATACATATTTAATAAATTTTGTTTGTTTTCATGTTAACTTTCGAAAGGTTTGATCGACGCGTCTATCAAAGACTGAAAGAATTGTCAGTTCAGAAGAACTCTTTTAAAATCGTGAAAGGTTTTTGTTAATACGTTGGGCTTAAAATGTTACAATTATTGTAATCAAACAATTAGCAGACGTATATCAAATAGTTTTATTAATTATATTAATTGATAGTCTCACATTACGGATTCATTCTTTATTTCAGTAGAATAACTGCCAAATTAGATTAATTTGTTTGATACATTTGTTGTAAATTAAACGTCATTAATTAAATTGTTTCTGATTAAGTGAAGAGGTTTTATTATCAAAATGTTTTAATGTAGTTACAGTTTTGTATATTTTATTCTCATTTGATGTTAAGTGACAGTCTCAGATGGCGTGGCCGACATTGCCTTAAGCTATAAAATTCTTTATTTATCCAAAACATGAGTTTACACACTCATTGCATGCAAGATGTTACATAAAATTACATATCATAGTTCACAGTCATGTTTAGCCTTAATGGCTAAATAAATAGAAATTGGTAGGACATTTATAACTATAATAGTGTAATCAATCCTGCAATCGCATTCATGTCTCAGAAACCCATTTCGTCATACAAACTAAGAACAACTTTACCTCAACACTTATAATCCATAAAAAATCCCCAAAACGAATAGCAAACATCCATCTACATAGTTAAACCAAGTTTGTTTCCGAGCCATTTTTAAGAAAATATGTAAAATTACTTTCCCAAAAATGTAGTCGCGAGTCGCGAATCTTGTACCGAGGCGACATGTCAGACGCAGTGGCTGCAGAGTTGCCAAGTTTCTAACTAGCGTGCACCGAAACTTGGCAAGTTGGCAGAGTTTGCCAAGTTTTTCCTGTTGCAGGCACTTGTGTCATAACTTTATGACGCCAATGGCCAAGTTGGGCTAACTTTAAATTTGTTGCTAGTAAAATGCATGATTGTAACAGTATATACCTATTGGAAAGTCTTATGATCGTTTTCTGCGGCTATTTTCTGATGGATTAATATAACATCACGCCTGTATTCCCCAAAGAGTTAAGCAGAGTTGTACCTACATATGATAGTGTTTGTTTAAGTCCCATGTAATAGGGGGCGAACCTATTGCCATCAACCGGGCACAAATCCAGACTCCGGGTTAGTTACTGAGGACACCCACTACCTCTGGTGGATAATTTCTTTGTCAACACCCACACTTAAGGCCCATGTTTTTCTTAGCATTTAAATAATGTTACCGTTGGAAATCGATCGCTTTTGTGTACGAAGTTATTTTTGTATCCCGTATCTTAAAGTTACATATTGACCTTTGTTTATAAAAATCTTTTATGAAACTTACCTGAAGTAACTTTAAATCTTTACTTTTCTTTTTCAAACTGATTTCCAAAATGAATTCAATGTTACACTACAATATTTTAACTTATTGCTCTAAACATTAGTCCGCCAGGTCTTAGCCTTGGACACCGAAGTGATCCATTTTTGTGGCTAATAGTAACGACCCCCATGGGGATACTATCCTCACGAAGACTGGTTATATCGTTTGATAGTGTTATATTTTAGCTTTAACATTACGTACTATCACTTTGAAAAGTCATGAAACATCGGTAAAATATTTTGCTCTACGGTATTCTGCCCAATGCGTTCTGTGTCAAAAGGCCAATCTTTTCGTCAATTTAGATACAAGTACTTACGTTAAAAGCTTCTCTTTTTCATTCGGTACTTTAAACCCTACTACAGCAAATACAGAAGAGGGTAAAGATTTTTTAATTAATTTACCCACTTGTAGTGATAGTCAGATAAATAAAATAACCATTATTATGTACTCCAGATAAATAAAAAATATAGATACATTTTACAAAAGGTGACACAATGGTCGGTCTTATCGCTAAAAGCGATCGATAGGTGTTCTTTAGAGTAAATAATATTATATCGAAGAACTAATCAAACTTTCATAAGTCTGTTTGACGAATTTCTGAACACTAGGCAACCTTCTATAGCTTTAAGCCGACGAGGCGCTTGTTAACAGAATCTGAAGAACAACTGTTGTTAGAGCCTCTGTAGCCTATTTGAATAAATCTATAAAATAACCCAAAAGGAAAAAGTGTCAAAACATCGTCTGAATGATGTCATAATAATTCATTATAAGTCAAATATCGCCAATCCATCTTGGACAAGCGTGGTGATTAATGCTGCGCCTGCAGAAGTCAATAATAGGCTGGTACCGTGATACGGAATGTAATAATCCTATAAACCAATGTTATATCTGGTTACAAACGATAAACATGTACCCCTTGAGAGTAACGCCAAAATTAATGCTGTTTCTGAAACAGCCCCTAGTTCGTTTACATAGTGATAAGTATCTTCCAACAAATTGAAATATCACCCTTTAGAAACTAGCTCATAAATTATGAAAATGAAAACCGAGTCCACTATTTGGACCTCGCACAAAGCACGTCCATTAAGCCTAAACGCAGAACTGAACTCCACTAAAAACAGACCTTACAGACTTGCAGTGCACGCATACATAAGCGATTTCCCTGTATTCTAGCCTGGCTCGTCCTGCATATATTTTAATAGATAAAAGTGATATAAGTGTTCATCAACTCCTCAGAATAGTTAAATACAGAAGGAACAATCAGGATGTGTCTGCATACAGGATCACATGTATGCATAATGTTCAATCTTCGTTAGTTGCCCGATCTATATTTCGAAAATTAAACCTTATTTCAGTGACTTTAACGTCAACCACTCTCTGTATTACACGTGACGCTACTAAAGGACATATTCTCTTTGCACAAATACAATGACAGCCTCTCATTTTGACAGTTCAACAACATTCATTGCGTTATTTACGTTTTTGAGCAGGCCAATTTTTCAAACGAATGAAGCAATGAATAATCTGTTTGCTAAAGAATTAGCTATTTCTTTCTTTTCGGATCGTGATTGAGGTGTATTGCGAAGTTATTGTGCTGCGTACCTATGCAGCACACTGCACAGAATATAATGCTCGGAAGCTGGTCGAAAGGTTGTGAATAGCCTATGCTTGTCGGTTTATGAGTTTTACAAATTCTTTGATATCATGTCAATTGTGATTCGCAATTCCTTCATATTCAATAGTAGGCCTTCTGTATGTTCTCACGCCGTGGTGCTGCGTCCATTCCACTAGATATTAGGGCTTAACTGAGTAGCCGGTGGTCGCCCGCGGGAATGAAAATGTGCTCAAATTTCGAGCACGGCACAAAGAAAATACTGGCTCATTATGTAATGTTTTTAAATGGAAATTATTAGCGTTTGTGGCGAAAGGTTGCATTTATTTAAGTGGAAATTAGGGAAATATATATGCAGTAATTTACTTCGAAAATATAACTGCCGAAAAACCATTTTTCAGCCAAGTTATCACAGAATAATGCTAGTAGATTCAATGACTTGCACGATCCATAGATAAATTCATAAGCTCATATTATCACCATAATTATCTCATATTGTATTTTCACCATATTAACTTAACACACAAACTTCTATAACGACAAAACACTCAGAGGACAATCATATCAATATGCCTTCACAACCTTATATATGATTTACGTAATCAGATTTTATATAATTACGTAGATACGGAAGATAGTCTCACAATCAATACGTCACAGTAATCAGTTGAATGGTGAGAGACAATGGTAGACAGTGCCTAATGTACGATTTCTGAACTACTAATCGATTTAGTGACGTGGAGTAGTAACAACATGGAGTGTTCAAGCGAACGACACCTCACTGAAAGATCACCTATGTCATACGAAATTGGCGATATTTCACCTACATACACATATATACATTCACGCCTTCTTCCCATGGGGGTAGGCAGAAACCACAGAACGCCACCTGCTACGATCCTTACATACTCCTTTTGCCTCGTTTACTACGGGTGTCCCCCTTTCGTGTTTCCACTCACATCTGCCGTGTAAATACCTTTTGTTAGTCTCCTTTCATTCATCCTCTCAACATGACCAAACCATCTAAGCATAGTCTTTTCATTTTTTGTCACTACATCTTCTTTTAAACCGCACTGCTGCCTTATCACATCATTCCTCAGCCTAACATTCATAGTCACACCACACATGCTCCGCAAGGAACGCATTTCTACAGCATTTATTCTGCTTTCATGCTTCTTTTGCCACACCACCCAACATTCACTTCCATACATAATCGTAGGCTCCAGCACACCATTGTGAACAGCCAGTCGTGCATTTTTTGACATCAACTGGTTGGCCACAACTGCATGTGTAGCACCATTCACTTTATTTCCCGCATTCACTCTCCTTTCCACATCTCCATCAACCTTTCCATCTCTTGTTAACAGACTTCCCAAATATACGAACTCACTTACTTGCTCCACAGTCTTATCATTTATTTCCACCTCACACACCGATACATCTTCTTCTCTTTCAAACACCATGATTTTCGTCTTATTTACATTTATACTCATTCCTTTCATCTTCATTCCATCACAGTCACCATATCTTGCAACTGTTCTGCTGACGATGTAAGTAGAACTTAGAAAGGCAACTCATTTATCGTCAATCCGCATTCTTCATCTTTCAAATCTGTCAGACAACTATCCATGTACAGGTTGAACAGCCACGGTGACGCTACACAACCCTGTCTAACACCCCTTGAGCTGCAGAACCAGTTCGTGTATGCCCCATTTATCCTAACACAAGCATTGGAATCCTTGTATAAAGATTTCAGTGCCCGTACTAAGCGCCAGTCCACACCGTACAAGGGTAGTGTCGACCACGGTTCTTCCCTCTACACACTGTCATAGGCCTTCTCCAAGTCAACGAAAGCACAGTACACTTTCTTGTGCTTTGCCAGATGTTTTTCGGCTATGCGTCTTAAGGATATATTTCACCTACTATAGAATTAAAAGGAATGTAAGAACTAAAGTGCATGAAAGATGTTCAAAACAAGTATACATATAATGCATTCTCTTTCTAAACGAAATCACAATGGAAATACCGGAAGCTCTATAAACGGACTGTTTTCTAGATACGCTTCTTAGGCTTTCAACGTTTTCGAAACACTATATGCAATTTACTGTTTCATACAATTCGAATTTACGACAAAGTAACACACGGTGTGTCTTTTATCTAATTTCCTATTGCAGGTATGCTGGAAGAGATTTCTTTACAAAACAAGCATCACCTTTGTACGTATTTTGCTGTTCTTTTCTTGTCTGTTTATTAATGGCAAGTGAACTCTAACAAGCACACTGGGAGCATACACTTGAGGCGCGTGAAACTGTAGCACCCTCAAAATTCGCGCAAACAAGCGAAGATCAGACGTGAAGACACGCACCGGTTTATCCAAGGCAATAGGTTTGCCACGCTGTGTACACATTTCACGCGGCCTGATACCCGATATCTTTAATGTTTGATCGGCTAACGTGCCGGAGTCGGAGGCTCGTGAACGTGCCGACGCTCTCGCTGTGCCAACCTGGGTTATTTATGAAGCCTTGGGCGAATTTTGTTAATTTTTTGAAGTTTGCATTTGAGATGGGTTTTCTGTGAAATATTAATTTATTTTGAGAGTGTATAAATTGTTTTGCCAGCTCTGTGTTTTATGTTAATTGTTCTTTTATTATAAGGTTTTATAAAACTATCTGAAATCAAAATTATGCCCTTTTTCACACACATTATAAGAAAAACAATTTCGCTTAATTTGCAAAAATGAGACAATAGATTAGACGGTATTAGTGTGTATAATTTAAATAAGACGTGAGAATCTCAGTTACTAGTCGTGTACACATCCGTTCATTAATATTAACTTCTCTAGAATTGTCTCAATATTCTGTCCGCCAGTGTACACAAGTCACGACATATGAAATTAATAATGCTAGGGCTGGCACAATTAATTACTGATTAACTTATATTGAAATACCGTTTAATTTGCCTCTTGACTAAATACAGTAATTGGTTAAATTGGATCAAGATATTTAATTGGTGTCGATTTTTTATCTTCCCTATAACTTCAAAGAAAACTTAAAAAAACCGGTCATGTGTGAGTCAGACTAACCCACGAAGGGTGCCTTACCACCGGACAATATTTAACACTACATATATTTTATTTATTTCTATTTGCTGCAATAAAAATAAATCTCTGTGAAATTTTCAACTGTATACCTATTACGGTTCATGAGGTACAGCCCGCTGACAAACAGAAAGACGGACAGAGGAGACTTAGTAATAGGGTTCCGTTAGCACTCTTTGCCTTACCCAAAGGGTTACCCTTAAAAATTACCAGAGTAAGAAGACCACCGCAACTATGTAGTTACTTTCGCGAAGACCAGTTGTATACCTACCTCAAATGCGTACATAAACTCACGCAGTTTTCGTGTAATATGAAATAACCCAGAGCAAAATATTTTAAAACTAAAGTAAAACAAATATCCATTTCAACGTTTTAACCCTGAAGAGCGAAGTGAACAAGACTGAAATGTAGCCATCCTAGTAAAAAGTCATTACTTAAAAAGCTCCCTCGCACAGTGCTTTAATTTTAATTGAGATGTTAATGTCGGCTCTGAATACTCTTTTATTTTATCTGAAGGAGATGTAGGGTTTCAAGTGATGTCAAATAAAGCTTTGTAGATGTATAAAGCTCTAGTACTTACTGCTGAAAAGATGAACGAAAAATAGTTAATTTTTATTGCTTGTTATTGATACTGGCCCAAAATAAGACAATATGTAATGTGTTAGGTGAGGAATTATAAACGTTTAAGTATTGTAAAACCATACTAACATTAATGGCATAATGGCTTTGCAGTTTAAGTCAAGGTTTTCCATTTAGAACACTGATTTGAAACCGCACCTCAACACTTCCAACCGCACTGAAAGAAATAAGTGCGGATCGGTAGAACTATTATTTTCAGTCCACGAGCGGTTCTGCGTACAGTTGGTAGTGATGAGACGTTTGTATTCTTTTTTCAATACGTTGCCAAATATAACATCGATACTGCAAGTCAGATAATAACAACTCATAAGCTAGATCACCTTTCCCGTGTCTTCTTCAGCCCTGGCTTAATCTAAGCAAATAACTCCCTAAACTCATTTAACCATTAATCTCAGATTAAACTCTGAGCTGAACTTATAGTTATGGTTCAAACAGCCCTGTGGCTAGAGGTTACTAACGGAATCACTTCAACTAGTAACTTGTAACATGATAGAAACTTGAAGTTGCAGCCAGGCTTGTTACCTGAGTCGTTGGAACTGCGATGCCCCAAGACTTACGGATTGATAAGGCAGCTATAGATGATCTGGGTTGATAAATGAATTTGAAGGGTGCTGTTGGAGTTGGTGCTGTTTGAAAACTATATTATTCTTCATTGAAAAGGGAGCAAAATTTGTTCATTTCAATAACAATAAAAAACACCTTAAAATTATATAAATAAAAATGCTTATACCGGTCCTCGGTTCAGCATTTCAGATCACAACACAAGGAAACTCCCTGACGCAGATTTATTTTCAGCTGCAGCCTACGAGAGCCATCGAGTGCTTCTCGCGTTCTTGGATAATAAATGGTTTATGTCTACGTTTTTGATGATATCGTCAAATCGCGGGAAACACCTGGATGAGTGATGGATGAAGCATGGAACCCGGAAGTATGGCAGAAAAAAGGGGAGGCCTAGACCCAGTAGTTTGTGATTCCGGGCTGAAATGTTGAAGATGATGTCTATTCCTATTCTATTCTAAGTTTATTTATCACGTATTTTGTTATTTAGTACTATTTTTTTCTGTCTCATAAGTAGAATAGAACTCTTGCCTTTTTTGCGTTCATACCCTTTTTTTTGCGATCATTAAAATGCCCACGATGAGTTTGTTCTTTGTCTTCTTCTCAAGGTTCTGTTGTCTCTTCCATTTTACCGTTACTCAGGACTTCAACGAAGCAGCACCGATTACATCACAGCAATACCTGCCTTTGGCAGCTATGTGGCTAGTACACGCACGTGTTGTGTCTACACAACGACCTACCACAGGTTATCTCTAGCACTAAGTTACAGAACTACAATTTGTATCGCACGGTATCAGTATGTGGGAAGTTGGACAGCTGTGTAACTGATAACCAATTAGAAACGTGCCTTGATTATGTTGTTCTGTAGCTATTGGTTGTGATTTGATCATATCGCGGATCTTCTTAAACAATGGCAAGATAAGGTGGTCAATTATAGCATTTCCTGCGTCTTGCTCTGTGTGGATCTACATTATTTGCTTTATTATATTTATAGTTTCTATCATGTACCGATTTTAGACTTGGTCTTCTGATCACTGCAGTGGTACTAACTCTATTAATGTCAAGTCCTGTTTATCTTCATTTATCTCACTTGTTTCGATTATTAACGGATTTTAGATGTTGTTATTTCTTGTCTATGACAATAAACCTTTCTATGTTTCGTTATTGAGCGAAAGGTTGATTAGAAACAATTCCCCAATTGGGATGATGACAATTTTTTTTATTTTTGTATCAAAACACTGTTTGTTTCCAAATAGCGATAACTATATTACAAAAAGTGTAAAGCTTAAAAAAATTGCCAAGTTATAAACGTTTTAAGATAATTGTTAGACAAGGACAGCACTATCGTAGAAGTGACGTCACGACTATGCAACTTCATACTAGCGCCGTACATTGTCAGTAACGCGCGACAAGGATGGCAATAATCCCCTCCAAAAACTTTTAAAGCGTGTATCTTCTTCAAATTTACACCGATTTAACAGATTTTTTCGATTATCTCATTTTTACTAAGCCTTCTTTCAAATTACATTATTTTTAAGAACATTTTTAACTTCAGTCATCATCCCAATTAGTACCTATATATTACAGTGTTTAAGAGGAAAGTTATGGAGTTTTGTGGATTAGGATATTTGGTACTTTGGCTTTGTACTTCGTTTAGTTGTTTCAGTTTGACCTTTAATTGTAGCAAACAAACTAAGAGCATTTTTATTTTGCAAACCAACATCAGTCAACGCAAAATTCTCAGGCTTTATTCAACGTGTTTATGAGAAAACCGAAATTACATTACACTGTACAAGGAAAATCACCAGCACGCTCCGTAAAGTACATCCGTACACATACGCAAGTCTAATAGGGGCAACATATCTCCCAAACACATTACGAGTGTCTACAGAATTTGAACAAAACTTGGAATATGAATTATTGCTAAAAGTAATCCGAGGCGTCTCGACATCGAGATGTAGGCGTTATGTGGGTCCCCCCAACTCCAGCCATTTGCCAAATGACTCTCATAATGCCGTGTTCACAGGACGATAGTGCGCTAATATTTGTTGAGGTGAGTGGTCAAGTAGTACTGGATCTGTTGTGTGTATCGTTGTGTCGTCGCTAAACGTTTGCGTGATCGCCAATATATTGGCAAATACTCGAGCAAATGTATATTTGGTGGTTTATAAATCCGCAAGCTGTAAAAAGGTTTAGTGTGTCATACAAAATTTCGTTCCTGAACTATTGCTCATGAGATTTGTGACAGAAATGTGAATTGTTTATGTAAGGACTTGAAGATCCTCGCCTTAACAATTAGCGAACAACTATTATCCAAATACTCGTACCTCGTTACCGATCTTACACTGGCAATACCCTAATAAACCAGGCCAGTACTAGCAGTACCAGTGATCTACTGGCTGCAACCACTAGTCACGTCTGAAACAGCCGGCTCGTCAAGCGGAGCACGTCTCTCTCCCCCGTTATCCTACTGCATTATCGCGGCGATAAAATCACACTGTCCGCCGGAGCGACACCTTTACGGCTTCTACGAGAACCTTTTTACACAGGGACGTGACGGCTTTTGTAGGTAAACGGGCCTTGAAGACAGGAGTCCTTGATATACATCTTGAGTAGTACCGTAGCAGTACTACTTATCGCCCAGAGATTTAAATCGTAAGATTTGCCCTCACAGTACCTACTTATTTCGCGTGGGAAATGTCAATACTAAGTTGATTGAGATAACAAACACATCCTGAATCATTTGCTCATAGAAAATAGTACGTGACGCACGCCAGAGAAACTTTTTTAATTGTAAAACCAACACAAACAGCTGTTCAAATGTCTTCTTGTGCCTCCAGCGCGTGTTCTACCAACTCAAGAAATTTAGAGTCTTTATGCGTAACTTTTTTAAAAATTAATAACGATTTTCATTACAAATACTTTTGACTTTTATTACGTCATTTTCATTCTAATTTTAAGTAAAACTAATGTGACAAAATGAAACAGTTAAACACAGTTACAGAATTACTAACATCATTAAGTTAATCGTTTGTAATTAGGTCTCCTGCGCCTGGGTCCTTAGCACCAGATGAGTTGACGACGTCGTCTATAGGAGTTAGGCTAGTAGTTCGAGATTAATTTTACTTGTACTGTGTGAGCTCAAGTAGAAAGTAATACAAGTTTGTGGAGGTATGAAGTAATCTACGGTTCTATGCTGTTTTTTTGTTTAGCTTTTACGATATACTAATCCTGCTAGTATGAAGTTTCATTTATTATTATATGTGCTTAATGTTTAACAAACCACCGGTTTCACGATATCGTACACATACACTCCACACAATAAACTACATATAAGACTTATACGAGCGTGTATAACCAACACAACAGTTCGAGATCTTACGCTGAAAATCTCGACTCCAATTGAAACGCAACTCTACGTCAAAGGGGTTCGAGTAGAAAATTCTTTGTGAACGGCGATTCAGCCTCCGGCTATGCTATTTCAAATGCTGTGTGAGTTCCGTCGTTTTGAAAATTCACTGCGAAGAGAACTGAAGGTGAAGTGAATTGGTCCTTAGTACGTCTGACGTCATTGAGTTCTGTGCTGCCCTGGTACCTCGGGGAGCTAAGGACCAATCACTATCTCGCTCAGAATTGCTTGCCATTACACATTGTGTACTGTTACTTCTAAGCGTCTTAGAAATGTATTTCCCAGTAATCCGATTTCGTGAATCGTCTGTATCTAGTTGCGAAGGATAAAAGGGTTATTTAGTTCTAGTTAAAAACACCCAAGATTGCCACTTTCTTTTATTTTTTAATATGTAATAACTGTCCTGACTGCTTGTATGTTTGTAACCTTTTCACGCCTTAACGGCTAAACGGATTTGGATGAAATTTGGCACACAGAAATATTCCCGGTTTTACGTTCCCGTGGGATAATTTCCGTCATCCAACGCGGGCGCAGCCGCGTGCAAAAGGTAGTGAACTACAAATTACTCAGAAACCAATTACTTATACTAATTACGTACCTGAAACAAGTGTCACCTGTCAAGGACGAAGATATCAGACATTTGATATTGAAATGTATTACGTTGTGACAAGCTCTCCTCTCAAGAACATTGAGAATTCAATGAGTAACGTTATCTCAATCATCTTCAATTAATTAAGATATTAGCAAACACACCACTCAATGTATCATTAATAGCTAGCGTGTCTATGTTTCATTATAGATTTGATCTATTCTTAATTATTAAATCAGTTCTAAGGGAGTAGATGTAATACATCAATCAAAAAAAAAACTTTTTGGGTATTTATTTATTCATTATGCTCATTCTAATGTCTCGCTGGTGGTAGCGCGTGTGTTGGATCATAAAATTCCCTTCAAAATGGTTGAGCTAAATGGTCTCGCTCGCTCTCGCGGGACTGGTCATCTCTAAGCTGCCACGGCTTATTTTAATTTCATTTAATTGCTTTTCTTGCTTATTACGGACGCTTTTGACGTTTTGCATCGTTCTCACATGTATCATTTGAACTTGATGTATCATGTAACCAATGTTTTGTAACCATATTTTGATTTGAAAGTATCCATGGAGCTTCTTGCCCGTTCTTCTCCATAGGTACCTACTAGTCTTTGGAATGGGCAACTAGCTTCATCTTCCTGACCAACGACCTCTTGACAATTCAAAAGTGCTTGTAATTGGTTTATTTTAAATAATGGCTTTGAGTTTTTGTTATCGTCATTTTAATAAAAAAGGCCGTAGGATTTTCTGCTTGATAGTTTCAGCAGTTCCCAAACATACTTATCTGCCGTTAACTTTAGAAATCACAAAAATAACAGTTAAGTATGTATTTGTCTACTTCTACACACCAAACAAAGCAGTTAACTCACTTATTATACTTATTTATATCTCCCATAAAGCTTCGACAGAAAACCGAAGGAATCTCTACCATCTCCAGCAATTGATTAACTGGAAATAAAGTGGAAGCTATGGCCGCCCATTGTATGTTTTATAGTTTGATTTGTTTATTTTTATTTTTGTGGTGTAAAATAAAGTAAATATGAATAAATAAATAAATTAAGTGTCAGGAGAAAGCTAACCAAATATCCTACACTTATTTAACACAGCAACTAAGCCAAATCAAAGTATTTCCTTTTTCGGAAATCCTAAACAAATATTATAGAAGATTACACCCAAACGTATTTAAGTATCCACTGCTGGCAGTACTCACTCGATTAACTTCAAAGTTCAAAGCGACGCAAAACACTCGAACTCCCAATGACAGTGCTGTTACACAGTAATTCCGGCGTAACCAGCCTTTCTTTCTGCCGTTTCATGGAACCTTCGCACGACCTCTTTGCCGCAATCCTGTCTTCGTCACTCTTACCAAAATTTATGGCGTTAGAGTGCGACCGGTGGAGGTTTAGTGATGCTTGCTTCAGGACTGGAATCAATACTACATGGCGTAGAGCGAAGAACACGCAGCTTACATCCATGCATAATGTATGTCACGAGCATTACGGTTGTAGTATAGAAGTTGGCAAATTTTGATTTAAACTGTTACAGCGTTTGAGACGTGCCTTTACGTACGAAGATTTGTCGATTGGATTAATGGTTTTGTGTGGTAAACTGGGTTACATTTTGCTGCAAGCAGACATACATGGTAACTGTTCTTAAGCGAGTTATCTTTTACTCCTAACTACACTTTGTGTACACAATAACACAACTTTGACATATAAAGTCCTCAATATAGGCCCAGGCTCGGTCCAAGGCCTGATTCTGTGTATAAATTGAATGTTATCTTTAGGCTAGTATCATTTAAGAAATACATAGATCTCATACCGTTTCGGTGTGAGTGTCTGATAGACTTCTTTCTCATTGACAGTCTAATAATGGTCATCAAACTAAATCGGAATTGTATCGTGGTCTAAGTGGGCTTACACTGTTTGGGCACATGAATAAATATAGTATAAAATATTTCTTATACCTAATCTGCGACATTTGCTAAGGTGTATACAAAAATAGTTGCATTGCCTATTTTCTTTTGATTTAGCGACAAAGCATTTATACTTTTTTTCTAAGTTTGTCTTCTGCAACCAGTCAATATGCACTAAGGTCAGGAAATAAAGCCGAATATCTTATCCCAGAACTAAGTCAAGTGTCTTGAACTTCTGCTTGCCTCTCATTATAAAACCTATAAATAATAATAAAAAAACAGAAACTTTCATTTACAAAAAGGACATAAATAGCCACCAGTAGAGATCATAGTTTATAATCCTCCAAATCCCATAGTTCTCAACTTTAGGGTCTCTGTAACAAACTTAAGTGAAAATGATGAGTCCTGCCATGTCGAGACACCGTAAAATACGCAAATTTTGTAGGTAACTTCGGCGCAGGTTTGCCATATGACCGGTGTCGTAAACCCATTGTGTCGAAGGGTTTACCATATTTGCCTTATCTATGGGGGATAGGTAGTGAAAAGTTCAATGGTGACCTTCGTTTTGTGGCTTTGTTATGGTGATGGCAAGATAGAAAGGTTATGGTGTACTAAATGTATAAAAAGGTGTGGTAGGTGTGTATAAAAAGGTTTAACCTTCCTAAACCCGCAAGAAAGAAAATTATAACCCCAATATTTTATGAGATTAACTAAATACAAACGTGTTTGATGTTTCCGTTTCTGGCAAAATAAAATCAGAATTTAAAGTCTATAAAATTTAACAGCAAGGCGTAATAATAAAAATCTTTACCACTTCACCGCAAATTTCCAAACCGACAAAACCGCCAAGCACCCATACGAGCACCATACTACCCACTTTTCGGCCTTTTAAATAATTTAGCGCCAATTTTATCGCCCTTTGCGGCGTATCTGCATTTATGACCAATTCTCGTAGGATCGGATCCTTGGAGTTCTTACGGGGAACGTTTCGAGGCTCTTACAACGTTATTATTCAAATCCAGACGCCGTAATTGTCACATTATGTACGCTTTCTGACTGACACGTGGCGCTAAGATTAATGGTTGTGGGTTTCCGATCGCGGACTACGCCAAAAAGGGTTTTTTACGCTCCCTTCACGTGAATGAGTAATTGAAATAAATGATCGGCGCCTGTTTGGATGTTTTTGGAAGTCAACGTTTGTGATAAATTGTTCGTGTGATTTGGATTTATTTTCAATAACGTTTTTATGTATTTACTTTGGAAAATGTATAAACATTCAGGATCTTGTTTTAACAGTCTGTATTGAGGACTGATGATTTATGTATATAAAGAAAGTTTTTCCTATTCAATCAGAAAACCAATTCTCGTATTGTAAGTACGAGAGTAATTTTAGAGAAAAAGAGATAAAAAACTCAACGACAGTTAATGTTAAAACCTTGTAAACGAATTTGGTAAATTGATTGTATTTGAGACGTAGATTAGAATAAAAATACGGGAATTGATCCTCAGAGCACTGTCCACACTCCACAGTACAGTGTGTCTACGATCACTAGCTACAATTGGCGCCCACCGTGGGACAATCATATCGAAAACTTTTACACCACACTCAATACTACACGTCATCGTTTAGAGGCCGTTTGTTTTCACGCGTCGCCTATCGCCTACCATCCGTGCTTGTGTATTACTCCCAAAAAGTTTTAGAAAGATTTAGCGAGTCCATTAGTTGCGAAACGTTGACGTGATGAAGATCGACTTAAATTGCACCGACAGCCGTAACAGTAAAACTGCATAAATTGTTCATTAGATTTACTACCTACATACTAATGGCGTCCTAACATGAGACCAACAAATAGTAAATGTTTGTAATGATCAAATTATAATGCTACACCTCATCACTACGGACGATATATTATTATAAGATGTATCGATCATACACGCAATAGTTTATGTGTTACATCTATAGCTGCTAGAACTTATAGAAACGATCTTTTTTTCATTCAATGTTTATTTTAGGTAATTATTGTAATTTTTAAACTGCTTGAGACATTTTGCATAAAACCTCTACTCCTTATTCCTATCCCTATATAAAAAATAAAGGAGCCAGTATTGATTATGTGTCTCAAGTAATTTTAAATAATTTTATTCTTAAAATTATACACTTAGATTTAAAAAATAAGGGTTTGTATGGCTTGTGTACCAACTTTAGGTATATCTCTTAAAATATTTCGTGTATGAATCGATACACCTTAATCGCTGTACCATTTCGACTAGGACTGTTTATTTATGTTACTTCAAAGTGAGCCGTATTCAACACGTCATTCAGAGCGTACACGAAGTGATAAAAATAAAATGTTTTTGAACTTTGCCAACACAGCTTCAAAAAAGTGTTTACATTTTCTCGATACACACTGTCCACTATTGGCGCCCAACGTAGGACCTACAAATCTAAACTTTTTGTCGGTACCACGCTACATGTCATCGGTACAAAAACCGTTCGTTTCCAAGCGTCGACTACCCGACCAGAATGTGTCAGTATTTAGCGAGTGCATTTGACGCGAAAACTACACGTACCATTTATTTTTACGGCAACCCTATTTTAAGCAGTATTTTTACAGGCATATGTCAGAATGTGAGTTATTGTTAAATGTATTGCTTCTTGTTTTTATAAATTGTGTTTGTTGGTCGTAAATATTAATGTTTGCATCGGAAATGTTTTTTGTTTTCTTTTTCTGGAAACAACAAAGCAGTTAATAATGTTAAATGTAGGTATAATTTTGTAGGTATTTACCCAAACAAAGCAAAATTCCCACGGGCAGTGAAGCTTGTACAACTAAGTATTTTGTTGTGAAAGGTCGCAATAGTTTATAGCTATGTGTAACTGTGTTTCTAACCTGGTTTTCTTACGATATAGCCGAGGTCAGGTGACTGCTGGAATATGTCACGATAAAGTGCCTACAAAAGCTTCCAATAAATAAAGAACATCATTTATCAAACTAGACTAGAGGTTTTTTCGAATATAATAACAGAAGATAGAATTATCCACATAAGTACACTAACAGCCGAACCCAATAACTTATCTATCTCCATTTTTACTACGTACTGGAGATAGAAAAATCTATCAATCTCTGGTTTTGACATCCCAATAAAGCCAAAGAATGCGACTCTATAACGTGTTGACAGATATTTGTTTGACAGGGACAGATAGAATTCTACTGTCTATCATCAGTAGCGATCTGTGTGAGGTTATTGGATTTGGCCGTTAATTTGCAATGCCCTTGATAATAAAATGACGATAATTGGGCTTATTTGGACAAAGGTTTTGATTCGGAGATAACACGCAAAAATAAAATATTATTCCAGAACAAAATATCTACAATGATTTACACTCAAAAAATTTAAACAAATAAATACCTTAACTTGAAACTAATAATTCACCTACAGGGTATAAGTAAGGCCACGTTCACACGAAGCCGAGACCGCAGCGACACACAGTGGGTCGAAACTATGATTTTAGTGACTTAGGGCTCAACTTTGCTTTTTTACTTTTTTCCTCATGTGGATGGATAGAGCTCATTAACCTCAACAATAATTGTTCTGATGTATTTTTTCCTAAACTTTATACTTTGGGTAGAAAAATGTGTTTTGTTATTTTTTTGTATGGAGCGGATCAAATAACCTTAAATTCCTGCTAAGTAGCATGTGATCCCGCGTTGAAACTTTATTTTTCATATACCTTGTCTAGTCTATTATCATTTGATGCTATTAACGTGTGTATAAAGTTGCAACTCTGCCAAATAAATGGATCGAAAAAAATGAAAAAATATATAGAATAAAAAGCTACATTTTTTACTTTCGTAAGTTCTTTTAAGTTAAATTTGATATGGAATAGTAAGTAAAAGCACGTAATAATACACATAGTTACTTAACAACTAACAACAATACATTTAAAAGGTCCCTAATTAGCTTAAATTTACTAATATATGTAGTATTAGTAAATTTAAAGCTAATCACACTAATCATAATACATTTAAAAGGTCCCTAATTAGCTTAAATTTACTAATATATGTAGTAGTAGTAAATTTAAGCTAATTAGGGATCTATGAATTTCAATTTCTTTGTTTTAATGACTTTAACATGTTTATGAAATGTTATTTTAAGTTAGATTTAATACTGAATAGTGAGTAAAGATAGGTACATAATAATACAAATTAGTAAAGGTAAACTAACATTACTACAACTAACACAAGCAAACTAAAAACTAACTATAAACAACATCAAACATTACTATTTCCTTTCAATTATGAGTTTGACATTTATAAACTAATAAAAAAAACAAGAAACTTACAAACTACCAAAAAATCTTATTCACTATCGCTATGACTATCTTGTAAATTATCTACATCAATAAAATCTATATCGGATTCTGTGGGAAAAATCAGCAGAAGCTCTTTGACTTTTGGAGAGAGAACCATTATATTTTGTTTCACCATTCGAGGTCTTAGACTTGTGATCTTTGGATCAGAAGACAAAAGAAGATTGTGTATAATATCCTCATTTGTCGCCGTTCTACTTACCTTTCTAGAATGACTCTCTCTATATTTCCGGAAATCTTTATTACGAGCTTCCGCTGCCTCTTCCGACAGTTTACCTATAGGTATGGCACCAAAGTGCTTAATTATATCACTCCCATGTACTAACAATTTATGTATACTGGAAGGCATATAATACCAGGGATATAAGTGAACGTACAATTGTGCAGTATCTCTACAAAATTCGGAAAACTTAGAAAGATCCACGCTCTCTCCAGATGCAACCGTCTGAAGAATCACATGAAACCTTTCTATTAAATCTTTATCTATTCCTGTTATGCGAGCTGTTGTTTCTGCATCCCTAAAAAATCTTCTGGCAGTATTGCCATCATTGGTTGTGCCTACTCCTTGCTTGACTACGTCAATAAGTAAACCGCATTCTTTCTTAAACGCTTGCTGTATAGCGCTCTTTCTGAGTGACATTTTTTCTTTGTCATCGCCCCTGCAACTCCATTTTTTGAAGTCCAAACGATAAGCTGCAAACAAAAAGAAATATCACTTAAATAAAAATCTCACAAGTAACTATATAACGTGAAAAAAATTATGAACTAATAAAATTATATTTACCGATATGAAGTAAGCACTCCATGCTTCTTATCCAGGCATGTAAAGATGACATTCCATACTGGAACACTTCTTCGTTGTTCTCTTTTTGAGCAAGTGACTCTAAATTGTTCATCTCTGACGGTTTTGCTTTGCAGATATCACAGACAGCTGAAGATGTGTCTGACAAATATGACGATATTTTGCCGTCTATCATCGTCAAGTGCAATTGATGCTTAACTTCAACTTGATTGAACTTGATTGGCTGAAGTGTTTCTATTTCTTCGGTTATGCTAGCTTTTATAGTTACCACTGTTGACTGCGTTTCTTTGGTAAATTTGAACATTATCGGACGGCAATAGAAAGTTGATGAGGGTCGATCGTTTTCCCAAACAATTGTTCCATCACATTGTTGAAGCCTTATAGGAACTAGACTGGCCATGAAGATAGTTGAGTCATCAAACTCTGCTTCAGTCTTTTGTTTATAATTACTTTGACCTGAGGCTCCATCAAAACCCCATTTGCTTATTAGCAGTAACTCAGTTGGCGAATCCAAATCTAAAGTAATCACTTCTAAAAGCCTAGATACCGTCAAGTTGAGTAAAGCTTGCAGTTTAATAGCAGCTCCTTCTTCAGTTATAATTATGTCTTCTTTCCCTGGATAACATTTTGCCTTCGCTTGTTTTATTTTATAATAAGAAGGGTATAAATCAGACCTATTTTCACTTGCTGCTTCTCTTAGGCTTATATACTGCCACTTACTTAATTTAAGTGAAACTAATAAAGACAGTGCCTTATCGGGTGAATATGTACTACTTTTCGGTTTACTTGTACTTAAACACTCTTTAACTTTTTCTAGATCTTCGGGGTGATTTAGTAAATGGTTCATAATTTTTCCTACATCCTCATTTCCGGTGTTTCTTAAACTAGCAATTGTAGTAGCTTTAAGTTCATCCGGGGATAACGAAAGCGATTGGTTAATTTGATCAACGCGTCGTCGTTTTTGCCTGGAGCCCAATTCCTCGAAAGGTTTTCGAGGTGTAAATGTAGATGTCGAAGCTTCTGTAGTAGATGGTGGTAGATTTTCGACATCTTCAGTATTACAAATCTCGAGCCTTTCCTGTTCAGTGTTCACAGCTTCAGGTATCATTCCTTCGGGCCAGTTTATTGCACGTTCCAACCAATCACCATTTTTTCTTACAAACTGTGCTAACGTGCGACTACTTCGTTCCCATCTTGCACTTATATTTGAACAAAAGCGCGTACAGAATTTTTGGAGCTCAACACTGTTCTCTTCGGTCACGTTTATTTTATGTTGTAGGAATTGAAAGAATTTTTGACTATCCGACAGTGACTTGACCTGCTCTCTTAAAATCATAAATAAATCTAAATTGTTAACTAAATTATCCATTATAACGAAAAAGGGACGATCAGAATCACGAGATGTTAGTAGTAGTACGAATAAACGAACACTAGTTAGTATATAATAAATTATGGTCATTTTATACTTCCAGAATCCAGTGACAAACAATGTTTACTAATTTTTCTACTACCCTCATTAACTAATTATCCTAATTAATATTACAGTAATGACTAAAAGTGAAAAACATTGTTATTTTATAAGGTAAAAGGTTAAGCTAATTACAGTAATTAAACACACAAATAGAAATTAATTGATTTCATATCCACATTTTTAAATAAAGGTCCCTAATTAGCTTAAATTTACTAATATATGTAGTATTAGTAAATTTAAGCTAATTAGGGACCTTTTAAATGTATTGTTGTTAGTTGCTAAGTAATTATGTGTATTATTACGTGCTTTTACTTACTATTCCATATCAAATTTAACTTAAAATAACTTACGAAAGTAAAAAATGAAGCTTTTTATTCTATGTATTTTTTCATTTTTTTCGATCCATTTATTTGGCAGAGTTGCAACTTTATGCATTTGTTTATAGCATCAAATGATAATAGACCAGACAAGGTATATGAAAAATAAAGTTTCAACGCGGGATCACACGCTACTTAGCAGGAATTTAAGTTTATTTGAGCCGCTCCATACAAAAAAATAACAAAACACATTTTTCTACCCAAAGTATAAAGTTTAGGAAATAATACATCAGAACAATTATTATTGAGGTTAATGAGCTCTACCCATCCGCATAAAAAAAAAAGTGAAAAAGCAAAGTTGAGCCCTAAGTCACTAAAATCATAGTTTCGACCCACTGTGCGACACCGCCTGTGAATACTAAATAAGGCCCGTAGTATGACGGACTACCCTCAAAGTCAAAATGAAAAAATATTATTTTCAACCCTTTTTGCGAGCGAAATTACCTCTCGTTTGGCGTAATGACCTCTTTTTAATTAATGTAGTCAAAAAAATTGGGCTTTTTTGTGTTCAAAGTGCGCAGTTTACCTTCTAAGTACCCACTGTCGATTTCGAATGAGTTTCTGTATTCTAGGAACGGATTGTGAATTAAAAACTTTTCTTATTTGCGTTTTTCCAGCAAGTGTTGTTTGCGGTACTAATTTAAATGTGTTGTGCTAGGAGAAATACGAGTATTTTTAATGTACCAGCAAAGTTTCATGCTAATTTCAGTTCGAGGAAAAATCTAGAACATGAAAATTGCTATCTTCCTGCGCAGTTCTAAGTTAGCCGGAGTGGGTGCTATGGACAGTATTTATGTTTTGCAGCAACACTATACAGTACGGTACGGCTATTCTTAGCACCTCACCAAACTAATAAATACTTTCAGGGCGTTTTTTAAAATAGAGCAAATGACCTTGTTAAAATGAGTTACCGGAGAAATGGTTTTCAATTTGACAAACATAAAATTACTAAACCTTAGAAAATACTAACAGATTAATAAAGACAAAAACTACAAAAACACAAAATTCACGGTTCGCATTCAACAAGAATACAAGATCAACCGTTATTAATATTACGTAAGAATCGATTTTTTGCTCCCAAGAGGATCTTATTAATACTAATTATTTAAATGAAAATTTTAACGTTCAGTGCCTTTTAGTGCCTATTTGAAATAAATGCTTTGACTTTGACATTAATGAATTCTAATACTCTAATTAAGTAAGTCTTTAGGGGCTTACAAATATTTCGTGATTATAAAAACGCTACTTTAGTTTTTCATTAAATACGTAATTTAATATTGTTGCTGGGAAAAACAGGTCAAGTCTCTTTTGGCACAAGCTGTGTGGGATTCAGAAACAATGACATGCTGTGTCCGATGCTTATTTTGTTGATGTAAGCAGATTTTATGCCAAAAGATTTTGCGAGATGACGTAAACCCAACTCTATCTAAAATTCAGCTTGTTTGCACTAGTCCTGTATAATACAAATATTTTTACGTTTCTTTGTTTATTCGACTTTCGTTCGGATTACAAACAGAGTTGCCCTAAATACCTGATCTTTCGAAAGTCACAAAGAATCACGACCGTTGAACCCGCATTTTTGCTTACTGAGCACATATTTGCACAGAAACCCGAATTTGAGTCACATTTCTGTAACACAAACAATTGCCACCGTTTCAACCCTTCGGGCCGTAAAACCGAGAAAAAATTCCATTCTTCAAACAGAACGCAGGAATAACAGGAAATGTCGAGGCTTTCGCGTTTGGTCGCTGGCTTTCGCGACCAGCATGGCACAAATTGCGTGTCGCGGATGAATCTAACGCGCCCTTAACGAGAGACTGAGAGGTCCGGGCTATGTTTGTTCTACGAGATTATAAACAAACCCAGGCGATCCAGTACGATACGGGGCAGGATTAAATGCAAGCTGATGCGGCACCCAGTCGTAAACGCAGCGTAGTGTTGGAGTCCGGGACAGCGTTTTACGAGCGAATTTTTATGTGTTCTGTACCATGATGACACCTACGTATGTATGATATGTACATCATCTGATCGGACGATTGCATCTGTTTCGGCCATGGCAGACAATCTCATTGGAGATTAACCATCTACGCGGGAGATATTATACTGCACAAGTGTGTGCGAAGACAGTAGCACTCACTCTTAAGATAACATACTCTTAGATATTGAATGGCTGAGAAATTAAAGTTAAACCGTATCGGGGTTTTTACCATTTTTTTTCTAAAAAGAAGGCAGTGTATTGAACTAAGATTAAGCTCGAAGATAACATTTCAAATGAAACCAGATAGTTTATCATAAAATGTAACTTTTCGTACAAATCAAATAAAAAATCCCAACCTTACATTTATCATGAAATACAAATTCAACATAAAAGAATCTCCATAACGCTTTTGATTCGCCCCATGGATTTGAATCACTCCCCATCCTTATCACAAGCGGACATTACACCAGACCGTCCCAAAAATGGGTCTTCAGTGTCCCCAGAATGGGCCTTACTGCATCGGATTGTAAGCTATTTCATTAAAATCTGCGGATAGCCCTCTCCGCGAGAGGCTAATAGCCTCTTTAACGGTTATGGCCTGTTCCGGAACTTGAGACCCTGGTCCTTCGAGCAAATTATTAAATTTTATTACTGAATATTTAATGGCGCGCCCTCTTGATTATAATGAAATGAGTTTTGCGTTACAAAGTTTTAACGTGTCACGGCATGGATTCAAAATAATAAAGTGCGGTCGTACAAAGAACTATTAATCATGCTTGTGGTTATTAAAAATAGTCGTTGAAGTATTCAAAACTAGCACTTCGCCCGCTACTTCGTCCGCGTGGATATAGAAAAAAAAAGTTGCTTATGTTCATCAGACATAATTTCGGCTTCTAATGGTAAAACAATTTTTCAAATCGGTCCAGTAGTTTCGGAGCCTATTCAATACAAATAAACAATCAAATCTTTCCTCTTTATAATATTAGTTTAAATGATTACCTAAACATCCAGGCTTAGGGATGGTTGACCCTTGACCGTCACAAATCTTTATGCAGTCTTATCTATCTTGATACTCAAAGCAAATAAAGACTCGATCTGCCTTTCAACCTTACTAGAACTAAGATCTTTTCCATTTTCAGCCAAAAGCACTTCTGAAACTCCTTTCTTTACCAAACTCTTTTCTTCTTTCCAGACATTCCATACCTGGAGTTGGCAGAGCCGGAGGAGGGGTACCACGGCCTGATCAAAGAGAACGAGACCCTGGTGGAGGTGACGCCGGCCATCCGCGCGAGAGGACCGCTCTGCTCCTTTCTCATCCTCAACAACAAACACCATGGAGAGGCTCCCTTTGAGGTTGGTACTCTTAAACCAGCACATCCTCAAACTCCGGTGTAGATGTGGCGGCATCTATAACGTCGTATGCGAACTACGAATCAAGAACCTGACGGCACACAAATCCTGCATCGCGCAAGCAAAGTTATCCACGCGATTAGAATTTTTTCAAAAGCCCGACATCTACCGTCGGACAGTAGCCCACCAGATACATCACTTGTCTGGTAGGAGGATCATCCCTTTTCTATGGAGGATAAGGAACTTTACTCCCTGTTCCTCATACCTCTATATAGAAAAATATTTACTTAGCTTGAATTCTAGTTTTTATCTAGACTTTTCTTCGAAGTTCAATCTAATACCAACTTAGGAGGCCATGAGCAGACCTAGACAAAACTGTCTGTAGGTCAGACTACAATACTGTGAACACAATGGTGTTACATTCTGTGAATCGAGTCTTCAACGAAAACAATGTTTTTGTTAAAATGTAAGCACCCACCGAAAAATTCAAACAACTAGGTATGATGCACATCCTTTTATGGTTGGCTGATGAGATATTAATCGTCCAATCACAACTGTACACCGTTTCATTAAACAGAGGTTTTCACAACTTTCAGGAAAAGAATCATTTTCAAAAGAAAATCGTCGCACCTTCCTTATATCCCACAACAAAAATACATTATTTGGTAGTGGTCCGCCATACATTTTCATCGCTGTAATCTTGTTAGCCTGAACTAGGAATGGTCGCCAGGGAATCTGTATCATTGTGAGCGGTAAGTTGCAAACTGTGTCGTCCAAACATGTGCACAGAAGTGTTGTAAGCGTAAAATAGTCCAGTAAGATAGGAAAAGGTGACCTTGTAGAAGGACGGATAATTAAATTCTGTCAAACGACAAAATTACGGGTTTTTACGCTAGCTCATTTCATTAGTCCAAAACTAGTAAATTAATGAGGTAGTTAACTGCATTATGCATTATTATTTAAGTTACGCTTAAATACAGATAGGTATATATACTTTAAGGAAATTAAAATCAAAAGTGAAACCAATAAAAGAAAGTAAATAACACCGTTGTTGTCATCCCAAATTTTTTTATTTAATCATGTCTTGCAACACTGCATGTACTGTCACATTGATCTGTCAGAAATACAGCATTTTGATTATCTCTACGAACAAGACGTGTTTTTCATTTTCACGAACCCCCTTTCTCAATAAATCAGTCAACTCCTAATATACAAACTCTAACAACCGTAATTATAACCTAAAATGTTTTACAGTCCGATTTGTTCACGCACGTCCGATCCTTACCGAGTCCCTTATGCGTAGTATTGTCACTCAGATTTTACCCCCTTATTTCAGACGAGGTGCGTCTTAAGCGTATTGAAGCTGGCCACAGGTATCAGGAACAGAGTGGCCAACTCAGCTAGTCCCTGCTTACAATACCTATAAATATACTATTTTTAATTAAAAGTAGGTACATACTGTGTTCAGCTAGCATCGCACTTATTTCTGAGGAAAATTCTCAGAGCAATAACTGTGCGATTGTTATGAGGAAAAAAATAACTTACCCGACATATTTATTTATTTATAAAAACTTTATGCACAAGTAAAAAAATACTGTACAAAGGCGGACTTAAAGCCTGAGGCATTTTCTACCAGTCAACCTTAGGTTGATGCAGAGGCAAAACATGGCAGGTGAAACAAAAGGTATATAAAACTCGAAAAAGAACACTTAGGGTGATGCAGAGACAAACATGGCTGTGCAACAAAAGGGATATTTAACTCGAAAAAGAACATATTATGTCCCACCGGGGGACGTCATTACGTAATTCGAGAGGTAGCTGCTGAAAACCAGCGCTGTTGACGATAGGTTCATCCGAAGTCACAGCATTTTCCTGTTCTTGCACAGATGCGACGCACGGCTTCATTTTTCTTATTATTGTTGTTTGTTTATTACAAAAGTAGTAATTTTCCCACTCTGCAAGCGGTCGGCATTTGTTTTGTTAACATTTGTTGTTTATTGTCATTTGCCTGACATCGAGGAATGGACAAAGTTGTCTAAATTGTTTACCCACATTTCGCCAGTTATGTTTAAGTCCCATGTAATAGGGGGCGAGCCTATTGCCATCAACCAGGCACAAATCCAGACACCGGGCTGCTACTGAGAAATTCTAGATAGAAAAACCCAAAAATACTATGCCCGACCTGGGAATCGAACCCAGGACCTCATGCTCAGCAGTAGCTCTTGCGACCACTAGACCAACGAGGCAGCTACCCTAACCCTTCTGGGATTACAGGCGTGATGTTATGTTGTGTTGTCTTGAATACTAGGCTTTTGGCTACTTTGTACTTTTGGGTTTTGTTTGCGCGGATTAAACATTTTTTTATTTCTTTCTTTAAATAACCGCTTTGTAAACAGATTCAGCTATGCAGAATAGTTTAAGTAGTTCCTCTGATTCAAAGTAGAGGAGTTGTAGAAAGATCCAGGATGATAGCATAACAAAAGGTAGCAACCTCGCGCATTAACCTTTGTACCACGATACGCCGTAAACTCATTAACGCATCCCAATGAAGGATTACCCCGAACTACGCGCCGAGCCGCCTTCTACCCGCCACTAAATCAACAGAAACATTGCGCGTTCTGCTCGTAAACAAGCCCAATTTGCAACGAACCCGCGCAGCAATGTAACTCAGACAACGCGATATAAACTCTCCGTGGTAATAAACGTCGCACGTTGTATGGTGTGCCGTAGTTTTATTGTTCGGTGCAGACGATAACTAGAAATGGAAAAAGTTGGGATTGCAAGCGATAAAGTGTCTCAATGCAGGTAGTTTGAAATCGCAAACTGTTCAACTGCATGTTTTTTGGGATCCGTATCTCAAAAGAAAAAAACGGAACCCATCCAAAAAAGCGGATCACTTTGTTGTCCGTCAGTCTGTCTGTGTCAATCTGTCAAGACCCTTTCTCCCAGGAACGCGTGGAGGTATCAAGTTGAAATTAATATCAAATACGCAAGTCTCCGGTCATTTGGAGCTCTAAAAGAAATCTAGCTTCTAAGTCAATGCAATAAAAAAAGACGACTTATGCTACATATGAGATTGACTTGAATGTGCCCTGGCGGCTGATAGTATGTCATGCTCACTCAAATGTCTCGCTGACGGTGGCGCGTGTGTCCGATCATTTAACTCCCTTCAAAATGGTTGAGCTGAATGGTGAGGCTGATCCATGCGTCATGTTCGTGAACGGGCGCCGTCAGTTGGGACTGGTCATCTCTTAGCTGCCACGGCTTATTTTAATAATTATTTTTTTGCATTGTTTTAATTATGTTTTGCTGCACTCTGGACGATTTAAATGTGTACGGTTTTTGTACATCGTTCTCACTTATAGTGTCAACATTAATCGATGTAACTAATATATTTTTAACAACAAAATTATTTAAAAGAGTGTCCATGGAGTTTCTTGCCCGTTCTTTTCCATAGGTACCTACTGCGCTTTGGAATGGGCAACTAGCTTCATATTTCTGACTGACCGACTCCTTGACAATTCAAAAGTGCCTGTAAAGGGTTTAATTGAAATAAATGATTTGAGTTTGAATTTGAGTATGATAAGATAGGATATATATATTTATTTATTTGCTAAAACACACACACACACACACATACATGCACACACCCACACACGTTAAATTAAAACAAGTAATAGAGTACCTACTTCCCGTTGACCTAGAATTTCGTGAAAATCGTGTTTGGCAAGAAGCAAGGTCTCACAGCACAAGTAAAGGAAAAAGTGCGAAAATTGTTAAATTGTATAAAACTGCAATTTAACAATTTCCTGACTTTTTCCTTCCACATATTTTTTTTGCTATTACAAACTTACATTTGCAGTTGGAGAATTGATTTGCAGTTGGAGTTGAAAAACATATTCTTCCATACATCGATAGACGTATCGATGAACAACATGTTTTTCAACTACGTTGCTTAGTTTGTTCTTGGGATAAATTCATCCCAACTACGGAACCCTTCATTGTGTGTGGTCCGAAACGCACTTGGCCGGTATTTTTTAAAGGTGTTACGATTTGGCGAAGTGTACTTTTTGATACTAACTACCTTTTAGGTTTTGAATATTTGTGTTTTGTTTTTGTTGGAGAAAGTGAAATGTTTACTTGTCTTGGAATATGTCCAGAGTTTAATTTGCCTAAGAGCAGACTATGGGCGAATTTCACCAATAAAACTGAACGCGATCAGCACTTAAACTAGGTTAAAGAGCTGTCACTGTCATTATTTTCTGCGGAATATTGACACTGTCAGCGCTTGAACGCGTTTTAGATGTGTTGATCGCGATTAAAATCTTTTTCGTTCACGTCTAGATCACTTAGTGCCAACTAAGTGATCGAGACGTCAACGGTAAAGTTTTATAAATTATCATTTTTAGTTTACTTTGTCTTATTTAATTTAGTTTTTAAGTATTTCAGTTTTTAATTATATTTAACTTAATATTTGTACGCGTTCTCGGCAAAACATAGCGCCCAAAAATATTAACCTAACACCTTTGTGTAAATACCTATGTTTTACAAATGAATATTCTGATTCTGGCAGGTGTCAGACCCGCTACTCATAACAATGCAATTTCCTCCCAACATTATGTTTATAGTCTACTTGTTAAAAGTCTACTAAAAAAAGGAGTTAAATATTTTTCGGATCCTGATGCGAAACATCGGGTCTTCTTCACGATCCAACACATTTTAGTGATGGCACTGTAGTGGGTTCTCGAACGAAAAGATAATTCGAATATAAAATAACCATAATACACTGTCTAACGAAATAAACACGTGCAACGGAAACAGACACGTGCGTTGGTACTGAGCGTTTGCCAGGACTGTCCAAACTCGACCGTATTCTGTTGACTGTCGCCACACTCGGTCTCTCTGCTAGTCCTCACTGCATCCCCTCCACCGACGATCGTGTCCAAGCGGTAGGGCTCGCTTGTGTTTCCGATCACATGATCATTCGTTTATGAATCAAATTGTTAGATGGCGCTGTCCGCTGTACTGTGGCGCCATCCATCCACGATATATTTATAAAATGAAATTTTTATCCGCCTTGTTTTGTGAAATGCTCGGTATGTGGTAGTTATTATTGTTTCGAGGTGCATTCTAGCAATAATCTGTATACAATAAAAATGGAAGTAGTGTATTTCTTGATTTTGTTAGTTTTTTTTCTCTATTTACCATGGACTCTACATGATTCTGAACCCCCCTGCATTGATTTTTTTTGTCAGTTATTAAAAAAATAAATGCTCTGCCATATTACACTTTTCTATGAAACAACGGTTGTGCGTCGATGTCCCTTCCAACATGTAAAGTCTTATGACTGCTTAACAATATTACTTATAAGTATTATTACGAAACTATCCCCCTGCAGGGCAAAGGCCTCCCTACTCTCTTTCCACTTCTCTCTGCTTAATGCTGCTAAGCACCAGTTCTTGTTGAAGGTAAAACTCTCAGTAAAAACTACACTTAGGTTGAAACTATAAAACGTATTGTAGTAAAAATCTCACCGTGAAGACTTGCTTGGAGTGAGCTGTCAGTGTCATCCCGTCTTGGTCAACCCCTAGCAGCAGTGGCACTGACAGCTCACTTTATCTAAGTTTTTCATGGTAAGATGGTTACAGAAATGCCACTACTGATCGTTGTATGACAAGCTAGTGACATTCAAACTTAGGATGTTAAGCAGGTAATACATGTTGGCCAAGCTTCAGCCAACGCAAGCTTAGGCAAATTGATACAAGGCGAGTGCTACTGTCTACATGTTGGCCAAGCTTCAGCCAACGCAAGCGTAGGCAAATTGATACAAGGCGAGTGCTACTGTCTACATGTTGGCCAAGCTTCAGCCAACGCAAGCGTAGGCAAATTGATACAAGGCGAGTGCTACTGTCTACATGTTGGCCAAGCTTCAGCCAACGCAAGCGTAGGCAAATTGATACAAGGCGAGTGCTACTGTCTACATGTTGGCAAAGCCTCAGCCAACGCGAGCGAAGACAAATTGATACAAGGCGAGTGCCTTTGATTTGTGCAGAAAAACCGACACTGATCCGAAGTGAGACGAGTCGTAGCGAGCGATCCAGAGTGGTGGCGAGGCACGCCAAACGAACCGTATACACGTTGGCGCTCGCCTGCGCTCGGCCAGCTAGGCGAGCGTTGACGAGCAATGGCGGGGCTCGACAAATGGGCTGTCTATATGTTGGTACTCGCCTTGGCTCGGCCAACTATGACCAACATGTTTTGCCGCCTTAAGAGCAATATTATGCCCAACTACAGGCCGGCTAGACAACCTAAGACCAAAAAATATATAAAAAAAACCCTCTCACATATTCCAAACATACATATAAGCTACAGAAAATAGGAACTTTCTTCAGATTGCACCGCAGAGCACCGGCTGCAAAGTTTCAAGACGCTGCGATTGCCGGGGGTCGGCAGCGAGGCAGGTGGCAACTTTGAAGAGCCAATAACTGAAACTTTACATTGTCGGCTTTATTTCCTTGTTGCAGCTTGAGGCTGGGGTGTAAAATGCTTACAAAGTCTGTGTTGTGTCTAGGTAGTAGGTTTCTACTATATGTAACATTTTAGAATCTTAAAATACCACAAAATTAAACTGGATTTAGGTTACTTTTATGGAATACGTTCTTATAGAGGACAAGTAGTTTTTTGACCTACCGTGATATGACCTCATCATTTTCCTTGAATCTGTGGCCACCATCAAAGCAGTATCCATATCCTTTTTTAAGAAAGAAATTCTACAGGTGTTTTAAAATTAGTAGAGCTTATTAAAAAAATGCATCAATTTTACCAAATATTACTTCATAGCAGCACTAATTTTAAAGCTGATACTCATAACAGAAGACTAACGATTTGATTCATGTCACAGCCGATGAGTACCCACAAATGTGCCACAGCCTACAAACAGTAGTCCAGTGTGCAGTGTCAACACGACGCAAGATCCGCTCACAGTGTTAAGTCAACCTCGTCGTGTACGGCAGTAATATCTTATTGTGTTGAACTGCTGTGTTTGAGCAGGCTGTACGTCGTGAGTTTACGATTTGAACCGGAGTTATGTCTATTGTCTTTAGTAGTTACTATACCTATATCTACTTAACATACTAAAATAATAGTAGAAATTAAAATAATAGTTTGGGCATCAACGCTTGTTAACGTGTGATTTTGCGAAATGAAATTGATTTTAAAGGTACCAAGTCACTTTCCATAGGTCTTTTGGTCAAATAACGTACCTACTCACATAGGTCGTAGGTCTATTGGACCTAACAACCAAAATGGTGTTTCAGAACCAACCAAAGGGCCAACTCTCGTAGGTTTTAAAAATCGTTCAAATTACTATTATTATTATCGACATTATTAGTGTCAAAACTTGTCAGAAATGTCAAAATTAGTTTTTTTGACAAATTGAAACTGACATTAAAATGCGAACCTTCTTAGAATAAACTAAAATACAGGAATTCCCCCTTATGAGACCCTGAGTATTAATTCTGTCTCAAAAAACACTCAATAAACCCAGTCTTATTTTACCCAATAACTCAGAATAAAACACATAAATCTGTGCATTCCCGAATCTATTTTAAAGCCGAACTTCGCAAGTTGTTCCAACTTTAGTGATTTACTGGTACTTGTCAAGCTGGTCCGGCCGCAAGCCAAGGACAGCCATGCATAGCCCCACACAGCCACGAGTCATCTGACAGGTAATCGATGGCGGACACTGGATTAGAACTTATCTTGCTCCTGCTACGTGTAAATATGTCTGGAAATATGTTACTCTCGTTCGGTATGATTAAACTACTGTTATTTAAGAGCTGCTATGAGAAGCAATTTGTTATCCTTACTATTTATCGTACAAGCATAGCTTAGCTTGTTTTTCCATTTTAGTAATTTTTAACCTTTGATAAGGATGGAAAGATCTTAGCAGGTGGTGTTCTGTTGTGTCTGCCTGCCCCCATGGCCCCATGGGAAAAAGGTGTGAGTTTACGTATGTATGTTACCTTCGATAAGTTCCCGAAATATCACCCCCCCCCCTCTGGCTTTATTAATTTATTTGGGACGCACGCAACGCAGTGTATCTTTAGTCACGCATCTCTTTCAGCCTTCATCTCTGTATTCAAACAATTTCAGACCAATTAAATCATCTTTCACACAATCATTTTATGGTTTCTTTGGTCTTCGCCTCCTCTTGCACCTAGCCATTTACTTCCCCAACAACATATCCTTCATTCTTTCTTCCCAAAACATCGTTTTATACAACCTCAAGTATATTTATTGAGGTACTGTAACCATTTTCTGACACCTTACCCCACATTAACGACGTAAACCCGCAAACAAAACATATAATTTATGTCCCACATTCATCACAAAACCATAGAAACCCCTGGACTCGTTGTCATGGCAACCAACAATGCCATTGTGCGTTACTGACGGGAATCATTTTCATTAAAGGACCTACAAATATTTTATGGGAGTTATGGCCGTTCGGATAAGTTTTCTATTTTGTTCGGTCGACTGGAGTTGATAGGTCGGGCCCGATAGACCGGATGGGAGGGAAATATGGGGTAGCTTCGTCTTTTGATAAAAGCCCTGTTATTGTATTATAGGGATTTATTTGGAGCAGCTTCATTTGTTTAGTGTATAATCGGGCATGATTATTTTTCAAAGCACAGAAGGTATGCGGATGGCACGTTGATTGTTTTTTGTTAAAAAAGCGTTGTAGTAACTTAAAAAAAAGAGTGTCTTTAGTGTCATCGAATCAAATGACTGCAGCAATGATTATGTGCATCGAATCGAAGTTATAAGCAAATCACAATCTAAACCACCTTCCCTATTGTTTCAGATAATGGTGATAGACGAGAACGAGGCTCGGCTGCGCGTGCGCTACCCGCTCAATTGCGAGAAGCGACGCAACTACAAGTTTGATATCGCCGCCGTTGGATGCGACGGCTCTTATTCAAACACGTAAGTTTTATTCACAGTGGATCTTTCGCATTACTCAGATCGCAGTTTATTACCAACCGAAAATTAATACTCCCAAACAAATTTCTACAGAAAGAAAACGACGCGACCATAGTTATAAGAAAGAAGGAGGTCGTTGAAAATGTATCTGATCCCGGTGTCTCCAGTTTCTCCCTACCACTTGTAGTTCAGTAAAAGCAATAGATACGAAATCGCGCACACACGCGCATTTCGTAAATCAGAAAGTACTACACAATCAAATATGAACCTTATCCATTCGAAAACAGCGTGCATTTACCATGCACCGTAGGTACAACTAATTCACATGAAAACATCGGTCGCTGTTGTGCTGTGCAAAAGTAATTTATTTTACATTATGCTAGTGATTGAGTCAATCGGAAAGCAATCGACTCCTCTATTTATTATTGCAATAATAATTCTGTGGAGTCCTGATAATAAAATAAAAAAGACGGGATGTAACGATAAAAATAGAATATAAATTAACAATATGAAACCATAAAACATTTATTATGTTTTTTACTCATTTAAGAGTAAAAAACATTATTTTACATCGGTCTTCCAACCGGGTTAAAACGGTTTACAAATTGAAGAGTAAATCATAATAGTGTGCAACGTACTTAGCAATACATATGTTTAGTAGGCAATCGACATTGTTATCGATGGCCTACGTTAGTGGATCAGCACATCACTAACTCGCCCCAAGGTGCTGCGGCTGTACCACGCGATGCATCCGCATGAATGAAGTCCTCGAAGAGCCTATCTTTTTGTGATTTTTACAATTTATTATTACAATATAAAGTTTTTGGTTTGGCTTCGGTTTTCCACTGAACAACGGCATTCTAGTAATTTGTCAGGATCACTGTCGAAACCTGACCAGTTCGCGGAGACGGCCATTTGCATTTTTTTAAAGAGGTGGTTTTTGAAAAGTAAGAGACACCAGAGTAGTCCACTTAGACAAATTAATGAAAAAACCAGTATCAGTTCAGATATTTACTTGGTTTACATTACAGATTTTCTGAGAAGAGAGGTCTTTAAATTAAAATAACAAACCACACATTATTTCGCATAACTTTCTGATATTTTACAACTGCCTTTTCTCCCCCAGGGTGCCAGTCCACATAACAGTGACGGACGTGAACGAGTTCGCGCCGGTGTTCAGCCAGGCCGCGTACGTGAAGGCCGTGGACGAGGGCCGCGTTTACGACGAGATCGTGCGCGTCGAGGCCACGGACAGGGACTGCACGCCGCGCTACGGCGACGTGTGCAAGTACGAGATCCTCACCGACAGGAGCCAGCCCTTCACTATCGATAATGAAGGTGGGTTCAGAGTCATCTAGGTCGTGGCTTAAATTATAGAGCAAGAAGACTCGCGGTGGGCTGAAAATCGGCTTTCATAGACTTAGGGATTTCAAATAGCAATTGCCTGATTTTTCGCCGGATATCGCTTCTATTGGTTATTACTACGAGGGCGGCACTGAAAATTTCGGGAGTCAAGGAAGTGACACAACATTACTATTTAAAAATGTATTTATTGCTTTTCGAAGTATTCTCAGCGAAATTTGACACATTTTTCCATACGATGGAACCAATCATAGAAGCAACCATTCCATTCGGAAGTTGGGGTCTCCAAAATGGCCGTTTTGTAGGCGTCCACAGCTTCTTCAGGTGATGAAAATCTCTGTCCACGCAATTTATTGTTTATTTTAGGGAAAGTATAGAAATCATTAGGGCTTAGGTCGGGGCTGTACGGCGGATGGTCTAATAATTCTATGTTTCGTGCTCTAAAAACTCTTTTGTTCTGTGTGCGGTGTGAGAACTCGTATTGTCGTGATGGAGGATGATGCGGCGGTTGCAGTTCTCTTTACGGAGTTCAGAAGCGACCTGTGGCAAACCAATGCTAGCATACCATTCTGCATTAACCGTTCTTTGTCCATCAAGAGGAATACTCGTAACATGGCCGGTTTTGGAGACAAACGTGGCCACCATTTTTTTTGCAACACTCCGTGAACGAACATTTTTTGTCGGCTTTAACTCATTTTCGAACACCCAAACTCAAGACTGGTTTTTTGTTTCGGGTTCGTACGCGTATATCCAGGATTCGTCACCTGATACGATGTTGTATACAGCATTTGAGGATCCTGCGTGGAATCTTTCAAGAGTTCTGATGCACCAAGTAACGCGAGCCGCTTTTTGCTCTTCACAGAGCGAATGCGGTATCCATCGGGAAAACAACTTTTTTACACGTAATTGTTCATGCAAGATTATTTGTATTTGACTCATGCCAATGTCTAAAATTGCCTGAATTTTGCGGTATGTCACATGTCGATCTTCCTCAATCAGCTTACGCACAGCATCAACGTTTTCTTGGGTGACTGCAGTTTTTGGACGACCTTGACGGGGATCATCACTGAGCTTGACACGTCCACGTTGAAATTCAGCAAACCAGCGATAAATTGTGGTTTTGGATAGGGCTTCATCACCAAATGCAGAAATCATCCGGTCAGCACACTGCTTTTGTGTTAAACCACTTCGAAAGTCATAATAAATCATCGCTCTTGAATTTTCTCGAGTCAATTCCATTTTCTCAACGACTAAACAAGTTTGACAAAACCTTGTGACAAGACCGAGAATCTTTTTTTAAATAAATAAATGAAAATCGATTTTTAAAACCAAGGAGTTTTCAATTAAAAAGATTATAAAATGACAGGAACAGTGAAAATATTCCATTCCCGATACTTTTAGTGCAGCCCTCGTTTAAACAAAAATTACACTTACAGGTGGTTATAGTACTTATTATTAATGATCACGTTTAAAAGAAGAACGACATGAGGATATCGCATCTGTGATCGAATGCTTCAGGATTTTTCAACATATATTCGATTACATTTGATCATAAATAATTAGTACAAAAACCACCTGTAAGGATATTACCGTTTTACCTGCCGTTTAAGAGATAATTAGATTTTTCATACTAGCTTCATACAAATTTATCGTAAAAAAATATAATTCATTCTTTTTTGTGCAGGATTAACTCGGGTATAATTTTTGCATATAATAATAACTAATAGGAGCGAATAGCCAGCAAAAATTCCGGCACTTGCAAATGAAATATCCAAGTCTTAAGCCCATTTTCAGTCGACCGTCAGACATCGGGCAAATATTTTTCTACCTTGACATGGCAGACCTTCTTAAAAATCATAGATTTGGCTGCGAAATCTGCTACCTACTTTATGTTTCAACGTATCGTCCTCTTCCCCAGGTGTTATCCGCAACACGGAAGCCCTGGACTACGAGAAATCGCACAACCACATCTTGTCGGTGGTGGCGTACGACTGCGGCATGATGCAGTCTGCCCCTGTGATGGTCACCATCAAGGTGAACAAGCCCTGCCGGGCGGGCTGGAAAGGTTTGTACCTACGACCTTCTTCTTCTTTCTTTTTATGCCAATTACTTTTCAAAGAGGAACCATGGAGTTTCTTGCCGGCTTTTCTCTATAGGAAATGAGAAACTACTAATTGGAAACGTACACCTAGCTTATGACGTTTCATTAGTGCCCATGTTCACGTGAAATTAAATATTTTCAATTGGAATTTTCTGTATTGGTACGAACCGAGTTCCACGTTCTTGCCGAGTTCAATATATATCAATAAATATATAGTCAATCGGTAAGTAAGTTGGTATGACTGAATGCCCAAGGCAGGACGTTAAGTATTCTCGTTAATTATTTTTTTTTTTTTTTTTTTGTTTGTTTGTTTGGCATCTCGCAGCCTATGCGGTTGTCGTCTGCTTAAGCGGACTTGCCTGTGGATTCCCTAATAAATTAAGGCCTCCAGCCAGGACTTAAACTTATATACTAACTAAAACTAAGCGACAACGCTAAGGGCACCCCCTGTGGGGTACGAACCTCGGCTTAGGGCGTCGCTGGAAGAGGGCAGCAAATGACTAGCTGGATCAGGATTTGTATTAATTAGGGACGAATTTAAAGCTACAGGCTCAGCGGCGCGGGCTGGCTCGAGCAAGGGTCGGGAGGGGCGTCGATTTGGGCGTCGCGGCGGGCCTCGGCGGCGAGGGCGGTAGGACGGCGATCGGGTTTTGGGCTTATGTAGCGTGCTAGTGGCCTTGCTACTCTCCTGGAGGAGGGTAGTGGCGTCGTCGGGGTCGATTAAGGTATGCCTTGGTCGGCGAATACTGCTAATGCGAGAGGGAGTGTAGCGGGCGGCCGCTGTAATCAGGGGGTTAGAATGTTTGATGCCGCAGTCGAAGAAACGCTTTGATAAGCGTTTCATGAACTGTTTTATGGTTGGCATTTTGAGGTCGACGTGAAGATCGATATTACGGACATAGAAGGGGGCACCCGTGACCCTTCTGAGGAAACGGTTTTGGAGGGTCTGCATCTTATGGAGATGACGTGGGTGAGCGTGCGCAAATACAACGCAGGCATAGGTCATGATGGGACGGATGACTGCGGTATAGATGCGGAGCTTGCATTTGAGGGACAGTTTACTACGGGCTGTCAGTACGAATTGCAGCCTGCTAAGAGCGAAGGAGGCGCGCGCGCGAACCGCCTTAATATGAGCCTTAAAGGTAAGGTTCTCATCGAGGATCACGCCTAGGTATTTGGCTTGCTTCTCCCAAGGGATTGGCTTGCCGTACATAGTGATCGGGCTGGGAAGTGGGGGAGGGAGTCGACGACGTCTCGAGAAGAGAACCGCCTGACTCTTATCGGGGTTGACCTCGATTCTCCATTTCCGAAACCAAGCGCCTAAGACGTTTGCGGAGGTTTGGAGAGTACGAGCTATAGCGTTTTGACAGTGACCGGTATAGTAAACGGCAGTGTCGTCGGCGAAGAGAGCCAACTGAGCCTTTTTTTCTTTTTGGGATATCGCTAGTGAACAGCGTGAAGGCGAGAGGAGATAGTACGGAACCCTGAGGGACACCGGCGCGAATAGGATGAGGGGACGAGAGTGCTCCCTCGACGCGATAGCGAAAGGTCCGGTTCGACAAAAAGTCTCGTAAGATGAGCACGAGACGATCAGGCACTCCTAGTTGGTAGAGCTTGTATATCAAGCCGTTGTGCCAGACTTTGTCGAAGGCTTTCGCTATGTCGAAGAATAGCACACCCGTCGTCGCGTTACGCTGCAGACCAGCGCATAAGTGCTCTACGATACGGTGGACCTGTTGGGTGCCCGAGTGTTGGCTACGGAATCCAAACTGCTCGTTGGGTATGAGGCTCTTTGCTTCGGCGTAGTCTTTGAGACGCTTATAAATAAGCCTCTCGTAGATTTTGCCGAGGACATTGAGTAAGCTAATAGGGCGGTAGCTGGAGGGCTCAGACTTTGGCTTGCCTGGCTTTGGGATACCGATGACGGTGGCTTCTTTCCATGCTTGTGGGAAGATGTTGTTGCTCAAGGCGCCATTGAAGATGGCGGTCATAAGCATTATTAGCGGGGCAGGAAGGAGTTTGTATACCTTATTGGTAATACCATCCGAACCGGGGGCCTTACGAGCGTGGAGCCCTTTAATGATGTCGTGCACTTCGTCTGGAGTGACGGGAGGCAGAGGATCATCAGGGTCTTCGACGGGAGGGAGGGAGGCTCTTCGTTCGACTTCAGCGTCGACCTTGTTCAGGTGAGCGTGGTCTACTGGTTGGGAGCTGGAAGAACGTTGGGACTCTAGGCTGTCGGCAAGACATTCAGCCTTATCGGGACTGTCGAAAGCGACACTATTGTCGGGGCGGATGAGAGGAGGCATAGAGACCTCTTCTGAGGAACGAAATTTCCTCTGTAATTGCCAGAAGGCTTGATGAGTGGGCTCGAGTTCGCTGAGCATCTTGTTCCAGCCCTCAGAGCGAACCTCCCCTATGCGTTTCTTTACAGCACGCTGTAAATGGCGCATGTGGGCTTTGTTCGCGTCACAAGGGAAGGAGTCGTAGGCACGGATGGCCGCGTTCTTCTCGGTTATCAGGTCAGGTCAGTACGTCAGTAGGTAGTTTCCAGCGATGGTCTTCCATCACCGGAACTTCCCGTGAACAATCCGTCAATACGGATTGTACGTGCTCTGTAAACGAGTCGATTGCGGCCGTCGTGTCGGCGACTGACACTAAGTGATCGGGGATGGTGTCTAAGTGAGGCGACGTGATGGATTTCAGTCTTTCGCTTACTTTCCTCCAGTCGGTTATCGTCTGGGTCTGAGGGGGGCGGTTGGGGTCGATCGGGCCCGAGTAGGGTGCAAGATGCATGACTACAGGGCGGTGGTCAGAATTTAGCTCGTGGAACGTCTCAATCGATTCCAAACGGAGGTTCACATTCTTGAGCAGCGCTACATCGAGAACATCGGGAAGGTGATTAGGATTACCTGGGAAGTGAGTCGGGCTCATTGGAGCGATGACGTCAAAGTTAAGGGATTCGGCTAACTTGAAAACTAACCTACCTCTGGTTGAGGTTGTGCTACTATTCCACGCCGGGTGCTTGGCATTAAGATCCCCCGCCAAGATGACGGAGTCACTCATACCGAAGAGGGCAGTGAAGTCCTTTTGGAGCGAGATGGGATCCTCCGGACCATTGTCGGGTGGGATATAAGCGGAGATGATGGTGATCGGTTGGTGGCCGGTCATGCCGAGCCGACAGATAGAGGTATCCAGATGGGAGAAGAGAGGAGGTGGGTCTATAGGGATACAATACAAAGATTTCCTAAAGTATATGAGTGTGCCACCCTTGTGACATCGAGACCTGTCATTGCGAACTAGTTTAAAGTTGGCAATATTCGGGTTTCGGTGATGTGGTTTTAAAAAGGTTTCCTGTATGAGGAGGATGTCAAGCTGATGGTCGCGGAGGAAAGTGGCGATCTCATCGCATTGACCTGAAACGCCATTTGCGTTGAAAAAGCCTAATTTAAGGGATCGGGGTTTGTTACTATTTACTCTCGTATTATCCATTGAGAATTAATATTTGAGTGAGTGTAGGACTTGCGCGATCTCGGGATACGCGCTGAGGATTTCCATAAGGCGGAGTGCGTTGCCGTTTGCAGCAACGATTTCTTCCGCCATTTTGTCCGCGGCGGTGGTGAAGAGAGCCGCGTATGTACTAAGCATAATTTGGGCGCTGTTTCGGCCCTGGGTTCCCTGAGGTTTCGCTGGAGAGGCCGTAGGGGCCGCGGGGGCTACCAAAGGCGCTGGGATGGCGGAAGCCATCAGCGCTGGAAGTTGAGCGGGTTGCGCTGGTTGCGCGGGGATAGAGGGCACCGAGGCTGCGGGAGCCTTCAGGTGATTTAGGTTAGCCCAGGGAGACGGCCTCTGCGGACTGAGCCGCTCCGGCATCAGCGCGGAAGGAGGCTTTCCCCAGGGGCTTTCCCTGTGCTGGCGGTCGCTCGCACGTTTCGCGAGTTTAGGAGAGGAGGACTTCGGGGCCTTAGGACAGCCCCGGTAATTTGCCGGGTGTCCCGATTGGCCGCAGAGTACACAGCTGGGAGGCTCTAAACATAGTTCCCTATCTTTGGGGCGGGTACAGTCGGCGGTGCCATGCTCTCCTAGACACTTGACGCATCTAGGGGTGGCATAGCAGTTGGACTGCGAGTGACCATATAATTGGCAGCGATGACACTGGCCAATCAATTGAGCTCTGTAAGGCTTCTCGATGGAGATGCCTGAGAGCGAGCAGACCGACTTCACCTTGAAGATCGGGTGGTGCCCCTCTGTGGGGTCACATATGACCAGGACAATGTCATAGACAACGCCCTGTCTCGCTTTATGCAAGCGATGTACGGCGGAGACCGGAACGCCTTGTGCAACAAGGTCGCTTTTTATATCTTCGGTGTCGATTTCACGAGGTACGCGCCTAATGACGACGCGAGTGGGGGTTTCCTCCGGAAGGGAGTACGTGTGAAAGGAATAGTTCCTTTCACGCAGGGCACGGGAGAGATCCCTAAAGTCCGAAGACGTGGGGACGGTAACTTTGATCCCCTGAAGGGTGGATCGGGCATTCGTGTAGTTGATCTTGCGATCACCACACATTTTCGAGATTTCGGTCCATTTGGCCTTATCTTGAATGTAGATCGGGGGAGGGGGCTTTTGCTTCCTCGCGGTAGAAGCGGGTGGGCAAGCCATAGGGCTGGCGGGGCGACTGGCCCGCGGACTAGAGGCGGAAGTCGAGCTGGACGATGTAGATGTGACCTGTTTCTTTGAGGCCGGACCGGCGGGGGCGGAGGATTTAGCCGCCTTCCTCTTGCCTCCTTTGACCACGACTTGGAAGTCGTCATCGCTGGAGGAGGAGGTGCGGGCTTCGTCCTCGGAGATTGGGACTGACGTGTCCATGCTCTCCGGGTGAGTCGTGTTTGCGGCGCGCAGCTGCGTTGTCTCTGAGACAATGGCGGCCGGAACAATAGAGGCCTCGCCAATGGCGGCAGGTACAAAGGCGGGCGAGACAATAGGGGCCGGATTAGCGGCCGGAGTATTGTCTGCCGGGACAAAGGCGGGTGTTACAATGGGGGCCGAATTAGTGGCCGGAACATTGTCTGCCTGAACAATAGCTGCCGGAACAATGGCTGGAATGCCTTGTTCGGCAACAGGTGGCGACATCGGGCTTTCGAGGGCGTCGCTGAAGTTCGCGATTGCGCCCTGGGACGGAGTGGGGGTGGAGCGATGACATAGCTTGTCGCCATATCTCGCTAGGAAATCGGGGTCCTTAAAAAGGACCTCTCTGAAGAACGCCAAAATATAGGCGTCCTCCATGGTCGGAGGAGAAGCTAGTTTAGGGAGGGAATGGTGGAAATTTATTCCCACGTAGACTAAATCCTATACCTATCTCCCCGGGTGGATGGGCCCGGGGATGTGTGACCCTCTCTGTCGGGTGTAGACAGAGAGGTGAGTACCTATTGGTGAGCCCTAAGCTTGTAACCCGTCGCCAGTCTTATTGTGCGAACGGGGCCCTGACCAGACTAGCGCGAAGGGTGTAGACACACCCTAAAGACACTAGGTGAGTAGCTGAAAAGCAAAACTGTCACCAGAGCCGACTAGGAGATCCCCCAAGGCCGGTTATCTGGGACCCGTCCAACTAACTGCCTCGCCCTGAAGGGGTTCGGCGGGTGTGAATTGGGTCAACACCCCACTCGGCTTCGTTGACACCGTAAGGTTTCAACCGAGGACCACGAAACTGTGGTTTTACCCAGAAGGGGCCTAGTGAAGATACTCACGAATGACTGATACAGAAAAGAGATTGCCTTGAAAAAGGCACTTTTTGATTGGTTAAAATCAAATCAATTTCTTGATTTGATTTTAAATCGGAGTAGTCGGGGCGACTACGATGACGTCACGTGGTCGCGACGAGTAGAAACAGGAAACACAACACTGGAGCGGGAGAGCGCACAAACACGTCCGTCCGCGGCGAGAGTCGAGCGTCGAGTGTGACGTTAATTTTTTAGAGCATCTTTTAGCGTATTTTAGTGTAAAATTATTGACATCGAGTATGATCAGTGTTTGTAGTTGCACCCTCCTTACCTGTAAAGAAAAAGTACTTCACAAAATTTATTCATTTATTGTCACCAATTTAACATAAATTAATAAAGATAAATCATAACCCTACTTTGACCTTGACGTAGTCGGGTAAAAACTACGAGTACATACGTTCCTAACGTACAAGTAAGTTTGTTAGTCAGTGTATTCAAGTAAACACAATTGTTACCAAAACTGGGCCACACTATTCAATAAACAACAAACCGCCGAATGTAATATATAACGTTAAATAATAGATGGGGCTGGCAGCGGGTCCCGGACTCCGGCTTACTGCGGGTTTGTTATAGCAACACTATTAGGCTAAAGCCGCAGAAATGGCGATATTATTTAATTAATGAATACGACTTCAATTCGCCATGCTTGCTTTGTATTTGCACACAGACTTGTGTTTGCACGCAGTTTTCTTTGAAAGGCCTTTGAAAAGAAAATGATTATACTATGGAATAAGATTTTATTTTGTCAGGTTTTGATTAGAAATGATAAAAAAGAAAGAGTGAATGAAACGAAATAATGTTTTTTTTAAAAGACAACTCGTTTCTGGTTTTGTGAGACACTTTGATTTTGTAAAAAATTAGTGTGTTTATTCCTCTTGAGGCCAAGTTTTTACAAAGCGGTAAGAAGAGATGTCTAAAAGCACCTTCATGTTATTTTGACATCCGGGCGTATCGTGAATTTGTAGGGCCTATTTAATTCTTCAACTAATTGCCATTTTGTCAAAAAACTGTTTTGTTTAGTGATGTAGGAAATATGTTAAAATTTTTTTTTTGTTCATAATATCGTCTACTGTTTTCATTGGACGCTGGGGGCCTTTTTTGTATCCACGGGGCCCTAGGCTGCAGCCCAAAAACCCCTGAAGTAGATCGGCCCCTGTTGTCATCATAATCATCATCATCCTTTAGGTTCGACTCAAAACAATAACACATTGATTGTTTACCAGACATGTCTCTCCGATTTGGTGGAAACAGTGCCTTACGATCGAATAAACACAAAATAGTAATATAATATATTGATTTATTGTAAAACATGACATTGCATTGCTGCATTGACTGCCTCGTTGGTATAGTTGTCGCAAGAGCTACTGCTGAGCATGAGGTCCTGGGTTCGATTCCCAGGTCGGGCAAAGTGTTAATGGTTTTTTTTCATCTAGAATTTCTCAGTAGCAGCCCGGAGTCTGAATTTGTGCCCGATTGATGGCAATAGGCTCGCCCCCTATTACAGGGGACTTAACATAACTGGCGAAATGTGGGTGTTACTATAGGTACACCTCTGCCTAACCGTTCTGGGATTACAGGCGTAATGTTATGTTATATGTAAAACATGAGTATACATAAACAAATTTGTAAGTCTTAAAAATACATTCGGAACAAGATCTAAGTACATACATGTTTTAGCATTTTAGGCTTACCTGCAAACAATACCTTTGGTTGAATTAACCAAAGTTGTTAACATTCAAAGCCCAAATAACATATTCGTCCCACGCCAGGCGTGGCCGAGCGCGTGGACTACGCGCCGGGCACAGGCCCGCTGGCCCTGTTCCCTGCGGCGCGCCTGGACACGTGCTCGTCGGACGAGCGCTGCCCCGGCGTCACGCGCATCCAGGCCGCCGTCACGCTGCAGGCCTCGCGCGCCGGCAGCGGCTGCGACAGGGACACCTACTCGCTGCACTCGCAGAGGACTATTTGCGGTAAGGGTGATCATAATTCTGGAATATTTGACGACTTTTGCTCTACCTCCGACATTTTTACCCATGACAATTATAATTATCCTTCGGAGCGAAAAATAAGGTTTCAATGATGTTTTCTATTTGCAGGATTGGACCCGAAAACTATCGACCTTCTTCCAAGCCCCGGAGTCGGAAACGAATGGGCGAAGTCACTGAAACCAGATTCAGGTTAGTTCTAGCAAACAATTTTGTTAGCTTCCGCCCGCGATTTTGTTCGCGTGGAAATCGTAAGACACCACAAAAATAACAACCACATTTTTATAAAACTTTCCTGTTCACAATGTTTGTTGTTTTGGTCTCATTAGCCAAAAATATACAGAGAGGAAGCAGCTCGTCCTTAGGTCGACAACCACAGCCTTCAGTAGGTAGTAGTTTCCCATTGCTTGCGAAGTTTTGAATATATTACCTAGCAGCGCACAGCTGATACTAATTGAGTCATTCTAACAGATTATTCCTGACGAACGACTATCACAAAAATACAGTAGATTGTGAACACACGGGATTTCTCTTTAACAGTCACCTAACCATAGATGACAAAAAAGGCTTTATTTAGCTAAACATTTTCTATGTACGTTCTACGAACTATCATAATATAATTGTATCATATCAGTCTATTCATCGTAAAAGTTCAGCCTCGTTTCCAACTAAATGTGCGGGAAAATTTCTAGTACTGAGACCTCAGTTGGTCCAATAGAGTTTTTGATCGTTATATAATACAGGATAGATTGGCATCAAAACAGTTTTAAGAAAAAAAAATTCTTGCTGTCTGTATAATTTTAAGTCAATAGAGGCGCATCAAAATTTCTCAAAAAGTTAAGGACAGTCTTCTTGACCGCTTTCCTGTAGCTACAACGGTTAAGGTATCATTATCGCCCCACCTTAAAATCCATCCTGTATAAGTCACGATTGACTGCTTAACTCCATTAAGGTATAGCGTGATGATAATCATTTAAAAGGTTAAATGTGTAACTCTCTGCAACATTCTAACCTTTTGGCTGGTCTTTTTACAATTTGCGGTAAACAACTATAGAAGAATGCGAACATAATACAATATTGCTAATCCCCCATAGCAAATAGCGTAATAACTTATAGCCTACAGATACCTGAGACCAGACTTATACGTTAATATTCCTGCAAAATTTGAACAGAATCTATCCTGTAATATTTGCGTGATGCTGGTCATACAAACAGACAAAAATTCTGTAAACTATATTTTTGGCATTCGAATCGTTCTCAGACCTCGCAGTCGTAGCGATGTCATTGTCGATCACTAATAAGTAAGTAGATAAATGACATACTTTAACACCGTATCTGTACACTTTTTTTTTTGCAATTAACGATTTTATTTAGTTAGAAGTTACTATTATATATATTTCTGAAATATTCAGGGAGTTGTAGAGAAGTGGTTGTAGTAACTGTCAAAAGTTATTGCTTTAGAGTTACTTAATTGGCTTTAGCTAAGTTAGAAATCATTCCAACAACAACATCTTCCAATAATAAAACATAACTCACATCACGAATCTTCTCTCAACTCCTCAAAATGATCTGCAGGTCGCGACGGCGAGCAGATGTTCGAGTTCGACGGCGAAACAACGGCAGCAGTAGTACCAGAGTCTATCCTACCTCATGATCTCGTGGGCAGCTTCAGCATCAGCACCTGGATGCGGCACGCACCAGCCCCCGACGCAGACAAGCACCGCAAGGAGCACGTGCTGTGTCTCGCTGACGACCACAGTGAGTACAAGTAGCAAATTACTTTGATGCAGGTTTAGATAAATGGATGCGGATGCGCTGGATGCATAAATGGATGCGGATGCGCTGGATGCGGGAAGCACAGGACCGGTCGAAGTGGCGGTGCTTGGGGGAGTTCCAGTCCAGTAGTGGACGTCTTTTGGCTGAAATGATGATGATGAGGTTTAAAAAAACTCGGAGTCTGGATTTGTGCCCGGTTGATGCCAATAAGCTCGTCCCCTATTACATGGGACTTAAGCATAACTGGCGAAATGTGGGTGTACCACAGGTACCTCTGCCTAACCCTTGCCTTGCCGCCGCCTCGTACGACCTCCCCTGTCCCCTCCCCTCCTCCGCCACCGTGACGTCATTGTTGCAAACCACCCAGTCGGAACCAATATCCCACAGAAGCGGCTCCAGGACCGATCCCTGTGGGACACCGCACGACATCTCTCGCCGGTTCCACTTTCCCTGGTGACCGAGGTAGATGACGGCCCTATCTGTCAAATAGGTCTCGACCACGCGACAGAGGCAGGTCGGCATCCGGTGATACCGAAATGCCTCCCTGATGCAACTCCAGGGCAGGGTATTGAAGGCATTGGCGATGTCTAGAGACACCGCCAAGAAGACCCCTGCCCGGGCCACAGCATCCCCCGTCGTGAGGGCTCGCACGCGCATGATGGCGGTTTGCAATGACTCTTTCAAAGAGCTTACCCACCTCGTCGAGCAGCACGGTGGGCCGGTAAGCGGACGGAGGGTCCACTTACCGGCAGAAACTGGTCCTCATTTAGTGGCCGGGGCGACCTGCCCCCGCCACTTAATGAGGACCAGTTTCTCCGTCTTCCAACGAAGTGGGAATTGGCCCCCCTCCAAGCATGCGCTAAGGAACCCCCTTAGTCGAGGCCTTAGATCATCCAAGGCCAGAACCCAGGCTTTTCCAGGTAAGCCGTCGGGTCCTGGAGCGGTATTTTTGGCACTAAGCCTATGTACCGCCACGCTCAGCTCTACCTCGGTCGCCTCCGAAGCATCTTCGTCGTCGTCGGCGGAGTGGTCCGCATCTGGCTCCGCAGTAGGCGGAGTCATGGGCGGGGGAGTGTGGTCCCGTCCTCCACGAGCTGGGGCCGGAGACTCTGCGTCAGTGAGAGAGCCCATGGGCGGAGTTTACCCCGCACCATTTTATAGGGGCGTCCCCACGGGTCCCTGTTTTCAGTCTCCAGCGACGCCTCGCGGGCCAGTACCCTGGCCCGCAGGATCTCCGCTCGGAGGGACGTCTTCGCCGCTCTGGACCCCTCGAACAGCTCCGCCTGAATGGCTTTTGTATCCGGAGGGCGGATACGTAGCCTGCGGTGCCTGGTGTCGCGCAGCCACGCACGCGTCGCGCAACGCCGTCAGTTTCGGTGACCACTAGCACACCTGGCGCCAGGCACGTCCGGGCTGGACCCGGGGCATTGCCACGTCACATATTTCGGACATGGCCTCCCGGAACCACTCCGCCTCGTTGATGTCAGCAGGCCTGTCCGGTGTTACACCCAGGCCTGCGCGACCGAGGCTTCCAGGACGAGCTCCTGGTCCAGCTGCTTCAGCGCCCACCGCGGATCGACCGGGGCCTGTCGGACTGGCGCGCTCGAGGTCTGGGCGGAGACGTCGAACCGGATGTACCGGTGGTCGGAATAGTTCTCCACCCACTCCAAGACGTGCTAGTCAATGACGTGTGCCGCGGAAAACCGAATCTGGAAGGCAGCCAGCTCCCGGCCTTTTCTGCTTAGAACTCAGAGATACACACGTTGGAGCGTTCCTCCGACAGGACATTCGCATACGGGCAACAAAACCCCTTAAGCACACAGTACCTAAGGGGACTTACTGCCCGCAACCCACGGTGCACCGTCCCTGAGAATGGCCTTCCCCCCGGACGTATCCATAAGGGAACTCCAGACCACGGGCACTCGGGGAGGTTTCCTGTCCAAGCACCCCACGTCCAAGCAATTCACAACTCACAACATAGATCGTCATTTGGCGGCGGCCGCTCTGCAAAGGAATCGCGCATGTTTTATTGGTAGATTTTAAATAGTATAAAATTCGCATTATTTTCATAATAAATGATTCACATTCGTTCATCGACAACAAGTATTTCATCCACCTTCTACTGAGCCAAAGTCGTCCTAAATACTAAGCATCTATTCTTTTCAGAAATGAACCGCCACCACTACGCGCTGTTCGTGCGCAACTGTCGTCTCATCCTGCTGCTGCGCCGCGACTTCGGCGAGGGCGACCTCAACATCTTCAGGCCCGCCGAGTGGAGGTGGAAGCTGCCTGAAGTACGAACCGTTCATATATCTTTTTATGATTTTAGGAGACGAACAACTTTGCTTTCAAAAGGAAGCCTAACTGTATCACTTTATTCAATGTTTTGTTAATCCTCAGGTATGCGATAACGAATGGCATCACTACGCGGTGAATGTTCGCTTCCCGAACGTCGAATTGTTCGTGGACGGCGAGCCTTACCGCGCGGTGGACGGCAAGGGCCCCGAGGTCATCGATGACTGGCCCTTACACCCCGCACATGGAGTTAACACGACATTAGTCATTGGAGCCTGCTGGCAAGGTAAAGTGTTCCTTACTGTTTTAGCTATTAGGTGCTATAATAATATCGTTTATTTGGCCCAGCCGTAAAGCTCTTGCTAATTTCATGAAATATAATATACTTTATTTCCAGAATATGTTGTACCTTTAACTCTGTGCAAATAAAAGAATTTTCTTTCTTTCACCATTGAAATTGAGATGAGGTTTTTATATTGTTAATAGGACTATGTCTGTACTCCCTGTAAATATGTCTTAAATCATCTCCCCACTTAACGTAAAGTCCACCCTGAGCTCAAGCACGCGCTGCACCGTCCTCAGGCACAGAGACCGACATGAAGCACCACCTGCGCGGCTGGCTGGCGGGGCTGGGCGTGGTGCGCGGCGCGGGGCAGGCGGGCCGGGCGCTGCAGTGTGTGGCGCACTGTCGGGAGGGACTCAGTCTGGCGCCGGATCTATGTGAGCAGTTTGGACTTCTTTACAGACCTATGTCTTATAATGCGACACGGAATAGGAAAACCGACAATAGAAAACACCTAGATTTTATGGTGTATATGTCTTACTCTTACAAGCAGCGCTCCATTAATTATCAAGTAGTAGGTCTGATCACATATTGGCTTAATGAATGAACGAACGTGGAAGTTTTTATTATTACCCTGGTTCAAATTGAGTGAGTAAATTATTTTATAATAACACGTATTGTTATTATAAAATAATTTACTCACTCAATTTCTACTCTTAAATAATAAATTTTCTGAAAATACAAGTGTTAGCGGTTGTAAATGCTGATGGTTTATGCACAATCCTTATTTTGCCTGTTTAGGGCATGCAATTTAATTTAAAAATAATTTTGTAAATTACAAGAGATACTACAAAACTGTAGCAAACAGTAGCCTGTTGCGCCTGTGTCTTGGAAAACTTATATACGCTATTTGAAAGTTCTGGACAAAAATACCAATGGCATGTAACAATAAAATGTGCTGATAAATTTTATTACTACAATAGTCAAACCCTTATCTGAATGAATGAATGAAATGCACCGACCCCGGCGTTGTTTGACCAAACTCGATTAATCGAATGAACCCCAAGATTCCCACTAGCCCCTGAAGCCTCATGCTTCGTGGTGCTACAAGGACCATTGTATATCAAGGAATAGACCGGGGGGCGCTTTAATGGTAGGGAGGACGTGCCCTTAGGATAAGAAATTTCTGAGCCAATCGAGTAAGGCACCCTAAAATTAGCATTGAAATAGTGGAGAGACGGGTGGTATTTATCTATGGGAGGGCATCTTTAATTGACGTCGCAGCCGAGTTGATTCAGGCCGCGCGTCATTGGGGATTTTCGGCTTTTTATATGTCTTTGCTCTGCTGTGATTAATGTTGCTGTTTTTACTTTTTAACGTCTGAGGTCCCGCTACTAGCCGTTTCCGGTCTTTATTAATCTCTTGCCTCTTTTGCCGTGTCACACAGCGTGCGTGCGCACTCATGCGCCTTGTGAGCACCCCATTTTCATGTTAATTTCGTTTTATAACAAAATACACAGTTAAAACGTAAATTAGTTGAAGTTTTTATTGTTTAAAATATCCCGACAACATCTGGCGCCTACGGGTCCGCTACCTGAGTCGCCCACTGCATACACGAAATATCTAAAAGAAAGTGCACTCACAAAACACACACTCTGTGTTTTGATTTGGTCTCTAAATGATTGCACTTTTGAATGTGAAACTGTTTTGAAACACTATACCACTGGTAAATAATGTTGAATGCAGCTTCAAAATAACAAACTAAAACAGCCTGATACGGGATCGAAGGCAAATGCCTGCAATATATGGAACGATCTCACCAGATGGGCCCGTACGGGGGCGCGGGGTCCTCGGCCGCAGGTAACGTACGTAAATCACTTTTGCACCGTCTTAAAATTATTTTAATTTGCGACACACACTGACTCATAACAAACAAATAAAACAACAAACAAATGAAACACCGTTAAACACGCACCAATCGACCACATGTTGAACAAGACTGAAGACACCACAAAGCGCACAAAGACGACCGTCCGGCATGGCGTTCAGCAAAAGACACACTACGATGGTCAGACCCTTATCTGTATTTAAACCAGAGCTTTTGTCTCGCATTGGGTCGTGGCATTAAGCTGAGCGATGGCCGTTTTGCATGGATGTGACGCATATTTTCCCCATCTTGTTCTTTTTGGTGTTTTCGATCCCTGCTTCATGTTTACCGCACATACACTTTTTTTCTTTCTTTTTTCTTTTTTTTTTTGTTTTTCTCAAATTTTATAATTTTTTTTCATCATTCACTCATTACACACTCATTACATTCATTAAACGTGCAGGTAGCTCCCTTTCTTATGGGATAGAAATGGAGCTACCTGCACGTGTAGCATGACCACTATAGAAACGAGTTTTGTCGACAGAAGAATAGACACAATGAGAGATGAATAAAATAAATTTGTCATTTTCTCTATTTTTTTTCCATTTTTTTGTCTATTCTTTCGTCGACAAAAGTTGGTCATGCTAGCTTACTGCAGTCTATACTTGTCTTGGTCTAAGCGTGGTAGCTTCAAACACAAACTCTAAAACTCAAACTCAAAGCATTTATTTCAAATTAACCAATTACAGGCACTTTTGAATTGTCAAGGTCGGTCGGTCAGAAAAATGAAGCTAGTAGCCCATTCCAAAGTGTAGTACCGTAGTTCTACATACCCGTTCTTCTACACCCTATGTAGAAGAACGGGCAAGAAACTCCGCTGACACTCTTTTAAATCAAATTATGGTTACAATATATTGGTTACATCATTCATGTTGAAATTATGCATGTGAGAACGATACAGAACGTTAAAAGCGTCTGTAATATAAAGATGCAAACAATTCAAAAATAAATTTTAATTAAAATAGCTAAGAGATGACCAGTCCATACTGACTGCGCCCGTTCACGAACATGACGCATGGAATAGCATCATTCAAGTCAATCATTTTGAAAGGAGCTAAATGATCCAACACACGCGCCACCATCAGCGAAACATTAGAGTGAGCATGACATACTCTCAGCCGCCAGGGCATATTCAAATCAATTAAAAACGTACCCAGGAAATGGTAGCTTTATAGTATGTACATAGTACTCATATATGGCCTAAATAATTATACAGTACTAAATTGAGTTTATACAATGCAAAGATAGTTTTTTTATCTTCAGCAGCTCCAACTGTATTTTCAAATGCTAATCAATAGTTGATGCGTCCTTACGGAGCAGGACCAGCGATTAGCCAAGCATTTTTATCAGCGATGTAGTGTGCGTTTTATACAAGATTTAGTTTGGTTTCATTCAGTTGATGTATGTGGGGAGGTATTTTATTGTAACATTTTAAACAGTACCCCGTGAAAGATGAGTCTACTTTAGCCAGCCTAAAACTGGTTGAACTAATTAGTCCCTATTTCTAGTGATATAATTGTGTCTTTCACCTCTTTTACTAAAAAGATGTAATTTTTTCTAACGTACATTATGTTTTCATAGATATATTGACAAGGTACCGTCGTTATGTTAATATCTTTGAACAGTTCCCCACTTGCGGAGGCCATATATGGCTCTGATGGCTCTTTTCTGCAGAATGAAAATAGACTCGATGTCTGCAGCTAGTCCCCAAAGTATAATATCGTACAACATAATACTATGAAAAAAACTAAAGTTGACTAGTCTCGCGGTACCTACATCAGTAAATTGGCGGATATTTCTCACAGCATATGCTGCTGAACTTTCGAATTCTCCTCGCCCATTGAAGCTTTCGAGTCGAGCGTGATCCTCAGGAAAACAGTTTTATCAACGAATTCTAGTTTCTCTTGATTCAATACTATCTTACAATTAGTACTTTTGACATTTGGTAAAGAAAATCTTATGCACTTAGTTTTTTTTCCATTTAATACTAAATAATTAGCAGTGAACCAATTTTGGATCTGCAGTAAGGCGTTATTTACATTGTCAAGATTTGATGCACGTCTATTAATTTTTTTCATCATTAACAAAAAAATAAGGAAGCATCGTCAGCAATTAACACCATTTGTGGTGGGTTTTAAACAAATGGGGAAGATCATTATTATAAACTAAAAAGAGGATAGGACCCAATATCGAGCCTTGTGGTACACCCATTTTTACTTTTAAAGCGAGTGAATTGACACCGTTTATTTGGACTTGCTGTTGTCTATCATTCAAATAAGACTACTAAAAGAGCGCAAGTTTTCCAAGTCCCTAATGCAAAAGTTTTAAAAGTAAGTTTTCGTGGTCGTCGCAATCAAATGCGTTGGAGAGGTCACAAAAGATTCCTATGGCGTCTTGGGCCTCTTCCCACTTCGTAAATATGTGTTTTAAAAAGGGGACACCGGCGTCAGTCGTACAACTTCCCTTGGTGAAACCATACTGCCAAAGTTTAACAAGTGCGACGACACAGGTATATTAGTGTCAAAAGGATGTTGTATTTATCATGTGTTCTGTTCTGTGTTGCAGATCTGAAGTCGGTCTCCGTGGAGGGCGACGGCGTGGCGGACGTGGAGACCCTCCTGCGGCGCGTGGCGTACGGCGACGCACGCGCCTTCCCCACGCCCGGCCGACGCAACGTGCACGTCGACACCACCATCACGTGCGTATACATACTGCTACATGTTACACGGACGTGGAGACGGCATACATAGGGTGTTGTCGCCGGCGTGTACGACGCAGGCAGGACGGCAGGGCTCCGGCCCGTGGGACTGCCGCGGGAGGCGACAGGGGCGAGGGAACAAGAGGTCGATAAACAAACGAGTTCTTCTGTGGTGACCCAAGTTCACGCGCATTGCGATGAATAAAGACTTCGGCAGTTTGGTTTTATGTAGTAATCTACTGTTTAAAATGATTATTAATGTAATTAAAAGGAACGGAACGTTACGACTTACCAGCTTTTTGGGACACAGTTCATCTAGAGAATTTATTGTATGAAAGATACAAAGATAAAACAGTATTTATTTGGGATTCGCATAGAAAATTACCAATTATAAACTAGCAGAAAACAATATTATTTGCGGCCGGGTATGAAGTCTATTGGCTGAATGAAAATGATTATCTAATTTGTCTCTGTTCCTCCGCAGGTGCGACAACGGGCGCATCATCAAAGCGCGGTCGGCCGAGTCGTACATCATGGTGCTGGCGCCACAGACGCCCAGCATCCTGCTGAACGGCTCCGAGGACCTGGCGCGGGACTACGCGCATTTCCGGGCTGGACTCACCGTGTTCCCGGACTTGTCAGTCAGAGTACTGGCGGGAGGAAATGGACATCCTATGGCTGGTGAGAGAAACAACATGTTTTGTTTTACAGCATGCTTGATTTTTATAAGATTCAAATTTACGTACAGTTCAACCAGAGAAGGTATTCGGTTCAGTAATCTTGGTGTTCTCGGCGAATGTCGCACCACAGAGAAGCGATGCGCGATGTCGACAGGTTTTATTCGATTGTTTCGACTTGGACTGTTTCGAGTCTCTTATTGCCTGACTCGGTCTGTTATTGCGACTGGCGCATGGGGAGTTCATTCGCTAGTAATTCCTCGATGGTTTAGAGTTTCGCGAGTTCTTGACTTGTGTTGTGACTGCGAATCCAAACGAATTCTTCAAACAATCGAAAACTAGCGGTTGATTTCGTTGACTCGTAACAATCGAAAAACATCTCGATTGTTTTTAGAACGGCGAGTCGATGGTAAACTCGATGGTTTATTTTAACGACTCCAATTCTTTCTATTGTTAAAACATCTCGGAATCGCCCATCGCTACCACAGGGTAACCCCCCACAAAGGCTGCCGTTCTTTTTAGTAGTGCACCTATCATTGCACGTTTGAATGAAGTCTTATAAAAGACGAGTTACCTACTCCAGTCGAAAATCAAAGTTCTGAAGTGTTTTTTGGAATTTTATAATGTAATTAATCTATAATTTTGTGACTATGGTAATACAAAATAGACTTTCTTCGTTTTAGCATATTTTTGGACTAACATCAACACAATAATATACCCTTAATTTATCCTCCAAAATTACTTTTTGATTACTTGACATATAAATAACAATAAGTACCGAACAAAACAATTGAAGTTAAATTTAACTACTCAAACCGTTATTAACAAGTGATCGCTTTACTTGAATACTTACAAAGGTGGAATAAACTCGAAATATCACAAAAGCTTCTATAGTACTCGAAACGAAATGTTAGACGTTTCTGCATAATTATCATTATAGTCATATTAGATCCCCTGTTCTCCTCTCCAGAAGAAAGACAGAAACTGGACTCGTGCGTGGTGTCGGTGTACCCGGCGCTGAACCCGGACCACGAGGCGCTGGCCCTGCGCGCCGCGGCCGAGCTGCCGCTGCACTACGACATCCGCGCGGCCGTCACGAGAGACGGCGTCAGCCTCACGGGAGCCGACACCGTGCACAACTACCAGAAGGTAACCGCGGCTAGGCCGAGGATTACCAGTCAAATACAACTGGCGAAATGTGGGTGGAATAATACACATTAACTGAACCTCTCTTGGGAACACTGTTTTATTAGAACAACTTATTTTTGGACGTCTTCCACTAGCTATTGGAACATTTCACTTCGTCAATCCACAACACCAATGTTCTTTATTGTCAATACGAAACTTTAGGCTGTGGTAGATAGATAACTGGTAGGGGGCAGATCCGTACCGACCTTAATGCCTTGCCCGAGCGTAAACGTATTGATGTACGGTATCGTAGACACTGAGGCATCGACCGCGTTTGTTCTTTGATTGGCCCTTCACCAAACGAAAATTGCGTTCCTATTGCCAAGGACCAATCGGAGCGCCGAATTCTGTCGATGCGTAAAGTCGAGATGTTTAAAAAAAAACTCACACTAGCCAACTGGCCGGCCTCTGTTTAAGTCTCATGAAAGTCAAGTAACAGTAGTTTCGTGTAAAATATTGATCTTTGTTAGACTAGGAGACATGCCCAACTGCACACATTGTGTTCGGGAAAGCGAAGGCTGTATTCAATGAGGATGCAGGTTACTTGATCGATTAAAACAATGATTAGGTAGACTTACAATATTCCGAAAACGATCGTAATTGCGTGTCGTAGTGCCGCCCGCTCTGCGCCTGCGCCGGGCCAAGCTCGGCGCGACATTCTCACAGAATGCTCCGAACACATTGGTTATACATCTTACTATCATTCACTAATTCTGGTTTCATTTGCAGGTGCTCCGCGAGATCGAATACAGCAACAAGAAACCGGCGTACTACCTGAACCGCGTGTTCAAGCTCACGTGCTCCGAGCTCAACGGACGCTTCACCAGCAACGAATACGTACAGACGGTACGCACACACACACACACCATGACACCAGTGTGACACAGTGTCGAGACACGCATCTGAAATAAGTGATACTCTCGTCTGAAACTCGTAACACTTTGTTCTGTCACACGTGACCGTGTCGTCTCACATTTATGACACTCACGTCGACATTTGTCACTTGATAAAATCAATAATTTGTCCACAGAAATTACCTATCCAATTATGTTTAAACAAATAATGCCTTATTCTCACCAAGAGGTCTTGATGCTCGCTTGCACCACAAGTCAAAATAATAGTCGTGACTGCCTCGTCGGTCTACTGCTGAGCATGATGTCCTGGGTTCGATTCCCAGGTCGGGCAAATTATTTTTGGTTTTACCGTCAGGAATTTCTAGTTAGCAGCCCGTAATCTGGATTTGTGCCCGGTTGATGGCAATAAACTCGCCCCCTATTACATGGGACTTCAAAACAACTGGCGAAAAGTGAGTGTACTATAGATACACTGCACCTCGTCAGATCAGAATTTTATTTGCTATGAAAACAAACAAAACAAAACAGAAATTAAAGTAAAGTTAATTAGTAATATTATAGTCAGGAATATATAATAAAAATAACTTTTCATTTATTTTCTCTTCACAAAGCTGACTTAAAGTTCAGTTGTATTCCACCTTTGTGAGAGATGGTGCCTGATATAGGTTTTTGGAGAAAAACCTGTGGTCAAATTTGAAATTAATTATAGCAATAGCAATCATAATCTGGATAAACTCATATCATTAGAAAGTCTTTCACTGAGTAATAACATTTGCCTAAAAGTAGCGCAGGTACCTTAGATTTAAAAATGTTAACAGAATTATCCTTAAAACCATGAGGTATTTTATTATAAATAACAGCATGTCGATTCTGTAAAAATCTCACCGTGTCACCCCGTCTTAGTCGATCCCTAGCATCAGAGGCACTGACAGCTCACTCCATGCTCACTTCACCTAAGTTTTCACGGTGAGATAGTTCCAGAATAGCACTACAGGTTCCATTGTCATAATACTTTTTCTTAGTAGTGCTGTTGTAATTACCCGAATGGAGCAAGTTCTTGTATGGAGATCTCAAAGGGCCATTACGTGTTCTTATATTAGCCAGTGACGGAAATAAGTTTAGATTGGTTTTTACAGTTCGCTGGCATGTTTAGGTAGATTATCAGCTGCAGCCCGCCAGATTCAAATTTTCTTTGTTTTTTTGCAAATTGCAGTTCTGTTTTAAGTCATATTTTGATCGAAATGCGATTCGCGACTGTAAGAATGATATATTTACTGAATAATAATCATCAATTTCATATCAATCGTTACACTTTGGAAATTTGTTCCACTTAGGAATTTTCATATGAAAAATTCTATCATTTGAATTTGGCGGGCTACAGCTGAGGATCCGCCATAAATCTGAGCACACATTTCTGATAGTCGCTGTGTTTGTGTTGTTAGCTGACCGTCGTGCACCCACACATGTCGGGAGCAAGCGAGCCTGGCCTGGCGCGGGAACTGCATCCCAGCGGCATGGCCGACAAGATGGACGCCGTGGCCAGGGACAAGCAGGTAACACTCCTACATACACACATGTCGGAGCCCGGCCTGGCGCGGGAACTGCATCCCAGCGGCATGGCCGACAAGATGGACGCCGTGGCCAGGGACAAGCAGGTAACACTCCTACATACACACATGTCGGAGCCCGGCCTGGCGCGGGAACTGCATCCCAGCGGCATGGCCGACAAGATGGACGCCGTGGCCAGGGACAAGCAGGTAACACTCCTACATACACACATGTCGGAGCCCGGCCTGGCGCGGGAACTGCATCCATACATTTACTGCAGGACTAGAAGTACAGGCGTTGATAAGTATTATTCAGGATTTCTTGCAGCTTAAAGTGTTCGCAAAATAAACGATTGGACGCTTGGACGACTAGACTTGTAAAACTTAAGGTGAAAGCCCGCGAATTTTAAAATGTCAAAAATAAAATAAGTCTCTGAATTTCGCGGGCTGTAGCGTCGCGTTAATTAGTGCTTAACTAGAGTTTGACAAATTCTCAATTCAGAAATCGGGTGTAAAAGCTTGGGTTTGTAAACTTCGTCTCTAAAAGGCATCTGTACCTAAAGAGATACCCAAAAAAAGTATGTATTTAAGGAAAATTCAACTACTGCTTGTGGCTCAAAAGAATGATTCAACTTCAACAATTTTCTACAACAGTTCAAACGGCCGGATGACGCATCACGAGATTGTAATCCGTTCCACCAAAGAACGTTACATAAAATAATGGATTGCAAAGCAAATTCGTAATAATTTTAAAAATAGCTATTTGCTTCTTGAATCCTATACGATGAATATTTATTTAATGAGAAAGTTTAGAATTAGTTGCAAATTGCCTAACATGTTGATTCGTCCAGCAGTCTGCGCACGCGCAGCACCGCCCCGCGCCCCACTCGCTGACCCCGCGCGTGTACGTCGCGCACGCGCAGCACGACGCGCACGCCGCCGACGTGCCCGCGCCGCGCCTCATCGACCTGCACTCCGAGCAGATGCCTACCAGTCAGTATTACTATATTATTGGGAAACAGGCTTCTATTGTTAAGGCTTCAGGCTAAGATTGACAGAAAGATGGGAAGAAATCCACAACCCAGTTACTGGGTAAAACGATACCCAGTGACTTTTTTCTTCCAAAAGAAGAATATGGCTGATATTTAAAACTCCAGAAACCCGACCAAATGCATTTTTAACTGTCAAAAAATTGTACCTCTCCTATGCTTGCCGATAACAGACCACGTAGCCCTCCTCATCGGCGTGGTCGTGTGCGGCCTGCTGGTGGGCGTGGCGGGCGTGGCCCTGGCCCGCGCGCGCGCGTGGCCGCGTGCGTCGCGTGCGTCACGTGCGCACGCGCCCGCCGCGCTGCACGCGCTGCACGTGCTGCGCGCGCGCACGGACGCGGAGATGGCTTGGGACGACTCTGCGCTCACCATCACTGTTAATCCTATGGAAGAGGTAACTGTGACGCCATGATTTATGATCGTAACACGTATTTCCAAGGTTTTTTAAACATTTGTCAAAAGTAATATTCTCGAGCTGCCAGTGGTGATAGGTAAGTAAAACGTAAATACAGCTTTTCAAAGAAAAGTATATGCTTCGGGAATAACCGTCTTTCTTCGGAAATAGGAATGCGCGATGATGAGATGTAACATAGAGCTGTTTATAACCTAAGTATTTGACTATAAACGTTGTAGAACTATATTTACAAAATTATAAATTAAAAACTCTATGCAATCCCAAAAACCTTTTCAAAAATTTTCAGTGACGAATGACGATCTAAGATCGGAGTAGATTACCCCAAAAGAAGAAAACTTTATACAATCGCGCAAAGATAGGTGCACTCAAAGCATTCAAAGCGCGCAAAAACTTAGAAAAATGGCCTCTGTGGGAGGTTACACTTTAGCGCGACGTTTGTGCCAATTCGGAAACACGTTGATTTCCAAAGCGCGTTCTTTTTCTTAGGGACTCTAATAGATTCGTTCCTTTAGTCATCACCAGGTCTGGCGACTGTTATAAGGTTTTCCTATCAGTTTGTGTAATGAAATTCTGTCGGGAGGATATAATATTGAGCCAGTTGCAACCCGCACGTTCCAGCAAGCGGCGCCATCTTGCGGCACGCACGCGGCCGCGGACAGCTCCGACGCTGACTCGTGCTCCGACACGGACTCCGACCAGCACGACTCCTCCGACGACGACGACGAAGGTAAGCACTGGCACTTTATCTAGCTCATCTACCTGCTTCAAACTAACAACAATAAAAAAAATCAAAATTTAACGGAAAAAAATATAAAAAATCACATAAAAAACAGTTACTTTTTGTTATCTGTCTTTGAGTTTGGAAAGTCTTCATCAAACGGATTGTAAAGGTCTACTTCTGGTCATGATCCTTCTCAAGGGAAGCAACGAAGAATGCAGAATGCTTGTGGAGAAATTGTTTATTATTAATCTAATAACAATCCCGTAGTAATCGCTTAAATAACAAGAGCAGAAGACGGTTGCCGGCAAGGGTATGCTACCCATGTTAGTACAATAATCCAATACGATTCAGATAGTACCTACCCATAGACGTGTGTCACTCGCAAGCCAAGACTGCGCTTGTGGCCTTACCTGGATACTTACCTTCCGGAAATTATGTATAGGGGGTTGTTTAACTAACTATCCCGAAACTAGCCATAATATCATGTCACTAACACCCATTTTCATTTCAGTGATGCCAGGCAAGGACCATAAGTACAGGAACATCAGCCAGCTGGAGTGGGACAACAGCACGATGTAATGCGCACGCGCACACGTGCCTCCCCCCCCCACACCTGTGTACCCCCCGCGGCTATACGACACGTGCGATGTTTATATACACGTCTTCTAGAAAGTCTAACTTGAATTAAGTGAAAGTCTCTTTTTAACACTTAAAAAATGTATCTTCTAAACTGCGATTTGAACTCACAGATACAACATTCTATACACGTATTGAAATTTACTCGAATAACAAGTTTAAGTACATGAGAACATAGTTTATATTTTACTATATCATAAATCTATCGAATTGCATCCGTATTGAAGTTGCATTGAAAACCAATCTTTGTGTCATCGGTTTAGGGTTCATAATGTAATCTGAAAGTATTAGGAACTTTCAGGATGTCGTTAGTTTTTTTTTTGTATTTGTGAGTTAATCGTAAAATAACAAGTGGATTTGTCCTACTGTCATTTGTATCTATTAGCTGGTACCTTACTTTAAAATTGATTACTATTTTTCAAGCGTCATTATAATACTGATGTTTTGAAAATAGTACAATGGATAACGATGTTCCATCTTTGGCTAGTGTAATTCGCATTGTTCAAACAAATTATTGGCAAAAACAATATTATCAAAGAATGGGGAGTAAAGATCAAACTAATTTATTTAGATGATATCTATGTTAATAATAAGAAACAAAATTCCTTAATAAAACCGAACTATGTGCAACCCTTCTTCAATAAAATTGTTTATGTACTCAAACTCTTTCAACTAAGCAAAGGCGTCTTGACAATTAGAAGGAATTTTGAAAACGAGAGGTAAAAAATGGCAGCTGAATTCAATTTTCAATAATTTCATGATTAGTCAGTTATCAAGGTAGCTGGGCAGGTTGCCCCGAAAGTGCGCCGGACGTACTTAAAACATTTTCAATCGTGGAGGTTGTTTATATCTCCAATATAATACGTGTATATAAACATCGCATATTATCGAAATAAAGCGAGACATTTCAGTACATTTCGGAAACGGAATTGATTTCATAAGCCGCATCAGTCGGTTGTTGTACCTATGTAGTTTGTATGGAAGCTTTCGGCACAAACACACGCGTGGCACAAGACTTTGGTGTGCGACGTCGCGATCAATGGACGCACACACCACGTGGTTGGTGGAAAATCTCACTTTTAACCACCAAGATATATCTTAGTGGCCATTCACCCGGCACTGTACAGTACAATATTTTGCGGTTAAAAGTTGGGATATACCCCGTTGGCATCACATCCGTAGGTTGTTAACATGCAATTTATTAATTTTACTTTTCATATGGATAAATATAAATGCAGTATAAAACTGCAATGTAATTCCAAAATTATACAGTAAAATATCGCATTGACCACAGCCGTGGGAACGTGGCCTTAATTCGGGTTAAAGTTTTGACAGTCTGTTTTCAGCTGTGCGATTTGAGATTATTTTTACATTTATGAGATTATTTGGAACACCAAAATTGGTTAAACGATTTGTATTTTCAATTTGGCAACTTCAGGTTTTCACCAGCTGTCAATGAAATGTTAAAACTTTAATAAAGGTCCTATAAAGTGAGATTTGACGCATTCATCGTGTGAACCACTTGCGTACATTGATTACGACTGCATACATTTTATTTGTAGTCTATTCTAAGGTCTTAAAAAAATGATCATATCAAATTTATACGTAAAACGAAATATAATTTGACTCCTCGCTTGCTTTCGTAGAAGGAAATATGTCGTTGTTCTAAAGTATAGAGCTCTTACACTACTTATATTCGTTTCTACACTTAAGACAAATGAAAAAAAAACTGTATGTAATAAATCGTAGTCGTTGTAATTTCGTATGGAATCGGTCATAAGAAGATAATTAGTATGTAAGCGGTCAGATACTATGATTGTATATTATTGGATACATAAGATAATGTACGCTTCACTGGTTCTACACCTTTCATTTGCAAAAGCGGGGAATTCCAAAATGCCGTATCATTTTGACGTATCTTTGATTATTTTGAAGTTAAGTCCGCGCCACCTTGGATCCCCTCCAGTTTTCCACATTTAGTTTAGTACAAGAGAAAAAGTCGCATTTATTTACGGTACAAAACGCTTCGTAAATCCCCCATGTGTGTAGTTTTTAAAAATATTTGTCTCTCGACAAAACATGTCCAACACTTAACCCTTTACGAGCTTCTCGACAAAATCGGCTTAAATGTATATTAGGCACAGAGTTATTTGAAAAAAAAAATAGATGTACGAAATTATACACATTATACAGTTGGTATCGGTTTAGGATCAGCTACTATATAATGAACTATATTAATTATATATATATTTTGAATGCGTTAAGGGATTTTTACTAACAATTAGGTACTAAGTGGCTATGTGTTAGTGACGCCGACGGGAAATGGCAAACGAAGACGCGTCGTCGTTTAGACGTAAGTATAGGTAGGTTTCTGTTCTGTCCACTGTTCTGCTTGGGCGCTGTCTCGCTCCGTCGTGCGGTGCCCGCCTCGCTCTGTCTCTCTCGGACGTTGCATATCAAGGACCGTTTGCCATATTAGCATAGATATGACTGTACAATGGTAAGCAATGTTGTGGACATAATCATCGGTGTTCTCTTCTAGTTGACGTCACGTGTTGTTTTCTGTCTGTTTCATTGTTCTGACTGCGTTGTGTTTTACGTTAAGTTTTGATGTGAGGCGGTCTCTGGTACAGCTCCAAATTATAAGAACCAAATATTCCTTCAAAAGACTTGGGTTCATGTAATTTTTATAAGATGATGAGAAGTAAGTTTAATGAAAATATTAAGAGCAGCTAAAACTCAATTTTTTCACAATAGGCCTGCTAAGATCTTCGAATTACATGCTAATTCAGAGACCACGTCACATGAGGAGCAGCGAGCATATGTTTGGGAACTTGTTAACTTTTCTAAATTATTTCGTTAGTAGATGAACAATTTTAGTGCCATTTTATATTTCGTACAACGATATGTTTTCCACCAAACGTTTGTTCGTTGTTCCAGTTATTGTTTGTTGATGTCCACCCGACAACCGTCCAGTGCCCATTTCCCCCCATTTTCCTTACTTCTAAGATCTGAACAGTTTCTAGAGTCCAAGCTCAAACCCCGCACAAAGCAGGCATCCCTGAACATTCAGTCTGTCCTAAAGTATTACTTGAGATAGCTACTTTTATTCTTTTTATTTTCATCATTACTACTTTATTGTAATACATTTTTTTTTTTACTTTTCGTTTTATCTCGTATTATTACTGTATAATTAAGGATCTTCTTTGATGTATGAATTATTATATTTTAGCTAAAAATAAAGTTGGTTTAAAATATCTGTTGTTTTATTTTTCTGTGATCCACTCTAACCTCAGACTCTAACATACAAATACAAATCAATTTGATGCTATTATTGTAGACTGCTTATTGACCAAAGTTTTAAAATAAAAACACAGAAGGTGTGTTGTCTTCAAATTAAAACAAAAGCTCAACATAGGTCTTACCACTAAGATTGATTCAGTTGAGCGGCGAGTGGGGATCTGAATAAAACTAGTAAACAATATTGAACAGAGATACATACATTTGCTGCAGAATACGGCTACATTATGGGTACACAAAGCCCACTGTATCGGAAAATAACATATTTCATAGAATAGAATAGACCAATCATATAGGTGCCCCCTAAATTAATAAAGGCGGAGTAAAGTTAAGCCAAACTAAATCCTCGAATTTATGGTTATAGGTACTGGGTGTAACTTTATTCCGCGTTTAGCCCAGGTTTGCACGGGCAATATTTACGGAGGGATACAGGGATTCTAAATGCGCACTGTATTTTTAACCGAGCCGAGCACTGAAAATCCACCAAAGCGCATCCCAATGCACCAACAAATAAACGGTAACATTTTCAACTCTAGGCGCTAAGCAGTGGGTTGAAAATAGTGTGCGCGAAAAAATTCGCCGGTGGGGATTAGTTTTCTACTCTACACAGCGACATCTGTTGGGATTCCACTGAAACTGGTGAGAATTACAGGTAGCCACGTCACTGTAGCTCTACCGACTCCCGGTAGTTATCCATTGAAACTAGAGGGCGCTACCGCTCCTTAACCCTATTTTTCCCATGAGTATACCGACGAGGAGTTTACTATTAGCCACTGAAGAGTTCCACTAGCTACCTTCTGGCTCCATCATCAGACCCTCAACACCAAGTGCACTATATTGGACACATCAATACAAATCATATGACCCATAAGTCAAAGTAATTATTAGTAGCCACTGAAAACATTCACTATACACCTCCTGGCTCCATCATCAGACCCTCCCCGCCCAAACTCGAGAGGTTCACAAGTAGCTACTGAAGAGTTCCACTATTCACCTCGTCGCTCCATCATCAGATCAGTTCCAAGATACCCAATTATAGTTCTGTTATCTGAACTACATATTCACACAAATCTAATTGCGATACGACAATTAGAAGTAGGTAAAATTGAGTTCTAAAATTGTATTATATTCGCTTTTGGTTTTTTCAAAAGTCAAAGTCAAAGCATTTATTTCAAATAGGCCCATAAAAAGGCTCTTTTGAACGTCAACATTTACATTAAAAATAGAACTGATTCTAGGCGCCACTTCCAAAAGGTAGTTTCGTATGGAGAAGAAGGGGCAAGAAACTCCACCGTCATTCTTAAAATGTTTTACAATATTTTGTATGCATTAATTATAATTTATATGTGAAGACTATGCACCAAGAATATAAAATACTATACCACAATTGGTAAAAATAATTAAAATAAAGCAAAGGCAGATAAATTAATCACGAGATAGGTACTATTGTACATATTTCAAACTTTGGAGATCCAAAAAACAAATATTGAGATTGAAAAATCTAATTCTTCAATTAGTGATCTTTATGATGATATGAAATGTCAAGTAAAGCGGCCCCAGGATGATTGCAGCGAATATAGGAAACTGACTGAGTCACTGGAAAAAACGGTAAGAGATCTACAATATAAGTCTCGGTCATCAAGTATTGAGATCCGTAATGTCCCCAGTCAAGATAAAGAGTCAAGTGCCGACCTCATAAAGATTATGACAGCTATCGGAAATACAGTGGAACTGCCGATTTCTCCAACCAACATCCGTGACATATATCGCAATCCAAGGACCTCAGCCACCAGTAAACCGATTGTCGCTGAGTTTACAAATGTCCATACTAAGTCTGAACTCATTTCTCGTGTTCGAAGCTTCAACAACAAGCAACCAAATAAGGACAATAAACTTAAGACAGAGCTGTTGGGAATAACGGGCCGTGTATGTCGACGAACACTTGTCTAATACCACGATCAGACTATTTTATTTAGCGAGAGAATATGCAAAAAAACACGACTTTAAATTCTGCTGGTCCGCTAACGGTAATATTTTCTTGCGAAAGCAACCTGGACTCCAACAAATACTCGAGCTACAAGAGAAGAAATGACTACTCGAGACCTCTACATTACATAATTGTCTTTCCAGCTGGATATCATGTAACGTACTTCAACTACTGGCTTTGAGCGCAAAACTGTGGTTTTTTAACCTCATTTCAGCATTATGTTCTTATTTTCCCTTAATTTACCTTATAAACACATCAATCAACACTTCCAAATTCATCATATAATAACACAAATATTCATACTTACATATCACATTCTTACCCGCACACAAAAACTTACATTTACAGTTAGTACCCTTACCAATTATACAGTGCCTTATTCATATACACTCCCGTCTGTAGTAAAGCCTATTTTTGTCTTTTTACGGTTCCATTGTGTTTGCGATCTCTGGTATTCATCTCTCAAATGGCTAATTTAGTAGATTATGTAGCATCGGATCTGGACGATATTTCGGCAAATGCTCATTGCTGTTTACCGGAAGAGTGTACAAAATACTTTAAGTTTTCAAATAAGTCCACAACATTTTTACATATTAACGTGCGCGTTTTAAAAAAGAACTTTGACCAGCACCCTAATTGCGTAACACATTTTCGTAAACGATTACGACTAATCTGTTTGATTTTGACGGTTCAAGAACATTCAATGCGTTCTAGATATTGTTGAGCAGAATTTTATCGAACTTAAGAAGCAATGGATTAGCAATCTGTTTAAAAACGATTCAGATTCCGATTGATTGTGTATTACGCAATTAGGGTGCAGCTCTTAGCTTTACTATTCATAATTAAAATTGATTGTGATATTCTAATATTGACTGAGTATTGGATAAGTAAAATCACAAACCTTCCTGTGTTAGATGGCTACAACTCCCACTTAACATACAATAATAAAAACCAGAATGAAGGAGTAGTAATGTACATAAAAAACTATATTTAGGAGCCTGTTTTCACTGGTGGTAATTGTCTTTCTTGTCAAATCAATAACGAGCTAGCAATAATGGCCGTATATCTTTCGCCCTCTTTTAATTCAAAAGTAGATTTTGATAATTTCCTAGACAGTTTGGATTGTGTGCTTACAACATTTAATAAGTGTAATAGTATATTCCTCATCGGAGATACCAACCTAGATATTAAACCGCCTAATTCAGATGAGCGATGTGCTAATTACCTAACCCTCAACGCCACCCATGGGCTTTTACCTGGACATTACCTTCCCACTAGAATTAATAATTGTATTGATCACGTTCTCCTAAAATCCAACAAATCTACATCCATACTTGTCTTGGAATCCCACATCACGGATCACCTTCCACTACTAATATGTATGGGTGGTTCAGGTTCGGTGAAACAGACGGTTCCTGCATATAAGACTCCAAAAATTGATTATCCTAATGTTGTAGAAGATATGGAAAGACAGGATTTCTCTCAAGTCACTAGCGCAGAAGACCCTAATATAGCTGCCACTTGTCTGACAAACATGGATCAACCTATTCTGGAAAAACACACACGTATAATCAATGTTCCTAAAAAAGAAAGAAACCTAAAGCGTTGGATTACTCCAGGTTTATTACGTTGCATACGAAATCGTGATAAACTCCATAAAAAAGCCCGTAACTCTCCCAATAATGATATCGTCCAAATCTCATATAAACGTTACCGTAATTATTGCAATAATCTTCTTAAGAAGCGTTAATCAGCATATGAAAAGTCTGAATTGGAAATAGCTAAATGTAACCCTAAAACACTCTGGAACAAAATAAAAGAGATTACACATACAAAAAAAGATCTGCTCCTCCTCTAGAACTTCTAAAAATACGTACGGACCCGTATGCAGTATACGGGTCCGTCAATCAAGTATGTAAGTTCTTTGCCAACATTGGCACAGACCTAGCCTCTAAAATTGTGGCCCGCTTTCAGCCTTTCTCTCCACCAAAGACTTCCTCTACTGGTTCTTTTGTCATTCTTGACGTTGATTATTCCGAGGTTGAGTCTACCATCATGAATTTAAGACATGATAGTGCCACGGGGTGGGACGGAATATCTTCTTTCCTCCTCAAAATAAGTCGTAAACCTCTTGTTCCCGTTATAACACATATAATAAACATATCAAAAGCGTCAGGAATTTTTCCGGAACTCTTTAAGAGAGCCTTGGTCCATCCAGTGCATAAGGGTGGGTGGGAGCAGGGACTGTGTGAATAATTACAGACCAATCTCGGTTCTTTCGGCAATATCTAAGGTTATAGAGAGATTGAAAAATGGTCGTCTACTTAACTTTTTATACAAACATCAAGTCATAGCGCGCAACCAATATGGCTTTAAAAAAGGTGTATCTACGGAAGATGCAATTGCCGACCTAACGGAAACTGTTGCTAAGAATTTAGATGATCATCGTAAATGCCTTTCAATATTCCTGGACCTACAGAAAGCCTTTGACACGGTCTCTGTTCCTACTCTCCTGTCGAAAATGGAAGCTGTAGGCATTCGGGGAGCAGCGCATGAGCTTTTCAAGACCTACCTCCAAAACAGGAAACTCCGTGTTAAGATAGATTCATACACTAGTGATGAAGAAATCATTACATATGGAGTTCCGCAGGGAAGTGTGTTGGGGCCTACGCTCTTCCTAATATATATAAATGACCTTTGCACACTAGCACTCCCCAATTCCAAGATATTCACATATGCTGACGATACTGCAATCGTAGTGTATATCGTAGGGATACATGGACTGACGTGAAATATCATGCAGAACATTCGCTACATACGGTTGTGAGGTGGCTGCAGAATAACCTTCTTTCACTTAACTTGGCTAAAACCAACTACATTTTTCTATTAGTCGCTGGACTAATGTTCCATCTGATTTAAATGTTATTGCTCATACCTGATTGGACTCCTCTTCATGTTCATGTTCAGCACTAACTCGTGTTAGTCAAACCAAATACCTGGGTGTACTGATTGATGACGGACTAAAGTAGTACTCTCAAGTTGAAAGCCTAACGCCAAGGGTCAGGAAACTTATTTATATCTTCAAGTCTCTAAGGCAATGCGCTGACTCCAAAATATTAAAAATGGTATATCTTGCACTTTGCCAGTCTGTCATCAGTTATTGCATTCCGGTTTGGGGTGGCACCGCTAAGACTAAAATGGTTTAAAATCAAAATCAAAATCAAAATATTTTATTTCACATAGACCTACATGGGCACTTATGAAACGTCAGATTCTAGGTGCACGGTTCCAATTGGTCGTTTCCCATGGAGAAGAGCCGGCAAGAAACTCCATGGTTACTCTTTTAAAAATATGTCTTTTACAATGTTTTCCAATTACAGTGATTAACAGGTATGGGAGGACAGTGTAGGCCTGTCAACAGGTACCATATGTTAAACAAATAGACAATTGTCTATAATTTATAATCCACAGGGCCTACGACGTTCTCACATTTACAAAATATAAAATAATATATTAAAGTAAAATCAAAAAATAATTAAAAAATTTAGGTATATAATGTCAAATAATGAAAGAATTATGTCAGAGATATGTAAAAGTCCATATCTAATAATAAAAAATAAAAATTAAACACCATTATTTGGGAGCAGTTATTAGAAATTTACATAGTGATGCCGTTCATGAGGTACCAGGGAAAAAAGAAAGAAAAGTTTGATTGGAACGTGCCCAGAGGGCTGTGCTCAAGGTGATGCTCAGCAAGCCGTATAGATTTCCCACAAGTGAATTGTACACGGAATGCCTCGTTGGTCTAGTGGTCGCAACCACTACCGCTGAGCATGAGGTCCTGGGTTCGATTCCCAGGTCGGTCAAAATGTTATTGGGTTTTTCTATCTGGAATTTCTCAGTAGCAGCCCGGAGTCTGGATTTGTGCCCGGTTGATGGCAATAGGCTCGCCCCCTATTACATGGGAATTAAACATAACTGGCGAAATGTGGGTGTACAGGTACACCTCTGCCCAACCCTTCGGGGAAACAAGGCGTGATGTTATGTTATGTTATGTTATGCAGGGTACTTACTGTGCGGCAGCTCTTTGTGCTTAATGCCACCCTCAGGAAGCATAGTCAGGTTCCTCCTTTAGATCCAACCACTCGTAAAGCCAAATCTGCGTGCTCATCAGTTTCTTACAAAACAGCGTTCACTAGCCGACAGCTTTATGTAATAAGTTCAATCATTTACAGAATGGTCAAAAAGCATATCCTAATGAGTAATTTAAATAAATACGAACTCAAAACTAAATTACAAAACTGGCTGTATAATCAGGACTATTCCCGTACAGAAGACATTATTTATAAAATAATGTAGGCATGAAATAATCATTATTATTCTACAAGGACGGATACAGAAACACTCACACACGAACACTCCTTACTTGACTACACACACCCTCGCACACACACCCCCACACACATACACCCACACACATCCTCCCACTAAACATCCCCCCCCTCTCATACACCACACTACATCCCTTAGACCCTCACAGCTATCGCCCCCTTTACACATATACATCATCATCATCATCATCAGCCTATTTTAGTCCACTGCTGGACATAGGCCTCCCCTAATGAGCACGCATCCAGCATGTGCCTGCAGTCTTTCGCAGATCGTCATCCCACCTGGCCGGAGGGCGTCCTACACTACGTTTGCCGAGTCGCGGTCTCCACTCAAGAACTCGTTTACCCCAGTGGTTGTCGGTTCTTCACACATATACATAACACACATAAATAAATAAAGGTTTCTTTTGTACACGAAGTGACACTGACTCCTAGGTCTCAGGGTTTTCCTAGTTTAGGAGACAGGGTTTTAAACTATTTGTGCAGCCTTTTCCCAAAATACAATGTATCGGTATCTGTGAAATGTATTTGTATTGGTATTGTATGCAAAGGTATTTTGTGTCAATAAACTTATTTTATTTTATTTTATGTTGCTCACATATTTACAAACATTGTAAAAATATATGATTTTCCTAAAATATTAACTAGGAATAAGTCAGTGTGTGAGTAAAGTAAAAGTTACAAATTATAAAATACAATAAGCAACTGGTATGATTTTGTCTAACCTCTAGATTGTCCTATGGAGCAGGACCAGCATGTTTCCAAGCATTCCTATCTAGGATATAATCCTATAATTTGTAATATGCTTGTTTACAAAGAGTTTTTTTACATGAGTTTCAAACTTTCTTTCATTTAATTGCAATATATCACAAGGTATTTTGTTGTAACATTTAACACAGTACCCCATAAAAGATGTATGTACTTTAGATAGTCTGAAAAATGGTTGATCTATTTTATTTTTATTTCTAGTGTTAATATTATGTCATCACTTATTTTAATAAATAGATGCAGATTTTTTCTTACATACATAATATTTTCATAAATGAACTGGCAAGTTACCGTCATTATATTAATCTTCTTAAATAGTTCCCTGTGAGATTCGCGGCGACGTAGATTGTATATGGCTCTGACAGTTCTCTTTTGCAAAATGAAAATGGATTCAATGTCCGCAGCCCGACCCCACAGTAAAATGCCGTATGACATAATGCTGTGGAAGTAGCTAAAATAAACCAAACGCGAGGTTTCTACGTCTGTTAACTATCGTATCTTTCTAACAGCAAACGCGGCCGAGCTTAGTCGCCCCGCGAGAGTTGTTATTTGAGGTCCCCATTGTACCTTCTCGTCTAGCGTGATTCCTAGGAAAACCGTCTGATTTATAAATTCCAGTTTTTCTCCGTTCAATATGATGTCACATTCGCTACTTCTAACACTAGGTAATTTAAATCGAATGCATTTGGATTTTTTCTCATTTAGTACTAAATTATTTACCGTAAACCAATCTTGGACCTGAAGAATAGAGTTATTCACGTCCTCAAGGTTTTGTGACCTTCGGTCTATTTTAAAGATCAATGAAGTGTCATCTGCAAATAACACCATCTTCGGTTGATTTTGAAGTAACTGGGGTAAATCATTACTGTAAACTAAAAAGAGGAATGGACCCAATATCGAACCTTGAGCAACGCCCATTGTCATTTCAGACTCTAATGAGTTTATGCCGTTTATTTGTACTTTAACGTTTCTATCTTTCAGGTATGATCTTAGCAAATCAAGAGCTGCATTCCATGTTGCAGTCTCATGATTTACGCAATCGAACGCCTTAGAGAGGTAGCAAAAGATTCCAATGGCATCTTGTGATTCCTCCCAGGCGTTAAAAATGTTCTTTATTAGGGTGACACCGGCGTCAGTGGTACAAGGTCCTTTAGTGAAACCGTACATGAAAGATGGAGTTTTTATTAAAGTGACGTAACATTTGATTGAGCATCAACTTTTCAAACACCTTACTGAGAACTGGCAGAATTGACACGGGCCTATAATTATTGAGCTCTTTACTATCACCGGATTTGAACAATGGGATCTCTTAACTATGTTTCATAAGATCCGGAAAGACTCCTTGGTCTACACTGGTGTTAAATATGAAAGCTAAATAGGGCGCAAGGGTTTCGATGCGAGATCTCTTACAGACATTCCCCAGAGATCTTCTGTTGCTTTAATTTTAAGATCTTTAAAAGCTTTTATAACAGCTTGGGGGTTTGTATGCTGAAACCTAAACTCCAAAGGGCACGCTTTTACATTATTTTTAAGTAAGGCAGCTGAAAGCGCGGGTGAGGAATATAAAGCTTCAGTAGTTTTAAGTGGAATATTAACAAAAAGTTTTCAAATTCCTGAGCTATATCTACATTTGAGTTGATGGGGCCACGTGCAGTCTCTAAATTAAATTCAATATTACGCTGTTTTTTTCCTACCTGTTTCATTATTTATTATTTGCCTGGTAGTTTTTATTTTATCATCAGCTGATTTTATTTCTTGCTTATATAAAGAGGTTTAGCTGTTTTGCACACACTTTTAAATAATTTTGAATATCTTGCAACATACTGATGAAAGCTTGTATGAGTCACATGTTGCTTTAGGCCATAAAGTTCAAATAGATTTTCCCTACTTTTACGATTTCCAGGAGTGGCCCAATCACTAAATAAAAACTTTGTATTAATTCTTTTAGTCTTTAGTAGAAAAGTGTTATTAAATTGCGTGTTTAATAGTGAAAAGAAATCGGCGTCGAACTCATTTGGGTCACCTATATTATTAAAACTTTGTTTACATAATTGACTGGCCAAAGAATCATTTAATTTCTCTAAATCTTTGTAACTTTCCTAAACCTTATTTGAGTGTTTTGTAAAGGCGTATATGAGCAAAATGTTATTGTTTGTCCACTGTGATCAGATGGCAACTTATTTACTATTTGTTTGTGTAAGTAATCACAATTACAAAAAATATTATGTATGAAAGTAGCAGAAGAAGCTGTCACTCGGGTTGGTTCAATTAAAACATTTGACAGATCAAATTACATAAAAAGACTTAATAATCTGACTGTACTAGAGTTATTTTCTAATAAATTAATATTAAAGTCTCCGCAGATTATTATTGACTTACTACTAGCACTAAGTTTCTTTAACACATCTTCCATTACAGAATCAAACACAGGTAGATTCTGGTAACTTGGAGGTCTGTATACGCATACTATGACATGCTGATCAAGCTCAACACAGGACAATTCAATGGCGTGCTCAACAGACAGTCCGATGATGTCTTTTCGTTCTTTCGATTTAATTGAATTTTTAACTAATATTAATGACCCGCCATGTATCATACGTTTTCGGCTGAAATGGCTAACAACACAATAATTTGCATAATTAATTGACATTACTTGATGATCTTTTAACCAATGTTCTGTTAAACAAACTACATCAAACTTAGTACTTACTAGAAACAATTCTATTTCTAATAATTTGGAAGCGCAACCTTGGATATTTTGATTTAATAATTTTAAAGTATGTTGCACTCCCTTTGGTTTTTTATTACTATGAGTTATATTGCCAGAATATACCTTATTATTATTCTCTAATAATAATTGGTTATTTAAAGGGGTAACTTCTGTTGTCTTACTGACTAGTTTAAATAATTATCCGGAGTGACCTCCACAACTACAACGGAAGAGTCTACAATGGCGGTATGGGTTCCAGCAGGAAAAGTATAACCTATCTGACTGGTAGTGCCCTCCAAAGATGTTGGTATTTTGGTTGGATCCTCCTTTGTACAACATTATTCGTAATTAATCGCTATGTTGCTTGTATAACTAGGCAACACAGACTCGTCACTAATACTACAATTTGTTATATTATCTATAACCTCATTAATATAATATTTCTACATTTATCCCTCTCATTAGTAAACAAACATATCTTTCGGATCGAAATAGTTAGGAATAAATAAGAACAAAGAAATCTTCAGAATTCACTAATGCTGGCTTAGATATATGGCTATAGAGCTGTCAAACTCTTGTCAGAAGTACTTAGTGCTCTCCAAGTTTTTCCGTGAAATATTCTATAAACAATGTCTTAAGTGCTGAAGATACAATCTAAGTGTAGTTAAAGTGTTTACCCTAGTGTGTTATTGTTAATTACACAGTAAATTGGCTAAAACATATTAAAATAGCAATCAAAACTTTCGAACTAACCCAGTGAAAAACTTCTACCCTCACTCAAAATTTTATAAATTCGGCTTATTATCCCGTTTCTGTCATTGCAAAATGACAGCTGCTGTTAGTGTCATGTCTATCTCGGACTAGTGTTGCCACGCCTCGGGGAAAAAACTCCTCCATACTAATGGATCCGTCAGGGGAGATTACTTGCAACCAAGAGCCTTCAAAAAAACACCTTACGCAGCAAGTGTTCCACAGAGGTCTCTTCACCACAAAACCACGTTCACAAAGTCTTACCAATACACCTACGCAGAGTACTGCCAATATAGACCTTACCCATGAAAGCAACTCAAAACCAGAAGTAACTGAAGATGGATTTAAAGAAGTCTCATACTCAAAAAAAAGACAAATAGATAGTCCAGAATTACACAGAAATGAAAAACAAACTAAACTGAATAATTATTGGCTAAGCACTCCAATTGAGACGTCAAATAGCTTTGCCAATCTCGAGGAGGATGTCCTTACTTCATATACCCAGCCACAAGAAATAACAAAGCCCCCACCAATTTACGTTGATAAGGTCAGCAATATACAGCCTCTTACTAAACTGCTTGATGAATATGCCAATGGTAGCTATGAAATAAAAGTACTCCGAGGTGAACAGGTCAGGATTCAACCTAAATCTCCTGAAACATATTCACAAATCGTTAAACAACTGGAGATTGAACAAACGGAGTTCTACACATACAAACCCAAACAAGACAGGAGTTTCAAAGTCGTTTTAAAAAATATCCACCCATCTACAGACACAAATGACATTTCAAATGAGCTTCTTAGTCTAGGTCACACAGTTGTAAACATCTGGAATATTAAGCAGCGAATCACCAAAAAACCTTTACCAATTTTTATTGTAGAATTACAACCTATTATTACTCATAAATTGATTTATGAGGTTGTAAGTCTGCTGCATTGCCGCTGTACCTTCGAGCCGCCGCGGCCACAACGAGAGATTCCACAATGTGCTAATTGCCAACAATATGGGCACACTAAAAGATACTGCCACAGGAAACCGAAATGCATCAAATGTGCCGGAGACCATCCCTCGATTAGCTGCGAAAGGAAGGGAAGATCCGACAATGTCAAATGTGTATTGTGCGAAGGAAATCATCCCGCTAACTACAAAGGTTGTGCTGTTTATCAAGAGCTTCAAAAAGTTAAATATCCGAGTATTAAACCGAAAATGTCCTCTGATACTAAAGCGCCCAATATTGTACCACGCCAAAATGGACCACCTAACGAAGCTCCTTTACGTTTAACATATAGTCAAGCAGCCCAAATAAATAGAAATGAAGAACCAATACCAACGACTCCAGCCCTTCAAATTACAAGCGAAACAGAACTCATGATAAATATACTAAAACAACTGATGCAGCAAATGACAACGATGACTAACCTTCTTATCAACTTCATGACTAAAATCTCCCAAAATTCGATAAACTAAATATGGCCATATGGAATGCCAACGGCTTGGCACAACATATTCTAGAACTAAAACCGTTTTTAGAAATTAACAATATAGACTTACTTCTTATCTCTGAAACACATTTTACAGGCAAAAGCCATTTTTCCATTCCTCGCTACACACTATACCACACAATGCATCCAGATGGCAAAGCACATGGTGGATCTGCAATTCTTATAAAATCAAACATCAAGCACTATGAAAACAGCCCCTACTGCACACAAGAAATACAGGCAACAAGTGTTACTATAGAAGACTGGAAAGGACCACTAGTTATATCAGCTGTTTATAGCCCACCCAAACACAATATTAAAACTGAAGACTATCTAAAATACTTTAATACATTGGGTTATAGATTCTTGGCTGGAGGCGACTACAACGCCAAACATACATCAACAGGCGAACCAACATACTGGCCAACGGATGTCAACAAACTACCTGATCTCATTGATTTTAGTATAACCAAAGGCATTTCTAACACATGTATCACTTGCACCTCCAGTCAGGATTTGTCGTCAGATCACTCGCCAGTATTTATCAAATTGAGCCGGAAAATCCTAGAGAAACCAAAGCCTTGTAAACTCCACAGTCGAAAAACTATATGGCCACTATTTAGACAGCTACTTGAATCTTCTATAAATAATAGACTCCCTCTACAGACCGAACATGATATTTCTCAGGCAGTTGAGCATCTTAATTATTGCATACAGCAATCTGCATGGAGCGCCACACCTAAACCGAAAACTAACCCTCCAGATATACTGTGGTCTGAAACAGTCAGAGACCTGCTAGAGGAGAAGCGAAACGCAAGAAAACGCTGGCAAAAGACGAGATATCCCACTGACAAGAAACACCTAAACTATGTCACAACTCGTCTTAAATCAGCAATAAGTGAAAACCAAAATCAGGACATGGAGACATACACCAAAAACCTAGATGCAACGGCAAATTCGGATTATTCACTCTGGCGAGCAACAAAAAAGCTTAATAGGCCGGTAGCAAGCCATGCACCAATACGAAAAAGCGACAACACCTGGGCCAAAAGTGACTTCGAAAAGGCACAAACCTTTGCCGAGCACCTAAGCAAAGTTTTCACTCCTAACCCTGTTCAAGGATCGCAAGAAATGCATAGTGAAATAACATCATACTTAGAGCAAACATACCAACTGGACTTGCCTATTGGAAAAGTTTCGAAAAATGAAGTTCGGACTGCTATCAATAAACTTAACCAAAACAAAGCACCCGGATATGACCTAATTACAGCCAAAATACTAAAAGAACTACCTGAGGCAGGAATTACTTTCCTTACAGCGTTATTCAATGCAATAATTTCGAAGGGGTACATTCCTGCCCAATGGAAAGTTGCCGAAATAATCATGATAGCTAAACCTGGAAAGTGCCCTCAAGACGTGAAGTCCTACCGACCTATTAGCTTGTTGCCCATTCCTTCAAAACTACTGGAGACATTGTTCATCAACAGACTAAGACCATTAATAGATCAAAACTCATTGCTGCCTGACCACCAATTCGGGTTTCGACAAAGTCACGGGACCATAGAACAAATACATCGGCTGGTAGAAAAAAATTCACGCAACATATGAAGATAAGAAGTACTGTTCAGCCGCCTTCCTGGACATATCACAGGCTTTCGATCGAGTATGGCATGAGGGACTTTTATATAAAATTAAAAAGGTACTTCCAATAAACTACTTCATATTCATTAAATCCTACCTGGAGGGGAGATACTTCTTTGTAAAACAGGGTACGGAAGTAACCGGACTGTCCGAAATTCGGGCAGGAGTTCCTCAAGGCAGTGTAATGGGTCCTATTCTTTATCTTCTTTACACAGCTGATCTCCCTGTGTCTGAAGGGGTAGTCTTGGGCACATTTGCCGATGACACTGCTACATTAGCTGTGCATGAAGATGCGGTCGAGGCGTCTAAGATTCTACAAACGAGCTTAGATGAAAATTCAAAATGGCTGAAAGTATGGCGAATAAAGGCAAATGAAACCAAATACGTGACGTTCACGACAAGAAGAGATTCATGCCCTCCAGTACGACTAAATGATGTTGAAATTCCACAAGCAGAAGAAGCTAAATACCTCGGAATGTACCTAGACCGTAGACTAACGTGGAGAAAACATATATTCACGAAGCGTAAAGCATTGAGCCTACAACTAAGGAAACACTATTGGCTACTATCAAAAAAGTCCAGGCTTTCGCTGGAAAATAAACTTCGAATCTACAAATGCATCATTATGCCTATTTGGACATATGGAATACAGCTGTGGGGAACGGCTGCTAATTCAAACATAGACATACTCCAACGGTTTCAATCAAAAATGCTGAGGATAATAGTTAATGCACCATGGTATATCACTAACGATAACTTACATCGGGACTTAAAAATGCCAAAGGTTAAAGAAGAAATCGCACTAAGGGTCAGTGCCTACAAAAATAGAATTACAACCCATCCCAATAAACTGGCATCAAACCTAATGAAAACCAAGACATTCAGGAGGCTTAAAAGATTGGCCCCACAAGACTTGATATGAAGGCCGACAAACTATATACATAAATATAGCTTAATGTGGATGAGCCAGTGGGCGCATACCAAGAATGACTACTCTAACAACACAAAAGATGTTGAATGTCAATGGTGGACAGATTGCATCAGGAAAAAAAAAAAAAAAAACTAATGCTGGCTTGATTTAGTTCGTAAATATTTTTTACAAAAATCCTAATTCGATTGTAACCAAAAGGCTTTAGGGATGTTATAAAGTACGTAATAAAGTTATCGTATTTTAGCCAATGTGGGACAATTGGAAACATCTCGTTCGTTCGTATATTTGAACAGTCAGCACAAAGGTCGTTGTAACCAGGATACGCAGTGACCCATCGATTTATTGTTACAAGTATTTTACGGATACATGAAGAAGCTGTTGTTGAAAAAAGGAAATAAATGTTATTGAATGTGTGTCCCATTCGCTTCAGAGGCAAGCTTCACAATAATAAAAGTACATTTTGATACAAGTGTGCTCTTTTTGTCATTTCCCTGACGCGGTATTATTCGCGCGAGCCGTAGGCGAGCGCGATAAGGGAGCCGAGTGGGTTATGATCAATGCACACGAGTGTCACACGACGTTTTTCAACACACTTGCGAGGAAAAAAACAGATTTTTGTTTTTTTCTTATTTATTATTGTGTACAAATGTGTGCGCAGACACAGGTATAGTCTCTCTTCCCTTACTCTCCCAGTTCGATGGGACAGCAATCCGACACCCTAACCGCGCAACTAGCATATAGGGATACAAAGTCCCGGCATTAATCGTGACACAACACCCGTCTGGTCGGAGGATCCTCCCTTTTCTATGGAGGGAGAGTGAACTTTACACCCTGTTTCTCATACCTCTATAGGTTCAAGTAGGACCCGCTATAGATAAAGAAATTGACCCTTTCCCCTAATATGCAATAATCCGACGGAACCTTTCCATTAATTATTCAATGATAACTGAAATTTAAAAAGGAAATAAACACCTTCGCTAGAAGCTGGTATTACTTGCCTTCAATAAGGGAACTATAGCGACACTAAATTTTATGAGATCAGCACCCTTATTGCGTAACACAATATCACAATCTTAATAATTTTGAAAGATATTGCTTATCCATTGCTTCATAAGTTTGAAAAACGTGTCTTCTCAACAACGTAAATTATGCAATGAATGTTTTTGAACAGTCAAAATGAAAGCGATTACTATTGATTGAAAAAGCTCGCGATCAAAATCTTCCCCCCGCTTCAAGAACGCTTCACTTTGGTGGGCGTTGATTCGTTTTGAAACACCCAAACCGTCGAATGGCTTTTCGTTTCTGGATCGTATTGATAAATCCAAGATTCATCTCCTGTGTGTTATGCAATTACCTCGCTGGTCTCAAAATCAAATTGACTTCGGAAGTCATTTATTAAAATTATTTTGAGAATCAGCACAATTCGAACTTCAAAATTACATAACACTGTCCCACCACGTCCCAGTGCCGCAACGTCAGTGTATTGTCTTACTTTCCTGACGGTGTAGGCGGCTGAACTGAGCCTGCCCGCTAGGCTTAATATAATATGTGGGCGCCACTGATGTTTGGCATCTACTGTTCTGCCCAAAAAAAACTGCGCAGTCTACAGTTTCAAGCACCTCTTTATCTAAGATGATGTTGGGTCCTAGATTTCTATCATTCGGTAAGACGAACTTTAACCATTTCGTTTTCTTGGCATTGAGAACTAGGTTATTTGACGTAAAGTACCTAAACCAATCCGTAACCATTTAGAGTGCACTGTTTACGTCGTCAAAATCTTGTCTATTCCTGTCTGATTTAAAAATAAGATAGGTATCATCTGCAAACAGTAGAACGTCACAGAAAACATTAAAATATAATGGTAAGTCATTGAATTACACTAAGAACATGGATAGACCCAGTATTGAACCTTGAGGTACAACTAGCTGAACTGGTAGCTCAGAAGATTCCACACCATCGACTTCTACACATTGGAACCTATCATATAAATAAGAATTAATGACGTTGAGAGCTTCGTTTAGACACCGTATGATGTAGTTTACGCGACTGAAAGTTTTCAGACTAAGTATTTTAAGATGGTGGTCCATCTGCACCATCATCTTATAGACTCAGAACTCTGAAGAAACGCTAAAATTAACGGTCACAAGGAGTTAGTGCTGTACTTACGTAATCGCGATATACCCTTCTACCTACCTACTTGAAAAGTCGAGAAAGAATTAGGAAGGTGAAGCGAAAATAAGTTAAAAAATTAAATTTTTGCTTAAAAGAGCTTAGATACCTATTTAAAATTAATAAGGGCCCAAGTAATGCACCTTGGGTGACCCCTTTTTTTTTTGGATAATCATCAAATGACTACTCTCCTGGATGGAGCGGGAGGGCGTGTCAGACTTTTACTGACTACGGGTGGGTTTACCCGTGTTCCTTCAGTTGCCTGTGCCAGGGCTACAGTTTCTCTTTCGAATTTCCCGTGACCATGAGGGGTCGGCCCTATCGGACCCCGTCATTTGGTGCTGTCATCTCTTTGAGGCGCGCGTGGAACACGACGCGCCATCGACCCCGGCCTGGTCCTTACCGGACGGCGAGCTACTAACTCGCCGTCCGCAAGCCCGCGCCTACGATGGCCGGGAATCAGCTTGCGATTCCCGACGCCCAGGGCGTCTCCTGCGGCTACTACGGGAGTGAGGGCGCAAGGCTCTGTCCCTCACGCGCTCCGCCTCCTCCTTCGCGAGCATTACTGCTTCGCAGAACGAGGTGACAGCTTTCCATTCCCTCTCGCTCCGTACCATGGCCTGGACCCGAGCGATCGCCGCCGCTGATCGCCTCCGCGAGGACACTGCAGTGCTCTGCCCAAGCTGGACAGACCTCCACCGTATAATACACCGTGTCCTCCGCGCGATCAACACAATGGTGACACCCGGGCGTTTCCTCCCGCCTAATGCAAAATAGGGACCTCCCGAAACAACCATGTCAGATGAGGACCTATTTAGTAGAATCGTTATTTGGTTGTGAGGCATATGACTCCATGAAACCCTTTTCTGAAGTCAAAGCAAACAAAAGCTGACACTGAAATCTCCTTGAGATACCTTTAAGGGAGAGTACAAAATGATTCCTCTAAAGAAAAACAGATATAAAAAGTACCGAGACAGAGATGTTTGTGAAGATTTTAGTAGATTTGAGAATTTAGTAAGAGTAGGTAGAATTGGATTCTATTAACAAGATCTTTAAACATATATGTGTCAAGGTACTAACAGAATGATCACTTTTCATTTTGTACACCCGGATGTCTAAAATGTATCCCGAGGTTGGGGTAATATGATCCCGGGATCATTTAACTGAGGGGTTAAAGTTAGATAAAATTTAAAATAAATTTAAAAGTGAATGTACGATGATAGTCTATACACCTTGTGGAAGCGTACGATGAATACTCTGTACACTTGTGATGATGGAAACTCGGGGATGAAGAATTAAACCAACCGTGTTGAGTGTGGTAAAATCACAAGTGTACAGAGCATTCATCGTACGCTTGCACAAGGTGTATAGACTATCGTCGTATATTTTTTTGGTCCTTCGAGCCGGATCTGGGATCGCGCGTAACCATCCATCGGGTGTATATGTATATAGATCAAGGTGTGTTGAAATCGCAGCCACACACTTGATTATATTCGTTGAGTATTTTGCGACAGTTCCGTAAATAGATCAATTCAGTCCATTCAGTGAACCATCAGTGAATTGTTCCAAGAAGACATCGGTGGAGTTAAATCTACATAAGTACTGCACACGGCGTTGGCAGCTCACAGTTTGTACCGCAACTCGTCAGTGTCCAAGTAAGATTGTTCCTTTTATTAAATCATAATGGCCGTTTCAAGCGCTCGTCAATCGGAAATATTTGAAGGCCTCAACAGGATAAAGGTCAACTCCGGTAAGGATCTGTTGTCGAGAAAAACTCCGGAATACATCCAAAAGAGAATAGAGTCGTTGGATAACCTCTGGGGAGAGTTCGAACAAAATCATTTGCAACTCTCTGAGTTTCCGGATAAGGAACCTCAATATTTCGCATATAACCTTTATCAACAGAGTAAGAGCCTCTACCAGTGTACTTGAAACTTACTTACTGCTTTTGGTTCAGATGAAAAGGGTACGCAGTCAAACCCTGAAGCCACTGAACTGTATGCTCAACAGAGAACCAATTTTAGGTCTTTCAACAGGTTGGTGAGAAGTATTAACGTAGACGAAATATCCGAAAAATGGGAACTTGAAGACGAGCTTAGGGCTATACAAGCCAAGTGGAACACTATCGATACGTTACATCTGCAATTCGACCACATACTTCAAGGTAGAGATGTATCGTATGAAAATGAATTTATCATGTACGAGCGTAGCTACAAGGATAGGAAGCGTTCGTTAAATAAGAAAATATCGTCCATGGTTCATGTACAACAGGCAACGCCGAAGCTCGAGATTCCTACCTTTACCGGGAAATACACGCAGTGGGCAACATTTAGTAACCTGTTTACAGAAGCTATTCACGACAACAACACAATAACCAAGGCTCAGAAGAAGCAACACTTGAAGGGAAATATCAAGGGAGAGGTTCAACATCTTCACATTTCGTCTGAAAATTACGACACAGCTTGGGAAATTCTAAATCACCGATATAATAACGCCCAAGTTCTCTTTACTAATCAAAAAGAGATCTCTTTAAATCAGCCTTCTATATATATCCAAACAAACAGCTTATGAGTTAAAGCAGCTATATGATACCACCACGGAGTGCATCCATGCTATACACAACCTTGGTGTGAACACAAATACCTGGGATCCGTTGTTAGTACATCTTCTCAGTAAGAAACTGGACCAGGAGACTTACTGTGACTACAAAGAGGCGCGGAAATCACCCAGGGAGCTCCCATCCTTGACAGAATTTATGACGTTTCTCGAAAACAAGTTAACAGCCCTAGAGCCTTTACACCGAAGAGAGAGAGAAACAAAAAAGCCTGCCTTTAAACGGGAGTCTGGTCAACAGCGGGACAAACCTAGCAATCATGGGAACCACTACAAGAAACAATGGGTCCACTAACGTATAAAGAATGTTTAACGGCCTAGTTAACTATAATAATAAAGAAATCGCAGTTAGGAACCTCACACTTGGCACGACTTTGTCTAGATTTCATTCATTCATTACTTTTTTAGAGATAAACAAGCAGCTCCATCGAGACTTGGCTAGTTTTTTACAGAATGTTTTTGGTGGGTCAATATTGCAAGAATTGCCTAAATTATCATCCTGGCAGTGAGTGCAACAGCACAAGACGTTGTAAAAGGTGTGACAGTGAACACAACACTTTACTGCATGATGCTTGTTGACCACATCAACAAACCGCAGCTACAACGAGCGTTAACGTGCAGCCGTCATCGGCGCAGCATAATGTCAACCACGTCGCCGCTGATAACGAATAAATACTGTTAACAACGTTGTCGTTAACTGTATTATCTGAAAATGGTACATATGTCACATTACGAGAGCTTCTAGATCAGGGGTCTCAAATTTCATTGGTTTCAGAAAATGCCACGCAAATGCTAAGCTTGCAACGTCGACAGTATCATGCCTCCATTTCAGGAATAGGTCTACTCTCCAAACAAAGAAAAGGAATTGTAACACTAGATTGCAAGTCCATCTACGGAGATTACACCTTGAGGACTCAGGCGTTGGTTGTATCAAAGGTCATAAGCAGCCTACCGAACTCATCATTCCGCTAACAGCCCTGGCCTTACTTGCAACATCTTCAGTTAGCAGACCCGGAGTATAACGTATCAAGACCTATCGATCTTCTTCAGGATGCCAGTGTTTATTCGGAAATTATATTAAGCGGTCTTATCAAGGGTCCACAACAAACCAAAATGGGTTGGATCTTATCAGGAAATGTCAAAAGGTTCAACTGTCATGTTGCCATCAATAACATTGAAGGAATAGCCAAGTTTTGGGAGTTGGAGGATACTCACGACTCATCATCATCAAACGTGACTATTGGTGATCAATTTTGCGAAGATTTCTAAAAAACTACCACGAGACGCTTAAATAATGGCACGTATGAAGTTGGTATACCCATGATACCAGGCTCTGAGCAGCAACTCGGATCATCAAAGTTTAAGGCTATAGCGCAATTTAAACAATTAGAGTCAAAAGTATCTAAAAATACATGATTTGCAAGTCAATACAAACAATTTATGAACGAATACCAAGAATTAGGTCACATGCGGCAAGTCGAAAATAAAACTGATCAGGCGTACTACTTACCACATCATGGTGTATGGAAACTTGATTCCACAACAACAAAGTTGAGAGTAGTTTTTAATGCCTCATCCAAGACTACATCGGGTAACAGTCTCAACGACTTAATGTACTTACTTACAGTGGACCCAACTTACAACAAGATCTATTAGCACTTATCATAAATTGGAGGCATTACCAATATGCAATCACTGCGGATATTGAAAAAATGTACCGTCAGAAAATCGTTAGAGAGCAAGTTCAGCCTCTGCAAACGATCTTTTGGAGAGATTCAATGGATGATCAATTGTATCTATATCAATTAACCACTGTAACGTACGGGACCAAAGCAGCTCCATTTTTGGCTTTGCTGACTCTAAAGCAACTCGCGGCAGATGATGCCGAGAAATATCCACTAGCAGCAGCAGCTGTACAGAACTGCTTCTACATGGATGACTTGCTGAGTGGACAGAATACCGCCGATCAAGCAAAAGAGCTACAACAACAACTTATTAAAATGCTCCAGGGTGCTGGTATGAACCTGCGAAAATGGTCAAGTAACAAACTGCGAATTTCAGCAAGAATTTCCAGTCTAAACCCTTGGCTAGACGAAAATGGCTTATTAAGAGTTGGTGGACGTTTAAAACACGCCAGGATAAGCAAATCGGCGAAGCATCCCATCATCCTACCAAGCCACAATCGGCTTACTGATCTTGTCATTAGCCAAACAACTTTTAGAAGAAGGTCGTAAGTGAAACCGAAGCGTCAATCTATTTCTTTGTGAGATTGCTTATGGACTTATGAGCGCTACTATACCACTCTTCCCTACATAATATATGTCAAAGTATCTATACCCAGCTTAAAGGAATGATTAATTATGCATATACCCACGTCTAGCAATCTCAGTCTAGTACCAATGCACCTTGAACATATGCGTAAGACTATCATACCTTGTAACGGTAAGTAATTCTGAAGTCTCTACTTCTTCCCCTACTCTGTGCATCGCTGCGCAAACCTTATAAAACGTTCGCCAAACACTGCATAATACACGACACAAGATCCGCCTAATGAGTGCAAGCGAGACATGAATATGTAGGGGACACAAGAGGAAGAGAGAGGGAGTATGAAATGTAGTAAATGCGCAACAGCGAGAGCGAGACAGCGCGATATGGGGCGCGGCGTGTTAAGAGGGAGGCGCGCGACGTATTGCCGTTGGTCGCTGTCGTGAATTATTGAAGCGGGCGACCGCCCTTTGGGCAGCGAGTGGCGGCGCGCGGGAGGGGGGCACGCGCGGGTGTTTGCCGCGGCCACTTGCCGCGCGCCTTTCCGACGTCACACCAATTTTGAATTTGCAACCGCCATCTTTGGCCAGTTTTTTGGTTTTCGTTCAGTGCAATGACCGGTTTCGCGATGCTCACTTTGTGATGGACTGTCCCATCCCAGTTGTTTAGTATTTGTTGTTGAGTTCTATCATCTGTGGCTGCTATGGATAGCACTTGCTGCTGAAGTTGGAGTGCTGACAGTGATTGCAGGTTCGTCAGATTTTCTATCAGTTTCTTTAACTCCGTGAGTGTGTCCAATTGGATAACTTGTATAAACAATAGGAATTGGTGATAAAGACTACAACTAGGTACTAACCCTTACGGCCGGCCCTTACCTCCGTAGACAAAACACCAACTAATGTGCATAAAGTCCACAGATCTTTACGGAAAATACCTAGTTTTGTTGGATGGCGTTTAAGATTAAAAAAAAAAAAACACATACTTGTGTAATTGGAAATTAGTAAACTTTTTTTTTTGGTATTTAGACGAAATAAAATAGGACCAATAGTTAAAGGAACTGAATTGACAAAATTCTGAAATTATGTGATAGGTACTACCTACTTAGTGCTCTCTGTAGGCACCTACTTAATAACTGGCAAAACTTTAAATATCCAGTAAGATATAATGACACTGACATAAATGAGGACCGCAGATCCAGGCAGAAAAAGAAAATCAATTCAAAAACCATATGAAAAAAATCAAGAATCTCTTGTTGTTAAGTTGTTCAAAGAACTTAAGATTTATTGGAAACAGCTGTCTATATACCTAAGTAGATTAACATATTTAATTTAATCAATTTCTGCAATGGTGACTAGATAACATCATAAGTGCTTCAAAGCGTCTATCTGAAGTTATGAGCCACGGATAGAGTGGGTCCGCCATGTGCCTTCGAAATATGGTACGCCTAATTATGCAGCGCTGAAAGTGCGCAATAACGAATAACGTTACAACGAAAACATTTGATACCGAATCACGGAAGTAACGAATGCACGTTACAACGAAAAAATTCACACCGTACTACGTTTGTCGGCACGTAGGTATGTTCGTAGACTAGAAAAGTTCCTGTTAATCATTGGGTCACATTGCGTCTTCGTTTACAGTGGTCCAAAACGATTTTAATAAGCCTCTCTCCAAGGGATTTCCAAGACACACCCATGAACGTTCAAGGATTATAATTGTATAGTATAATCACAAAGGGTAACGATCAACAAAATTCCTTTCTAGAGGTACTCAGTCCCCAAAAATAAGGTATATAAGAGGAGTGTGACGACGACTTTCCAGTGCTTTCAAAAACCCACTAACAAAGAGTTGCCTGTCAAAAACATTTGACAGATAACGCAGATGATCAAGTTCTACTTGCATCGTCGGCAGAACAGTTTCAAGACATGGTGACTGTGATGGATGAGGCATTTACGATTAAATGAATTAAAATACCTGTGAATAAGACGACGGTTTTGGAAGTTTAAGAGCATGTATCGGTGTGTGATGTGAAAATAAATGAAAAGAGTGTGGAGCAAGTGAATATGAGACTCTCTAAATATACAAATATTTTCCCAACCACCAATATTATTCTTGCCTTTGTAAGTATTTTCAGTTATTTTCTTCTTGTCTGTTTATATGCCTATGTGTGTACATAAATGGTTGCCTAAATGAATAAATATTTGGGGAGTCTGCTTACAAGAGATGGAAATATTGATTAATATGTGGTCAGGAGAGTGGGGAGAACGGGAGAAATATAGTGAGTGGTGCCTTTTTGGACATGGTGCTCGATGTCCAAAAAGGCTCAGCTGGGTGTTCACAATGGTGTGCTCGTGCCTACGACTACTTATGAAAGTGAATGTTGGGTGGTGTGGCAATAGACTCATGAAAGTAGCTGTATAAATGCGAAGCATGTGTGGTGTAACTTTGAATGATAGGCTGAGGAATGATGTGATAAGGTTACGCTACGGTTAACGTTACGGTAATAGAATATGTATACCCACCTTTTGGCAAAAATTGAAAAGATTAGGTGTGTTTAGATGGTTTTGGTGATGTTGAGAGTTGGGGATGCGTGAAAGGCGATTATATCAAAGGCGTGCGTGGAAACTCCGGGAGAGGATGCCCAAGAAGGACCTATTATATATGTAGAGGTCTTTTTCGTGATATTCTTCAGAAAGGTCAGATGCGTAGTACGTACTCGCAACCGGCGCCGGCGTGCGTTTTTGAACACTAAGTATGAACCGCACCCTAATTGTGCAACACACTGAATAGTTCTGAAGGATATTGCTAATCTATCGCTTCATATGTTCGAAAAAATTGTCTGCTCAACAACGTAAATACCTACCTACTTATCGCAATGTTGAACTTTCAAAAAGAAAGACATTGACTACTGTTAGAGTGTTACTCAACTACCCCGCAGAAGCATGAAAGACAACCAGGCAAGAGAAGCAGAATCCTATTCGGTGGAGTTCTGTAGTTTCTGCCTACCCGCTTGGGAAGAAGGCATAAGGTATAGGTTAGGTATGTTTGTATGTAGGTGGGTACATATGTATATGTCGAGTGAATTCTACTCAAAAAGTATATAATCTACTCATTACGTTTTTAGTGTAAAAGATGAAAGACAATATTTCAGATATTGTTATTGACTGTTTGAAAAGAAAATCCGAAAACAGTCACGCCAACGGACCTTAGCTGTTTTAAAAAGGATTGGGAGGTTTTGCCAAACTCCCTTTATTAAAGTTGATCCTGTGGATTCTTTAAACTCAATGCATTTATTTCAATTATATAAAAACCATTTACATAAACGCACTTTTTATTGGCAGAGAGTCGGTCAATCAGAAATTTTTAAGAAGCTAGCTGGCCATTCCAAAGCGTAGAATGCACCTACCTACGGTAGATTTACAGATAAGAAAATCCATGGACAGTCTTTAAAACTGTTACAAAGTTATTACTTAGTAAGATCAATAATGTTGAATTTATATTTACTGACATGCGAGAACGCTGTAAAAAAGACGTAGGTAAGTTCATGTGTATAAGCGTACCTGCGCATTCAAGTAATTGACTTGAATGTGCAGACATACCCGGTAAATGGTAGCTCTATATTACATAGTACTCACACCTGTGATATGCAATTATATAATACAAAGGAGATTGAGTTTATACAAAGACATTAAATTACATTGAGTTTCAACAATGCAAATATAGTCTTATTGAGCTTATTTAAGCTCTTGGAGAGACTTAAAAATAGTTTTTGGCCACTGTTAACGAGCCACCTTGTAAAGAAGTCAATCATAATACTTGAATTTAGGTGGGTAAGGTTTTTATAATCATAATCATAACAAATATTTATTTATCTCAACATCATAATACAGGCACTTAATTAGGTACCTTTACCTGGGTATCTAGGTATACTCAAAACTTCATCTGTGCTCAAATGACGTAGGATCATTATTTAAAACAGACAAAACATATCTCTTTTAATAAAATATATTTCGGTTTATGCAATAACGACTTGAGCTGAGGTGATAATTATCCAATGTGTAATTTAAGTAGTAAGCGCCGAAAAAAAAACCTATTGTTCAAAAAACATTTTAAACTCGAAATCTAAGTATTTCAGGAAAAATATCTCTCATTTATAATACGAGTTGGGCTAAAAATCCCAACACAAGATATATCCAAGAAACCCCATGAAGCTCACAGAACTAAGCAAAAACTTTTAATTTTAAACCCGTGTGAAAGCCCAACTTATGCAGACGTGTTAGAGCATGAATAAAATATTTTTAAACAATTTCTCCTCACCCCCGACGAGGCGATTAACGCCCCCTACGAGGCTACGACAGTGTGTCACAATCACTGAACACTATTACCTCCAGTCGCCTGTGAGGTATAATCTAATAACTGCCCTCTTCCCTCCGAGAGGGTTACCTGATCAGGTGACAGGGGTGACACTCACAGAGGGTGACAAATTAGCCATTGTCGTAATGAGCGACTATGGGTGAACTCATCTGGTGAAGATCATGACACCCCTTTGAATGGTTTAATAAAGACTGTGAGAGGATTGTAATGAGCGAGGGAGATTTTAGGTAGGTTGTCGTTCGTCAAACTCCTATGAGTAGGTAGGTAGGTACTGACATGTGTGTATGCGTGTATTCCTTAAGCCGGCAATACATATTGGTCATAGTTGGCTGAGCGAAGGCGAGTACCAACATATAGACAGCCCATTTGTCGAGCCTCGCCATTGTTCGTCAACGCTCGCCTAGCTGGCCGAGCGCAGGCGAGCGCCAACGTGTATACGGTTCGTTTGGCGTGCCTCGCCACCACTCGGGATCGCTCGATACGACTCGTCTCACTTCGGATCACTGTCGGTTCGATTTGCCTACGCTCGCGTTGGCTGAGGCTTGGACAACATGTAGACAGTAGCACACGCCTTATATCAATTTGCCTACGCTCGCGTTGGCTGAGGCTTGGACAACATGTAGACAGTAGCACACGCCTTATATCAATTTGCCTACGCTCGCGTTGGCTGAGGCTTGGACAACATGTAGACAGTAGCACACGCCTTGTATCAATTTGCCTACGCTCGCGTTGGCTGAGGCTTGGACAACATGTAGACAGTAGCACACGCCTTATATCAATTTGCCTACGCTCGCGTTGGCTGAGGCTTGGACAACATGTAGACAGTAGCACACGCCTTGTATCAATTTGCCTACGCTCGCGTTGGCTGAGGCTTGGACAACATGTAGACAGTAGCACACGCCTTGTATCAATTTGCCTACGCTCGCGTTGGCTGAGGTTTGGCCAACATGTATTGCCGGCTTAATACATATTTATCATGTGCTTTTTGTTTAATGAACAATAAGAAGGACGATGACGATGATTGGGGCCCGTTATAGGTTATAATAAAATGGTATAAGAAAACACTTAAAAAAAAAACATTATATCAACAAAATTAGGCGAAGACATCATATGATACAGTTAACACTAGTTTAGGGGCCAGGGGATTCATATATTTTTGATTGAACCTTTTGTTTCAATAAAATACTTACTTTCACTAAGTCAAAAAGAAATGATAGTATTTTAAAACTAAATGAGATCGTACGGTTTTTTATAACCGACTACTCTGAGAAGAAAGACAATAACAAACTCTGAGGTCCCTTTTAAAGTCCAGATATTATCTTGGTCAGAATATGTGAGGACCATAAAAATTAGTGTCTGAAAATGTACGACTTTTTAAGGAAAAATCCACACGGATTAGGTGGATCTGTCCAGTCAGTACGTATATATCAGTAATCGCACTAACTTAAAGAGCTCAACATTTAATAAATCACTTTATGACCGAATCACATCTATTTATTTATTAAACCATTTATGTACACACCTAAAAACAGGCAAGAAGAAAAGAACAGAAAAATAGAAACAGTCAAGTTCACTAATATACTTTTAATATTCTTTACTAACGGCAAGATTATTACTTTCGCGGATGACACGGCTCTTCTTTTCTATGCAGATACTTGGGAGGAAGTGTATCAACATGCTCAAATGGGTTTCTCGCTAGTTTTGACCTGGCTGAACAACAACTTACTCTCGATTAATACAGAAAAGACTAAATACATAACTTTTTCACTAACAAACACTAACCTCACTCAAAACCCCTTATTAACCATCAAGGCCCACTCATGTAATGACAGCTCTTCCTACTTGTGCTCATGCCCAAAACTCGAAAAAGTAGACTCTCACAAGTGTCTCGGTGTAACTATAGACAAAAACCTTCAATTTAATTCCCACATTGATCTGTTGTCCAAGAGAATTAGGAAGCTTATCTTCATTTTTAAAAGCCTACGACGGGTTGCAGATGTGAAGGTTCTTAAAACAGTATACTTTGCACTTTGTCAATCTGTACTAAACTATTGCATCACTGTTTAGGGTGGAGCCCCTAAGTCGTACATGATTATAATCGAGCGAGCACAAAGAGCAGTGCTCAAGGTGGCCCATGCTTTACCGTTTTTTCACCCTACCTCTGAACTCTACGACAAGTGCAAGGTTCTTACTGTTCGACAACTGTTTATCGTTCAAACAATCTTGCTTAAACATTCTTCTTTGAACTACAACTCATCCTTGCACGCTCATACGCATTAAGACAAATGTCTGTTCTACCCAACTGTGTAAAAGTAGTCTTTCGCACCGCAACTTTTGTTTCCTTGGCAGCTATTTATACAGTAAAATAAACTCAATCTTAAAAATATACCCTCTTACTAAAGCAAAGTGTAAACAAGTTCTCATCACGTATCTACTGAACCTTGATTACGATACCACTGAAAGCCTCCTAATTGTTCTGAGATAGATGAATGGTGTACAGCCTGCCCATCACAGCACACCACACTACACGGTACCCAACTACACTACGCCACACCAAACCACACCACACTTCACCACGCCACACCACGCCTCACCACACCACACCACACCACACCACATATCTTAAGGATTTTATACTTAAGCACTGTTTTTTTTGAAGGTTATCTGTGTGACAGGTTTTTCCTAGTGCAGATACCAGTCTCTCACAAAGGATTTCTGATGCTCTAATCTTCATAATGTTTAAGGCGCCTTTGTGGAAGAGAAATAAATATTCATTTGATTGATTTGATATTTATTGGCAGTGACAATGTTTCAAAATACGTTGGACACTCACACACACACACAGTTTTGCGAAAATAAAATTAAATGTTCTGTAGGTAAATGTTTTTTTACATTTTTTTTTCAAAGTACTTTCCACTAGCCTCTATACAAAGTTTTATGCGTCCGAACCAGATTTGAAACACTTTTTCCAGTCTGCCGTAGACACCTCGATTACAGCCTGCTCGAACGCTGACAGCGCATCTTTTGGCATACAATGGCTCAAAGGAGCAGATGTTTTTATTTTCGGGAATAAAAAAAAGTCACATGGAGCTAGGTCAGGGCTGTAACTGTAAGGAGGGTGACCCAGGAGTTTGACTGGCGTGCTGCCCAGGAAGTCCCTCGTTTTGAGGAGTTAGTAGCCAGCGGAGCCCTGTGTTTGGTCGCTTGTTGCTCACAACAGAGAAAACTTCTGCCAAGCATTTGGTAGTATACCATTCAGCGTTGATGCTTCTTTGGTTCCGTAAAGGAATTGACACTAAGTAGCCAGTTAGCCAGTCAAATCGAAAAAACTCGCGATCAAAATCTCCCCCCCGCTTCTAGATTGTTTCACTTTGGTAGGCTTTGATTCGTTTTGAAACACCCAAACCGTCGACTGGCGCTTCGTTTCTGGATCGTATTGATACATCCAAAACTCATCACCTGTAATTATGTCGTAAACACGCAGAGGCAAGCCTGATTCAAATTTGTTTATCATATCACGGCACCATTCCACCGGGCCTGCTTCTGAGCATCGGTGTGGTTGCGCGGCACCCATCGTGAAACTATCCTCCTCACGCGAAGATGCACTTGTATCGTGAAGGCTTCCCGATCCAACCTGCAGTATCTTTTGATACGTAACTCACAAATTGTCTTGGATTAAATTTTTCACTGCGAACACGTTTTCTTCCGTAACAGCCGGCAAAGGGCGACCACTTCTTTCTTCATCCCCTAAAGTTAGTCGACCGCGCTTGAATTCGTAATACCAACGATACACTGTTGCCTTAGAAGGGCCTTCATTCATGAGTGTCATTTGAAGTCTATCGTACGATTCGTCCAGTTTCAGGCAACATCGAAATATGAAATGATAAAAATCATAGCTCAAATATTTTCCCGGCGCAGATCCATTTAATGAGACACGATAACTTAAATAAGCTCGCAAACAATGTGGAGGGAAATTTAAATAATCATATTTTCAAAATATACTATAACTGGCCAGTCTCTCATGAATAAAAACTTTTTTCGCAATACTTTCTGAGTGACCTGGCATCGTAAGCGTTGAAATGATCATACAGTTCCATGCAAACTTAGACATCATTATAATGTTATCTAAGAAACTGTTCTTGCTTAAGTTACGGTAGTGCAGTCAAAAATATAATAAATATCTAAATACCCTAGATTTCAATAAATTTGGTGCAATCTAGGATTCGTAAATGATGTTACTACAATACAGCGTTGAATATTCAACTAAATGGCCTTTAACATTAAATTTATTTTTGCTTGCCGGCGCAGAAATACGGGTGGGTAATAAAGCAATGTTGCTGTTCGTAATAGGACTGTGAGTACCTATCTGACAACGTTGAGAGAGCTGTACTATTTGATAAATTTAGTTTTAGGAAATCTTAGGGTCAACGAAGACTACTTATACCATCTTTTTTTTTTGGGTTGGAAATCATCAAATGCCCTCCCGCTCCGCCCAGAGCGGCGTGTCAGACTTTTACTGACTAAAACTCACCCGTGTTCCTTCAGTTGTCTGTGCCACGGCCTACGGTATCTATTTCGAACAACCCGCGACCCCGGCAGGTATCGGCCCTAACGAACCCCCTCAGTTAATGCTCACATCTCGATAAGGCCCACGTTGAACACGGCGCGCCGCCGAGCGACCCGGGCCTGGTCCTTACCGGACGGCGAGCTACCCTTTGCCGTCCGTAAGCCCGCGAACGAAGGTAATGGGGATACCCATTACCTATGCCGCATGACCTAATCATAATCATAATCATTTATTTATTGCATTCCATATTGTAAAAAGATGTTACAAAGGGCTTAAAGCTAGGTACAAAAATATGGACCCTGTAAGGGCACAGCAAAAGGATAAAATAAAGTAAGTAGAGAGAGGAAGAACGCTTTAATTTGATTACTTATTTTGAAGTTATTCAAAAGTAATAATATTAAAAATTCAAAATATACTATTTTAAGAAACATGTCATTTAGAATTTGTCATTTAGATATTCATTGATATTATAATAGCATTTAGATAATAGTAATTGTTTCAATTTGTTTGTAAATGAATTAAATTTTTGTTCATTTTTTATTATTTCCGGTAATTTATTATATACTTTCATTGACATAACTAGGGTGTTGAGTGGATATTTAGCTTAGAGCTTGGTAGACGTAATGTGTATCTTGACTGTATATTTTCTCTCGTGGTGTAAAAGTGTTGGTACTTTTGAACAAATTTGCACATTTCTAGAATGTATAGGCAAGGGAGGGTGAGTATTTTATGTTCTTGAAAATGACGTTTACAGCTGTCGGTGTCTTCTATATTTACTAATATTCTTATTAGTATTTTTTGCAGTAGGAAGAGGGTCGGTGAATCTGTGCTGTTTCCCCATAATATCACGCCGTAACTGAGCCATGCATAAGCGTAGGCGTAATAGGTGACTAGTGCACTTTCAAGTTTAGTAGTCTTTTTGACTTCACGAAGGGCATATCCAAATTTGGATAGTTTAGATCGAGTTTTTTTAATATGTGATTTCCAATTAATGTTAGTGTCTATGGACAGGCCAAGTAGAGTAAATTCTCTAACGACTTCTATTGCAGTGTCGTTGTAGGTAAAGTTTATATCTAGTGGAGTTTTTTGACGAGGGTGGAAGGCCATTATTTAATTTTAAGAAAAATTGATTTCGAGGTTATGGTTATTCATCCAAGTAATTGTGTTATTCAGCATAGTGGTTAGGACCTCGCTTAAGCCAAAATTATTACGGCATGAAGTAAGAAGCGAAATATCGTCAGCAAACAAGACATGCATGGTCCTTCTATGGTTTTTGGAAGGTCGTTTATGTTAACAAGAAAAAGAAGGCATCCAATTACACTCCCTTGGGGAATAGAGGCGTTAATTGTTTTACTAGCAGATCGAGTATTTTGTATTTATTTGGTATTTTCATTATAAAATTCTCTTTCAACCTGGTGTTCTCTATTTGTTAAATAAGATTTGAACCATTCGTGAGTTTTACCGCGGATCCCTATGCCGTGTAATTTATTCAGGAGAATGTCATATTGCACTTTATCGTAAGCCTTGGTCATATCTAACAGTGTACCTACGGCATATTTTTTTCATTTATAATATTTAAAGCTTCCTGTATATATTTATAAATTGCTAAAATAGTGGATCGGTTTCTGCGAAAGCCGTTTTGGCATTCATCAAATATTTTCTACTTTTCGCAGAAGGAGTAAACACGATTGCACATTGCTTTCTCAAAAAATTTTGAGGCGGTCGGTAAGAGAGCTATTGGACGGTAATTGGTTGGATCCGTTGTCGATATTTTTTTTGTAGATAGGTTTTATAAGTGCTTTCTTTAGGTAATCTGGGAAAGTTGCGTCATCGAGAGATTGATTTATTAGCAAGTAGAACGGTAACGTCAGTTCGTTTGCACATTGTCGTATTAACATTGATGGTAACACGTCTAGTCCGTGTTTTTTTTTGCTTTTGAGGATTTTTAATAGTGCGTTTATTTCACCGTGGTCTACTGGGCTGAGAAACATGGTGTTTTCAGTGGGGTAAAGCACTGGGGTGCCTGTCGGCTCATTGCCTGGTGCTTTTTTGCTACCCTCGCCGATGGACGCAAAGAAGTTATTAAAAAAGTTAGCTATTTGTTTAGGTTCAGTAATATTTAAATTATTTATTTGTAATTTAATGTTTATTTTTATTCCTTATCATTTTCTTATTTGTTCTTTCGTTTATAATACTCCACATAGTTTTAACTTTGTTACATGATTTTTTTATTGTATTTATATATTGCAACTTTTGTGCTGTTATAACTCAAACTCAAATCATTTATTTCAATTAAACCATTTACAGGCACTTTTGAATTGTCAAGGAGTCGGTCAGTCAGAAATATGAAGCTAGTTGCCCATTCCAAAGCGTAGTAGGTACCTATGGAGAAGAACTGCTTTCTTCAGTGTTTTTTCATGGTTCTTTTTAATTAGTGGATGATTAGTTTTGAGTGTAAGTATCTTTTCGAGCCTTTTATTTTTACATGAAAGTTTAATGCCTGGGGTTAGCCAATATTTTTTATCATTTGTTTTTAATTTTAGGTATACATTGGTTTAATATGTTGGTTAGTGTATTATTAAATGCTGCATAGTTTTCATTTATATTTTTTTTATTTGTATTTAATTTTTCTTTCCAATTTAATTCATTTAATTTAGATTTGAATAGCTGGGTGTTTTTGTTATTGTTTAACCTTTTTTTGACATACCAGACAGCTTGTTTAGTTGGTTGAGGCAAAGCCGTGTGTATGATAGTATCACTATGATCTGAGAAACCTAACTCCTCTACTGTTGTATGAACCTATCTGACTTATTGCTTGCTTCGCACTATCTACTTCCTTATAGTTATTTATGTACTAGAATATTGTTTTCGTGCTGTTTCTAACTTGAGTTTGAAGTTAATTAGATACAAATATACACATACACTGGATAAACTTCTTGTACTACTTAAATTAACTAAAAACATATTTGAAAAAGTTACAAAAAAAAACCCTTAAAATCCTATTCCGAAAATATAATTTATTTTCATCGCATTTTAGTCGCATTTATATTGTAAAAAGTTTTAGTGATTCATTATTATGAATCACTAAAACTTTTTAGAATTATTATTCTAAACCACCGATTTAGACAGTCTTACACAACAGATTTACCAAATTAAAATCGCGTCCCTCAGGACCGAAGACGCAGCATTCTCCAGTAAACACAAATGTGTGTGTGGCTCAAATATTTGCGGGTAGTAATTGGCGCGGCCCGGGTTCGACTCCCGGGTGATGTTGACACGTAGGGTGTCGACGTCACGCGCCTTGGAACATTACTGTGGTTAATTGGAATCCTGGTCCTTTGGTCCTTTGGCGGCTACTAGATGACGCTGTGATTGTAAAGTTTAAATAGAGGTCACTTCAGGTAGATCCTCAGCTGTAGCCTGTCAAATTCAATTTTTCTTTGGTTTCTTAAAATTGATAAAATTTGATTCGCGACTGTAATAGGACTGATATATTTACTGAATAGCATAATCAGCCTTTAATGTTCCCACTGCTGAGACACAGGCCTCTCTCTATGAGAGGGAGTGAGCCGTAAGTCCACCACGTCCACCACGCGGGCTCAGTGCGGATTGGTAGATGTCACATGTCTTCGGATTTTTGGTTTTTGGACATGCCGGTTTCCTCACGATGTTTTCCTTCACCGTTTTGAGAGCTGGTGATTTAATTATTTACACAAAGTAAAGCGCCTGTCTGGGTTCGAACTCACGAGATAAGTACAAATCGTAAGTCGGGGCCGTTACCACTGCGACACACCACTGCTCTATTTACTGAATAATAATCATAAATTTCATATATCAATCAAAATTTGTTCCAACTTAGAATTTTCATCTTAGGTTGAACAAATTTCCATTTTTTCAAACCAAAGTAACTTTTGATTTGACGATTCACCTCAACTGAAGTGTATCCACAAAAACTTTGAATATGACGATAGTTCTAATAGTTCATGCAAAAGTGTCAGAGGATAGTATAATCAAACACGCACCCAAGGGAATTACTAACATATTCGTCAGTATTTATAAGGTTTCAACTATAAACCATTTTTTCCAACAACCCTCGGGCCGTAGGTTCCGGGTGCTTATGGTCTGTTCAATGAAAGCGCCAAGTCTTGTTGACACTTCCCGTGGCTGGCTATTATCTTGGTCAGACGATAAGCGATTGCCCCACGTGACAATGCTTCCAGTCTCTTGGCTACTTACTAGTCGACTTAAAAACTTTGTAAAAGGGCGGAGACCTGTACCCTAATTCCGTTATACAAAATCAGTCGGACTCTGAATCGTTTTGAAACAGATTGCCAATCCATTGCTTCAAAAGTTCGATAAAAGTTCTGCTCAAAAATGTAAATAACGCAATGAATGTTGTTTAACTGTCAAAATCAAACAGATTAGTCGTAATCGTTTACGAAAATGTGTTACGCAATTAGGCTGCTGATGTCCTGAAATACAAGCCTAGAGCTTAGTTTAGGCACCAGTCCCTCACAATATTACAGTGTTGTCTGACTCTGATACCATGTAATATGTATTTTTGTTATATTGTGGTGAGAAAACAAAATAAATAAATAAAAAATATAATGATGGATTGTTTGCGCTGGTTAAGTTAGGATACTATTTTATTTTATTTATTAATTACGTAGTTGTTATTTATGCACATTTCACTTCAATTATTGTTGATATCTAACATTATTAAATTGTTATTGAAAAATCATAGACAAAATTGAGGTTATTAATGAAAAATATTTGTCAGCGGCCCTACAAATTGGTATTCACCTATGATACTTTTTTTAAAATCAATTTTGGATTTTCTTTTTGATCCTTGAATCTTTTGAGAGATTGTGCAAAACGTATCACTTAAGGTGTAAACATACTACAATAGGAACGGTATCACTTCCGTCGGAAACTCGGACACAGTTGGACACCGACATAGATGAGGATTACAGAGGATTATTAGCTATTTGTTTATGTAATCTTGTAGTTATGTGACCCTCTGTTGTTGCCGTATGTTGTAAGGAGTTCATTGAAGAATATTTTGCCTGAATAGTCTGTTTCAAAAATATCGGGGGAAAGTGTACACAAACCCTGATTTATAAGTTTTCTACTAACTTTTTTTTGGGACATCCGTTTGCGGTCGGTACGTTCGGGTCATGGGGCCCGAGTGCGCTTCTCCTTTTTAAAGAAATTGCTCGCCGATTGGTCGACACTTAACGTGACCAGAGGGCTGGCTCGTTCTTTGGCCAAATAATTAGCATGCCACACAACGTGGCTATGCTGCCAGTCTTCCGGGTGACAGCGATGCGGACGATTACTTCGACGCTTGTGTCCTTTTGTTTATGTGTCTATTTGTACAGGTAGTCATTTAATTTAGTATAACTAGTGTAAATAGTTATGTTTCAAGAATAATAGGTAAATAAACAGATTAGTCATTTATTTGCGTACCTACTGCAAGACATCATTATAAATATATCCGACACCGTAACTTCTTGCGGCAGCTACAATAGATACAAGATTACATCAACAAATAGCTTCTAATCCAACGTAATCCTCATGTTTGTGAGTACGTAGTACCTGCATTGTGCGAGTAGCGCGTCGGCGACAGAGTGTCTCGCACCGCGCGGCGGTGTCCGCTATGGCGACGGAAGGGTTACCGTTTCTTTGGGCTATTGTAGTGGTGTTTACACACTAAGTGATACGTTTCGCACTTTCTTTGGAAGGATTATCCTCAATTCATTATAAATGCGGAACTGAGTCTGTCCGTTTTATGCGTTCATGACGACGTTTAAATTTTGACAAAAGAGGGTCACTGGAGGAGAAGTATCATGAATAGATGAATTTGATGATAGCTAACGGACGTTTATCTCAAAGGAATAACTCCTTTATATATTCAAAGATTCTTGAAAACTGGCTTGTATTGTTTCGTCTGCGAATACCTACCTAATAGCATAATTTCACCTCCAGTGTTCCCAAAATAGCCGAAGTCTCTACAAACATTCATGCGACAGTGTTTAGGTAACTACTTAACATTACAAAGTTACGAGTACCTACAACCAAAAAAAAATTGTAAACGAAAGTATCGCTTTTTTTATAAATCAAGTTCCTGCATTTCTTCCGCAAGATTCCAATGAAAGTGACACAAACACTTCATACAAAAGCTCGGCCTACACTATGGCGATACTTCCGTCGGAAGGCGAGCGACACAACACGAGGGATTACCGAGGATTAGCAGACGTTTAGCGTAATAGTTTAATTGTGGGCGGTACGGGTTTGACCGGGTGTTATTGTTGTTGTGTATATTTGTGGGCAGAAAAGAAGACATTTCGATGCGTTGTTGCCAGTGTAAAAAATGCCTGCTGATTAAATTAAAGAAATTTATTTAACTGTAGGCGGTGGTTTGTTTATAAATTATTTACAGCTTTAATACATACTGAGCGGGTTTTATTAAGTAACTTTTATTGTACAGTAAAATGCAACAGTTTAATGAATCTCTGCTGTTTCATTCGAAAGTGACAGTGAAGAGCAGATTTTTTAATAATAAACGAATGTTTTGTGTTGAATTTTGTTGTTACATTTGGCGCGTTGATGTCAATTACGCTGTGCTGTACTCTCTTACATACTGCTACGGCTACGACTCGTAGCGCCTGGTGCTACGAAGCGTAGCAGACCAAGCTACGAGACGACGACCTAGATATTTTCGAGGTTACAATATGACTGAAAAAGTAGTAGTGGTTTAAATATTTCAATGTTTTTTAGGACCAACGACTCGTGAGCACAATACAATATACATATTGATAGTCCTGTGTATTAAAATACCCTTTCACTAAACAATTATAGTAAAGAGACCTATTCAAATAAAACTGAGATCTCAAAAGTGCACTTATCGATGAAGCGGCACAGATTTATATAAAATTATGTCGCAATTTCAACGTATTTTCCTCACCCACTTTATTGAGCCACATTTATAATTTCAATAAAGACATTTTGGAAACCGTCTTTAGTCCTTCGTAACAAAGACTCCATGTCTTTAATAAAATATAAATATTATATTATAAGCCGTGGCTAACCCCTCGCCACTCGACGGCGCGACAATCTCGTCAATTTCGTCAGATGGCGGCAATTCTCGTCGCTTTCAATCACGAGAACCGGTCAAGTGTGAACGGGACGTAATTTTGACAGACAGACGTTAGCAATGATAGTAATTGTGATATTATCATAAGATTTTTGCACAGGTTTTATTGTGGTAGTCATTTCATATTTTTAAGGGTTTATGGTAGACTTGTTTGTGCAAATTTAACTTATTTTTTGAACGTATATCGAAGATTACCGTCTGTGGTGCGGCTTGCAAGCAATTATTACAGTGGAGATATTTTATAACTCCATTGAAGTTACAGCTTTTATATATATTGACAGAAAGGGACAAAACAGTTCAATAGCTGAAATAGGTTTATAAAGCGAATGGCTTTAATAATAAGACGGTTAGAGTTTAGATAGGTGCCAGCTCCGGACATTTTAATTGTTTGACTGATTAAAAGCAGTCAACTGTAGGTAGGCAGGTATATAGGTAAGCATCATTATTCAAGAAGCTTTTACAATTCTTTAATTTCACGTGAGTATTTACACTTCTAAATAACTTGTTTTAGTTAAAACTGTTCAGCAGACAAATATGAAGCTAGCGCCAAGAAATAACTGTTTGTAGCTTATGTCACTCAGTCTTTTAAGTAACATTTGCACCTAATCGAGCTTACCGAAAAGTAAACACTTTATTAACACGAAAATAAGCAATTTCCGCACAATCATAGCATTTCAATCATTATTATCAACCGCGTCACGCCATCCAATCCACACCCCATAACAGTGCCATAAACAGACCGACAGAAGCAAACCTCCGACACACCCCACACTCACCACAAATTGTTTGACGACAACCAATCACGAGAGCTCCAAATAAACTGGTCGAGCCTAATGACTTCTGTCGAATAGAAATATCATAGAATTGAGAGCGAGACAGACGTATAAGTCAGCGTGCGTCAGAGAGTGATGGAAGTAGCGATTAAACGCATTTAGGGATTAGAGGTGACGCATGTCGGGAACAGTGATGCTTTGATTCGGGTTTGATTCCCGGCAAATGGGACGGTAATGAGTTGTTTATTTGACAGATGTCAGAGAGAGTGACGTTGAAGTTAGGAGATTTAGATTAAGTGGCGGTTGTATAATGTCGTGGTTGGGAAGATAATTGAGATGTTTGTGCTTGAGATGTCTGAGTGTCACGATCATGGGTAGGTTCCATCCTGGGTCATCTATTTACCTGCTTTACCCCTGTTTGCAAAGGAATAAAGTCATTTGATTTGGTTTTGGTAGGTTCATCTTGTTATTGCTCCTAACGACATGTCCTGCTAGATGATATTTATTAAGAAATACCTTTTTACGAATAAGTTGTTTGTTATATATATTTATCTACTTTACTGTGTATACTTAAATTTTCTTTTTTCTAAACTGCAACCCTATTACTTGATGAGTGTAATTATTCAATTAATGTTTTTTTTTTATGTCACAACACTTTAGATTTAATATTTGACAGTGTTTGTTACAATGCTTGGTTTAATTTCTATCATTTAAACCAACCTGTTATCTTACTTAGATGCAGTCCACGATTCTGAAACCACCTGAGTAGAAATATTTCGTCGGTTATTTAAGATAGCACTTCGCACGCGACTTCGTCCGCGTAGATTTCATATTATCTATAAATAAAATGTCGGCTTCTAATGGTAAAACAATTTTTCAAATCGGTCCAGTACTTTCGGAGCCTATTCAATACAAACAAACAATCAAATGTTTCCTCTTTATAATAGAAAATAGAAAATACTGCTGTTTGCATACGTTTGAACGCGTAGATATTGTTTTTCTCCCGTAGTTTTTTTTTTTAACCCACGAAAAATGTATTCTCTAGGTGGTCTAGAAAAGTGCTGAATTTATGTTTAGAGATTGCGCGTAAATGTGGAATACCACCCTGTTTTGTCCAAATTGTGAAATCTCTCTTACGGAAAACAGACATTTAAAGAAGTAGCTGAACATATGACAATTACTACAATAGCAGGCTACAGATCAAAAGTAGCGCCACTTTTAACATGATTATGTTCTTCTTTCTTTAAATCAATTACTTAGTTAACCTTTTACGTAACAAAACGGGCCATCCGCAACTTCCACCATCCATTCAACTTTAATAACTACCTCCCTAAACCTAGATCCCAACTTCCCTCACCACCTCTCTCAAGTGATCTGTGCCTAATCAGTGTATTATCTAAAGAGCTACCGACTATACCCTACCTACCTATCATATCTGATGCGATCCCGACAAACGATAACCAACACGTCCACGAAGTGTCATTATGATATTGACACTGATATCACACAAAGGGATGGTGGTATCTGATGAGATGGTGATATCTTTGTGTGATGTAGAATGAAGATTAGGGGTTATTACCGATTATCTCTTTTCGTATAGTCAGCAAGGGCTGAAGAGATAACTGTTATCGAAGTGTGCTTAGAGTAGGCGGAAGCTAGAATCTACTTTGTTAAAAATCTACTACTAATAACTCAAAAACTTTATACTCAATCAGATTCTTGTATGGTTAACAGATTGAATAAAACTTCTGGTAAAGTAGAATGGAAACAATATACTTTTGAAGACTCTTTACGCAGCATTTCCGATCAATCATGATTGTAGAAACTAATGTTATACCTATACCAGTAACAACTATTGTAATTTCCAAATTCAAACATATTTCTTAACATCAAGTACCTACGTCACTACACTCAACCCCAGGCGAACTTAAAACAACAATAACTTTAATTCATTATTTTGAGCGGCACGCACTTAGTCGACAATGTACCGGCAGTACGTAATACGACAATCAACACAAGTTCTTACTTCAAGTGCTGAACATAACAATGGTCTGAGTTAGGGCGCACTAAAACAATGCTTCGCGAGTTGTGCGCTCAAAACAATATGCTACGTGATGTATTGTTGGCTAAACATCTCGTTAGAAACGGTAAAAACAGTTGATAAATTTAGTAGTAAGGATTTATTTGAATTGATTTTTGAATCAGTAAGTTGGCCCGTACCTTTTATGTAGCATAAAGTATAATAAATCAAAGAGACTGCGACCTCTGAGTTTGTTTCGGCCTTTCTTCTCAGAGTAGTCAGATAGGAAACGCCGACCTCATCTAGTTAAAAAAATATCTGATTGACGTGTCATATTTTTTTTCAAAATCATTTATCATTTAACAAAGTTCATGAACTATTTAAACAGGTTTACTTTGTCCGCTAAACGGGCATGACATCTCATGGTTACAGTGTTCTATAACCCTAGGGAAATTATAAATTTCAGGTGGCATATAAAAATTGTAATATTAGAAATGAACAAAAATGTTTATACTTAATTAAAACGGTACCAACACCAATTACATTATCTAATGTTAACATTAAAAAAGTTACCTAATTATTGATGAAAATTATGTTGTATATAATAAAGAGTTTAAAAATTACCCCTAACGAAACCAAAGAGAGTTACTTGTTCTCACCGGTATTATTAACATTATTTCGAACTGGACCATTCCTGGGAACCTTCCTAATATTGAAGGTCAAAATTCCAACGTTTTTACTCCTGCGATCCGGGTACCGGCGTTGCATGCACCCATGAGCACAATGTTTTGCGCACTACCGTAAAGCGATGTAAGCGTTTGTGCCTTGTTAAGGCTCGCACCGCAAGGGCTGGTTTTAGGAGGCGCAGGAAGAGAAATAAAGCGACCAGTGAGTTATTATAATGGTGGGTGGCCCATCCCGTTTTGACTACCTACTGAGTTTATGCCACAGAACAATAAAACATTATATTATCATGTCCAGTATCGTTTGATTATTATATTTTAATCCTCATCAAAAACCTACATTCAAAAATGCAATTCCTTCAAATCTAACCCGCTTCCGCCGGCAATTAATTCTTTAAACAAACCCTCCGCGGCGGGGGTCCCTGCGACCATCAATTACTGGGGGTATTGGCGACCACACGAGCATATTCCGCGGGTTAGTCGTGCGAGCGAACTATTGTCCCAGTAATTGCCGCGATATAAGTGACATAACCCTCCCACGCTATTTTGTTTTATGAAAGACCCTTGTTTTTTTATTTGTTTGATGGATTGGTTCTGAGTTTTTTCTTGTTTGTATTATTAGGAAGATTTGAAATGTTTATTTTCAAACATATTGGTATAGAATTATGGAAATAGTATACCCACAGTAAGTACCTACTTCAAATAATAAAAAACCGCGACATACCATAAAAAATCTGAATGGCAATAGGGTGATATGATAAGTTATTCTAATTAAGAATTAAAAGGAAAAATAAAAGCAAATATCTTTAAAAACATTACCATACCTCGCAGATCTTAGCTGTTCTTGAAAGACTTGACTGACTTAAGATTCTTAAATACAAAAACGATAATTTCATCATCATAAACATCGTAATAAAAACTGAAGAACATTCAACAATTCCTTCAGACAGCGAAATAAAACATTAATCTGAAAAAAACTCAGAAGCACCTTTCCAATTTTGCGATTCAAAAGCACTCATAATAAAAATAATTTCTATCGTTGCCGAGTCGTCTGTTTGCGGCCGATTCTAGCACAATGCCACAGGTTTGTGGATGAATAAGGGCGGCGTCTGACGCAGCTACTGTGCGCCACGACGCCCCAACGCGACGCTTTCCAATTTACTTAAAACAAGCACAATAGTAGACCGCGCTTTGTTGCGACCGCGACACGGAACGACACGACGCCACACGGCGCGGGCGGGTTGCCACACCCATGTTTAGATGTTTGAAAGCGACAATCAGGGTCGATTTGTAGAATTAACGGCTGGGAGTATTGCTTCCATTTATGTGATTACGATTCCAAATAAAACTGCAGTTAAATTTTGAACTACCTTAAGTAAACCTGCGTTTTGTTTATCAGGTTCAAATACGGCTCACGGTTTTTTGTGCCACGCGGCTAAGGGTTCGACGGCCAAACGAACGTCAGGCCAAGGGTTTGCCATTTCTGCTAATGATTTTAAACTTTAACAGCATTTCTTTTGTTACAGATTTAACACAACTCCACTCAAGACCCAAAGATGCAGCCGTTCCAATCAACAGCTCGGCCTGAGGGTCCCCGGGAGTCTTCCCCCGAGCGAGCCAAATCCCCTGACACCCCTACAGCACCAGTCCTCAACTTCTCCATCGCACGGCTCATGGAACCTGACAGGAAGAAGTCAGTGTCTCCTGAACTACCACCGCCGCCAGGTTTCCTGTCCTACGGAGCACAGCTTTTAGATTCAGCGTTTAAACAGTACATCCCAGCGGCGAGAAGACAGCTCGTTTCACACTATCCTCTGCTATACTATGGCCCCGATCTCGTGTCGCTGACGTATGCTCATCAGCTACAATTACCCCGGCCTCCACCACAGACGTCTCCCGTCCAACGTCCGCCAAGTCCTCGACCACCAGCAGCAGACCATGCCGTCTCATCCACGACAGGACCCACGCCTTCCCCGGCCAAGAACAAGAGCTTCGCTTGCGGCGACTGCGGCAAGGTCTTCAACGCTCACTACAATCTCACCAGACACATGCCAGTCCACACTGGCGCCAGGCCCTTCGTCTGCAAGATATGCGGCAAAGGATTCCGACAGGCATCCACGTTATGTCGACACAAGATCATACACACTTCTGAAAAACCTCACAAATGTCTAACATGCGGAAAAGCTTTCAACAGATCTTCGACTCTAAACACGCATGCTAGGATTCATGCCGGCTACAAGCCTTTCGTCTGCGAGTTTTGTGGTAAAGGGTTCCATCAGAAAGGCAACTATAAGAACCACAGACTGACCCACAGCGGAGAGAAGGCGTATAAGTGTAGCATCTGCAACAAAGCTTTCCACCAGATCTACAACCTGACCTTCCACATGCACACACACAACGAGAGGAAACCTTTCACCTGCAGTATATGTGCTAAAGGATTCTGCAGGAATTTTGATCTCAAGAAGCATACTAGGAAACTACACCTTGGTGCTGGAAGTTCCAACAATGGAGACTCGTCTTTGGACACACAGGATGAATCCACGCAAGAAGCGACAACCAGTCCTGTAGAAGACGCAAGTAGGGTGGCTTTCAGGCCATTCCTGGGCTCCTCATACCCTCGGATCCTGGATCCTTCGCGGATGACTGCGCCCAACACTTTCTTCTCAAAATTATTGTGACCCGGGGCTGGCTACTTCAACGGTTACGGAGACAACAAGGAGTGAATTGATGAAGGATTTGATGATAGAACAGAACTGTAACTTTGTGATTATTTCTGAAGGAATATAGTTAGTTCTCAGAGTTAAATCGATCAGTTTTCTGGTTATATTCATGTTAAGCCGTCCTTTGATTTATGTGTCGCTGTTTTGACATTCATAGATGAGTGCTTTAGGCTTTGAATATAAATGTTTACATAATATTTGTCAAATTGTCATCATCGTCTTTCGAAGTATTCAGTGAAACTTAATAGAATAAGAAAGTAATGTAGAACATCTGGAATTAAATGTACCTACCTACGTAACAATAATAATATAGAATGGCGCTGTAAATAATCATATTGTACATAATTTATTAGGTGTAAGTAGTTTATGTAAGAAAAGATATGTGTCTGCTATTAGATTTCGTTTGGAATTCAGATTTTGGTTAAGATGTCTTGTTCTTCTATAAAAACTTAAAGCACAATCGTGAAATACAGTAATCGCTGAGAATTACATATAAATCTTGTAAGTTCTCGCACTAGAGGACCATTATTTACCTACGAATTAATCTTGGACGGATTAAGATGTCTGGTTTCACAAATTCGAAATCCGATATATGACTGGTTAAACCTTCTACACTCTAAATTTTGAACATCTTGTGTACTTACCGAATACCGTGTCACATTCGATTTAAACGTGTTTAAAACTTAAGAACTTTATTGAACGATTATTATTAATTCTTTACAATAAATGGAGTGATCATTAGCCTGTACGTATGTAATAGTATTATGATAGTAAAATAATAATAATTACCAAATGCAATATTGAGTGTAAATTAATAATTATATGCGCTGTGAAATCTACTAATCGTTTAATTGCACCCTCTACATCACTACTACGCGAAGCTGTACAATGTGGACTTCGAACATAGTTATTGAAAGCTTTTATTTATTGTTGAAACATGAATATCCATGAGCATTACTTTATAACTAACAAATAAAAAACAAAAGGCCATTTAGGCGTCGAAGTACTTGTCCGCATCGCTGTCATCCGGAAACGCGCCCAGAAGAATTGCAGTGTTAATTCTTTGGCCAAAGAACGACCCAGCCCTCTGGACACGTCATTTAAATGTCGTTTCTACAATGTAGGTACAATATGCCTACTATTAATTGTTCTTTCATATCAGGTGAGATATTTGCCATATCGAGAGAACATACTCAGTACCTACATCAGCTCGTAGCATGACCATACAGAAACGTAAGACAGGAAAGACAAAATTAAAAAAAAAAAACAATCAATTTACATACAGGTTTTTGGCATAAATTTCGCTTTTATAAGATTGCGTTGATCGTTTTTGAAGATAGAGAAGCCTTCAGACTATAGAAAGATGCGCGATGTCAAAACGTTTAGCATAAGATGACTATACTTATGTGACCTATGTCAATTCTAGCAACTAACTTTGCAGGCTCCTCCGAAGCATGGCGCTCGATTGTGAATAGCAACAACTTATTATTTAACTTCCTTAAGTTTTTTTTTTGTTGTTATTATTGTGAATGTTAAGACTAATAGGGTCATTGTTTTTTTAATTTTGTGTTTTTTTATTATCTCAGTTAGTTCTATTCTTAATCTTGGTCTGGCGGTTTGAGTAATTATGCGGCCTACCCAATGTCCTTTCTTTGGTATTGTTCGTCGAATCGCTGAGCTCCTTATGTTTTGAGTTGAGCTGCACGATTACTGACAAATGCGTGCACTGACTGGAATGTCTACTCAATCTGTGGTTCTTTCCTCAAAAGACCATTTCATTTCACATCAATCCACATGATCTGACCAAGATTATGTCTGGACTTTAGAAGAGGCTGTGACCTCTGAGTTTATAGGAAACGCCGACCTCATCTAGGTTAAAAAAATGTGTGACGTGTAAAAGTGTGACATACCTACTTACAGAAATAAAATCATACAATTATGTATGATTTTATTTCTGTAAGTAGGTGTGTGTGTAGTGTGTGTGTGTGTGTGTGTGGTGTAGTTAAATTATTAACTTGTTTATTTTTAGCCATTACGTTGGTCCCGTGTAGAGATCAAAGATGGACATTGTTCCTACATATGGAATCAAGATTCGCATAGCAAGAACGCTTCCAATTCTTGTTGGCTATGTACTCTGACAAAGAAAGCTGTTTATTACGGTTCTTAAAAACTATGAAAATAATACTCTAATTTATTTAGCAAACAGAAATGCGCCGCAGCTGCCGCTTCAAGGCGTGGGGTAGGCAGAGCTATAACAATGGAGTTCAATCATAATAAGTAAGTGAACAGTTAAGGCGGGTCAGTGTGTGCGCGCGTTCAGAACGCGCAAATTATAACCTTGAACTTTGAGTTGGCTATGGTGCTCAAACTTGTGTCGAGGTTCATTGAACACTGATTTAAGGACCAATCTATTTCTGAAAGTTTCTAATTGTAAAATCAGTGTTTTTAGAAAACAAAAGTTTTCCGTGTGCGTCAAGATTTTTAAAGTTGAAGTTTCCCAGAAAGTATTCTGGTCCGCCACCTGCTCCATGAGGGCCTGAGGCGGATTATGCAAAAAGTCTTGGACTATACCTAATGGACGCCACTGATAAAGAAGTAATTAGCTAGGTCTAGGCTGACTGACACTATTTTAATTGATATAATTGACTTGTACGACAGCGAGGGGAAAGTATCCTAACTGATGAGTTATATAGAAAAGAAGGCGCTCCGCATCCTGGGCATATTCCACTTCCAATCAAATGATGTCAGATAAAGATACAAAAAAATACGTACAAAAATATTTATTTAACTTGAAACATTGTGACATATATGAGTTGAGGCAGGCAACCCCATTGTGTAGAAGTACTTGTGTGTGTCGGAGCTGTCTCACTCTGTTAACTCTTAAAGAAAAAATAAATAAAATAACTATACAACAAAATCAAATAAATCATTACGACGTGTGCGTGTGTGTGTGTGTGTGCGTGAGTGTGTGAAAAGTTTATTTGTTTTTAGCTACTCACAATGTTTTCTGTTTCATCAAACGTAAGGTATCTCAACTATTCAGTTTTCGTTTTTTTACAATTGTCGGCATAGGTAACAACAGGGGATATATAAAATATATCTAATTTACGGTTTAGTTTATTATAGATGTAGGTGGATTGTGTAACGTATTGACGTCTAGCAAAAACGGGTCCTGGGCAGTGGGCCACTATATCTCTGCGCCTTCTGATCTTAGATGCTGAGTCAAAAGGAAGACACCTAAAGAACATAATGTTTTCTAATTGAGAGAAAGTTGCTAACTTCATAGAGTTCTGATATAAACGTATGAGATGTTTGTGTTTGTACGATAGTAGCTGTACGAGGAAGAAAAAAAAAGTTTGTGAACCGCAAACTAACGGGAATCAGCGCAAAGTCAACGCCACGTAACCCGAGCCTCTTGCAACTCATAATCGTGTGTTATTTAGTACTAAATAATAGTTGAAATAATATCGCGCTGCGCTTTTGTGCGCCGGCGCTTTGTCGCGGCCGGAAGTGACGTGGCGGGTGCGCGCGCAACGGTTCCGCGCCATATTGTTTCCGACACAATGGCAGCGAGCAGATTTTAATTAAAACGGTTGGCATTTGTGGTATTTACTATTGTTTTGAGCAAGTTGATTGCGGTACAGATTGTTGTGGGTTCTCTTAGAGAAAAGGGAGAAATGCGTGAGCTCGTGATGCACCCAGCGATTTGTGAGCGAGATTTGTGTTGAATAAAAAAGTTGGAGATTATTTCTTGTCAAGAAAGCTCTGATTACAGGATTTAATCTACCAGTTTCAATACGTTGGAATTTTGGGGGTGCTGATGGTCTACAGAATGAGACAACCAACTAAATTGAATGTGGTTGAACCACTAATTAATTAAAATACCTATAGTAATGCGCATTCGTGAAAACTACTTACGTACTTTAGCATAAACCGATGCATATAGTAGGAATATAAAGGAGTTTACTAACACGTAATGCATTATAAGAAAGCGGCAAATCTCCTGAGGAGCCCGAGTCTGCTTGCGCTCCACAAAGCCGAACATGCCGTGTTCACGTCACCCAGAAGACGAGGTACACGTCGAGGGTGCAGTTACTTACAGCATGTCGATGCTGTAAAAATCACACCTTGAAGACTTGCGTGGAGTGAGCTGTCAGTGTGATCCCATCTTGGTCAATCCCTAGCATCAGTGGCACTGACAGCTCACTCCACGCTCACTTCACCTAAGTTTTCACGGTAAAATGATTACAGAATAGCACTGCTGGAGTCGTACCGCAACGTCAACTTCAAGGCGTTCGTGATCCGCGTACCAATTTTTTTTCTGCCCGTCGACATGGCTTTTGGCCGCAGGACGTGGTGTTCTGTCCGCGGACAAGTACCACAGGACAGCACAAGAACAAGCTAGTGAAGTGCTACTAACATAGTTTTAAGCTATATTTATTAACACAAGTTTTGTATTTGTTAGTTTACAAGGTACATGTCTATGGGTCATTGTAACCTGAAATAAATGTTTTATTTATTATATGTAAGCATACATACAATTCACCTCCGGGGGCAAAGGAAAGAATATAATAATATTGAAAATAAATAATGGAAAAAAAACGAAGACTCAAGCATCTTCTCGCTATTGCTATCTGAAACATTCAGGTTTTTTTTTGTTTTGTTAGATTGGCACAACTGTTTTCCATTTGGTAGCGGAGTTTGAGTTGCATCTGTTAAATAGATTAAATACATTTTGTTTTTGTTAGATCATATCTCCAGTGTGTATTGCGAATTTCATAATGGACAAAAACATCGAACGAAGAGCTTGTCTTAAATTATGCATCGCCATTGGAATTTCGAGTTCGGAGGCTTACAGTGAATCGACTTTAACAAAACTGCGTACTTATGAGTGGTGTGATGGAATATTTGCATCTTCTGGTACGCCATCAACGTCTTCAACTGAAGTTCACGTCGCAAAAGTGAAGGAAATAGTGACTGAAAATCCTCATTCAGGTTTGAGAGATAACCGCTGAACTTTCTGTGTCTCACGAGTCGATCTGTACCATTTTAAATAATCATTTTAAATAATCGCTTGGATATGAAACATGTCGCCGCTCGGCTAGTCCGAAAAGAGCTGAACTTTCTCCAAAAACTCAATCGCATAAGAATCGCTGAGCACATCGCTAGAACGAGTCAATTCCGACCCAACATTCATGAAACGCATTTGATGCCGAGACGAGGGTTTAAAAGTTTGACATACAAACTAGTCAACAAGCTTCGGCGTGGCACCTTCCAACTGAACCGAAACCGATAAATCACGCCAAAGTCGATCAAAATTCAAAGTCACAGTCAACATGTGACCGTTTTCTTTGACTATCGCGTGTTGTGCACTCGGAATTCTTGCCGGAAGGTCATTCCGGCATCGGTAGATAAAGAATATTGTTTCAGCGTTATGTGGCGTTTAAGAGAGCAAATTCGACGATTAAGGCCAGATTTGTGGAAAGGAAATTCTTGGATTTTGCATCACTATAATGTGCCGCACATGGGTATCATTGTGAACGAATTTTTGGACAAAACCTCAACAAATACCATCGAGCAAGCACCTTATTCACCAGATATGTCTCCAGCCGACTTCTTTATTTTTCCTAAACTCAAATGACCACTTCGTGGCACCCATTTTCATTCGGTAGAAGACATAAAGGAGAATTCGCGGCGGGAACTGAACTCAATTCCGGAAAAAGCGTTTAAAAATGTTTTCATGATTGGATTATTAGTTGGCGTAGGTATATCGTTCTTGAAGGAGCATACAAATTTGGATGAATAACTAACATTTTCTATATTATTGATCTTTTCTCGGTACTATTTTGACAGCGTATAGTACATCTACATTTCGGCAGTTATGTTTAACTCTCACGATATCACCGTTATGAAAACTCTTATTTTTAAGGAAAAACATCCTTTTCCCACGGACAACATCTCAATGTTGACGACAGCTAATATCCCGACTTTTCGGAATCACCCGAACTTCCTGAATACCGCGATGTCACGGTGCGTGACAGACGCAAGTGACAGCGTGCCTTGTTAGCGGGACTGCGGCACGGCGGGGTAGCAACCAACACGCCACAGTAGATAGATATGTACCGAAGGACCACTCCTTACAAAGCGTGATTTTTCCTCTTCTATATTAGTAAGAGATTAGCCGGTGCAGGCAGGCTTGAAAGCGGGTCTGGCTGCCCAAAGTCTATCAGAAGTATGTGCTTACATATACAGGTTGTCCCGTATGTCGACGTCAAGCCGAAGTCGGGTGCAAGGTCAGGTCAAAATAATTTTAAATCATTAATTTACAGAAGGTACCTTCCAAATACGAGTAATTAACAGAAAAAAAGGTAAAATTTCACTGGCAGTAGATTTTCTCTTTTTTTTTATAAATGCCCGTAATTTGAAAAATACATATAAAAGATTTTTTTAAATATGTTTCTGCTAACTATCATAACTTGACCATCACCCGATTCTGACTGACGTCGACTTACGGGACATCCTGTACTTAAAAAAAAAAACTTCATGTTTTTCCTATAATATCTCATACTTGAATTAAACTGCTTAACAGAGCTAGAGGTAACCCCAGAAAGTTATTAACTGTACTTGTGTTGGCGCTGCCTCCCTACTTCCCATATTCCATATTCTTCCATTCCCCGTGTGTTTATAATTTTTTTATATACCTATATTACATGGCATATATCTATAAAAGACATATAGGTACATATATAGATAATATGATAAAATATCTAGCGGATGGTATGAGAACCTTTCAACTTCCTAGCTGTCATGCGTCAAGTTTCTTGATGCATGATTGGATCTGTTTTGCAATTAGTAGGTACCTACTCTAGACAACTTACTAAAAGTATTTTATGTTCTGTGTTAGTTCCGCATTCCGTAGAACAGTGTGCCTTTTGAACTTCTCTTCCTTGTGCCCGCACTATGCGAAAGCGGAGCCTAGCGAAAACCACGACACGCAGTCAATTTGAAGAGGTTTCGATAATAATTGTGTCATCAGCAGAGTTCCTAGTTCGAGGGTGAAGCTCCAATATCGATACTGAAGATTTGTATGTAACTAGTGGATATGATAGTAGTTAAAAGAAAATGGTAATTATGTAATATAGGTGCCTAGGCGAAAATCACGTCATTTTGATTTCCAATTCGAGAATATTCTGTCTAGATACCGCAGATGTATTGAATTCTCTTAGTATTAACGTAAACGCATTGACTGTTGTTGATCACGGAACTCACCAAAGAAAAATGGCGAAAAAAAAAATTTTGAGAGTTCAAAATATTTTCCAATGTTGAGAACACATACACAGGGTAGATTGATATACTCGTACTTTATCATATTTTTAAACCCCGCATAGTTAAAATATTGAAATGATAATATCAGTTTTTCGTTTTATCTCGTTGCCCATTTTGTATTTATAAAAAAAAGTGACAACTGACAACGGATAGCTATCAAACTGACAGATAAAATACGGATGTGAATCGTTGTTTACAGTTGCGTTAAGAGTTGAAAAAGTATATTGATTAATCATTATTAGTGAAATTTTCCATAAAACGATGTGTGGATTGCGTGAAAGACGATAGGGCGTTTATATAAATAAATAAATACCCCTAAAGGATGGTCTTAGACTGACAGCCGCTGTTTCGTTCCTCTGACTCAATAACGGCCTATGAAGTTTAAGCCATTTTTTAATGAAGATAAAGCATGTAGTTAACCCCTTCTGGACCGATGTGAATTGTCACGTCATTTGGTTTGATATGTAGGTGGCCGAGTCAAATCTTTAGTGCCCGTTTTGGCGCGATGTCGTTTAAGCATGACGACATTCGTTTGTGTGAGTGCACGTTGGCCTGACACTTGTCGTGTTGACAGATTATCGCGAGCCGTTTGTCCTGACTTGAGCTTTTTCTTGTAAGTTTCGTCTCTTCACTTTTTAATGCCATCCGATCCTGTTTTATGTAAGGATCAAAGAACTCTATAGGACCAACTGAGGTTTGAGTACTAGAAAAGTTAGAAATCGCGAAATACTTTTCCATACATCTTTCATTAACGACCCGGCAATATAAGGATGATGAGTCCTTATTATAGTACTTACTGCAGCATGACCTCTGCGGTTACAACCTTTTTTTTTTTGTTCACATAACTGGTCATCAATTTTTAATCACAAAAAAAAATAAGCAGCTCACTTGATTATTAACACATAACATCACGCCTTGTTTCCCCGAAGGGCTGGGCAGAGGTGTACCTATAGTACACCCACATTTCGCCAGTTGTGTTTAAGTCCCATGTAATAGGGGGCGAGCCTACTGCCACCTACCGGGCACAAATCCAGACTTCGGGCTGCTACTGAGAAATTCCAGATAGAAAAACCCAATAGCACGTTGCCCGACCTAGGAATCGAACCCAGGACCTCATGCTCATCATATGTATTAAATCCAATCGATTTCTATAAATTTTCGACCCTTTAATTTTAAATTGAACCATGTAAATTTTATTGGCTTGCGAGCTCTTGGGTCGTTTCTGCCAGCCGCATAGAACCTTGGAGTTCGAGACCTGCAAGTGCGTCTTGGCCCGCGACACACGATCGTCGTATCACCCGCGAGTCCGTCGAGGCGTTCTACGCTTTGAGGCTGCAGTTCATCAGTATCAACTATATGGTAGTAGCATTAGTACCACCAGTGTTAATATTTTAATACTAGTTGATTTTTAAATCATATCATTTGAAAGTTTACGTAATTTAGTGAGCACGAACCTACAACCAATTGCAATCGATTCCCTAGTTGGAAAACTAAATGAGGGAACAAAGGTTTACCATCGGATGTTCCTTAAGTTCCTTTTCATTACGTGTTCCGCAACTGTTTTAATTTTAACTTTATTTTTACTTGTTAAAGAGGTAAATTTGAATTTTTAATTCGCTACAAAACGATTTTTAACGATTTCCTATATCGATATCTGATAATTATTAATTTAAAAATAATAATTCAACAACAAATTCTTTCAACCCCTAAACAGATAAAAATTATACAAACACAATTTAAATTGCCAAACATCATATCAAATCCCTGTATCTGCTCCAGCGACCCTTCATAAAGGATCGCGAGACATCCACAGATTGTCTAAACAACATCCCACCAATCAAACTACAAGCCTGATTCGAGCCGACGCGACGGTGAGCACGGGGCCTACGGGGCTATATTGCCCGTCGGGGCTGCGGGGCTCTTATGACGAGCATATTGCGCGATTTTTTGTTGCCCCACGCGGGCTCGAACAATGAAAACGAATCTGCGAACTCTTGACGTTGCCGCGGGCTGGGCATAGATTATTGCGCAGAACGGACACCTACAGCGAGAATACACGGGTTAAAATGAAATGAAAATTGAAAGTTTAAAAGGCACATAAAATGTGTAATGTTAAGTCGATCAAGAATTAAGTAAGTTGGTAGTTAAAATGAGTCGTAGCCCTTCGGGGATTACAGGCGAGATAAACGATAGTAAGTGATGTTTACTACTGTAAGTATTAGGTTATTAAATACAATCACTCTTACATAAACTTACAAGAGATCGGATATTCGGATGCATATTTAGCTAGAGTTTTTTTTTTTTTGGAAGCGCCTTCTTAATTTATTTGTTTGTAAAAAAACCGGGGTGCTAGGAACACAATGAATAACTAGTAGGGTGTATAGTACCGAAGCGAATAAAAAAAAAAACCCGGGACTCTTTAAAATATTAGGTGGATAGATATGCATCCGATTCTATAGTCAGAAAAAAATAAACACATAAGTTGTTGATTCCGGAACCGCAGGATTTTTTTGATACCAATTCGTATTCCGTATTGCGTATAAAAAAAGACAAAGCGTATTAGCCAACATCTCAATTTTATGTTATTATGTATCCGAATATCCGATATCTAGTAATTACTTACTTAAATAATAATTTTCAAATTAGGTAGAAAAGTTCGGTGTTTCCTACACCTACAACCACTGAGAAGAAACACCGAAACACACTCGGAGGTCACAGTCTCTTTTAAAGGCTTGGATGTAATGTGTTGTTTGATTATTATGTAATGAGATCATAATTCCAGTCTTGAACTTTCCTAATGCAGAAAACGGTCATGAAAAGTGGTCGTCATTGGGCGATTTCGGAGGTTACAGTTTAAAGTGCTTTTCGTTACAGTATTTCAAGATCAAAATTAGATTAACACACACCTAAGTACCTAAGTACCTAGTAATCACATAGCAACATATGATAATAATGCAACAACTCTTCTCTCTTTTCTTGTTAATATTGCATAATAAGCATAATCAGCCTATAACGTTCCCACTGCTGGGACACAGGCCTCCTCTCTATGAGAGGTAGTGAGCCGTAATCCACCACGCGGGCTCAGTGCGGGTTGGTAGATGTCACATGTCTTCGAATTTTTGGTTCTAGGACATGCCGGTTTCCTCACGATGTTTTCCTTCACCGTTTTGAGAGCAGTGGTGATTAAATTATTTACACAAAGTAAAGCGCCTGCTTGGGTTCGAACTCACGACCTACAACTCGTAAGTCGGGACCGTTACCACTGGGCCACCACTGCTCCCGTTAATTGCCGCTGCTGTTAATATTGATTGACGTTCAAAAGTGCCTCATAACTTTACCTACTTCAAATAAATGATTTGATTTTGATTTTCTCTCCTGTCTAAGAAATAGAGTGAGGTACTTTTCTACTCTACTGTAAGACTGTCGCATCTCCAAGACTTACTCTATGCCCCTGATTACGACTTCCCCGAGCACTCATATTGTTTATGATTTGCTCACTGGAGTGCAGTTAACATAAAGTTTATTGCTGCTGTTGGTTCATTAACTAATGTTTATTGTTTATTAACTGTTACTGTTAGGGTCGAAGTTAATACAAATGAGTATGAAGCGGGCCAACTTAGTTCTTAAGGTCAGGGGGGCTTAATGTTGTGAGAACTTCATTGGGAGATTAAAATGAGTTGAGTGGTTGTTGCATATCAAAGTGCAATAATTAATCTAAGTAGGGAATTTAACTTGAGATCTCGCGAGCTATGTCTGGTGTCGAGATTCGCCATTCGAGATCTCGCCGGGAAATCAGGTGAGATCTATGCATTAGATAGAATCTCGAAAAAATTAACGAATTGAGTTAAAATACAATCCTTGCCCAATATCTTCAATTCAATCTTTCGCTTTACATCTTGCAAGAATAAGAATACCTACATAAGAAAGTGAAACTAGGTTTGTTGTCATGAATTTTATTACCAACCATAGAGTATCATTGAGCTATGCAAAATAATCCCTACTTACACAACGCCCCATCAGCGCAACATTCGTGAAATCGTGTCAATTGTTTACTTACACATTCACTACCGTCACTCCCTCTCATTCACATCTCTATTTACGTCCAATAAACACGTCTAAAGACATCACGGACTCATCCACCCACATCCAAACATCCACACGATCCTGTTATCATCCATCGACACATCCACGTAATAGGCTTAGCGACCTCCGTCGTATTGTGCGTTGTACAAAACGCAGGATTACATCCATTGTGACATTTTACTCAGAAAACGCGTATTTTGTACAATTTTGAGGAGATTAGTGGACGTATTCTGTAATATTAGGATTTATTGATGTTTATTTTTTCTGTCATGTTCAGAAGAGTTTATTTCCGATGATTATGAATGTAGTTTTGTACAATTAAAGAGGACAGGTGATGGCGCGGAATATGGAACTTGTGTCATGTATCAAAGGACCCTGTAGTGCCTATCGTAGGTAATTCTATTCCAGGTACATCGTCTTCACATATATAATTATAATTGATGTGTACAAAATATTGTAAAACATTTTAAAAAGTACAAAACTAAGTATGGACTTTATTGTCCATTGCTCTCTATACAAAACACCTTTTGGAAAGGAATCTAGAATCAATTCTATTTTCTTGTTAACCGACTCCAAAAACCTTTGCATGCAAGTGTAGTTTTATTGCCTTGACTCTAAGGATTTGACCAATTTCGATCGGCTGTAATAGTTCCTAAACAATTATGTTTTAATTTAAGTAGGTCCTGCCTACATCCATGAGGCATTTTATGATAACAGTCAAGCTTGTTATAGTGTAGAGCTTTTTCTTTTTGTGTGTAACTGTGTGAATGAGACGCTTGTGTATATTAACCCATTATATACGAAAGTTATTAGTGTTTAGCAGATAGATACTTAACTAAGTACTTCAATAATTCAATAGTTTAAATAGTTATTTTCCCAATATTTTGGACCTAAAACATCTGAAATCACAGAAAATACGGCCTACCTCAATTAGGTAATAAACAATTCCAGAATAGGTTCGTTCTCTACCAAACAAGAGTTTTAGGTGTACAAACCAACATGTGCACGGTTTCGCATGATATCAGCAACGAAAAGAAAATTATTTTATTTTAGATCTGTAGTGTTACTGATCCAGTTGGGATGGAACTTTATTGTGGGTTTTTTGTATTTATTTACCGGTGTGTTTTCCTTTTTGGAGAAAACTGTTTGTTATTTCTGAACAAACTACTTAAAAGGATTAACTTGTAAGGGCTGATTTCACCAATAAAACTGACGATAAGCACATATATTAGGTAAGTATGTTTAAGAGCTGTCAGTGTCATTATTTTCTGTGGAATATTCACACTGACAGATCTTGAACGCGTTTTATAAGTGCTGATCGCGTTCAGTTTCATTGGTGAAATTCGCCCATAATTATGATTCAGCTGTATATTGTGAAAATCTGGGAGTTTTTACAAGAATATATTTGTTTTACGTTTTCCATCTTATATCGTCATATGCTGCTTGAACTTCAAATTATTGAAACCCTCTCAAGATTACTTTATTATGTTATATTTATAGGGAGGGAACCCAAAGTTCACACATGCCTTTCAATTTAATTTACAAATTCAATCAAATAGGTATGAATTTATTGGAAATGGAAGGCACAAAAACTTTTCAACATCAGCTAAACCTTAGTTGTTGAAAATTTATTATTTTGTTAGTAATGGAGGACACTTCAATTCCACGAACGTATTTATTGCACAAATGATTATACATATTTCGCACAATATTGCTCCATAATAGCCCGGAGCAACATTTTGCCAGACAATAGCTCGTGCTTACGGAAGCATCTATCCTATCCCTACAGACGGAACTTTAATTCCGGATAAGTGAGGATTAAGATCCGTTTGCGGTCAAGCGTGGCTTAATGCCGGCATTACGGCGTGTTACCGCACGTCTGAAGCATTGTGTTGCTAATACCGGACAGTGTTTGTGGGTGTCGGCACAAATCTAACGATGACTCGGTGGAGGTGTTCGTCAAGTTAACAGTAAGGTTTTTTTCTTGTGTTGTTAAGGTGAATGTGAGGGAGGTTTGATTTATGTTTTCCGCAATTAATCTTCATGTTCTTCCCTCTCTAAGGCTTATCATCAGTTTGTGCGAGAACGTTGTAGGCTTTGTAGACCAGAGACTAGAGGTTCGTAGACTATTAACAATTTTGTTAAGTACCTGGTACTTGTTGACAGGCGTTCACTGCCTTTCCTACCTATTAACACGGTAATTTGAAAACATTTTAAAACCAATAATCGGCTTTTACAATGTTTTGCTTTTTTAAAAGAGTAACCATGGAGTTTCTTGCCGGCTCTTCTCCATAAGAAACGACCAATTGGAACCGTGCACCTAGAATCTGACGTTTCATAAGTGCCCATGTAGGTTTATGTGAAATAAAATATTTTGATTGATACGTTACAATTACAGCAGCAATACTAAGTTACGGTTCCTTGTTTTAATGGACCTCTTAACCTCCAGAATGAAATTGTATTTGAACGTTGTATCTTTATAAACCTCTGAATTGGAACACACATTGTGCATTAAAAAAATCGATGAGCGCAAGTCAGCTTTGGTGAACTAAACAAAATCACAACATCGACTCGTACAAACTGCCCCTTACCCGTAGAATAGATATTTAACACTAAACCGCCGACAAAGCTCGTAAAGACCGGATCCTTGTATTGTACAACACAGATACATTAATGTGTAGAGACGTATGGTTACGGATGTTTCATTGCACTGCGTCACAAAATAGTTCCGATCTGTTTTGTGCTTATTCACAAAAGGTGCACGGTGATGTACCCAGGTGATGTACCCATTTAAGGAGAAGAGATGTTGCCACGAGAGTAACTAGTTTCGTGGATTGTCTAGAACTTTATTATTACCTTTGCTTTAAAAAAAAAAAAATTACAGCAGTGGAGCTTTCTAAGACACCGCAAGTTTCACGTCTATTTCTGTGATGTTGTACAAGTGCCCATATTTCGCATCCATATGTTACACACGGTAAGATACAAATTTTAAAACTTTTCTATAATGGCAAAGCTCAGAATTTTCTCCACGGAAACAATCACAGAGGTAAACTCCAATAGGTCCATGATCCATGGAACGAAGTACGACAGGAATAATCTAATATGAAATGAACATATATGAGATAAAACAAAAGTAACTGACGTCTCGATCATAATTGAGCAAAACTGCAGGCAGTCTGGACACAGTGGTGAGAGAAAAACAGGAAAAACGGTGTAAACTAATAACGTATTGGTTTCCCAGAACTAGTAAACGGAAAAGAGGAAAACAACAAAGGAGATAGGATGACCTTTGGACGGAGTGGTTCGTGTCACTCCGTCCAAAGGTGATAACCGTATGAAAATCTGTTCGGTAAAGTTTTTGAGTGTATCGCGTTCACACAGACATACAGACGTGGCGGGTGGACTTTGTTTTACAATAATTCAAATTTTGCGCTCCTAAAAATATTACTGAACAGAAAAAAAATGTTACGTTATGATTTTGTGAACCTCAAATAATTATATTTTGAGGATAAAAAATTACTAAATAGACAAGTAACGGCAACAAACTCGGATGTAGCATAGCAATGCGCGATAGCGAGAACTTAATGCGATTGTTTCGATAGTTCAAACATCTCAATGGTTCTCGATTTTTAGACTTGGACTCGAGTTTGACTCGGTCTGTTATTGGCGACTGGCGCATAGCGCGTTCATTCGCGAGTTGTTCTTTGATGGTTTATCGCAAGTTCTTGACTTGCGTTGTGATTGAGAATCCAAACTAATTCATCGAATAATCGAAAACTAGCGGACAATTCCGTTGACTCGAAACAATCGAAAAACATCTCGATTGTTTTGTAGAATGGCGAGTCGATGGTTGACTCGATGGTTTATTTTAACGACTCCGACTCTCTCGATTGTTAAAACATCTCGGAATCGCCCATCGCTGATGTAGCACTCGCCGGCCGCTACCTCGGCATCGCTCGATTTGCTCGCTCGGCTCGCGCGCGTTTGGTCTCAGTACTTACCCATTTGGTCGGGGAACCCTGGCTTAGTTACTGCGACCAACTGCGAGATAGGACCAGAAAGATCAAAAGAGTCATTTATTTTAAAAAAATGTGCATAATTAGAAGCCCAAAAAAAACAGGTTTCATTATTTTGAAAAAGCGTGCATCGTTCGAAGGATTTTTTTTAGAGAATCGATCAAAAATCAAGCCTTCATTTAGTAACTCGATCGACAATTCGACACTGGAGTTCTTTGCGAAATATCGATTGTATACGATAAGTCTCGTTTCTCTATACGCCTACGCTTACTTTTGATAAAGGTTAAATTCCAGTTCAAGTACGATTCCACATTTCAATCAACTACCTACGATTCCAGATTTCAATCAACTACCTACGATTACAGATTTCAATTAAGTTTGTGTTTCGAAATTATGATCTTCAATAGTCGTTATAAAGTTACTTAGCTTACTCATTGAAACTAAACGCCACTAACACCCGATTAGCTTTGTTGCCCACTGATAGATTGCCAGCCCCTTTCCAAACAGCCATAATGTAACAAGCAACTGATCATAACTACCACTACATATTAGCTAAACGATTGGTGCACACAGCCGGCGGCAGCGCCACATATGCTCTGCCAACGCGACGGACGAATAATATATTATTTTATTTGCACTTCGCTCGAGATTTGTAAAAGCTTAAGTATTTATTGAAGTGTTATGTGCTGAAGTACAAAAAAATCATTGGTCTTTTAAAAAATTACGGGCTTTTATTTATACCAAAAAAAATGCGAAAATCTACTCCGGCTGTGACGGTCTTTTAACTCCTGTTGCTGCAAATTTTACTTTTTAAAATTTTCGTTTTTTTTTTAAGTTGTAAAAAATACTTTTTCATATAAAATCAAAATCAAAATCAAAATCAAAAGTCATTTATTCAAACTAGGCTGAGAGTCAGCACTTTTCGAACGTCAAAATTACATAAGACAGTCCCCCAAAACGCCCGCCCTTCACCACTTCCTAGTGCTTTAGCTGGGAAGAAGAAGTGGCGCAACAAACTCCCCAGCAGCACAGCTGTCTGTTTAGTTAGAAAACCATAGAATTATATAATTATAAGGTAATCAAAGAATAAAAACCGAATCACAAAAAAAAAACATATTAAATTATCTGCCATATTTAAGCTAGCCACGCCAATATACCCAAAACAGAAACCAATAAAAAAAACAATGAAAAAAACAACATAATTAATACAGAAATAAAAGCCTCCAGGCATAAGGGGCGTGACATCTTACATATGCATTATTGGATTATTTTTAAGTAAACACAAATGATAAACTAGGACCATCGAAGTAAAATAAGTTAACAGAACAATTACTTTAACAATATCAAAACCATATACAGCAAGACGACCAGTCACCACAAGCAGCACCCGTTCACGAGCATAACGCAAAGATCAGCCATTGCCCCCCTCGCCATATTTGAGGGAAGGAGGCAACCCGATCCCCGACGCTACCGCAAGCAGCGACATCTACGGGAGCATGACGAACTCGCTGCCGGTTGCTCAGGCAAGAATAATTTAAGATCAATTGTCGAGGTCGCTAGCTAACCACTTATTGCAATACAACTCATTGAAAAACATTGTAATGAGCGGATCATGTCAATAATAAATGAAGGTAACTTAAACTAATTGACTTATACAGTCAAATAAAATTAAAATAAATATACGAACTCGTATACCCTGTCAGTATGTAACCTAATTCTGGAGAAAGAACATAAACATTGTCTTGAGTTAATTACAGCGACCAGCTATTCCTATCGTTTAAGTAGTCGTTAATTGAATAATATGCCTTTGAGCAAAGGTTGGATTTTACTTGAGCTTTAAACGCATTAAAAGGCAAATCTAGCAAAGAAGAGGGTAGCTTGTTATAAAAGGTTATGCCTAGCCCAACAAATGAGTTATGAACCTTATGAAGCCGGTGAAAGGGAGCACGTAGTTTGTTCTTATTTCTAGTATTAACATTGTGAAAATCACTGTGTAGTGTATAAGTGTATATTTTGCCTAATGTATAAGATGTTGGCGAAGATGAATTGTGATGCTACCGTAAGAATACCAATATCTTTAAAAAAATCTCTAAGAGAAACTCTGGCTCCTAGTTGATAAATTGCTCGGACAGCTCGTTTTTGAAGGACGAATATATTTTGAATATCAGCAGCTTTGCCCCACAGCAGAATACCGTAGGACATAACGCTGTGGAAATAACTAAAATAGACTAACCGTGCTGTATCAACGTCAGTGTATTGTCTTACTTTCCTGACAGCGTAGGCGGCTGAACTGAGCCTCCCCGCTAGGCTTGATATATGTGGGCCCCACTGAAGTTTGGCATCTACTGTTATGCCCAAAAAAACTGCCGAGTCTACTGTATCAAGCAGCTCTTTATCTAAGACTATGTTGGGTCCTAGATTTCTAACATTCGGTAAGACGAACTTTACACATTTAGTTTTCTTAGCATTGAGAACTAGGTTATTTGACGTAAACCAATCCGTAACCATTGAGAGTGCACTGTTTACGTCGTCAAACTCTTGTCTATTCCTGTCTACTTTAAAAATAAGAGAGGTATCATCTGCAAACAGTACAACGTCACAGATATCATTTAAATAGAATGGTAAGTCATTGATATATATTTTTCTGTTAGCTATTATGACTTGACCTCTCACCCGGTTCCGGCTAGACGACGATTTCTGGGGCACTATTACATACTAATAATAAAGCTGAAGTTTTTGTTTGTTTGTTCAAGAACGAGCAATCTTGGGGACTACCAGCATTTGATAGCCCAATTCTTGAGAAAGGCTATAGGCTATCATCAGGCTAGGATCAATAGGAGCCGAGTCAAAATCTAAAAAAACAAAAAGAATGTTCAGCGCGGGCAGGCGATGCTACGGAATGGGTCGGAGGAACAATAAATTCCACGCTGGTATTTATATCAAAACCATAAAGCGACCTCAATAAAATCCAACGCGAACTGTGAACTACTTACTCGTATGTGCTGAATAGTCTTACCTGCAAGTTTATGTCCTCTGAAAAGTATATGCAAACGAATACAATGACAAGAGTTTCGAGGACACTTAACGAATTTAAAAATAGTTTGTTTATTTCTGTGGAATGAAAGGTAGAAACAAAAACAAGGGGAATAAAATCTTTGTCGGAAATCAATCAAAACAAAGCCATGCAAAATGGAAATTGTACTCATAAGTTATATAAAATTAACCAATGGATTTAGGAAAATAACCAAAACTCTCACGTACAGTTAACGAGGAGTGAAAGTAATTTACCGACACACGCCGCTCGTGATAGTCAATCAATCGGAAAATTGTTTGTTTTGTAACCAGGAAACCCCCAAATGAGGGTTGCCGTTCTATATCTATAAGTATGAACTATTTATTTATTTTCAGAAAGGTAAGGAATTATTTTTTTATTTGGTCTCGTTTTAATTTTTATTTATTCATTAACAATTAACATTGTGTAAGAGATATTAATTAAAACATAACAACATATATATAACTAAATTAAATTACTAAATAACTAACTACCTATACAAATTAATATAAAACACTCAGGCGTCGAAGTACTCGTCCGCATCGCTGTCATCTGGAAACGTGCCCAGAAGACTGGCAGCATTGCCACGCTGAATGGCAATGCTAATTCTTTGGCCAAAGAACAATCCAGCCCTCTGGTCACGTGAAGTGTCGACTAGTCGGTGAGAAATTTGTCTAAAAAGGAGACGCGCACTCGGGCCCCATGACCCGAGCGTTTCGACCCCAAACGGCTCAAAACTGTAGTTACCCATAAGGTTACAGTATTTGCGCCGCTTGAGGGTATCAGCAGCTGCAGCAGCAGCGCCAGCACAGCTCGCCGTGCTAGGAACATGAGATGGAGCAAGGGTATCGATACAGGTTGCGTCCCACACCAGAGGCCTACCCATCTTCCAAGGCAACAACGTCATACCGTCTGGTCTCTTTCCATCGTCACGTACCAAACCGTTTGGTTCTAAAACGAGACTACTGTAACCTGCCTTTTACTTACTAGTACTTACGACGTAGGAATTTAGTAATTGCCTACTGATATCTTATTGTTGATAACTTAAAAAAATATATAAAATTTGTCTCGCCATTATCAAGCCCTCTATGGAAGCAGAAACGGAAAAAAAATGGTTAAGAAGTAATGAGCGTACAAACTTTCTTATTGCAACGCATCTTTGAACGTAACTAAACAAATAATTCCCGGAGTTAAAAAATGGCAAAATTGTTTCGTACGTAATTTTTCAAAATTTCAAAAAACCTAACATTGAAAAAAAAAATTTTTTCTAATGTCTATACGCCCAAATAAAACTAAATGAATAAATAAACTAAATAGCATGTTTATTAGCAACCTTAATAGGTAATTAGCGATAAGACCGCCCATTGTGTCACACAATGTAAAATTTCTACATTTATTTATTTATTTAGGCAACCAACAACATTTCGTACAGCATGTTACAGAGTTTGTGTATTACAACATTGTATGGCCAATTATAGGTTTCCCTGTTTATCCAGGTTATGTATAAAACATGCGAACGGACTACAGAATAAAAAAAATATGTTTAAATACAATAGGTAAAATTTTAGAAATCTAACTTTTACTTTCCTATGTTAAAATTGATATTTTAGAGTAAAAAAAAGTTTTATTAATAATAGAGAGAAAAAAAAAAGGTTGAACTCAAAGAGATTAGTTGCTTCATTTGCCTTCGATGATGGTTTTAATTATTTGTTTTTTGAATGCTGGTTTATTACAGTTAAATATATCCACTTGAAAGAAATATGTGTTATGAATTCGAGCAATACGGGTCAATACACAATTTTTAGCGTAATTTGTCGAGTGCCGCGGCACGTGTTACATTGGCATTTTATCTTGAATCCATAAAGAGTATAATTCTTTTATTGTTAATATGAAATATTTTGTGTATAAAACTTTCGTCCTATGGAGCACCAGTAACATAATACACAAAAAAAAAACACATTTACGGTTCACAAAAACAAACCAAGTTAAATAGAACATTTCAGAAAGAAGTGTATCGTTGGTGTCTGTATGAAAAAAGCATTGTAAATCAAACACCAGCGCCTTCCAAACTAGGTGACATTAAAACAATATTTTTCGAATGTACTACATGGTGAAATGTAAAAACTGAATAAAATAAACAGTAGATGTAGGTAATTAAAAAAATATCAAACAATCAAAAAACAAAATAATAAATATATCAATGCGCATAGATCAACCGTAGTCATGTTCAAACATTCTATTTAGATAAACGTAACCTTATCCAACCTATCTTGTTATAGGAAAATAGGTAGGTTTTATGAAGAAAGAAGATGTCATCGTGGTGAAAGAATTGCTGGTCAGCGAGACTCTGTGTCACCGAGTGCTAACTGTCTAAGATTTGAGGCAAATGATAGAGCTGTACTTACACCCGACTGGACAAAGTTTTGTGTACGAAGTCTGTAAAAATGAAAAGAAGAAGAAGGAAGATGCTTGCAACTTTCGCCAAATAGTATCGGCGGCGTTCCGACGACACAAAACCTTCTTGGTTCTTTTAGATGGGTAAACGAGACTACTGTAACCTGCCTTTTACTAACTAGTACTTACGACGTATCCTGTGTATAGATAGCATAGCTGCACTCCTCATCTCCTAATAAAACTACATGTAAACAGGATGCAGCTAGTTCAATAGAAGCACCTTCAGCCGCGGACCAGTACTTCTGCACGTCAATTGTCTTTATTTGATGCAGCCGCCCGCATCGTGCACACACGCGTAGTTACAAAAAGTGTAGGGACCAAGTCCTTGGGGAAATTGCGTCAGTGCAGGCGAGTTCTAGACATGATAGCAGATCGGTTTCAGGATCGTATAGATCTAGATCGCTTATGCAAATTGACAGTTCTATAGAAGTATTGTAATTTTGGTCTACATCATTCTTATTTTAGGAACGGGATTTGGGCAATTGTAATTAATGCAATGAAATGGACCGTTTTGGTGCAGCCGTGAAAACATTATTTTCGCTTTTTTATTTTGTTACTTGTATTTTGTGTTTCATGAACAGTGTCCAAATAAAGGTGGTTCTTTCTTTTTTTTCTTTCAATCAAACTAAGTTTCTGGCTGAATTCAAACACTACTACTTTAACTAACTGGTACCACCGATAAGAGGAGGCGAGCCTATTTCTATCACCGGGGCACAAATCAGTCCTCCGTTTTTTTTTAATGGCATCTCGTAGTTGACCTTTAGAGGCCGTGACTACTTATTCTTATACTTCATTAGTTCGATAAAAATATCTGCTCAACAATGTAAATAACGCAATGAATGTTGTTGAACTGTCAAAATACAACACATTAGTCGTAATCGTTTACGAAAATGTGTTACGCAATTAGGCTGCTGGTCGAAAATAATCTAAGCAAATCAACAATTAAACATACACTACTTCACCATTATGATTGTGTGTGCGCCACAAGAACAAAGCGCAGGCGCAGCCCTGCGAACTGAATCAATTGATTGTTTGGTCGACGATCTCCTCTGTTCAGTGAAGTGCTGTAATTGCAAGCAGTTTATTGGTTGATTGATTTAGGGACTGTTTCAAAGGGTTCCGGATGTTGTGAGAAAATCAAAGCTCGTGTATTGAAAAATGAATAAACATTGTGAGGTTTATTTATAAACATACTTAAAGTTATGAGACGTAGGTATAAACGTCAAAAATGTATGCTTAAACAGTCGCTAATCATTACTTAACTTTAAGCAACGTTACTAAATAAACCCTAAAATTATGTTTAGTCGATTTCTAGAAGGATGGGGTTTTTAATTCGTCTGTATACATTTTTCCAAGTTTATTTTTATAAACGGTTACGACAGTAGTTTTTTATATCAGTCTAAGGTTATTTGCTAGTCTTGCCATGAAAGACGTGGATTAGTTTGACGTGACAGCACGCCGTTATACGTGACATTGCGCAGTCCTACGCGATAATACGCCGGACACGGCAACACTACTTGATGTCTCGCCGGACTACGCGACGCAACACTACGTAATTCTTTGCGATGTGATGCTACGCCACACTACGCGACGCTACGATCTACTCGACGCTACGCCGGACTACGCGACGCTACCCCGGACTACGAGACGCTTCGTTGTTTTACGAGACGCATTGCCATGCTGCGCGGTACTCTACGGTTCATATTCGTAAAACAAATGAACATTTCCAACCGTCTTCGCTCAAATCATTATAAATTTATAATGATTTTAGCAATGACGGTTGGAAATGTGAATTGAAAGGTTGATTTCAATGTAAGTCAGTCTTAATTATACTTAACCCCACCTCTATCTACGTACACATTACTTTAACAATTTTGAAATAAATTCGACACAAACAAACTAAAGCGAAGTCAATAAAGATATACATCTTACTCTCACCAGCTCCCGCGCGTCCGGGTCACGTCCGCACGTGTCCGGCACGTGTCCGGCGCGGCCACGACACGTATCAACTAATTATAGCCGAAACTAATTTAATACGAACATTATAAACCGGATGGAGTGATGTGTTGTGATCGGAACGAAGATATTATTGTACTTGAGTACCTGTTGTTGTGATTATGAATAATATGATTGATGGAGGGTGAGTTTAAACGGTTATCATTGGGATTTTGTCGAAACTATGTGTCTAATATTTTTAGCTCTGACATGCATTAGAATGTAATTGGGATGATGACTAATATTAAAAATATTCATTAAAATAATGTAATTTCAAAGAAGGGTTAGTAAAATTGAGATAATCAAAAAAAAACTTCTAAATCGGTGTAAAACAAAATAAAAAAAAATGGTCATCATCTCAATTACCTAAGTTCCGTTTGGAAAACAAATTATATTCTAATATTTTGGATTATGAACATGTTTACTTTAACCACGCGGTTAGTTAACTAAAAGGCGTTTGGCTTATTGATCATTTGCCTAGTCACTTCCTAACTTTGACGGTGACGGCCGGTTCCGATGACTTTAATTTGATAAACAGGATGACAGGGACAAAGACGCGATTCTGTTCACTCCTATGGATAAAGTACATCATTCTGGACAAAAACGAAAGATTACATTTAGCCCGGAGTCTGGATTTGTGCCCGGTTGACGGCAATAGGCTCGCCCCCTATTACATGGGACTTAAACATAACTGGCGAAATGTGGGTGTACTATTAGGTACACCTCTGACCAACCCTTAGGGGAAACAAGGCGTGATGTTATGTCATGTTACATTTAGACCTCGTTGGTAATGCGCTGTTGTATGAAACAGCAGTTTTTTTTATTTATATTACCGACGAAAAATGTCTAACCTGCGCCTTATCTACCTAATTAAGTTTGAGTGTCGAAGTTTCGGCTACCGTTTTAAATAAATAAAAAACTGTCGTTTGTCGTCCGTTGTTTTCTCTTCTACTCTTACGATGACGACGAGATGTAGACAACGTTGTCTACATCTATTATATTTCTATGACTTTCTCCTATCGCAGGTACGCTGGAAGAGATTTCTTTAGAAATAGGCATCACCTTTGTAAGTACGTATTTTACGAGTAGTAGGACATGTTTTTATGTTCCTATCTTCTTGTCTGTAACAATAACAACCAATTACAAATTACCAGTTATCAGGAATTCAGGATGTCAGGATGGCCACCATCTTCAATCGTCTTAACTTTATGCCCTCAATTAAAACTCATAAAATTACTAAGTATCAATCCCGTCAGAACCGCCCGGGGGTAGGCAGCACCCCAGCCCGTGTCAACAGTCGCGAAGCTAATATTTACTCGCAGTAATCGGTTTGGGAGTTCTGGAATCGAACCCGGGACAGGAGGTCTCTGGGGTAATGGCGAGATATTATGCAGTGTCCTGCCCTTGTTCATAGATGGTGGTTGAAAACAATGCGAGTAGAAAAATATGTTTAGTTTCAAGTAAGTACAGAATCTAAATTTTCATCTTTTTCGTGTATATTTAGTGTAAGCTAAGAACACCTACACCTTTTCTTAGAAACTTCTTTTTTATATTTAAAATTTGATTTCTTATTAATAAACTCGAAGTGAAGTTACAACCAGTATTACCTTCAGATTAACCACACCTTTCTCGAGGTTTAAGATCAGCATCACTATACTCCGCGTTTATTAACAGGAGGGTTCAAGCCCTCACAAAACATTTAGATACAGCAGTTAAGAAATGAGTCAATTGGAAGGAATTTAAAAGCATCAATAGGTATCCAGAATTCCAGACTCCATAATTGCTCCATAAAGCTCTCGAATGGTATTTCGATGAATGAATTTTTCAAATCATACTTGTGTTTTGAGATGAACTGCGAGGTGTTGAATCTTAAGTAAAAGTCTCAAAGAAAATCCCTTACTTACCTGCTCAAACAAACAAGGAACTTGCTCGGAAATATCTCTACTGCTTGTAGGAAAGTAGGAACGACGAACAAACTAAAATACAATTTCCTAGAATACTTACTGAAAACTCCATCCAACAACATCCATATTTGCTGTATAATACAATACATACTGTTATGTACTCCCTATGTACCGTTATGTGCGAGTATATAACGGCTACATAAAGAGCAAACTTGTTTCAAAATCGATGTGTACGAAGGCTTTAGCTCGACGCGAAAGGGCGGTCGCGACTAAATTATTCACTAACCAAGCAACACTGAGCACCTATACCCTTCTCATTCTAACTCACGGGATGTAGATAACGCTGTCTCGCCTTCACTTTGTATAGTAGGTATTGCGCTTTCGGCCGCCACCTATAGTGATCTCTGTCTACCTCGCGGGTGCTTGGTATGTGTGTCTCGTTCGCTCTCATTAGGTTAGTCTCGTGGACGTGTTTGCTCGACGCTTGGCAGTCGCACTTTGTATGGCGCTGCGCAGAGTAGGCGTTGAGGACAGAGATAGTTCTGAGTAATTGAATTACGAGCATCTAACAGAGGAATTTCGTTATGTTTACGTAGTCGTATAAGATGAATGTTCTTTGTTTAAAAAGCGTTCAGTAAACTATCGGGTGTGTTAGACAATTCTTTTTTGTTTTGTTTATTGAGAAAAAGATAGGGTTAATTGTTTGTTATAAAATATTTAAAACTGAGTCTACGAGTATAATAACTTAGGTAATTACCTACTATTGATACAAAAGTCACAAAATAAATTATATGGGGTCATGGTGACATACAGTTGCCAGTTTTCAATGTTAATGTAAGTACTTACAAGCTTGGATAGCGTAGCAATTGATAACAAACTCGCCGCTGGAGGTCAAGCGGCAGCTACGTAGTGCTACGAGCGTAGCGCTATGATTGCTACGAAAATGCAGTAGTTATTAGATTCGTAGCCATAGTATTGGCTACGAATCTATTTTGTGGAACTGAGGTAGTTGTTGCAATGTGTAAGTTAGTTAAATATTTTCAAAATTATTTTAACTAATTGGTAAAGAAACCCCCCCCCCACAATAATAAGTTACAAGTATCATTATTGTTCAAATGATCTTACTTTACTTTCTTCAAAACCTCTCCCAAAATATTCAAACGCCAACTTCAAAACGTTTGTCTTCTTACAACCATTATTTTCTTAAACATCAATCAGAATAATTACACAAATATGTTCACCCCAGCCCCTTGTCGAGGGAGACAGACAGAGCTTTGATTTCATAGTATTTCTAGGTATGCTGGGTACTTCAGTGCCCAATATAAAAATAGTACGATGTCAAAGCGAGTGGCTGGTAACGAGGGCCTTCGAGTGTGCTTGCTCCCCTCGGGACTCGAGTCGTGAACATATGAATAAACAGCGTTTTTGTACGTAAAGCGCTTCATACTGAGGTACTTACGAGTATGATTGTCTTTTATACTGTGCGACATTGAAATATAAGGAATTCAAGAGAAAATTAGGGCAAAACTTGATTACGAGTACTAGATACTGCAAATGATAAAAGATTTAAATGCCGATACAAACTATTTTTAACCGCGAATTCATTTATACTGAAATTCATTTAATCCAACCGTGATTCTTTTGTACCGTGTTTCAGGCAAATACATTTTGATAATTCGCAGTAAATTGTACCCTGCACCTTTTATCTATTTTTATTTTTATTTCAGTTGGGTTTGCAGAGACAAAGTCTACGATGTAGTGAGCTTACCCAGAGGAAGCCTGTTCAGTCTAACTTTGAAGAGATTCGGGTTGAATGCGTTCGGGAACACAGACGCAGGTAGTGAGTTCCACTCTTTTGCCGTGCGCATTATGAAGGATGTTTGGAAGCGCTTAGTGCGAATTGGTGGAATGGCAACTAGGTATGGATGGTAATTAGGTGTGATGAGCTCGTGGAGTTCTTGCGCACACTCACCGAAGTACAATCTGTAAAAGACCGACAAGCAGGCAACCATGCGGCGATGAGCCAAGTTCTGAAGCTTGTTGAATGTTTGCGATTGAATGGAACAGGATACTGTAGAATGTTTGAACTTTTGTGAGAAGAATGTATGACTTTGTTCAATAAATTTATATATTAAATATTGTAATTGGCTTCAGCCGCGCTATTTAATAAATAAATTGTTTACTTATTAAGAAATGTTTGCAAATAATGACATTCTCCTGCCTACAGCCGCAGGTGTAAGTCCTCCTACTCCAATTAATGCTACCACGAGAAATCACAGCGAATATTTATGAAGCGAGCTCTCGATCCTTTGAGCTCGCAGTATCGATGCACTTACCTGTATGAATCGATCACTCTCCGCGAGTCGAGAGCAGTCGATAGATTATAAAGTTGATAAACTATATAAAGTTGTTGTGTGGATTGGATTCATGTACATAGCAAACACCTAGGTGGACGATTCACTTACACAGGTAGCGGGATAGTTTGTTGGTGTTGGAGATAGGGAGAAATTATGTATTTGCGAAACGGTACACGTGCCGATTTTGAACTCACTTTATGAGTGTGCTGTTGACTCCAAAATAGGAAGGTGTATGTAGGTACTTAAACATGTGAGACACATACTTATACTTTGATACCTATAGGATACTATATTTTTAAAACGAACTCCGAAGAAGGGTTAAGACCTCTCCGTAGCGCAAATGATATCTGTCTCGCGAGAATACGTACGGATTACGGAAAGAAAAGTATTACATACGAAGGGGAACAGATGTTTAACAAATTACCACGAGAAATAAAAACCTCTAAAATTTTACGATTATTTAAAATCTTTTATTATTGACAAAGTTAAAATCCGGCACTGACTTATGTTTTTAACTTACTCGCAAAATTTTGATTTTTGTTTCTCATGAACCTTTCTGCTACCTTCAATGTCTTGTTATGTATTGTCTTCTTTACACTAGCTCTGCTCACGAATGTCATCATTACAAATAGTTAAAATATTTCTAATTCAGTGAAATTTGTAGTAAATTTATTTTCAGTTAATAAAGATTCTTTAACCATACCCAGTGTAGCGCTTCCATTTTGTTTTAACCCACATTCGAAGTAGGTACGTATCTTCTAAGAGGTAATAAACTGAACTAAGAAATCTATTAATTGTTGAGGTGCGATGTATTCCGTACAACAGCCAAATAAAGTTATAAATTCCACACCAGACCACTGATAGGACCTACTTACCAGTGTTTTTCTGGTGCCTGGTGTGGAAGGTACAACGCTAGGTAACGCCTAGGTAGAACGCTTGGTTTTGGCGTCAATTAATAACAAGGCAAGTATCTTCACAACTTCTCCACTTTCATACACTGCTAGACAATGTAAATTATGCGAAGCCTGCACAAGCGTCCACCAATGAAACCGTGTTTATACTTAGACTCGTTTATATTATTATAATCACAAGCAGGCGCCCGTCGTTTGCATGTCAAAGCGAGCTTGAGTCGCGGTGTTCCGTGCTCAGTGCGCATGCCCTCTATTATAATGTAATGCATTATGCATAAAGGTGGGAGTTATGTAGTTTATGAAGTAAACGGAAGTAGTTAGGAAGGTGTGGATAATGATGATAGTTTGTCATGGAGTGCTTGAGTTTATGAGAGTGTAGGAAACAGGGGCGAATTTTTACGAAAGACTTTAACTATGCCGCACAGCGAATTTGTAATGTGTCGTCGCTGCATGTCTTGTTCATCCCACTGAGTCACTGTACACAAAGAAACATATCAAATTAATGCCTTAAAACCAAATGGATCGTGTCAGTATGGATTGAGGAGCCATGTCTCATAATTAAACGCAGATAATATTCTATACATTTAGTAGTGGCCTGCCTCGTTGGTCTAGTGGTCGCAATCGCTGATGCTGAGCGTGAGGTCCTTGGTTCGATTCCCAGGTCGGGCAACATGTTATTGGGTTTTTCTATCTGGAATTTCTCAGTAGCAGCCCGGAGTTGGATTTGTGTCCGGTTCATGGCAATAGGCTCGCCCCCTATTACATGGGACTTGAAAACATAACTGGCGAAATGTGGGTGTACTAATAGGTACACCTCTGCCCAACCCTTCGGGGAAACAAAGCGTGATATTTTGAATTAGCTGATTTTGTAGGCCCGATCTTGGGATTTGTTGTAAAACCCATAAAAAGTAACAGGGCGTTTAAGGTGGCTCCTCAATTCAGACGTGTGGATTGAGGAGCCACCTTATACTTGAATATTGACACTGACAGCTCTTGAACAGGGTTCAAAAGTGCTGATCGCGTCCAGTTTCATTGGTGAAATAATTTGTAGGAAGTACCTACCTATAAAAATAAAAATAAATTAATACAAAATCGGCTAATTTACTATCTACTACATAAATATTGGTAGTAGGTATCTGCGTTTAAACATGAGACTTGGCTCCTCTATCCATACGGTCACGGTGGATTATGTACCGAATATTCAATGCACTCAACTCAGTCCAATCTCAAAATATTCTCAAAAATCACAAAATCAAACCAGTCCTCGTGATAGGTAAGTAATTAAAAGAAACCCCCACACGTACTCACAAAGAGATCCTACAAAATAGAAGAAGGGTGACAGCACCTTTTGACGGCGGTTCTCTTTCAATTTGTGCGACACTCGTCGCGGCAATAAAATAAAAATAATGTCTTCCTGTCCACAGAGGAGGATTCAATTAAGTAAATCCTTTAATAAGCAAATAAGCAGAAGTCGATGGCGGAGATCAAAGCCCTCTCTTGATGCGACGCCCGCCGACCCTCGCGACGCCGCCACACTGTAAGTGGGCTGTCTCGGATAGGGCGCGTGATGTTGAACAGAGATTTCTGTTATTCGGAGATTTCTCATACTTACGTGCGCTGCTGTCATCACACACCAACCTCTATGCATTCTGTGGTGCAAAAAAAATAACCTTGGTATAAAACAGAATGAAACGAGCGGTGCGTAGACAGGCATACCTACATTTGTATTTACAATCAAATCACAATATAGTACCTATTATGTAGGTCGATATCGTATCGTAACCATCTCTAAGAATCACAGATCAAGAGTGTCCATTTCGCAACTGTCTTATTACAGCGGTAACGGTATGATCGAGAGCGCGGCATCTCCATCTGATGTCTGGCTGACAGCGTATCACACCGCTACCTCACACCCCTCGTTTCAAGTAATCGAGATCTGATCGCGTCTTCAAAGCGATTTGTCGGCAGATAGAAGAGGTACTATCATAGTACTTGCATGGTGGGTCGATTATCTGTGTGATGTTCAAGAGGTTAGGTCCTGTGTGGCTCTGTTATTTGTATTGAGTCAATGAAGATGTAATCATTTAATCATTCAGAGTTTTGCCTATAATAAATCAGGCGTAACGTTAAAGGAATATGCATTTAACGTCACACACCCAACAACGCAGAACATAGTTTAATTTTGAAAGTTATGATTGTTTTTAAAACTAATTAATAACAAATTATAATTAGGTTTTATACGCCGCCGTTGACATTTGGTATTATTATTCCACTAAATAAATCTAATAACATGTTTTTCTGAACCCGGAACTCAAAAATTTTAAATAAAAGGATTGTACGAAACGTTTTAAAAGTACGTCGCCTCCTAGATGGCGTTGTAAAACTACATTCTCTGGTAATGAGTGAGTCGCTGATGCTGCCACCTGTTGAAAAATTGGACGAAGAAAAATAGCCATCTCAATAGCCAGATTAAGGGAGGCGTCATTTCTTTGGGATCCTGCCGTTTTGGCAAAATTATTTTGACAAACATTATCCAAACTTTTAGCAATGCAATATTTAGAATGATTTTAGTCCACACATTTTCATTTGGTCAAATTTTTACTCGGCAGAATTACCAAGGATAATGACATTATGGCATTTGGTCTTAAATTAAATGATTTATTTAGTCAAATGATTTGTTTTGACAACAAATATAAAAACAAAAATAAGATGTTATGGGAATTACGTAATTACAATATGCATTTATTTTAATATACTTAATCGTTTTTTAAAACAAAATATTAGTAAATTAAAATTTTAGAACAAGGGTAAGAATCCATTTTAATAATACATAATATTAATTGCCATGTAGGTATAGTTTATAATTTTCTTAGTGAAATTTGCAACGATCGAAACAGCTAGGTTAGGTTAGGTTAGGTTTCCCAATCTAGGGGGCCCGAGCGCCGCCTGTAGGCGGCTCTATATGGGGATCGTGCAATCCATGGCGCTCTACGGAGCGCCGATCTGGGCGTCTGACCTGACGGCCGGCAGCATAGCTGTCCTGCGCAAGCCGCAGCGAGCGATGGCCGTCAGAGTCATTCGGGGGTATCGCACGATCTCCTTCGAGGCGGGTTGTGCACTGGCCGGATCACCGCCCTGGGACCTGGAGGCGAAGGTGTTCGCGTCACTGTACCGGTGGCGCGAGGCAGTGCGGGAGCGGGGCGAGCGACCGATGCAGCAACATGTCGAGCAGCGTCGGTTGCAGCTCCGCGAGGTCCTGGTGGCGGAATGGCGGGTGAGGCTGTCACGCCCTACCGCCGGCCTCAGCACCATCGAGGCGATCCGGCCAGTGCTCGACCGCTGGCTCGGGAGAAGGCACGGCTCCCTGACGTTTCGGGCGACGCAGGTGCTCTCGGGGCATGGTTGCTTCGGGAAGTACCTGTGTCGCATAAACAGGGAGCCGGACGCCCGGTGTCACCACTGCGTCGACTGCCGGGAGGACACGGCGTGGCACACGCTGGCAGAGTGTGCCGCTTGGGAGGATCCGCGCCATGCCCTCATCACCGAAGTAGGCAACGACCTGTCGCTGCCGGCCGTCGTGAACGCGATGGTCGGCGGCGCAGAGTCCTGAGACGCAGTGGTCTCCTTTTGCGAAACGGTCATCTCGCAGAAGGAGGCTGTGGAAAGGGAAAGAGAGATTTCGACTCTCGACCCAGCCCGCAGCAGACGCACCGGGCGTCGGAGGAGGGCGGACAACGCTCTCTTCCGGCCCCCCTAAATGGGTCCAGGGGCGACGGATTCGGGGACATCCGTCGCCCCCCAACATCAAGACCCGAGAAGGCGGCGCGCGTAGTGTTCCGCGTGCGCCGCTCAAAGACGTTGCGAGGGGAGTACACCTCACTCCCCCCGCCCGAGACGGGGCCCGCGGAAGCGGGCCGGCACCAGCCGCGGTTGCGGAAGAATTATGTGTTCCCACGACCCCGGCGTAGGTGTGAGATGGAACACCGGGGTGGTTTTTAGTCAGTTAGAGTCTGACAGACCCCTCCGCCCGCCCCAGGGCGGAGGACATCCATGAGGATTTTCCACCCCGGGAACAAAAAAAAAAAAAAAAAAAGGTAGGTCCAACTTCGAGAAAGAGGTCAATCGTCGAATCCGACTCGGCTGGGCAGCGTTCAGGACGCTACGCAATATCTTCTCGTCCCACATACCGCAGTGTCTCAAGACGAAAGTCTTTGACCAGTGTACCACAACTACTGGACCCTAACTACATAAAAGGTTGAAAGTAGACTTGGTACAGATAATTTAATGGGTGCGATATAAAATACAGGTGGTACTATAAAACAATAAACACGGTTCACACGACACTGAAGTATATATAGAAGGCTTGAAGGTGAACAGCTGGAAGGTTCGCCCGGAGAAGGAGGATGAAAGATCTTCGTAGATCGGCTTCGTGGGCGTAATAGGCTCCGTAAAGGGAAGAAGAGGAGGAGATGGAGGAAGAGGGTCTTCAGGTGTCGAAGGAACACTTCAGAGTGCCAGTATCCTTCGACAAAGCTCGACGTAGACTCTCCAGGCAGATGGTTACTCAGCAGAGTGCAGACGAAGAATTCTCAGGCAGATGGTTTGTTGACAAAGCCCGGACGCCGAATGCTTTCTGTTTTTTTTTTTTTGTGTATGGTATCTCGCAGGTCAACCTGTAAGGTTGTCGTCTGCTTAAGCGGACTTGCATGCTTTCAGATGCTTCCGCCCTTTCTTATATAGGCAAAATATATTACCCGTCTAATTATAGTACTCTTTGAAATATATATATATATATGTTGATGGGCCTCGGTTCCAAAATCAGATCGAATATTATAATCATTCCTACCTAATTGCTCTAAGACTTGTCCCTGACCCATTTGTCTGAACCACGATAGACAACACACATTTTCCTCCACCGCGACCGGACGATTTGCACCTGCCGGAGTTTTTTGTCGCGGTTGTATACGCGCCTCCCGATCGGGTTTTAAAGCATCCAGTCTTGTGCGTAAGTTTCTTCGTGTGAGACTTTCCCCTATCGTGTGATGTTCAGTATTCCTGTAGGTTAAAAGGAACCTGCATAAAGCTGTATCTGGATCTAATTTTTGCTTCATCTCTTTCTAAGTGCTGTTTTAATTACCAGCTTACATATTTTCACCGCACTCTCTGCTGCGCAATTAGAGGCAGGATGGTAAGGCGCGGAGAACATTTGCTCAATACCATTACATACTAAAAAAAAAAAAAAACAACGCTAGTAAACGGTGGACCATTATCGCTCAGTACTTGTCTCGGCAGACCAAACCTAGCTCAAATATCCCTGAGAACCGTTATAACCGCTTGTGCCGTAGTGCGGTTCATTTGAATAGCCTCAATCCACTTGGAACAAGCATTAACAATGATTAAATAGGTTAGTCCTGCCACGGGTCCTAAAAAGTCGATGTGTAGACGTGACCAAGGCCGACTTGGCCACGGCCATGGCTGTGGCGCATGTTGGTGTGGCGCATCCGCCACCGCGGCACACACCGTGCACGCCCTACACACCGCCTCTACAGCTTCATCAATCCCTGGCCACCAAACGTAACTTCTTGCTAAGGCTTTTGTCTTAACAATTCCCATGTGTGGCTCATGTAGTTCTTTTAGAACTCTATCCTACAAGCTAAAGGTATCACAACCCGGTGACCCCACAAAACGCATCCTAGCTCCGTATAAAGTTCATTTTTGCGATTAACGTAACGTTTAAGCTCATTAATTTCTACTTCCCGCGGCCAACCGTCATTAATATAACTAATAACTCTACTTAATATAACGTCGGAAGACGTCTCCTTCTTTAGAACATTGTAATCGAAAAGGAGTGCTTCAGTGGCGAAATGTAAGTATGTTTGTTCTGGCAAGTCAACATCTGTTGTACAGTCGCCATCAGATAAATCGTACCTATAGGGCGAGGTACTCAAATATTTAGGAGCAGTATTACTTTTCAATAATTTTGTGACACAAACTACATTCAAAAATGTTTTATCTGCAGTCCCATTTCCCACGATTTGTACTTCTGCAAGATGTACATGAGTTCACTATCAATAATTTGTTTATGCCTCCGCTTTCCTCTGCCGCGTTCACCTAGCTTCCGATGTATTCTACTGCGCAGGCACCTCTTTCCGCCGCCTCAAGAGTTGTGGCCAAAGTAACCGCTTTTGAGTAACTAAGATACCCTTCCGCAAATAACCGCTCCCTAATGAATTCGCTTTTTAAGCCGCAAACAAATTGATCCCTTAAATTGTCTTCTAAAACTGTATTAAAATTGTAGAACCTCGAAAGCTTTTTAAGCTCGGCTATGTAATCGGCAATAGACTCACCGGCCAACTGTCTCTGTTGACGAAATATGAACCGTTCCGTCATTTCTGCAGGTCTGGGTTGTAAATGCTCTTGCAGCAATTTAACAACTTCATCATATTTCATAGAAGACGGCTTCGTTTAGCTAAACTTGATAAAAGCTCATAAGTTGCTTCCCCCATTAACGAAATAAGCGTTGGTAGCTTCACATCGTCACCGATTTTATTAGCTACGAAATAAATCTCAATCCGTTCAAATACGCCAACCAGTTGCCGGCTTGCACATTGTACTCGCCTAGTTTTACCAAAAGACATTATTATTATGTACAAATAATAGCACTAAACAAGATATTCAAATTTTCCTCGTCGCCAATGTTCAAATAAGAGGCGGGCAAAGAATATAACTACTCCAAAGAGTACTATAATTAGACAGAACTACTCTCTACCGAGAGGAGGCGGGCTTCCATTAAACATTTATTGTGAAACTGACATCTGACTGTATGGAGTCTATGATCCAAAATTATGGTTGCCATATACAACACAATAGAAAATGTAAAAAATTAATGATTTATTTAAGATATTATAAAAGAAATCGTTTTAGAACGATTCGTAACATGCTAACAAATAAAAGGATATGATACGGGACATGAACGGACGAACGAATGATGACTAATAGTGTAAGTATAACATATACTATACCAGTGCGTGTTGCCAGTGATGACCTATGTCACTGAAACGTGGTCGCTCACAATGGGCCTTATCAGAAAGCTGAAAGTCACCTAAAGGGCAATGGAGAGGGCTATGCTTGGAGTTCTCCTACGTGATCGAATCAGAAATGAAGAGATCCGCAGGAGAACCAAAGTAACCGACATAGCCCGAAGAATTGCCAAACTTAAGTGGCAGTGGGCAGGGCACTTTGCTCGCAGAACAGATGGCCGTTGGGACCGAAAGGTTCTGGAGTGGCGACCGGTGGAGTGATAGTTTAGTTCGGTGTAAAGGAGAATCAGCACCATAGTTTATACCGCAGGTGAGACTCGAACCCACGGCTCTCCATAATCGCTCCTACCGAGCAGGGTAACGACTAAGCTAGCATGCCATATAAGTTAGTTGAAATTATGATCTACCATCAATTACAGACAAAGTGAGTGAAGCGCCAATCTTGTTGGTTTGGGAGATTGCTACTGGACTTTTGAGCGTTAATAACTGGACCTATAAAAGTACTATGTGCGGTCATGTCTGGTCATTGCGATGGCAGCAGTTAATTGTTCGGTGATTACCGTCTCGGTAACCGCAACGCACTTCCTGTGATGATATTACGTGTATGGGAAATAAAGTTGTTATTGATGTGAAGAATTGTAGTTTAATTTTACACGGGTTTTCGACGTGTATTTTAAAGTAACCCCGCACTCCCGAATTTCCTTAGTGCTAGTCTAGCTAGTTTGTTTGTTCCTTAGTACTTTTTAGTCGTCATAGCTTAATTCGTCAGTGGCAGTGGACGCCACAGCGGGTAATCACTTATATACGAAATTAACGTACTAATCAAACCCCCATAGTGTTTTCGTGGGTTACCAAATGAAAAACGTTATATTTTTTTAATTTCTTTATTTTTTCACCATTTATAGTAAAACTTTCCTACGGCACACCGCGCGTCGCATTCGCACCAATATTCCGTCTTGTGTATGTCGAGCGATCCGCCACACGGCACGACGGCTCGCGAGTACGCAACACGTCCACACAACTACCCGCTACTTATTAGTACTCGGTGGCGGCCGATAGATGGCGCCCATTCACATTATTATGAACATGAACGTGTTGCGCTTACAAGAACTAATACATGGACAGTTTGACCAAATTAATTTTGATTATAAATATAACAATTTCACTTGCACTGATACAAAATAAATAGGCGTTTAATTTCAGTTGTGAAATAGAAATAAAATGATATCCATCGTAAGTACACACAAGCACCATCTAGCTGCAGTTTAACTGCCATCCTCACACATACGATCATAAACTCTCCTTGCTACGACACAGAGTCGAACATTGCTTGGCAAGTTTGTTAATACAAAACTTTAATTTACAGTCGTAGCACGGAGTTCCATTTCTTTCCTTCAGAAAATATATATTATACATACAAAATTAATGTTACAGACACTGCTAATCATCCATCTAATTTTGAATTTAATTCTAAAACAGACCGCTAATAGCGGCTTCCCGCGCCATTTTACTGACTTACATTTCGACCAACTTATCTGTGCAACGGCCGTTTTTCGAACTAACATTTTGAATGGGAGAAGAATGGTTTCAGGTAAACTTTTTGATTTTCGTTTACAATCAGCGCCACCAATAATTGCACAGTTAAGTTGGTCGTACTATACAAAAATTACAAGCAAATGTTAATACATTAAAATTCGATCGGGAGATCTGTCAATGTCCCAAACATCACCGTTACACCGCCTAGTGTCAAACAATAGAAAACAACAAGTATATTAAATACTAGTTTAATAATAAACCTATAGGAAGTTATACATCACACTATACAATCTTTGGATACAAAATCTCACTGGCGCACAAGTGCCATTTACAGCTGCTACTTTATACTGTAACTTTATCAGATGTTTCTTACATCTACCCACATCTCAGAGGCTGATAGCTAAATAACAGCTTAACGCACACTGTATGTTTACTCTATCAAATATTTTCAATAGCAATTGTAAGTAACATGACTTGTGCGCCGGAGTCACCGGGCGCGCGTCCCCTCGCGCCCGCTCGCGTATCGCGACACGACACATCCGGCAGTCGCCGGCATCCGGCGGCAGAGGGCGCGCGCTCGGCGACCGTCACACCAAACCAGTCTCATACTAGCGAGCCGTGTTATACACGAATTGAGAAATTTTGACAAAAAATATTCCAAAAAAATTATCCTCATCACATGAGCCATGTCAGTCCCAGAGTTCCGAACATTACGATATCGACATTACCAACTAGTCCGTTGCATATTGGGTGGTTTTATTTAGAAATCCGAGATTTTGATCCACTTTAAGTTAGATCAATTTTTAATTGTAAAAATTAATACGAATATGCAAATAATTATAACTTCGCCCGTCCAAGACGCATCATATCAAAACCCTCCTTCGATATCACTTCCCCCTAGTCACATTCCCTCTCCATACACAACACCCAATATGCCGTCACCATTATACCTAACGACCACATTTATATTGCAATCTATTATTTTTTACATCTTAGCTTCATTCGCGAACGCAGTTAACGTTTAATAAGGTGTCGAGCGCGGGCGCCGCGCATGCGCGCTGTCTCCCGCGCGCGCGCACCTTGCAATCCTATCTAGACAACGCCCTGTCGATCGGTACTCTACAGAACACAGTTTGTATCCATCGTCCTCATCCTAAGGAAAACATTTCATGGTGGCCGACAGTGTCCAAACAGCCACCGTGCGGCGTCAACTGACACCCAGACTTCTTGCAGCAGAGATGAAGACCTATGCACGTGAAGGCACGAACCAACTGAACCACGACAAGCAGCGGCCGCGACCGAAATAGACGAGTGAATATTTGAACAACACCCAGCCACCAAATGTATCGATACTATACATAAATATTTAGGACACAATATCTCGAAATTGTTTTTTTTAAAGTCTACAAATCATTTACCATTATTAAATATAAACTACAATCGATTGGCAGTATCATTTATTTAACTCCCCCTGACACTCATGATATTATCGTGACGTGGCTCGCGGCATGAAGTCCGCGTCACCGCGCGTTCGCTCGCCACCACGAGATGAGCCGCGAGCACGCAAGCGCGCGCGTGTGTGTGTGTCACCGACTACGACGCGACGACGGCGAACAGTGCGAGCAAGACCTTCACTAATACCGTCAAACGAAACTTTAGCACTTATCTTACCAACCGACAGCGATGACAAGCCGGCAGGCTCCGGCCGGAGACCGAAGAAGCCGGCCCCCGACCGCGGTCGGTTCAAACTTACGTACAAGAACAGAAAATGAAACAAACTTAGTCATCGATCTACGTTGACAATGACGTGAAACTGAAGCCGTCTCCTTCCTCCTCATGGACGTAAATACAAAGGGTACCCTAATACATACATGTGATGAAGCCGCGGGCGCCGAGCGCGCGCCGCGCGGCACCAGATGACGCAAACGTGTTGTGGCACGTCCTAAGCATACATTAACAAACCTGGTCGGTGTGTGTAGACCGCTCACCTTTAACTGACATTGAGCCCAGCTCCACGCTGCCACCTATTCGTACGATCTTGAAATGTTCGCTACAGACGCGAGACGAGAACACTCCACACACGCCTCCAGGCCGAGATACTTCCTACGCCTATAAACAACTCCTATCACCTCGAATGTGATCCCTTCAACCGTTTACTCTAACCGGGGGTTGGCGATGGGCCGCACTGCGGCCTCGCCCCACACGCAGTGGCCGTGTCCCCTGTAGCTGTACTGCCTCCTCCGACTCTAAGCTTCGACACTCTTATCGCCCACTCTAAAGCGTCGCAAATCAACGTGACAATATCATAACCTAGCTACCGTCCAGTACTCAGTGACGCTCTGCAGACGGAGCGCTGACGATCGACCGCACCTAAATAAAACACATACCTAACTAAATCCACATTATGGAGTTGCAAACCTATCCTGTTTTGTTACTGCTCTTCGAAAACCGCCGAGTACTTGTCTGTATTGTGTCCAACGCTATTTCCATACTATTACATTTTTAATAATTTTCTTTATTTCAATCTCAGGTACTGTGGTATTGCTTACATGTAATTATAAAATGATTTTTCACAAGTTTATATTTTGTACATTGGCGGTTAATTGGTGTGGTAGAGGCTGACCAGAAAACTAAAACCGCACTACTGAGCTACTTAGAATATCGGGATAACATTTTATGTTTTCTGGTGAGCGCTTGCATCATGCGATGCTATGCAGTACGGGAACAGTAAAACAATGAATGGTGTCACAGTGTAGTAGTCGCAGTAAAACAATTCAGTTGAGGCGAGCCACTCGCACAGACATCAGACGTAACGTACAGATAAATTATCTTTTAGCAAAACATCAATTAATATCAGAAATATAATTAAAACTAACGTACTAATAAAACTCTGTTTTTTTTTAGTTTTTAGTTTAGCAGCTGATTCGATTCGTAACTATAGAGACCTATTTAACACTTAGGAAGCGGGGGGGAGCGTGGGGCTGCATCACCGCTGCCACTTGCTTTTATCTAAGCACTTCTATCGCGCTAAACATACGACATATTTTCCTTTGTAATTTCATATTTATAAAGATCGTATTTCGACTATGTTAGTCACTGACTGAAAATTTCGCTTGTGGTTGTAGCAGCGGCGGTGCGTCGCGAATAATGAATATTATAATAATTGACTATCACCATCAGCCATCAGACTGCACTCGAACTAACACAGCGCTGCACAAACGACATATGTTCGTTCATAGGAAACTATTAGGACGAGTACTACTAGATAGATCCGCAATGTAAGATTACAATGGAATTTTAACAACTGCAATTGTACAAGGCCTGGTCATTATTCTCACCGAGTTGACTTCCGACATGTTGGGCCTAGGACTGAGTCTATGGATAGCTGCTGGCTAACCAAATATTATAAAAATACCGAAGTTTTAAAAGGATTTGGTCAGCGAACAATTAGTCACGAGTCAAATCAGCACCTGACATGACCAAGGTCACCTTTATCAGATCAACCACAAGACCATGCAGATATACTCTAACCATGCATTCAGAACGGGCAGGAAGCTCACACACTGCTCTAAAGCAAAAGTTTCAAGAGCGTAGTTCGAGGTGGTCACAGGAAGACCGAAGCTGGCGACAATCACGAACGTATGCCACAGTCTCCGTCGTAAACCTAACTTATCGAAAATAAATGGCAAGCGGGATAAAAGGGTGGGCGGGGCGGGGCGAGGGGGGCGCGCGAGTATCACAGGGGGCAGCACTCTTTCACAGCGATCAGGACATGCGCAGACACCACTATACAGATAACTACAAAAGTTCAGATCTATACAACGAACGAAAAGGCACGCACACGTAGACACGTACAAACTGCGATCTCAAAAGAATGCGAATCGCGTGGGCTGGTGTCTGTGTTCGTACGTTTTCGCTTGTTGAACGAAGCCGGCCTTCTGTAACTATCAATTTTGTGGGACGGACCGGCACATGTTACATACTACACACATACGGGGCTAGTTACACTGTTACACACGTAGTCCATCGCACTAAGACATACGCAATTCAAGAAATTCAAAGGTCTTACGTGATAACGTGAGTTAGCACTTACGAATTGGCGATGTTAGAAGCTGCCTATATGCGTTTGCGTCGAATAGTTGTTGACAGATCTGCATAACATGTGACGTGTGCGCAGCTGTGTTGGACGGCGTCGCCAGTCGCACAGAAGGACGAGGTCAGTGACCTCGCGGTTGCGGGGTCAGTGACCTCGTCCGGCGCGCTGCCTGCCTATCTCCGGTGGAATGAACCCACGCGATAGCTAGCTCCGACATATAGACTATTATATCGTACGTTATACATCTCATTATAGATATAGCATTACTTTATTTATATTTTATTGACCGAGTGCCAGGCCGGCCGATGACCGAGTGCCAGGCCGGCCGATGACCGAGCGAATATAAACTCTTTTATTTCAAGTCCAAATATAAACTCTGTAGATCTTAAACGTCTATGGAACTAAAATTACATTTTGTACCATAAAATTGTTTTGTTCATATTTAAAATTAAGCCACTAGACGCGGGGCGGACACAGCCAGCCCCGCGCCGTCCTGCAAGCGCACGCACACGCGCACACGCGCACGCACACGCACACGCACACGCGCACGCACACGCACACGCGCACGCCCGTGTTGCGGTACGGGTCACGGTAAGGTCTCGCGCGGCCCCGGTCCCGCCGCACTAACAAACACAAACTATCCTAACTTACGTTACGGCGACTACCACGCGACGCCCCCGCTACGTATAATATTTCTATATTTTATTCGTATAGAGAAATGATTTTTTTATATAGGTATTTTTTATCTTTTTTTACTCTATGTAACTCTTTATCGGACGTCACCAACTTATGTCACGCTATTTATATAGATAGTATCTCCAGAGGAAAATGTACTGCAATTTAACCTACGTAGGTCGCGCCGGCCGGCTGGCGCAGCGCGGGACTATGTCTATTGACCTTAGAGGGTGAAAAATACACTATTTGTCGAGTGAGGCGCGGTCAGACAGGACGCGAGGTCTGCCCGCGCGCACTCTGCACTAACCACATACTGTGTATTACTTCGTAAGTCCATGGAACAATGTAACGTAATGTTTAGTATCTACGCTCACTCACAGCTACGTACGGAGCGGTATATGCCTCGCATGCGCACGGCACAATGGTGCGAAGCTGTAGGTTTCTGCTTACATCAGTATCGCTGCGATACAAATTAACGTCAACCACACACATTACACAATGAAAATATATACAATATTCTCCAAGTAATCGCATTCCGAAAGATATAATATTAATTTTATAATAGATCTTACAGTCCATTTTATAATAATTTTGCAGTCAATTAATTATATAACTATTCCAAGAAATTTAAAAATGTATACTTATATTCGTTTCACACGAAATTTCATAAACTTGGGAACAGAGAGAGAGTTGAGGGCACACTGGGGTAAAATATAATAAAACGATTTAATAAAATAATGTCGCGGCTGAGTAGTAGTAGTGAGCATAGTTCGCAGCGCATTAGACAACAGTGTGAAACAAACCTAAGTAGTTGCACTTCCGACTCAGATATGCAGCCTACGGTTGGACGCACATTGACTGTAAAGAATCCAGGATAAATCGAACAATCCATGATGTAATCATTAATTGACCAACAATCTGTGCAACGTACCTTACTGTCAATCATCCCGGCTCGGCTCGCATGTCAATGCACATCCAACTTCCAACCAAATACACGAAGACTCGCGTGTCGTCCACGACAGACAACGTTTTCACATAGTCTTGACAGAGTACCATATTATGTTCCAACACAAGTTTGTCCCGCCCAGTATCAACCACTGAACACTCAAACAAAAACATTACACGTACATACAGTTTTCAAAACAACTTCATAAAGAACGTGTTGAACAGTTCACACACAAATGATATCAGGCCATAGATACACAACGATCATTTTATTGCATTATTCACATTAGGAGATACATTGAAACGACAACATACGATTGTTACTCATTTAAGTCCATAATTAATTAACAACAAAAGAAATCCAGTATTTGATACTGAATACATACAATACAGTGTTTAAATATAAAGCTACAGCGGATGATGCGACCGCATTGCGATACGCCTAAAAGCTACCAATAAAGGGTGAAACTTCCGGAGTGATGTAGTCATAATAAAAAATGATAAAAATGAAAAACAAAAAAAAAATGCATAAATACATTAGTAAAGTAAGTTAGACGGCACCGCCGACGCCTGGTGTAGTGCTGACCTTATACTACTGCGTCCCGCGCACTCATGTACATACTTACATACATATATACACACGCACACACGCACACACGACGCACCGACCGCGCCCGCACTGGCTCGCTCGGACTTGTTATAATATACGCGTTACTTACTTGTAATACAGAAATGCGTGCCTTTTGCACTACTGTTTGACCAGAGAGTAAAACTGATTATTACATTGTTGCCATTGGACAATCGACTGTCACGGCGATGCAAGTCTCCCAATTTATTTATTACTCTGTGTTTCATAAGAGCCATTATTGTGTGCGCCTTGAGCGGGTCGGGTGTGTCGCAACACAGGGTGCTTACATAACCAAACTTAACCTACCCATGTACGCGGCCGCGGCACATAGGCGGATACGTACACGCGACATACGTGTCTTATGTTAATGGCAGTACTAACGTCAACAATTTAGAGCGAATCTTGCCGAAACATACAATTTTAAAATACTTGTTAAGATCCAGTCGAATTGTATAACATTTTTACAGGCTAGGCTCTGTTTCGCCACTCGCTGATAAGATTTTGGCAGAGCTTTAAAACAGCTCTAAGTTTCCAAATGTCCTATTTCCTGTCAGATGTCGGAATGTCCAGCAGACGATGCTGGACATTCCGACATCTGACAGGAAATAGGATGTGTGTCAAATATTAGGTCAAACGCACCAGCAAGTGACGAAACCGACCAATTTTTTTTTCTATTCGCCAATCATAAATTTTTACACCAAATATTTTGAATCGTGGCCAATGTTTTGTTTTCAATTTAGATTTGAATATATTTCTACCAAATAACGAGGGCACGTCCGCGGCCGCGTCCATCTCATACGTAATAACATTTTAAATCCGTCGGATCGTACGCTTATGAATATCACAGCAGTGCGTCATTAATCTAATGATTCGAGTCCACCGGCGACACACCGGCTTATAACGAGCCCTGTAAACACCCGGTGCCTTATTGTTACATCACGAGCCTGGAGTGAACCGCCCTTCACCGGATATCAGGGATTAATTCATGTGTCTAGTTTTTTATACAGTATTGTGATTTAGATGAGAAGCTTCAGATAGTTCTTAGTAAAGGGCGGTGCACACGCCAGGCCACGCACACTCCCGTGCCTGTCGTATCTCAGTGTAAACAGACAAAAAAAATCGCTAAAATTAAATAATCCATATAAAAAAAACACATACACCTACAAACTAGCTAACTTGGCAATTTAATTTTTCCATCGAAATTTTAGCTTGTTGTTACAAAATGACCAAGCCAGGGATGTACTCCTTCATTATATTTTTCCCTATTCACCGAACAATACCAAACATATCGACATATTGATGTCACCTGGCTGTTTAAAATCATATAACTTAACAAAATTAAGATGATTTATAATCTGGAATTACAACTCCATTTTGTTATATTATATCAACATTCGCATTCTTCATACTCTCGATATCATGTGCCGAAAACTATTTACACAAATGAGAGAAAAAAATAAAGCGATAACTAAAAAATAAAGCTTGAAGCCGACTTAAGTTAGTTTTTTTTTTCAGAAAAATTAATATAACTCCCTCTCGGAGTAGCGGTACAAGTAATAATTTAGATTAAAAAGGCCACGAACAAGTGTATTCGGTGAAGTGCGAGGCGTGACTGCACGGCCTCGTCCGCACAATGTAACCTATCACAATAATAATGATCAACAAGAAATAAAATTGTCAAAGTGCAAACATTATTAGTACCATGTGAGAGCGGAGCGGAGCGCTCGCGCCACGGCCGGGCGGGCCCGGGTGGGTTGTCGTAGCGCCAAATATATAAGATACTACATAATAATCATATAAAATACTATATACACATAATAATAAAGCATCAGTTTTCGTGGGATGTGGTACGTGCGGACAGCCCGGGGGCTGGCGTGAGCCGCGAGCTGGCCGCGCGTGCCGAGCGGAGCGGAGCGAGCTGAGCGGAGCGAGCCGAGCGAGCTCAGTACCGGGCGCCAGCGCGCGAGCATCAAATCCGGTTCGGCGCGCTGCCCGTGAATGTGTCCTGAAACACACGTCGAGTTAATTACTCAACACTGCCAGTGTAAACGTGTAACGCAAGATGAAACGCAAAGAAAATTCACTGCCTACAGAGTAAAATAAAGAATTTTTAAGTACATAGTTCTAACTGTTATGTTAGTGCGAATTACTTTATTTACGACAATTACGTCGATTGAATTCTCTGCGCATTTTGTGATTATTAGAGCAAAACATATGAGGATGAAAGAAGCTGTCGATATATGAGAGGGTCACATACAGTTGATTATAAAGGGTTTTTCGAAAACAAAGAATTTAGAGGAAAATGAATAATTTTTTTATTGTATTACAAAGAGAAAAGTTTGGCAATTATGAATGAAAAATGATATCTGGCAAATGTCCACCACGACCACGCTGACAGATGTTGATTCTTTCATCAAAATTTTTAATCACTTTTTGGAAAAATAGAGGGTCTATTTCGTTAATGACATCACGGATTTTTAGTTTTAAGGCTGCAATCGATTCGATTGGCTCCGTATAGACTCTGTCTTTAACATAGCCCCACAAAAAATAATCCAGTGGTGTTAAATCACACGATCTGGCTGGCTACTTCACAGCAGAATTTCGCGAAATTATGCGATCGAAAAATTTGGTTTTCAATAATTGCTTTAGGATTTTTCTGAAAAAACGTTTTTTTTTTTTCAGAAAAACCAGTAGTTTTTCATAGTGGATTCGAATTATTTTAATGCGATTTTCGGGCGAAATTGAATTCATTGAAACAATTGTCAAAGCACCTACTACGAATACCGCCAAAAACTAAATGTCAAAACTATCACGCTCTTGGTGAAAAACAAAGTTCTTGTTGAAATACCCTGTATAAGTCAGCGATGATTTACAGCATCATCATCATTTCAGCCGAAAGGCGTCCACTGCTGGACAAAGGCCTCCACCAAGCAGCGCCACTTTAAACAGTTCTGTGCTTCCCGCATCCAGCGGATTCCTGAGGCCTTCACAAGGTCAACGGTCCACCTTGTGACAGGCCTTCCCACGCTACGTCTTCCGGTACGCGGTCGCCACTCCAGAACCTTTCGGCCCCATCGGCCATCTGTTCTGCGAGCAATGTGCCCTGCCCACTGCCACTTAGGTTTGGCAATTCTTCGGGCTATGTCGGTTACTTTGGTTCTCCTGCGGATCTCTTCATTTCTGATTCGATCACGTAGGAGAACTCCAAGCATAGCCCTCTCCCTTTGGGAGACTTTCAGCTTTCTGGAAGGGTCCTGTAAGAAGCGACGCAACTCGCATAAGAACTTTTTGAATATTTTGGTTTTCTTTTTAGCCGTCAAATTGATGTGCATTTTTTTATCTTGTTGTCTGTCATCGTGTCTGAAAAGCTATTGTACTATGTCTGTTATTTTTGCTAAATTAAAGTTACTTATTCGTTTACGTGTTATACCCGCTATTTTCTTGCACATTGAACCCTTCATAACTATTACAGGCCCATTGTGAGCGACCACGTTTCAGTGCCATAGGTCATCACTGGCAACATGCACTGGTCAAAGTCTTGCGTTTTGAGACATTGCGGTATGTGGGACAAGAAAATATTGCGTAGCTTCCCGAACGCTGCCCAGCCGAGTCGGATTCGACGATTGACCTCTTTCTCGAAGTTGGACCTACCTAACTGGAAAAATTGTCCTAGGTAAACGTATTCGTGCCCGACTTCGAGAGCAGCGTCTCCGATCTTCATGAGAGTTATATGGGCATTTGTATATCAGCGCTGCGTTAAATATTTTTTTAAATATCGCAGCATTATGCTGAGATAGGAGCCTTTTTGGCCTCGCACAGGCCTTTTTACTGTTTTTTGTTGTTATTCTGTTAGTTTATACATTGTTTGTTATTTTTTATTTTTGTTACTATTTGTATTCCCTGTGCGTGTCCCAAATAAAATATTTTTCTTTCTTTCTTTCATTTGACATGACCATTGTTTAGTCCATGTACATTTTCAGACCCACTCTTTCGGAAGCACTACTGAGGTCATCGAGCATTGCACTGAGGTCCTCCATGGTCTCAGCCATGACAACTATGTCGTCAGCAAACCGAAGGTGAGTGATGTACTCGCCATTGATGTTGATGCCAACACCTTTCCAGTTCAGAAGTTCGGCCGTAATTCCGTCATCACCCGGAGCCTTATTGTTTATGAGCGCCTTCAGAGCCATCCTAATCTCGTACAAGCTGACGTCCGGGATGTCTTCGGTATAGTGTCGGGTCAATATAGCTCTTGGGTCGTTTACCAGATTCATAGTCAAAGTCAAAGCATTTATTTCAAACAGGCCCATAAAAAGGCACTTTTGAACGTCAACATTTACATTAAAAATAGAACTGATTCTAGGCGCCACTTCCAAAAGGTAGTTTCGTATGGAGAAAAAGGGGCAAGAAACTCCACCGTTACTCTTTTAAAATGTTTTACAATATTTTGTATACATTTATTATATTTTGATATGTGAAGACGATGCAACAAGAATAAAAATACTATACCACAATTGGTAAGAAGAAATAAAATAAAGCAAAGGCAGATCACGCGATAGGTACATTGTGCTCACATATTTACAAACATTATAAAAATATATGATTTTCCTAAAATATTAACTAGGAATAAGTCAGTGTGTGAGTTGAGTAAAAAAAAACTATATAATTAAATTAGCAACCAGTGTGATTTTGTCTAGACGGGAGTCCTATGGAGCTGGACCATCATGTTTACAAGCATTCTTATCTTCTATATAATCCTCTAATTTGTAATAAGCTTGTTTGCAAAGTGTACTTTTTATACGAATTTTAAATTTTCTTTCATTTAATTGCAATATATCAAAAGGTATTTTGTTATAACATTTAACAAAGTACCCCATAAATGATGTATACTTTAGCTAATCTGAAAAATGGTTGATCTATTTTATCTTTATTTCTAGTATGAAAATTATGTCTATCACTTATTTTATTAAAAAGATGTAGACTTTTTCTTACATAAATAATATTTTCATAAATGAATTGGCAAGGTACTGTCATAATATTAATCCCTTTAAATAGTTCCCTGAGAGATTCGCGACGAGGAAGATTGTATATGGCTCTGACAGCTCTCTTTTGCAAAATAAAAATGGATTCAATGTGAGCAGTCCGACCCCACAGTAAAATGCCATATGACATAATGCTGTGGAAGTAGCTAAAATAGACCAAACGCGCGGTTTCTACGTCTGTTAACTATCTTATCTTTCTAACAGCATACGCGGCCGAGCTTAGCCGCCACGCAAGAGGTGTGATCTGTGGTCCCCATTGTAATTTCTCGTCTCGCGTGATTCCTAGGAAAACCGTCTGATTAATAAATTCCAGTTTTTCTCCATTCAATATGATGTCACTTTCGCTACTTCTAACATTAGGTAATTTAAATCGAATGCATTTGGTTTATTTTTTCATTTAGTACCAAATTATTTACCGTAAACTTATCTTGGACTTGAAGAATCGAGTTATTCACGTCGTCCAGATTTTGTGACCGTCGGTCTATTTTAAAGATCAGTGATGTGTCATCTGCAAATAACACCATCTTCGGTTGATTTTGATGTAAACTAAGAAGAGGAATGGACCCAATATCTAACCTTGAGGAACGCCCATTGCCATTTCATTCCCTAATGAGTTTATGCCGTTTACTTTAACTTTAACCTTTCTATCTTTCAGGTATGATCTTAGTAGATCAATAGCTGTATTCCTAACCCCATAGTGCTCCAGTTTCAGAAGGGTCTCATGGTTTACGCAATCAAACGCTTTAGAGAGGTCGCAAAAGATTCCAATGGCATCTTTTACTTCTTCCCAGGAGTTAAAAATGTTCTTTATTAGAGAAACACCAGCGTCAGTGGTACAATGCCCTTTGGTGAAACCGTACTGTTGTTCATGAAAGATGTAGTTTCTTATTTAAGTGACGTTACACTTGATTGAGCATCAACTTTTCAAACACCTTACTAAAAACTCGTAGAATTGATACAGGCCTATAATTGTTGAGTTCTTTACTATCACCGGATTTGAACAAAGGAACTACTTTACTGTGTTTCACGAGATCTGGAAAGACACCTTGGTCTACACTGGTGTTAAATATGACAGCTAAATAGGGCGCAATGGTTTCGATGAAAGTTCTACAGACATTCATTCATTCATAGCGTATCATGGTTACGTAGCTTCTATCATTCGATACGGCATTGTGTTATGGGGGAATTCTGTTCATGTGAGTAGGGTATTTATAGCCCAAAAACAGTGTATCCGTGCTCTTTGCGATGTGCCACCATTGACCTCATGTAAACCTCTATTTAAAGATTTAAAAATATTAACTGTTCCTGGTATGTACATATTTGAATGCTGTAAATTTGTTAAAATGCACTCCGACTTATTTCAACGTCTGGGAGACACTGTTACGTTTAAGACAAGATATCCTGATCGATTAATTATACCACCAATGAAAAGCCATCTATATCACAGAAGTTGCTTTCCAATGGTTATAAGGATATTTAATAAACTACCAAAATCTTATAGGGAATTGCCAATCAATCGTTTTAAAACAGCGTTTTTCAAATGGCTTATAGAAAAATCATTTTATTCTGTAAATGAGTATTTGAACTTTAAAGATTCACGCTGACATATATTATATGATAACTGGACAAATAGGTAATTGACATTAAATCTAGTTTTTAATCATCTCCATGAATGTACGATTTTTTATTAGATTCATTTAATAATTAATATAACATAAATTTTGCATGCTAGTTTTAGCGAATTGTTTAGAAATTGTAAAAAAATCTGACCATCTTTAATGTACTACAATTCTTGCGAATAAATTTCATTTCATTTCATTTCATTTCATTTCATTTCATTTCATTTCATTTCATTTCATTTCATTTCATTTCCCCAGAGATCTTCTGTTGATTTAATTTTAAGATCTTTAAAGATTTTATAACCGCCTGGGGGTTTGTATGCTGAAACCTAAACTCCAAAGGGCATGCATTTACATTCTTTCTAAGTAAGGCAGCAGAGAACTCGGATGAGGAACTTAAAGCTCCAGTAGTTAGGGGAATATTAGCAAACAAGTTTTCAAATGCCTGAGCTACTTCTACATCTGTGTTGATAGGGCCATGTGCAGTTTCTAAATTAAATTCAGTATTACGCTGTTTTTTCCTACTGCTCCTGCTGTTTTTTCCAAATTCGAAACGGATTTTCGTTTCGTTTGGATTTCGTTTACCAGATTTTCAGCATAGTTACTATTTAGGCTCGTTTGCACCAAGAATAACTAAATGTTTAGTGCTAAACGTAATTAAAACATGGTTCTGTTACTGTCAATCTTTTGAAAATGACAGAGACAGAGTTTTAAATTAATCAGAATTAGTGATTTCCGTTGCAAGTGGGCCTTGCAATATAAGTAGATTAATGACCCACCTTCCTCCTTTGCTTTGAAGCATTAGGCTTGTGATTAGGATAAATACTTCATACAGTCTGAACGCAAAGGCGGTTTTTATTCTGAATTGTGATACAAGTTCTATCCATACATTTTCCAGTCAGGGCTTTCCGAGCTCAGTGTTCATGCAGCTGAGTCAAGTCAACTCTTTTATGTTAGTACTTCATTTGTTAACTTATGTATTATATGATGGTCTGAATGTTGTATAGTTTGACAACATTCTAAGGTTAACTTACCTTACCTTACCTTAGGAACCGTTTGGTACACAAAATGTTACTGATCCAATGGGGACTGACGAAATTAATACGTCTACAAACTGTTAGATACAGGCGAGATTATAAATTGCTGTCTGTCTATTTGTCGATAGCCACGTTTTATTTGCCAAATTTCGGTTTTGTCGATGATAAACGGTAGATCCTTCACAGGAGTATCTTAGTATGTGTGTGTACGTACTATGTTGGAGGCTCTCGGCGCGGACTGGTCCCTGGGCTCGCCCGCCGCGCCCGCCGAACCCGCGTAGCCCGCCAGCCCCGCCAGTCCCGCGCCGCCAGCCCCGCCCTGTGCCACCATTAACGTATACAACTGTCCCGACACATGTTAACCTAGAACCTATTTACATTGGGACAAGATATGCGTTGAAAATTCAATACAACGCAAAAATTATGTAGGGCCGTCATTGTATAAAAACAAAGATCTCAAAGTTTCGCGCAAACATATTTAAAAATCTCTCTACCTCTGTCTTCTTCAAATGATTGACAGAAATAGAAAGACAATTTAAATTGGTTTAGCGTTAAATGTTAGTGGTTTGTGGAGCATTGCGGGCCTTAGTACTGTAAGAGCACGCTATCAGAGGCACGAGTGTTGGGTGAGGGAGCACGAGTGCTGGGTGAGGGAGCACGAGTGCTGGGTGAGGGAGCACGAGTGCTGGGTGAGGGAGCACGAGTGCTGGGTGAGGGAGCACGAGTGCTGGGTGAGGGAGCACGAGTGCTGGGTGAGGGAGCACGAGTGCTGGGTGAGGGAGCACGAGTGCTGGGTGAGGGAGCACGAGTGCTGGGTGAGGGAGCACGAGTGCTGGGTGAGGGAGCACGAGTGCTGGGTGAGGGAGCACGAGTGCTGGGTGAGGGAGCACGAGTGCTGGGTGAGGGAGCACGAGTGCTGGGTGAGGGAGCACGAGTGCTGGGTGAGGGAGCCCATACCTGGTTGGAGTCGGAGGGCTGGTGCGCGCGGCACATCTTGTCGCAGTAGTCGGCCAGGATGTCTCGGAAGCGCGTCCAGCACTTCTCAGGAACGGTGATGGCCGTGCGGAAGTTACTTTTCACCTGCAAACGAGTTAATTTACCATCTTATTGACCTTCAATATTAAATGATTATCAACGGTACTTGTCAATTTAGTACTAACTTCATTCCAGCCTCCTGCTTGCTTTAGGGGAAAATTAAAAACTGGTTTTATTTCGTAGGGCCGGCGCGCACCTGGCGAAGCGCAATGCAGCGCGGTGTTCATTGACAAAAGAATATCAACTTGGCCTTTGTCCGTGACCAAAGCGGACAATGATTATGACGTATTTTTATTCTCAACTTTGTGTTGAATTGCGTTAGGTTGATTTCCTTTTGACAGTGATTCGCCAGGTCTGCGCCAGCCCTTTTCTTTTACATTACGTTATGGGTGCAAAGATTTAATCTTAAGATCTCTGGAACTTGTAGCATTACTTAAACCTAAGCTAGAACAGAACATAAATTTAAAATGATAAATAACCATGTTTGAAAGCAAATTATTATAAGAATAATAATATGATTAAATAAAATTTCTATGAAAAACTAAACTCAAAGAATTATGATCACTGAAAAATAAATCTGACTAATCTTGATTCCAATCATGTTTATTTTGGAAATAAAGCTGATAAATGTGAAATGGTGGCTACAAATTGTTATTTACATAGTTTCAACTCGGAGACTACTTACTGACAAGTTTACACCGCTTTGAACGGACACTCATTACACTTGGGTTTCCTAACAAAGCGATGCTGTCATATAAGGACGCTTATAGAATCCTGTACATAATTATAGAAAACGTTTTTTGACACCGTTATGACTTAATGACAAATATCCGCAGTCATTTTCATCACTCATCCGTCGTATGACGGCAACGTTTCCTCAAGAAACGCAAGCTTATCTCAATGAAACATACACTACATGATAACAACAGCAATGGCATATCTATAATAAAGGCTGTCGACGACAGACAGGAAGCGCATGCAGCAACAAGACAACGGGAGTGTTCACCTCGCTGACTTTCATGTAGATGCCGCGGTTGTTCTGCCCGATGTCGAAGTAGAAGTTCTTGTTGTCCACGCGCAGGTGGCGCCCCTCGGGCAGCTCGCCCTTGAACCTGCAACACGCGTGACGTCACTCACCGCCTGCGCGCGCGCACACACTCACACATCCAGCATGCACGCTAGGACACTATCATCGCGGTTCCTACGTCTCAATCTATTACTTTAAGCATCAAACGTGTGTATTACAGTCGGTACAACAACAATATTACGCCACCATTCCCCAATAATTAAAATCATACCATTCCGGTTCAAACCAAGCCTCAGCCGGGTGTTCGCTAACGGCGGCAGTGGCAAGAATCAGAAAAAGAAAAGGCCCCGTTAAAAACATAATGCTGATATATTATACATGGTGGGAATGTACAAACCAAACAAATTATAGCAAATATATACGGGGTGTATGGGACTTTGGTGAGCAAACTGTTGGCACGAATACAGTACATGATTCAAGACCCATAACCCTAATTGCGTAATACACAATCGATCGGAATCTGAATCGTTTTGAAACAGATTGTTAATCCATTGCTTCATAAGTTCAAAAAAAAACTGCTCAACTATGTAAATAACGTAATGAATGTTGTAGAACTATCAAAATACAACAGATTAGTCGTAATCGTTTTCGAAAATGTGTTACGCAATAAGGCTGCCGGTTTAAAAAAAAAAACTGCTGTTTCATACAACAGTGGGATACCTACACGGTTAAAATTTATGGATAACTGTTTTCTGTTTTAAATAAGTAACGAAAAATCTTGGGGTCTAGAAACACGTACTGAAGTCATGGTAGTTTGCGCGTCAGTGTCCCCTACACCTTGTATTGTAGGTAGTACGTAAGAATTCAGTAAATCAGTGAAGAAGTGAAATATTATGCATAAAATTTTTTTTTAACCACCTTCGGACTGAAGCTGGGTTCGATTCTAGGTCCCGAGAGATTCTATCAATATAATCATTATTAAGTGGGATTTGTAGTAACAACTCTGAAATGGTACCAAATCTGAAATACCGATCAAATCTATGGAATAGCGATTTATTTCGGCGGAGAGTAAAATATAAAAGTATTTTACACATCTATCGGGTTTTTTGAGGCGAACCTTCGTACCTCGTAGGACATCCGATTGCACAAACATTTAAGACAACAAAAAATAAAAACAAGTAAATGCTGATAAACAAACAACGATAAGAATCAATAAGTAAGGGAACAGCTTCATTAATGGTTTGTGTAATCAGCTGGATGGCGAGGAAGTAGGTCGCTGCTTACGAGGTTTAATCAAATGTGCGATAACCTCACTTACTATGTGCGAAAATATTATGTTTTTTTTTATCAAGCAACGTATTTTTTCAAGCTAGGAATTAGTTAAGAATGATCGTTTATTTAAACACCTATTATAAAGAATTCGAGAATTTAGAAAATCTGGATTTATGCCCGGTTGACGGCAATAGGCTCGCCCCCTATTACATGGGACTTAAGCATAACTGGCGAAATGTGAGTGTACTATAGGTACACCTCTGCCTAACCCTTCTGGGATTACAGACGTGAGGGTTTGGTAGCGGTGTACCTATAGTACACCTCTGCGGTACGGCATAGTATAATGTGTTAGTGTGTTTGTTTGTTACGCTTTCACGCTAAAACGGCTGAACGGATTTGGATGAAATTTGGCAAATGGGTAGACCATGGCCTGGATTAGGACAAAGGAGATCGTTTTATTGAGATATTCACACGGGATCGAAACGTATGCGGATGAAACCGTGAGGCGCAGCTAGTAACATAATAATAACAATAAAACTGAAGAGCTTGTTTTCTTGGACGCGCTAATCTTTGAAACTCCCAGTCGGATTTGAAAAATTCTTTTGTCTTTGATAGACCAATTCTTGAGGAAGGTACATCGACTATTAAACATCACACTACTACCCATACGAGCATGTGTCGACGCGGTGGGTCGGGAGATCGAGAAATTTCACGCGGACAAAGTCGCGGGCAGAAGCTAAATTTATAATAAAACTTGAGAAAAAATGTATAATGATTACTATACAACTTGACGTAGCTTTGGGTCCGAGGTTCGACTGTGAGCGTGTTGGCAAATATTTCCAAAAGGTTCGAAAAATGAGACACCTAAACAAATTCATGAATCACTAGGAATAACCTCTTGTTGATATGTAGTATGGAAAATAATATTTAATAAAATACGAAAAAGTTTGGCAAAATTAAGGTCGGCTTGTTATCTATCCAGATAATCATTCAATAATAAAAAAATACACGAAAGGCTTGACTCGAGATGCTATGACTTCCTTAAAAGTATTTACACTTTCTCTTTAGCCAAGGAGGGCGCGTTGAGGCCCTTGTCTACCGCAACCACATCTCGATGCATCCCCACTAGCCGGAACTAGAAAATATTCCCTGAGACTGCATATCTCCCGATTGTGAAGGGTCTTAGCGTTTAAAAGCCTCGACCTCCACACTATCGGGGGATATTCAGTCTCATTACCGATGACCGTGGGTGATGCATTCGATAAGCAGTCAGCAGTGTACGTACCCTACTATCCAGAGCGTCGAGTTCTGTGTGAGTCCAGTTGAGTATGACGAAAGAGTACATCAAACCGGCATGACCCAACCGCCGTTTAAGGCGCGCATCTTGTTTCCGCCTGATAGAAGACTATTAAATGATTTCTTCAGGCGGCCAAAGAAGCGCTCCTTCAACAACTGCTTCATGGCAGTAACATTGATGCCCAACGCTTTCGACATACCCAAATACTTTTGAGTTTCGGATGCGGAGAGGGCTTTAAGGTTTGTGGGATCTGAGTTGGTTTCCCACGGACTCCACAATATTCCCTCGCTTTACTTGCAAAACCGCACATTTGTCCACATCAAATTCTACAATAGTATCGTAATTTAAAAAGAAGTCAAAGTGTGTTTTCGTACGTTTACAAAAAATCTTTCTCTTTCACAAAGCTACACTACTGCCGAGTGGCAGGATTTGTTGATGGTATATTTACTTCCACGCGAACGGAAGTCTCGGCCACATGCTAGTCACTAATTTACAATGTGGAGACAACAATAAATAAAAACATTGGCAAAACTAATGTATGTATTAGTATTTTGGAACTATCAATAATAAATCCTAACATCGAAATGAAAAAAAGTGAGTTTTTCCAAGAAATTAAATAGTAGTAAAGGGGACTTTGGGATTTTCCGATCTTTGACTAGCTATAGTGACTCAACTATTAGATATATTTGATTGAGTTTTTGTACAGACTGGGAACATAGACTAGAGCGCGGTCACTGTCGGACTGCATAGAAAAAAAAGAGAAGCGCGATGACACAACTTGCTTCCTACCTTTAGTAAAATTTTTGAAAAACTTATTTTAGATCAAATGCAAAGATTTTATAATAAACAGAAATTACTGCATAACAAACAGTTCGGTTTTACAATGAGTCGTTCGACTACTGATGCCGAACGTGAGAAGAAAATGAGTTGAACTTTTGGGACATGTTTATAATGCATGGGAGGAAAAATGCGATGCTTTGGGAATCTTTTGCGATTTGTCCAAGGCATTCGAATGTGTTCTTCATGAAACATTGATCAGGAAACTGCACCACTACGGAATCCGGAACGCCTCTCTGGATCTTCTTACTTCTTATTTAAGTGATAGGATTCAGAGAGTTGATGTTAACGGAAAAAGATCACCTGGATCTGTAGTAAGAATGGGGGTCCTCCAGGGTTCAATTATTGGCCCATTTTTGTTTCTTATTTATATTAATGACTTGCCTTATCTCATAAAGGATAATCATGATATACTGTTGTCTGCAGACGACACTTCACTTTTATTTAAACTCAAAGGAAAGCAGTTGGTTACTGACAATGTAAATAGCGTCCTTGCTAAAGTAGTTAACTGGTTTAATGTTAATAACCTACTTCTAAATGAGAATAAACCTAAATGCATTAAGTTTACGATACCTCATGTTAGCACAGTATTCTTAGGCATAACTTTGGATGCCAAGCCTCAATGGGGCCCCCATTTAGATAAATTGTCAAAAAAACTAAGCTCTGCAGCTTAAGCCGTTAAAAAAAATCGTAATTTAACTGATTTAGAGACAGCCCGTTTAGTATACTTTAGTTATTTTCATAGTGTGATGTCGTACGGTATTCTTTTGTGGGGAAATGCCGCCGATATTCAGACAATTTTTGTTTTACAAAAAAGGGCAATTCGTTCAATTTATAAACTTAGTCCCAGACACTCCCTCAGAGACAAATTAAAAGATATTAATATAATGACTGTGCCTTCTCAGTATATTTATGAAAATCTTTTGTATGCACATAAAAATATTAATCTGTTTAAAAAATACCACCATAATATAAATACTAGGAACAAACACAAATTTGTTGTTCCAACTACCAGGCTCAAGAAAATTGGTGGCTCGTTTAAATGTCTATGTATACGTTTTTATAATAAACTTCCTAGCCACATTCAAGGACTAAGCCATTATAAATTCAAATCTTTTATAAAGGAGAAATTATGCCAGAAAGCCTATTATACTGTCAATGACTATATTGAGGACAGAAAGGCTTGGGATTGAGCTTTCTAATAAATTTACACAGACAATCTTGATGTTTAATATTATTTTGCAATTTTTTTAATATTTTTATTTCTGTTATTACGATTTTTTTAATTTTTGTACCTTTTTACATACACAATGACATTTATATATTTACTGTATATAGTATAATATTATTTTAATTTTGTGAATGTGAGGACCATGTGGGTAATTGTATTTTTCTTTTTTTTCTCTTTCAGTTATTTAATCATGGTCTGGCTGTTTGAGTACTTTATGCGGCATACCCAAATGTCCTTTCTTTTGTATTGTTCGTCGAATCGTTGAGCTCCTTAGTTCTGAGTTGAGCTGCACCATGATCGACAAATGCGTGCACTGTCTGGACAGGTCCACTCAAATCAGTGTGGTTCTTTCCTCAAAAGACCATTTCAGACACCAGTCTACAGGGTTCTCATAAGATCTGACCAAGTTTATTCTCGGATTTTATACACTTTGACATTAATGGACTTAATATACTATACAATGACATGAAAATTTACTTTGTAAAGTATTATCTATCATATTTTAATTATTGTGAATGTGAAGGCAGTGTGGATTTGTTGTTTTTTTATATATCTCAGTTTATTTTAATTTTTTAAAGTTAGTTTTAATCATGGTCTGGCTGTTTGAGTACTTTATGTGGCATACCCAAATGTCCTTTCTTTTGTATTGTTCGTCGAATCGTTGAGCTCTTTAAGTTCTGTGTTGAGCTGCATGATTACTGACAAATGCGTGCACTGACTGGACAGGTCCACTCATTCTGTGTGGTTCCTTCCTCAAAAGACCATTTCAGACACCAATCTACATGGTCTTCACATGACCTGACCAAGATTATGTCTGGACTTTAAAAGAGACTGTGACCTCTGAGTTTGTTTCGGCCTTTCTTCTCAGAGTAGTCAGATAGGAAACGCCGATCTCATCTACTTTAAAAATATAGTTGACGTGTTAAAGTGTTTGTAAAAACCTAGTTACAGGAATAAAATCATTTATTATTATCATTTATCACTTGTATTATGTTTTCAACAGACTATCTAACTAGCATAATATCCTGAAGAATATCATATTTTTTTCTGATTTTGTTTACTGCAGCGGATCATATACTATTAGGCATAATAACATTTGCGTTTAGGTCCTGTAGTCCCCTTAAATTATTGTTGTATCGTCGTCTCCATCTTGTATTGTATAAATACACTGCAATGGTGCATGGATAACATCTAAATCCTAACATTAAACTGTCCAACCTGTCCATTTCATACGGCCCCCCACCCTGTCAACTTACTTATTCAGTGCCACACCGCATATCCCACCGTAGTTAGTTCGGGACAAAGAAAGGGTTTAATAACGGCATGCATCAGGGATGGCGAACCAATGGCACGCGTGCCATTAGTGGCACGTAGCGAAATAATTTGGGCACGGTATATAGTCAGGAACCAAGGTACCTAAGTCATTTAAATAAATATAAATCTTTTAATTTTAATATTAAGGCTGTGGCGTCACGCCAGTGTGCACGACCCTTTACTCAAAAATAATAAAGGTATTATTGTGGAAGTACCTTTACAGTTGCAAATAAAGAGCATTGTTGTGAAAGTGGGTATATGTATTTTTTTTTCCAGTAGTCACTAAGTCAAGATTGTTTGATGGCACGTCACGTCATGGGTACATTCAAAATTTATTTGAGAAAATGGCACGTAGATGTAAAGAGGTTCGCCCATCCCTGGCATACATAGTTAATAAGTGCATCGCCAGTAACGCCTGTATCGCGTAACAAGCAGAGATCGATCGATACGCGGCTGCTCGTTCGCAGGATAATTAAATTAAGTATGCTATATACTTCAAGAACAACTTATAACCGCAACCTTCGGGGAAATAAATTGTTTTGTTTTAATGTTGTAGCTCCATGCACTTTGATCAGGTTTTTTTTTTGTTTTTAAAATATTGAGGTTTGCAACCTTTTTTGTTCTTAGACCTCAATATACTACAGTCCGTTCACAGTTATTTTACTTTTTTTTTTGTTTGCATCACTGTCCAAATCATAGTGATCTTTCATACAGTTGCAATAAGGTTGCTGTTGTGTTGCTAACATTGACAAGTCTGTCAAATACACAATGATCTTTATAATCTTTGTATTAAGGTTGCTGTTGTGTTGCTGCCATTAACAAGTCTGACAAATACACAATGATCTTTATAATCTTTGTATTAAGGTTGCTAATGGGTTGGTGCTGTCAGGGGTAAAATAACTGTGAATGGACTCTAATTAGGCCTCCCCCAAACCGACCGCCTTTATGTAACAGGGGACGTCTTAAGGCTAAATTATGACGATGATGGATGATAAAAACGTATATAAAACAAGTTTTTCTGACTGAATTGACAGCTGTGTTGCGCCACTTCTTCCCAGCTAAAGCACTAGAAAGTGGTGAAGGGCGGGCGTGGCGAGGGACTGGCTTGGTAATTTTGACGTTCAAAAAATGCTGATTCTCAGCCTACTTTGAATAAATGACGTTTTAATTTAGATAATACATATTACTTTCATTCTGGAAGGGTTATAAGCGACTTATTTTTTTGGAGCCCTGGCAGAGGTAATAGATCAAGACAAAGTTATTTAGAAACCCAACTCGGTACCTAATAATTATTATAAATTCATAAAACAAAAAAAAAACTTCCTACGTTGGTAATAAAAGAGGACCCGGTTGGCAATACAAACAGTGTACTGGATAAGATTACCGGCTACCTATTTGTTAAATCGTAGCTACGTTAACGGCTGGTTTATTTAATTTCCCGATTAAACAAATAAGTAGTGTTTTACTGTTATGAACCCAATAATTATATGATCACATGGATTTGCATAATCGGGATGATGACATTTTTTTTAAAACAGTAATAACATAACATCAATAACATAACATCTTGTTTTCCCGAAGGATTGGGCAGAGGTGTACCTATACCCACATTTTCTAACTAAAAAAATATGTTTCCAAATAGTGCAAACAATATTATAACAAGTGTAAAAGCTCAATAAATTCACAAGTTTCAAACGTTTTAAAATAACTGTTAGACAAGGATATCACTATCATAGAAGTGACGTCACGACTATGTAACTTCATACTAGCGCCACACATTGTCCGTAGCGCGCGACTTCATGTTTACATCGATTTAAATAATAATCGTTTTTTTAAAAAAAAAATTATTTTTACTGTGCCCTGTCTTCTTTAAAATTACATAATTTTTCGGAATTTTTTAATATTAGTAATCATCGCTATTATTGGGTATATGAAACCCAGCAAATATTTTTTTGATAATTGTAGGTCATTTCATAAATGATGACTCAAGGCGCCCACACAGTGCAGGCGAGCCGATGTTATCGCACAATGCTACGAAGCATCATTTCTCCGGTGACGATACCGTTACCGGCGGCATGTGTAAAGGAGCCTTTAGACATATTCTAAATAACTGGCTTCGCGTAGACCAATGAAGAGCTTAGATTAGATGATTTTCTGATGACATGGCCTTTATCATTACTGCATAAAGTGCAAAGATGTTCGTTTATCTACGCTAACAAACGAGCTCGAGCTCATTTGCACTAAGACCCGCTTGCATCACAAATCACAAAAAGCGTGTAGCGTATTTAAAATATAGTTCTGTTTCAGTCAATCGTTTAAGGATGACAAAGACAGGATGATGTTTTAAATATGTTTAGCGCTATACGTATTTAGTGAATAGCGGTGCAAGCGGGCCTAAGACACTGACTGTAAGGCGCTGAGCAGACGGTTGCCAATTTGTCCGCGACGATAGAACGTGTGGAAATCTATGCACACGGAGGACAAAACGAGCGCCGCCGATGTTTTCCGGGCAGTCGCGGACTACATGGCTGCCGCCTGCGGAGTGCCTTAAGCTTCGGTTTCCTAAGACAGCGGTTCCGTCATGAAAATCTGTAATTTACACCAGTATTTGACATTAAAATGTCAAAAAAAGATCTGTATTTAGACGGCCGTTATTGTTTACCGCTTTTTTAAGAAAGCAAAATTTAAGGTTTGTTTGTTATTCAACGCGCTCCTCTTTGGCCTCGTCGCCTTCGGGAGGTAACCTCGCCCCGCCAGCACATACATACCCTCCGTCATCAGTGCCGAAGTCGTCCAGCAGGTCGGTGAGCGCGTCGCGGAACTCGATCATGCCCTGCGCCGGCAGCGCCACCTGCGAGCGTGGCCCGCCGCGCGTGATGGTCTGCGACACGCGCAGGAAGCGGCCGCGCGAGTTCTCCTTCAGGTCCAGGTAGTAGCGTCGGTTGTCCTACAGCACAGCCATAGTTAATCATACGTTTGTATAGCGATGGTCAGCTTTGTTGTGGGGGAGTACATTTTTCCAAAGAAAAGTGTGCACTTCGGGAAACATCGTCTATCTTCATAAATACGTGCGCGCGACGAGCCGATTTAATATAGATCTGTTACAACCATGGAAGTGCTTGCCTATTAGTATTATCATGTTTACGAAATTTAAGATTATCAACTCTATTTTATTTATACTCTACCCTATTATAATTAAATAGGGTCTAGCTTCCATAAGCTAGCTTTCCTAGAAAGAAACCACTGACACAAACACCGTATACCAACAAAATCATGAACGTAGCTAACTGAAACATTAATTCAAGGGCAGTTACAGAAATTACGTGAAAACTAAATTTATACGTACTAAAATATTAGAAGACTAACAGAAATGCATTGGTAGAAAACGAATGAAATGGTCCCGGTCACCGACACCGGCCTCACAGCACAGACCTTCACACAGTCACGCTACGCTCGCTGTAGGTAACCTATTCGTCAGCACCAGAAACAGATCACAATCAATTCTGACGTTCTAACTTATCGTGATACTTTCAACAGTTTCATGCTTACTACAGCTACTAACCTAATCAGCCGTAAAAAAACACAAATGAAAATTAAAAAAAATCGCAAAATCGCTCAGCAATACTTGTATCGTTTATTGTTTTTCATCGACTTGAAATGACAACAGCTCAGCATACATCACTCACCTCACGGGGGTAGGCAGAAACTACAGAACGCCAGATGCTACGATCCCTACATACTCCTTTTGTCTCGTTTACGTTCATACATCTGGTCATACACGCACGTCGGTTGCGAGTACTACGCAACTGACCTTTCTGAGAAACATCACTAATAAGGTCACTATATGTCCTACTAGGGCGTCTCCGGCGGTTCCACTCACATCTGCTTTGTAAATACCTTTTGTTAGTCGCCTTTCATTAATTATCTCAACATGACCAAACCATCTAAGCACTCTTTTAATTTTTGTCACTACGTCTTTTAAAAGGTGCGGCCATTGCCTTATGACATCATTCTTGAGCCTATCACATATTCAGTCACACCACACATGCTTCGCAAGTAACGCATATTAACAGCATTTATTCTACTTTCATGCTTCTGTTGCCACACCCAACATTCACTTCCATAAATAAGCGTATGCACCAGCACACCATTGTGAACAGCCAGTCGTGCCTTTTTGGATATGAACTGGTTGCTAGCGCTACTCACTCAGGTATTGTCTTTCTTGAGTCTTGAAATACTGAGTTTGGGAACAAATCACATAATATTTCACATCTTTTCTCACTATCGTCTCCCCAGATCAAACCGATGCATGATGAGGAAATACGGACCCAATGCGATGATCACATGTACCTCATCGGCCAACCTTGACCACCCCTTAAGCTGGATCCTAAATTCCCTAAACGACATTTACAAAGTATTGCGCTCTGCCTCCTCTTAACCTATATCTATCTTATTTTATCTAGACTATTTTATTAATACTTAAATCGAAATTTTGTTATAAAGGTGTAACGTAACACTAATGCATGTTCGCCTCACCGGCGACCGCGTAGTCAATACCTCGGTTTAAACTCGCCGGGCGCGGGTCCACCCTCTAACGCGTTGCGGGTTGCCCTGAGTTAACAAGTATATACCGTTCGCTCTAAGTTTGCCGCTGACCGTCAGCAAAACTTACAAATATAAAACTGAAGAATATTGAGGCGCCGAAATCACACGCGCTTGCGATGACTATGCTTATGGTACTAAGAGGGCGCCTCAGCGGTGCGGTAGGCGGTTGGAGGGAGGGGACGCGCATTCCACAGACCGGCAAACGTAGAGGGAACGCATAGTACGTACAACCTGATGCATTTCCGTAATTCAAAAACGAAAAAAAATAAAAAGACTTTCCTTTCAGACAATGATTAGTACTCTAGGGTCAAACATATATTTGCCTCACCTTAAGCATCATCTCGGACTTGAGCTTGCCGTCGTCGGGCACGTTGTCGGGGTTGGGCGGGCCCAGCGACGAGTAGAAGTCGCTGAAGCTGGACAGGTGGTCGCGGAACTCCGCCGCCGTCGACATCGCCAGGAAGATCTGGCTGCGGCGCCCATCTGCGCCGATCTGGGGACAACAGTTTAGCTTTAGTATTACATAGACACATAACACGACTATTGTTTTAACCCGACAGCGCGACACAGGTTTTTCCCCGGCTTAGACAGGTGTACCTATTAGTACTCCCACATTTTGGTAGTCATGTTTAAGTCCTAACCCCCATGTAATAGGGGCGAGCCTAAATCCAAACTCCGAGTTGCTGCTAAAAAATCCAACACCTACCTGAGTTGGGAATCTAACCTAGGACCCCACATACTCATCACAACTAGACGAGACGACAACGAGGGAGCTTTAGTATTGTCTGCGGAAGGCATTGGTTATAAATAACACAATGAATATTGTTTAACTGTCTGGATTAAATGGTAAATAATTGCCTTGACCATGAAACAATTAATAAAGCGTGCGTGACAACCTTTATATTTCAATGTCAAACCTTCTTTTATAAACCCTTATTGTATTCATTTTGCATGTCATACGGTAGAATCACTTGAAACATGTACCTACATTTAATAACACCATCGTAACAGTGTTTTCTGCAAAATTAAATGTGATTTGATAGAAAATATTTTACTCAGCAAAATAAGCCGTTTCGTTTTTATTTTCTTCTTTTTGTGGCGTGGACGTGAAAACTAACAGGATATCCGTTTCCACTGCATTACCGCCTCTCAGTAAGATAATTTAAGCATGAAACCAAATTTCCTTCTAAGTAAAGAAAATTGAAAATATTTCATGGTTAATATTTACAGAATATTTTTTAAACGAACGCAACTGTGACCATGAATTCAGCACATGATTCTAGAACCTCAAAATGAAGTACATTTTGACCGTGTAGGTATTGCATTTTTCTATGAAACAGATGTTTATTTTATTTTAATAACCGACGAAAAATGTATATGCTAGGGGATCTAGAATCATGTGCTGAATTCATGGATACAATTTGCGCACTGTATAGCTTCACCTAAAAATGTATCTTGTATAGTTTCATCTAAAAATGTATCCTGTATAGCTTCACCTAAAAATGTATCCTGTATAGCTTCACCAAATAATGTATCCTGTATAGCTTCACCTAAAAATGTATCCTGTATAGCTTCGTGCCTGTTTTAAACACAACCGATGTGTAAAGGTCAAATCAATCAACCTGCAGAGCCTTTCCTATAATATGTTAGGGTCGGCTTGCTGGCCAACCGGATACAGCTGAATACCAGCATTTTGCATGGAGCGACTGTTATCTGACCTCCAAACTGGGTAAACCGATACCCCTTGGAAAGACTGGCGGTCAGAATTTTGGCCTACTGCCACCCGTAACGTAACGACTGTCTTCATAAATAAAAGGTAAAGAGGCGTTTTGCGTAAATTCCTTTTGTCATTTCCGAGTGAGAGATCCAAGGTGGAGCCATGATACAACAATAATCTTAACTTCATTATATCTAATGAGGTTCGCAGTCTGCATACAAAAATTCAATGAAATATATTCAATAGTCACCATGGCTAGTCAAAGATCGGCAAATGAAAAATTCGGCCCATCAGTATCCAGTTTGTTGGAAAACATTTTATTATTTATTTCGATGTTAGCATTGATTTGATGATTCCAAAATACTCTAAGATGCTATTTACTGTAGTACGAGGGCTGCACTAAAAGTATCGGGAATGGAATATTTCCACTGTTCCTGTCATATTAAAATCATTTTAATTGAAAACTCCTTGGTTTTAAAAATCGAATATCATTTATTTATTTAAAAAAAGATTCTCGGTCTTGTCACAAGGTTTTGTCAAACTTGTTTAGTCGTTGAGAAAATGGAATTGACTCGAGAAAATTCAAGAGCGATGATTTATTATGACTTTCGAAGTGGTTTAACACAAAAGCAGTGTGTTGACCGGATGATTTCTGCATTTGGTGATGAAGCCCCATCCAAAACCACAATTTATCGCTGGTTTGCTGAATTTCAACGTGGACGTGTCAAGCTCAGTGATGATCCCCGTCAAGGTCGTCCAAAAACTGCAGTCACCCAATAAAACGTTGATGCTGTGCGTAAGCTGATTGAGGAAGATCGACATGTGACATACCGCGAAATTCAGGCAACTTTATACATTGGCATAAGTCAAATACAAATAATCTTGCATGAACAATTAGGTGTAAAAATTTTTGTTTTCCCGATGGATACCGCATTCGCTCTGTGAAGAGCAAAAAGCGGCTCGCGTTTCTTGGTGCATCAGAACCGCAGGATCCTCAAATGATGTATACAACATCGTAGCAGGTGACGAATCCTGGATATACGCGTACGAACCCGAAACAAAAAACCAGTCACGAGTTTGGCTGTTCGAAAATGAGTTAAAGCCAACAAAAATTGTTCGTTCACGGAGTGTTGCAAAAAAAATGGTGGCCACGTGTGTCTCCAAAACCGGCCATGTTACGACTATTCCTCTTGAGGGACAAAGAACGGTTAATGCAGAATGGTATGCTATCATTTGTTTGCCACAGGTCGCTTCTGAACTCCGTAAAGAGAACTGCAACCGCCGCATCATCCTCCATCACGACAATGCGAGTTCTCACACCGCACACAGAACAAAAGAGTTTTTAGAGCAAGAAAACATAGAATTATGAGACCATCCGCCGTGCAGCCCCGACCTAAGCCCTAATGATTTCTATACTTTCCCTAAAATAAAGAATAAATTGCGTGGACAGAGATTTTCATCACCTGAAGAAGCTGTGGACGCCTACAAAACGGCCATTTTGGAGACCCTAACTTCCGAATGAAATGTTGAAAAATGTGTCAAATTTCGCGGAGAATACTTCGAAAAGCAATAAATACATTTTTAAATAGTAATGCTGTGTCACTTCCCGAAATTTTCAGTGCCGCCCTCGTATTGTTGTCTCCACATTGTTTACCAATCTTTTGTCCGTCGACGCGACGATACCTGACCCACATTTGCTAAAGTCTAATAGCTGAAATTTAATCTTCCAATTAAGAAAAATAAGAAATCATTAGCCAAACACTAAGGCAAAATAAATCCTGAAAACTTAGTATCAGATTCCCGAGTAAAGGTGGGTGCCAAGTTAGAAAATGTGCAACATACATTGGTGCCGAGTTGCTAACTACATAGCCTCGGCAAATGTAAGGGCAGGCGCGAGCGAAATCAATAATACATTGAATGCTAGTCGCTTCTCACGCCTGAAGGACTAGCCCGCTCATAGATACCATATGAATTGTACCACTAATATTCAATAGTGTTTTCTATCAAAAAAATTGGCCAACCTACGAAGCCATCTTTTCACCTGGGTATGATTAACGTAGAAGCCTATTCGTATATACACACATCAAAAAAGTCTAAGCAACACATACAAATTTCAATTTTACAATGTGTTTTCGCATTAAATCCTTAGTATTTATTTTTTATATTATTTTGAATGCTTTTGAAATTAAACAACAATTGTTTTTTTTTGATAATCTTAATTAACAATAACTACGAGTAAGTACTGTAAGTACATAGTACAAATTAAGGTGCCTAATCAACTAAACTTAAACCAAAATTAAATGGTTTTGCAAAAATTGCATAAATTAATACAAATGTGGCCTCCTCTGTTATTGAGAACTTGCTGGCACCGACTATTCATAGAATCGATGAGACTGTTAATGTTATCCAGCGGCAATTTACCCAATGAAATTTTAATAAGTCCATCAGTTGTTGGGTGGTTGTCACTTCATCCAAGTCCTTTAAAACACGTCTCTGGAGCATGTCTCATGCATGCTCGATGGGGTTGAGGTCTGGCGATTGTGCAGGCCAAGGCAATACCAGGATGTTTTCCCTTGCCAAGTACTCCCGTGTGTAAAAAGCTGTATGCGAACGCGCATTGTCATGCATCAACGTGAAATCGGAGCCAAGCGTTTGTGCGAATGGACGGTATGTCCGTCTTAGAACAGGCCTTAGAACATCCTCAACGTAATTTACAGCGTTCATGTTACCATTTACAAAAACGAGCTCAGTTCGTCTGTTCTTCATAATACCCGCCCATACCATAACCGTTGAGCCGTTGTATGGCAACTTCCTGAACGCACCTCAGAAAAGAAAAAGAACATTTTATTTTATCAGTTACTTTAGATATAAATACATAATAAAGTTGATTGTGAATGTGAAGACAATGTTTTTTTTAAAATGATTTTGTTTTTATTTCTTGGTTAGTTTTAATGGCATTTTGAGTAATTTATGCGGCCTACCCAAATTTCCTTTCTTTGATTATGTTCGTCGAATTGTTGAGCTCCTTAGTTCTGAGTTGAGCTGCATGACATAACATCAACATCAAAAATACAATTTCAGACACCAGTCTTGGTCTTCACATTTAAAAGAGATTAAGACCTCTCAGTTTGTTTCCGCCTTTCTTCTCAGAGTAGTCAGATAGAAAACGCCGATCTCACCTAGCTTTTAAAATATGATTGAAATGTAAAAGTGTTTGTACAAACCTACTTACAGAAATAAAACGATTTATCATTTACATACTCCAATAGTTTTATGAGTGATCTGGTACTCTCACCTCTGCGACTTTGATGAACCGTCCGCGCCGGTTCTGCTTCACGTCCAGGTAGAACCGCTTGGACTGGATCTGCAGCATTTTCGTCGCCAACTCCTGCTCCTGTGGCTGCTGACCTGCATACACGAGAGGACGAGTGTTCAGAGGCATTTCAAATAAATAAAATATTACAATCTAGCAGGTTCCTGGCTTCACATATTCGGTTTTTACGACTAGACAAAACATCGAAATTTCTTTACCACAATGAAGTTTAATATTAATGTTTCTTACACATAAACCTTCTGGAATTAATTCTCTAAATAATGGTGAAAACAGCATCAAAATCCGTTGCTTGGTTTAGACAAACAACGCGGTCACACAAACAGACATCAAAAGCGACTTTAGTTTATAATATGTACTAGCTTCTGCCCGCGTCTTCGTCCGCGTGATATTTCTTGTTCCCTCGCCCCCACTCCGTCGCATCGGCTACGTCCATTGCTCGGCTCTTTAGAGTCTAGAGTAAATGCAAAAAGAATTTTCAAATCCGTTCGGTAGTTCTAGAGATTAGCGCGTTCAAACAAACAAACTCAGCTTTAATATGAGTATTGATAGATTATTCAATTTGCCACTGACAAGAAAATAATGATAATAATAAATGACTGCCTCGAAGATCTAATGATCGCAAGAGCGACTGCTGAGCATGAGATCCTGGGTTCGATTTCCAGGTAGGCAAGTGAAGTGTTAAAGGGGTTTTCGATTAAATAAAACCGGCCAAGTGCGAGTCGGACTCGCGCACCGCGGTTAGTAAGCACTTAGTAAGTTTAAAAAATTAAAAAATATTTTTCAACCAAAACTACAAATTTACGGTTTTCGCAATTTTTCCTTTATCTGTGCTATAAGACGTTGCTTCGTACCAAATTTCAAGATTCAGAATCTTGAAATTTTTAGGTTTTGATTCCCTTGCGAGTGTCGAAAAGAACATCGGCCAAATTTGTATAGACGCTGGACCTGACTTTTATTTTGAGTGTCCAGAAACCAATTATAGTGAGATTGGATTGTTTTTATGTAGTTATCACCATACTGTTCGAAAATATAATCTAAATGGCCAAGATATTTTAATAATGGAAAAAATATATTTGAGGTTAGAATCACTAAATAAGTCGATTTAATGCTAGGCAGACGACATACAGTTTCAGTATTTTAGCGATAAGCGAAGAGTGTAATTAGCGATCTCATTTCGTACTTGTTTATTTATTTCGATTTCGTTCAGATCAATCAAAACGCACTAATACCTACAGAGAAAAAAAGGGCTTTTTAAAGCTTTGCCCACCATGACTGATTTCAATTCTGACTGAACAGAGATTTAGTCGCAGATACAGTCTTTAGTCTGCATTGTCACTGGGTAAACGAATGAAAAAAGGGTTTTCATAAAATAATTTTTATTCATCATCCTCTCTTCGATCGCCGGGTGTCAAACAATTAATCATTATCGCGCGTCGATGACATTTAATGTATGTGCTCCGTTGTACGCAATTGAACAAAACATGGTTTCTATGAACTTTTATTTTTTATGACAAGAATCCAATTCATAATGAAAACTTGTTGTTTTGATTCATTTTTATTTTTAGAATTTAATTACATGAATAACTTTTAATAAAAACGTGAATAGTAATAATCTTTGAGTACTAGGTCATTTCATAAGCCATACGAATCGTCAATAGGGTGCGTTTTGAACATGCTATTCTAAAAAATTCAACGAAATTACTTAAACAAGAAAAAATGTATATCTTTTTTTTCTGGCTTCATAATGAGATATTTCTTATGTTTTATGAGTATTTGAAAAATAACGGATTTTTTTATATATATGGCATAACGGGACGCCACAGACTCATCGTCAGGTACGATTTGGCCATCCTCCTTTGCGGCCTATACAGCTGTATCTTTTGATTGCGTTGGCTTAGAAGTTTGATTTTTTCACAGCTCTAAGGTACAATAGACCTGAGAATTTGATATGAATTCCAGGTCGATACCTCCACGCGTTCCTGAGAAAAAGGGTCTTGACAGACATACAGACAGACAGACAGACGGACGGACGGACAACAAAGTGATCCTATAAGGGTTCCGTTTTTTTCTTTCGAGGTACGGAACCCTAAAAAATCTCAAATACTACTTACATACACCTCCTCTTCGGAACATACAAGGGTGTTGTGTTATGAGATAATAATGAAGGTCTGTTTACAATCGATGTAGGTTCTAAACCCGACACCCGAAAGAGATAAAACATCTCAAAGATGTTTATCTCTTCACATATCTACGTTAGTTCACCCTTTCCCAAATTAAATCAATGGACTACCTACTTCATCTGAAAGTCTAGATATAGGTAAGAAAATGTGTGACGTCATACGCCGTCTCTCTAGATCTGCCAGACATACTGCGTCGATAGATAAGATCATAATATAAAACGTTCACTGGTGAATATACGAACATTTCATGATAAACAAGGATTCAATTGAAAATATACTTGTCGTAGCCGGTGAATTCTTAGAAAATACACTAAACGCTTCATAAGAATTAAAAAATACGTTGAATTGCTATATCAGATTAATGATATCGCTAATAAACTTAATATGTTATACCGAAAAACTTATGCATTTGCATAAGACAAATACCGATCAATCGTACAAATCACGCATCCTTTGACAATTAATACAATATCCAGAAACTGGCATAAAGGACAAAGAAAGTGACTGAGACACGACGCAGAGCGCATGACCTGCAAGGGCTCCGAGGAATTTCATCAAAAACTTATACAAGACGGGCGTTACAACAAAGAGACGTAATACTGAGCACCAACGGGGCTTAACAAAGGTAGCGAAGTCCGTTAGAAATCGACGTGTGATCGATTCCGATGCACGCAACTCGTTCCGGGCGGGTGCACTGGGTTTCGACAACGCCCCTCATTTCGGCGGGCTAATTACTAAGTTCTGAAATCTAGCTAGACAGAGCGACAGACGCTACACGGTAATAGGATCGCCGAAGGGCGTGGCGCGACGTTCGTTACGATTTCACTTGTTTCATAGTCGAGCTTAATTTCTTTATCAATAATTTCATTGAAATCTTGTTTAGTCTAGGACGAGTTATCGCGGATGCATGTTTTTTTGTCTCCTCATTCTAAAATTAGAAAATTAACTAGGTTAACTGGATGCGGAAGTAAGGGTCAGAGTATTACGGTGCAACTGCGAAGAGGCCTTTGTCCTCCTGCAGCGGACTGAAACTGAGTTGATTGTTTCAAAAGCTCAAAGCTGGCTGAAAATTCAAATTTCTTTCAAAGGTTTTGCTACTGAAATTTGTTTTGAGGGAGCAGAATATTACGAGTGGTAGGACCAGACCGGTTCTTCTCCGTATGTAAGAACCAAGAATTCCTGAGTTCGGTTCGGTCTATAATTCAGAAAAACTTATGTTATGTCTACGTCTAGACGGGATTATATCCGTTACAGCTATTTACACACTATTTATGAGAACTAATAAAGTTCTAAGTTAATATTATTATATTAAGTAATGTATATATAACGTTTTCGATGAATTTAATATAACTGGTGAAAAGTAGGTGTACTATATGTCCGCCTATGCCTAAGCCTTGGATTGCAGGCGTGTTTACTGATACGTTTTCGTCAAAATTAAAAAATCTCGACAATAGCTGTCTTTTCTAAAAATAAGCAGTAGATTTTTATAGTAGAATTTGGACTTAATTCTGTTTTGATGACCGGTAGTTTCATCAAGTTGAATTAAATCTAAGTGCCGATTTCACAAATGAAACTGTAAGCGTTCAGCACATCTAAAACGCGTTCAAGAGCTGTCCGTGTTAATATCCCATAGAAAAAAATGACACTAAAAACTTTTAAAACCTAGATAAAGTGCTGATCTCGTTCAGTTTCATTGGTGAAATCAGCCCTAAATGATTTAAAAACTTTACCAATACTTCTAATATTAAATATAGGGAATTAAATACATAAATGGGCTTACATTAAGGCCGAGGAAACCGAAGCGCATGTCTCTTTGAATGCACAGGCGTCACCCAGATTAGACCTTCGAGAAAGAAGAAGAGAGATGAGTTCCTCGAAGAAGAAACCTTCGAGGAACTCATCTCTCTTCTAGATCTTTCACAGATATTCCTAACAGACCAGAACTGCAATTCTGTAAAAATCTACCGCGAAGTCTTCTGTGACTTGAGCGTGGAGTGAGCTTTCAAAGCCACTGATGCTAAATATTGACTAAGACGGGATGACACTGACAGCTCTCTCCACGCAAGTCTTAACTGTGAATAAATATAAAGTGTCCAGAAATTAAAGTTAATAACGGTTAAAAATTATGATTATAATTGTCTTATGTTTGTCATTAGATAGGTTTTCGATCGGCTTTAGGCGCACACATAAATTCTCAAAACTAGGTTTTTACTATAACCAGGTGTCCCGAATATACAAATATAAGATTAATTAATCAAGAATATTGTGTAAAGTGAGCGCTCGTGAGCGTCCGTCTGCCCGTCGCCGTCGGCAACCTTCGCAAAAAACCGTCCGGATGGTTGCATGGCAACCGCGTGATTAATGACCTTGCAGATACGGCGCCTTTGGAAAGGACTAGGAATAGGGCTGACTGAGGCTTTGGAACTGTCTAGACAACCATGCTGGAAATTTGTATTGAAACCCCAGTTCGTCAAAAAAATGTTTCTTTTAGCAAAAAATTTTTAGGAAGTTTATCGCGGTATTGTTCGAGGTTAATTATCTGTCTTTAATGATGTAGTAGCGGCCATTTCAAAAATAAGAAAGAATTATTTCGTGTTCTTTTACACGCACAGAGATTACAAATAGTAAAAGAAATAAAATGAAGGAAAAAAAATAACAAAAATGTATTTAAAGCTAACAGAAAAACAACAAAAAACAGTAAAAAGACCTGTGCGAGGCCAAAACGGCAAAACGATAATAATTGCCATTCTGCTAAATGTAAACAGCATCTAATTCGGTAAAAATATCATTATACAATTTCCGGCGGAAACGTCCCTTTTCCTCAAGGCTGATTTGTTGTAGACTCGCCCCCCCCCCCACGCCCGACCTCTGGCACTCCCCCCCCGCTCTTCAGGCCCCACCCCGTAACGTCTACCTTTCCTCATAAAAGATGCCCAATAATTCTCACCGGTGGTATGGTGTGTCTGACATTATATTATTTGAACTCCTACAGATTTCCTTTGAGGATTAACAAGAAAAAAACATCTAGATTAATATCATTAATGTTATTTCCGCTTTTATTATTTGTTTTTAATATAAACAATTACATGAATATTTAATTTCTTAACTATTATTTTATTTGGAATGTATAAACCATATGGATCACTGTTTTTTACTTTTGTGTTTTTTATTTTATTTTCTATATTTTATCTTCATTATGGTCAGGTGGCGGTTAGAGTAATTTATGCGGCCTACCCAAATGTCCTTCCTTTGGTTATTCCCTCGAATCGTTGAGCTCCTTGAGTTGAGCTGCACGATTGATGACAAATGCGTGCACTGACTGGACAGGTCCACTCAATCCGTGTGGTTCTTTCCTCAAAAGACCATTTCAATTTACATGGTCTTCACATGATCTGACCTAGATTATGTCTGGACTTTAATAGATACTGTGACCTCTGATTTTGTTTGTGTAAAAGTGTTCGTACAAACCTAATTAAAGTAAAAAAAACATGTAATCTCATAACTTCCATTAGACACAAAGTTTTTCTATTTTATTGTAGTGAATCAAAGAGCAAGCTGTTTGGTATTAAAATGGATCTTTTAATTAGTCAACACATCTGTTGGAGTGACGTTCATTATTTTAAATCGGCCTGAAACTGTCAGGCTGTTATCATGAAAGATATTACGAGTTATTTATTGCACAGCAACTATACAGAAGGCTCAATCCGTACACGTGGGTCAACGTTAAAAGAAATCCTTAGGACTTAGAAGTATTGAATTTTATTTGTGAAAACAAGTCCAAAATCGCATTCAAACTTCAACTTTCCATGACCCATGCAGTTTCGAAGGAACATAATACTACCAATTTCAAGATAGATTTTTCGTTCAGGGAATTGATTCAATGTTAAAAAAAATATTTTCTTAGGAGTAATCCTTCTGTATGTAATTTATTATGTGGTTAAAAGGTTATTGAACTTACCGGAGTCAAAATTATTCCCGCCAGCGTCCATACTTTGCCCATGATATTCTGTAACACATTGACAAAGACACTTACATTAATAAATACAATATTACATATAATGTAGCACTTCATGTTTTTTTTTTTAATAAAGTTCCACATAGAACAACCAAATGGGGACGTAATCAGGCGAGAGGCTTTAAAAAGGCGGATAAGGCACTGGGTAGAAATATTGCAAGCCAATCAAGGGATCCTACCAAAATTGAACATTCATTCAAGTTTTTTGCACTGCAGTTTCTACATTTTGCTGAACTATTTGCAATGCAATAATTGCAGCTTTTAGATTTGCAAATTGTTCATGGTAGTTCTTAGACGTGTCTAAAGTATGTCCAGTGACGTCTGATTGACGGTTCATCTGCTGTCGCAGCTGCCTCGTGCGTCCCTTACATAAGAAAATTGTGAAACGTGCTTTCTGTTGCCTTGGCGCATGGCGGTCGCCGCCCAATGACCTCCCCATACGATCACCATAGGGTCGAATAAATTAAACGCGGATATGTTTCTAACCTCTTTATTAGCTAATTTTACAATAAGTTGCACAACATCATCATGGTTACTATGTGAATCGTGTAGAAGGTGTGAGTGAATGATAAGCGATGTATTGCTAAACTAAGACTAATCAACAATAAGGACAAGACAAGCAGGCAGGCTCCTTATTAGGAAGGTAAGTGCTAACCAAACAAGTTACAAAATAATGTTATTAAGCAACTAGGACCCAAATTTTAAGTAAATTCTTGAGATGCGAGACATTACAACACCTTAATTTTGTTTTACCATAAACGACAGTTATGGGAAAAAATGGGCGAACATTGATTATCGAAGGACCAGAATATCTTCAATTCTTTCTAGAAGATCTTTTGTAGACCAAAACTTTGGAAATATGGTATTATACTTCCGTAGTCTTCGGCCGAAACTAAAACATGTTCAGTCTTAACAACGACTCAAGCAAAGCGACGAACATTTTGTGCTGAACCATGAAACCAATCAAAATTCAGTTAAATTCCGTTTCAGCAAATTCTGAAAGGCGGGCCTTCAGGACGGGTCAGGAAACTAGGACGAGGTATGCTCGCCTAATAAATTCGTGAAGCAATTACCGTTGTTGCAGCTACCCGGAGCCGAGCACACAACACACGCTGCATTTAATTACGACCGCTCCATTAGCTGATATATAATAATTGGAGGTGCTGTCCGAAACTTCCTTCGGTATGCATCGGCTGTGCATTGAAATTCACGTAATTCTACGTAAGTGAGTCGCAGTATTCTCGGTTGGGTTAGATTTTTTTAATGAGCTTTTTGCAGAAAACATGAAGCATGTTGTATTGGAAAAGCATGTGGCGTTAGCAAGAATAATTTTTTTTTTCTGAGGTAAATAGTGAGCAAAATAATATAATAATAAATTGAATTAAATAATTGGGATGATGACTACTATTAAAAATGTTCGTGCAAATAATGTAATTTCAAAGAAGGCATAATAAAAATGATATAATCGAAAAAATCTGTTAACCAATGTAAACATGAAGAAGATACACGCTTTAAAAGTTTTTAGAGGTGATTATTCCTGTCCTTGTCGCGCGGTGCGGACAATGTACGGCGCTAGTATGAAGTTACGTAGTCGTGACGTCACTTCTACGACAGTGCTGTCCTAGTCTAACACTTATTTTAAAACGTTTACAACTTGGCAGTTTTTAAGCTTTTACAATTATTGTAATACTTTTTTGGAATTTGAAAATAAACATTTTATTGAGATTAAAATAAAAAAATGTCATCATCCCCATTGAATTTATTCAACGGTATAACCTTGCAAATGCACATCTCGAAGTTATTTTAAGAATTTGCAGTTTTCTTGTGGCTGTTATGCACCAATAAAATGCATGTAGCTCTCTGTCAAACTGACGGGAAAATTTGAGAAAACTACATATTCTGCACTGCACGCAAGCATCAGAACATGATAAATTACATATGGTCGCGCAGAGGTATTATGGCGAAAATTCACAAATACACTACTTGGATAATTATCATCATTAAACACAGTTGACAAGAGTTATAGTGTGTCCTGATTAACCGTAGTCCACATATGACAATATCTGTCACCTTAATTATTGTAGTCCAGAAATTGTCCGATTAGGAGTGCATGGAAAAGTGCTATAGAAATATTCAACTAAAGATCTGAAAATATCAATCAAATTAAACTTTCTCAATACGTAGGGTAGAGCATAGAAAGAAATGACTATGTACGAAAAAGCTTAAATCTACCATAATCGGATAAAGATAGGTCCCTATCAGGGGATCCAATCGATCCTAGTATAGACCTGCCACAGGAAATGAACAAAAGAGGTCTTTATACACAGACAAAAGAGTGTTGATTAATTTCCAAGTGGATGTCATGTGCGAACGATTGCTTTCACGAGATTGGGATGAGAATGAAAATGCACGGTATATTTATTGTACACCCTCATGAAAATAATGGAGACTGGTTTTGCAATAAATATTTAAACGAATTGTACGTGTTCTTTGAAATAAATTAAGGACGACATATAAAAAAAGTGTATCCTGGCTCTGTCGAACAGTAACGTGGTCGCATATGAATTACAAACGGTACATGTATTATGCTTCAATCGCTCATAAATTGTCTTAATTTATTTCGCCCTAAGCGAGTATGCAAATCGATCTGCCACATTAATTTCTCAATACATGAGTAGATTCCCATATTGTAGGTGGGTGATATACCTTGCTCGTATTCGTCGCCCTGAAGTCTTGCAAAATCATACGTATCTCATAAAAATTATGTCCGAAAAGCACAATATCGCTTTGACTAACGAACCACGGCCCTCAACGTAATATCCTACTTAATTATACATGTATCTAGGATTGAGTGTGGTATTCTGCGTTCATGATAACTGAGAACGACCAACACAACCTCTGCTACCTGCATAACATAACCTTTAGGTACTTATATTTTGACAACATCCGAACGTCCTGTTCACTCCGGTTATCATAATATCCAGATCACACCGTCCGATATGACAGCCGACGTAACGAACCCCTCGTTCTCCCACTTCAAGGCTGACAAATGATCACCCAGACATCTACGAAACGTGTCCGTGAAGCAACCTAGACGAAAGATCCGTAACGCGCTTAGAAATTTGCTGCGAAATACGTCCCGACTAAGATTGTTTCATATGGGAAAATTTTGGCGATATTCATCGTGCTCAGAGGTTGCTCAAATATCATGTATGTGCCAGGCTTTAGTTATGTCATACAATGGAAGGTAGGCTTTAGAACCATGAGATCATCGCGGACTGTGGCGGATACATCAAAGTAGGACATAAGCGACCACTCGCTATAATTTCGCAACAGCTAGTTGGACATTTTTGGATTGTAGGAGCATAGGTCGCCATCAAATAGATGTTTACAGCAAGTGTCAAGAATGATTGCATACGTTAAAAAGAACTCCTTATAAAAGTTTTCTGATCGTTTGCACACATCCACAAAGCCTTTAACCTTGTCAACGCCTGGAGAATTACTAACAGAGCTCAGCCAAGGTATAGAAAGCCAAGTATCTGTGGTATCGGCGAGTCACAGCCGACTGGTCAGAGGTCGGTCGTGTAGTGTTACCGATATACACACCGCAACCAAGTTGGCCAAGCCGCAGTCGACCGGCAAGTGTTAATTATGCACTGATTAGCAACCGACGTATTAAAGTGCGAAATGCAACAACACTCCTTGGAATACGAAGGTGTTGTACAAAAGGATACAAGTGGAATATGGAAGCGAAACTGAGTAGAACGTTGAACGTGTAACCTTGGGCGGTGCAATAGAAACGATCAATGAAGACTGCGTCTGCGTGCTGTACACGAGCATAATGTGCTGATGTAAGCGCGGCAGCCAAGTGTCAAACTGACGACGAATCTTATTTGGACAGAAGCGAAAAATGGGACGATTTTTTGACTATTACTGGCCTTCAGCAGTGGAGTAATAATATTATTATAGATGCAACAAAATATAAAATAATTAGATTTGTACCAGTAAATATATTGTAAAACGGCAACGACTAGCAACCTGCACATTCCATTCAAAACAATATTAAGATTGACAGCCATATATGGCTTTAAATCCATTTCAATTTTGAACAATTAAAAAGTGTAATTACATAAAAAGCTTTAACACCATAAACGACCAATCGCATTCCTCTGTATTGCCACTTGACGATTGGCGCTCACTATCTTTACGAAGCGAGTGGCTATTTTATGCCAACTGCCGAAGTTATTGAACCAGACACAATTTTCACAATACGGGGCTATAAAAGACTGGACTATGGTGTCATGGGTCCTGTATCCATCAAAGCTCCATCAGTGACTCCTGTCATTATTCACAGGAATATTTCAGGAGACAGAAAGCCTCACTCTACAGAGTGCCATGCATGTCGTGTGTGCTGTCGGAACTTGGGCAGACCACGACGCCACAAATGATTATAACCATATAACGATAACGACCATTCTCACAGTACTTTTACGACCACTTCGTATCGTAAGACTTGGCAAATTATAAATATGTATGTGAAAACCATCGTGGCAGCACATTCATGAACTTTAACGGTACTCTTACCAATCCTTACCGGATTTGCTTTGGTTTTTCTACTCAGAAAATATATTTAACGCGAAAACTGTAAGACTGCCAAGGTTAAAGAGATCTTTGAGTCTGGAGCAGACGTTTCATCGTATTATATTAGGCTCGTTTCAGTACACTAATTAACTCAATCCCTCTCAGTTACTACAACGCCTTAATCCTCTTTGAGCGTGGAGTATTTAAACAAGCTTTGATAAATCCAATTCGAAAGCCAAAATAGATTCAGTGCTTTGTCTCCAACTACATACTAGCTGTGAAAGAGATCTCTTGTGGAGCTTGTGACGTCGTGCAAACACATGAAATCCTGTCCGGTAAGCACAAGGAAGAGACTTTATCATTACATGCTCGTCCCACATTCTGGCGTGATATGACGGCTAAACTTAGGTATGTTCGAAAGAATTGAAAATCCAAAATCTAGGCCATCACCGTCGTAAAACTGAGAGTGAGCCGCCGCGATAGTGTTCATGCTAATACAGTTTTTTATCTTTAAATCTTATCCTTTGTTGCTAATACACGAGTGGCATTAAATCGCGCGTCTCATTCAGGTGCCGCATATTAATAACCTCCTTACGTAGCAAAGCCAAATTCACATCAGGCGTCATTTCTTCAAACATTTTTTGCCAGTCTACTTGTAAGCGTTGCGCATGACCTGAATAATGGCAAACAGCGCCGTAGTGTTCCGAAGCGTCAGTAACGTAAGCGCACTATTTAAAAAAAAAACTATCAAACCACCAGACAATTAATTGCGAAGTCGTAAAAGCTCTAATAAAAAGATAACTTTAATTTTAAAAGTCGGTTAAACAATTCGAGCGGCGCAGCGGGGCCCGATCTAGGATGTCTATCACTAAGTTAAACAACCAATAAGGTGTAGTGTTTGCCAAGAGACACTTAGAGTAGTTATGTAAGTAGTTCAAGGAGGGTCATTGGCAGCAGACGATATTGTTACAGACATAAGCCAGACGGACAAAAAAGTGAAACCTCTGTTTTTCATTTAAAAAAACTACAGCCGCAGCACGGTTGGTAATGAATGAAGAAACGAAACGGCAGTCACGTTATGATCCACAACTATGAAACGTTAACTTGAAATTCATCTAATTGTTGTACGGTTATTTCCCTCATTAATTAATTTCGCGCTAATTTCTCAATCATTCTTTTGCGAGCGATTGCAACACTGATAGATGTATCTATGTAGATTAGAAAAATATGGAGTCTGTCTGGCAAAAGCTTCTCTTGGCCTATTATTACTCGAGTAGTCCTGGTGGTGCACCTGCATCACACACCATCAAATACCATTGTAAAACGCCTTATTTTGAAATTATACAAATTCTAAATGTCGAGACGATGAAGTCAATGTAAGACGACTCTCTCGACACTCAGGCGTTTGTTACATAAAAAACTTTGTTCGGCATAATAGATTTCACCTTAGCGATGTCGCCCGCGGTCCAAAACTGAGGCTAAACTAAATATGTTTATTACCCTTTTGACATATCAACTTGTTCTATCAAACTACACTTTGGAGAATCCTTTGCAAATGTTACTCGCGTCGAAAGCGAGTTTGTGTTGGCTACATCTATAAAGCTCAACTGGCAAACCGGTTCTAATGAAATAGGATGTCTGGGACAGTTGGAACCCGGAAAAGACAGGGACTTTTCATTTCGTTAAGTAAAGAACTTCAGGCGGTAATCAATATTAACTTGACGATTAGGAAAACTACTTCCTAAATAAATAGATTTCCAATTATTTGTTTGACTAACAAAGGCAGATCGCGTATAATTTGTTCAACTAATGTGAATAACTAATTCTTATGTATTTATGTAAGTTGATCAGTTCATAGAAAACCTGTCCTCGGTTGTTGTCAAACAAGATGATTAGTATTTTTATTATGTTTAATTTAAACCAACAACAAACTTTCATGCCTATGAAACCGCAATCTGAGCCTTATGTCGGCGGCGAAGCCACAACCTATTTCCAAGTGATTGCGGCAACCTTTTCGAAATCATAAAGGCTTATATTCGCTAAAAACACCCGTCAAGGTTGCCATAATCGCCATGCTTAGCAAAAGGACTGAGGCTAAGGAAATGAGAGGCGATTAAAAATGGCGACAAAGTATTGAAATTATATGCAGGATTGAAAGTAGATGAATGGATTCGCTGCAATGTCGGACTTCGGAGGGGCATAAGTCCAGCAGTGGAATACGCTGTGATGAAACAGCAAAGATGAAGCAAAGGCCTTTTTGAATTTTTGAATTTATTTTTTATAGCAACACTTTTCGACATTTCTGAGCCAGCAGTAGCAATGAGGACAGGACTGTCGTAAAACTACTCAGTTAAAGACAGACAATGTTATCATTTTGTAAATCCAAGGGATATTTTAATAGGATCTGAAATGAATGCATGTCAAAGAGAAATTGAAAGCATGCCAATTTCCAATGTAAACTTACAGAGCCATTTTTAAATGGATTCCCAGCATGCCTTACTCTTTCAGAAGTTAATCTATTTGATTTGTTGATTTAATTACCCACTGCACATCGTGTTCTCCAGCCCATAGCCCCATTTATTGTTTTTTTTTTGGGGGTCAGGACAACTTTTCCATTTCTTCTATACTTCTCTACTAATGTATGATTTTTCCCAAGATCTACTCTAGATCTAGGTACTGATATTTAATTACTTCATAGCAGTAACTAATGATCTACCAGGTTCTACCTGCTGAAAAAAGCTACAATTCCATGTTTGATAGACGTTTGCGCCTGGACACAACCCACTTTAGCAAATGTAATGTGAAACAGAAGATAGGCAGGCCTAATGAAATGTGACAAAGTGTCAAAGAAATTACATCATGTTGTTAAAACAATATTACAATCAACTCCAGTACTGAATGTAAATGAGACTAAATTACCACACTGTTGATAAGCCGCTATGGCTAACATAGTCATATTTTCCAGTTAGAATAACCTCAACTATTGATATCAAACACAAACATTTATTTTATAACTACAACACATTCAGTAAAAATGCAGCACAAAATTGTTTGAACTGAACTGTACCAAAGGTTGTGTTAAGTGTATTCATGCAGTTTAGTACTGCATGAATGCGTTCATGTATATGAATCCATAGTTTCCTCTGCATGCACCCATTGCCGGGTGAATTTCAATGTGATAAAATTTGAAACATGCAAACATTGTAATTTTAGTATGGAATCTTAATATATTAGATTTGATGTAAAGAACATGATTCTAATGATGGTATAGATTCAAATAATATGATGTGTCAAAACAATAATACCTAAAATTTATTGGCAGATTGTTCCAATCATCTGTAGTACAATCTTATCAGAATCTAGTATTCATTGAACAGCTGACCATATTCTAATCTGGCAACACGGGGAGTGTATGTAGTGAGCATGTTACACAATATTTACATTTATACACAAACAAACTGTTCTCTATAATGCAATCAGTGCGCTTGAAAATAGGTTATTCTACTCGCATATAGATTGTTCCAAGTATTTACTCAACGGAAAAATTAAAGGGAATTTACTCAGTTTCCGACAACACCCTGAATGGACTGCATTCACAAATTAATTTGATTTGATTGACATTGTAATAAGCATACGATGTTGCAAACTAGATGGCAGGAGCAAGGTTTAACAAAAGTAGTATACTCTGAATATGGACAATGGAGAGGTGCAGGATTATGTTTTAGGACTTTGAGTGTGGCTCTAAAAAGCTATGAAGTAGATCCCTTTCAATGCAAGATTTATACTAAGTAATCATATTATAATGATGTTACATATAGATCTAGTAGTTCCAATTTTTCAGTGATGATGGCTCAATGATTTTGATGATTAGGATTTTCCATGGATGATGATTGTGCTCAGTACTGGACAGCCAGAAAACACTCACTTACAACACACAGACCTCACCGCCACTCTTGTCAACACTTCACCAACTCCCTGATATGCTTCAAGTTATTATGATGACGTATTCTTCATATCACACAATCAATGCCATAATCCTCTTGAAGATGATCATCAAAACAGTTCTTTGTTTGAAGCTCAGTCCAAGTAGATGTTAATTAAACTCTTTGTTCTTGTATGTAGGATTCTGCAGAGTCACAGGTCACTTTCACTATTGCACAACTGAACACTGGCGCCGCCGGCATCACCACCGCGGCACCGACCACGAGAACAAAGAACTCGCCCACAAGAGGCTCGTCTAGCGCCACATCTGGCGACTGCGGCTTAATCACACCCGGTCTAATAAGATTAGCGAGGTCAGTGGGTAAGCATGGAGAGGCAAGGGCCAGGGGAGGCGCGGCCACTGACCTGCCATGGTGGCGCGCCGCTCAGCTGACGACGGGCGAGAGACACAAAGCGCGGCACGACGCGGCACGGAGCGGCGCGGCGACGTGCGATTCCCGACACCAGCCAGCTTCCGCCGAGCCCAGAGCGTCTCGGCCACCTCGGCCGCCGACACCGGCCCGCCCGACGACGAGAGGTCGCAGACAAAAAAATCGATAGGTCGTCAACCTCCGCCGGCGGTGGGCCAGAGCCGGTCCCGGGCCGTCGCGCCGCCACCCGCTTGCCGAGGGACCGTCCCGCGCGAAGATCCCTCCGAAGCTTCAGCGCCCGAGATATAACAGACCCAAATTCGCCATTTTGAAACGGGAACAATGAAATATTTACTTTTGAACGTTAGAACGGTCGGGGACGACGTCAGTGACGGTTAACGGACGCGGCGCGAAACGCGAGGTATCCAAGACGCTACACCGCTGTAAATAAATACGTACTCTGACTAGAAATCCCTTCGTCACCGCTGCCAATATCCGACATCGCAATCCACACCGAAATCTACAGGCGATCCACCGATCTTTTCGGAGACTCTCGGACAGCACAAAATGGTCTATGGTTTCGAAGCCATCAAAATCAAGTTCTTTATGGTGTCGACTCCAATAACACAAAGAATATTTTATATTCAGTTTTCATCAATTTATTTTGTAGTTTTAAAGCCAAAATAAACTGGTATTTATGAGAGAAGTATGATTTTATTTGATATTGTCTTTAATCTCGTTTTGCATTCACTCTAATTGTGAACTTGTAGTCAAGACATTAAAACAGCCCTTTCCAGTTTTTGACGCAATCTTTTGCACTCTTAATTTTAGTCTATGGCACTGACATTCGTTGTCAAACGTGGGGTACTAACTAAGTAAAACTCTTTAAATTCTCGTGTTTGAACACACTTTGAATACGATTTGTAAGAAATGTTTCGTGTTGGAGAAATGGAAATCCCAACACGTTAGGTAAGAAACAATAACGTTTATTTGGCAACAGTTAATTGAACCTTTTTTTTTTACCAAAGTCATTGTCAACTTGGCACCCCTACAACAGTGACCCATTGTTTGTGGAACAGCACCACATTTACACGCCAGGGCGGAGTCATCTGTGAATGAGCAGGTAGTCTGCCATGTCTGCGGTGATTTATACTGAATAGTTTTATACTATCTAAATGGTACATATATGTGAATAGTCGATTACCAGTATGGTCTAATTGAAAGAAGGCACTGTGTGAATAATAAAGGTTGACGAGGTATCGGAGCCTGGGCTTAAACCTAAGAAAATCAAACAGTTTTACAACACGCTAGGATAATATTGAGCTTTTGCGATTGCAATCACTACGTTATCAAGCTTTTGTAAACACTTTGTAAACTTAATTTCCAGATACTTTTCAGAGTTGTGTGCGATTACTTGTCGCGATCGTAGATGTCACTACATGGCTCGGCTCCGTGTTTCTTAGTAAATCCATGTAGATGGCGTTACTAAACTACTGATGGCAATAGTATTACCGAACTCGGATTTTTTAAAGCGTTGAGTGATACTTTTCCGTTTTTATCACATTTCTCTTCATCAGTAGACCCCCGGGGGTCAGCACTGCAAAACGACCAGTATAGATCTTTGATGACTAGCGTGATTATAGCTTTAACTTAACACATGAAAGATGATTCTCACCGATTGTGCTTGCTGGTGGGACTTTAAATTGGTGACTAATGTCATGTCTTAAAAAGAAATTTATTCGTCGGATAAGATAGGTACTAAGGTCCGATTTCACCAATGAAATTGAACGCGATCAGTACATAACCTCCGTTTATTAGCTGTTAGTGTCATTATTTTCTATGGAATATTGACACAGACAGCTCTCAACGCGTATTAGAAGTGCTGAACTCGTTCAGTAACATAGGTGAAATCGGCTCTTAGTTTCATATTCCCAAAATCAATCTTTTATTTTTGGATTATAATTTAAGTCTGACAGTACTAATACGTAAAAACTGATTCTCAGGATGACATAGTCTAGGTAAAAATTTGGTGAAATTCGCCCTTGGTTTTCCGCCCGTTATACCCCCTCCACAATTAGCCAAGTCCGCCCAATTCTTGAGGACAGTGTGTGTTCTTGCTTTCGTTTCGGGATTTCGGACAATTACTTAGGTCTAATACTTCGAACGCGAGCATGTATCAGCGCTCCATCGCCTCGGTGCCGAGGGCATTGCCGACATCGCCGCGCGCACTCTATCCTTCTTGCTCTCGGAATGAAAAAGGCGATTCCGTACTGACAGATGTGGATCAACCCTAAGGCATCGTCCTAATAGAACGCTAATGCGCGATCATCGTAGGTTCGCGCGAATTTTATTCGTACGAACGCGCGATCAAACATATTGAATTCGAATAGGTGTCCTAACTGACAATCGCACGACACGACTCTCTATTCGCGCGAACTTAGTTCGTACGACCGCGCGATCAAACATATTGAATTCGAATGTGTCCTAATTGAAATTCGCGCGAATCGCGTCGGCGCAGCGGGGCACCGCGCTCCTCTCGCCTTGCCGTCACGACCGGCCGCCGTTTTATTTCGTAGACTTGACGACGACGCAGCGACGAGCGCACGCCGTTGCTCGCGTCGTCAATTCGCGCGATGATCAATAGGACACCCATTTTGACATCGCGCGTACACGCGATGGTCGCATCGCTTACTCGCGCATTCGCGTTCTATTAGGACGATGCCTAAGGAAGCACTCCCTACAGTTGATGGACGCCTCCACGAAACAGGTTATCCGAATAAACAAACAACAGCTGCGTACAGTTACAGCAGCGGGTCATTTAATAAACAGCTTTTTGTCATAGGAGCCACAGACAGTCCCCTGTGCAGGGCCTCCATGGAGGACGACGAGACAGCAGCTCATGTGCTTCTAAACTGCCCGGTGGTAGCCACGTACAGAGCAGAGTACTTCGGTAACCTAGGTACCCTCTCTGAGATTGTAACACTAAGGCTTTGCCGGCCTTTCTCGAGGAGCTGGATCGAATAATACAAGTACGCAAAATACGCGAATTGACGTGAAGTTGCGGACACCAGTCCGTATTATTACTTCTTCTTTGGGGGATAAGGGAGCGAGGGGGCACTGCAAGGAAGTAATGAAACAACACTGTAATATTACAAATGACTATAATTTTTGTCACAATTTTTCCATACAATGTTAATAATAACTTTTTACCTTATATCTATTTATAATACATTACTTATTTATTATTAATGTTGTATTTCAATATTTAAAATTCTTCCTGTTTAATTTCTAATTACATTTCACGGAGTCAGTTTCAGATGAGAGACATTTATAATTTAATTTAAACCAAATATTCCGAAGGATCGTACACAGTTTAAAGAAATTTTGAAAAATCGACCTCGAATAGTTTATTATGATACACTATGATGTAATTCGATTAGATCTTATTATACTAAAATATTTCTTGCTTAGTCACTACGAGAAGTAGTTTTATCGTTAAAAACTGTACAAACATATCAACTTTAGTGTTACCGCTAGCGTAAATATTATAAACGGACACACGAACCAATCACGATCAGATGTGAACATGCGACATCGCTCAACAGTCACGATACTGTAAACATTCGTTAATTAATACAATACAGGTTAAGGTAAATTGTACTTTATAATGCGAACCGTGGGGGCGCGGCGCGGCGATACTGTCAATAATTGACCAAACGAATTGCAACTAAACCTCGCTTCCATGCGGCGCCGTGGCCGGTAACTGTGGCCCGACTCGCTCTTGTAAATGGTTCAAGTTGTAGGCGACAGTTACTGCGGACACGCCGTCGCTACAATACTCCGAAACAATCGGTGGAGCACATTGCAGTTCAACGGCTGTCTCCGACCACAAAAAGTTTAACTTGCGAAGCCTTGTACTGTACAGTTGACACACTCAGCAAGCGTGTGTCTGCACACGGCACGCTCGCGACACAGTGCCGCGCCGCGCCGCCCACTCTATGATAACAAGCACCGTAATCAAATGCGAGTTATTTGAGTAATGCAGGCTTCTGGAATAAACCCTTGGCTGTCTTCGCACTGGGATTAGGAGACCACTATGATATGCGATAAACTTTACTTCTATGTACTTATAACGTTCGACGGTTTAGTTAAATGGAGCCATGAGGCAGCCAAGGTTCAAAATAACTATATTTCAACGATGAATAACAAGCAAGTATAATATAATAATTAATAAAATTGAGCTAGGATAAGAACTCCGCCTTCTGATTGGCGCGCGACGCCCTGCAGCACTCACCGTGTGTCGCAATATGGACTGCTAAGTACATAATATGTAAATAGGACTGGCGCCTGTAATAGTCACAGGCGCCATCATCGTGTATCTCCTTATTTAAAACATTTAATAATAAAGTGAGCCTAAATAAATAATAGTTCATTAAAATTCAAAGGATGAGTGGTGCAGGGGGTGGTCACCAACAATAAATGCTATGTGAACGCAACTACTGACAGTGACGTGATACAGTATTCCGATGAAATAACTTGATGAGAGAGGCGAAGTACAGAGTGTGCTGCAGTCCACTCGCCGAGATATTATTGCTTTCATTCGAGACTATATAGTTACAATATTGCTTTGTTACTCCTGCATTTACGTATGTTTTGGCACGAACTGAGTGAAGCAACACGGATGAACGCGACGTCGCGGCAGACGGAGTGGGGGCCATAAGCGATACTAATTCACAACCAAGCGGCGCCGGGGCGCATTATCATACAACTCTAACGGACCTGAGACGCGCCATCTGCACACTCCTGAACATATTACATTCAATAAGCAAATGAACGTGTTTGTACCTATGCACGACACTGAACATGGTCTTGTTCCTCGACATTTCTGTCGCATCTAATCATCTGATTCAAATGCATTGAGTTATTTATTTCATATATAAAGTTCAGGTAAACTTATTTAATCGTGTGATAATGAAGCCAGCTTTACAAATCATCACAAATGCTAATAAGTTTCAGAACTGTCGTGCAGACTTGTTCAGGCGGGCCTAGAATTTGACAGCAGTGCGAGCTCGTGAGTCGTGCAACTATAGTCGCCAATAAGACACAATGCAGTACTTGAGTTAAAGATCATAGCTACATTTAAATGCTTCGGATTCCCCTATAAAATAATTACTAATTCACCGACCGACAAACTCAAATCCTGTCTGTAATCTTAGCGTCGACTTGGTTGGTATGCTCACGTTGATTGAATGCTTCTATAACAATGGCCGAACGAATGATTTTATAACAATTCTACTAAGTTTTAATATTATAGATAGTATTTCAAAATTTCATAATATTGCCTCGAGTTGAGTGAATTTTACAAAAATATACATATTGTACAAATAGTTGAGCGACTCAATGCATACACTGGTCAACCCTACTCCGCGGATGCGCGTGCGCAGCGTCGGCCGCGCGCCCACGCGGGTCAAGTGCGAGAGCGGCGCCGGCCTTACGGGACGGCTTGTGGGCAAGCTGCTGGCCAGACTCGCTATATCTCACTGAAGACAATCAAGTTAGTTTCCTAAATGTTGTATGTGCTTCGATATTTAAGTTCATGTCACCCAAAAAGGGTTGGAAAACATCTTTCGTCCTCAGCCTCGGTGTCGTGAGTTTGACCTAACTCTTGCCGCACAAGCTAGTCGCAGGGACTGGCTGGCGCCGCCTCGAGTGTGTATGTGTGTACAAGACTAACACTAACTCGTTGATAGAGACTTACATTAAGCTACAGTTTAGTCCAGCACGACCGACCTCACCACTCGCCTCTATTCTATCATACAAATCTAATCTTTATGCACCTGATAGGAAAGTCGAAAGTCACTCGTGTTAGCCGAACGGTTAAGTGCAAGCGGCCTTTAACGACACTATAAAACACGACATAACTACATTTTAATAATAAAAATATAATAATAACAATAGAGATAATAATTACGAGACAGAACACTAATCTCCCGACATTGCACTCCGTTGCAGGAAGGAATATTGGCCGATAAGTCTTATTCGAGAGATGAAAAACTTAGAAATACAACTAAAGTTCAGGGCAGACGGTCCAAGTAAACCGCGCGGTCGTTCCCACCAGCACATTAGTCTTAGGAGACAAGAAAACAAATATCACGATTTTGCGCGTTGAGATGTATCTCTGATCGTTTTATTATATTTTCTGAAAGTTACTGAGCTAAGTTAGGGACCGTCTGCGCTGAACACTCAAGGTCACGATGCGAGCGCGGCGCGATGTGGCTCGGGACGAACATCGCGCGACGTCGCGCCGCGACACCGGGCTAGACCAGTGGCAGCGTGTGTAGGCCTTTATTTCGTTCACAGCGTACGGACGCAACACGACTATCAAAACTCTTTCTAAAAACGTCATGTTTTAAAAAGTATAAATGATCGATTAAAAGCGCGACGAAGATTTATAAAAACTGATTTAAGTACAAAATTATCGCTTGAAAAGATCACAGCTTGTTACACATGGTATTCAAAAGAACACGGTAACAGTAAGATTCGCGCACAGCTTGCAAGCAGCAAGCTGTGCGCGAACGTTTTGTTAACTTGTTGAGACAAAAGGATCTATTCAGAAGTTGAAAGTCGTGGCGCTGCCGACATTATCACAAAAACATCCCAATCGACCAGCAATCGTCAAAGTAATGCAAAGATATACAAACATACCGCGGCATTAGTATCAAGAGTACTTACAAACAGGACGCGAACAAAAATGTTTCAATCACATACAAAATACGCGACCGCGTTAATGTAAGTACAAAATAAAAGCAAAAATATAGAAATAGTGTTAATGTAATATTTAATTTTAAATAAAAAATATAATATCAAAAAAGCGTAATAAAGCACTCATTATGTACAAGGCGTTGTTATTGTGAACAATTGTCGCTACACGGTGTCTCACGCGGTCAACAACTGGCACACGGACATTTAATTCATGGTTTTGTAGCAAGATAGTCATTTGTTTAAATACCTAAGTACTTTAAGTTGACTGTCATTTTCACTTGGGTTTAGATTGGGATGTTAGTTATAATCGAGTAAACCACCCAAGGACCTTGTGAACGAATTAATATTATTGTCAGGTTTATGGTTGGTTTTAGCGGTCTTGACTCACGTCTTCTAAAGGTGTGCCCCGTTTGACTCGCGCGCAGCAGCGACAACAAAACTAAATAAACAAACATCAGTAACACTAAGCACAATGGCGCCGCAAGCACGCATCGTTAATAAGTCACAATAAATATAAAATAATATATCTTAAGCAATCTTAAATACCCTGTTGATTTCTTTTTTTAAATTATCATGTTTCCCCTTTTGAATTACGAAAAAAATAATAAAAAAGACGCATTGCAATAGTGCTGCGGTACGAACTCGTACGATAAACCTAATCCTAGCCAGACCAGAACGATATTGGAGATCATGTTACATGGTGACGTCACTACAAAGTAGGTGGGTACAGACGGTCAGCTTCATACAAACAGCGCACACACACACACACGCACGCAGCTACGTACAGCGATCGCAAGCGCACTCGCGACAGACATTCGTTTGAGATCGCCGTACGTTCGCGTTTATGTGTGTGTGTGCGTGTTCGTTCGTTATTATGGAGCGGAACTTCTGTGCCTGTTTATTTAGTGCAGTGAGTGTGTGAGGCGAGAGAGCCGTCCAGTTTGGAGTTGTAGTTAGGTCGCTGTGGGCGTGGTGTGTCACGAGTGTGTGTGTGTGTGTGTGTGTGTGTGCGAGCCGTAGCCGCGGCACTATGCGCGCACGCAACACATTGAGCACGATCCGACGATCACGAGACCTCTCCGGCGACTATCCCTCCACTAACTATCATATAAATTCTTCCGAGTAAACCTATCATTAACGTATATGTCTTTATTACGTATGTTATTTCGTTTTTTAGCTTATATTTAAGACTTTAAGACTTTTATCATTTTGTGCAAAGAAAAGACTTTTACTAATTTAAGATTTTTTTGTACAAGATTGTTTTACTCCCCGATGTATCCTCCCGTTATGTACACCCGCCTGCACACGCTTGTATAAAGCATGCGGAAGGACTACGTGTCGACTACAATAGGACCCCTATGTTGTAAGATCTATATACTCTTTACACGACCCGATACCTAAAACACCATCAAAATGAAATAATCTTCAACAACACCGTAAAAAGACTCGCACACGAGTACGCCGAGGTGCGCACTGCGTCTTGTATAATGAAACTATCGAACCCATCAGCACCCTATGTAAACATTATGCATCGTGTTAACGTTAAATTAAACCTAGAGAGGGTATAACCAGTCATACGGTACAACAAGATGGCGCGAGGCTAGTCCACGTGCGTCTGCATCAACTGTCACTCACAGCAATATACATTAGATCCGCTGATACGTGATAAACTAGCTGGTAACATGTCGGTACCCATATACAAATAAACAGAGCGTCGAAGGAAGCCGACGCACGTCGCTTAGTCTCGCGCGGTAGCCTTACAATAAAATGGCGCGTGTATAATAAAATATAGGTTACATTATGTAAAATTATGCTATTCACTAGCGATCCGAAACTAATGTAACTGTTCGGGTAACGTTGTGTAAAATGCACGGCGTGACGTCACGCGCCCGCCGCATGTACTGCGAGTACGTCCACGTGGCGGTATTTGTGCAGTGGTAAAGGTCAACGACCGCTTACAATAAAATGGCCGCCTCCTGCGACTGTAAAAATATATTTATCAAATGCTAAAGTTGAATTATAAATAGCGTCGCTCGCGCGACGGTTAAGTAAATTAAAATCTAAATAAAAGTATACATAATAATATATCTCATAGGCCGTTGTTGTGACTTAGATAACAAACGAATGTAGCGACGGGCGGGCGCGGGGCGTGCGGCGAGGGGTACACTTCACAATTTGACTAGCCGACACGAATTAGTAAGTGACTAGAACGCGAAACACATCATTGGCAAGACTTCGTATTACGAGCGCACTCGGCCGCTAATTCCGAACACTAGTTATTTTTCAGTATGGCAATAAAAATGGCCATCGTTATTAGTTAGACATCACTGAAGATCACAGACATTCCGAATACATTAAGTACGTGTCGCACGCCCCGCCGCCCACTCTAATCACAGACGTGCCCTACTTATGTAAACTAAACCACCACGACAGAGCTGATGTGTGATGTACCTAGCGATCGGTTAAATAAAACATGTGATGGACCGAAACAAAAAAAAATATACATACAATATTTACAAATAAATCCTACAAATTAAGCTCCTCAGTTTGAAAAAGATTAAATTACATCACTAACGATTGCTTTACAAAACATTCCTCGCGTCGATACTTCAGTCCAATTAGCTACTTACTCTAGGAAAGTACTTGCCGCGACCGTTCTCTTCCACGCACTGTCGCCGACCGCTTACAAAATTAAAAATACCTTTTTCCTCGACACGAGCCGGCTCGCTCTACGCATACCCCCCAAAACCTCACTTGAAACAATTGAACGTTGACAGCTTACAACTTATTCACTATCATCGCTGAGCTACTAAAATTGCAACATCTCTAGTGTGTCAATTTCGACCAAGTCATGCACACATTTCACATGGTCGGTCCCAGACATATTCAATTAAAACACAGGCTCTAGTAGTCCCGTCTCAAGACACTGTAATGTTAGTAACTGAGCTACGATCGAGAGCACAACATGGGCGTGCAGCAAGGGGCGCACGCAGTGGGCGCGCAGGCGGCACAGGCGCACTAACAGAAGCCCACGCTGGGCACACTGGGCACGGGCTCACGCCAGCCGCGTGCTGGCTGTGGGCGTGCACTAACAGAAGCCGCCGAAGCCCACGCTGGGCACGGGCGGCACGCCAGCCGCGTGCTGGCTGTGAGCGTGCACTAACAGAAGCCGCCGAAGCCCACGCTGGGCACGGGCGGCACGCCAGCCGCGTGCTGGCTGTGAGCGTGCACTAACAGAAGCCGCCGAAGCCCACGGTGGGCACGGGCGGCACGGCGGGCACGGCGGGCACGCCGGCCGCGTGCTCGCCGCTCTTGTGCAGCTCCATGAGCGGCGGCGCGGACAGGTAGTGCGCCTGCAACACAACCAGGTTACTCATGTGCAGCAAAGCTAGCCATCTGACACCTCGCGAAAGGAAAGAACATTAGTCTAGGTCACTGTCACCAAATAAAATGAAAATTAATGTGAACAGTTTTCTTCTGTTAAAATAACACATTATAACATCACGCCTGTGATCCCCGAAGGTTTAGGCAGAGAAATACCTATAATACAGGGTACACCCACATTTCACCAGTGATATTTAAGTGCTAGGTGTGTGTATGTATTTGTGTTCTATCTATCTAGCCTGTATTGCCTCCCTCTCTGCTAATAGTTCGTCAAGCTGGTCCCACCATCTTCGAGGTTTATTAAAGAGACACATAACTCAGTTTTGAGTTTTGGACTGAATTCGAAGTCACAATTTTGTTTTTGAGTACCGAAACTATGATTCCGATTACTTGTAAGGGTCACACACTTTTGTGTGGAAATATATTCTGATGAATTCTCTCAAATTAATGAAAAATACCAACATTTGGGGCAACAGTAATGTATGCACGTTTATTTAATTTTGAGCGTGATTTGAGACAGTAGCTGTTATTAATTGGCTAGAAGGAAGATATTACCTATTTCAGACACATTTTTTTATTTGAATGTTAACACTATTGCATGAATTCTTTTATGTATTGTATATAATTTTATTGTCCAACAATTACCACTCTGTTTGAACTCTTACTGCCTTACACACATACCTACAGGCACCTGACACAGCTTTGTAAATGATGTCAAAAATTCTATGTAATTTTTTTTGAAATGTTTTTATAACGTTCATAACAGTCCGAATTAAGTTTTAATAAACAGTTTTTTTCAGTTTCCCAGAAAATGTTCAAATTAGAAAAAATATACGTCCTATGGGATTCTTGTATGAAAACGATCACAAATAAATTTATTGAAATTTGGACAGGGCAACGTCTGTCTGGTCAGCTGAATAGCCGTGAGTACCTGCTGGTGGTGCGCGGGCGGCGGGCCGGCGTACCCGTTGTAGTAGGGCGCGTTGTAGGGCGCGTAGCCGGCCGGCACGCCGCCCGGGTACCCGTACTGCCACTCCGACAGGTAGCCCGGAGTGGGACGCATCACGGCCGTGCCCCAGCCGCCGCCGTAGCCCACGAAGGGCCCGCCGTAACTGTAACGAGAGACACAACTTTAATATAAACACTAAATAACTAACATAAATAATTTCGAGTTGTATACTATGGTAATATTACACTGTCCTGCCATAGGTAAAAAAAACAAAGTTTTGATACCGACCCGTTGTTCCCGTAGGCGGCGCCGCCGTAGGCCCCGTAGGGCGGGTACAGGGCCGGCGCGTAGTCGGGCAGCGCGGCCACGGCGGCCGGCGCCTGGTCGGGCGCGGGGCCCGCGGGGCCCACCGGGGCCGCCTGCGCGCCCGGGGCCCCGGCCGCCGCACCGCCGGGGCCTTCGGCAATGCTGGGGATCTGGTCCACCAGCGACTCCAGGCCCGACAGCGACTTGGACGCCACGTCCTGCGCTTTCGGCTTCACAGCGCCCGCGTACTCCACGGGCGACCCTATTAGATGAGATTATTACATCAATAAAAAAAAAGAACAGTAGATTATTCATTTGGGTCGCCACGGCTGAACTCGTTTGTGTGGCGATCTCTTATTCCCTCGCCCCTGTCGCCCATATTGGGGTGTAATGTACCGGCTCAATATGTGCAAAGTACCGGCTCAACATTCCAAAGTTCCGGCTTATTACCAACACCGAACTTAATCCGGAGTCATCAGCGCCATCCAGACGCTGAGACCCGGACCACCACCTTCCGGCTAATCCGGGCATCGCGTGCTCCACACCGGGTACACATGTTACCCGCGCGGCTGCTTCGAGCCCGCTACCTCGGTCTGGCGATGCCATCCACCGACCGTCACCTTCCTGGCGTCTGCAGCGTGGGATACCCGCTGCGGTCATCGTTACACCAGGCTGAGCCAGGAGAGTACTGTGCTCAAGTACCGTGACACAAGGAAATCAAGGAACTTATGTGACCATAGACCTATCCACCCCCTTTACACAACTTTTTCTGTAATACACTTTTTTTATGCTGACAAGGTTCGTGGTATTATTTCTCTCCCCACGATAACCCTTAACGTCACATCTGTGTCTTTCTTACCAAATGGCAATAACGTTATCCATAATTAAACACTGACCCGCCTCATTAGTTTAGTTTTCTAACGAAACCGAGCTGTATCTATGCTGATCACGATCAGTACGAGCAGCAAGATCAGGTTTTGTCGATTCTTCGGTCGACTAAACTCGTTTCTATGGTTATCACGCCACCTGCCACGCGTGCTGCATAGATACAGCTCGGTTTCGTTAGAAAACTGACTGAAACGTTAGTTGTTCTGCTGACCTTAAGTGGAGATTAGTGATCTACATGGTCTCCACATGACCTAACTAAGATTATGTCTGGAATTTAAAAGAGACTGTGACCTAAGAGTCACGAGTCACGAGTCAGAGAGAGGATATAGGAAACGGCGACCGCATATTGTTTTAAAATATTACTGAAGTGTAAACATGTTTGTCCCAATTTACAGAAATGAATAATTTCTCATAAGTTTTGTTTTAGTGTAGTGTTCGTGTGACGTACCAGGTTGATGGTGATGCGGCGTGTGGTCGGAGTGCACGGAGTGCGGCGTGTGCGGCGTGTGCGGCGGCTCGGGCGGCCTGAAGGCGGCCGGGAACGACGCCTCGCTGCCCGGAGGGGTGGACCTGCTGACGTACCACACCACGTTATGACAATATTATACACAGACAGTTTACAGTCATCGACTTTTATAAACAAGACTTTGGTTTGGCGAAAATGTGAGCGCGGCAAGGTTTTGTACACGCATTATGTCGTGCCAAGGCAACAAACCTCGTTTCGACGCAAGATGATGCGAAGAAAACCAATTTGTTTCGCTGCGCATGATAGCCTGTTAGGGAACTACATCCGTGAGAAATAAAATCTGAGAGAAATTGAGCCAGCGAATGGGACTCACCTATTAAAATTGTTAGGATACATGGACGAGGGATGCTGATGTAACTGGTCTAATCTGGGACTATCTCCGACGCCAACGCCTGAAATCATAATATTAAAATTGTAAGTTTTTCTTAATGGGTGATACCGAAAACGAGCTCGAAAATTGTGACTACAAAAAGAAAACACTATCGTTTCGTTTCGTATATTATGTAAATGACACACCACCGACTAGCTGTAGTATTTTCTCTCCTACTGCCATTAATCCATGCAAATGTTGTCTTTAAAAGATCGCTTTTAACAATAAGACCGCCCATCCCATTAGTGACTCTATATCAGCAAATAGTATGGTGTAAAATGGAAGAGTAGTCCACCTCCCCACGTGGCGCACGTGGCGCACGTGTCGCACGTACCCTGGTCCTGCCGGTAGTAGTGGTCCTGCTTGTCGTGCGGCGCGGGGCTGTGCGAGTGCTGCAGCTGCGCGTACTGCAGGCGCGCCTCGCCCTCGTACAGCGCGCTGCCGAACGACGCGCCGCCCACGCCCGCGGGAGACATCTCACTGCCCGCCGACGTCTGTCCGAGAATTACATGTTTGCTACTAATTAGAACAATACCCATTACCCTTATAACATAACATTTAATTAACACGACAGATAAGTTACGTTTTGAAAGTTCCAGAGTCAGTCGCTAGAGTAGAATTACACTTCATGTTTGTTTTTGAAAGTATTAAACACACTTTAGCTACTTTGCAGCTGGGAATAGCTGAATACCTAATGCCGATTTCAAGAGTTCAAAATTATTCAAGATGGCGACCAGAAGAGCACAAATTTTGACAACATCAGCATCTCATCAATATACAACGTGGTGGAATTTTGACATTTAAGATGGCGATATTTTTTTCATGGGTACCATTTTCAAACCAAATAATTATAATGCTTTTGTTACCAAATAATTAAAAAACATTTTGACCCCCCAGCCAGGCCACACATCGCCATGTGCACACTTCGCGCTCACCTTGTTGTAGTCCGAGAGCGAAGAGTTGGAGTTGGAGCCGGGATGCATGTCGGTGCTGCCCATGGGGCTGTGGTCGCGCTCGGGCTCGTCGCGCGGCGGCTCGAAGTCCAGCGCGGCCATGCCGGGCGACACGGGCGCGGGCGACGAGATGGCCGCGCCGATGTCGTGCGACAGCTCGCCGCCGAAGCCGCTGCCGCTGCCGCTGGTGCTGTTGCCGCCCTGCACAGCAACACAGTCAGCGCGAGTCACTAGCGACGGCCGCCGGCCCGCGGCTGCTTCGGTGGGCAGTACTACCTGCGGCTGGAAGTGGTGCGAGTCGGTGTAGGTGGGCGTGCGCTCGGGCGCGGGCGACGAGTGCTGGCTGTAGGGCGTGTGCGCGGGCGACGGCGTGTAGCTGTGCAGGGCGGCGGGCGAGGCCTGCGGGAAGGGCGTGGTGCCGCCCACGGAGCCCACGGGCGCCGGCGAGCGAGAGAACGGGTGGCCCTGCGACTGGAAACGGACATGCTCAGTGGACACGTACTCGTGCTAAACAAAACTTGAGCAACATTGTTGCAATACTTGGGTAATTACTCATTATCCTTTATTTTATTGTCAAAATCCAAAATGTAAAAACTTGAAAAAACAAGTATTTGGTACGAAATACCCAATGCTTTTTTGTGCTGATACTGAAAATGAGGTCAACATTGGAATCCAAAAATTAAGAAGTACATTGTTAATGTAATCATCAGATATCTTCTTTTTTTCATTTCGCCAGTTATGTTTAAGTCCCATGTAATAGGGGGCGAGCCTATTGCCATCTACCGGGCACAAATCCAGACTTCGGGCTGCTACTGAGAAATTCCAGATAGAAAAACCCAATAACACGTTGCCCGACCTAGGAATCGAACCCAGGACCTCATGCTCAGCAGTAGCGATTGCGACCCCTAGACCAACGAGGCGACGAGTTATAAACGTTATAAAAAGACAAGTAGTCATAGCACAACGACAGCACTTTCGTAGAAGTGACTAAATAGTGAGAAATAGTACGTACCTGTGGCGCGGGCGAGTGCGAGTAGGGGTGCGAGTGGTGCGCGTGCGGCGACTGCGGGAAGCGAGGCTGCGGGGCCGGGCTCTGTGGGGCCACGGGGGCAGGTCAGTACACGGGGACGGAATAGTCACGATACGGTTTGGGAGGTCCGTAGCTACTATGTCAGCCGGGGAACACAACAAGGAACCGGTCTAACTCCTTGTAATCATATTATGGTTAAATATTATATCAAATGTGTACTTTACTGTGGCTTTGCTTTTGCACAGATGTAAGGTGACTGGAGGTGGATCAACATCGACCAGTCTATATTGATGGCTTTAAAATATGTCACCTCATAATAAACTTCTTGAAATTCCGCAAATAAGAGATGGAAAAAAAACATTTAGAATCATTCCCAATTTCGTTTTTTAAAGTTGACCAAATAGATATTTTTCTACAGTAAAAACAACAAAAGATTATTTTTTTGAATAATTATGTGACAGCTATTTTCGACATCGTCGTTACGTTCGGCGAGAGCAGTGGTGGTCCAGTGGTAACAACCCCGACTCACGAGGTAGGTCGTGGATTTGAACTCAGACAGGCGCTTTACTTTGTGCATATAATTTCATCACCACTGTTGTCAAAACTGTCAACGAAAACATTATGAGGTATCCGGCACGTCCTAGTACTAAAAACTGGAAGAGATATGATATCTACCAACTCGCCCTGGGCGGTGGCACGTGGTTAATTACAGCCCACTCCCTCTCGAAGAGAGGAGGCCTGTGTCACAGCAGTGGGAATATAAAAGACGTTGCCAAGAGGGGACAGTACCTGTGCCTGCTGCTGGTAGGAGGCCGGGGAGTGCGCGTAGAGCGGGGAGGGGACAGTACCTGTGCCTGCTGCTGGTAGGAGGCCGGGGAGTGCGCGTAGAGCGGGGAGGGGACAGTACCTGTGCCTGCTGCTGGTAGGAGGCCGGGGAGTGCGCGTAGAGCGGGGAGGGGACAGTACCTGTGCCTGCTGCTGGTAGGAGGCCGGGGAGTGCGCGTAGAGCGGGGAGGGGACAGTACCTGTGCCTGCTGCTGGTAGGAGGCCGGGGAGTGCGCGTAGAGCGGGGAGGGGACAGTACCTGTGCCTGCTGCTGGTAGGAGGCCGGGGAGTGCGCGTAGAGCGGGGAGGGGACAGTACCTGTGCCTGCTGCTGGTAGGAGGCCGGGGAGTGCGCGTAGAGCGGGGAGGGGACAGTACCTGTGCCTGCTGCTGGTAGGAGGCCGGGGAGTGCGCGTAGAGCGGGGAGGGGACAGTACCTGTGCCTGCTGCTGGTAGGAGGCCGGGGAGTGCGCGTAGAGCGGGGAGGGGACAGTACCTGTGCCTGCTGCTGGTAGGAGGCCGGGGAGTGCGCGTAGAGCGGGGAGGGGACAGTACCTGTGCCTGCTGCTGGTAGGAGGCCGGGGAGTGCGCGTAGAGCGGGGAGGGGACAGTACCTGTGCCTGCTGCTGGTAGGAGGCCGGGGAGTGCGCGTAGAGCGGGGAGGGGACAGTACCTGTGCCTGCTGCTGGTAGGAGGCCGGGGAGTGCGCGTAGAGCGGGGAGCGGCCACTGAAGGGCGCGGCGCGGGGCGCGGGGGAGCCGTAGCCCCCACCGGAGCCCGCGCGGGGGGGCGAGGGCGCGGGGAAGGCGGCCGGGCTGCCCGGGAACTGGTGCAGCAGGCTCTGCTCCTGGGGAGGGGGCAAAAGGCGGTATTTACAAACATTACATAACAAATAGTTCCAATGCGAAGCGTGCGTAGTGTATCGTGTGCTACCTGCGGCTGCGGCGTGGCCGCCCTGCGCGCGGGCGAGGGCGAGTAGCCCTGCGAGCGTGGCGAGGCGTACACACCGCGGGGCGAGGCCGCGTAGCCGCCGGGCGAGCCGTAGCCGCGCGACATGCTGCCCAGCATCGGCGGCGTCGACACGTCCAGCGGAGACTCCATTCCTGTCAACCAACAAGAACTTTAAAACTACTGATGACATGGCTCGTTGAAATCAAGTCATTTATTTTAATAGGGCTGAGAATCTGCCGTTTCTGCACATCAAATAACATGAGACGGTCCCCCAAAACGTCCGCTATTCTCCACTTCCTAGTTCGTTCATCATCATCTGCCTAGCCTTTACCCAACTATTCGAGGTCGGGTTCTAGTCTAACCAGATGGAGCTGAAAACCATTATTTTACATAGAGCGACTGCCTTAACATGATATCGATGGGTAAGAATCGTTGTCGGAATTTCGAAATTCTGACCACCAATAACTGTCAAAGACCTACGAGCGACAGACAAACGGGTCCAACGGAAGGCGATGGGCGTCTGAGCTGTCGATACAACTTAGGTTTCAGGAGTTCTAAACAATCATGACTCCACCACCAATCATCACCATGATTTTTCCACCATCTGCATTCAGTTTCAAAATAGGAATCAGCTTTTGTATACTTAAACCTGACTGCAAAATTTTTTTTTTTTACAAATTGTTATTAACTTTGATGGTTCTATATTTGACTCCTTTGAAAACGTAACATGCTAGTCCTAATCGTCAGTAAAAAAATATAATAAAGGGGCAAGTTTCATGCTTATAGCTTGTTAAAACCACTATTACTGAAAGCTGAAACCAAGCTCATCAGCACAATACTCATTACTGCTTACGAAATAAAGACGATTTTAAGGTACAACTGTTGCCATGTTTTAGCGGCCAGAACATCAACCTCACATAACTTTTTTTTTGTGTGGGATGACACGCCCTCCGTGTGTCAGACTTTTACTGACTAAAACCCACCCGTGTTTCTTCAGTTGCCTGTACCAGGTCCAGGGCCACGGTTATCTCTTTCGAATTTCCCGCGACCCTGAAACCTCACATACCTGAGTTCGTTGGTTGTTGCTGGAAGTAGTTCCCTGAGTCATTGGTGAGCTGCTGATGCTGCTGGTGCGGGTACAGCAGCGACGGCGACGGCAGCTGCGGCGGGAAGGCCTCGCCAGGCGCCAGGTAGCCTTGCTCGTGAGGCAGTGGGTGGCCGTGGATGGGTTGCAGCGATGACAGTCCGCTGCTTTGTTGTACCATCGCGTTTGTTTGCTAGGGAAAGGAAGAGATTGTTGAAGGTACAAACAATTTATTGCAATTAAACCATTTCCAGGCTACTTTGCCAAGGAGTCAGACAATAAAAAAGATGAAGTTGGTTTGACATTCCCCTGCAAGCTAAAACATTTAAAAGGAAACCGAATGATGTAACACATGCGCCACCATCAGTGAGACATTTGAGTGAGCTTGGCATACTCTCAACTACCAGGGCACATTCAAATCAACGAAAGACGTACCCAGTTAAGTTGCTTTTCAAGCGCGTGCTCAATTTTGATGACCGAGCAAGCGAAGGATTCTAAAATTGAATCACGAGTGCAACAAGTGATTTAAAAATTAGGATCCTGAGCGTTAGCCGAAAGACTGTATGTTTAATACGGAATTTTATATCTGAACAAAACGTTTCTATTTTTGTCTTTGAGAATTCCAATGCAGCAGATTAGACTTATATAAAATAATTGTTTTGAAGTAGTCTTTTTTTTATCACAGTTAGGTTAGACACGTTATTTATAACATTACAACAATAATTTCTATACCAATGAATAATAAAATTAAGCATAAATTCATACATCATTACTCTTATTCTACAGATTTCTACAAGAAGCTTGGCTCTCCAGTAAAGTTGTCTCTTTTGTATACGACAGTATTGGATTAAACGTGCGAAAAATACAGTTCTTCGCTTTTGTATTTACGGCTGCAGCCACAAATTTTTCTTGTGCTTGTAAAAATGTTTCCTGTGAGCTCTAACGCGTAGTGATGTAGTGATACAAGAATGATCACTTTTGCAATTGTATTGTCGAAACAAGATGGCGGCGTTAGTTCCGGATTCGGGCGCGCGCCAAAAGAGCTTAGTAGCGTTGTTCGTCATTGCTCACCTGTTGCTGCTGCTGATGCTGCTGGTGCTGCAGCAGGAACTGCTGCTCCTCGGGGCGTATCTTCTTGGGCCGGCCCCTCTTCTTCTTGGGCGGCTGGTCCAGCGCGTCGGGCGCGGGCTGCGCGCGCGGCTGTCGCGGCTGTCGCGGCACGACGGGCGCGACCTCACCGTTCTCCAGCTTCACCTTCTTGGGCCGGCCGCGCTTCTTCTTGAGGGGCACCTCCGTGCCGTCCTCCAGGATGATGGTGTCTCCCGGCTCCGGCTCCATCGTCAGTCTGCAACGTGCCTCGCTCACTCGTCTGCTCACCTCACTCACCTACTGCCCTACTCTCATGCCCGCCCCGCTTACATACTCGTCTGAACGAGACGGCCCTGATATGGCAGTAAAATAGTGTAGGCCACTAACAGGGTTAGAATTGGAACTATAAGTGTGTAAATATATTTGTCACCAAACTTAATCCCAGAAATAGGTAGAGCTTATGAAGGGTTGAATCAAACCGACACGTCCGGACAGGCGCCTGTCTACGTAGCATGTTGGGCATGCGTCACGTGTACACTCACGAGCATACATACCTTACACTTACGCTAAATTCAAAAGCACTATTACCGTAAAATGAAAATTGCAACTTTGATAAAATACTTCTTTCATAACAGTATCGAAAATACTATTATGTTCATAACAATATTAAATTAATACTTTAACGCTTTTGAATCTTGCGGATGTGTAAGGTATCTATGCTGGTGAATGTGCGGGAGCTGTGGAGGACTCGCGGGATGCTGTGGACTACTGGAAGCAGCACTTGACAATGAGCATAGCACCAACAGACAATAGCGGTCGTGGTGCCATGCGGGCTATCTGTACTATGTCACGGCTAAAAGACAACGGCATAACGTAAGAGTGGACGGCATGACCACAATGAAAAAAGCCTTTGGACACTTAGTGTATGTAGCTCTTGTACTTTAAACCGTAACGTAGTAAAAGTTTACGATCGCCTACAGAACAAACAAAGCGTGCAGGTCCAACTCAACCCTCGTCTACAGATTGACATCAATTCCTACGCATTCAATTGCAATAATACGCACTTTCCATATTTCCAGCAAGTTCTGTGGTTCACACAGTGAGCCGTCTACTCCTGATAGTTACCTACTTCCTACTCACTAGTCACCGTGAAGATTCTAACTAAAATAATTATTGATGTCAAATGAAAATGTTTTGTAATCGAATGTATAGTGATCTAGCAAAAGTTATGTTTACTGGCAGCGAGTTATATTACCTGCTGGCTTGGCTGAAACAATCGAATAATTTGAAATAAATGGGCTAAGTTCAATCAGTACAAAAACTAAAAATCTTGAGCAAATGGAAAGAGGCCAGCGTCGATACGGGACAAAGGGAACGTCTACACCAAAGGAAAATTTTGTAATCATTTCTGTCTACTGTTAACATTTTATTGCTTGTTATTTTATAATTTGGTCTCATTTATATAATTAGTTACAAGGCTAACACAGATTTGATGCATTACAATGAATAAGTATTCATTTAATTTTGGGATTTTTATTTAGTATGATCAAGATTGAAAACTATAAGGTTAAGGACAGTTGCCTGGAATTGCTCGTGAGCCAGTTTGGTGACAAATCTATCACACTAACGAGAAGGACAGAAGATTGACTTACGTTACATACAGAGAGGACACTCAACACAACTACAGAAATACTTTAGGTTAGTCAGGTCAGGTCACTTATCCTACACTACACACCCAGTCGCGAACTTGCCAACTGCAAGGACAACGACATCTATAAACTTCGTCGGCCGCAGACAGCGTAATGCTGCGCGTCCACGGTTGCTACAGGATCTGATGTGCTCTCTTTGAAATGCTCCCAGTACTACGCTGCTGCAAGGATCTTTTGGAGCTCAAATAGCGCTTAAACCCCAGCGCTTATATTGTGATTCTGAGGCGGCCACTAATGATGGAGCTGGAGTTCATCCCATTCGCCGATTGTGCTGCCGCCCAGTGCTTTGTGGAGGGTAGCAAATCCACTGGTTGGACGCAAACAACGTGCGGAAACCAAATCCTCTAACATAGGACAACTTGCCACTTTCAAATAATTTCTTTAACTTTCTTCGGAACAGAATGTCGATAGTAACAAGTGGGTACTATTTTGTTTCGATTCAAACTTTTCTTCATTATATCTTGTCACTCGCCCGAATAAACTATCTAGTAAGAGTTACTCATGTAACAATATAAGTATACAATCCATACAACACATACAACCTGAAATGGTGCCAAACTAGACATACATACAAATAATTCTATAAAGTGACCGAACCCAACCCTGCACCCTAATTGTAGAATGCACTCTAAATGACAAACCCTTTCATTTTGATAATTCAACAAAATTCACAACAAAAATAATGCAATGAATATTGTTGAAATCTATGAATATTTAATTTTCAACACAGTTGCTCGAAAAGAGTGTTGAAAAACGTTGTTTGATACACGTGAGCATTTGTCATTGTACACTTGCATCAAAATGTACTATTATCTGCCATTACGAAAATTTGGCCGTAGGTACTTTCTACGGCTAACGGCCTCCCCCTACGTCCACGAATGTAATAACGAATTATAAGCGTCAGGATCCCGAAGTAAGTGGAATTTCTATCTCATACTAGTAACCCTCTTCTACTAAAGTGCATATATAAACAGAGTGTGAAAAACCCTATCATCAAGCCGAAATTTACACATTCCATTAAATTAAAGAACTGAGCAGAATTAACGGCTGGGAAACCGAGGAAATATTATTTTTGGTATGACAAACCCTTTTCTAAAGGTAGCGTGCAAAAGTTATAAAAAAAATGACACTATGAATCCCAATATCTCGAAAACTAGTTCGGTTCCCAGCCGTAGTACATTAAAAAAATAATCGCAATGATGGGAAGTTGAATTGTGTAGCAAGAAGTTGGTCAGTCAGAAACATGAAGTTAGTCGCCTATTCCAAAGCGTAGTAGGTTCTTACGGGGAAGAATATGTGTCTGTCGGCTTGGTGATAAGTGTTTTGCCAGGCAGTATTAGAGGAGTGCAACATACCGTCGTATCTCCATCTCCTCCTGCGGCCGGCGGCTGGTGTTGTCCGGGAACACCAGCTCGCTCTCGTCCACGTGGGCCACCAGCCCGTTGAGGTAGTCGCGGAACTTCTTCAGCGCCGCGTAGAAGGGCACCTTGTCGGCCGCGCGGGGCAGCTGTGCGCAGCGCGCTGACGACGACGGCATGACCCACATGTACTGCGGGGGCGGGGACGGGCTCAAATTATATAATAATCACATTGTGTTTGAACAGTACATCCTATCCTACTAATATTATAAACGCGAAAGTTTGTGAGTATGGATGGATGTTTGTTACTCTTTAGCACACAGATAGTTTGTAACCTGGATTATCATTTATTTAAAATAAACCATTTACAGGCACTTTTGAATTGTCAAGGAGTGGGTCAGTCAGAAATATGAAGCTAGTTGCCCATTCCAAAGCGAAGTAGGTACCTATGGAGAAGAACGGGCAAGAAACTCCACGGACACTCTTTTAAATAATATTGTTGTTACAAATATATCCCGATATTCCCACGGGATTAAGATTTATGCCGGTGAAGCCGCGGGGCGCAGCTAGTAATATTAATATTTTTTTGAATTTTCGTTGATATATCTCGGGAACCGGTGTCCCGGACCTTTGGCAGTCGTACGAGGGGCCGACTCACAGAGGCCCAGTAGACGCTTTCAATGAAATGAGGTACCTATTATTATTGCATGTAGAAAAAGTAAAATTAGATTACATTTCCAAAATAGTTATTAACTATAAAATAAGATATTCGTACTCATTAAAATTCTATTTATAATATAAAATCAAGTGAATTTAAACATTCGTCATGACGATTCTTATGACTCGACGCACGGCGAACAATGAAATCTTTCAAATGGAGTTCTATTACTGATTTAAATTAAAATAAGTGAGGTGCTTTGTTCCCTCTGAATTTACAAAATTATCAGGACTGATTTTTTTACCAGTCCAAAAACTTATTTCAAAAGCTACAATAATCAGCCTATAATGTTCCCACTGCTGCGACACAGACCTCCTTAGAGTGGGCTACAATCTACCAGGCCCAGTGCGGGTGGTAGATGGTAGATGACACATGTGTTCGAAGTTTTGTTCTAGGACATCAGCCGGTTTCCTCACGATGTTTTCCTTTTGAGAGCAGTGGTAAATAAATTATTTACACAAAGAAAAGCGCCCGCCTGGGTTCGAACCCACTGGCCACCACTGCTCTTAAAAATATAACCAAGTTTTCAATAACATCAACATGCCACTCACAGTATTAGTCCCAGCAACAGTATCGGGCTGTTTCCCGAAGCAGAAGTCCTTCTTTCCTGAGAAGACCTCATAGATGAGCTTGCCGTTGAACACGGCCACCTTGGGCCGGAAGGTCTGCAGCTTCTCCAGCAGGATGGCCGAGCCCTCCTTGATCTCGCGCCGCGTCAGGTCGGCGCTGCCCTTTGTCGGCCGGGAAACCATGTTTGTGAAGCCGATGCCGAAGTTCATTAGCTAGAAGTGGGATGAGTTGGTGAGGAAATTGAATAAGATCGAATTCAAATGCTATTTACACTCTCTTCCCCTTGTGAAGTCTAAAATTTTAGAGATGGTTTTAGTAACTTCTTTAAAATTATTATTTTTAAAGCCGATTTGGGAAAAAGGTAATAAAATCGGTGGAAAAATGGACAAGTTACACGATTTTGAAGTTCTTCGCCGTTATTCGTCCTTGTCGCGCTGTACTGAATTGCGAGAATTGTTACTATTGCGTTGCTGTGTTGTGACGTCAGACCGCAAGCACAACAGTGCTGTATCTGTCTAGCATAGACTTTGAAACGCGTATTACTTCGATATTTTTTCACAGATTTTTAATACATATACATTTTTTATTTTTTTATTCAGTCTAATACCCTTTTGCTTGCCTCAAAAATGAACATTGTATGTAGCCGACGCTTGTATTATATTCCACCAGTGTGGGAAATATTGTAGTTGGATGGATTTGGCAGTTCAATTATCTTTACTTTAAGCTCTAACAATACCATGCAGTCTTAATTTACGGGAGGAGGCCGTTAACATGGCACTTCGAGTAAAGTTTTGGTTTTGTAGAGCCTTTTCCACAACTCGAGGACTCTTTAACACTCGATGATTTTAAAGAACGGGTACCGTGGCTCAGCAAAAGCGGGCGAATTATTTGCAATGAAACTGACTCAGTTTTCTTTTGTTCATGTTCAAAAAGTACAATTGAGTCTAATTTAAATACTTCAATGTCTTCAAACATAGAATTATGGTTTCGCCATTTGCCATTGTGGATTGGTTTTGTTACCCAGCGGATTACACTTGTTAAAAAAAATCTAAAATAAAGCTATGGTAGGTTAGGCGATTTTGGATAAAGTCAAAAGGATGGTCCGTTAGACCTTATTCGCTTTTTTTCAACAGCAATAGCAAGATATTAGCTTGGACTAGTATTTCCGGAGAACCAGAAATAGGCGGACAAAGATTTGCGTCTGAATACCTAACTAAAGTCGAATTCAAATAATTACGTTTTGAGTCATCTGAACCCTTAATCACTTGTTTATTTTATTTGTATTCAAGTGGCGTCGTATATGTAAATATAACCTTATTGTTATGCGTACATAATCACTACAGACAGCCCAATATTGTTTGTAAACGAGGTAAGTACGTATCAGTAGGTACCTAGTCGTAAAATATGCATGATGAATCTTAACCACAATAGTATAGTCAGTGCCTCACATTAATGGACCCCTCTCTCATACAGCATTGATCCAATTTTGATACAAGCGTGATCAGTTAATGTAGGGCACTGACTGTACGTATACAACTTGATACAGTCTGTTTAAAGGAACTGTGCAGTGCCTACAGGTCTACACACTTTTACACTAAGGCATCATAGAACACTAAAGGGCAAAAATATCTATACATTTAGCGAAACTCAACATAGATTTTTATCAAAAGTTTAGTTCTCTCTTGAGAACGTTTCCTAGTAGCCGCGACGAGTAAGGTACCAACCCTTTTCTCACCGTTTCTGAAATGATCACCCTGCATACGTTTTTGTTGTATAATTGGTCTGTACTAGTTGACATGGCTAATAATTTAATTTAATGTTTTGGGTTGCGTAATGTTTATTATTGTGCGTAAGGTACTATTGTATAGAATCAAGTTTTTCTAACTGAATAGACAGCTGTGCTGTGGGGGAGTTTGTTGCGCCACTTCTTGTTCCCAGCTGAAGTACTAGAAAGTGGTGAAGGGCGGGCGTGGCGGGGGACTGTCTTATATAATTTTGACGTTCAAAAAGTGCTGATTCTCAGCCATAAAATAAACGGTCAACTGCAACGTCAGAAAAACACGAGAACCACCAAAACCACCTTTACTGCGACGAAATAAAGGCACTGACATTCTTACTTCTATTCTCATACAGTAATCTACGAGTCGGTTACAAAAAAAAACCACGATACAAATTAACTGTCACACTGAAAGTGCATTTACCTTGGTTGAAATCAATTCGTTATTGAAAAAAAAAGTGGCTACAATCATTCGATGTGTATTGGACAAACGTTTTAATGGCTTGGCATATAGCAGCAATAGAATTGCAGGCAAATACGCTGCGCACTGCGAATATCTCTGCAAATAATAGACAACCCTTGTCGTCCTTATTTGCAATGATTCGAATCTCTGATCTGTTTGGCGAGCGTGGTTATTATAGAAACATCCTTAACTAACTAACTAGCCTGTGTTCCACTGCAGGGCGAAGTACTTCCTCTCTCTTTTCCACAGAATTATTTCTTTTGCTATTGCCGGCCAGACTTTTAAGTAAGAGTCAAGCTTGTCCCTCCATCTTCGTCTCGGTCTGCCACGATGGCGTTGTGCGTTTAGTGGGACCCAATCGGTGGTTCTCTTGGCCCATTTGTCATCTGACATGCGGCAGACATGTCCGGCCCAGTTCCACTTAAGCTTAGTCTCACAGAAACATCCCCGTGAACTTTATATTAATTAGCAGTGTTTGACAAAATTATGTTCAGAAGTAGACGAGTATGAGTGCAAATGATTTAAATACCTCAAAAGATTACTAGCTTCTTATTTACAAAAAATATGGTCTCTAACTCTCTCATTTAAATGACACAGAGATAATATTTATGTCTTGTATCCACTTTTTCTGTACCCTCTGTAATAGGGTACGATTTCAATGAACGGCACATACGTCATTTCAGGTTTGTTTCAGCAGAGGTAGAAAGAAATAACTAACCCTGGGTGATTTCTTTCTTCCTCTGGGGTTGCAGATTTCCACTGTCACAGTCGGTTTGTTTGCCACAAAATATAATTTTAAGAAAGTACAAACCTTATAGTCTTCATCGGCGCTCATCTGTTCCCGGGTCAGGCCGGACAGGTACAGGCACTTCCAGAAGTGGTTGCCGGGGCCCGCGTAGTGGTGCCCCTTGTACGCCGCGAACAGCCCGGGGTTGATGCCGATCTGTACCACAAGCACTTTTGTAGATATGTGTACGTACATGTTTAACGTTTCATAGTTTAAGAAAAACGTCAGTGACAGAAAACAAAATTTTGTGTTGATCTTCGTTTCAGAAACCGTGCGTATCTGGAACGAAGATCAACACAAAAAATCGTTAACCTAATGTGTGCTGTGATAGGTTGAATGAAACTATCAACAGGAAATCGCATCACTTAACTTGCGCTTAATTTTGACGCGTTGATAATGATCGATCCAGAAACTGGGCGAAAGACGGACTTTTTTATATTTCTCCTTTTAACTTTCAGAACCCAAAAATTACCATTTTGGTTCATTTTAACACAATGGTAGGAAAATAATTATACTTACATATTAGTCACAATTATGAACCCTGTCGGGCACAGAATAGATCAAGTAGGGGAGAGAAGGAAGAACACTAGGTGTTTAGTGTGATACATTTTATTATTAGTTCAATAGTAAGTTAATTAGTTTTACTAATAGAGAATTTTGTAAATTTAGGAAGAATGTGTGCATATTATGTAGGTCAACAGCACGGTCTCACAGCTGCGATATAAACGAGCTGTCTATGTTAAATGTTTAACATGGACGTGCGTGTGACTATACATGTTGCGTAATAAACATAACATCACGCCTTGTTTCCCCGAAGAGTTGGGAGGTGCACCCATAGCACACCCACATTTCGCCAGTTATGTTTTTAAGCCCCATGTAATAAGGGGCCAGCCTACTGCCATCAACCGGGCCAGACTGCGGACTGCTACTGAGAAATTCCAGATAGAAAAACTCAATAACACGTTGCCCCACTTGCTCCCTAATTGCGTAAAACATTTTCGTAAACGATTAAGACTAATCTGTTGTATTTTGAAAGTTCAACAACATTCATTGCGTCAATTACATTGTTGAGCAGAATTTTTTATCGAACTTATGAAGCAATGGAATAGCAATCTGTTTCAAACCGATTCAGATTCCGATTGATCGTGTATTACGCAGTTAGGGTACTGGGAACCGAACCCAGGACCTCATGCTCAGCAGTAGCGATTGCGACCACTAGACCAACGAGGCAGTCAATATTGCGTGTTGGGTTTTAGCCCGGAATCTGGACGTATGCCCTGGTTGCCTGACATTAGACTCGCCCTCTTTTACGTGGGACTTAAACATTACTGGCAAAGTACGCCTATCCCGCGGGGCAATGGAAGCATGATGTTGTGTTACTGACACGTTACGTAATATAGCGTGCCGTGCGGGAGGCACTGCACCTCCCGCACGTCAGCGACACGTGAGTGGTAAGCTAATGTAGACGGACGGGCGCACTCTGTTCCGATCCGATGGAAAACCTGTCAGCATGCGTAGAATGACCACTTCTATCTCTACTCGACGAAGCGAAAACAAATCAATTTCTTAACAGGTCGTTCTTCTCTTTAGTTTTGACATCGCGCCGTAGAAATCTTTCTACAATAATTGTATCATTTTGTCTTCTGTTTCTATATTAGCCTAGCTACGCTTGCTGACGGATGTGCTGGTGCTGACCTTAAATGTAATGTCATGGACAGGAGGACGATGAGCATATTTCCAGTTGAACCATGACAGCAAAAAGTCATCGGGCGTTTAGCAAAAATCTAAATATAATCTTCCCTTCCATTAAAACATCTAAAAACTTAAACCACTACTATAAAAAGCAAAATACTTTTTTTATACCTATGTTTTCTATCTGGGTTTTACAACTTGTAAGTAGTTACTTATTATAAGAAAGTTACAAAAACGATCCTACTGTAGTCGTGGAATGAAAAAAAAACTCGTGAAAAAACAACGCGGCCAAATAGGCACTAAGTTTTTTCGGAGTTATAAATACTATATTATTATCGTACAGAAAGAGAATTTATATTGAATAAATAGTAGAAGAAGTTTTACTTCAGTAAACCACTGAAGTAAAACTTGTTCTACTATTTTTACGTTTGTCATACATATTGAGATGAGATGAGAGCAGTAGTGGCCAAACTCAAAGTCCTTTATTTATTGCAATTAAACCATTTACAAGCACTTTTGAATTGTCAAGGAAACATTCAATCAGAAATATGAAGCTAGTTGCCCATTCCAAAGCATAGTAGGTCCCTATGGAGAAGAAATGGCAAGAAACTTCATGGACACTCTTTTAAATAATATTAGTAACATCATTAATGTTGTCTTATATGTGAGAACAATATATAAAAACCGGTACACGTTAAATTCGTCCAGAGTGCAGCAAATAATAAATAAAACAATCCAAAATAATTAAAATAAGCCGTGGCAGTTAAGGGATGACCAGTCCCAACTGACGGCGCCCGTTCACGAACATGACGCATGGATCAGCACCATTCAGCTCAACCATTTTGAAGGGAGCTAAATGATCCAACACACGCGCCACCGTCAGCGAGACATTTGAGTGAGCATGACATACTATTAGCCGCCAGGACACAGGGGCGCAGGGTAAATGGTAACTCCATAGTACACAGTACTCACACATGTGCTATGCATTTATATAAATACCAAGATTGAGTTTATACAATGCAAATATTATTACAATCCTAAGCAGCTCCAACAGTATTTCAAATGTTAATTAAATAGTTGTGGTGTGGAGCAGGACCAGCATTGAGCCAGGCATTTTTATCAGCGATGTAACCGCCTAACTTATAATATACCTGCCTGCATAGTTTGCGTTTCTACAAAAGATTTAAATTTCGTCTCATTTAGTTGAAGTAGTATTGGCCCCGACTTAAGGCTCCCACAAACAGGTGCGAAGCCACAGCGCGACGAACGCTGCCTTTGTGTCGCGCTGTAGCGTCGTCGACTTTACGAGTTGTACGTCGTTATTTGTGTATTTAATTTCATCACCACTGCTCTCAAAACGGCGAAGGAAAACATCGTGAGGAAAGCGGCACGTTCTAAAACCAAAAATTCAAAGACATGTGACATCTACGAACCCGCACTGGGTCCGCGTGGTGGATTACGGCCCACTCCCTCTCACCGAGAGGAGGCCGTTTCCCAGCAGTGGGAATGTTATGGGCTGAATATGCATGTACCTATACATATTGAAGAATCGAACAGCACAATCATAGTAAGTTTACAATTATGGTAACACTAACATTAAAACCTGTTACATGTTAAGATCATCATAAACTGGGGAGAAAGGCAAGAGAGTCTTGCCCTTCTCCCAGTTTATTTGCGGCCGGAGCAACATGTATTTTATTCTATAAGTACTTCTCTATTAGTGGTCACTTCCTATCTAGCTATATCACCTTCCACACAGTCCATCCATCGTTTCTTTGGTCTTCCCCAACTCTTATAGCAACATTCGTACACAAAACTTTCCTCACGACTTTTTCCTCATTCCCCCGGATCACATACCTAAACCATGACAACCGATTTACAAGCAACTTTTCACTCACCATAACAATTTTAATTAAAACTAAACAATTGCTAGATCATCACCTACTGCAGTGTTTCCTAACGCAAGTTTCATTAAAAATAAAAATAAACTGTGGTTAATGTTAAGATGCTAATAATTAATTTTTAAAGCTTTTTTCACATTTGTTAAAGAGGCTAAATATCAATATGTCGTAAGCAGCCGGGTGAGCCGGCCACAACAGAGTAAATGCCCCAACGCATCAATTAAACACGTATGTTTAGAATTAGCATAAACATTGATACACGGGGCAGGGGTCATACACTGTATAATTTATAATGATTATTCGAACAGGTTCCTAATGCGTCGCGTATGTGCAACCAACCAGTTTCTAGGAGTTGCTTGCTACTCATCATAAGCAGAATTTATTTATGTGTGTTCTCATAAGTCTAGTAGTTTCTCCATGTGAGAACAGCTGCAGTGACAGTGCAGTCCACCTACGGACTTACCGCGGTCCGCGATATCACAACTAAGGCCCAGTTTCTCAAAGCACGCGGAAACTGCTGCGCTGTTAATAAATCCATCAACCAATCGTAGCAGTTTACGCGCGCTTCACAGTTTGTCACATTTATTTTGCGATAATTTTCGGTCGAGAAACTGGCTCCACCTTACAGATTGATCGGTTAGTTAACCTCCAGTTTCTGAAAGTCTGATCGAGTCTCTGATCAGTAAATCACCTGCCAAATCTCTTGTTAGTTGTTGGTGTATCAACTTAACAAAACCCAATAATATTAGTTAATAAATAACACATTCGCCGCTTGCGAATTTGTTCAAGTTTGTTTTTTAAGGTTCATTGACCTGTTCAGTCTTTGGACGAGGAACAACAATAAATTCTTTAAGTACAGCAGTTATGAACTTATATTCATGTCTCATCTGCATAGCTTTATAGAACCATTCCATACGCTTCCGTGCCGAACCGAATAAGTGTTATCGAGAGAGTCCTCTAAACGCTGTTCACAAAGCCGAAACCCATTTTTTTCTTGCAGTTTGTTCCAAATAGACGACCACTTTTTCTCCGACGAGTATTTGCTGTGCTGATTAGTTAACCTAAAATGTGTCATTTTCGAGTCAGAAACCTGTCGAATGGTTGTGAATAAAAGCTATATTCCCAAACATTCGACAGACAGACTTTCAGAAACCAAAACTACAACTAGCTAATAAAAGTGGCATCAGTAAACGTTGATCATACTCACAATGATGATGTCGAGGTTCTCTGCGAGGTGGTCGGGCAGCGTGCGGCGCGACACCTCCTCCTCGCTCATGCCGTTGAAGCGGTCGTGCTTCTTGCGCTCCTTCACCACACGAGGCACGATAGTGCCCTCTAGTCCTGGCTCTGTCTTGATCTCCATACTAGAAAGATAAATTAGTCAGCTTTGCTACATACTAATTTGACATTGACAGCGCCTGTATGACGGCCCATTTTCATGGTTCAAGTCTTATCACTGACGGTGACCTTAAGCTTACGCAAAATTCTAAAGCGGTTTTGGCGTGAAACAACTTGAGCAAGACATCTTTCATAATAGCATGGTTTCGAGAATTCCATGCTCGTAACATTTTACACTATTAATACTTAAGGAGAAAATTGATTTTGAAATTTGGGTAAGTGTGAGGTAAGTAGGTAAGTGTAAGGTAGGTATTTACACTCGGAACTGTAAATGTTGACCAAAGAGCACGGACACGCATCGGTGGGGGCCCGGTGATTCAGTGCTCTGGGATGCTGACAAATGATCATGAAGCAGATTACTTATTAATAAGTTTCTTGCGTATAAAAGTAGCCGAAACATTGTCGCTGACTAGCGTCATAGCCAAAAGCAGTCGTAAGAACTTTCAATAAGTAATCATTGAAAAGAAAAAAAAACTGTGCTGAACACCAGCCTGTCAGAAATGATGAAAGTTTCAACATGTTCCATCAAAAGTAAATGTTGCAACTTACCACATCATGTAGTTCACTCCACTAGGAGGGCTTGCAATGTTAAGCATTACAACATTATAACCTTGAGTTAAGTTACTTCCGGTTATTTATAAGTAGCTACATTATAAGAATGTGTTGTTACAGAAAGAGAAGAAACCTTAACAGAGGGCCTAGAAAGACATAGACAAATGGCATTCGTTTCGCAGCGATTCTATTTCTAAAATCGCTATCGCTTCACTATGTTAATACGCTATGACCTATGATCACGTGACATTTCATTAGTTTATGTCAACCTCATAATTATTTTGGCTTTTCTACTAGCGTCATCGCTAATCGAATGTTACTTTGTCTAGGCGCTCAGAGTGTATAACTAGAGGATGAATAGCTTTCTGTTCTTACGAACTGCGATCATCTTTAGCCTACCATCATCTTTGTAGTAAATAAATGTAACTATACTCTAGCATAGTTCCATAGATATTATAACAATCGTATTCTATGATTACATTATCGCTGTGACCGTCCATAGTGTGGTGTGGTCTGGTCTTCAGTCAGCAGTGGTCACTGGACGCTTACATGAAAGTTACCCCTCATTGAATGAGGAGAGCTTTTACAATTGTGACCAGCTAATCATGGCGTATAAATTTAATAGACATCTAGTATACAATAAATAATGAAATCGTCGAGTGCCGAGTGCAACTTTCATTGGTGGCGAGTTTTCTTTAGAATATAAATTATTACGACACGTTAAATGTGCAGTTACATACGTGATTATAACGGAGACTTCATGATATTCAGTTGTTTGTTAAGTCTCTCACCGGGTCTTTATGTAATCCACAAACTACACTGGCCTTCAAAACTTAATAACACACTTTTAAAATTGCAATAACTTTTAAAGTACACAAGATATATTTTCGAAATAAACAGGATAACATTAAAAAAAAAATGAAAACTTTATAGTCGATAACCTTATTTTAAGGAATGGCTGAATTAAACTTTGCTTTTTTTTGTTTCTGTTTATGTTTTCACAAATTTCATAGATCAAAGAATTTTTGTTCAACAGTCAGGGTGTCTTCAGCACGTAAACTTTACTTACCATGCCTCTTACACCTGAATAATGTGCAAGAACCATGGCCTTCGCGCATCAGTATGAGTCGTACTGCAAGAACAACAACGTTCCGGCAGATAAAGCGATCCATCTGAGCACACCTTGTAATGGCAGACCCAGGTGCACTAGTACCCGAGAAGACCGCTTTATTGTGTCCACTGTGTTGAGAAATCGCCACCTCAATACAGTTGAAGTCCAGCAACAACTTCTTCAGACCCGAAGAGACTACATTAGTGACAACACAGTGAGCAGAAGACTTGCTGAAGCAAACCAGAAGCCCCAAAGGCCAGCAAGTAGCTCCAAACTCGAGAGAGGGCATCGAGTAGAAAGACTGCGCTACGCCCGTAAACACATACAGTGGATTGAAGAAAAAAGGACAAGAGTTTTGTTCACTGATGAGTCTCGATTCTAGAGTGTACAGGCGACCTGGTGAGCGATACATTCCAGCCTGCTTCACAGAAAGAGTCCGATACGGTGGAGGCTCTGTACACGTATGGGCTGTCATCTCTTCAGAAGGTCGCACAGAGCTAGTGGCCATAGAAAATGGCAGCATGACTGGGGAAACATATGCTCAAGAGACCTTTAATGAATAGGCAGGGAAATATTTAATCAATATGGGTGATGGATCTATACTGATGCAGATATGCATGGCGTCAGCCATGCCATATACCGCTCGGGTCGTACAAGAGTACATTCAGGAGTTGGTACCAACTTGATGGCTTGGCCATCAAGAAGTCCTGATCTCAACCCGATCGAGCACGCCTGGGATGAGCTCGGGAGGTTGGTCAGAAGCCGCAGACCACCTCCTATTACCTTTAGGACTCTAAAACAGGTCCTGGTGGAAGAGTGGGAGATTATTCCCCAACATCGCCTCCGAAACCTTGTCTTCAGTATGCCGAACCGGCTCGAAGCTGTAATCAGAGCCCGAGTTGGCAAAAACAGTTAATAAGGCGCAAAACATGCTTATAAATGTTGTTCGAGTTATTTGCCAGTAATATATATTTTTTTTAAGTTAAAAATGTTACTAACACATAACATAACATCACGCCTGTAATCCTAAGAGGGGTTAGGCAGAGGTGTACCCACATTTCGTCAGTTATGCTTGAGTCCCATGTAATAGGAGGCGAGCTTTTTGACGTCAACCGGGCACAAATCCAGACTCCGGCCTGCTACTGAGAAATTCTAGAAAGAAAAACCCAATAACACTTTTCCCGACCTGGGAATCGAACCCAGGACCACATCAGCACTAGCTAATAAAAACGTTAACGGTAAAAACGTTACTAATGAATAGTAAACTATAATTTCAAAGAAAGTTGATGAAATTTGCTATAAAACGTTTTTTATTTAAAAACTCGTTTAGCAAACAATTTCAATTTTAAAAGTGTGGTACTAGGTATTCAAGGCCAGTGTATATTGCAGGCTGACAAATGCTGAATAATGAAGAGCAAAATAGAGAATGCTACTTACTTTTCCATTTCATTATGAAAAATCGTGATTGTGATTGTTCAAGATTTAACCAGACAGAGTGGCATTTTACGATAGGCACCCGGTTAAATACCCGGCATGGGTTATTCTCTGCCGGGAACCGCCCAGATTACATGTCCAAAACTATTTTTTTTTCAAAATGGATCGCGTGGCGAGCTTCGTGACTCTACTTGAGTACAAAGTCACGGTGTTCTAACAGATAACGTTGCCGTTGGCGAAACCGGAATTTGACAATACATAAATGAAGTAGTCGCAAACGGTAAGATATATACGAATCGGTTAATACATAATATGCTTGCGACATGTGGTCACGGTGGCTATGGCAGTCTGGCACCACAGCAGACACTATTGTCCGTCAACAAAGTGCATATAAAAGCGTGCAGCAAATTTGCATTCGACGCCGTGAAAGTATTGTCACACTCCGTCTGCCTCACTGACGTTTTTCTTTCGTTTTTCTATTGCATTTTACTTTCTAGAGGCTTTGGTGCAACGGCGCCGGCGCAAACGCCCGAACTATGTTTAGAATATTCGCTTAACATTATAACGTTTGACCCAGTAATCGTTTCCACGGTTCCAGTGTTCAGCTGCTATTCGGCTGGGTGACCTAAAATTTATAATTTTGGAAAGTGTAACACGTAGCGCGGTTGTTACGCTTATTACGGATAGCGATACTGGTGCTGATTCTCTTGTATACCGAACTAAACTAATTAAAGTTCACTAAAATTCCTTACTTTTGACTATGACAATCTTAAAGCTATTGAATGCATAAAAAAAACTACCAAATTTAAAAATAATCTGGACAATAGCGAGTCCACGTGGTCTGTTATTTCCCGAGAATTTTTTAAAGAGCTGGAAGCGCGCATGGGGGGCAATCTCGACGTATTTTTTATGGAAGTTTTTTTTTATAGGCAAAAAAAAATACCTTCATGTAGAGTTTTGAGGTCATCGTTTTCGAGATAGAAGCAAAAGAAAAGAAAAAAAGATACAGTACTGTTTTTGCACGTCAGAACTCGAGGTGTTGGTGTGAATTTTAGTTCACGACAACTAATTTTATTCCAAACCTTTTTAATCGCGATTAAAAATAGTCAGATTCATGTTCAGATTTAGTTTGACAATCAAAATTTTAGGTGAAAAACGTCAAATTCAGAATACCAACATTGCCATTTCCACCAAATTAATATCTCAGTGCCAGACTAAAATATAGTTAAGTTGCGTCACTTCAGCAATTTCAGAATGGGAAGTCGCCGTTTGACAGGAATAATCAAACGTTTCGTGATTTTTTGTCTAGTTTAGAGGCATTTGTAACAAGAGAATCGGCTCCACTGTTTATTAGTTTAGAACATGGTTCGATATGTATCAACGGCTGAGAGTGGTAGCCGGAGCGAGGGGCCGGCGGCTCGGCTGCGGCTCGGCCGTCACCGTGCACAATCGGTTTCTACGTCGGGCCGCCCTAAACAAATAGATCGTGATAGAAAGTGAAAATCATCAGCTTTCCGTTTCAACGATTCTACCTTGATCTGATTATTTCGCTCGGATTTTTGGCTAGCGATAGTGCGGCATCGGTTCCGGTACCGAAATACCCCCGCGACGTAAACACTATAGCGGCGTGCGCGCAGGCGCGGGGCCTATTGCGCGCGCGCACTACAACACAACATCAAACGTTCATTAGCTGGTTGTGTTGACGCCGCTATCAATCGACCGCCCGCGCCCGCGCATATCACTCCACATCAACATAACATAATACATTAATAGCTGGGCATGCGTGCGTACGGTTCTACTGACATTTGCATCACTTGCTCAGCTAAGAAATCTTTAATTTCGTTTGATAGCAGTTTTGGCCTCATTCATCGGCGGACTAATGTGAGTCGGAATAAACGGAGCTTACAGTCACGTATGTTTCTAAAACCAGCCTGCTAATGAACCTAATCTTTCAATGTTTGCATAAAAAAAAACATCAGAATCTTTCAGCAACCGCGTTGGGGGAAGAAATCTAATCGGATGCGACCGATTCAGTGTCGACAGAACGTTTTCCATCTGACCTCCAGACCGCAACTACACAGGGATCCCGAATATAGCCGCGCGGATATACTAAAGACATTATCAAGTTGTTGGTGGCTATGGGTTGGTACGTCGTGGTGTGTGGGGGCGCGGGTTCCGTGGGGAAGTGGGTCGCGCGCGCGGATCGCTAATTCGGGCGGGGTCAGCGGCCGGCGCACTAATTGTGTCACCATGCTGCACCGCCATGACACGCCGCCATGTACAAGCATGGCGTCTACCCTCACTCTTACGGCCGCTGTTATAGCACAATCTTATGCAGTTATTTAACGGTAATTAGTATAGATAAGCTCCTAAGACTGATTCGATGTTGGGAGTTATTTTCTTTGAGTTCTTTCGAATTCTTGAGATTTTCATTTCAGTGTAAGATTCGATCGCCTGTAGGTTATCACACTTTTCAGCATCAAGTCAGAACTCTGTTACAGAAAATGAAGTTAAGTCACTTTTACCTTTGCAACATCTTTCTATCACAACTTTATGAACGGTCAATACTCAATAGTATTGACCGTTCATATCGTGTTGGAGCAGCAACATTTAGTTGATGCCGAAGAATTAGTCTATGACCAACCTCGGAAAGTTTATATTCTCGAGAGTAGGTAACTGATGCTGAAAATTCCAATTAGTTCCGCTAAGGTCCCCCCACCTGTAAATCTACTGTATCAGAAGGTAGTACTGACCCGTTCTCGTCCTTAATCTTTTTCTTGCGGCCCCTCTTCTTGGGCTGGTTGAGCATCATCTGCTGCGGATGCATCATGTGCGCGTGGTGGTCGTGGTGCTGCAGGTGCGGCGGCACGGCGTGGTGCGCGGGCTGGCCCAGCATGGCGCACATGGCCTCCTCCTCCACGAACGAGTACGGGTCCTCGCACTCTCGCTTAATGCCGTTGTATAAATCATCGTCTCTCTTAACCCCCGGCCCGTAGCCATGGTGCTGACTCATATCGTACGGCATCTCGGGCTCGCGCTTGAACGCATACGGGTCTCCGCCGTACTTCGGGAAGGGGAAATGCTGGTACTGCGGCTCGGGCTGCGGGGGCGGCGGCGCGGGCGGCTCGAAGTGGCGGTAGGGCTCCGGCTCGGGCTCGTAGTGCCTCATGAGCGGCTCGTAGGGCACGTCGGGCGGCGGCGAGGGCTCGGGCGGCGGCGCGGGCGAGCCCTCCGCGCTCGAGGGCTTGCGACGCGCCGCCTCGCCGCTGTTGGACGTCTCGTACCCGTCGTCTTGGTTCTCCGTCGGCTTCGGCTTCTCTTCGCCCTCCTCCCTGGAATACACACAGAATATAGTTAGAGTTACGTTCTGAAGACACGCTGAAGTACCGCACACAACTAAAGACGAACGTCTCGACATTGTATAGCTCCGTTGCAAGAATTTTGTGACATGAATGTCAAATATTGCTACTTTACACATTGACGAGTGTAGATATTAATGAAAAGGGAGTCAACAATTTCGTGACAGCTAAGGGAAAAGAAAGAAAACATTTGAAGCCGACCCACATGAGACAAGGGCAGATAGAATTAGTGCGTATAGCAGTCAAGATCGACAGTTGGCGGTATCCTGCTTGTGGAGTGTACTAAATTCTTTTTAAACATTAACCCACAAATCCTCGTTAGGTCATAAACTTGTAATAGCCGCTTTTCGAACACATCTTTACACAGATTACATATTATAACTTAAAATTAATCTTAAACAAATTAGCCGTCATTAAACAAATACCTTATTTTACTTATATTACCGCAGCAACGAGCAGCGAATTAAACCATCATTTGATTCGAATCGAGTTTATTACAAGAAACGGTCTAAAGTAGCTTGAACCGAAGAAGCTCGAAGCTCTTCGTTTGTGTTCGTAACGTATTTTAGCCGGCACTAAAATTTCTCCAGCGTCGTGGGTGCAGTCATAGACATGATATCGGTACAAAAATTTAGTTATAAAGAGTACAGACCCGCTGATCGTGCTGTTTGGCTGATTTGTGGCGACAGATCATCGTTCATTTGATAAATGTTCGTCGTGGACAGCCAGCAGCGGCCTAACGTCTTTCGACACGCACATTTTTCACATCACTCTCACGCAAATTCCTGCTAGTGCACACTCCGAACGATCGAGAATTATATCCATCGTGAAATAAAGCTTTTTAATATATGCTATGGAGTGTGGAGTTGTGGAAGACTTACATCACTTATTGATGGACTGTGTTCGATTCGAGTCTCATAGAAATGAGCTGTTTGGTGTCTTGAAGTTGAACCGACTTAATATGGGCACATTTCACAAAATTCTGTCTCAGCCAAGTGGTGATGATGCGAAGACTCTGTTCAGGTCCATGGCCCGAATGTAATGAGTAGTAATGTATTTTTAGGGTACGATGGGACTGACATACGCATTGCGGTCATAAAAGTCCCTAATTAAATGTAGAAGAAAAAAATAATATGCTCGCAATCGATTCAAGATGTGTAGGTGACTGAACCAGTGAGACGTCAGAGCAAACTTGACCGTGTGGAGCCAGCGTACGACATAAACTCCAAATGGAATATTTAGATCAGCTGATCATACGAGTGCACTCGCATCGGACATTATGCCACATGTAATAAACATAAACTTCGCTGAACGAGCTCCATTCATAAAAGTGTTCTCTTGAATTATTACCAGCTCGCTACTTATTATTGGAATTGATGTAGTAAACACATAGTAGCTGATATTAGTATTCCGAGTAACTATTTATGAACTATTAACTAAAATGAATTGTTTATTTAAATGTTCAGATGTTAATGCTAATTTGTTGGATAATAATGTTATTATAAGAGTATGGCGAAACGAACAGTCGTGGCGTGTACTACGGTAACGGTACCTACTCGCGTACATAGTAATGTATAAAATGTGATTGTGGGGCGAGGGGTTGAATCTGAGAATGTGGCGGCAGGTGGGGTGCGTTTGTAATGTATTTATACCATTTTAAGCGCAATACGAGCGCTTCGAATACCTCAGCCCGGTGTTGGGGAATACGTGTGATGTTTGATCCCGGTGAGGTATGGGACGGTGGGAGCAACAGATTTGTTCTACTTGTAATAGTTGTATCGTGCGATTTGAGAGCAAACGTTTCCAAGTTATCTGTCGGTTCTTTGTTGCAGCTTGTGCAGTGTGCACTCTTACAATCTTTATGGAGGGCAAATGGCAGTTATTTAGTTGCATACTGTGTCAACGCAATCTTACAGTTTTGTATACACTGTGGTTGAGTTCTGGCAAGAGGGAGCAATGGTGGCCAGCTGGCCAGCTCTTTACCGCCAAACATTTCAAGTTGCGCCATATTTGTAAATCTTAAGGGACACTTCTTTTAGCTTTTAAAATACCTCATTTCAATATGCTTTGACCTCCAAGGTCAAGATACAATGCGTTGTGTAAAGTGTGAGACTTGTTGTTTCAAGTAAACTGACTGCTCAGAGCTCAGTTAGTCACCTACGTGGTACGTGACGTGGCGAGTAGTACAGTGGTACAGTGCAGCACTCGCCAGAAGAGCAACGACCCACTTCTGCAGATAACGCCGCAGATATTGACTCGATGATTACACTATACGCCGCACGTTGTGATAACTCGAAGGCGTACTGGACTCAGTTACCCACTATACTCCTACAACATTACTTATAGAACATACGACTGCTATACAGCTACGTACAGATATATCCCAGCGAGTCGTCGGCGCTTGACGAACGAGCTCTTTATCTCGGCGCTCGTTGCTAGCAGCTCCACTTGGAATGGTTTCTGCGCACTACAAATGAGAAACCACGTAAATCTGAGCCTCATTTCCAAACTCTTATTGACCCGCTTTGAAAACGTTGTATTTAGAAGTAGAAATGTACACTGTACAATTTAATTGCAACGCAGTTCGGTGCGGAGTGCGGACACGTCATCGTCAGCGAGGGAGGACACTTCCTCCTGTAGATACAGAGTACGTGTGTGTGTTGTTGTACGCTATTGTTACATCCACACACGCATTTTAATATAAACTCAGTCGTTCGCATAGAATCCACAATTTAGCGATTTGTCTAAACGGTTGCTGCGAAGTAAATTAACGTTATGCCTGCCTAGGTACCGTTAATCTCGTCAAGAATTCGTATTCGCACATTTTCGATGTTGGACTCTCGCGCGAAATGATATGCCGCACAAATAAGGTAAAACTAAAATATGTGTTTAACCACCGTGCAAATAGGCTTGGTGTCCAGCTATTCTTATTACATCACGTAGTTGTGGAATGCGTGTGGACGTGGATGCCCGATTCGTGGATGTCATTGAGTGGTGTCGGTCGATGCTATGATAAAGGTTTCGTCCTACAAGTGACAGGGAGACACTGGGAGGTGACCGGCCGCCCGTAAAAACGAACCCGGCCGCATCACGCAAACCGCCACTATACACACACCTATCTATAGTACCCACAGCTGTATGTACTCGCACACTATGTGGGAGTGAGCCCGACCGACCTATACAAACCTATGTCCCAGGATTTCATTTATTGCGCCCGTACTTATGCTTGAGTTATGAAATCACTCAAACAACGCCTGCTAAGCGGCATCACTCGAGTAGCTGTCAAAATGACATCTCATCTTTGTCTAATTCAAATACGTTTATTAGTGAAATTATCATTTCTATTTTAAGTATAGGTACTCAAAATCGATACAAACGAAGTGTTTATAAATACGGCCCTAAGACCCAGATGCAGATAAAGAAATGATCCCTCGTTGGTAGACCTAAACGTGACACTTTTCGGATTAAAAAACTTCAAAAGGCGGTTAGGTTGGCAACATAAGTAAAGAGCATTCGGTATCTATCTGCGAATAGTTAATTAGGCAAGTATTCGATTCGAAACGATACAGCTTTTCGTTTGTGAGTTTTGCGAACAATAGTTATGTAAGTCGAAGCAGGCGAGCAGGCAACCGGCAAGCGAGCTCCGAGCCGGAGCCGGCTGGGAGAGGCAATGTGTCTTGTTTCGACGCCGCCGTTGCTATGGTTCGGATCGATGGCGGTCGCCCGATCTGACGGCACACACTTATTAAGTACTCAGTATCTTTGTACCTCGCTGCTGAATATTGTATGCGATAAATGCTGTCCTGGCTCTCCTTACTTACAAATTACTAGTCGTCGACGAGGCCTGTGTGACACGGTACGATTACGTAGCTTACGATTGAGTTGTGTTATTCACCATTTTGTAGTTTTAAGGCTTCTAGGGGGAGTTGAGGACACAATGCTGTTGTTAAGAAAAAAGTTCTGCAAAGTTTTTGATGGACTTCTTTTCAAGTATAATTTTGAAACAATGTCCTTTGTTAACGCATTTCCAACCGAATCTGTTGCGCAAATTCCAAGTTTTTGTATGAACAGTCAGAAGCCTTTAAAGTGGTAAACAAAACACTTGCTCACGTTCCCAACTTGTAGAACATCAGGTGAAGCAAGAGTTTCATCGTTAATTTAAGACTGCTACATAGATCAAGTTGTTCGCACTTACTGTGCTGGTAATTCTTTCAGTAGAAAGTTTTCCCGGTCGTTGAAATTATTTATTGTAGGTATTTCGTTTTCGAGCGCAGCGCAGTCGTGTGTATATTTTTTTGAGTGTAAGTAAACTTGTCGCAATTCAATTACAGAACAGACAACACATACTTCCGAAAGTAAAGCAGCTAGTTTTAATGGAATATTAGTTTAGGGTGACAAAAAAAGACGCAAATCTTGTCTTATTCGTCGTAAGTCTCTCACATGCTGGATATAGATCCCTCTTTAGAACGTACTGTCTCCAGCCTTGGACTGCAGTTAGCTAAGAAGACAGATTGCCAGCCTCAGCTTTGCTTCAAAAACTGGCTTTGAGCTCATTAGCAAGTTATAAACACTTGCACTTGGCGTTAAACTACACGTAAGCGTATATAGTTGAGTACATCAGGTGGCCGAAGTAACAAGTCTTCAAGTTGGCGCTTACTATGTGTAGGTATGTGTCTACCTACGAGATGAATATATTTGCGTGGCGGTACGGTTTCCGTTCACAACGGAAAAAGTTTTATAAGTGAGTCGAGCGTGTGTTCGGCACAATCGTGCTTGATAGAGTAATGTCAAGTGTCAAGGGTAGGGCTGGCATTAGTGCGCCGGAGTCTTTCCTTATTGTATCATGTCTTGACTCTAGCTATTGAGGCATTGAACACACTTCATAAATTAAGTCGATATCTAAAATAAAATCAGCTTCTTTTTTTTTTCAAATGCTGGTGTGTTTAATTTTTGCGTGTTTGTCCAATTGGTGTTTTACTAATACCATTTGGACAAACACGCAAAATTATCTTTCCGCTCCAAAAAGGATCGAGGTCACAGGTTTTCTGCCTAAAACACTGTCTCGTTAAGTGTATTCGTCTGTCTGTGAAAACGACACGACTTTGCGCCTTCGAATACGGTCCTAGGTTTTCTCAATCAATAACTAAGCACTAAGCTCCCACAAAGGTCAATGGCCTAGAACACCACTATAAATCTATTTTAAAAAAACTCGCATAACACCGCTTTTGGGTTTCTAAGCGATTTTTTTTGTTGCAACTAATTTGAGGTATTCGAATTCCTTTTCTTCTATTTTTTAATTTCAATGTCGAGCGTCGCATCGTGGTAAACGATTAAAATTTGCATTTTCGCTTAACAACCCTATTCTTAAGTCATAGGCCAATGTCTAATACGCGGCAGAATTGTGCGTTTTTTTATCTGTAGCTACCACGTGTAAATGCTTAGGTAATTGCGTTTCAAGACAGAATTCTGCGAGACGGGCAAGATCGACCAGCAAGGCGAATGAGCTCAGGGTATGAACAGACGCTGTAGAGCGCGATGGCCGGGAGCTCGATCAAAGTATGGGGGCTCTATTCAGCATTGTGTTGTGTGCATTGTGTACTGTGATAGCAGTTAATACGGCTTATATAAGAGAAAATATAGCTTCAATTTAGAAATTAGTCTTTGTACACCAAGGTAGTGAGTTATGGTCGACAGCCATGGCTTTTAACCACTGCAGACAAACATAAATGAGTCAATGAAATCCATACTTGATAACATGTTTTCGTTTGAATAACCAACGGATGAAGCTTTGAAACAACAGGACAGTCAGACACAGTTTTGATTCACGTAGACAACGAAACAGGAAGAGTTCATAGGTTTTAGGTTTTAGAAAAGTGTTCTTTTCTATTCCAAGCATCAATTTATTTAAAAGTCATGCATTACTTTCGGCGCACAATACTTGAATCGATTCAGGTGTGTGAGCTAGTTTTATTCATACTCAAAGTTTCCACGCGTCAACTCTTGCTAATCATAGCGAGTGGTAACAACGCGAGATTTTTTATACAGATGGGCCACGTAACGTGCACACTACGTCACGACAAACTAAATTTGTCGCAACGGACAATAAAGTGTTAATGGCTCATTTCCACTAACGATGGACCAATGTAATCCTCAATGTGATTAGGGACGACACGGAAGGATACAGGGATGAAAAACCAATTCGTTACAGCAAAATCGAAGAGGTACTATGAGCGAGTAGTAACACGGACTCGTGTACTACGGACCAGCTACAAGACGGGAATAGGACCCCTGTCCTATAGAGCTGACGTCTGGGAAATGCGATGCAGGGAGGCGATCAACTGGATAGTTTATCGAGCAAAAGCTTGAATTCAAAAATGCATTTACTTAAATTCTCTCATTAAGTTTACGAACTCGCTTTTCTGAAATTATTTAGCATGGAAGCTAGCTCGTAACACGTACAATTAATGCTATGTACCATCATAATACAGTACCCAAGCTGCCTGCAGGCTGCACAATGACTGGCAGACACTGCGCCTCGGTACATACAATCAGCATGTTGTGACATTACGTACTCGCTATGGTGCATTGTTCCCTGCTCATGTAGCAATACTTTTCAAGAATTCGTGTTTTGTTGAACTTAGGTTATTCTGAATCTTCTTCCAGGTCATTGAGAAATGCAATCGCACTGCCATGCAGATTTGACGGCGTCCCGTTACTTCGGGAACTCATTTCGTGTTGCTACGTCCATTTTGTGCTTAGCTGAGCAACTGTGATAGTGGGGGGCTTGCGTATTTCTGCCTTTTGTGTAGTTTCCACGCCCAAGATTTCCTGTTAGGTTATTTTGAGTTATTCCGATTGGTGCTCGAAACGGTACAGTATTTTGCAAAATGTAAGAACGGTACAGTATTTTGCAAATTCTGACTAATTAATGGGTTTAATATTGCGTGATGATATGAATGACCAACGTCTGAGGAATGACTGTAGCGTCATAGGTCATAAACTACTGACAGCCTTAACGCACCAAACATAATATCGGGAAACCTACTGTGAAAGGTGTTCTCCCATGAATTTGGATCTCGAAACACATTACCTCAAGCCGGCTGTTGATGTTAGACTATACGTACATAGTACGTATGTGAAGTTGCCGTAAAGGCTGGCCGCACAAAGCGCAGGTGCACGGAATGGGCAGTGCGTCTGCGAGACGTGTGCGGTGGAGGGCGCATCGACATCGAAGTGTCTGCATGAGCAACTCTACGCTCGCAAGAGTTTTGTCAGAACAACGAAACTATTTCCCGCTTACTCTGGGGCTAAACATGGCTTTATAATAAAACATTACGCCTGTATTGGGCTTTTTTTTGTCCCATGAAATAGGGGGTGGCCCTATTGCCTTGTAAGCGGGCACAAATCCAGAATCCGGGCTTAGATATTGATAAGAGAAATCCGTAATGAAAAAACCCAATAACATTTTGCCTGGCTTTATATTTCAGGACAACTATTTCAAATGATTCTGACTGTAACTCAAGTTCGTAGTTGGCCCAAAGATGGCGTTAGTTTGGTCGGTGCGTCCAGCGCGGTTGCAGACGTGTGCAGCGCAATGTGACGTCACCATATCAACAACCGTCAACCATATCGGATGACTTGGAGAGCTAAAGTCATCAGACTTTAGCTCTCCAAGTCATCCGATATGGTTGCTTGGAGCCTTGACGACGCTCCGATGTTTCCATCGATGTTCCGACGCCATGGCGCTCTAGTTATTGTTATACAGCACTATCGCTAACTGCGTGCGTATGCCTTATTCCAGGTATTTTTGGCATTGTGGCGGATTCTCGTATCTCAGGCGAAGACACATTTTGGGTAGATGAATCGACAAATATATTTTGGAACGAACTGTATCACCTCAAGAAAGGACTTTACAAATGTTTTGATATCAATTCGGCTAACTCTTGCAAAAGATTTTGTTTCGTTTGCGTCTTGGTTTCGTGTCTAGGATACCACAGACTAGGTATATCACCCGAAGAACATGGCAGAAGTAATTATTAAACAATAGCAGAACTCAATGACTTGTTTGAAGTGCGATTATATAACAGTTGCATTCCGTGATGCTTAGAGAGTGCTGACGACTCTTTAGAAACTTTAAGGATTGGTTTAGAAACATGGTGATTCGAAAACCTTTGGAGACAAATGTAGAAGACACTCCTAACTCCATGCGAGCGTGGCATACCAATTTAAAAGCAAGCAGTGTTCAATTTTTTGTTCACTTGGGAACGTTTAACAAAAGAATAGCCTGAATAGTCCACTTCGATTACAGCTGCAGGGGACCCGACCCGTGTGAAGGTGAATGAATGGTTTACGATAGGTTTCTTTTAGATTCAACATGTCTTTACTCGTCTATTGACAAGTGTCGTGCTGCGAAGGTGCACCCTTCGAGACATCCTGGTCAAGTATGCATGTCGGTCAAGGCGAAGCAGCTCGAGGCCTTTGTTTCAACTCCTAATTAGATAAGCTAGCGTACCTGCACAAAAACAAATTATAAACATGTCAGACACAAATGTCCAAACACGAGTTTTTATAAATGTTTGGTTTGTATTTTGTTTTTCTTATCAGATAACGCGTACACAGTGCCAGCTTATCTCAGGATTTCCTCTTGTTCGCTCGTCGATCGACTTGCAGCAATCTTCGGCGCTATCGCTATCAAACACGTATTATTATTATCTTGGAATATAATTACTATATTATGTGTGCTGAGAGTTTTTGTACATTACACAAATTTCCCAGAGGACATTTAAATTTGTACTTTTTGGATGTCCCACTTTGTACAGATTTAAACTTACAAGCAAAAGCGAAAGAATGTGTGCTGTCGATTTTCATAGGCCTTGAGATCCTGACAACTACTACAGAATATTCGTGTTCTGGCCTTGTGCAGAAATATTAAATATGTGGTCCACTAGTCAAGTAGGGGGGGGGGGGAGGGATTAAACCAAGAAATATATTACCTTTAAGCCATGCATTGACACAAGTGTCTACAGGTAAACAAACCTTCGATAAAGATTGTTTTGCTCATTAAATTGTTGCTGCACAAGAAATATCACTTATTTTGGTGTTGAATTGATGGTGAATTGGGGGCAGCAGTTGCAGTACTTATGTACTAGTATCCTTCAGTAACATCATTACATAGGAAATGTACATAACTGAGCATTCAAGTTGGTTTTTATCTTATTTGTGTTCCCACATTTTAGTTTTAAAGAGACAATGGATTATACCCTAATCAAAAAAATATACACATTTTTAGTAAGAAGTGTTACAGAAATAGTTTTCAATTCAGTATATTTATGCAAAATATTACACAAATGCATTTTCTGTATATTATTCTGTGTGATTATATCAGAGGGTGGCAGTCTCTTTCTTTCCACCACTACCACCAGAGAGTGGTCCATTTCCACTACCACCAGCAGGCTGCAACCGGCTGACTTTATTGTTTTTGATAGCATACAGCTTTCATTCACACATCATGACTTCATGGAAATAATTATGCTGCAGTACCATAGAGGTTTAAAACAAAATGATTAAATAAGCCAATTTGCTTTGCTGATTTGTGAGTGAAATCAGGTGAGAGTTCATAACTAGTTACATAAGTAATCTCAGTTTTAAGCAATTTTATTTTACTTAGTTCTGTTACATAACAGATAAGTTCAGCCACTAACTGCAATTAGACCAAACACTAATTCAAGTTAGCATTAGTTTCTGCCTCATACTAAGTTGTGAAACAAACTGAAATACACCTTTACAAAGACTAATTTGTTTGATAGTGTTCCTGCTGACTCCGTATGGCATAATAACATGTATATGAGTAATTGTGTGTGTACAGAATACTAATGGTGCTAATAATAGTAGTGGACTATAATATTGTTGTTTTAAATGGCCATGCCACAGAAATTACCTTTTAATATTACTTATGTTGGTTTGGACAGTAAATAAATTGCTATAATTCAAGAGAAAACTTAGTTCCTGAACATGTAACAGTAAAGGAAAACCATAGTAAATATTGTTTTTGAGGTCGACTTATCATGTGGTGAAACATTATGTCCTCACGCACAAGTGTCCACTTTATAGGATAATAGGTACACAAAGCAATATTTATAGGAACATGTACTTCTACAAGTACCTTGTGTGTCATAGCCTTACTGTGAAGTTTATTTGGTGGTAACTACACATGGCAACTAGTTTTAAAGCTGCTGCGTGCTTTGTCTGATCAATTAGCAACTATTAAGTTTTATAGACAGCCATTATATTATATCAATATTTGATAAATAACTGATGAATAGAGCTAAAGATCAACTGATGGGCGGAAAGGTAAAACTTGTATGTTAAGATCATAGCACATTGTACAGTTTCTGCCTACAAAGTTTTGTTTTGATTATTATATTCAGGATGTTCTAAAGTTGAGAACTTCTTCACACACAACACACTAAATGCACTGACTACTAACTCATACACATCATATAAATAAATAGATACTAACTACATTTAAATACTATCAGTTTGTGCATAGTCATGTGTGCCAATACTTATACATTCAATACGCATTTTATTTAGCTAATCATCTGCAAATACAGTGAATTTATATTAAAATATTATGTCAACATGAAAGATAAGCTATTGTGTAATGTATAGTAAGCTTAATGAGCTGTGTGTACACAAATATTGGATGTCATTGTAATAACAACTTGTCAACTAACTTACCCTGCACTAGGTGCACCAAAAACAGGGAGGCCAGTGTTTGGGGAGAGCCACTCACTTCCAGTCAGACACAGCATCACAACACCGCACACACTATCTTCCTAAATATCAATGACTTCGTATGAGCATTCCTCAATGTGTATTTCACCCTTTTTGAGTCACTGCTCATCATCACAACTGATATACATTCACTACCATTATGTTTATTTATATTGTCAAATTTATGCTTCACTTAACATTCATTTATCAGCTGAGTTCTACAAATAAATAAAAAATAACTTCATATTGATGTTTATCACGTCATTTTATTAATTCATAATAAATAACGATAAGTCAAGTGCTCCTAATACACATGAATGTTTGCAAGTGATGACTTACTTGTAAATTATTTGTTTATAAATATAAACAGTGTATATTTTTCTGTATTCTGAGTGACGAGTAGTACACAGTGAAGTTAGAATTGTTCATAAAATAGATAGATTGAGATTGTGACTGAAAAACAAACATGTTCCAAATGTGTTTAATATGCAAAGTGTTGTGACACAGGAACCATTAACATTTAAAGGCAAATTCAAATAATTTTAAAACTAGCCTGGCAGTGGCAGATACTACTATCCAGTTTTACACTGTTCAACAAAGAATGCAGAGATAAAACCACTTTGTGTGCAATCATGAGCATGATGTAACTCAGTCACTTGAAAACCTGTAGTCCTTCTAGTTTTATCACTCCTACCAGTTTGTTAATAGTTTGCTAAGCAGGTAAATGACCTGACTGTAGGCTTACATACAGAACACAATGCCAACACACTGCTTGACAGCCACTACACATCACCTGAGCATGGGGCCGCCGCTGTCACATGGATGGCACACTCAGCTGAGCACGTCCCTGCACACTCACGGTCACAATCACATCAAACACTAATTGAAACTGTTTAATGAGCAATTAACTCGGAATTGCTGCATTTAATAGCAGAGACAACATAACAAGCACCCGGCTCACACAGCGGCACACTCTCACTGTCCACTGTGACACACTGTAGCACACACACTGCACTCGAGTGCTCTGCGCGCAAGGCTGCGCCACCGAGGGTCGAGCGCCTCTCCTGGACCACTCGAAGGCACAGTCACGACCTAACCTCAAAATGCACACTAAAATGATAAAATGAACAGTTGAGAATCAACCAGATGTTAGCAAAGACGACAAACACACTCATGACATCACCTCCGCCGCGGAGTCGCACGAAATTTCACAAAGAACGCGAACGCTGGCCGTGCGAGGCTAGCAGTATGGATTTGTGGGCAAAATGCTTTGTTTGAGTAGGTAGGTACGTACTCGCAGCCTTCACTGCATATAGCTATAGATAGGTAGGCGCGTATGTTAGGTATGTATAGTGTGTAGTGCACGGGTTATATGCACCTAGCCATAATTCACTCGAGCGTTTGGTGAGCGCCACGGTCGGTCCGTAGCGAGGCCGAGTGCCTCTCGCGCCGCCCTTTGTCTTGGGGGCGGCGCGACAGGTTTCGTGCGCCCCGCAAAAACTGTAAACACGATTCTGATTTACGATCCCGGCTGGCCGAGTCATTCATACGAGTGGCACCGGGGCTGAGCGGGCGGAGCGGTCACGCTCGGCCGCCGCGCTCGCTGCTCGATCGCTATCAGGCTGGCCGCGGTGTCCTCGCCTCGGCTCGCGAGCACTAGCGCGAGCGGACGATGCGACCGTTTCGAAATGGCGCAACGCGGAGGCCGTGACGCCGCGACCGCACGAGCGAGAGAATGTCCGCTCAGCGCGAGCGAGAAACGAGCGCGGACGGGCTGTTTCGCAACCTCGGATGGGCTCGCGGGGACCGAAATAATCCACGACGTAAGAACGCGGGCGGAACGAGAACGGCACGTTGCAGGCGATGGGTGCGGGCGACGAGACACGATACTCACGGCCTGGCCACTCGCAGCGGGTCAGCAGCGCCGGCGTCCATGGCGCGCCCAAGCCCTGGCCGCGGCCGGGCTCCGGGCCGTCGGCCGAGCGACGCAACACTCTCTCCGATCTCACTCGAAACGCGACGTCGAACACCGTCGCATCATCTTGACGACACAGCACATCGACCGCGGCACTTCTATACGCGTATAAACACTCCGCGAATGGTGTTTTGTTACATCGGTTGACTTTTCTTTGAAAAATCAATATACATTTTCCCAGAGTTTAGAGATACGGACGAGTCGATGTCCAGCGCAGGTTAGGTGCGTGAAGTTTGCAAGCTTTTTTAGCGCACCGGTGTTACCAACATTTTTTTGCCCATTTTTTGTTTTGGGTGTTGTGATTTTTTTCTAGTGATTTGCGGTGCACTTCACTCTAGTCGCGTAGCGTTGGGTCTTCCATAATGCTCGCGTGTCGTGTACAGTGGCGCCACTATTTGAAATTGTCAACTATAATAGAGACGTTGATAGCAATTTAGGGCTTGAGGTTTGAGTTATGAAATTATAACAAAGGATTAATGTTGTTAAATATTTATTTATAGCTATGCAATTATTGAAAGCCTGCCTTATGCATATATATTTTGTACATTTCAAAAGAACAGCGTGAAATAATCTTAAATTTAGAATCTTCTTGCTGTTTTAAATGTTATAGTTAAATGGTAGTTCCTAAATACAACGTAAAATTATAAGTTAATCATCCAGAAAGACTATCTTGCGTCGTTTGCGTAGTTTAAGCGTTTCGGAATTAAGTTGGAGGAGTTGAATCTCACTTTAAGCATAAAAAGTGAAGAGATCACACCTCCACTTGATCCTTTACGCGTCGATGGTCAAGAGTAGCCGAGAGTAGTCGTCTTCCCAAGTAGCCGGTGCGATGATGTCGACGTCGAATGAGGCGGCTTCACGCGTGAGCTGGAAAGATAGATCTGGCAGCACATGGCTCAAACTGTCAAGATCCCCTGTCCAACTCAGACGTGAGGCCTAGCACGTGGCGGAGTCCGGTAAACTCTGCAAAATAAAATGAATATTTATACGACATGAATGTTGTCTGGTGCGTGTTTGTTCAGTGTGACAACCGTAGCGCGCACACTCGATATGGAGCCGGGCGACTCGCTATCACCGCTCGAAAAGGTGCGGCTAATGTTTTCTGATAAGAGCAACGCTTTTCCCTGTCGCGTCAGCGACCCTGCATAGCTGTGTAGCGAATGTAGCCGCAATTTAATTATCGCCACATTAAGAAGATAATTTGTAGGTACATACTCAGAGCGGCAAATCACACGGAGCGAACCAACACATGTGCCATTGGACCACCATATGTTATTACGTAATCGTTGTCGTTAACTTTGTATTTAACAGTGACACTAATTCAACTGCAAAACTGTCGGCACAGTGAACGACCCCGGTGTAAGCACGGACAGTGATCGAATTATGAACCTCGTAATAAGTTGCTGGATCAAGTATAAGTGCCACGTCGACAGTTCTTATCGAGGCACGAATACAAGATAAAATAAAAGGTTTGGTATCACCAGGATCCGACAAATGGAACGACACCGTCAACTATGCACTGGTGAGGAGTCCCGGGTCCCGGCGGCGAGGGTCCAGCACAAGTATAACACGCGCAGCTCGTCTGCACAGTCAATCGTAATCACAGCTCACACTCCGATAGAGACCCGATCGATCGATGGGCCCATATTTATACTTTCGTCGATATCTTCAGATATGATATCGGTGTACCGACACGAGGCACAAAAGTCCACCATGATCGTGATAAGATTCGACGAAACGGGGAATCGATTGGCCCCCGTCAGCCATATCAGGCGCGCAAACACTCCACTCAGCCAATCGGCAAGGTATCGGTGATAAGCGGTGGTGACGGCGCGGGCGCTGCGCCGGCGCCCCACGCACCCGCGCGCCTGGCGACCGCTGCCTATCTGCTGGCGACGACACCACCACCTCGACTAGGTGTCTTGTTTACAGTTGAGATACACCTTTATTACATTTAATTATTATCTAGCTGCTGCTGACAGATAATTTCATTACTTTCTCATAAAGAGACGCGAAGTCTATCAGTAGATGCGAGAATAGGTAATGCAACATTTCTTTCCAATTATTCATAGTGTTATTACTATTTCGAAACTTGCGTCTTAACATTACAACACAATACATGCACATTAGTCAAAATGAACACAAAACTAATTAAAGGGTCAGCTTCTCAAGTCCATTATTATTTATTGAGTAGACAAGCCAAATAAAGTTTTGTATGCGAAAATACAACATGGTTTATACGAACCCACATTACTAGGATACGTGATACATGGAAGAATTTCGACACGATAGATAAGGTGGTAAAGGCGCATATCAAACGGTGTCATTTGATAAGACTCAAGGTGTGTGCTTTCTGGAGCATATCATACACCTGTGCGAGTAGGCACACAACTACACACAACTATCATTTATGAATACTTTGTGAATTTCCACGAAGGCTAATAAATCCTTCTTCAGTAAATAATGTGAGAGACTTTCTCGCCTCGTTGCTAACCGAATACTTGGTTGAACTATCGGTCAAAGTTTCTTTCCAAGTTAAACAAATAATATACTTATTTGGGCTTTCCTGTGAGAAAAATCTCAATTAGATATAGCCCGGGATAAAAGTAGTGCCTTATAAGCAGCGATAGGTTGAATTACACTTCTTTAGTATTTTGTTAATACCTAAACCCTCCTATTCACCGCCTTCAACGTACACTATCAACATGTCCGAGGTCGTCCAAAGTGCTGGTTTATTGGAGTTATCAGCTTCTAGATTATCAAGCCGACGCCCAATACGCACGGCTTGTGATTAGGACTGAATGTTTCACAATCATTTTCCTTTGTAAAGGTGACTCAGCCAGTTTTACCTATTTTGAACTTAATGGTTGAAAGCTATGTCACTATGTCAAATAAGAGCAAGAATCTATGCTGCAGCCTTAGCTGTAGGAAGGAACGGCGGCTGAAATCAACCAAAAAGCAAATAGTATTAGTTGTAGTCGTAGTCTCCTACTACGACTGTATGGGGCGGGGCTACCAAAGATATTACATTATTATTTTATCTATCTTAAATCTCTTTGAGGGTTATGCAGACTACTAGCTGAAGATATTACATTATTATTTTATCTATCTTAAATCTATTTGAGGGTTATGCAGACTACGAGCTGCCGCAAACGGAATCTTCACTTTTCACTCGTTCACAGTGTTTTTTTTTTCAAATAGATATCTTTATGAAGAGCACAAAAAACTATTTTTATCTTTAAAGCTTTTGAATAATCCTATGTTTGAGTTCCTCATTGTTTTTTTAATTAAAATTCGTCAAATTGTAATGTCATCGACTACTACGAAACTTGATTCTTTTTATAAAAGTTTTAAACGAAAAAATATCTAAAAAGGTTTATCGATACCTATCTGAGTGATAAGGTCTACTTATCTGAGGTCTCCTTGTGCAAAGTGTGATGCTCTCTATTCTAGAACTTGTTTGGTCTTCTATTGGCACTAGTTCGTAGAAATTATTATTAAAATTTAAATTCTTGAGTACCACCTTTCAGTGTGAACTGATAAACGGTAAACAGGTAGGTAAACACCGAGAGCAAGATAAGGATTTCTCAACAAATATACACTCACATATGTGGTATAATCCTCTAAATAATCCCAACGCTGTAAACATAATGGTTAATAACAATTTGCAACTGTCCAATATTACTCAGGAACAGTGACAACTGTCTTCGTCAACATGCTGTTTTTTGATATCCCGATTTTTTAGGTTGAAGGCAAAATATCCGCTGAGCAGCATCATGACAGGCTCAAGTATATTCAAAGTCAAAGTCAAAGCATTTATTTCAAATAGGCCCATAAAAAGGCACTTTTGAACGTCAAAATTTATATTAAAAATAGAACTGATTCTAGCTGCCACTTCCAAAAAGTAGTTTCGTATGGAGAAGAAGTGGCAAGAAACTCCACCGTTACTCTTTTAAAATGTTTTACAATATTTTGTATACATTAATTATATTTCTATATGTGAAGACGATGCACCAAGAATAAAACTACTATACCACAATTGGTAAAAAGAATTAAAAATAAAGCAAAGGCAGATAAATTAATCACGTGACAGGTACATTGTGCTCACATATTTACAAACATTGTAAAAATATATGATTTTCCTAAAATATTAACTAGGAATAAGTCAGTGTGTGAGTAAAGTTAAAATAAGAAAATAAACAAAACAATACGCAACTACATAGTATGATTTTGTCCAGCCTGTAGATTGTTCTATGGAGCAGGACCAGCATGTTTCCAAGCATTCTTATCTAGGATATAATCCTCTAATTTGTAATATGCTTGTTTACAAAGTGTTTTTTTAACATGAGATTTAAACTTTCTTTAATTTAATTGCAATATTTCACGAGGTATTTTGTTGTAACATTTAACACAGTACCCCATAAAAGATGTATGTACATACATCTTAGTACTTTAGATAGTCTGAAAAATGGTTGATCTATTTTATTTTTTATTTCTAGTGTTAATATTATGTCTATCACTTATTTTATTAAATACTTAGATGCAGATTTTTTCTAACATACATAATATTTTTATAAATGAACTGGCAAGGTACAGTCATTTTATGAATCTTCTTAAATAGTTCCCTAAGAGATTCGCGGCGACGTAGATTGTAAATGGCTCTGACAGCTCTCTTTTGCAAAATAAAAATGGATTCAATGTCAGCAGCCCGACCCCACAGTAAAATGCCGCATGACTTATTGCTGTGGAAGTGGAAGTAGCTGAAATAAACCAAACGCGCGGTTTCTACGTCTTCTGTTTAACTGTCCTATCTTTCTAACAGCATACGCGGCCGAGTTTAGTCGCCCCGCGAGAGTTCCCCATTGTAACTTCTCGTCTAGCGTGATTCCTAGGAAAACCGTCTGATTACTAAATTCCAGTTTTTCTCCGTTCAATATGATGTCTCATTCGCTACTTCTAACATTAGGTAATTTAAATCGAATGCATTTGGTTTTTTTCTCATTTAGTACCAAATTATTAACCGTAAACCAATCGTGGACCTGAAGAATTGAGTTACTCACGTCGTCAAGATTTTGTGGCCTACGGTCTATTTTAAAGATCAATGAAGTGTCATCTGCAAATAACACCATCTTCGGTTGATTTTGAATTAATTGGGGGGTATTAGTAGTTTCCTAAGGTCGGCTAGACACTGAGTTGGATCCCCTCGTCAGGCAGTTCATCGGATTCTGGAAAAACACAAAAATGGATGAAAAATCCTATAGAAGACAGTTTATTTCTGTTGCATCTACCAATCTCATTTCTGTTTCGGTTACCGCTTACAAGTCTGCTCACAGCCCCGAGCATGACACACAAACGTACGCCCCCATTCATCATAAAAAATAAACAAAACAACTATGTTACTGGGTAAAATCAATCGATGCACTACCCGAGTGCAGTCGATGAATAAAACCTTTACAAAATAAGAAATAAAATCGCGAGCAGTATGAATATCGCGAGCCGCCCTACCCGCGAGCTGGTGGGTGGCTAGGCGGCCGCGGGAGCCGCCGGCCGGTGGTAGCACCGCGAGCGCGGGGGTGGGGCAGGGCCTCGCGGGGGTGGGGGCTCCCGCGGCGGCGGCCGTGAACTGGAACTTCGGAAACTTCTGTCGTATTGTGTTTACATTGAACTTTGTTATGTGGGTTAAAGTTAAGCCAGAGTTCACAACGTGTGTGCCGCCCGCCTTACTCGATTGCAAAGTTCACTCTCAAGTTTGTCGTATCGATTTTCATCTCGTGTTTACCAAATGTTTCAAGGTTGCAGACGTTTTCTGATATTAGGTTATGATCGGATGTGATGTAGACATGCTAGCTGAACAAACTTTTAATGAAAAGTACTTCGACGATCGGCCAAAGTCTGCGGTTTCCACAGGGCCAGCGGTAGCGGTCGCTGCTACACTGACGGGCTTATGGTTAGATAGGCAGGTACTATTACTTGAGATTAATTTTAATTGCTATTATTTTTCCTTAGATTACTCTACACAAATGCTCGAAATAACACCGATGAGCTTGACTGCATGAGCGGGTAAAGCAGATAATATCCTACTAAAATGTTGAAAGAACATGACTTAAAACCTTTTAGAATCTAAAACCACGAAGCTGAATTTGCAAAAAAACATGTTATTATGAATTTGAGTCGACAAAACAATAGCGTGAGTGGCGCGGCGCAAGCGCATGCGGTCTCACATCCTTCGCGGCTGTGACGTCATTAATGAGACGACCTCTCCTCGCACACGTGACTTGACGTGACGGCGATTATATTTCCATAACAATTAGTATTTTAAAGAAAAACCGACATAGCATTTGCAGATGTAAATGTAATCATGTAAATGTAATCCAACTATGGCTAGCTGTGTCAAGGTAATAGTAGTGGCTGCAGCAGATGTAGGATTTGTTGTGTATCGACCTACCTAAGGGCTTACAATACTTTAACACTCTTATAATAGGCCAATGAAGTCGAAGAAGAATCATGTGAATGTACACCACTCACCAACTGTAAACTTTCTCCTTGACCTGCTCATCCTGCATACCGATCGCCTTTGCAAATTATTATAGTAGCACCACTAACTCTATACTTACTGCAGGAGATTCGATTCAGATTCAATTTGGTGTCTTAAAAGTTACCATAATTAGTCATAAGTTGCAACGGAAACGACTGCAGAATTTTTGATGTTGCTGGTCACGGCCTGTAATAGCGTGCCCACACAATATAACGACACGCTCCGGGTGTTGATGGGGCAGCCGCATTTTTGTAGTGTACGAGTATGCCGGCCGACGTGGATGTTGATAGTTTTTCGGCCATAATTCGCAAGAGTTGCGCATTTCTGCTACGTCATGTTCGCGCCAGCCCCAACACCGTTCTTAGAACGATGGCTGGTAGATGGAACTCTCCGATCTTGGGGCGGTCGATACGACTGCAGGCAGTCAAGTAGACATTCCTTAGGATCGGCGTGCCTCACGTAGCATAGAATAAATGTTACTAACACTAGTTTATAAGCTTACATTGTTACTTACAGATATGGAAGCGATTCTGAAATATTTATTGATTTATAGCGTTAGTTTTCTGCGTAGTCTGGATTCACCCCAAAAACCAAGTGAGCAAGGTTGTGCTCAGTATAGTCGGTAAGTACGCCCCATCGCCAGTGAAATTGATAATAGGTGGTGTGACTGTGTCAGGTGGGTAGTTTAAATAACTGCAGATGGATGAGTTGGACAAAACAGCTGGAAGTCATCGATCAGGTCTTTGACCAGCTGTGGAAAGATGCATGCCTGACGTAAAGGCTAGTAAAAAGTAAATGGCACACGGTAGTAGTTCTCTAATGATCGAGAAATGTAGGAAAAATCCGCTGGTGAATCCTCAGTAGTAGCCCGCCAAATAAAAAATTTCTTTGGTTTTTTGGAAATTGCAGCTTACGACGCGCGACGTACAACATACGACGTAAAACAGAGTTGCAATTTGCGTGTAACCTAACAAATTTTTAATGTTGCGGGATACAACTGAGGCAGCTAGTTGGTAGCTGAGGAGTTCACGTTCAACTACCTTTCTAGGCTTGCTAAGAAAATGTTAATGTTGTAAATCTAGCGTCGACATGGTGGTTGAAAGGTCAGCCGGAACTAAAGGTAAAGTCACAGAATAAAACTGCAAGGCGGCACAATCATATCCTGAAAGTTTGCTACCTGAAAGAAAGATAAAAAACGTTTATTTGCGGTAAACATGACGCAGTGAACGAATACAAACGCCAAAAGAACAAGTTGGGGGCGTACGTCACATACACGTGAAACGGCCATCGCTCAGCTTAATGCTACGACCCTATGTGAGACAGAGCAATTGCGCACTATATCCCTGGCCACATATCACGCATTTGGGTGTGAGTGCGCATATCGTGTGCGCATCGGCCCCGCAACACTATCTGATAACAGCCACACCTGAACCTATTTTTCCTTATCACTACACAGGTTCCAGATAAACTTTCTCTAAATTAGTTTATTGGTGGAGTTAGCGGACAATTTTTATAATTTACTGCAGAAGAATTTATTTCAATTCAAACAGTACTGTTTGAATTGAAATAAATTCTTCTGTTTGAATTGAAATAAATTCTTCTTCTAAACTAACTAGTTTTTTTTAATGTTATCTTAATTTAATTAAGATTGGAGTAATCTTCACTGTGTAATCAAATATGATGACTATCCAGTAAGTAGTGTTCTATAGTCACGTGATTGTTCTCATATCTTCGACATTATGAAATACTTGCTATACCTTCTCATCTGTAGATATGGACGTGATAAGTTTGATTGGCAAAACTGCTTACAATAACGATAGAACCAAAGGTAATGGTGAATGTTAGGTATGTCGTAAGTGTGTATTTACTTAAATAAACTCATTCCTTTGAACGAAGCTGAATGCGAGTTCATAACGGTCCCGAGTATCGACGCCATTCAAGCGTGCAGATGGAGAGGCGGGTTCAGAAGTGGAATGCTTAATGATAACAGTTTTAAGCAAGATTCGAAACTAATTGGAATTCCGTATTTAGAAAAACGAAACCAGTCTACAATGTACTCTCCATCGGCCAGCCAGAGCTGATTCCATGAACCAATTACTTTGAAGCTATATGTATTGTTATCTTAATATCCTTTATCAATGTTAAAAATAGACAGGCAAGCGGAGTGTTATTACGTGTCGACGTGTTGAGTATTGTGCTGCGGCTGTCAAGGTCCTTGGATATGTTATTGTAGCACAAGTGTTTGCTGAGGTTTCCCTGTTCATTACAGAACTGTTGCTTTGTTGCACAGAGCATCCACCAGTTGCTTTGAACAGGATAATACATGAACTTAAGGGGAAGGGCCAGGATAGCCCACGAAATTCAAATTTTCTTAAACTTTCAAAAGGTTCACGTTGTATGTCGAACTAAATATGATTCGCGACCATAACAACTATAAAAATATAAGTATTTACAGAATTAATACAACCCTCTAAGTTCATGCGCTGGCCGGAGTCGCTACTGTCTATATTAAGGACACCTGCAATACCAGAAGCATCACAGATACGTTGAAAATCTGAAATGTCTTATGTGCAATAAATCCAGCAGCCACCCATACCCTTCAAACCGCAATGCAACAGTGCTGGGCGGTAGGTGTGCGACTCCGTAAGTAAATTAAAGATCTACATGTTTGACAAAGCTTCTGTAACTCTATTAACGTCATCCAAAAACTATATCTGTCGTGTGTGGTGGTGATTTTGGATATTTGACAGTCTTACTTCCTACATGTAAAACGCGCCATGTTAAATACTGGTATTTATCGTCATCCGGTTGGACTGGAAGCCAACCCCAACAAAATTGAAAAAAAAAAAAATGACTCGCACTGGACTAGGCAGTACGTAGTGTGATACGCAGTACCACAAACTGAACTAAATACATTTAAAAAAAAAGACCTGTACGAGGCCAAAAGGCCTAGTGCGGAAAAGGTTAGGCAGATGATGACTTATATCCATTAAAATGTTTGGGGTGATAGAGATGACGGTCTAACTTGTTCTAGTTTCAGTTGGTAGTAATATTTTTATTAATTTGACATAACATACGGTCAAGTTTCAATAATTCATACAAAACTCACATAAAAAAAAACACTTTTTCTTCCCAAATTTTAAAATTTTCCGGGCAACAATGTCTATTTTTTTTAAACTTACATCAACTAAAACACTTATCAGTTTAGCAACGCCTGCCTCACTTAAGAACGCTTAAGTAAGGCGATGCCTAATTTTTTTTTTTACATTTATAGATGTGTTATTGGTACATGGTCTTAATGATTGGAATCAGATCCTCCAAATTTTCATTTTGTTTTTATGAAAACGTGTCTTTTTAATAATTAAATCCGCGTGTTAACTTTTAACAGGATAACATATACACATAACGTCACGCCTTGTTTCCCAACCCGGGCAGAGGTGTACCTGTAGTACACCCACATTTCGCCAGTTACGCCAGTTACGCCACATTTCGGGGGCGAGCCTATGGCCATCAACCGGGCACAAATCCAGACTCCGGGCTGCTACTGAGAAATTGCAGAGAAAAACCCAATATCACGTTGCCCGACCTGGGAATCGAACCCAGGACCTCTTGCTCAGCAGTAGCAAACTTTAATCAAGAAACAAAACGAGTCGGAAGTAGGTAAACTATTTCATAGTTCAGTTGCTAAAGGTCGACATAATTATATTGATTAGGTACTTGTAATAGCTTCTGTTTTGTAAAACATGTTAATAAAGATAAAGGTATCGATTATTCCTAAAACCAACGAGCAATTTTTTCCTGGATTTCGAAGAAGTTTATTAAAGGAAAGGGCACTTTCTACATCGTGGATGAGTCAGTTGTAATGGCTGATGTAAGGAGTCTTTTCAGCTCTAGTTATAACAATCCGAGCGTGATAGTTAATGTTAATGGCACTAAACGAAAACAGATCATTACTGCCAACTTTCCTTGCATATTTCAGACGTCTGGATCATGTACTTACTGCTTACCTGTGCAAAGGTGTAACACGCAACTACGGCCTCTCAGGGCCAATACCTTTTTCAGCACAGGCGACAAATTCCTTCAGGAGGTTTGCCGCAAGTTAGAAGATAATTGCCATCGAGAGAACATAAAAACATGCTCACCGTAACTTCAGCCACAATGGTACCTACCTCGGCTTTATCTGGTTTTTTACACTTTATTTGCTGAAGGCGCACGATAAAGATAAAGATAAGTGGCATTCAACGCTTTTATCGCGAGCTATCGCGCCAAAACTACTCGCTTCAGGAAGTTATGCCGTGCTCATTCTAATGTAATTACTTCACATAATATTAAGTTACGACATAATCATTTTAATAAGCTGTCTAGCTAGCCTGCTCCTGTGCCATGGGCCACGCTTTGCCACGGATTAAAGTTTAGGTGTTGTTTATTACTAGTTAAATCCTCTGGACCTTGCAGCCAGCTAGCTACGTAGCGATCACGTGTCATAGGTGTTGAGCGTGCATTAGTCATCATTAAAACTTGTTGACAAACGGGTTACTGGGTAATAAAGATCAACTACCACATCATCAACCATCCCACTATTTCTGGAGTATTATTAGTAGCGGTCTATGTTTCTATTACCAAATAAATGTTGTTCTATAGAACCTGGCAATTCATAGTATGAATTATGGAGCTGATTACTTTAATTCAATTATACTGTGTGGAGCTAAAATTAAATATAGATAATGTGTAGGAAGGTAAGTAGTAACGCAATAAAAACTAGAAACAAATCAGACAGATTGCAGTTTAAATGATATGCGTTGAGCTTATTTTTTTACGAGAAAAATAATCTACTGAAATTGAAGGAGTTAAATACAAGAATAAATAATTTATTATGAAAATAACCGTTTTATCTGAATCTGCACGCCCTTGATTCAGGAATCAGACATAAAGGGCTTATCTGCAGAATGCCCTTACCCATAAAAGGCACAAAGGTTTGATGATGATAGATTATTTGAAGGTCACAAATAAGTATTTCACTAAATTAATCTTTAATAACATCAAGAATTCTTTATAAAGTTAACAGCACATTTAGAAAGTTCTCAATGTTGTGAATATTAGCAATTTAACTGAAGTAAGTTAACTTTACAAACATTGTGTTCATTAATCAAAAGTTTGGCGCAGCGCCTCACATCCTCCAACTCCGCCTCCGCCCACCCCTCTTGAAACATATCTATAGAAAATATATTTTATGTTTTAGGTCTCGCATAATACTACATTCTTCCATTTATTACTTGGTAACCCAGACTTTGGAAAGGTCAATATTTGACAAATGGCCGCCATCTATCTGTCACTTTCCTGCGGAATAAACACCACGGACGGATCGTTTATTTTTTTTTTTAAATAATAATGGGTGAAATTTGTCGATTATGTTCTTCAACGAAGTTTGTCAATAATTATATATTTGACGAAGAAAATGCGTTGTATCTCAAATTGTCGTTATATCTGCCAATAAAGGTAATATTCGTTGATGTGTCCTTACGTTTTTGATGTGATATTTTAACCTATTTAATTTATGATATTAATGGTGTTTATTGGTAGGTTTTCAAGAACGACCGGCTCCCTCAGAAAGTGTGCGACAAGTGTAGTTGCAAAGTGAACGACTTCTATCAATTTTGTAATGAAACTATTGAAGTTCAAAATAGGTGAGTGTTGTGTTTGAAACGTTCGATTATCTTCAGTTGTCAGCAGGAACCGGTGTACTATCTTAATTTATTTAATTAATTCAGTATTAGTTCAATGAATAGCAATATTATAATTACGAAGCTAATGAATACAGTTAAAACTAACAGTTCTCTATTAATTTTAACTGGTTGGTTCAATAACAAACTAAATTGTTTAAGTTATTTCTAAACAAACTAACAATTACTCGTCATGAATAGCTATAAATTGCATTTCCAGCCAATACAATAGTAGTAGTGTATCAGCAATAATTTAACATAACTGGCTTCTGATTTCAGGTTGCGCAGTTTATTCCTGCCGTCTGGGGCCTGTATTGATGGCTCAGTGGACCTCACGCTCGTCAAAAACAGTGGCTCCCCTCCCCCCATCCATGCCAAACACTGTGAGAGAAGCACACAGACAGACAGCACAGATGCAGCATATGACTGTAATGTCTCTGTACAAGTCAAAGAGGAACCTCAATCAGTTACACCCATCAAGAAAGAAGAAGATTGTTACTATAATATAGATACTGATCACTTTGATAATGCCTCCTCAGGCAGCGATGATATATCATTAATAAGTTTAAAAAAGAAAAAGGGAAAAAAATCTGTCAATGGGTCAGTTACGGAGAAAAAGAGTAGGAAAAAGAAGGCTAATAATATGAAAGACTGGGGAGAGCTTATAAACTGTCTGCCTGATGCAACAATCACTATGGTGGATAGAGATGATGGTGGAGTGCCACTGGATAGCATCAAGGAGGAGATTCTGGATGAGAAGCCGCCAAAGTTTAAGGATATAGATTTGTTCAACTGCTGTATCTGTTTCACTCAGTGCTTTAGCAGGACTGAGGCACTGCAGCATTACAGGTAGCATCACAAATTTGCTTGGTACTCTAAATCATTTTATTTTGGTACATTCAAAATTCAAGTGTGGTGGTAAGAAATATAAATAAGTAGTGTCTTGGTTCATAGATAAACATACAAATAGTCATCACTGCTACAAAATTATTATACATGCTCCAACAATTTCTGAGGCACATTCTGTATCATACTAGGAGAGGGGCATACTTGCCTAATTTTTTGAGATATCAATGCTTTAATTTGTAAAATTAGTGGCACTACTTGGCATTCTGTAGTTTCTGCCGCCTCGTGGCCAAGAGGCTTGGCTCTATGTATTTACTAACGGTTTTTTGACAAAAGCGGAGTTTTTTTTTTTCAGTAAGTTTAATATTATTGTTATGCATAATATAAATTTATAATATGTATGTAATGTGACGTCGCTTGCCCTGTCGCAGACAGCACGCGGCGCAGACGGGCTCCGCCCCTCCGCCGGCCGCGCCCGCTCCGCCCGAGCACGAGCCGCTGCGCTGCGGCCGCTGTCGGAAGGTACGCCGCTATTACATAGCTTCATAGTGCCCTCTTCGGAGAACATTGCCTTTACTCTTTTAGAATAGTATGAAATCCAAAAGGAAATATGAATATATTCACTAAGGGCGGATTTCATCAATGAAACTGAACGTGATCAGCACATAAACCAGTTTAAGGGTTGTCAGTGTCATTATATTCTTTGGAATATTGACACTGACAGCTCTTGACCGCGTTTTAGTGCCGATTTCACCAATAACTTTACGTTTAAGAGCTCTCAGTGCCATTAATTTCTAAAGAAAACTGACACTGACAGCTGTTGAACGCGTTTTAGATATGTTGAACGCGTTCAATTTCATTGGTGAAATCGGCACTTACACGTTCTAAACGCGTTCAGTTTCATCAGGAAATTCACCCTTAATGTTATGTTGCCCATTTCAAACGGACGCGAGTAACGAGTTGTAGGTCATAAGTTCGAACCCAGGCAGACAATTTAATTTGTGTAAATGATTTTATCATGACTGCTCTCAGTGACATAGTGTCAGTTTTTGTCATAATAAGAGTGGTTATAAGATTTAAAATTGCGACTCAAATTAATGTTAAAAATAACCCCAAAATTCTGCTTATGATATTTATCTCGCACGGCCACGCTTCCCGAAGCTCTATAGCTTTCTTACTCTAAGAGGAAAACACACCAACTTACCGCTTTTCTAGATAAACGTAGCTTTAGTTTTCCATGTTCTAAATAATGAAGTGACCCGCTTGGGCCCCAGGCGGTCCCGCGGCCGGAGTGGGCGGCGCACTGGACGCGGCACTGGGAGCGCGACCGCCGCCCCTACCGCTGCGCGCTCTGCGAGAAGACCTTCCGCGACCCGCACCAGATACTCAAACACGGTACAAAGAAGGAAATTCATTTTATTTGGTAGTCACGATCAAATTAATAACAAACAAAAAAACTGTAACTAAACGAAAACATAATTGTTTCTTTATAGGTTTTTGTTTGGTAAAAGTATAATTTAAGAGTAGAAGAAAAATACAGTGTCAATTTTTATATGAAAAAATCGTTTGAATTGAAATCACACAAACCGTCCTCGCACCATGTTCGGCAATTTCGGTTTCCCCTTAACAAAATAATTTCCTGCAAATCAATATTTACAACTCTCTTATTAAGTGGAAAAATAAGGTTCAATGATTGACACTATTCTTTTAACTTTTATTATATTTTTACCAAATTCAAACCTTTGTAATTTTATAAGTTGTGCGATCTGTGAAACGTATTGTAACACATTATAGGCCTGACGCACAACTACGACGCGGGCGTGTCGGCCGAGCCCGCCAACAAGCGCTTCGTGTGCGACCTGTGTCCGGAAGCCTTCGTCTACATGCGGTGAGGCAGATAACTTGCTATGATAGCTTACTATTATAGCTGTACAAGGATCTTTTGGCGCGTGGCCAAAACCAGAACTAACGCTGCCATCTTGTTATATCAATACACAATGACAGTGACAATGAGGTTAAAAACTGAAACTCGCCATAGGTGGCAGCATTGTTGTTGGTTCAGAAACCGCCATTGTTGTGTATGTGTTTATTGCGAATTAAATTAAAACTAGATACAAAAGTATGCGAATTGAAGTGTAGCACAAATAAAAGACGAGCTAAGGAAAAGAGAAGCGACTACCACTAGTAAAAAAACAGCTTTAGTGGAAAGGTAAATAAATTATTAACTTTTAGTTACCTTTATATAACTTAAAGTTATTTTTTGGTAATACTCGAAGCTTATTACAGAAATAACCTGATAGGAGTTGAAGACCAACTCAAGAATGATCTTTCTGACATTCCTGCACTTGAAAACTTCAAAGATGTTAATTCTAGCACCGATCTAATATCATAAGCTAAACATACGCACCCTTAATTGAATGCACTTACACCACAAGAGCCAGCAATGAAAAGAGATATGGTACTCTGTTTTATGAAAAAGAGCATCACTTTTTTTTACGAATTTGCCCCACAAATGTCTTCAGGCATGGTGTCTCAACTAGAACATTTTATAATTAGTCTTCAAAAAAAGTCAAAGATGGCAGCATAGGTAACCATTATGAAATTAACAATCATTAGAAAGCGATAAACGGCAGAATTTTGGCTAAAGTAAGATTAGTAAAAATCAAGACTTCCTTGTTAAATGCTGATTTATCTATTCACACTCGTTTTTCAAGAAACAAACATAAAATAAGCTTTTATCTTCAATTCGAACCCATACAATGATAAAAGTAATCATTTTGTTTAGAGCTCTTTGCAATAGATGGTGTTTTAACTCAATTTGTCCTGTCCTCAAAGTAACCTTTATAATCACAAATTTAAACCAAACAACTTATTTAAAATCTATTTCTTTACATAGAAACATTAAATAAATCAATTAACATGTTTTTCTGAAACCGGAAGTATAAAACTTTATTTTAAAAGGATGGCACGAAAAGATTTAAAAGTAGGTCGACTCCTAGATGGCGTTGTAAAACTACTGTCTCTGACAATTCGTGAATCGCTGATGCTGCCATCTGTTGAACATTTTGATGACGAAAAATTGCCAGCTCAATTGCCAGACTTAGGGAGGTGTCATTTCTTTGTATGGGATTGGGTATCTGTACGTAGTATTATAATATCTGTGCTTCAGGGTTTTAATTTATTTTCGGATAGTTTTCCTCCACATTATTTTGTCTTTTGAGAGCTTTGGGAAATACATGGGTTCCCGTAATTTTGCTTTCAACAACTAAGCAACGAGGCATATTAATTAATTAAGCTTATAAAAAGTCGCTTGCTTAAAAATATGGACAGTAACAGTGACAGTTGACTGTCAAATTATTACTTTACATAGGATCTCCAACAAAATATATACACAGTACATTACACTTATATGTAAAGAGGACAACGTCAGGTAATAAGTAGGTGTACTCCTTCGCTTATAAGCTAACAAAGTTCAAATATCAAAAATAATTAGATTTTTAATACAAATTCTTTGACTAGTGATAGTAGCGACATCTGAAGTGAGCAAGTGTCTGTTTTTATCCTCATTTCACAAAAGTTTACAAACAACGTTCCCCTGCAATATCATTCAGTCGCCAAAAGATCCTTGCAGCACTCTATGTTCTAAACCATCAGCCGGGCACACTGCGCATGCGTACATCGCGGAAGAGCTGACAAAAGTAAAGGTATCCTGCAGATGGCACAAGATTGAAAATTCCTCTGACAATAATGAATAGTAGACTTATGATAGGAAAGCAAACGGTTAAACAACATAAGCGAAGAACAAATGTTCTAACGGGTGTAAACAAACCGGCGGATGGCCGCTTAAACCTAAGTCACTTCACATGTGTACAGGGTGAAGTGTGCGTCGATGATGGCCAAATCCATAACAATTAGAAAAAGCAAAAATTACTCCATAATTCTCAGGGTTGATTTTGATTAAAATTAAGTGCACCATTCGTTTTTTTTTTGAGTGGACCCATATGTACCAAGTTTGTTTAAATACCCTGGCTGGGCCTGGCGCTGATTTGAGAGCGTAGCGGTAGTATGATGTTACCAAGTCGTTCTCACTGGCCGCCAGCTACCTGCTGTCGCACCGCACGCGCGCGCACCCCGAGGCGGCCGGGCGCGCGCTGGCCCTGCGCTGCGGCGTGTGCGCGCGTCACTTCGCGCACATCAACTCCCTGCGCCGCCACCTGCGCGCGCACTCGGGCGAGCGCAACTTCCTGTGCAACGTGTGCGGCAAGGCGCTGTCCTCGCGGGAGCACCTCAAGTTCCACATCCGCATCCACACGGGCTACAAGCCCAACGTGTGCAAGTGAGTACACACTGGCAGTAAGCCAATCACCCAATCTGAGTATCGAAATTGCTCAGCAGACGCACGAAAAGTGCACACACGTGACTGTAAAGTTGGACCAAGAATGCTGCCCGGGAACCCATTAGCAATTGTTCTAATTCTTAATTTAATTGGCAGTCAACTATATGGTGAACAATATTCTGCATCATCTATTGCCATAATGCATTAAGGCAGATTCAAATTTACTCAATTCTCTGCATATTGACTTAAAATTGTTTGATTTAATATTAAAGTAGCGTCAAACGCTTACTTTTAATCTAAATATATTTTAAAACTGTCAGATTTTTCAGATTCTCATTAAACTTTTTTTTGTTAAATTATGTATTTTTGATTTTAGAACGTGTGGCAAAGGCTTCGTGAAGAAATGTAACCTGACGCTTCATGAACGTGTTCACTCCGGAGAGAAGCCGCACGTGTGCTCGCACTGCGGCAAAGCGTTCAGTCAGAGATCCACACTGGTCATTCACGAGCGGTAAGAGACACGTCACTCACTTTACGTGTCCGTTAGTTGTGTCGTGTGTGTTAGTTAAACCGGAAGCTTCGGTAATATTCGTATTTCTGAATTGGCACGAACATCGCGCTACAGAGTAACCCACCACAGAGGTAATGCTTCTTAGTATTGTACTGCCGCGCTTTGGAAGTAGTGCATCTATCATTGCCTCTTTGTAAGAAGCCTTTTTCTGTGTAGCATTAGTCCTAATCCGGTCTATTCTCTAGTTTTCCAATCATGGTAGGTTGGGAAGTTATAGATTATCAACTCTATGCAATCCCAAAAAAAAAAAACTTATGAGTCAGAGTTGACAAGGTGCGACCGGATTAGGATTAATCCGTCAGAGAAAAAACATCTTACAAAGACGCAATAATAGGTGCACACTTACAAAGTAGGCAAGTAGTTTCATGTATGTACAAGCTCTATTTTAGATCCCATCATTGCGCGTTCCTATATCCGAAGATACCGCATACTTACCCTGCAGGGCTAACATGAGAAGCGCGAGAACGCTCTCTGTCTCGATTTGTTGAAATTTTTTCTACGATTCTGACGTCATCATAATTCCTAACATGACCGTTAAGCTCGAGTGAACTCGAAAAAGGCACTTCGACACATCTTTATCTCGCGACGAGATACTGATGTAGCAAGTTATTAAAAACAAATACCTTGATATAACAAATCGGAAGGGAACAAGTAAATATTCGTTATGTCAAGTAATTCGTTTAAGTGAGTTTTGTTATGAGGTTAGATTGGCCTAAAATTTGATATAAAGAGGTAATTAACGTTTCGCTTTTCTGCAACTGAAAAGGAACACTTTTTACGTTTCTGAGCCATTGCAACTTGAATCTTTAACAATAGTGACGAGCAGCAGTGTTTACATTACATTCCATCAAACAACAATGATTGTTTTACGAAACCTGTCGCGACATGAATCACATCATACCTACGATGAGATTAAGGGTTAAACATTGGTGGGAACGTTTTATTAAGGTTTTGGGTTAACAAAATTCGTTAATTAGACGTATTTACACTTTTTCTTCTTAATTGAAAATTCGTTAGAGGTTGTTCGCAAAAAATGTTCGCAATGTAACGGTATATTTTACATTGACTCTTATCATATGGACAATTCAAGGAGATCACGAAGTATTTGTTAAATCAAGGAAGTCGCTATATTGAGGTACGTTATATTAAGGTTGCATTGTAATTGGTATCATTGCAGCATCGGTCAATATTACGCATGGAATTAGTTTGACGATTGATGATGCTTGTATGATTTTACGTCAACCTCTTTAGGTTTAGTTTCTTGTAACCGACTTTTTAAACTAAAATTCAATGTAATGTAATGGCTCGCTAAAATTAAAATACAAAATTAGTGGTACTTATTATACTCACTACATCACCTCAAATGACAAATGGGCCGCCAATCACAATTTGACAAAGCGTAAGTTGATATTGTAACAATCACCATAAAATCCATGATATTTCTGTTAATCAACTCCTTAGGGAAATGAACTGGCGATTTTAGTAATTATGCGAAGGTTTGATATTTCTATACAGCCATAACACCCAAGATTTCGGCAAGCACCATAATTGGCAGTGTCTGCATGTGATGCTCAACTGCGTAATAGTGCTCGGCCGCCACAGTTTCTCTCGCGGCCGCCGAAAGGAACTTGGTTTCATTAAAAATAATAGTTTAAAACGAAGTATTTTCATTATTATTATGTTGTGTAATAAAAAGATGACTAAAATAAGTATAATTATGAAACTGTCACGTTATTTTTATTTTTTATTGTATAATAATTATGTTTCCTCTTCTCGTCTTCAAAATCGAGGACGACTAAATTAGAGAAAATCGGTGATTTACTCGTGTTGAATTGTCAAAATTCGAGATAACTTATGTGCTACGTTAGAGTTTAACGAGGAAACCACAGAGTACATTATACTATACTGGAGGAAACATCAAGTTTGACAGAACGAGTCGAGTATTTTGGCTGCTTTCCGAATTGGGGTGTAATCGATTTGATCGCGCTCACACCCGTTCCGAGTTAGCGTGAGCGCGATAACGATGTCCCGTGAATCGTCATAGATGACGTCATGACATGCGCCATCTTGCAATAACGCCGACCATGCCCTTTAAAAATATCACTGTGAGCGAATTATCAGCTGTCATAATCATGATATCTAAATCGGAACGCTAATTTTCGATGTGAGCGCTGTCAGCGATTATGGTCTAACTCGGAATGCGGCCTTTGTATGGCAGTGCTGACAGAAAACGAGTAAAGTGACGTTATAGACGCGACGAGAAAATGCGAGAGTGAGTAATTGTCACGTCTGGCATGTTAGCCCTGCTGCTGGGAGATTTTTATGTCATGTATGACGAGAAGGACCTTTGGTATTCTTTGTAAAGTTTGCTTTTACTACTTTTATCGTGCTTGTTAGTGATCCTTTGATATCTGTAAATGGCTCTGTGACACAGCCAATTACAGGTTTTGACGGGTGAAAAAGAAAATACAACCCATGTTCTTCTGTTCTCCTGTGCATGCATAAATAAATAAAATACACATAACATTGATCTTGATTAAAAAAATATAGGGTACAGAAATGATACAAATGTGATTTTTTTTTTTTTTTTTTTGAATGTATATGGCATGGCAACGAGGCCTTTATGCCAACAAATGTGAATTCAACAACGTTCTCCACAGATACACAATGAGACAATTTGGTATATTTTAAGACTTGCGTTTGCGTTGTAAACAATAAAAAAGAGAATGAAAGAAAGAATTTATTTTATATTATTACATTTGGGAAAACAAACAGTAGTATATTATGCATAAACAGTGTTGTGTTAAAACTAAACTTAACAAATATACTACCCACAACATTTTCCACAGATTACTATCGTTTATAATAAAAAACACTTTTTAACCAAACGTAAACTGTGGCATGGCTAACTTAACGAAAAAGAGGTTAAAACAGTAAAAAAAAAAATATAAACAATATTCTGTAAAAAAAAACAAACAAACAAAAGCAGAATAAAACTAATGAAATTAAATTTTCATGCGTGATGTATCAGGTCATATACAGGTGGGGAGCCTATTAATAATGATACATACATTGTGTAAATTGTAAAACCTATGGAGTCTACTGACAATCCTTTAGAATTTTTGATTATTTCATTTTAAAATTTATATCTGCTAAGGAAAAATATGTCTATTGCACCAAAACGCGTATTGTATGTGTCGACTAATCGGTATAGCGGTGAGCGCACACCAGCATTGGATCTACAAAAGCTGGTAGCGAACAGTCTCCTGGTGCGTACCTCCCAGGAAGACATAAAGCTGTTAATAGCGGCGGCGGCATAAGTGGAACAACAGTTTCACATTAACTTTCAATATTTTAAGTAACATAAGTCTAAACTTTTGTTGCGGTAAAGCAAACATCCAAACTGCAGAATTTATAAACATTGCATTTAATATTAATACGAACTGTTTATGTCCTCATTTTACTGTTGAATTATAATTTTAATAATATTGAATAATCATTTTAATAGTTGCCGTTTTATTTTTTTGCCATATTTGGGTCTATTATTTGTACCTTGCTGTAAGCCGTTTTGTAACATATTTTATAATTCTTTTTGAGTAGTTGACTGTGGATTACCTGTGTATTCATATTACTTCATCGATGGTGTTTAGAAGAAATTAAGATCTTAAAATCTACGATTGTATATAACAAAGATGAAAATATGTCTACACCAGCAGGGCTAACATGACAAGCGCGAGAACGCTCGATATCTCGTTTTCTCGAAATTTGTCTACGATTTTGACGTCATCCTTACACCTAACATGACCGCCAAGCTAGGCTTGTGTAGTACATGAACTAAGTACTATTAGGAATTCATTCATGACACTGTACTAGAATGAACTATTCCCTAAGCTTATTAGTACTTCGGTCATTTAGTACTTCAGTACTTCGTTTTGATCACGTTCCGTCCGATCGGTCGCTCGGACTTGGATCCACAGACTATGTATGTGCTTGTACTAAGATGCGCAAGCCCGCCATTGCGACGACTTAACTGACGCAACCGAACTTTACTGAACGCCTGGCGACGCGGGAAGGCGAAGGAACGAGAGAGACGCACTCTTTACTCTGTTGCACTCGGTGCACTCTGAGAAGGTACTCAAACTTACAACTTCATAACTCTGATTTGCCAAGTTGTTTCAGATCATTATCATGATAACATTTTAATCTATTTTGCTTTATGTATTTTGAAACATTTATGCGAGGTTGCCGAGTTTTCAAATTAATTTCTGATTTCTCTACTAAAATATTTTTTTAATTTTTTCTAGTGTGTTTTCATTTTCAATTTATTAAACTGCTATTATTCTGTTCAAAAGATATATGTATATATATGTATGAAGCTATTTGCTTAATATAATATTAAAATGTTACTATTTTTATTTATTAGCTTCTGCCAGCGAATGCGTGAAGTTGTAAAAATTTGCATTTGATAACATATCTGCGTGATACCATACAAGCACTCGTAAAACTCTTCATTCGACAGTGTACTAAATGTACTAATAGTACTAGTAGACCGAACTAGTACGTTTCACAGATTGTACTAGATCGGAGCGGTCCGTTCATTGAACGAGCAAGAACAAGTCTACGCCAAGATCGAGTAAACTCGAAAAAGGCACTTTGACACTTCTGTATCTCGCGACGAGAAACCGATGTAGCAAGTTATTAAAAACGAATCATTTTTGTCACTGCAACATCGGTCGATTTTACGCATGGAATAAGTATGTTCTGTATTGATTTAACGTCCACCTCTTTTAATTTTGTTTAGTTCCATGAAACCGACTTTTTTACTGTTTTTCTTTGGCATGCTAAAATTAAAATATACAATTAGTGGCACTTATTATACTCACTAGATAATCCACCACAATTAATAAATCGGCCGAAGGTCACTATTCGACAAAGCGAAGGTTGATATTGTAACAATCACCATAAAACACATGATATTGCTTTTACTCACCAACTTTGCGGACTCAACTGGCGATTTTCTTAATTATGTTGCGTAGGCAGGTACAGCCATAACTCCCTAGATTTCGTTAATCACTATAATTGACAAACTAGACTGATTATTACTGCACTTGATGCTCATCTACGTAATAGTGCTTCCCTGCGTCAAACTTTCTCTCGCAGCCGCCGAAAGTAACTTCATTCCAATGTGTACAGTAGACTGTTTAAAACTAAGTATTTTCATTCAATTCAATCAAATCAATTATGTCAATTCAGTATTTCAATTAAGTTTTTTCATGTTCTCTAATAGAACTAGAACGAAAATAAGTATAATTATGAATTTGCCATGTTATTTTGGATATTAAAAAAAAAATTTTTGGTTCATAATTTTGTCTACTCTTCTCGTCGTCAAAATCGAGGACGAGTAAATTAAAAAAAATCACGATTTTCTCATGTTGAATTGTCAAAATGCGAGATAAATTAGGTGGTCATGTTAGGGTTTAACGAGAAAACATCAAGTTTGACAGAACAAGTCAAGTATTTTGTATGGCAGTGCTGTCATAAAACGAGTAAAGTGACGGTATAGACGCGACGAGAAAATACGAGAGTGAGTAATTGTCGCGTCTGTCATGTTAGCCCTGCAGAGCAGACATATTTTTCAGCTTGCTGTGCAAATGTTGCTGCAACAGGCACAAACGAATCTAAAAAAGGCCCTAAACAACGACTTACCAAGGGATAATGGAACACAAGAAATGAATATGAATATGAAATATTGTCGCAGGTACCACTCGGGCGCGCGGCCGTACGTGTGCGGGCTGTGCGGGCGCGGGTTCGTGGCCAAGGGGCTGCTGTCCATGCATCTCAAGACCACCTGCATATAGCGCCCGCTCACATAGGTAACGTACCGTTTTAAGAAATATCCGGAATAGTGGTAATTAAATAAATATCCGGAAGTAAGTGTCTATGGTCTGTTCAAAAGGTATCGATTAAAATGTAAACAAATGGATCAGAAAATGTACCTTTGGATGCCATTTTTTGTGCCACTTACAAATTGAGTGCTTCCGATTATTACTCGAATACTTAAACCCGAATTTCTTATTTTAAATCATCTTCAAGATATTTTTATTGATGAATTTAGATTAGTTTTATAAACCCAATTTTAGTCGATGTTATTCGCACTACAATTTAATGACATTTTATTCATGAATATTTGTTGGAAAAAGTGGTAAGATATGAAGTTGAAACTTTCTAAATACTGATGAATATGTTGTTAATACAATTTGCAGTTTCTAGTTTCTATAGAGAAGAACTGGCAACATTATAGTAACTCACTTTTATAATTATTGACTTTTAGTATGAGTTATGCAGGTTTATGTGAAATATGATACAAATATTATGGATATTAACTGAGCAAATTGACAAATTACGTCATAGCATTTCATACAACTGTCGAAGAATGACAATTGTGATTTGAAAATACGGACTGTAAGTTGGGTGTGTAACATTACATATTAAACCATAACATTATGTAGGTGTGGTGAAGTTGAACTATTCTAAAATGCTTTTGTTTGCTGCAGGTCCCCGCGCGGAGAGGAGCGCAGACTGATACGTTAGGTAGATATACGTGTATATTGTAGCGTGTACATGTGTCATTACGTAAAGTAGTTAATTGTGTACAGTATAGTATTATATAGTGAGACATCACGGAGCTTCATGTGATATAATATTAGTTGTTCTTCAACTAAATACTTAGGGCGTACTTGATAGTTGCATTAGGTTTACCAGTTAACAGGATTAACGCTACGAACTAACATTGGTTTGTTCGCGTAATGTATTCGTAAATAAAATTATAGATATTTCGTTATTAGTTGCACTTTACAAACAAAATAGAGCTTTACTGCAATGTGCAAAAAAAAACTATTTTACAATTGTCATCTATATTTCATAATTTTTTATAGTCTGGGAATTCTAATCGTTCGAAAACGTAAACTTTGATTATGGTATTTTAAATTCAGTATATCTCATTAGCTTTTGTTAAAACTCGATCCCAGATTGTTTCCTAAATATTACACCCACATTAAAGTTAAAAAGAAACGCACACATTTTATTTTAGTTTTAGTGTCAACACTTTTTCATTACTTTGTTTACTCACAAACGTATGATAATTCTTTTATCATAATCGTAACGTTCATAATACGAAAAATGTCAGTGATATTGAACAGTTGTGTCAACAAAGTAATGTATTCATAACAATGACATGAACGTATCGGGGTCTAATCATGACCTTTCAAAATCATAAAATTTATATTTTTTAAACGTAGTATCAAAAGTTCTACTCATAAGAAACTCAATCATTTATCGCGACTGGCTTATTTTGTGAAAACAAACTCTTAACAGTACAACTAGTTCTAGAAAATTCCCGAGTCTATCTCCACAATATAAGATATCGAAGCCCCCAGAAAATCTCGATAGTTCCGCATCGAATTTGAATTAAAGCACTGAATTAAAACGTTTTTTTGTTTTACAATTTGATGATAAATGTTCTTATTTTACGATTGTAACATTGTGGCCTACATAATTATATAAAAAATCTATTGACGCACGCACTGTCAATTGATTTGTATACCATGGAAAGTATTAAATATGTGTTGAATCGACACTGCTAACTGTATTCAAGGAGTGATATTACATAAACGGGAGCCACTAAATACATAGGTACAGAAAATCAGTTCCATACAACGAGCGTAAAGAGGCGCACGCGCACGTAGACAGGCGATCTCAAACGAATGCATTCAAGTACCTGGTACTTGTTGACAGGCCTACACAGTTCTCAAATCAAATCAAATTATTTTGCAGCAAAACACTGTGACAATGCTGTTATAAAATTTATATTTTTCGAGTGATTCTACCGTAAGACATGCAAAATGAATGCAATCATGTTAAACAAAATCAAGATTGACATTGAAATATATAAAGTTTGATAAAATACCTATATTAAATTATTAGAATGTCGTTCTAACAGTTATATTAAGTAATAAATATTAATAATTTATTTAGTAATAATAATAATTAAATTATTTCAATGTCATTCCTTGAATTATTACAATACAAACAGATTAATTATTAAAAGTTACATGCATTAATGTTCTATTACTTGAAGTCACTATAAGGTAAGTTGTAATTATGATAAGTTTGGAAAAAGGCCTCCCTACCTATTATCACTGTAATTGTAAACATAATAAACGCCCATATTTTTAAAAGAGTAACCGTGCATAGAAAACAAAAACAAAACAACCAATTGGAACCGCGCATCCAACCTTTGGAATTATATTTCTGTAGGTTGCATGTACACTTAAATAAAAAAGTGCCCAGGTATATGTGTAATTACATATTTTGAGTCCAGTCGCGAGTGCGCTTGCACTTGCCGTACGTAGACGCGTGTCTATGAGAGTCGTTGTATGCAGCCAACCTTCTGTACCTATCTACTGTGTGGCTGTAGTAACATCACGCCTGTCCGCGCCTGCGCTGCAGTCCATTATCTGAAACCAATAAACAACAATGTCGATAGTCGCTCGTTTATATTTTACGACAGTGACGCAACTTGAGTTGCACTGGCATGCCACCTTGTTGCTGAAACGTGTCGTAGTCAGTAAGAAAAGACTGACGTTAATATTTCTTTGTGGCGATTTCACCGATGTGATAGGGATGATGAGTAAGATTAGAAATGTTCGAAATAATGTAATTTCGATGAAGGCATAGTAAAATGAGATAATCGAAAAAATCTGTAAAATTGATGGAAATATAAGGAAGCTACACGCTTTCAAAGTTTTTGGAGGGGGTTATTCTCGTCCTTGTCGCGCGTTATGGACAATGTATGACGCTAGTATGAAGTTAAATAGTCGTGACGACACTTCTACGGCGGTGCTCGTTGTCTAACAGTTATTTTAAAACGTTTATAACTTGGCAATTTTTTTACAATTTTAATAATATTGTTTGCACTATTTGGCTGGCCCCCTATTGCAAGGGACTTAAGCATAACTATCGAAATGTGGGTGTACTATAGGTACACCACTGCCTAACCCTTCTGGGATTACAGACGTGATGTTAAATTATGTATTTGCAAACAAATATTTTAATGAGTTAAAAATAATAAAAACTTGTCATCATCGCGATTGAACGCGATAAGCACTTTTAAACCCAGTTCAAGAGCTGTCAGTGTGAATATTCCATAACAATTTTGACACTGACAGCTCTTGAACGTTTAGATGTGGTGAACGCGTTCAGTTTCATTGGTGAAATTCGCCCTTAGACTCCAGATTCGAATGCTGCATTTTGACTTTGAAGATTTGTTTTTTGTAAATAAAACCCAGTCGAGTATCGAATACGCAGTTAATGTCCCCTAGGTAGGGACAAAATGAAGGTTTTGAGGTCCTGGGGGGTCCTGCTTCACTCGCTAATTCTGAACTGTATCTCATAGGAAATCTTTTTGGAACTGATTATTTCTTGCATCCTTATCGCAAAAGTTGTCGAGATTCTAAGCAGGTACTTGACAGATAAACTAAGGTATCTGCATACATGTATTGAATACTTGCATTCGTAAATGGAAAATTATGTAATTTTTATTTGAAGACCTTAATAATGAATTCACGACTGTCTGTCCACAGTAGCGCATAAATTTTTAAATTTAATTAGTATTATAAATATATTTTAACTAATAATAAGTATTAAGTCCAGTCCTCACTAATAATAAGGTTTGTAATTATATTAAGTCACTTAAATACGTACCTACATGTGTACCTAGCGTTACGAAAATAAAAATGTATATTACCTGCAGTTTGAAACGTCTGACAAGACGGAGCGTTCATTAGCTTCATTTGTGTTAGAATGGACAAATCTGAAACAAATAAAGTAAGTTTCTAAGTAGAGTTTGTACTTAGAAAGCTCGTCGTCGTTTAGAGTGAAGAAAAAAAGATTTGAACGGATCACCCTGTATCATGTAATGCTAAAATATGATTATATTTCATTTACAGTGTTGGATGTGTCAAACCCTACTAAATGAGCATTTGACTACTAGTTAAGTCGATAATATAATTAAAATTAACAGGAGTCACCTTCCTATGTACCCCGAGCGGGATTAAATAAATAATAAGTGAATACATAGTATGTAGAGACAAGTGCCTCACCATGTGATAATATGTAAAATATGTAGTTGTGTTTTGGGACAGCATCCTGTATCATGGGACACATCTCTCCTTCACCACCGAGCTGTTAATGAATAAGCTAAATATTATTGTATTGTAATAAAATTGTTATTAATTTAAACGGTCCTTTATGATTGTTATGATTAACACCATAGAAACGAGTATTGTCGACGAAAGAATAGACAGAATGACAGATGAATAAAAGAACTCTGTCATTTTGTGTATTCTGCCGTCGACAAAAGCTGGTAATTAATTCTACGCGACCTTTATATACATTGTAGCAACTCGAGATATTAACTACACCCATTTTTCTTGAGATCCTTGTGATCCATGAGAGTACGCAAACTTTGCGAACTAATCGTGAAAATAAAATATAGTATTGCATTAGTTACCAACCACTGTGTGGCAGAGGAGAGATCTTTCCCAAATTGGATTGTATTATAAAGTAATAATAGTAAATTCATATAGAAAATAAGATATACGTAAACGTGTCTCGTGTTTAATTATATTGCAATTAACTTAATTGCAACATACGACGTTATATTTTTGTAAAAACTTCATAATGAACTGCATTTAATGTTAAGTTGATAACTTTATTCAAGAAAAAATATTTAAAAACATGTGATTTAGAAATAGTTGAATGCAAAGTCAGGGAATTTTATTGCAAATTTACTATCAACCTAAATTGTCCGTATACTTAAAAAATAAATGTCATCCTTTGAAACTTAAATGAAAGGACCAACAAACGGCAAATTGCCATTAGGTATCATTTAGCTTAACAATTAATTTCCCTGACCGTACACATAGCGAAACAGTAAAGTATGCAGGTACCTGGTAGTACACACGAGTACATATCAAGCTATACATTTCCATTAGAAGCTGAAGCAAAACAAAAAACATAGAAGCGTACTCATTGTAAGGAAAGTCTTTACAATGCGAGATCAGCTTAAACTGGAAACGTGTAGCTTGATATGTAGCCGTGTGTACCTGCAATAACTTCGACAATAGCATTTGGGCATCGGTATCGGCAACCAACAAAGGCAGATGCCGCTAGTTACCTGCGTACTCAACAGTTAATTCGTCTGTACTTTTTGAGTTACAATTGACAGAGTCGAACCTTCTCAAACTAAACGAGTTATCATTTAGTTACCTAATTAAGTTCATCAATGAATGGATAATAAATAACGATTCCACTGTGTTGATACTACCATTGTATGTTTTTATATGATTAGAAACTGTTTGTGATAGTTTAGCAAGGAGCGCAAACTAACACGTGATATCCTATGTTTCCTACTGATAACACGGACTTATTTACTAATGGGATTTTCATTTAATACCCTCCGTTGATTAGAAGGTCTAATCGTGATAACGTTATGGACTCAGATTTTGTGGTCTATTGTGCATGTTATAGAGTTCAGAATGGTTAAATCTTTGATTATATAATGTCTAGATAGAGTATAAAATGCGCGCAAACGTCAAAAAATACCGGTTAACTGTTGGCCTTTAAGTTCTTACCCGCCGATTAGTGTCGATAGTGCCGCTTTGGTGTCACTACGTATTACGCACGCTAAGTAATAAACAAAAAACAGCGATAAAATGATGGTATGTGCTATTAAACTGTGCCGGAATTACAAAGGAAGGGTAAAAAATACCAAGCACGACCAAACACACCTACCATCGGTAACCGAAAAACTACATACTTATTTTTTGTTTTTAACATTACGTCATAACGCCATTTTTATCAGTGTTGCCAGTTTTTTTATTACTGTACTTTTAATGATTATTTTTGCATTGGGCCCAATAAACCGATTTCAAAAGTGCCAAGAGTAATTTACTAAGATTAATTGATTAAATCTTTCTATATAAGATTTTAAAGTCGATGCCAATTAGATATGAGCGCCGATGGCCAAATCCACAGCGGCGGAGTGCCCTGAAAATTTCCACAGCGGCGCACAGTATTTCGCCTAGAACATGCTAGGTGGACAAAATTCAAGTTTTCATTTCCAGGAAATCTTAATTGCATAACACAAACAACACCCCCAAACTCCAAATTCCGAGAAAAAGTTGTTTTTCAAATGCTTAACTGATGAGTCATAGAGTTCAGAAGTCAGGTAATGTGTTTAATGCAAGCGTTCCGGTCAATCAGTTGCAATTTAGCGACACTTTTGTGCACATCTCATAGTGGTTTATAGTGATATTGTGAAAGTTTTTTGTGATGGATATTAATACTGAGGGTATGGACTATTATTTAGTATACTATTTTTATCAGAATCTATTAAAATGATTTTTTTGCATTTTTTTAACTTAATGCACAAATTTTTGCGTAATTTTTTTCATAAACAAAACTTTGAACGTTCAGGAAATACATTGATTCGCCTCTATTCGGGCTAGTTTGAATGAATGAATGAATGAAATGCACCGACCCCAGCGTGGTTTGACCAGACTCGATGAATCGAATGAACCCCAAGATTTGCACTAGTCCCTGAAGCCTCATGCTTCATGGTGCTACAAATACCATTGCATATCTAGGAGTAGACCGGGGGGCACTGTAATGGTAGGGATGACGTGCCCTTCGGATAGGAAGGATAATAAGAGCCTACGGGGTATGCACCCTAACGTAAGCATGGGATTAGTGGAGAGGCGGGTGATATTTGTCTATGGGAGGGCATCTTTTAACGACGTTGCAGCAGGGTTGGCTCAAGTCGAGCTTCATCGGTGAATCTTTAAGCGGGGTTCAGCTGGTTTCTCGGCTCTTTTCTATGTCACTGCTCTGCTGTGGTAAATGTTACTGTTCTTTTCAATGTCTTCGTCTGAGTTGTCGCTACTAACCGTTCCGGTTTTTGCACATCTCCTTAGCAGCGTTCTTAATCTTCCACCATGTCGATCCAAGAATTGAATCCCTTGTCGAAATATTTTAAGTCTTGAGCTATCGTTCGAGTCTCAAATGTTGTTATTCTAATTATCCAAAGTTGAATGGGCACTGTTGGGAATCGAACCCAACACAACACATTGGGCATGGTCTGCACGCGCAGACCGCGTGTTTAGCGCGTCCCGGCGACTACACGGTTCGGCCCGATAACCACTCGCTTCTGCTGACTTCACCGCGACGAACGATACTCCTCTTACTTTAGGTTCGTTATTAGCTGTTTGTCCTGTACTGTTGTATATTAAGCGCATCATTAAACCCTTGCCTTAAATACAGTAGTCTACACTTTAGATGATCCCCGAGCTAACATTGGTCCTTCAAGGATCTCGCCGTCTCAATTTCAAAAGGAACAGTCTCAAAAATAAACTTCGAACTCGAGGCTCTTCAGTTGCGTTCTTCAGCGGGGACAGCTCCAGCAGGAATCGTCGATGCCTCGTTGAAGAAGCTTCGCGTAGCACTGCACACGCCCCGGGGACGAAGTCAGGTGACGAAGTCGGGCCAAGGAGCACTAAAAGAGTGTTTTCATTTATCTTCAAGTCTTTTAGTGGCAATCATTCTTATTCGTTGCCTCATATTTATCTAAAGTCACTTATATGTTTATAAAGCTAAAATATATCGGTTAGGAAAATCAATCTGTTTACGCCATTCCTTCACTTCACTATAACAGCTGATAACTCGGCGACGTGATTCCTTGTTATCTTCGCATCAGCTGTTCCTTAATTCGCACCTAGTCAGTCATAATAATAACTCATTAGCTAGTTATACTATATTTCGTTTTGATGTTATAAACTGTTTTGTTATGTCTTCTCTAGTAATTTTTTCTTCGAGTTTGCTGCTGGTGCTGCTATGAGTCGCTATAATCGTTATCATGCATCTTTATTTATCTCAACATCATATTGCAGGCACTGATTATTAGAATGTACAATCTTAAATAGAGAAAGGTGTCCGTGACAGAGGGGTCCCGAGTTACAATTCACCCAGCTTTCTTAAATAGGACATGTCAATTTACAGAACGGTTAGAGAGTCAAATTATTTAAAAAAGTTTAAGATTGCAATTAAGTATTTAAGTAAAAGTAGAACCTACAAAATTAACAGAAAAATTGGAAAAATAAATAAATTTTTTCATTTATATTTTTCAATTTTTTGTTATATTGATAAATGATAAATGATTTTATTTCTGTAAGTAGGTTTTTACAAACACTTTTACACGTCAGTACCATTTTAAAAGTAGATGAGATCGGCGTTTTGAGATTGACTAAAATCTAATTTAACTAATTCATACTTACAGTTACTACTAGAAACAAAATTCAGAAGTAAGAGGTGTAAAGTCAAGCAAAAGTTCACGGATTTATATAAATTATGCATAACCAGCATAACGTGACAAAGTAAAATAAGAATAAATGATGGGGTAACGAACAATGTTGTGTTTATGACGTCTAAGTGATTTTACGATACGGGTTTTAAGCGGGTGATTGAGCAAACATTTGATGCTCGCCTATTCCGTGCTTGGAAATCGTGATGTAAGGGAAGATCAGTGTTTCATTTTATTTTTTATTATTACAGTTATGAGAATAAACAACTGTCGGACGGTTAGCACTTGGTAGTGTTGGTAAAGTTGGATAGAGGATTGTGAAAAAGCAACTCACTATGAATCTTTGAGCTCTCTCTAAAATGATCATATAATTTTTAGAGGTACTGTCCCAAATGGCAATGCAATACACTCACTAACTAAGATTGGCATATTGCAATGTGTCCTCAATAACCGATGTATATGTCTCAGATTTTTTAATATGAAAATTAATTTTCTGGTTCTTTTGACTAGTGTTTCAATGTGTTGTTGGAAGCTGAGACGGTAATCTATGGTAATGCTATTTGATAGAATTTGTTTGAACTAAAACAGGACAAGAGCAATTGTTAATGAAATTACATGAGTGGGCTTTTAAAGTCGAGGTTAGGTTGACCCTGGGGTCTAAGGGAATATGTCACGTATTTTGTCTTATCTTGTCTTATCGACCTTGACAGCAAGCAATTTGTAGTACATCAATTTATACACCGTATTAACACCTTGCTGAGCATACTTTTTAACCTCATCCCACGAGCCAGCATCGAAAATCAATGCAATAATTGGGGGTTATTCTTTTGGAATCTTTTGGAACCGAGGTGTTGGTCACAAAAGAACCGCTCAGTCCGTCCATACCTAGTTCCAACCCGTACTTGAAACCTTTACGAATTATATTTTTTAAACTTTGCGCAACAGACACGCAAGGGTCAGCTGCAGGTACCGGCTAGCATTCTGTTAAACATTGAGCACCGCTATAAAAAATAGCGGTTCTCATTTTTTTACCGGACTGTGCGCCCTTAAACAATGTAACCCTCCGCTTTCTCTCGATCCCAGCCGCCATGCGCCTCCCGCGCGCACCCGCGCTTGTCCGCCAGATGAGGATCAACAAAGCGTCCATACCCACAAAATACTCGTAGTTATGAATAGCGAAATAATAATTTCAGCCTCTGCTAAATTACAACTTTGGTATGTTTGAGAAAAATATTACCTAGATCAAGATAAAATAAACTCAAACCGGCTTTCATTTATACACGAAAGGAAGCAATAATAATAGTCAGTGAAAAGCGAACTTGGTCAACGTAGTTATGGTTTAGGTCAAGTATAGTATGGGTATTAGGTCAAGAGCGATACCGTACTATACGGTCTGAAATAATTTATTTCTGAAGATTACAAATCACTTGTACGGAAATAAATACTAAATATTGCTTTAATAAAACATTGATGTCCAGGGGTAAGAAGGGCTTATAGTGTTAACATTACGAATTAAGAAGGCAATTGTTACAAGCTTTGTACTGTCTATCGCCGTGCGGCGCTTCTTTGTTTTTATGTTTGAAGTCAAAGGACTCGATCACACTGTGTGCCAGAATAACAGCTTCGTTTATCCCGCATTACTACATTTAATATAAATACACTATCCTATAACAATTGTTTAAAGTTATGTTGGACATGCGCGTGGCGTTTAGGTCGTTGATTCAAAATCAACGACCTAAAACGCAGCCGCTGCGTAGAAGTACAGCTTACGGTACGGAACGATCTCACCAGTGACGCGGCAGGAGTCTCAGCTTCATGGAACGCACATTTATTGATCTATTAAATTTATTTATATATTAAAGTATTTTGGTTTGCGACACTGATACACACACACACAAAAGAAACACGGTTTGATTTCTAAGTCCGGCAAGTAAGCCACCATCTGTTGGGCACGGTGCCTCAGCGAAAACAAAGACACGACCTTCCGGGTCGGAGTTTCGAACCGAACTCCCGCCTCCATTCGGGCTAGTTTTTAGATATATTGTAGGTATAACTGTGTAGTTTGTAAAAATACACATATTGTTCAGCACACTTCACATATTTTTTAATTTTTTTTTTCAGAACACGTTTACTCTATTTCAAGGGTAGCATTTTTTGAAGAGTGGTTGAAACACACGAAGAATGATAAAAGATCGCGTATTTATGACTATCTTTCTTCAAAATTTCACTTTGGTGACATTACTGAAAGCAGCCAAAGAGAAATAAAGTTGAAAATATCCAACTTTTCTACTAAGATTGAAGCCAAATGGTTGGCTTCGGGAAAATCGAAGGAGCGTTTTTTAATTAGAAATAAGACTTGGCTGGATGAAGGAGACATACAGTTTACTGTGAGTTCTTTAGCCCCACAACCTTCAACATCGAGTGAGGTTGTGACATCTGCAGGAAGACCTCGCAAAGATTTCGAGGAATCGTCGTTTAAGACGAAGAAACGTCGAGTCGTGGATCTCGTAGAATCTCGAAGTGCCAGTGAATTAGTGACTGCTGCCGAAATTGCTATGCGTTCAGCAGGGCAAAGAAAAGTTGCCCATGTGATTAGAGACATTAGTGAAAGGCCAGATAATATTATTAAGTCAAAAGAAAATACCAGTTCCGTTAATCCTAGGCAGTTAAGTAGTGACGAAGCCTTAGCATACTATATAGATTCTAAGTCAACAACACATGCTTACAAACAAACTAGGAAGTGGTCCATAATGGCAGGACATAATGTGTTTCCGTCATATTTTAGTGTAGTAAAATCTAAAAAGGCCTGTTACCCTGCAGAGGATCACATTTCTATAACAGAAACTCGTGCTGAAATAAATTTGCAAGCCTTATTAAATAAAACAGCGGAACGTCTAGTAATAGCACAGAATGAAGTTATCAGTAGTGTCCTCCCAACAAGTCCAACGTTTACACTTGTTAGTAAATGGGGATGTGATGGAAGTTCTGGGCACAGCACATACAAACAGAAATTTGAGAACACTGAAGATACGGACGAATTTCTTTTCGTATTTTCTTTCGTTCCCCTTAAGTTATATGATGGGTCTAAAATTATTTGGCAAAATCCTCGGCCTTCATCAACTATGTATTGTCGCCCCATCAAATTTATATTTGCTAAGGAAACGAGTGACTTCACGTTAGCGGAGACAAATAGATTGTTGGAAGAAATTAATGCTCTTCTTCCAACACTTATCAACTTTGGTGATTCTCAAATCTCTGTGAAACACGAACTTTTTCAGACAATGATAGACGGAAAGGTATGTAACGCCTTAACGGAAACTCGTTCATCTCAAAAGTGTTTCATCTGTGGTGCCACCCCCAAGACGATGAACGATGACCCCGCGAAGTTTAACAGCAATCAGGAACATTTTGGCTTTGGTTTATCTACACTTCATGCTTGGATTCGTTGCTTTGAATGCCTTTTACATATCAGCTATAAGTTGAATATTAAGAAATGGCAGGCTAGAAGCGACGAAGACAAAGCTGATATCAAGATTCGTTCCGAAGAAATCAAGTTGATATTCAAGAACGAGATGGGACTCATTGTAGATAAACCAAAGCCAGGATTTGGTTCTTCCAATGATGGAAACACAGCCCGTCGCTTTTTTAAGAATGCTGAGATGAGCGCTCAAATCACAGGATTGGATGTTACTAATATCAAACAATTCGATGTTATTTTGAGGACATTGTCTTCTGGGTTCGAGATAAACTTAGTTGAATTTAATAAATTTTGTCTTGAAACTAGAAGACATTACCTTAGTCTCTATTCGTGGTATGTGCCTGCTACTGTACGTAAAATATTAGTACACAGTACTGAGGTCATCAAAGCGGCATTGCTTCCAATTGGGCAACTTTCCGAAGAGGCTCAAGAAGCACGTAACAAAGATTGCCGCAGATTTAGGGAGTACAACACCCGCAAGTGCTCACGTGTTGCCACGAATAGAGACTTGCTGTCCATGTTAATAATAACATATGACCCTTTGATCAATGGCCTTCGTGAGATTCCCCGAAAAAAGCCGGAAAAAATATGTGCACAAGTATTAAAGTTAATCGTAAGCCCGACCATAGTAGCATCAAGACCGGAAACGTCATCATATTGTCGCACATTACGCAAATGATGACGATTCACCAGAAGATTTTGATGATTAGGTTTAGGTTAAGTTAGTTTGAACAGTAGGTATTTATTTATTTAATGCATTTTTGTTGTTTGTTTATTATTTTTAAATATTTTTTTTTCTGTTATTACATATTTTTTTTGTTTTTTATTTCAAAATCATACCAGAAACTATTAATAATGCCTCAACATGACTACTTATATATAAAAGCATCGTTAAATATCATAAAATAATATTGTCCACCTAGCATGTTCTATGCGGTACACTGTGCGGCGGCGGAGTCGCGGCGGCGCGGCGTGGCCGGCCGTGGGCCTTAGATATTTTTTATTAGGGAGAAATTTCTCAAAAAAAAAAACTCGAAAGAAAACCATATTGTTGTTACCGAAAAACGCTTTTTTATATTTTTTATTAAAAGAACTTATTACTTATTTACAATTTTAGTCTTCTAAATGATTGGATATCACATTTACTGGATTGGATATAAAATTGCACACTGCACAAAACCCACTTTCACCAAGAACAGTCCTTCGTTTTCCGTTTACTTCTACCGCTAGTTGGCCAAATTCAGTCCAGCAAAAACTACGTGTATGTTTTGAGGAAAGATTTTTCATTGGGGTCACATAAATATTCTTTTTGTCGTTTTATAAACTTCTTTACCGAAGACATCCCGGACGTCAGCTTGTACGAGATTAGGATGGTTCTGAATCAGCTCAAAAACCATAAGGCGCCGGGTGATGATGGAATTACGGCCGAACTCCTAAAGGCCGGCGGAAAATCTGATCTTAAGGCCCTCCAGAAGCGACGAATTCTAGCTTCTCTTGATTCAATACTATCTCACAATCACTACTCTTGACGTTTGGTAAAGAAAATCTTATACACTTAGTTTTATTTCCATTTAGTACTAAATTATTAGCCGTGAACCAATTTTGGACCAGCAGTAGGGCGTTATTTACGTCGTAAAAATTTGAAGCACGTCTATCTACCTTAAAAATTAAGGAAGTATCGTCAGCAAATAACACCATTTGTGGTTGATTTATTAATAAATGGATTAGGTCATTAATATATAGGTACTAAAAAGAGGAAAGGACCCAATATCGAGCCTTGTGGAACACCCATTTTTACCTTTAAACCAAGTGAATTGACACCATTTATTTGAACTTGCTGTTATCTATCATTTAAACAAGATTTTATTAAACTGAGCGCAAGTTTTCCAAGTCCGTAATGCTCAAGTTTCAAAAGCAGGGTTTCGTGATCGACGCAATCAAATGCCTTGGAGAGGTCACAAAAGATTCCTATGGCGTCTTGAGCCTCTTCCCACGCGTTAAAAATATGTTTTAATAAGGTAACACCAGCGTCGGTCGTACAACGCCCTTTGGTGAAACCATACTGTTGCTCGTGAAGGATTTTATTAGTATTAAAATGATTGAGCATCTGATTAAGCATTATCTTTTCAAAAACCTTGCTGAAAACCGGCAACACGGACACAGGTCTATAATTATTAGTGTCTTTACTGTCCCCAGATTTGAAACGTGGTATTTCCTTACTGTATTTCATTAGATCCGGAAAGACTCCTTGATCCACACACAAATTAAATATTAAGGCTAAGTAAGGTGCTATAGTTTCAATTATGGAGGTACAGATTTTAATAGACATTCCCCAAAGATCTTCGGTCAATTTGATCTTGATTTGCTTAAAAGATTTTATTACTGTTAAGGGGTTAATATGCTTAAAGTTAAATTCAATCGGGCAGGCAGAAACATTCGTCCTCATTAAATCAAAAGCACGCGAGGGCGATGAATTTAAGATTTCAGTTGTTTTTAGTGGGACACTGGTAAAGAAATTCACAAATTCCTGACCACCTTTTTGTTATCGCAAATGAGACCAGTGTGTAATCAGAATTTTGCTTTTTGATCCTGTTCGTTTCATTATTGATAATTTTCCAAACCGTCTTTATTTTATTGTCTGCTGATTTTACCTTGTTGCTAATGTATAAGGCTTTAGCAGCCTTACAAGTGTTCTTAATTTTTTTTGAGTAAGAAGCAACATACTTATTAAAAGTTTCCGTGTTAATAAAAGGCTTAAGGCCATACAGCTCGAAAAGTTTTTCCCTACTTTTCCTAAGTCCTTTAGTTGCCCAGTCACTAAATAAAAACTTAGGGCTGATACTTTTAGACTTCTTCTTAAAAATATTATTAAACTCGGTTTGAACTACTAACAACTACCGAAAAGAATTCTTTATACAAACTATTAACATTATTCATTGTAAGGTCCTGATTACTTAACTTACATATTAAAGTACTTTTAAATTTATTTAAATTAACAAATGTTATTGGTCTGGATTGTATCTGCAGTTTTTGTATCGTTATGTTGGACTCAAAAGTTACGGTTTGACCGCTGTGATCTGAAGGGAGATAATTAACGATAGCTTTATCTAAATAGTCGCAGCAACAAAATACATTATCAATACATGAAACAGAAGTTGTAGTTGTTCGGTTTGGTTCCAAAAACACATTTGACAAATTGAATGATTTAAACAAATTCAATAATCTACTTGTATTTGAATTATTTTCTAAAATATTAATGTTAAAGTCTCCACAGATAATAACTGATTTATTACCAGTTGCAAGTTTAGCCAAAACATCTTCCATTACTGACTCAAATATAGAGAAGTTTTGATAATTTGGGGGTCTGTAAACGCACACTATAACATGCTTATCTAGCTCAACACAAGACAGTTCAACGCTATGTTCAACCGATAGTTCAACTATGTCTTTACGAGCTTTTGATTTTATACAACGTTTAATTAGGATTAGTGAACCACCACGCAGCATTGATTTTCGGTTAAAACAACTGGCCACATTATAATTCTCGTAATTAATTAACATTTCAGAATCTTTTAACCAATGCTCAGTTATGCAAATAATGTCAAACATTGTTTTTTCCAAAAACAATTCAATTTCCAATTGTTTGGAGTTAAATCCTTGAATATTTTGATGAAATAATTTCAAGGATTTCTGCTTAGCCCCTTTTCTACAGTTAACTATTGTAGTGCTAGAAAATACCTTTTAGTTTTTAAGTGGAACTATACTATTAGTGGTACCTTCTGTTGTCTTACAAACTAGTTTGGGTAGACATGGGCTGTACTGCAGTCTCTTCAACGGTGCCAGATTGACTATTGGTACATAAAGGTGCTGAAGTGTCTGTACGAAAACGCCACTATGTCAGTCAGACTCCAGGATCAGACCTCGAAACCTATCCTTCTGCAGCGAGGTTACACAGGTGAGACAGGGAGACGTTATCTCTCCGAAACTGTTCCCCGCTGCACTGGAGGATGTCTTCAAGGTTCTGGACTGGAAAGGGGTTGGAATCAACATAAATGGCGAGTACAACACTCACCTTCGGGTTGCTGACGACATAGTTGTCATGGCTGAGACCATGGAGGACCTCAGTGCAATGCTCGATGACCTCAATGGAGCTTCCGAAAGAGTGGGTCTTACAATGAACATGGACAAAACAAAGGTCAATGCAAATGCAAATGCCCATGTAACACCCACTCTCATGAAGATCAGAAACGCTACACTCGAAGTCTTGGATGAATATGTTTACCTAGGACAAATTGTCCAGTTAGGTAGGTCCAACTTCAAGAAAGAGGTCAATATCTTCTCGTCCCACATAACGCAGTGCCTCAAGACGAAAGTCTTTGACCAGTGCGTATTTCCAGTGATACCTATAGCACTGAAATGCGGTCGCTAACAATGGGCCTTATCGTAAAGCTAAAAGTCACCCAAAGGGCAATGGAGAGGGCTATGCTTGGAGTTTCCCTACGTGATCGAATAAGAAATGAAGAGATCCGCAGGAGAACCAAAGTACAGTAACCAACCGACATAGCCCTAAGAATTGCCAAACTTAAGTGGCGGCGGGCAGGGCACATTGTTCGCAGAACAGATGGCCGATGGGGCCGAAAGGTTCTGGAGTCTTCGATTCCCAGTTCGGGCAAAATGTTATTGGGTTTTTCTATTTAGAATTTCTCAGTAGCGGCCCGGAGTCTGGATTTGTGCCCGGTTGATGCCGGCTGAACATGACCGTCGACAAAACTCGTTTCTATGGTCGCCATGCTTTGCGTGCTGCTCGTCAGAAATCTGTAAGAAAGCATCAGCCAGTGTATCAGTGTTGTACCATTAGGTAGTATATCAAAAGCGCAGTCGTTCATTGGGTAGTATATCAGAAGCGCAGGCGTTTATTAAGTAGTATACTCGTATCAGAAGCACAGCCGTTCATTAGGTAGTATATTAGAAACGCAGGCGTTCATTAAAGCACAAACAACTAAAAACTTCGCAAGCAATAGGAACGTGTCGACCCCAGGACGAGCTGCTTACACGGACTGCTGTACACACGGCTACTCGCCAAGCTATACAGTACTAGTTTATCCTGATCTCGCATTGTAGAGGACTTCCGTACAATGAGAGTTCAGCTTATAATGGAATTGTAAAGCTTGATGTATAGCCGTGTGAACGTCGCTTGTTCCCGCGTCACCAGTCCTTACTCCCTTCATATTTTGACTGTTGAGACCAAAACTACAAACTTTCCTGTATTCCACTATACAGGAAAGTTTTAAAATGTGGCTGCTATTTAAGTAAATTGTGGTGTATCATGACTTCCACGCGAACTAAGTCGCGGGCAGAAGCTATTAAAAAATATACATATAAGTAATGTACTGAGGCCCGCTTATATTCACGATTATTCACTAAATGCAAGTTCACTTATGACCTTCTCCATTTATTAATTAATAAACCACAAATGCTGTTATTTCTGACGATGCTTCCTTAATTTTTAAGTGCTTCAAATTAAGACGACGTAAATAACGCCCTAATGCTGGTTCAAAATTGGTTCACTTAACAATTTAGAATTAAATGGAAATAAAACTACGTGCATAAGATTTTCTTTTCCAAATGTCAAGGGTAGTGATTGTGAGATAGTATTGAATCAAGAGAAACGAGAATTCGTCGATAAAACGTGTTTTCCTGGGGATCACGCTCGACTCAAGGCTAAAATGGGGTCCTTCAACATCTCTTGCTGACCGGCTAAGTTCAGCAGCTTACGCTGTCAGAAAAATCCGTCAATTTACTGATGTAGATACCGCGAGGCTGGTTTATTCTTGTTACTTTCATAGTATCATGTCTTACGGTATTTTACTTTGGGGACAGGCTGCAGACATCGAGTTTACTTTTATTCTGCAGAAAAGCCATATAAAATCTCCGCAGGCGCGATTCTCTAAGGGAACTGTTTAAGGATTTTAACATCATGACGGTACCTTGTCAATACATCTATTGAATTCCACAATGTTTAAAGGATGTTACAATTTTTTATATAAACTATCTGATCCTTTGCCTTTGCCAGGAGTGGGCCAGAGCAGGCTAAGGTAAAAAAAGGAATCAATACAAGTATTATATTTAAGTAGGTAGGTATATTTTCTGTCACGGACCGACACGCAAAGGCGATTTGATTGTTTAGGGTTACTTGTATTTAGTAAGATAGCGTAAAAGTCAGCCTTATTATATTTTACACACACAACATAACATCACGCCTGTAATCCCAGAGGGGTTAGGCAGCGGTGTAACTATAGTACACCTACATTTCGCCAGTTATGCTTAAGTCCTATATAATAGGGAGCGAGCCTATTGCCATCAACCGCGCACAAATCCTGGCTCCGGGCTGGGCTTATATTTTAATGGCTTCTTAATTCACAGAATCAAAGTGGGTAATAAATAACTGATGTTATAATTTATGATGAAACAGTGTTTAAAGTTTCCGATAAGCTGAGAAATTAATAGTTGCGATTAGCATAAAGCTCAACTTAGAATCCCATGCGGAACACCGATATTTCACCTCCGATTGTAAATCTCTGTCAAAATCACAGTGATCTTGGATCTGTAAGAGCGTTTGCGCACTGCATCCAATCCGAGTTCGAATTCTAGATCCGAAATTCCATCTCTCTTCTTTCTAAATTCTCATCTTCATCTTTTTAAATTCCTTCATACCTATAAATTGGTAGTAGGTACAGGTAGCACCTACTTACAATTTGTAGGTATGAATGGTTTTCTTGAATTCGGATGGGATGCAGTGCACAAACACTAACATGTCCCCATATCGTAGCGATGGATTTTTTCAGGTTGTCCTTAGGTACAATAGACAATTTTTAGAATTTAGAATTAATTAAACATGGGGGTGGTTTTTAGTCAGTAAGAGTCTGACAGACCCCCCCGTCCGCCCCAGGGCGGAGGACATCCATGAGGATTTTCCACGCCGGAACAAAAATAAAGGTAGGTAGCGATGAAACATTAAGGAGATAGCACGTCTCCAAGTTGACCCTATTTGTAGGCCACGTACCGCCAGCAGCGGTCAAAAAGTTTTGATAATATTAATAAATAGAGTAATAGTAATAATACGAGTATAAACAATCAAAAAGTTTTGATTGCATAATTACCTGTTTGTGCCATTTCACTGTGTTACTTTTTACTGCTAAACGCGCATTCCAATAATTGAAATAGACCCAATCCACACCCTTGAGAATAACTTCCCTACTTAGATAAATAAATAAATAATTACCTAAAAGATGGGATATAAGACGGTACAGAAGCTGAAGGCCATTAGCTATGAGACATGGATATGCGTGATTATGTATCCCTTTAGGATCAAAGAACCTTCCTGGTATGCGCGTAAAATAAAAGCCTTAATGAAAAGTATCTACTGATTCGTACAAACGTAACGTAACGTAAACGTTAATTATGTATCAGTAATTAGACGCTCGCCTGAATCATGTCCAACATTCCACATCATTATATCATTATATTATATTATAATCGCAAGTATAGTTACTTGGCCGATAACAGCAGATCGCATCTCAATAACAACATTACTCTGATCTACTTATCTATTATCGGTAAGTTCGGTTTGACTTTTTATAAGTTATATAACATGTTCCAAGGTTGCCAAAACAGGAAAATATTATGTAAGTGGAAACGGGCTGATAAAAAGTTTATAATGTAGCGAGTTACACACCTTTTAACTAAATACGGTTAGGCAATTCAATTCAATTCATTCAGTAACAATTCACATTCCGTTCGAACATAAAACAGCATGAATCAATAACAAAAACACTACATGCAATTCGATTAGAATACCATGCAAATAATAGAAATCTGAACGAAACACAATAACTTAAAAAAAAGTCATGAACACGGAACACAATAAAACACCATACACAAATAGTTACATGTCAGTTTGAAAAAAATATTTAGAATTACAGCCTTCGTACAGTCAAGTAGGTATCTTCTTCTCAACAGCAGTTACTTCTGCGAACAAGCAGCATTGATACATTCCTTTTGAAGTTTCTGGACTTCTCGTCAAATGAGAGGCAAGATTTACATGAATGCCAGCCGGAGGTGCCCCTATGTGTATGCGATAGAAACCACTTTCATTCAGGAAGATTCAGTTTGTCGACGTTATCATTTAAAACGCCCTTTGGACCGTATGTAACATTGAAAGGGAAAGGCCAATTTGTAATAGGTATTGAAAAACCTACTACACATTGGCCTTTCAGGCTGAAGATTGATAATGTAGAATGTAGATGGACCTGTGAACTGAGGCTGGAGTGGAAGCAACCCGCGTGCTAACACTCTCACATGTTGCACACCGTGCACGCTAGCTGGTAGATAACGGTGTTCGCTTCTTACCAAATATATATCTCGCAGATAGGTATTGATTTATTATTATTTTTATATTTTTCATATATCGTGACCATGGGGTCCCGGACATGTGGAAGGCGTACGAGGGGTCGAAGCCAAGTCCCAGAGGCCTATTTGTGAATTTTATCGAAATGCAGCACCAATCGACGATTATTCCTGTATGCACTGTGCAAGTGCACCCAAGGACAAATAGGATACTCCCCGGTTAGTGTAGGCTGTAGGACTACCTATTGCAGGATATGAAAAAAAAAATGGAATATGGGTTTGGGGTGCTATAGTGGTCAGGTTACCAAGAACTATGGAAGGACTATGGCCCCTGTCTGGCTGATCAATGTTGTATATATACACGGATAATATGGCAGGGACTTGCACACTCAATAATAGGCCCCAGGCAGCACATAGTGACGTAGCGACAAGGGGCAACATGTCAAAATCCAAATGTAAATCGAAAATCAACATCAAAGTGAAAATATAAAATGAAGTGATAAGTGTTATTTGATAAATTATTGATCACAATCATGAAGTCATTAATCAGAAAATCCATTAAAATTGTATTATTGAATTTCTGAAATATTGATGGTAACATCAGTCCTGTTAAAAATGTATGTCTTGACGTCTGCCAACACAACGGATGTCAGATAATAAAATGTACTCGGAGAGACCTATGGAAAAAGGAACTAAATAAAAAGAAGATCAAAAGCAGTAAACGTAGTTTTATTGAAATTTGTTATTGGCGACGAGGAATAACATGGCGTTAATTGGTAGCATCGAACATCTTAATGCAGAGAAACAAGATTTCAAAGATTATAGTGAGCGCATGGAATAGTTTTTCATAATAAACCATGTGAAGGAAGCCACGAAGGAGACCAAATGTTCGAATTCTTGGAAGTACCACTGTCTATATCAGAATATAAAAAAATGACAATATAACAATGCAAAGATAATGATTATTAATGTCAATAATAATCATGCCAATAATGGGAGAGATTCGCCACACAATAATAACTCAATCACAACCAATCAAACAAACTCAACCATACATTCAATCACCCGCATATTCAGCAACCATGCATACATCCACGCAAACCGAAAGTTTAACTATAATGTCTAAAAAAAAATGACCCTAGACCATACCAATCAGAATGGCTCTTACTCAATATTCCGGCATGAACCCGGCGGCTCGACCAATACTACCCAAACTTAAATACACACCAAAACTTTTTCATCTCGTTAATTAATTCAATGGAAATATTCTAAACCAATACATTCGCGGAGAAACTCAACATATAGACGTACATACCCTGATATATTGCACAACATTGGTTATTTCCGAAAATTTTAACAAACCAGCATGGCAGCAGAGACTTGGCAAAAATATAGAAAATCTAAGAGCAGACTGCGGTAGACTTCTCACTACATTAACAACAATTAATATTACTATTGTTTATTAAAACGGTAACACCAATTACATTAATTGACATACAGATTGAATTATTAAAAAACAAAAATATTTCAAATACTAACATATAATAGAGGACAACCTAGCATTCTTACTCTCGCAAAACATCAGACATACACGCATAATTCTGCTCCATTCATCAGCAAACAGATCACATTCAGGATTTGTTGTCAGGAGGTCGTTAAGCATTCATAAGGTACGACACACAGGGGACTCAGCTCTCGGCTTTGGCGATGTCCGATGTATTTGTCGGGAACAAATAGCCGACAGAAAATATCGTGGAGTTCGGGATTGTCGCGTCCTGTAAGAGTTTTGCAGGCTACTGTGATCTGTAGGACCGGAACAGTTCTTGGACACATTGAAACGAAATTAGTCCTAAAAGTACAGTATCTGGCGCTCATAAGTCCATAAGCAATCTCACAAAGCAATAGATTGACGCTTCGGTTTCACTTACGACCTTCTTCCATAAGTTGTTTCTATAATAAAGACACGCACACACACTCACTTTATCTGTAATTGACAGAAGTTCATAATTTCAACTAACATAACATAAGGCACGCTAGCTTAGTCGTTACAACGCTTGGGTAGGAGCGATTCGCAAGCCCCGAGTTCGAATCAAACCTGCGCCTGCTGATTAAGCTTGATGTTATTTTCAAATAATCTTGATGTTTATTTGTAGTTTTTGATATGTTAATAATAATACCAAAAATGAAAAAATTTTAAAATAAAAATTTAACAAAATTACTTGAAGTGGTTCCATAATCATTCGATACTTGTATCATTCATCTTGTTCACTTAGATAATAGAAGTTTGTAGATAGACCACAGAAAACTGAGTAAATTATTTCGATTTCTGTGAGGTGGATGCAATTCGTTACGACTATTCACCTAATTGAACGTTGTTGGTTAGTGACGAATATTTAAATCTCTTAATTAGCGGTATTGTGGTGATAATTTTCAAAATGCAGTGAAATATAAATATTGAACCGTTGGCAATGTTATTGCGCTGCGTAAAAGTGGACGTAAATGATGTGATAACACAAATAGACTAAGTGTGAGTCTTATAAATGATAAATGATTTTATTTATGTAAGTAGGTTTTTACAAACACTTTTACACGTCAATCATACTTTAAAAGTAGATGAGATCGGCATTTCCTATCTGACTACTCTGAGAAGAAAGGCCGAAACAAACTCAGAGGTCACAGTCTCTTTTAAAGTGCAGACATAATCTTGGTCAGGTCATGTGAAGACCATTGATGTCTGAAATGGTCTTTTGAGGAAAGAACCACACAGAATGAGTGGACCTGTCCAGTCAGTGCACGCATTTGTCAGTAATCATGTAGCTCAACACGGAACTTAAGGAGCTCAACGATTCGACGAACATTACCAAAGAAAGGATATTTGGGTAGGCTGCATAAATTACTCAAACTGCCAGACCATGATTAAAACTAACATTAAAAAAAAAACTGAGATAAAAAAAAACAACAAATCCACACTGCCTTCACATTCACAATAATTAAAATATTATAATACTTTACAAAGTAAATTTTCATGTCATTGTATAGTATATTAAGTCCATTAATGTCAAAGTGTATAAAATCCGAGAATAAACTTGGTCAGATCATATCAGGACCCTGTAGACTGGTGTCTGAAATGGTCTTTTGAGGAAAGAACCACACTGATTTGAGTGGACCTGTCCAGTCACTGCACGCATATGTCGATCATGGTGCAGCTCAACTCAGAAATAAGGAGCTCAACGATTCGACGAACAATACAAAAGAAAGGACATTTGGGTATGCCGCATAAAGTACTCAAACAGCCAGACCATGATTAAAACAACTGAAAGAAAAAAACAATTACTCACATGGTCCTCACATTCAATATAATTTAAATATTTCATATTTTTTCTAAATGTAAATTATTATTTGTTTAAATTTGTGAATGATGAGTAAAGTGTTATAAACATAATGTTATTTATAATGCTTTTTCTTAATTTTTACAATTTATACAATTTTGCTTCGAGATGTCTAATAGTATTACATTCTTTGATCTAGAGAAATACTTTGAGTCTGTGGGTTAAGAGATGTGAGGAAGAGGGAATCCTTGCTAGTCGGAGCGCTTGTTTATGAAGTGGAAAGCTTATTTAAACAAGACTTCACATGGTGAATGATTATGAAATAAAATGGTTTCATACCAAACGGACATTTTGCTGAATTATTCAACACGTCACTCAAACTGTTCGCCGTGTACACTATAAAGGTTCCATCACCGTAGCCCAGCAAACAATAATGTAATAAACAAGAACGTTTAAGTTCCGGAATAGTTTATCCTTTATATTTAATTATAAACAATTGAGGTTTAGTTTCAATCATCTTTTCTTAAAGAAAAAGAATACTTAAGCTATCCTCAATATGTTGTCTATATTCACTAAAGCCAAATAAATTGTGAAATACTTAATGTATATAAATAGCCCTACATAACCACTTATTAAAATCAATTATTTTGGAAATTAATGATCGAAGCTTAATGATTGTGGTGAAATAAATCTACTTATAGTTTTTTTTTAACATTTCAAACGTCAAAATAAAACGAATTGCTTCCAAGTTGGCTGAAGAAGTTTTTATAAATAATCGTATCAACATATTATTACAAATAAATCGTATAAAATATTGTCACAAATAAATATGTTTTTATTTTTGCAATAAAGGGTTTAGAACAAAAAAAAAGCGCAACTTTTTTTGTTGTATTGTGTTGCAATAACAAAAATAATAATAAAGCAGCTCATATTAGATTAACTCGAATTTTAGCAATGCCATAAACCAGCCAGGTCACGAGCATGATGCATGTCTAACAAAACCGACGGAAATATATTTATGTTTCGTGCAGTGCGATGCGAGTGCGCGACTTTACGTCAATGAGTGCCGAGCAAAACTGCGATCTTTGTGGACTTGTGGTGTGTGTCCTTTAAACACATACAGTCGTAACGCGAGTTCACAGCAATACGACTCTTAACGTGCCTATGCTTTTGAACGCTTACTGTACACAGGTTGAAAAGATATAAGAGAGCACAAGAACGTAAAAATTATAACTCCATGTTTGCTACGAACGAAAAATTACAGAAATCACAAACGGACACCGAAACATCGCCAGCCGAAAACAACATTGAACCATCAACAGCGGAACAACAAGAAACATTTTGGTCTGGCATATGGGAAGAGCATGTGCTACGTAACGAACAATCTGATTGGATAACAAACGAAGAAACTAAATGGAGCTCACTAGCAGAAATGGAATTCATTCAATTAACTGAGTCTGACATAGCTAGTAATACAGTGAGACTACACAATTGGAAATGTTCTTAAAAATTATGTAATTTCAAAGAAGCCATAGTAATGATAAGATAATCGAAAAAATCTGTTAAATCGATGTAAATATGAAGAAGATCCACGTTTTAAAAGTTTATGGAGGGGATTATTCCTGTCCTAGTCGCGCGGTGCGGACAAGGTACGGAGCTAGTATATAAATGCAAAACAGTTCATAACGTAAGAGGCAAAATAAAACCGGGTGACTATCTTGTTTATAATACAGACACAATCATAGCTATAGTGGAACCAACGGATTTATATAAATATTTAGGATACAAACTACTCAAAGGAATACATCACACAGCAATAAAACCACCAACCCACCTTAAACACTGAATACAAAAGAAGAGTTATCGCTGTATGTAAAACTCAGCTCTCCGTAAAACATTTATAAAGGCAGTGAACACCTACTTGATTTAAATATTAACATATCATTTGGAGTCATTAAATGGTAAAAAACTGACATCCAGAAAGTAGAGAGAACAACACCTGCCACGCTCACTAAACACAATAACCTTCGTACTAAATCTGCAATAGAATTACTGACCATCAAACGGCAGTACGGTGGGAGGTGCATCTGGGAAGAGTTTTCGTCGCACAAAAGAGGTGTATACGTGCAATTTGTAATGTAGACCCACCCAGATTCTAAGTTTTTGGTTTACATGATAAACCACTGTATACAAAACTTAGAATACTTACATTAACAGGTATTTATATTGAGGAAATATGTAAATTTACCAAATCTCACCCTGAGATGTTTGATAAACTTGGAGATAAATGTATGTTCAAAACTAGGTATCCTAATCGATTAATTATGCCTGGATCGAGAACGGAGCTATATAGGCGAAGTTGCTATCCTATGTGTGTTCAAATATATAACAAGATTCCTAACCAAATTAAAGAACTTCCAATGGTCCGCTTCAGAAGGGCTTTACACAGGTGGCTAATTGAGAATCCCTTCTATACTTAAAAAGATTTTTTTCAGTTTAAATGTAAATGAACTCATTGTACCTGTACCAAAATTTGCATGTTATTATGTTATGATTCAATATGCTAAGCTACTAGTCTACTTCAATTTTAAGAACTTTTGTAACCAAATTTATCTGCAAATAAATCTTTGACTTTGACTTTGATGCCGACGTCGAGACGTCCATCATCTTTGGCAGTAGCAGAAAGCCAAACTAAGAACATTATTTCATTCTAAATCACACACAAGCAATATCCATAAAGCCGTAGTTATGAACAATATCAGTAGGGTGTAACTGATATTGTTCATAACTACGGCTTTATGGATATTGCTTGTGTGTTACTTAACTTACTCGAACAGATAGATACACAACATACTAGCATTGAAGACCCACATAGGCAAAAGTTATAAGACTGGAAAATTAAAGTGTTGCATGGACGGCACCCCCATAATCTAGAATCTCAAATAGACACAAAAGCATCAAATGAATGGCAAAAAATTGTTAACTTAATTCAGGGTTTTATAATTGCAATACAGGACCAAATCATAATTACTATAAACTACACGAAATTCATTATAAAAGACCCAATAATAACAAATGACAAATGCCGCAAATGTAACAGCCAACCAGAGCCAATACAACTCATAACAGGGGCATGCACAACACTCACACATACAGACTATACACACAGACACAATCAAGTAGCTAACGTCATCCATCAAAAGCTAGCACTCAAATATAAACTCAAACTCAAATAACTTATTTCAAATAAACCAATTACAGGCACTTTTGAATTGTCAATGTAGGTCCGTCAGAAAAATGTCCATTCCGAAGCGTATGGAGAAGAACGGCCAAGAAACTCCACGGACACTCTTTTAAGTCAAATTAAGGTTACATTATATTGGTTACATCATTCATGTTGAAATTATGCATGTGAGAACGATGCAGAAAGTTAAAAGCTACCGAAATAAAAAGTTGACAACGATTTAAAAATAAAATATAATTAAAATACGCCGTGGCAGCTAAGAGATGACCAGTCCCTACTGACGGCGCCCGTTCACGAAAATGACGCGTGGATTAGCACCATTCAACTCCACCATTTTGAAGGGAGCTAAATGATCCAACACACGCGCACAGTGAGCATGACATGCTCTCCGCCGACAGGGCACATTCAAGTTAATGAAAGACGTGCCCAGTAAATGGTAGCTTTATAGTATGACCATAGTACTCACTTATGGCATATGCAATTATACAATACTAAAGGATTGAGTTTATACAATGCAAAGATAGTTTTTTTATCTTCAGCAGCTCTAACAGTATTCTCAAATGCTAATCAATTAGTTGATGCGTCCTTGTGGAGCAAGACTAGCGATTAGCCAAGCATTTTTATCGGCGATGTAATCCCCCAACTTATAATATGCCCGACTGCAAAGTGTGCGTTTTATACAACATTTAAATTTGGTTTCATTCAGTTCATGTATGTGGGGAGGTATTTTATTGTAACATTTTAAACAGAACCCCATGAAAGATGAGTCTACTTTAGCCAGCCTGAAACCTGGTTGAACTAATGGGTCCATATTTCTTGTGTTATAATTGTGTCTTACTGCAGCCCGTCCCCATAGTAAAATACCGTACGACATAATACTATGAAAGTAACTAAAATAGAGTAGTCTCGCGGTACCTACATCAGTAAATTGACAGATTTTTCTCACAGCATATGCTGCTGATCTTAGCCGTCCTGCAAGCGATGTTAAATGAGGACCCCATTGAAGCTTTGAGTCGAGTGTGATCCCCAGGAAAACAGTTTTATCGAAGAAATCTAGTTTCTCTTGATTCAATACTATCTCACAATTAGTACTTTTGAAGTTTGGTAAAGAAAATCTTATGCACTTAGTTTTTTCCCATATAATACAAAATTATTAGCAGTGAACCACTTTTGGATCTGCAGTAAGGCGTTTTTATACGTCGTCAAGATTTGATTCACGCCTATTAATTTTAAAAATTAATGACGTATCGTCAGCAAATAACACCATTTGTGGTTGGGTTTTAAATTAATTGGGTAGATAATTAATATAAACTAAAAAGAGGAAAGGACCTAATATCGAGCCATGTGGTACACCCATTTTTACGTTTAGACCATGTGAATTGACATCGTTTTTTTGAACTTGCTGTTGTCTATCTATCAAATAAGATTTAATTAAACTGAGCGCAAGTTTTCCAAGACCGTAATGCTCAAGTTTTAAGAGCAAGGTTTCGTGGCCGACGCAATCAAATGCCTTGGAGAGGCTCTACCCACGCCGTAAATATGTGTTTTAATAAGGTGACACCGGCGTCAGTCGTATAACGTCCCTTGGTGAAACCTGTTGACCGTGTAAGATTTTATTTGTGTAAAAATGATTTAACATTTGATTTAGCATTATGTTTTCAAACACCATACTGAAAACTGGCAACACGGATACGGGTCAATACCTATTGGTGTCTTTACTGTTCCCGTATTTGAAAAGTGATATTACCTTACTGTATTTCATTAGATCCGGGAAGACTCCTTGAACCACACACCAATTAAATATTAAAGTCAAGTACGGCGCCATAGTCTCAATAATGGAAGCACAAACTTTCATAGATATTCCCCATAGATCTTATGTTAGTTTTATCTTGATTTGCCTGAAAGCTTTCACTACTACTATGGGGTTTATATGCTTGAATTTAAATTCAATCGGGCAAGATGAAACGTTTGCTTTTAATAAGTCAATAGAACGCAAGGGCGAGGAGTTTATGGTTTCAGTAGTTTTAAGTGAGTTACTGGTAAAAATAATAACAAATTCGCGAGCTACTTCTTTGTTAGTGCTTACGAGACCACTTGAAGTCTGTAGTGTGAAATTATTATTATGTCTTTTGAAACTCAAACTCAAAGCATTTATTTCAATTAAACCATTTACAGACACTTTTGAATTGTCAAGGAGTCGGTCAGTCAGAAATATGAAGTGAGTTGCCCATTCCAAAGCGTAGTAGGTACCTATGGAGAAGAACGGACAAGAAACTCCATGGACACTCTTTTAAATAATATTGTTCTTACAAATACAGCATGGAACAAAAACCCTTTCCTATCCTGAAGGGTATTATTTGGTATCGTACTGCGTACACAAATACGTAATCATTGGATGGATACGAGATTATTATTTATCCCCAATGGATATAATTAATTTAAATAATTAAAAATAATCATACCAAAGGCAACACTGATCGCTCCACAAAGTTCACCTACAGTTTCGTGTCAAAGAAGCCGCCTGAGCGAGGCGGTGCTTTGTCGGATGCCACCAAACGAACTTATTACTAAAGAAACCTACGTTATTCCTACGCGTAGGCCTATCAGCTGATATTGTATTGTAGGCATAGACGCTTAATGACCCTGATTTCTGACCTGATTCTGTTTATAAAGAAACAATTATTATTGAGTTGATACTCGTATTATGTGCTTTTGGCAATGTAGGTACCGACTGTAGGTATAAGTTTATAAAAAAAATGACTTGTTGTCTACCTCCAACATTAATACACATTCAACACCTTTTTATAAAATTTTCACGTACTCTTCGTAGCGCACTTGTGTACGATTTGAGTGAGACGAAAGCTTCCATAATCCGAGCTCTTACTCCGATTCGAGAATCACTTTTAAAAACGATTTGTTTAGCATGACCCCATTAATAAAATCAACGTATTAAAATATTCCTGATAGGAATACCACATTTTTCGCGACACGATAGCGGCACGTGATACGTCCGGACATCCGAGAGCATAAAATAGCGCCTACAGCAAAGCTGGTGCAGGGCGGTGTCCTTTGAAATAAAAATAGGTAAATATGAAAAGATTTCGTCGGCCGGTGGATTGTTGTCAACTTATGAAAATTTACCATATTTAGTGTTAAATTTAGCATGGTTCATAAAAATAAAAAATCAATAACTTTTGGTTTTTATGAGTTTTTTTTTAATACAATTTTTCTAGTTCGTATGTCAATCCAGGAATACGCCTATATAATACGCCGCAGACAGGGTTTTTGTTACATACTGTATATTAGTTACATCATTAATGTTGACATTATAAATGAGAACGATGTACAAAAACCGTACACGTTAAAAGCGTCCAGAGTGCAGCAAAACATAATTAAAAATAATCCAAAACATTAAATTATTAAAATAAGCCGTGGCAGCTAAGAGATGACCAGTCCCAACTGACGGCGCCCGTTCACGAACATGACGCATGGATCAGCACCATTCAGCTCAACCATTTTGAAGGGAGCTAAATGATCCAACACACGCGCCACCGTCAGCGAGAAATTTGAGTGAGCATGACATACAATCAGCAGCCAGGGCACATTCAAGTCAATAAATGACATTACCCGGTAAATGGTAGCTCTATTGTACAAAGTACTCACACCTGTGCAATGCATCCATATAATAGAAAGGAGATTGAGTTTATATAATGCAAAAATATTCTTACAATCTTCAGCTGCTCCAACAGTATTTCAAATGTCAATTAATTTGTTGTGGTGTGGAGCAGGACCAGCATTAAGCCAGGCATTTTTAACAGTGATGTAAATATCCTTTTTGAATTTCGTCTCATTCAGTTGAAGTATATGGGGAGGGATTTTATTGTAACATTTTAAACAGTACCCCATGAAAGATGAGTCTACTTTAGCCAGTCTGAAACCGGGTTGAACTAATAGGTCCCGATTTCTAGTACTATAATTATGTACTTCACCTCTTTTCCTGTAAGATGTAATTTTTTACATTTTTCGTACATGATGTTTTCATATATGTATTGACAAGGTACCGTTTGATGTTAATATCCATAAACAATTCCTTAAGACAATCGCGCCTGCGGAGATTATAAGTTAATATAAGGCTTAAGGCCATACAATTTTCCCCTACTTTTCCTAATACCCTAAGTTGGGGCAAATTGTTTTTCTCTTTTTTTTTTTATATTACTGAAGTCGGTGCTCACTACCGAAAAGAATTCCTTAAGTTACTAATTTATTTATTATTAAATCTATTTAGCGTTGTTTGTCTAGATTGTATCTGAATTTTTTGTAGTGGTGTGTTTGACTTGAAAGCAACGGTTTGACCACTGTGATCAGAAGGGAGATAATATAAAATGGCTTTGTGTAAGTAGTCGCAGCAACAAAAAATATTATCAATGCATGTAGCAGAATTTGTAGTTATGCGGGTGGGTTCTGAAAACACATTTGACAGATTGAATGATTTAAAGCGATTTAATACTCGACTATCATTTGAACTATTCTCTTAGATATTAATATTGAAGTCACCACAGATAATTAGCGTTTTTTACCAGATGCAAGTTTTTCTAGAACATCTTCCATTACTGACTCAAATACGGAGTAGTTTTGATAATATGGGGGTCTGTAAACGCACACTATAACATGCTTATCTAGCTCAACACAGGACAGTTGAATGTTATGTTCAACAGAAAGATCTGCTACATCTTTACGAGTCTTAGATTTAATAGAATTTTTAACTAAGATTAGTGAACTCCCACGCAGCATAGGTTTTAATTAATTAGGATTTCATAATCTTTTAAACAATGTTCAGTCAAAAAAATAATTACAAACACGGTTTTAAACAAAAATAGTTCTATTTCTAATTGTTTGGAAGAAAAACCTTCAATATTTTGATTGAAATATTGTCTAGGAATTCTGTTTAGAACCTTTTTTGCACTTAAATATTTGAGAGCAAGAAGACACCTTGTTGTCGGTAGTTATAACTGTATTGGTAAAGGTTTCTTCTGTTCTCTTACTAACTAGTTTAAATTTAAATTAACATCCAGAGTGAGCTCCAAGACTCCCATGCGATCACCAGGCAATGAGATACTACTACTTGTGGACCCCACATTTGGACAAGAATTCGCCATGGTGACACATGTATCCTCCTTCGTACAATTATTGTTAACATTTATAGCATTAGTGCTACAGTTACTTATGGTGACCACCTGTACATTAGAATTACTACTAATATTTGCGGTGTTAATATTATTAGACTTCGACATACTACTTATGTCTGAGTTTATAATATTGGCTAATAGCCTCGCAATTTTATGTCTAAACCTAATGGGCAGATACACGGTATTCTTTGTCGATTTTAACTTATCAACAAAACTGTTGGTGTCAAAAAATATAAGTATGTCACTGCAGTGACTTACCAAAAACTGAATATGCTTATTAAGCATAATTATGTATATAATTGTTTTTTCTATTTGATAACCTCTCAAAATATGGAAAAGCACACAAAATCTCAGTAACACTGAACGTACCACACAACTTTACTACAATCGCGCCATACTAACCGTCATGACCGTTCACTATAATAGATCAAATAGAACCCTTCAAGATAAAGTTAATAAAGTCATATACCTCATAAATATTGCAGTCCCTAATACACATAATTTACCAAAAAAATTGTTGATTGTAAATGATTGTGAATCATTGTGAATTGTGATTGTGTGTTGTAATTGTAAATTGTAAACTGAAAGAAGAAGTGACTAGAATTTGGAGGCAGAAAAAGTCTACGTGGTACCCATCTATTTTTACGAAACCCATTTTGTTCGTCCTTAATAATCTTGTGCTTTTCAATGAAGTGTTTTTGTTTAAAATATTGGTATTAAAGTCACGGGTCTGTAATTGTCAATTTGAGTGCTTATCCCCTTTTTTAAATATTGGTTTCACCACCGACCACTTTAATAAATCGGGAAAACTTCTTTGTTTTAGAGAGAGGTTAACAGCATGTAGAAGTGGCTCTAGAATTATATTGACTGACAGTTTTATGATGCAAATATTATCATAACCACAAGCTTTGGAATAATTTAGAGAAATCACAATTTTTTAAGGGTCATTCCAAAATATTGAATTACTGATTGATTGAATATGATCGATTTGTTTTAATATTGAATCTTCTATATTGTCAAGGCTATTATTGGTAACCGTGTTAATGTTTTTTTTTAAATTATTAGCAATAGCATCTATAGGACTGTTGTTCATAGTAATTTTTGAAATAAATGTGCGTTTTTAATCTGTGCCGGTACTTTTTTATTACATTCCATGCTGCCTTACACTTATTTTGAGCTTTATTTATGTTTTAGCTGTGCCCGCGACATCTTTCGTGCATGCGTGCGTGTGGGAAAACAAAAATGTGTCGCTTAGAGAAGGTGTACGTACCACTCCTTAATTCAAAAGGAAGAGTCTTCCGATTTTGCCTGGTGGGAAGCGCTACCTGGGGTTCTCTCCCACAGTCCTTTCTAATGCAGTCACTGCGTCTTCAGGGTTTATAATGTCAATGCGACTAAGGTCCAGTTCCAGTTGAAAACCAGCGTCAGGCACTAGTTGTCTGGCATTTTTTTTTGCTGAACTGGGTCTTTTTGGCGCAGCCGTGAGGCACACTACCCTGCTAGTGTGCCTCACGGCTGTGTAGTGTGCATACTTCGCTCTGTACACCTTATTTTTATTTTTATCATTTTTTGATTGTTTTTCTCATAATTTTTACCTGTTTTGTGTGCCTTTTAGTCTGTGCTAAATAAACGTTTATAACGTTTTCTTTTCTTCTTTAAGTGTCACTTTGATTTTTGAGAATAAATAAAAATCAAGGCGCCACGCGCCAGCCTGCACTTGTGTGCTGAATCGTTATCATGGTGAAGTAGGATCACGCTTTAAGAGCTCTGGTGAAAAATGTTAGGTAATAATAAACAGGCAAAAAACCGACAGAAGACGTTATTGTGATTTCTAATTTATTATTTTCTTTCTTGGTGGATACCAAGCCATATAACCAGATAACCATTTATTTATTTGGAAATTCCAAATAAATAAATTTCTTAAAAACTTGTTTTATTTACGAAAATGCTTTTCTGTAAACGATGTTAGAACCTCTCTAACATCAGCTTGCGCCTCGTAAGACTTCCTACATACAGTTGCCCGTGTGAAAAGCTACCTATTTCCATTATCCACCTCTGGTTATGACTGCCAATTTGGATTTTGATTTCTGATTTCGGGACCGGCGCCCTCTAAAACAATGAAGTTCCGTGACAGTAGGGTTTTTTCTCAGTCCATGGTCAGTTGACCACTATTAGGTACTTCAACAGCTACATCTTCCGTACATCTTCCGTACTATTACCCATTCACAAAACAATAATCCTCCGAGTAATTTTGGACGGACAGACAGACGGGCAGGACGAAATGATAAGAGTTCCCAACCTTAAAAAGATGAATTGAGAACTTATTCCTTTAAAAGTCGGTTATAAAGATGCCTCAAAGAATCTACAGTTTTTCTTCAAAAGATTCGGGAGAGAACTGAGTGATAATTGAATGAGATGAGACCTCTAGAGAGAAATCCAGAACCAAATATTCCAAAGCCCATGTTAGACTACTGAACTCCAGAACAGCATCTACCTGCGAAACTACTTGATTTCCGACAATGTTAATACAAACATTTCAATTCATTTAAAAAACTTAATATTAATAAACGAATGAGTGTCACTCTTCTGCGGAAAATCTTAACACCGCGATTCTGAAAATAACGACATTTGAACACTGCCATCTATCGATTACTTCCATCACTGTAAGACTCGCTCTGAATACAATATTTTTTTTAAAAATCAAACTTAACCCAATTTGATTAAAAAAAAGTAATTATCTAACATTGCATTCTCTATCACTCAGAGAAGTTCAGATCACCACATCAATAATTATTATCTTACATTCAGTTTCACCACTTTTTATTTGAATTTCTTTTAGCACCACTAATCAACCACCAAAAGAAATTGATTTTTATAACATTACAATCATTAACTAACTAGCGATGACACCAAAACATATAGCAGAGTTTTGGGCCGAGTCCATTTAGATGGCCATCGACACGCAAGAAGATGAAGAAGAAGAACAATCCCAGAGCCCGGAAGATGGTCAAGATCCCTACCAGCACTTAATGGAATACTTCCTTTTTCTGAGCACATTTGGTTTGCGAGTCTTACTCAACCCGGCTAATAAAGGCAAGACAGAGGTGAGGAACAAGGCTACTCCCGGGAGATAGGGTCTTTGGGTCGCTACTGCCCAAGAGCTCGCTACATGCTTACCTGCGGGTTTCTATATCTCTCTTAGTCTGGCTCCTCACCCTAAACCTGTTCCGGCAAAGTAAACTCTACCGACACAAACGTAGGCTTCGGAGAGCGTAAGCCCCTGCACCACGACGCCAATGTAAAGATACGGCGGTGGGGCTATTATTATTATTATTAGATACTTAGATATTTAATGAGTCCTGAGTTCGATACCCTTAAAGAGTAAGCTGTTATTGAGTTTTTCTAACAGGGTGTTAGCATATTAGTACCGAAGACCTGTTGCACATTCTTCCGACGTAAATCAAAAGCTATGACCTAAACGTACGATTAAGTTTCCACATTAGGAGACAAAGTGGGCATTACCTTAAAAGTTTGTTTGTTTTAATCAACTTGCTGCATCAATGGCACCTGTCCGAAAATCTGATCGTAAGCATCTACTGCGGAGTTTGGGGAGCTTGCCGGTCAAGTTGCGGCGCCTCTGTGACCCGGCCGCGCAGGAATCACCCGTCTTGACGAAGTGTTGTGAGGAGTAAGGGGGCTACTTAATTCAGTCGTGTGTTGCTGACCAGTGTTGTTGATGAGAGGCGGCTGATAGTCGGCAGTATGCGAACGAGCGCGGCCCGAGGCACTCGTCTGTTTGTCGCCAGTAGCCCCTTGATCGTTGTCGAAGCTGCACGCACCGCGACATCGTATTTTTCTACAATAATATCAGCCGACCTTGGCGCTATTTCGACGCCGGTGTTCGCACGTCTAGTCTTCGGACCCTCACGTGAGTATCTCTCGATTTACTACGATACTCCTACAAACGGGCAATTTCAGGGTACATTTTTTTTTAAATAGACACAGAAATCCTGAAAGCTAATCAATTAAGAAATAATTGGCTTATTAGGTGATGAGAATGTGAACACATCTTTATTTTCAAATATGAATAGTAGGAAATATAAAACGAAAAAAACATCTTCATGCTGTACTCTACCAAAAGAATTTTTTCACGAATGTTCTTGATATAAATTGAGTTATTTTAAGAATAAAATAAAACTTTCAGTCATCTCCACCAAAACAACGCGTAGGTAAATCGGAACGTTTACTATTATATTAATGGTTGGACAAAATCTACTTTTGTATAACTATCGTCCGCTATTAGCATTTAATTGGTATTCATTAGGCCGCGAATCAGTGTTGTCAACCGAAGCACTTCTATTGGCAAGTACTTTATTAATATTGATGAGACAATTACTTCGAGCAAATAACCAACTTTCGACAAAATTGTGCTGACGCGCCTCCAACTATATTTTTCATTTAAATACGCAATAAGATAAATGTTATCTGCGTCTGATGCTGATGGTCGTCGCAATCACAGCTAAAACGTGGGGCCCCATGTGACCCCCGGCGACCCCGCCTTGACCCCCCCGCGACCTCGCCGGAGTAAGAACCCAACTCGTCAATAGATAGTGTTATCAAAAACAAAACATTGAAGTCCGCTGGAAACATCTCAAACACACAGTAATGACCACATAAATAATTACTTATGTTCGTGACGCAGGACTCTACTGCCCTAGAGTAGGTATCAAAACTGTGTTCGAATCCCATAACAGAAGCTCACAGTACTGACACTAAAGTTGCCTCCACGAATGAGCAATCCTATTTACACCTCTGCAAATACATTCTAAGTTTCAATACACTTGACAAAAAACTTCCCGTATCATGTATGCTATCTACGTAAAGTTTTCCTCGATTTTCTCACGAGTAGGTAGTACACGACTCTTTTAATCAACGACATTCAAAAACAGCGTAGTGCGTTCTACAATAAATTTTATCTCACAGAATTGGCGCGATAGCTCGCGCACACTAGCTAAGCTGATTGCGTAAATATATACTAAATAATTTAACGCCCGCGACTCGCCGACGCTCGCGGACCTCTCTGATTACCCGAATCATTCATACTTGCACTTGAACTCTACGTTTATCGTTTCTGATTTAGCAACCGCGAACATCTGAAGTTTCCGTACAGAGATAACGTTTACACCTTCTGAAAATCTCTTGATTTCAGCTGTGTATTCTACGGTATATTATGTGTGTAGATCTATTTTCGGCAATCGACATCTATTTTATTTTTTGTTTTACAATGGACGCTGGAAAAGCTCGGGTCTCGTGTTTACTTTTCAATGTCGTTTTTTATATTAAAGATTATGTTTGCTAAGTTATGCGCCTGACTATGTTTATGATGATTTGCCACTTTTTGTTACACTTGTCGCCCAGATTGCTGCAAGGTCCTATTCTATGGCTAATTGTGCGGGACTTTTATCAGAGGATAAAGGTCCCACATGAAGCGGGTCATTAGTTATAATGTTTAACTGAATCTTAAAAGCTTCACAGCCCCCAAAGCCCGTCTTTGTCGTTCCCCGTGGCCGCTATCCAAATGTCTGGAATTGAATGATGGTAGAATTTATTTAATAGAATATAATTCACGTTACAACGGGTAGGCGGGATTGAGTAACAAGATATAAATAACCGGAGGCGATCGTAACTGCAGCTCCAATAGGGATCTGTTCGGAGTCGGACGGGTCGCGTCCTGCACTAAATATTCATTGAAGACGTGACGCAGACAGATGAGCGCACAGGTCACAGCACGATGAAGGATTGTTGCGAATTCGGACGTTATCAACATATCTGCGGGGACCTACGCGCCTTGCACTGATGCACACAGACCGAGTTTCTTTAAGAAAGCTAAGATTAGACTGTAGAAAAGATGGTAGTTACCTATGGCTTAGACATGGGGTGGATTACTCAGTATGAAGACACGTTGCGCCCATCACTAATAAATTAACATTTGAACAGGAGGATACTGAGGGAGAAAGAGGAGAGAAATGGCCCCGGCCGGTCCTGCCAATTTCTTTTTCCGTTTTTAAATGCCTCCGTCCTTCATTTCCCGCAGACACACAAGCTACAAGTTCTAGACCAATGAACAATGTCAGTTCGGTAACGATGGTAGTATAACCGTACTCTTATGGTGGCAGGTTGTAATAGAGTTCACTTAGGCCAGCGGAGCTAAACGTCCACAACAGTGTTTTTATGTGCCGGGTGGATCATAACATCGCAATACCGTGACGTGGTGCTGTCTTGGCTGGTTTAAAACAAATGTTGGTTTTTACACTGTAGATACCCCGCGCGTGTTGATATCGCTGGTAGGTAAGCACGGTAAGTACTGAGGATTATACTATAGATAACAACAATGTGTCACAACGTGAGACAGAAACACATATTCTCGAACTAAAGTAAAAGAAAAGTCAAAGAAAGCTAAAACATTTAAAAAGTAACATGTTCATGGGCCAAACAAAAAAATCAACCGACTTCCAAAACAAAACATTACAAAGTGAAAAATTTACTTTAATTTCGTGAATTCGGTGTCTACGTTTTTGTATTTTCGTTTTTTTGCCACCGACATCCGAAACTAAAGTTATTTTTCATTATTTTTTTTAAGTTCGTCATTTTATATTTTCAATAAAGTTTTTATTTTTCACTTTTTAGTTGTGGTACTTACCCGACACAAATTCGTTTATCTTCTCTTGCTAAGTACTTAATAGAAAGTTATCCTAACATCATCAACATACACTAAATGGAAAAATACGTAAATACCTGTTATTGAAGCTAACTCAAAAACCACTCATCAGAATTTTACCAAATTTATGTGGGACCACTCGATACACAAAACAAGATTTTTTTCAATTCGGTTTATTTATGACGGAGTTCTATGGCAACAAACATTTAAAAAAAAACAACTGTATTCTGAAGTAGGTAAAAAAGTAATAAATTCATGGCCTAACAAACAAAATAATGTGTCTTATTTTATAACAGCAATCTGTTGTAGGTACCTACACCACGTTATGAAAACAGAAACAGAAATTTTGACCGCGAAAACACGGTATGCGTTTTCGCGGTCAAAATTTCTTATGTATTTAAAAAATTCAATATGTATTTAGAAGTTGTAATATGGTTTATGTATCAGCTGTGCGTACGATGCAATGTGTGTGTGTGAATGTTTCTACTCTTGTATCCGGAGCAAAATTCCGTAAGTTTTCGCGGTATTGTTTTTAAATTAGAGTACTTCGAGAATCAGCACTTTTCGAACGTCAAAATTACATAAGACAGTCCCCCAAAACGCCCGCCCTTCACCACTTCCTAGTGCTTTAGCTGGGAAGACGTGGCGCAACAAACTCCCCAGCAGCACAGCTGTCTGTTCAGTTAGAAAAAACATGAATCTATACAATATGGTATGCAAAGTAATACAAATTTCGTGACGCAGAACATCATTTTAAATTATCTGCCATATGTTAGCTAGCCACGCTAATATACCCAAAAAAGAAGACAATTAAATTCAACAAAAAAAAACAACATAACATAGTCACACAACAAATTAAATACACAAATAAAAGCCTCCAGGCTAAAGGGTGTGACAGCTTACAAATGCAATATTGGATTTATTGTACACACAAGTGATGAACTAGGACCATCGAAGTAAAATAAATTAACAGAACAATTACTATAACAATCACAAAACCATAGACAGCAAGACGACCAGTCACCACAAGCAGCACCCGTTCACGAGCATAACGCAAAGATCAGCCATTACCCCCCTCGCCAAATTTGAGGGAAGGAGGCAACCCGATCCCCGACGCTACCGCAAGCAGTGTCATCTAAGGGAGCATGACGATCTTGCTGCCGATTGCTCAGGCAGGAATAATTTATGATCAATTTTCGAGGTCACTAGCTAACCACATATTGCAATAGAACGAATTAAAAATACTACGATACTTCATTTAAAACTTGAAATTGTTAGCTAACACAAAACAGTGCTGAAATATTTGGGTTTGTAATGTTTAATTAAATATAATATAAATCTGCGGTTATCATTGTGATACGTTAGTGGTAAGGTATAAGGTATTAATTTTCTATTACTTTGTATTATGCAAACACTGGTTTTAACATCAGCATAGAAAATATCAATCTTAACGTAAGAGTCAATTAAAAATGATTGGTCTCTGCTTGTAATCAAGAGGGCTGAGTGGTAGTACTCACCACAACGTAAGTAGTACTTACCTAATCACCGTAAGTATTGTATCAGTTTTTACTCATTGTCAGCAAGGCCGCGCTGTCCAAGTTCATTAACTAGCCGGCTGCGCGTGCGCCGCCCGCGTCATCTCCTCGTGTTTACCGCATTAGTGATCGAGCGATTCTTACTTAATGCCAACACAACAAAACTTTACGAAGGCTCGCCAATAAACACGCAATAGATAAGTATCACAACAATAATTATGATACTTTCTGTCAATAACTTCGGTAGCACTGTCTTGCAGTCTGGTCAGTGATGTGTCCGGTCCCACGAGCTTGTTAGGTACTACCACATTGATTGGAACTGGGCTTCTGAGGCTGCTTACTTTGTGCCACATAACATATAACATGATTAAAGTCTACTCCATCATTCAGATTATCATTCAGCTCATCGCTCCACATACTTTAAAGATGTCACGATGAGATCGGTTTGCTCAACTAGCCAACATTTGCGATTGTTCCCGGGACCCAGGCAGCAGAGCTCCCGTCCTCCCAAATTAGCCATTTAAGCCAATAAATCAATTGGCACTGTTGTACACACTCTGCTTGCTTATAGTTTGATTGAGGGCCACTGACCTACCACTTGAATTTACTGCTATTTTCCATTTTGGGATACAAGGAATAAAACTCATAAGAATGCGGTTAATACTTAATACGCTTGAAGTTTTATTTATAACAATTACTATAAAGATCTGGTAATCGTTAATAAAAATTCCAAGACAAATTGATGTACTATGCTCCCCACCGCCATCGCCGCTACCGCCGCCATCGGCGTACATTTGGTGTGTCATCATTATTGATGGTAAATTATTTGGACAGCTCGTATCGGCGGGCGTGTAATCGTGCCCTTATCGGCGGCGTGTGTGATTCGCGTGGGTGAGGTGACTGGCAACCTAAGGGTGAGCAGGGTCAGGGTCTCTAATATTTCGATAGAAAGTATCGCTATAAGGAAATATTGTGATGATAATGAAATCAAAAGTCATTTGTTCATATTATGCTGAGAATCAGCACTTTTTGAACATCGAAATTACATTGGACAGTCTTTCTCCATTTCCTAGGGCATTCATAGGAAGAAGAAGTGGCACAACAAACTCTCCAGCAGCGCAGCTTTGAGCAATGTTGTCAAAAGTGAAATTAATGACGATAAAAAAAAATTAGTAATTTCTAGGTAGGTACATACTTGTAAGAGAATATTATGGCATAAAGTTTTAGCACAACATTTCGAACAAAAAGACTATTAAATCTGCGTTGCGTTTGTTCAGTGTCGTAGGTTTAATTCCCAAGGCACAGTCCACAGGTATGCTCTATTTTGGAGAGCTACTAGCTCTGTCAGTCAATCTGTTTGAGGGGTCACCGAGTGTCATTTGTCTCTTAAGGAAAATCTGTTGAGAAAACAGGACGTTAGTACTTGTGATAAGACAAGTAGTTTCTCAATTAATTCTACGCTGACAAGTAAATCTGTTTCATTGTACAATTGTGTCATTTCATCATCAGACTTGCCTCCAATGAAAATATATATGATATGGCTGGCTTTGAGGCCAACTAAATGCAGGCGCGGATCTAGGTTTTCGTTCAAGGGAGGGGGCAATTTTTTTTTTCTGGGAGGATGGGGACGGGGACGGGAGGGCGGTGGTGAATGTCTCAAGCCATGAAAGCCTTGTTTAGAAAACTATTTTCTGTTAACTCACCCATGTGCGCCCCCGTTGTTGAGTTTACAGAAAATATCGTGTTCGAGGATGACTACCACTTATATATCTTAGTAAAATTGTATATAAATTATTTGAGACTCAGTTTATCGAACCCAGGTGGGGGAACTGCTCCCCTCCCTTATCCCGCCCTTCTTCTTAGACAAGACATCCAGAATAGTCAAATTGTCATTTCATTTACCGTTTATAGACCGTGAGTACACAGCGCGGCTGCGGGTCAGGTCGTCTCTTGTGATGTCTATATTGGGAGCAATTTGTATCTTTGTGGCTTCTCTGCATCACGTTCATTGAAATTTTGTTCAGTTAGCGATGTTCAATGTCCAGCCCAATTGGTGCAGTGACACCGTGTCACGGCTCGAACACTCGACCAATCTTACTGACGGCGTGATCATAAATTTTCTAATAAGTTTCTATATCAGAGATAGGTATGTACCGATGTTTATACATTCGTTTGCAAGTATTAGACGTCTTCATAGACGTCACCTACTTACTACTAGTACAGTGCTGTTTAGCTTTTGCAGCTCTCATCTACTTAATTTTATTTGAATTCTGCCAATAAACTATCAGTGAGAGTCAAAGTTGTAAATCAATAATTACCAAATACAGCTCAAAACTATTATCATTTAGAGGAAACAGGCCTTCTTTCTTTTCTACCATATGTCCCTTAACTGTGCGTCCGTCATACAGGTGCTTTCCGTGACTTTGATGACACCTGTCTAGACAAAATAGGTCTATACATTCTGTCAAAAAAGTATCGGGAATGGATGATTTGTTTATGTTAGATTGGCACAACTGTTTTCCATTTTGGCGCGGAGTTGCATCTGATGTAGATTAAATACAGTGCTGTTTATAATTAGATCATAAATCTAGTGTGCATTGCGAATTTCATAATGGAATGAAATCATCAAACAAAGAGTTTGTCTTAAATTTTGCATCGCCAGTGGAATTTCGTGTTCGGAGGCACTGAACATGTTACAAAAGGCTTACGGTGAATCGACTTTATCAAAAACTTATGAGTGGTGCAAAGCATTCAAAAGCGGTCGAGATGTGATGGAAGATTTGCCTCGCTCTGGTAGGCCATCAACGTCTTCAACTGAAGTTAACATCGCAAAAGTGAAGGAAATAGTGATTGAAAATCCTCATTCAAGTTTGAGAGAGATAGCCGCTGAAGTTACTGTCTCACGAGTCGATCCTTACCACTTTAAATAATCGCTTGGGTATGAAACATGTTGCCGCTCGGCTAGTCCCAAAAGACCTGAATTTTCTCCAAAAACTCAATCGCATAAGAGTCGCTGAGGACATGCTAGAACGAGTCATTTCCGTCCCAATATTCATGAACCGCATGGCACGCACTCACTGGTGACGAGACGTGGGTTTACGAGTTTGACATGTAAACTAGTCAACAAGCTTCGGAGTGGCGCCTTCCAACTGAACCGAAACCGAAAATACCACGCCAAAGCCGATCAAAAATCAAAGTCATGTTTTCACTGTTTTCTATGACTATCGCGGTGTTGTGAACTCGGAATTCTTGCCGGAAGGTTAAAAGGTAAATAAAGAATATTAATTTAGCGTTATGCGGCGTTTAAGAGAGCAAATTCGAAGAAAAAGGCCAGATTTGTGGAAAAAAAATTCTTGGATTTTGCATCACGATAATGCGCCTCGCACAGGGCCATCATTGTGAACGATTTTTTAACCAAAAACTCAACAAACTCCATCGAGCAAGCACCTTATTCACCAGATATGTCTCCAACCGAATTCTTTCTTGTTCCTAAACTCCAATGACCACTTCGTGGCACCCATTTTCATTCGGTAGAAGACACAAAGGAAAATTCGCGGCAAGAACTGAACTCAATTCCGGAAAAAGCGTTAGAAAAATGTTTTAATGATTGGATTATTCGTTGGCGTAAGTGTTTCGTTTCTGAAGGAGCATGCTTTGAAGGCGATAAAATAAATTTGAATGATTATCTAACATTTTGTGTATTATCGATCTTTTCCCGGTACTTTCTTGACAAAGTAGTACGTATGAAAAATATAGGGTAGGTGTTTAATTAATTTGTGATGATGAGCAGTATCATGATAACTCGTGATATTAACATAATATTGTGTTAGATTATAGTTAGTAAGTAGTTAGGTAGGTGAGTACACGCGCATAATGGATAAGTAGGATGTGAAGCCACAGCAGACTGTTGATTAAATGATTACTAATCGAAACACTGGTTTTGGTCAAACTCTGTTCAGCTGAAATAATTTTACTGTCGATGGCTTCTGTTGTCCGATCACATGATACTTCTTTTACTGAGAAAAAAATTCTCCATACTTCTAAGTTTTTTAACTTTAACTTTTACAATCTAAATGGTTTATTACATACTAGCTTCTGCCCGCGGGTTCCCCCGCTTGGATGTCCGAAATTATCCCATGGGAATCTGCTACGGGGACGAAAAGTATAGCGGGATGATAATTATTTAAAAGATAAAAATCTGTAACTATCTGATATATTCGTTCTCTATTCAGCCCAGTGAAGTAAATAATGGAATAATTCGACTGTTGTCATCTTCGATCACTAATATTGATCGAAGGTATACACTGGTATATTGTGTTATCTCTCATCTCATTCTCACTTCCTACGAAATGTATGGGAAGTTTTGTTGCTTATTATGATCCTAATAAGAAACGGGATCGATTGGCTTTTTTTTTGGTGAATATTGTCCATTATCAAATAACAAAATCTGTGAATGCAGATCAAAATGTTTCAAAAAGTTAAGCACAGTATCCTAAGACTTGTTAAGGCCAGTTAAGGCCCATATTGCCCCATCTCAACAATCCATAAAAGGTATAGCGTGATGCTAATAATTTAAAAGGTTAAATCTGTGAAACTCTGCAATATTCTAACCTTTTGGTTCGTCTTTTTACATTTTGCGGTAAACTATAGAATATTCTTCGAATAAATTATGATAGGCAATATATATACATAATTAGAACATTATCGGTAGTTTTTAGATGCTGAAACATTCAAACCGACAGATAAACAGACAAACATTCTTAAAATTATATTTTCGGCATAAAATCGTTCCCAGAGCTCGCAAAAATTACAAAACAAAAACCATGTACAGTTTTGACTTCGCTACGATTTTATAACATTCATGTCTAAATATATATTTTGGTGCTAGAACCAATCTTCAATTCCCTGATTTTTTTAAATAATTTATGCAATACTCTTAATACTTTAGCCAAATCTGTGTATATTTTCTATACAAACATCCCCTTCTTAAAAAAATCTCCTATTCACAAACGTACATCTCACCGTAGCTTGTCACAGATCTCGATTTGCTTAAAAAGCAAGTGCTTTGATTGATTATTTGTCTTCTGTTAACCGTAACGAAACACATAACTCACAGAACAAACACCAGTGGTTTTCATCGTGTTTACATCGTCTGCATCACAATAACAATCATGTGTAACGTTCACTGATACGTCAAATAACGTCAACTGTTACAAATCTTACGTTAGTTCACTCACGTAAGATTTGTAACGCTCAATTGATCACCGTCACCTGCGCTGCGTACGAAAGCTTGATACGCCTCAGTAGTCCACACTACAACTAATTAGTCAAACATATTATTTCATTCAACCAACATGAATCGTGATTATCGTGAATTAAGTGTAGCATGAATTAATTCATGCTACACTTAATTCACGATTCTTGTTGACCCACTTTTAACTATGCAAGCCGTAGAGACAAGAATGTATGACCAGATAGATTAATGTGTCAAATCAAGTACGTAAGCGTTTCTTCAGTGTGTGGTCTACTGATTGAATATGTACGTACGAACAATGTAAATTAAAAACATAACATACTATCACGCCTGTAATCCCAGAAGGGTTAGGCAGAGGTGCACCTATAGTACACCCACATTTCGTCCAAATAAGGGGCGAGCCTATTGCTATCAACCGGGCACAAATAAAAATGTAAATGAATGAATGTTTAATTGAACCAACTTCAACGATCTTCGTGCGTGTGTCGGGTGTGTTCTGATCCGCTGCAGCTACTCGACGTCACGATGTCGGCGCCTGCGCATCCTCGGCGGAAACCATTTAACATTGTGACAGCTTTATTGTGTGTTGTGTGGCCGATCTTATCTTGTGAGAACTTCAATTAAACTGTGCTCTATACATACATGAACAGAATAAAACATACAGATTGGTATAAACTTGATTGAAACTGACTTCTCGGGATTGTGTAGTTACATACCTACTTGTTTTTTTTATATAATTGTAATCGGTCCTTTTCTCAAAATATCAAGTCATTCCTCCTGTACGCTTTTGTTTATAATAAATAATGGGTTGGCAATCTGAACCCTAATCATTTTAATTTTGAAAGTAGTATCAAACGTGGCATCGCTAGCCATTAACAAGACCCCATCATCCTATGAATTCTATGTTATCTTAGGCTTTCTGTATTATCTATTATAAGTTTGAATTATAGTAGTAAGTACCTACGTCATGGTAGTTTCTCAAGCTATCTCAAATTGTATTATGTTACAATGATGATGTTTGTCGCGTTTTTGTTAGTAGTTCCACGTGACACTGCAAGTCATCAACGAGTCGAAAACTACTCGTTAATGTTTTCTTATGATTACTACTAACTACACAAGTGCGCACGTGTAGGTACGTTTAAGTAAAACATACAAGCCGGCAGCCTATTATTGATCCACTCTACGGCAAAGGCCTCTTCTCAAACAGAGAAGGCACGAGCATTGACCACCATGCTTGCTTAAGACGGGTTGAAGTTTATCTAAGTAGTATTTTCCCAACAAATCTTGAAGGGGTGAAATTTTCTAAGGGTGTCTGTAAAAGTAACATTATAGTGATTGAATTTCAGATTCTTCTCTAAGGTAGCAATGTAAATAGCTGCGACGCCTCAAGTATCACTGATAGAGTTTTCCATAGAACAACAAAAATTACATTAAAACTAGTTAAAGATCTCGGTGTAAAGCTATTTCACCTCACAACCTCGGAAAGATTCTGTTTATCATTCGAAATCCGAGTGCAAAAGTGTATTTTATCAAGATTTTTAAAGATTCTTTTCTTAATTCGAGCCTTTCTATTCAACAATTTTTAATACCGCCAATCTACTGAAAATGCATTAATAATTGTTTAATGTCAATGCGCCGACCTCATTTTTAGAAGAATCGCATTGGTCAGTACGACGAGTGAATGAAAAAAAATAATTAAAATTACTACCAATGTCTTTGTTTCTATATCCTATATTAGTACTACACCAACCGGGGTTGTCCTTGAGTGCACTTGCATAGTGCGAACAGGGATAATCGTCGGGTGGTGCCTCATTTAATTAAAAATGTCTAACGGGCCTCTGCGAGTTGGCATCGGCTCCTCGTACGCATTCCAAAAGGTCCGAGACCTCAGGGTCCCGTATGTTTTATTGAAAGTGCTTTTTAAAATATGTTATTTATGCTGTTTTTTCTTGCAACCAGCATTTGTGTGTCGCTCGGCAGCAAAGTTATTCTGCGTCTCGTACCTTTGAAACCCTCGCTATCGTCAAGCTTTTAATATTTGAACCACTCGCAACTAGTTCTCTTCTCTTGCTCAGTTTTCAATACAAGTATTCGCGCCAAAAAAACAATTTTGCAAAACATATCGTCTTCATAACTATGTGTTCGCTAATCGCTATCTCTAGCCTATGTGCCCCCGCCAAGGCCTTCCTTGTAATTATCGAGCGTTGCGTGCAAAAGATAACGGCGAAGGACGCAGACCCGTATCACACCACCACGGTGGAAGTTAATCAGGTTAACTCATCCGATGAAAATAATTAAGGGGACTACAGGAACTAAACGCAAGTTTTATAATTCCTAAAAGTATATGATCCGCTGCAGTAAACAAAATCAGATATTCTTCAGGTTAAATGACGTGAGTTAGATAGTGTGTTGAAAACATAAAACAACTAATTGCATACGATTGAAAAAAAACAGCAGGGGAGCAGTGGTGGCCCAGTGGGGAGCAGTGGTGGCCCAGGGGTAACGGCCGTGACTTACGAGGTCGTAGGTTCGAACCCAGACAGGCGCTTTACTTTGTGTAAATTATTTCATCACCACTGCTCTCAAAACCGTGAAGGAAAACATCGTGAGGAAACCGGCGTGTCTGAGAACCAAAAATTCGAATACATGTGACATCTACCAACCAGCACTGGGCCCGCGAGGTGGATTACGGCCCACTCCCTCTCACAGAAAGGAGGCCTGGGTCCCAGCATGATTATGTATGTATGAAAAAAAAACACGAAGATACCCCAAAAAATTGATTTAAACGATGCGATAGCACTACTAGCTATTGAAAATTAATTAAAAATTTTGATGTGTTCCGTAAAACCAAAAAACATGAATGAAAACTTAATCTTTTTTCTTTCTTTTTTCTTAACTAGATGACTCGAGCTATGTTTCTAATACAACAACATTACAGATATTGTTGTTTTTGAAAAAACAATTTTCGCTGTGAAAAAATGCGAAATACAATTAGCTTAAACTTCATTTTAGGTAAGTATTTTGGGAAAAAAAAGATGTAGGAACCTAGATAAACACTGTCTTAATCCGAATATAAGCATAATATGGTGGAAATATGCTTAATTTGCAAATAGTTTAGGTATTGCGTTTGTATGGACAATTCATGCGTCGCCCCGCTCTTATGAACCACAATAATTTAAACATGGAATCATTCTGATTTTTATCAGATTATTCTACAAGCAACATTATTACGTTAGCGTAATAGTGTTTATTTTTTTTAGTCTAATCAGTACATTAAATGGATAATTGCTTCATTTTCAATAAATTACCAGCGTTGTGTATTCGGGTTTCTTTCTTTTTTATGAAGGCTGACAGTGACCGCGCTTTACCTCTTTTCAGACGCTTATGTACATTCTACAGAGATATTCTGTGGAAGCAGTGATGCTATCAGAAAGAAGCCTGTTGTCCATGTCCTATTGCACATATACCTATATATTTCGTTAAAGATACAACATAATAATAGCGTAGTTAAGTCTATCACGTGTTTTTTATCTTTTAAAAACATTAAATACTCTGATAACACATAATTTGGTAGGTACCTAATGTTAGGAGAAAAATAGCAAAATGATTGTGAACATACGCCGAGTGAATCTGGCGGAGGGTAGACGAATCCAGAGCGATCCAGTTACTGTAACAGCGTGCCGTATCGCGGGTCGCGCGATAACCTGCGCCCGTGCGTTATGCCGCTCTAAACTACCATCCGAAACTCATGTAACATCGCGCGAGCGTTGAGCCCGCCTACTGTTACGCATGCCTTAATTGATCGCATCCTACGTACACTGTCATGAAATAAGTAGATTTTAAATAGTTCAAATAATAGGGCGATCATCGGTGGCTGTGACCTGCGGCACATGCACGCGGATACAGTCATTATTTGATTCATGAGTAAATTGTTAGACACTTATAAAATTCAAGTAGTGTCTTAAGCAAGGTCAGCGTTGCACTCACAATGATTTATCATTAAAAATGTCAGTTGGAATGTTTTTTTGAGAGACTGAAGTAATACCAGTAAACGGTCGATTTATTTATAGTAGTTTAAAAACGTACAGACCGACGTAATTGATTAATTCGTTTGAACAATTTACTTACCTACTGGCGAGTAATAAAGTCCAAATATTTATTTACCTGCATCTGCAAGTAGATAAATCTTTGGACTTTATAGCAGACATTACATATTATAAGGATTAGTAGACTGGGCGTAGTTGCCAGTAGACCATTCATTAAAAATGTATAACGCTTCGTGTGTAGTCGCCGCTCACATATATTTACATATGAGGTGTTTCCGCTAAGTCAATCACTTACAGTAAGTATGGGTTACTGTAAGTGATTGACTTAGCGCAAGCGGCATGCCGTGCCCCCAGAACTCGATTTTTAAAACAAATAAGTAGAGCATAATGACCGAATAAAAAAAAATTAATTATAAAGAGTTATTAAATTCAAGCTAATATGCACCCACCACACTTTTTTTTTGTATTAGCCCACCTGTCCCACTCCTGGGCAAAGCCCTCACTTTTGATATTCTATAAATAATTTTTAATGTGATGTGTCTCATTGTTACAAGTAAAACATAATATAAAATTTATTTTAAAAATCGAGTCAATCACTTACAGTAAGCCATAGCACAGCAGACATCACAACTAATATAATATTAATTAACAAAGATTTATGTTCATCAAATAATAGGTAAGATAATATAAGAATAAGATAGGTCAATCTATTTTAGGACGCTACATTTGACTTTTTACAACCTCTGTTCCGTCTAGTTAATATTGTGAAGTTCACACAGCGTATAAACAAAACCATCGAACAATTTATATGTCGACGCGGGACGAGCGAGACATCACAATGAATAGTTTTTACTTGTTAACACATTTATCTCCTCTACAAACCCATATAGGCCTCTACAAACGTTTGCTTTGAGTTGCCAACATCAACGCCAAGTTTGCAGAAGCTGTAGTAATAATTTCGAGAGTGCTGGAACAATAAAATATTGCGTCTTTTTATTTTTACTTCGCCGCGTCGCAATCTCGTACGTAACTGCAACAAATGGGAGCAAGAGAAAAATATATTTAGCTCATAAGCTGACACTTAATTCAGTCAACATTCCGCGGGATAGGTCAATGTATCTACTCGTATGTGCTTTTCAATTGTGAGAGTTGCCTAGATGTGAGATGATATGTTGTTATGTAAATAAATGACTGATTAATCATATAATACGTAATGCAAATCATGTTTGGAACTTCTTGTTTCTTTAAACACCATGGCTCGAGGCTAATTTCAATGTGTGTAACGTTCAGTAGTTTTTAATAAAGTTACTTGTTTGTGGTATTACCTGTATAAATGCATAGGTACATGCCTCATGAAGTACTCAGTGATGATTTTGATAAAGCGTAAGTAGACGTAAGTATTTACTACATGCTTATGCCCTTAGAATTTCCATTCAATAAATAGGTATTGGAAATCTATAAAAAGCCCCACAGTCGTATCTTTAGCTAATAAATATGACGCCACAGCCGGCCCCAGGCTAGCGTCAGTGCGTTTAGCAAACATTGAATTTATTATGTTTACCTTTACTATGTTGTGTTGGCGTCCGACATATGTCACAAACATTGGCATGTTTACGTTTGCATGCTGAGTATTGCTGAGAGTAAAGATCGACGTAGGCGGTTGGCGGGCTTGTCCAACGTTGGCGCCAGCTTGTGTGTACGCGTCTGGGGGCGGTGGGCGCGCCGCAGCGTCATGACCGCGCCACCGCACTGGCGCTGGCGGCGCGCGGCGTCAGGCAGACCTACAACGCTTATACCAGGCTCTTTTAACTCTTTGTCAAAATCGGAACCAATACCGCCTGATTTTTCAATACATAATTTCTCGACCTTTTCACAACTATTTACCAACAACGCTCACCTGTCCAGATCATTATAACACCAAAAGATCCTCGTAGCACTATCTCGGTACTGTAATTTATGTATTATTGTGGATGATGCTTTCTTTCGTTGAATTGCTGAATACGATTTTTCGGGAGTAAATAGACACTTAGCCTCATCACTTAAAGAGTTAAGAAAATAGGGTATATTTACTTGTAGCTGCCCAAATACTCAGTTTCTGTTAGGATCCAGTCTACCGGATACTAGATGGAGTTGTAATGCAGTCCAATGTTATAAGCCAAAGAATTTATTTAATTTAAACAATAACCTATTTATCTGTACTCGATTCAGTAACGATTGTACCTAATTACTTTAGTTTAAATCAGTCACTGATGCCATCGCCGACCTGTGGATCTGTCGACGAGTCGATTATCGCTAAAATCTGTGGCGAATATTATCGCCTCTGTGACTTAGATCCAGACTGATTGACTTAATTGGAATTTTACAAAAACTTCCACCAACTTTCATTTTAACAACCAACAAAATCTTCTGAATCTCTTACATCGACTGCTTAAGATCTAAAATCGTTCGAAAGGTTTGTTTGTTCGATGTGCAAATGAATGTAATACTTATGATTGGTATGATTTTGAATGGAATCGCGACGGATTGTTTAAAGGCTCCCACAAACAGGCGCGACGACACAGCGCGTCACAAAGTTACCGCTCGTCGCGCAATAATCCCAACCGGTTGCTACCAGATACGAGCCGTTTCAGATAGTGACGCGCGATACCTTCTTTCTTATATCTATGTATGATAAAAATAATTAGTGTATCAATAATGTAATGTATTCAATAATAATAATAGTAAACTGGAAAATTGAAATATCACATTGTACTGGGATCGATCCATCATCAGATCATCACTGACAGGACTATTGTTGCCAATAAGCCTGTTATAGAGGTGGTGGATCGAGTAGAACGGCGCGCAATGGTTGTTGACATAACGGTCCCGCTTGACGGGAACCTCGTGAAAGGCGGGAAAGGTAAACAAATCAAGCATCTTGACTTGGTTCATGAACATGTATAAGGACGTGGACTCAGGCATCATTGTACTGATATTCGTGTCAGCCAATGGCTTAATAACACCTGAGGAGGCTCTCGTTGGGCAACTGGATCGTGGGCATGATTCGGAAAGCGGTATTTCTAGACACGGCTTGCATTGTTAGGAGGTTCCTCTCTCTGGAGCCCTGACCGCCGGCAGCTTGGACCCTGTTTCAGATACCGGTGGACTATTATTATTTTATTTTTAAATGTTTTTATATTCTAATATTTAAAAATATGTTATTATCTTGTTTGTGTGTAATGAAGTCAAGGAGATAATAGTAAACTTGATACTGAGGGGACGCGATCGGGATCTGACGTCTGAGAATCTAATATTGAGAATTCTAATCATTTACACAAAAATATATCGACCTAAATTTTCTGTATTGTGTTTCGAAGCAAATTACTTACTGTACCTAAGTTTATTGAATGATCAACGACATGTGATCCGCTTTCCGACCACCCGTACAGTCTGTGTGTACAGTGTGTGTGTACAGTGTGTGTGTACAGTGTGTGTGTACAGTCTGTGTGTACAGTGTGTGTGTATGTACGCATCGACGACGGAGGTGTCCGGCTACTTTCGACATTCCTTGTCAATAACTTCCTCTCCCTCAATAAGAGCATGGAACGTTAGGAAAACTTGGTGTCTTATAAACATCTCATGGCTATAATAGATACCTAGTTATGGCAAGGCTCCTGAACATAGTGAGTTTGTTGACGTGTGGGATACTGTACAATCTTACTGCGCACATATGCACGGATGTCATTAAAATGCCCGGTGCTCCCCTCCCTGTCAAAACTGTACTGATTAATATATCATGTAGGTATATCTACTGTTTATAGACAGACATGTCTACCCCATATAGGATGAGCTGTGGACTAAAAGAACTTTCGAGTGTGTCCCATTGTATCACACGGCAAACCAATGCGAAGATGGCAAGCCGAGCCATACTGCTACCAAAAGAAAGTACTGGTCCGCATTGTCAAAGATCAGAAGATAGGAAAAGAGAGGTGAAGGACTCTGCCCTATCCCAGAGGGATAATACATGCTAGATCGATACCCATATTTCAAGATGTTTAAGTACTTCGAGTGATTTGAGCTAGTAGGTACATACCGCGGTACGCCGAGACAAGCCTTATACAGAAAACACTCGTGAGCACTTCATCTCGCTAGAGTCGACGCATCTATGACAAGACGTGTCTTCTTAGTCAGGGATTTTCTCATTCTCGCGTACGTAAAAAGGCCTTCGGAAACATCTGTTTCTAGAAAAGAACTGTAAAAGCGAGGTTTATTGGTTGGAAATAAACAATTGAATTAATGCGACGGTTTAGATTTCCTATTATTATGTTATGGTTATTTACGGTCCTCAAAGGATTCTTTAGCTGGTACAGATAGGTAGACCAAAAAATAGACATCCATTACTTGCTAATCTCGACCTAAACGTATCCGCCAATTAATTTAAGCATTCCGTCCCTAAAACTTGTAATTGGATTATTATTAGAGCTATATTAAAAACATCAATCACTCGATAACTTTAGTAGATAAAAAACAACTCAGTTACATAATTATTAAATAGTAACTTTTATATTTTTTTTGTTTTAAATGGAAATGTTTACGAACCTGGGGTCAGCACAGTAATCAATTTTATTGTTTGTGACACAGTGTCAAGAACGACTTGCAGGTTATCGTGAAGATTTGTTAGTTTATTACCGTGAAATAAAATTTATATGTTTTGATAAACAATTCGTATCGCAAATGGTTACACTAAATTGCGTGGACTGATGTTGGCATGCTGATTTATATATTTATGGAGACAAATAACTCGGTATAACTTTCAGAAGAAATTTTGATTATACAGGTTGTATTTTTGAGACGGGGCAGTAAGGATACAGGATGTTCCTTAATCGTTAATAGCTTAATTTCCTTTGATACTTATGTATCGGAAAAGTTTTTTGCGATTTATGACTTTTCTAGTACTGTTGGTCCCTTAAAGTTTTTTGATACTCATAAGAAACAGAATCGAATGACATTAAAAAAAATGTGCAAATTTCCAATTTTTTCGGTGACCGGTTTTTTTTTCAAGATTAGTGAGTTCGTTTCTAAATTTCTCAACAAGTAACAGATATTCTCCTAGGACCGTTTCCTCGTAGCTACAACGATAAATGTACCTACCCTTACTGCACCGTCTCAAAAATATATCCTGCATAATCTCTATGTCTATTCAATATTGTATTTGGGCATAAAAAAGACTGTACTTTCAATACGAAAGAATGCCATTTTAGTAAACTCTGTTTCGTGCTGTCATTGAACTTGGCGTCTGAACTGCCGTGCACCCATATTTTATTATTTCCATACAAACAGTGAAGTTATATACATATAACAACGCTATATAATACTCAATGATTTAGTGCAGTACACAATGTGTACCTACTTAGGTCGTAACTTAAAATTTAATGAGATCACTATTAATCAGACCCTGCAGGGCACATCAAAATAGTAGGACAGAGGAAGCTTTAAAAACTTAACTTCCTTAATGTACATGCCTGTCTTATACTAATGATGAGTTTGTGTTTTTGTCCTCAGATCTTCCCATAAAAGCAACTTACAATGTCAGCGGCGGTGGAAACACAGCGCGCGCTAAACGGGCGCGTGAATGGCCACTTCGTGGAGGGGGCCGAGGGCCCGCGCGGCATGAACGGGCACCACGACCCGCGCCCCTGGGAGCAGCAGTTCCTGCCCACTGAGCTGCGTCTTGACGACAAGATACGCACGCAGAAGGTAACACATGTTTACTTTAAAGGCAAAACATCTCTCTTCACTGACTTCCTGGCCTTCCTGCCTGGTCGACCAGTGCCCCAAATCTACTAATTTGAAAAAAAAAAAAAAAAACAGTGGTCTCTCTGAATCTGCCAAAATATCCAGTCGACGGACCATTGAAACGATTGAAATTAGGCCCAACAAATGCCCATTCCACTAATGAGACGAACAACCTACCCTGGTTGTTCCTCTAGGCATTTGTTGGGCTGGATTTGTGCCCGGTTGATGACAAAGGCCTGCTTCGCACGTCACGTTAGTTTTGTCTATCTATCGTATATAAAAGAAGAAACTGACCGACTGACTGATTGACTGACTGATGGACTGACTGACATATCAACGCACAGTCGAAACTACTGGGACTAGGAACATGAAATTTGGCAGACGGGTACCTTTTCTAATTTAGGGGAGCACTAAGAAAGGGTTTGTGGAATTTTGACATTAAATCTACCCCTAACAAAGTGAAAAGGGGAAGTAAATGTTAGAGGGGGATTATTTTTCCTGGCTTGATTAACTCAAAAATTGGTAAAAATAACCTACAGGTCACAAACGATTTTTCAAAACTCACCACTTTTGGTGTGAAAGAAAGAGGTACACGGTTTATATGTAAAATAATTTTCCATAAAATCAATTTGAACATTGATCTGAATACTTTTATATAAGAAATTAATCAAACAGAGTGTGTTCATTTTGTAGGGAAAAATACGTTAATATTTCTTGGGCTCCTCGCGGAGTCCAAATTCTTATGGAACATGTCTCTGATGTCTCTCGATATACCTTTTCCGCCTAGAAAATTCGTACATATCTTAATATTTTAATCTTTTGCTAATAATTCATCAGTTAATTGTTTTACTTCCAATAAACATCAACGAAAGCATGATGAGATGCGATTTGCTCTCGAAGTCTCAATTAACACTCAAGTGCGGTACTACTATTTCGGTTCCATTGGTTTCCAATTACATTCACTGTGCCGTCTGCAGCCTCCATTGTCACTCTCTCTCACAAGTAAATTGAAATGTGATTTAACTTGTGTGTCTGAGGCCCTAGAGCGAGTTTCTTTAAACCATTTCGACTTTACGCATCTATAGCGTTCGAAAGATGCGCTCCGATTTCCAAGGGCCAATCGGAGCGCCGAACGCGGCCGATGCGTAAAGTCGAGAGGGTTAAAATAAACACACTAGGGCCACTGAACTATTTAGCGTGTAGTCGCTTAGTTTTTAAGTTAGTACATAAGTTTAAATCCTGGCTGGAGCCTTAATTTATTAGGGCAACCATAGGCAAGTCCGCTTAAGCAGACGACAACCTCATAGGTTGACCTGAGATGCCATAAATAAAAAATAAAATAAAAAGCGAGTTCAAAGTTGATGATGATCTTATTGACACAAGTTTTTATTACTGGTCAACAAGGTTATCGCGCAGCAGCAATAACACCTACCAACGCAATAGGTACCTACATTAGTACAAAATATTACGCTAGAAGAGAAGTAGAGATCTGCTGACAAATCAAATAATAAGATATTTTATTACACATTTTAAGTAAGTATCTTATTACGTTGGGTTTTCTTTCTTCTCCGCAGTTCTTGTCTCTGATTACTTTCTTTGCGGCGGAATCTAAGAAAATCAAATCATTTTTCTGGGACTATTCTGGTGGTCGCCATTGTAGTTTCTTGCTCACAAAGATAAGAATGGTTGGGTGTGGGTGTAATATGAGCTATTCCCAAAATGGTGTTTGTTGTAAAGTTATAGTTTACCACTTACAATAAAATCAACAGCACGCGAAACATGATAAACTTTGGTCGACGAGATAATAGATAAAATTACAGATGCGGTAGACAAAATTACAGATTTCTTTTATTCATCTTCGTCAACAAACCTCGTTTCTATGGTGGCTATGATACGCGTGCGGATGGCTGGTAGCTTGGAGACTATTTTCCGTCTGTTCTATATTATCAGTTGGTACAGAGGTTTATATGAAGTGCTAAATGCATGGTACAATATGTACAAATCATAATCATTCTGCCGAGTGACCAGCGAACACTGCGAGCGTCTCAATTAAAGCAATCAGTAGCAATTTTGTGAATGGCGCTGCACCGTCACCATATTATTACACACTGGTTTATGAAGCTTGATACTTGGTGCTACTATTTAATATTATGTTTATACTGACAGATACTTTCACATTTAGTTACGCGTGTGATGTTATCTCAGTCAGATAATTGAAGATTAATTTAACATAAATGTATATATGTTAAGCAATTTAATTATATGCTATTAAAAGTACGTACAACAAAAATATTCAGAAGATAAACCTTTATTGCTCTGCAGAGGGAATAGAGAAATATGCACTTATTTTTGGAAAATTGCCAATTTTATTTTATTTTTTGGGCACCTATGCATTGAGCACTAAAGGTATTCCCATTTTGCATGCTCAATGTATAGTGCTCAAACGCGAATACTTTTTCGTAACGGAATAAAAACATTGAAAAATGCAGTGAAATAGTTTTCCCGGCTTAAATTAGCTACTTTGCTAGCTTAAAATATACACAGAGCTTATCCAATACAAACATATTGTTGCTTATCCTTATTTTCCCGCTCAATAAATTTAATAAGTATAGTGGTTAGATAAGAAAGTAAACCCAAAAAGGTTTAGTTACATGAATTCATCATGAAAATCATAGGTTTAACGGTTAGCTTGCACATTAAAAACTAAAAACTTCAAATCTGTCTCAGCGACCATTCTTTCATTCATTCATTAATGTGAATCATTTTGGCGAGACATTTTGTGTCCACTTCGACAGTAAAAACTGTAAGTTTACAGAGTTTTATATTCATTGAGGTATATGTAATTAGTTATAATACATTTTTTGTTTCTGTTTGTTTGGCATCTCGCAGGTCAACTATTTAACTATTGGGTTGTCCTCTGCTTAAGCGGACTTGCCTGTGGTTGCCCTAATAAATTAAGGCCTCCAGCCAGGAATAAATTTTTGTATACATACGAATGAGTATCACTATTCTGCACAAAAATTTAACACCGCGATTCAAAAAAATACAACATTTGCTTAACGCCATCTATCGTTTACTCATAGTGGTAAACACGAAACTCGCTCAGCATACAATAAACTTTTAAAAATCAAACTGAACCCAAATTGATAAACTTGAAGTTGTTATTGTTTAACTGATTAATAATTTTATAACATTGCATTCTTTATCACTGAGAAAAACACATCAATTATTATTATCTTACATTATCACTATAAAAAAAAACTTTAGCGCTACTAATTAACCACCAATGGAAAGCGATTTTTATAACATTATAATCATTATCATTACTTGTTGAAATAACCTATAAGACGTATTATTTATTATGGTTATCACATGTATTCGTTAGTACCATTTGGTGTCATTAGATGTCAATATGTGTATGTAAATTACGTAATGAAAAGTTATACTTGAACACTTTCATCTTTTGATAGACCATAGCGATTGTGATTAAACAATAACTAGTAATTACTAGTAGTTATAAACTATTTTTGAGTATAAAAGTAATCATATTGGTTTCGTACTTTTTACGTAATTCTTGTTCTAATCTCTCACATCCAAATAGACAAACAGATAAAAATTCGAAAAAGTATTGAAATGGCATCTGTTGGATAACCTTGAACACTGCAACTTTTATGGAAATATTTTCAATTTACAGAAACGCCTAGTCTACAGATTTGTTATACATAGATATAGTTATAGATAGATATATAGAATAGATTACAGCATCAGATACGGTATCGAAGGTGACAATAACTTATCATAAGATAATGCCGACCTCTCTACATCTCCTCACGATGTTTCCTTCACCGTTTTGAGAACAGTGGTGATGAAATAATGTACACAAAGTAAAGCGCCTGTCTGGGTTCGAAACCCACGACCTACGACTCAAGTCAGGGCCGTTACCACTGGGTCACCATTGCTGTAGCTGTTGCAGCTGCAGCTGAGCTTATACAGGGTATATAAGAAATGTGTGGTACAGACTATCAAACTGAACAACTTGTGGCGGCATCTACACCGCTACATGCGAACAACGCATCACACTGACGTCACACAAAGCCTGCATCGCGGAATCAGAGTTTACCGCGCAGCTAGCATATATACAACTTCCCGACATCAATCATCGACCAACTCGGTGTGCCAGATCGTCTCGTGCTCATCTTACGGGACTTTTTGTCGAATCGCACCTTCCGTTATCGCATCGAAGGAGCGCTATCCTCCCCCCACCCTATTCGCGCTGGAGTCCCTCAGGGCTCTGTGATCTCTCCTTTAGCTTTCACGCTATTCACCAGCGATATGCCCAAGTGCAGCAAGGCGCAGTTGGCCCTGTTCGCAGACGACACGGCCATCTACTACACCGGCCGTGATGAAAATTCGATAGCTCGCATTCTCCAAACCCAAGTGAACAAGCTTGGTGCTTGGTTTAGAAAATGGCGAATCGAAGTCAATCCCGACAAAAGTCAAGCGGTTCTTTTCTCAAAACCGCGTCGCAACCCCTGCCCCCCTCGACCGATCATCATGTTCGGCAAGCCGATCCCTTGGGAGAAGCGAGCCAAATACCTGGGTGTCGTACTAGACGAACACCTCTCTTTTTCAGAGCACATTAAGGCGGCTCGTTCGCGCGCCGCCTTCGCTCTAGGTAGACTTCACTTTGTCCTCAATGCACGTAGCAAATTGTCACTAAAGTGCAAAATGCGTATCTACACAGCGTGCATCCGCCCGATCATGACCTATGCCAGTGCAGTCTTCGCACACGCCAAGCCCGTTCGCTTCAATAGAATGCAGACCCTCCAGAACAAGTTCCTCCGTAGGATAACAGGCTCCCCCTGGTACGTTCGCAACGAAATCCTCCACGTAGACCTCAGGATTCCCACTATCCGTCAGTTCATGAAACGCATTTCAAAGCGTTTCTTCGAGACCGCCGCGAATCACCGCAACCCTCTGGTTGTGAAAGCCGCTAGCTATATTCCCTCCTCCATTAGTCAAGTCCGCCGTCCCAAGCATGTCCTCACCGATCCCGATGACCACATAACTCTCATTCAGGAGAGCAGTAGGGCCACCAGTACAGTGCACAAACACAGACCGACATTCCGACCTCGCCGCCGAGGTTCCTCGCGAAGATCCCGACGTAATTGTCCCCCCCGACCCTTGCTCGACGAAGTGCCAGCCCGCGCCGTAGCTGAGCCTGGAGCTGTAGCCGAATAATAATAATCAACAAAACTTGATCCAGCCTGTTCCATCTTGCTGTCCTCCCGTCAGCGACGCCCTAAGCCGAGGTCCGTACCCCACAGGGGGTGCCCTTAGCGAGCGTTCGCTTAATATAATATAAGTAGTTTTACGCCCCTGGCTGGAGGCTTTGAGTCCGCTTAAGGCAGCCACAGGATAGTCCGGTTAAGTAGTCACGACCTCTCAAGGTCAACTACGAGATGCCATACCAAAAAAAAAAAAAAAACAATCATCGGGCAGTTGACAACCAGATACGACATCTATCTGGTCGGAGGATCCTCCCTTTTCTAAATAGTATCACGAACTTTATACCCTGTTCCTCATATCTCTTTATACTTACTCCACTCATGGAGAAAATCGCATCACATCACATCACGGTGGTGGTGTTGGTTTCATGGAGAAAATAATTCAGTGTAGTAGTCTGTATACAAACAATATACAGAAAACTACTGAACTATTTTCTTGTTTACCACATCCTTACATTTATGCGCACCTTTTCGATACACGTTGTATCCAAGCTCGTCCTTTTACAAACAAACATTCTTGCTTAATAACTGGCGAAAGGCGGGTGTTAAAGGTATCTCTGCCCAAATTACTTTTTAATGTGATGCTTCTAGAAAATAAAGGATTTGGTTATCAAGATAATAGTGTTTTGTGTTTATTAAAGAATGCACCTACACGCGCGGCCATAAAGCGATTGCCGCGGTTGTTTATATGAGCAGGCCTTTATCAGATAACTTGTGAATTATGGCACAATAAACAGTGGCAAATATGTAATGAAGTTTAATTATTTAATAAATATAGTTTATCAGCAGGATCACAGTTGCAAGACCACGTATGGAGTTTTTTCAGAGACGTTGTTTTATCACATTTCCTCGTTGTTTTCCACTTGTTTAAATTTAAGAATAATTGTAATGAACTATGCACAGTATGATATGACAATCAAATTTATTTGCAATTATTTATTGATAAGGCACTTCGTCGACTTATTCACTAAGACATACTACAAACTAAAATCACATACACTTTTATGAATTATAAATTCGTCACTTACAGAAGAGCACAGCACTAGCAGTGAAATTTAATGATGTACAAGATATCGTTAGTTGAACATAACATAACATCACGCCTTGTTTCTCCGAAGGGTTGGGCAGAGGTTTACCTATAGTAACACCCACATTTCGCCAGTTATGTTTAAGTCCCATGTAATAGGGGGCGAGCCTATTGCCATCAAACCGGCATAAATCTAGACTCCGCCTCTGCTACGTTGGTCTTGCGGTCGCAAGAGCTACTGCTGAGCATGAGGTCCTGGGTTCGATTCCCAGGTCGGGCAAAGTGTTTTTTGTTATTTCTATCTAGAATTTCTCAGTAGCAGCCCGGAGTCTGGATTTGTGCCCGGTTGATAATTTAAGTTATAAAATAACATAGAATAAAAAATTTACTGTTTTCAGAAACTCAAAAATACTTTAAAAAAACAATGATAAAAGGCGGACATAGAAAGAAATGGGAATACAATTATTACGCGGCACGTGTCTCACAGACGACTCGAGACTCCGAGCAAGTCTCGATCTTAATTTTCTTAAAGAGTTACAGAAGATGTCGATGCTATTGGTGCATGTGGCGATTTTATTGTAGTTTCCCAATAAACGGTTCACAGGTGCGGTGCTACCAAGGTTAGTACGACTTGCAGTTGCGGCAAAGGTAACGGTTTCACAAAAATGTCATTTTCGCAAAAATGAGTAAAAAGCCCCTCACGCCTTGCATTATTAGCTTGTTTTGGGAACTAGTTACGACAGCACCATTTTGACAGTTGCCTTCCCCATTGCGTAACACACAATTTATCACAATCTGATTAATTTTGAAGGATATTGCTAATCCGTCGCTTCATATGTTCGAAAAATGTGTCTGCTCAACAACGTAAATAACGCAATGATTGTTGTTGAACTGTCAAAATGAAAGCGATTCTTACTAATAGTGTGTGACGCAATTACCCCGCTGATCTACGAGTTATCTGTCGATGTACAGATACTGAGTTCCGCCAAAAGATCAGGTACATTAAGTAAACCGTTTACCATTTTATAGAGAAGATTTGGTCTGTCACGTCTCTTCGGTGTTCAAGATCACGCAATGTGTTCCCATGACTGAGCCTTTGAACGAAAGAAGAATCCCGTGGACAGCTAGGGCTTCTACTCGTAAAACGAATGTATCTAGTAAAGCTTCTTTGGATACGTTCAATCCAAACTCAACTCAAACTCAAAGCATTTATTTCAGATAGACCAATTGGTAATTGGCAAAGTGTAAGTAGGTACCTATGGAGAGAAGAAAGGGCAAATAGCTCCATGGACACTTTTTTAATAATATTGTTACAGAAAATTAGTTACATCAGTCATGTTGAAATTATACATTTGAGAACGATTACATGTTAGAACGTTTACGAGTTATGGGCGTCCGTAATGAAGTTCCAACCTGGTGATGTAAGTCCAGTAGATTTTTCGCAAGAGTATTGAAGATCACCATTAGGGTATAGATCTTTGTGCGTCCCCTAATTGTCACAAAACACTGGTGTACCAGCCAGCTCCCTACCTCGATTGGCAGAACGTTCTGATGTACATGATTTACTTCCCTTTTGCCCTAAATTACGAGGTTTAAAATAGTAATATTGGCTGAGATTTCAATGTGAACGACTAACTGCGAAAGATGGTGATTATAATTAATTACATAAGGGGTGAGTTTCTACTAAGGTGGCATTTAGAATTATGGAAGAAGTCGTGTCATAAACCGTCATCGACCCCAAAGATAAATTGGCATAGGTGTCGGAGCATGATGACGATCTCTGGTCGCTGTTTGCACATGCTCATGCGAGTAAGACTATCTACAAAAAAACCTTTCGTCATCATCGTCATCATCGACAGCCCGACCCCACTGCTGAGCACATGTCTCTCTTTTCTTGTGCCAATCTCGACGCTCTTGTGCCAGCTTCATCCAGGTTCTATTTGCGATGGCAACAACAAAAAAATCCTTTATTATTCCTTATTAACAGCGATTGGCTTATCTAGTTAGTGGGAGGATTACTGTTCTCCCAGATAGGCTACATGGTAGCCTGTGTTTAGAAGAAACCGTTCCGATCCCGTCGTAGTGGGAGAGTAAAATCTTTTCACGTGTAAATATTTTTAGGCCTGATTACAAAAGAATATGTTCTTAGTTCTACTGAGTATATAACACGGTACTTTACAGATAGTCCAACAATTTCTTCTATCTCGTCCTGCCAACGTTCTGCTGGACTGCCTTTTCCTCTTTTTCGTTTTGGTTTTTCCAAGCGGCTGTTCTAAGAGTACATCGGTCCTATTCTAATCAAGTACCGCCAGGTAGCCCGCCCAAGACCTTAACACCTAAGATTTTAAATACTTCTGTAATGTCGCATGTGTGGAGCACGTTATCTCAGACATTGCTATCAGTGCCGCAACTCCACGCGACACACGTAGATTATATTTGTAATAGTTCTGCCTACTCATTACGGGTATGCGATTTAATATAATGTCCTAATCTTGTCTGTACGATAATGTCTGATAAAGTTGCCGAATGTTGCGTTTCACAGACATTTGTAGATATTAGTATCAGGATCAAGATCATGTAGCAGAAGCTTACCTCTAACTATGGATTTAGTGCATGAAACAACGCAAAAAAAGCAAAGTAAAACTCGCTTAATACTACAAAATTTCTTCAATTTTTCGCTTGTATCGCTCGTGTCGTCCGCCGCGCTCGAGTTGCTCACCGCGCGCGTTGCCACAAGTTTGTACAACTGTCGAGGTTGATCGATGAGCACTTCTGTATCGTTGTTTGTTGAAACACGCAGTAGGTGCATACCTAGATGGTTATAAATTATGATTGATGAGACATTCCTCATCTAGTTTCAACGTGGAATTGTTTTTTAATTATTATAAGCACGACTCACTTCGCACTTCGTACGATAATGTAGTAACTAGATCCACGTGAAGCCACGCCTGCCACCTTCATAGTATCGCAGCGTTGCTGTTATTGTTGCTCTGTAAAGGGTATAGGTGCAAGTGTAAATATCGTCATACAGACATTTGATGTTTGTCTATGGGACAGACAGATCATCAGGCATCTGCGATGCCTCTGCTGGTATTGCACCAGCGTCCTGGTGATGTATGTAGTGTCAGCGGTGATTACTAGCCACCAGGTGGGTCGCTAGCGGGATTGTTACCCAGTACTGATAATTGCTTGTTTGTATTCCAGGTGAAAGCTAGACTGGCCGACCTGGTTTTGTGCGGCGACGTTCTGCGGCGCGTGGGCGACGTGTTCAAGCAGGAGCTGGACCGTGGCCTGAAGGAGCAGCCCTCCAGCCTACAGATGGAGAACACCTACGTGCCCGAGCTACCCAACGGCACCGGTACGTACCGCTACGTCTTCCGGATATACTACTACGTCTCCAGTAGTCTCCCAGGAGCTGGAGAACGGCAACCAAGGGCAGACCTATAAATAAACATGGTTAGGGGCAAAATATGTCAAACTATAAGATAGGAATAATCTGACGATTGAAAAATCGCTCTACAATTGTTGGCGCCAGCAACTAGCACATTATGCCTCATTTGGTCTTCTCCATAACATGTCGTTGGCAATCTATATCGGCCCAGACTTCGGCTACGAGTTTAGCGTTAACAGTAGTGTTTATCAGGTTAATGTGATAATGTAATGTGTTGCAGAGGAGGGCGTGTTCCTGGCGCTGGATCTGGGCGGCACCAACTTCCGCGTGCTACTGCTGGAGCTGCGCGCTGGCCAGCTAGTGCACCAGGACGTCAAGCAGTACCATATCAGGTAACCGGCGGTGCAATTGTTAACTGTCACTGAGACCTGCTCTGCATATCAACTGCCTTGCAAATTATCACGATAGAGATGTACCAAATATTATCCTGCAACAAAATATTTGGAAGTTAGCTTCATTAACCTAAGACCACAATATTTTATTTTACCTGTGAACCTAAACACTTATGAAACGTCAAAAGCTAGATACACGGTTCGAATTGGTCGTTTCCTATAAAGAGGAGTTGGCAAGAAACTTCACGGTTACTCTTTAAAAAAAAATCTTTTGCAATGTTTTCAAATTAAACTTACTAGATACGGCTCGAAATGGATAGACTACCCAGATGACGACTATTAGAGAAGTTTGGAATGATGACCATTTTGCGCCGGACGCAAATTAATTTTGATGAGGAAAGGAAGATGATGATGATGATGATAGTAATTACCAGGTAGTTAACAAAGTGGAAATTGGTCAACAAATCGAAGTATCTATGAGCCTGCAAGGCCTATACGGCAATGCTACCTTTGGGGCATTCACATAATCGAAAAGAATCTTTAAAAATTAAAAGAAAAGAAAAAGAAATCTAAGCGCTGGGGCTGGGTCGCGCGTAGGGTGTAGCATGCTGAGCGATGACCGTTTTGTGACGCATATTATAGCCTTACTTGTAATTTTTTGTGTTTTTTCTCTGCGTCATGTTAACCGCAAATGAACGTATTTTCTTTATTAAAAAAAAAAAACATACAGGCAATGAACAATGAGTTTGTGTTACAGCAACGCGTTACGGCTAGGCACGGGTGACGAGCTGTTCAACTTCCTGGCGGATTGCGTGCAGGACTTCCTGCACCAGCTGGGCATGGAGGACCAGGAGTTCTCTTTAGGTGAGTATCACATTTTTGTTTCTTGGTGACATACATTGTGTCTATTTGCCACCACACGTCTTTTACTGATTGACACTGCTGATGGAAAATTTTAAAACGTTGTATTTCAATTGATACGTGATACATTATCATTAGCTAAGTTTGTGGACTCGAAAAGTCCACAAACTTAGCTAATGATAAGGAAGTGTTGCTATGACGTGAAGAATATCCGAATTTAAACTGAATTCTAAATTTTTTGGTTGTTTACATCGTACTCGTATGTAAACGAATGGAAATTAATATGAATTTAAAAGTATAACAAAGTTACACAGAGAAGATAACATTTAGCAGCTACCCCTCGTTGCATAATATTTCTGTCTGTCTTATGCCATACCGAATATCCAAATAGATATAAAAAGAAGAAAAGTGGTAGTTCTTAAAATTCTATTCTAAAACAAAGAACTCGATGTGACGTAGAACGAAAAGCAAGGGATACTCTTACTACTTAGATACTTCAATTTAGATTCAGACGTCGTTTCGGTAAGCTTTAACGTGCTGTCAATCTCTTCCGCAGGCTTCACATTCTCGTTCCCGATGAAGCAGCACTCGATCTCGTCGGGTGAGCTCATCACATGGACCAAGAGCTTCAAGTGTTCGGGGCTGGCGGGCGTGGACGTGGCGGCGCTGCTGGAGCGCTGCCTGCGCGCGCGCCGCCTGCGCATCACGGTGCGCGTGCTGCTCAACGACACCACCGGCACGCTCGTGGCCGGCGCGCACATGCACGATAATGTTGGGGTACGTGGACACTAACAAGACATACCAGTACATTACAAGCACATAAGTACAAGTTACAGTCCTTCACAAGTCTCAGTTATTTTAACTCAGACAGCAGCAACGCAACAGTGACCTTATTGTGGCGAGAATAAAGATCACTGTGATTTTAATGGTGATGCAAAATGACAGGTCGAATAACAGTGAAAAAACTCTCGGTCTTGATTTTGCCATGTAAGATCCACGTAGCACTGTGCTTATGGTTGCAGTGCAAAATAATGTGCTTCGCTTAGTTCGCTGGAAAGAAGGAGTACCGCTTTTAGCCCTAGTCTAGTTGTCGCAACCGCGACCGCTGAGCGTGGGTATCATTTCACCCAGATTATTGTTTCATGGTTTGAAAACCAGATTGGGCGAAGCATTATCGGGTTTTTCCAGAGGGAATTTACGATGTTACGTTATCTGTTGATTGTAAGCCTAAGTTCCGGTTGCAGATCGGCGTGATCCTGGGCACGGGCTCGAACGGCTGCTACATGGAGCGCGCGTCGCGCGTGACGCACTGGGAGGCGGCGCACGAGCGCGTGCACGACGTGTGCGTGGACGTGGAGTGGGGCGCCTTCGGGGACAACGGCTGCATCGACTTCCTCAAGACGGAGTTCGACCGTGAGGTGGACGCCGGCTCGCTGCTCGCCTCGTCCTTCACGTGAGTACTTACAGAGCGCGTGCGCGACGTGTGCGTGGAGTGGGGCGCCTTCGGGGACAACATTAGCATCTGCTCTATCCAAGTGTTATGTGATCTTAATTCTTAGTTAGCTATCTTTAGGCTTCCAGACTTTAATATATGTTTTTCAATGGTCTTCGCACGACGGTTATTTTCGTCAGAGTATATATATTTGCTTATAAGCTTATAGAGAGCTTTTAACTAATGTTTCATGCTTCTTGTTATTGGTTTGATTTTTTGTATATCTTGTCGTCTCGACCACGTCTAGTTGTCTTGTACTAGCTGATATAACAGAACATTTACTCGTGTGATTTGATGATACATGAGCTTTTTTGAGGCTACTGTCAAGAGCAGCAGCAATTTCATCGTTAAGTTTTTGCTATGTGTAACTTTTTCGGCAGTTAATGAGATGTTCTAAACGATTGCGAAGTGATTCTTTGTATATTTAATTAATTTTTCATTATTCTGGATACTTTTTGAATGTACGTCGCCCTTTAATAATATTAGTTGTAAGCAATAACTAAGACACGGACGCAAAATGCCACACGGCCACAAAAAAAAGATCTAGTTTCATTACTCAGAAGTACGCATTTTTACGGGTAGAGCAACACAAACGTCACAACAATTATCAAAACGTGAAGGATTTTTTGCTTTTTATTTTACTGTCTAGATTTCCGCAAAGTAACGCCTGATTCCATAACATAACTGCTGATCATAGAGCATCAGTATAATACTTGCTGATTCTCAGTCCAATTTGAACAAAGGATTTTTTAATTTAAGAACATTGTGCAGCATTGTGTCCGCCATTAATGATTTAAGTTTTCCACTAATTGCTCAACCGCATGATTCCATGGTCCTTATATCTGGTTATTTTCTCCAGATTCGAGAAGTACATCGGTGGCAAGTATCTGGGTTCACTGTTGACGTCAGCGCTAAGTGGACTCGCCCGCGCCGGCCTGTTCCCCGCTGCGCCTGCGCATGATGCCCTGCAGACTGCTCATCTCTCCCTCTTCGAAGAGTAAGAACCATTTTATTAGTTTTATCAAATAAAATAAAAACCATCTAAAATCATGTAATACTTTGCAAACATTGTTTTTATAGATACTAAAGTCTTCCATGTTCTGTCGTCACATGGGCATATAAATCAAATTTAATACAATTTTGAAATACCAATGAATACCAAAATACAAATTAATGAAATCTTTTGAATAACAATAAAAATTGAAAACAGATGTTAATAAAATGTCAAGAAATTAGTAAGTAAACAAGAGCCTGGTGCCTAGGAACCAAAGCCATAGCATTGAATTTTTAATTCTTGTCTGGGAATAGAACGCGATATCTGAGCGTCGTTAAAAGCACAAACACAAAACTATAAATGGCCGATTCCTATAATTTACGGACCGTTATTGTGTAAAGTTAACTCTTATGTATCTTTACTGCCAATAATGAAGCGAAAAACTCATAGCTTCGCTCAGTGGACCCTCCCATTTGGAATAAGCTTACGAATCTCTAAATGCTACCATTGGTAAGCAAAACGATTCGTTTTTGTTTATAGGAACCAAGCATTAATAAACTAACGTTTTGTATATTTTTTCAAAATATTCTTATGTAATGGAGAAAACCTGGGAAGGTTTTTCCATTAATACAAAACTTCAAACGACGGACATCCTTAAATCTCGTCGTTTATTTTTGTCATTGAAATAATATTTGATGATCATAAACAACTTTGACATGTACTTGTTGTTACTTACGATAATTATTTTCAGAGCGTTGATTGAATTGAATCTGGTTGGCGCCACGAACTTCGATGACGTGTTTCAATTCCTTATTTGAGTAATTTTTTTAATGGTTTTAAGTTCTATTATTATTTTATATTATTTATACTTTAATTAACTTCGTCGAAAAATTATTTTATAATGTAAAAATATGCAGAATTTTGGTATCTATTAGATAGTGTTCGGGTCAATCGCCGAACAATAATAAAAATGTCATCATATTTGCTACCTACCTAGCATACCGGGCGCGACTCAATCTCATCTCATTCACCTCATTAGTTTTAATCGTTATCCCATTTGTATTACTGAAATATAACTATTTTTATAATCTTAGTTTATCGTAATTTCTCCCCAACCCCGAACATAAAGTCTTTAATTTATTTAAAAAAACGGGAGAAAATAACGAACTACTATAACAATAATCTACAGAATCCGAAACAACAGTTTTCTATTGATTTCTTGATATTTTAGACGTCGACGTGGCAAAAGTGGCGTGTGAAGGTCAAGGCCGTCGCCAAACTTGCCTATTTTAATGTTTGACAGTTGAAGGGTATACAATAATTGAAAAAATAGAATACCGGAAGACTATTTAAGCGTAAAAAAGAGGGTATTATAGAAGAACGGAGAAGTAGCCCTCGGCGCGCGGCGTGGTACACACGGCTACATATCAAGGTATACTTGCATTTCCAAATAGTGCAAATAGTATTACAAAAAGTGTAAAAGCTTAAAAAACTGCCAAGTTATAAACGTTTTAAAAGAAATGTTAGACTAGGACAGCACTATCGTAGAAGTGACTTCACGACTACGTAACTTCATACCAGCGCCGTACATTGTCCGCACCGCGCGACAAGGACAAATCCCCTCCAAAAACTTTTAAAGCGTGTATCTTCTTCATATTTACATCGATTTAATAGATTTTTCCGAATATCTCATTTTTATTATGCCTTCCTTGAAATAACATTATTTGTACGAACATTTTGAATAGTAGTTATCATCCCAATTCCGAGAGGCCATTGTTGTTTACAATGTTGGAACTTTTGAATTAATTGTGAATATTTAAGGACAATTATTTATTTACGTGTAATTAGTGATAGAAACATTAATGCCAAATGTCAGCCTGGTACACACGGCTACGTTTCAATATAAGCTGATCTCGCATTGTATAGGATTTCCGTACAATGAGAGGTCAGCTTATACTGGAAATGTATAGCTTGGTATGTAGCCATGTATACAGGAGGTTAGTACCTAACAACAAATAAAATATTTAAAAAAGTCAAATGGAACAATAGCATGTCAAACAGCCATTCATTATTAAACATTAATTTAAAAAGTTATTAATCAATTGACGACTAATTGTGTAATAACTTTTTAAATTAATGTTTTATTTAGGGTCCTTAAAAATTTTAATAGTCATATTTTTAATCACGGTACTTTATTGTAAATGCGTGGATAAATACCAAATAAAAAAACTGCATTAGTGCGGTTTTACATAATTTCACTTGACTATGAAAAGATCATTATTCAGCTGAAAGACTGTTCGACATAGACAGGCAATCATCGCCACAGCCACAACGACCGGTCTTTTACGCTTCTCACATTCAACGGTATCCGTGACCTTCACCAGGTCATCGGACCTTCCCACGTAGAGCCACGAAGACCTATGAATGAAGTTTTCGAACTTATTTAAAGTTCTTGCTGTTTGCAGAGATCTGATTCTTATAATATGCTTGCCTAGTATGTTTGAATTAACGAAATATGGTGTATGTTTCAGGGAAAACGTTGCGGGCGAGGTGACCCGCACGGTGGCGGCGCTGCGCGAGGTGTGTCCGGGCGCCACCATCACCGTGCAGGACGCACAAGTCGCGCAGCACGTCGCGCAAGTCATCTCCAACAGGGCCGCGCAACTCGTGTCTGTCTGTGAGTATTTACCACGCATAAAATCACACACACTAACGCATATTCACCCCAACACACTTAAAACTCCACATTCTCACAAAGAAACAAAGCTTAACGTACGCTCATTTACATTCACATCCAGACAAAACGCTTTTGTTCTTGTTTAAGTTTTGTGTCAGTTTCCTTCTAAAACTTGTAATGCATATCATGGTAATGCACGTCGTAATTTTTCTATGTACCAAAGCACATTACAGCGGCCCGTTGCGGCTGTAATGTGCGCTTAGATTAAAGTTACGGTTATGTAAAGTTTAGGTTGATTTGATGTATATGTGTGACAGGCATAGCGACGCTGCTGCAGCGCATGGACCGGCCGCACGTGGGCGTGGCGGTGGACGGCTCGGTGTTCAAGCACCACCCACGCATCGCCGGCCTCATGCAGAAGTACATCGCGCTACTGGCTCCGCAGCACCCGGTCAGTCGCACACTAGTCACTATAACGGGTGTAGAAAGACGCTTACTACATATTCACTATCAATGTGATATTTTTTTTGTACTGGACCATACCTGGGAACCTTCTGGTTACGGAGATGTTGAAGGTTCCAATATTTTTTCCCCCCGAAAACAAGTTTTAAAAACTGCCTTCAAAACTTAGTACCCCACTTTTAAAATTGTAACTTTTTATAAAATATGGAAGTCAGAGTTTTGAATTAAAAACGTAGCGTGGGACGCCCGCCGGCCAGGTGGAGCGACGAATTGCGAAAGGCGGCTGGCAGACACTGGATGAGGAGAGCCGCAGATCGGACTCAGTGACGTTCACTGGGAGAGGCGTCCAGCAGTCTACGTCCAGCAGAGGACGGATTAATACTGATGATGATACATTAGTAACATTTTCAACGTAAAGAAGATAAAAACCGAAAAAAAAACTCCCTGGCTAAAAACTCAAACAACATTCATGTTTTACGCCTTATTTACATTTTCAACTCTGGTATTGCCTCTTTGGGCTCTGAAAACAGCTTCGAGCCGGTTTGGCATACTGAAGACGAGGTTTCGGAGGTGATGTTGGGGAACATTCTCCCATTCTTCCATCAGGACCTGTTTTAGGGCCCTGAGGGTGATAGGAGGTGGTCTGCAGCTTCTGCTCCGATCGGGTTGAGATCAGGACTTCTTCATGACCAAGCCATCAAGTTGATACCAACCTGCTTAATGTACTCTTGTACAACCCGAGCGGTGTGTGACCTAGCGTTTTCCTGCATCAGTGTCGATCCATCACCCATATTTACTAAATATGGTCCTGTGGACTCGTTAAAGATCTCTTGAGCATATCATTCCTCAGTCAGGGTCCCATTTTCTATGGCCACTAGCTCTGTGCGACCTTCTTGATGCCAGCTAATAGTGTACAGAGCCTCCACCGTATTGGACACTTTCTGTGAAGCAGCCTTGAATCTATCGCTCACCAGGTCGCCTGCACACTTTTCGACTTCCATCGGATGTGAATAGTGAGAATCGAGACTCATCAGTGAACAAAACTCTTGCCCATTCTTCTTGATTCTTCATCCACTGTATGTGTTCACGGGCATAGCGCAGCCTTACTACTCGATGCCCTCTCTTGAGTTTGGGGCTACTTGTTAGACTTTGGGGGCTTCAGGTTGGCTTCAGCAAATCTTCTTCTCATTGTCCTGTCACTAATGTTGTCTCTTCGGATCTGAAGAAGCTGTTACTGGATTACAACTGCGTTAAGGTGGTTACTCAACACAGCGGTCACAATATAATGGTCTTCTCGGGTCTTCGGGTACTAGTGCACCTGGGTCTGCCGTTACAAGGCCTCCTCAGATGGTTTCCAGTTTCTTCGTACCTTAGCCGGACCGTTAATGTTAAACCCACCATTCTTGCAGTACGACGAATACTGATGTAAGCCAGGATTCTTGCACATTCTGCATTTGAAAGAGGCTTGATAAGTAAAGTTTTCGTGCAGCTGTATGTGCTGTTTATGGTTTCAAATAAAATAAAATATCCCTGTGTTTGTTCCAGTTCTCGCTTCTGGGTGCAGAGGACGGCAGCGGCAAGGGCTCGGCCCTGACGGCCGCCATCGCCGCGCGCCTGGCCGCGCGCGCCGCGTGCTGATGGGTGGCGCGCCGCGTGCCCGCACACCGGGATATGTAGCACTATTACGTAGGGAAGATCACTTCAAACAAAGCCATAATAGACTCGCTCATACGTGCACAACCGAGGAAAACGAACTTCTGTAAATCATGTGTAAATTCAGGGACAAGATTCCATAGCAAATTGACTTACAACTTAAATTGTTCGAACATTCCATTTCAAATCACAAGTACAATCAAATTCTTAAAATAGTCATATGCCATGGCTGGTGTCAGCCTGCTAAACGATTTTCCTGACTGTACATTGTTGCTAATTTGAGGAATGTGTTGGTGAGTGATGACTTGATGAGTTTCTCGAAACTGGTTGTTAGAAGTACCTCAGTCTTTGACAGCTTTTTATTACAAATGGCAGTAGTACCACTATACTCAATTCGTCCTGCTCTCAGTGACGTCACACCCAATGATATTGATAACCGTTATGTGATGTTGTTACGCTCATTTTAGAGATTAGAGTTGTGTGTGTTGTGTTGGTGGCGACTGCTCGCGTGGTTATGTTGTGTTGCATGCCACGCGGCGACGCCGACGCGACGCTTGGAGGGTGTCAGTTGTGTGAACTTGTGTGAGTGGGACGCTCAATGAGTGTCAGTGTGAGTGTAACGCTCGCTGGTCGAGATCGTTGTGTAGATGCATTTGTTTGACAAAATAATGTAACTATAGTTTGGTTAGGACATAATTTTGTAAGTGAACCGCGTTGTGTCGCGAGTAGGTTCATACAGGTACGTCTGTTAGCTGTAACAATGACTGAAAGATATTATATTTAAGATTTGTAGGGAACCAGAGGCATGTCAATAACTAGCTCGTACCCAACTTCTTTTGTTATAAATTGCAATTTACTCAAAGATGTTGGACGCGCCCAAGCTTTCTTATAAAGTTATTCTGGCTACACCTTTTAAATTAATTAGCAGTGTTTTTTTTGTTTAATTTATTGATCCTAGTTTCGTAATACGTCAGTATACAGGAATGAGTTTTTGAGATGAGACTGCAGGGCGAAAAATGAAAAAAGTACCTACCTACAGGATGTAGGAGTCATGAGCTCCATGTGGAAGAACTAAAACTTATTCTGTATGCAAGAAAAAAAAGAAAAAGTTAAACTATTCTATTTTTATAATGTTGCCTCTGGTCGCTTTTAGTTTAATAATATCGTGCCATACTCACTCTTGCGCTAAATGTGAATATACACAGAATACAAGAAGATGCATATCCTACAGTTGTAAACTGCTTACATCTTAACGTTACACTTTTGTAATTAGGGATGGATTGAAATGTTAATAAGCGTGCATTCCAGTGCGTTTAGCTGATTAAAAGATTAGCTGGCTAATGTATGTTAGTAACTAAGAATAAACATTATATCTCAAATGAACATTAACTGAGTTCGTGCAATAACCAGTCCGAGCTGCGTACTCTCGACACGAATGATTCTCAACATATTGCGTATACATTAGTTACGTTATAATACTAGTATGAATTCAGTGCAGCTAGGAACCAGTTAATCGTGTTTACAATTTACAAAAAAGTATTCTATTTCGGTACTTTTATAAAAGAAACACTGCTTTTTTGTTACAATATTTAACAATACTATAGAATTATTTATAAAGTTACGAATATGTTATTGTTTGTATATTTATATTTTAAGAATAAAATGTAAAAAAATTTTTGGTTCCGTTTTTAAATTATTTTCGTACTCTTATTTCTGTTTTTATTTCGATTAAGTAGCGTCAGATGATCCTACCACTTTTACAAAGTGACATCTAGTGGTTACAAAGACCAATTCACTCATTCCTAAATTGCACAACACGAAGTTTTCATAGAGAACTGAGTTGTCGTTTGTATCGTATGGGGTGTCATCTACTAATCACTCGTCTATCAAGAAAAACTTGTGAAACATTCAAACTTTTTTCTGTGCCACTAAAGAGTTTGAATATGTTTAACAATGGTGAAAGAAGTTCGCGTAGTGAAAAATTTTGGCTGTGATAGCTAGACATTATACACAGAATATTTTAAATGTATGAACATCAGATTGGGTAAAGTGGGATCTTTAGGCGGCCGAAAGTTTTTTATTTTTATTAAATAAATTTTTTTCTATATGTATTGGAAAAACAAGATTGCGGCGTTACTTCGTAGCGCTACTAGCAGCTCGGTGACGTTACAAAAACCTCGTAGTACTAAAAGGAGCTCGTTGATGTTACAAGAACTTCGTAGCTCTACAAGCAGCTCGGTGACTTTACAAGAACCTCGTAGCGCTACTAACGGCTCGTTGACGTTACAAAAAGCTCGTTGACGTTACAAAAAGCTCGTTGACGTTACAAAAAGCTCGTAGCACTACAAGCAGCTCGGTGACGTTACAAGAACCTCGTAGCGCTACTAGCAGCTCGGTGACGTTACAAGAACCTCGTAGCACTACAAGCAGCTCGGTGACGTTACAAGTCCTGCCATTGGTGGCATACGGCCATCTATCTGTATGCCATCGATGCACGAAAGTCAGGACACACTTCTTATAAGTGCAGGGAAACGGATCTCATACCTACACGGTAAAGATTACGAGATAACAGGATGTGGCACTTCCAAATAAAGTAGAGAACATAAACAAAATAAAATTATATTTAATGATCATTATAAATAATTATTACAAATTAATACAATTATGCAGAATAATAAGAAAATGACGCATATATCAAATGTATGAAATCATTCACACCCTTTACACTAAAAGGATTTATAGTCAATCAAAATCTCTCTTAATGCCGTTGTAGAGTAATATTGCACGTTTCTTATGATTAAATATTGCTAAGTAGTTTAATGTTTTTAACTTTAAAATATTCCTGTTCAAACGCTATGCGTTAGAGAGTAGCGGTAGGGAGTGTGACGGATTCACGATGTGTCCTTATGCAAGTGGTGGACATAGTGGATTTTGTGTGTCAGCAGGTGGACTCATCGTCGTCGTCGTCGTCGTGTCTGTGCGGCGCGCGCACCCACTGCAGCGCCGCGCTCACGACACCTCCACCTTCTCGCGCGCCTTGCGGAGAATACTCTGCAGCTCCGACGCCGACGTCGTCTTGAACTGTAATATGACGTCACACAACATTATTTAAATGAACTATTCATAAAGTATATGATGTGACCACATAATGTGCAAAATGAATAAAGCCTCGCAGAAGCACAAGAAAAAAAGGTAATTTTTAGCAATCCGTCTTCTAAGTACGGTCTTTATGAAAATCAGCAGATTATTAATATTAAGCCAAGGAACGAAAAGGGCCTAAGATATAACCATGAGGCACACCCATAATTCAATTGATGACAGTGAGGTTGTTGATTATAATTTACGAATAATTATTTCTACATACGAGTGCAAGATTTAAACCAATAACCGATCGGGCGCTGTAAGACATAATTTAGTCTGTTTTAAGTTAAAGTGTATTGCCGTCGACCTAATTGAACGTCTTCGTCAGATAGTCTGTTAGGATATGATTTGTCCAAACATCTCGACCGCTATTTGTTGGACCTTTGTGAGGCTAAACCTATTAAAGTTGCTGTACTCTTTAAACGTAGGTGGTAAGCTTATAAACAAAGATTATAATGCACCGGGCACAGCTAATAAGTAAGAGAGAAGAAGTTTATACGTATTATAATGAAACTTCTTTGGCGGCTATTCGATTAATGGACGAGAATTGAGAATGAAAATTCAAGGACTGGGCACGAGATAGAAGAAAGATCTTATTGCCTCTCACACTCATTTAAGTCGAAAGTCGTCCACTGCTGGGCATGGGCCTCCCAAAAGCTACGTCACTTCGCTCTGTGCTTCCCGCATCCAGAGATTCCCACGGCCTTCACCAGGTTTTCATCCCAGCTTGTGGGAGACCTTCCAAACCTGCGTCTTCCGGTATGCGGCCGCCACTCCAGAACCTTTCGGCTCCATCGGCCATCTATTCAAATGAGGCCCATTGTGAGCGACTACGTGTCAGTGCCATAGGACCTGGCAGTTCGCACTGGTCAAAGGCTTTCGTCTTGAGACACTGCGGTATGTGGGACACGAAGATATTGCGTAGCTTCCCGAAAGCTGCCCAGCAGAGTCAGATTCGACGATTGACCTCTTTCTCGAAGTTTAACTTACCTAACTGGACCGTTGGTCCTAGGTTAACATAATCGTACACAACTAAGAGAGTAGCGTCTCAGATCATCGTAGATGTTTCAAGGGCATTTGACATGACCTTTATACTGCCCATTTTCATTTTAAAATCCATTCTGTCGGAAGCTCTACTGAGGTCATCGAGCATTGTAGCGAGGTCCTCCAGACTCAGTCGTGACTACTATACTGTCGGCAAATCGAAGGTGATTTACTCGCCATTGATGTCGATGCCTAGCCCTTTCCAGTCCAGAACCAGAATAGTTTAGGCGAGATAATGCCCCCCTGTCTCACATCTCACTGGAGAAGGGTAGGTTTCTAGGTCTGATCCTGGAGTCGGACTGACATAGTGGCGTTTTCGTACAGGCACTTTAGCAACTCGATGTACCGACAGTTAATCTGACACTGTTGAAGAGACTGCAGTACAGCCCATGTCACGATAGGCTTTCTCGTAGTCCACAAACGCTAAGACAAGAAGCAGGACCTGCTGCAGCGTATGTGTGTGATCTGCGGTGCTAAAGCGTTTACGGAATCCGGCTTGTTCCGGAGGTTGGAAGTCGTCAAATCTGTGTGCAAGACGGTTGATGACTCTTGAAAACTAACATAGAAAACACACAAACGCTTGATATGGCTTAGAAGTGAGATGGGCCCATAAATCTTAAGAAGGACATAGTCGCCCATCTTAAAGAAAAATATCACTACACCTCTCTTCCATGCCTGGGGCATTTTACCCTCGAGTATGACGGAATCAAATATAATTGAAGAACGGGTTTTCCATCGGCTTTCAGAAGTTCAGCCGTAACTCCGTCATCACCCGTGGCGCCTTGTTGTTTATAAGCTGCTTCAGAGCCATTCTAATTTAGTTAGCTTGCAAGGGACAAGTGAGCGTCGGATCATGCTAGCTCTTGAAAATTATTTTTCGTATAAACTGTATCCCCTCCTTTTCGCCTCGATAGGGGGAAGGTTGGTCTCTACGGCCTACTTGACGGCCTATTTGACATGTCGTTCTTTCATTCCGTTTGGTTTAGTTTTACTATTTCGTTATTTTCGGTGATTTCAATATTTTTAATTAATATTTATTGAATATGGAATTTGTCAGAATTGAAAACTTTAAATATCTATAATTTCCTCGTAATCACTTTCTTCAAAATGTTACCGACATAACTTCAAACTCTGAATAGAAATAATTATCTACGAAAAGCTTTAAGGAACAACCTTCTAAGTTTAGGGTATTCCGGAAAATGGTAGACTCCTATTTCCAAGTATTTAGGAACATAATAACGAACCATTTCCGCAAAAAGGAATAAAAACCACCTCACGCCTTGTTTTAATAGCTTGTATTAGGAACTAGCTACGACGGCGTAATTTAGACAGTTGCCATCCCCAGTGGTGTTTAGAAAAATCGTTTGTGACGTTTCTATTATTTTCAAAACCCCTCGACTGTAACGCGATTTTCGTCCGCGATGTCGCATGCGTACAAAAAGCGTGCGACATACTTTATCTTAAGGATAAACTAAACAAAAAAGACTAACTTTATTATTGACTTAGATATAAGTATTCGTGCCACGTTTCAAGTTTATTAACTCAAATTTGCATACGAATAAATCCCCCCTTTTCACCCCCTTAAAGGTTGAATTTCCAACCCCTTCTTAGTGCTCCCCTACATTGTTAAAAGGTCGCCGTGTGCCAAATTTCGTTTAGTTTCGGCTCTGCATAGTCATGTCAGTCAGTTTCTCCATTGATAGATAGTTTATTTAAGAAGTTTCACTTATAGACGTGTACGGTGCTGGTCGCACAATTTTTGTTGTTATGTAATAAAGAGTACTTCCTGGCGTGGCGTGTCCCGGTATGTGCAGATGCGGGGCGAGTGTGGTGCCTGGTGTGTGTGTCTCACCGTAGAGTCGGCGACTCACCCCCGAGACGTTCCTCTGCACCAGGATCTGGCTGTAGAGGCGCTTGCCCTCGTCCGCGCCCAGCGCCTTCTCCAGCTGCGTGCGCGTCAGACCGAACAGTTGGTGGCCGGGCATGCGCAGTGCGCGCTGCGTCGCCGAGCTGAAGCCCTTGGCCTCCAGCCACTCTGCCACCTCGTCCGGGTTCGACTTCTGCAGGTGGGAAATAAACATTGATAATTGGTGGGTTGCCATAATTTTAAGTACTATCGATTAGTCAAGTAATTTGGAGATTAAGACGACAAGATCTTTTTTTTTTTACATGTTCCTAATCAGAATTTAAGATTTTTTGAGGAGACTGGGAGAAAGTTGCCTACGGAACAATAGCGATATGGTTGTGATTTTTGTGTAAGGATTTCCACCCTGTGTATTATAAAAGTGTATATTGCTCAAAATTTGTGTCAGATTAGTTAGGTCAGATTTTGACATCTTCATAGGGCATCTAATCTGCCGTTTTGTAACTACAGGAAAACATTCTTGGTAGTCTGTCCTTAACCTGTAAAAGTATTTTGTTCAACATTTACAGATTTAAAAAAAAGTATAGTCAGCAAGAAAATGGTCAATTAAGAAAAAACTGTTTTTTTTGCATATCGTTCCTGTTTATCTTAAGAACAAAAAGGCCAATCAGACTAACAGAGTTTAGAGAGCTAGTAAGGTCACAAACGACAAAAAACTTTTCCCAAAAGCGATTAGTCGTGATCAATGAAATTATTTTGCTACAGAAGTATACACAAATAACAAAACCGTATCCCTATTGGTCCATAGAACACTTCCTTCCTTCTTCTTACACTTCTTGTAAGAAAAAAAGTCAAATCAATAGTTTGGAACGTAACAAAGTATGTGGTTTTGTATTGTTTTTTATATGAAATAAAAATTAATTAGCCGCGGTCCAAAACACAACGATTCAACAATACGTGTTCGGAATAGAATATTATAATGGGGGTGCGTACATTTGCAAAAGTATATGTGATACAGTTAGAAGGAACCCACATCTCTTTCGAAGGGACTGTTCCAGTGCCGTGTAGTTTGTACTGAGTGGTGTGGAGAGTGTAGGTTGTTGTGGTGACCGGGGCATAGGGGTTATTCCACAAATCCTCATTGATAATCCCCGTCAATGGGGATTTGTGAACTTTTCTTCCATAAATCCTGTTTGACGTCGCATAGAGCTCATAATAGGAATTCGGGCGTAGGTACCTGGTCGATGAAGATGTCGGGTGTCTTCTTGATGTCGAGCATCTTCTTGCGCGCCTGGATGGCTGGCAGGACCATCTTCAGCTCCTCGTGTAGGTCACCACTTCCGCTCATCACCGACTTGTTCGCTGTGAACATATTCACGTCCGTTGGTTTATCGTCAGCAACATGTTCGAAGCATTCAAAGAGCATGCATATATCATTATATCGATATATCATTTCAACATGCATGATGTAACCAAAATTTTGATTCACAAGAGTCCATGGAATTTCATGCCTATTCTTCTCCATAATCATAATAGTTTATTTGCTTAGAAGTACATAAATATGGTGTTTACAACCTTTGTGATCTCTGTACAATCACCCTTAAATTAGGCATGCAAACATTGAAAATAATTTAATAAAAACCTGTCAGTCGAATTAAAATTGTCACAGGACGCTTTCGAATGAGCTTCTCCTTTCTGACTCACCAACTCCTTTGAAAATGCCTGTTATTGGTATAGTTGGAATTAATTTTTGCTTTGAGTCGAGTTGATTTGTGCAGTACTCACATTTCATGGTGTCGGTGGTGCGGGGCGGCGGAGGCACGGCCACGGGCGCGGGGGGCGCGGGCGGCGGGGGCGGCGGTGGAGGCGGCGCGGGGGGCGGCGCGTACCGCTCTACAACATTGTAGTATTTCTAAGTAGTCTGTGCAACAATGTGTCACTTGTACACGCTCCGCAATAATTACAGTCACACCCTCATTATGTTTTTGAATCAGTCCCAACAAATACCTTATAAAAAATATGCATAACACCGAGTAAGTACATTATTAGGCTCTTTGACAGTAAGAAATAGTGGTTTATGAAACTGTTGCCTATTATGGGGTGATAAAGCACGGGTGTGAATGTAAAAAACGAGCCGTATCTCACGAGTGTTTTAATTCCTAGTTATGTGCAGTTTCATAGCCTACTTATACAATGTTTCTCATACAATGGGATTGAACCTACTAAATAACAGAGAATTTTCTTCACATTCCCTGTTAACAGACATATATCAAGCAAGAATTTAAAAAACCCATGAATTTTCATATTCAATTTAACAAAAACTGAAAAACCAATAATGGTACCAAAACCAAGCACGTTACGGCGCAAAACCGGGCGCTGCCACAGACAAGTAAAAGTTTGAATCAAAACTTTCTTGGTGTTATAAACTTTTTGAATTTGCCCTTTGTATGGTGAAATGTGTTTTTTTCGGTATTGAGATTTTATATTTAATAAATTTAATTATACTCTACGATAAATAGATAAAATAAGTACATATAATATTTCGAATTTTGAATCGAATTTCACGATGAGAAAAGTAAAATATTTAAGTGAAAATTGTGAGGAGTGTTCAGTATTGACGTTAGTGAAAAATTATTTTCATGATAATATTCTTATTAAATAAATAAAACAACAAATAAGCACACTTACCGTGACAAGGTTACGCACACACACCAACAAAACATTTATGTAAGCAAAGCACACACGACACCAACACACACATACATCGGCGAGCGTTTGTGTGATTGATGCAGCTCGACGGAGGTACTGTCGTATCGTTACGATCAAGATAACGGCTGCGGTCATTGATCTTGTGGCTCAATAGATTATATTCCTCGGGACGGGAAGGGATTACTATATACTATAACAGACCAACACCGAGTTTGATAAAAAAAATGAATTTTAATAGTAAAGTAGATACAAATACGGAGCATTATCTAGACGGCGGAGGGGGCGCCCAGCCCGCGCCCCGCGCACGCAGGCGCCCGCTCCGCTCACAATATATTAATAGTATGAAAATATACCCATATTTTTTGTTTCATTTACATCATATCTAGCTTTAGATATTATTTAGCGATTACTCACAATCTAATAATTTAAAAGATATACATTTTTATTGGATACTGGCGCGTCGCACGCTCGCTACAGAGTGAAGCTGCGAACTTGTTGTACGTATACATTTACAAAGTAAATAATTTAAATCAGACTTGTATGATATGTGTGGCGGCTCACGGCACGCCACACGCTCGCCACGCCACACTTACGTCACGAATACACGCGACCGACGCGGACAATTACTTAGTACGCTACACTGGCGCGATGGCGGTACAGCCTCCGGACCACATCACTCATCAGTGTGAGATCCACACGACGTAATCCCACACAGTGCATAGACAGCAGAGCGTGAGGTGGTCCGGGGCGTCTGGTAAACATACGAACACGAGTCAAGCACACACACACACGCGCGCGGCCGGGGGGCCCCTAGCACCACAACACACACTACACACACACCGCACAGTTTCCCTCGCCCGGCGCACGCACACAAGTGCACCGCTGGCTCACGCGAGCGTGTGAGTGTTAAGTCCGCGTAGGCCGACGTTGCGCTGGCGTGCGTGCGCCGGACGGCAGGTGTCAGGCGTCCAGTGTGTATGCATGTTCTGTGGGCTAGAAGTATCTGAACTCGCCCTTTTTGCCGAGACGCTCGCGGCGCACCCAGTCGGCCGCACCCGCGCCCCCCGGTCCCGCGCCTCCCTGCCCCCCGCCCCCAGCGGTCCCCTGGCCCCCATGGCCCCCGTGAACCCCAGCGCCCCTACCCGCCGGGCCCGTTGGGCTGCTGCCACCGGAGCCACGTCCACCTGCTCCCTCCTGGAACATACACAATCAACATTTAACGGAAAATTCACTTACATTCTCTATATTTTCATAGAGTAGTATTATGACTAGTGTTAGATATACTGCTTCTAGTTACTACTCTGGCAGACGTCGCGTTTTGGTGACGTTGCCTTTAGTCAGCCATTGGGATCAGCAGACACCATTTAACGGACGCCCGACTCTCACCGCAGTAACGTGTAGAAGTCCACTTTAACTGCTCAGTGCGTTACGGTTTCATCCGGTCTCATCCCCGAAGGCCGGGGGCCTGAGGTTTTTCTGAAAACAAAAATGGTGAAAGTACCTGGTAGTGCGTGTAGATGGGGTTGGGGTAGAGGTGCGGCGAGGCGGGCGGCGAGGCGGCCGGCGCCACGATGGTGTGCGGCACGTGTGCGCTCACGCCGCGCCGGTTGCGCGCCTTCCACCATTTGCGCGAGTCGTCCAGGACCTGACGTAACAGACACACAAGCTTTAATACCAAATTAAAACTACTTATGAAAAAAAAATGGTAACATTTCTTAAGAATAAGTGTTCAAGAGATGAAATGAAAGCAATGAGGAATAATAAGATGTATAATTCTGTAAGTAGATCAAAAACATTGCAAATTTTTGGGTCAATATTTTAGAACTAGATGGCGCTGGCATTTCGTAACTGACTGATCCCTGAGAAGAAATGCCGGAACAAGATTAGAGGTCATGGTCTCTTTTACAGTCCAAACATTATATGATGAAGAACACAAGTGAGTCTATGTTCTGTGTTAGAGCACAGATAATATAATACTACGTACAGATACCCAATCCCATACAAAGAAATGAAACCTCCTTAAGTCTGGCAATTGAGCTGGCAATTTTTCGTCGTAAATTTTTCAACAGATGGCAGCATCAGCGACTCACTAATTGCCAGAGACTGTAGTTTGACAACGCCATCTAGGAGTCGACCTACTTTTAAAACGTTTCGTGCAATCTTTTTAATATAGAGTTTTATAGTTCCGGGTTCAGAACAACATGTTATTAGATTTCTTTTATCTTTCTATGTAACAAAAAATTAAATAAATTAAGTAAGTGATTTATATAAGTATAAAATTTTTGGAAACTGTGAAGAGCCATCCAGCTCGTCATGGTCCTGACCAATTGAGTAAAACGCCATCTATTGCAAAAAGCTCCAAACAAAATGCTTAACAGATATCATTAAAACAGTTCGAATTGAAGATATAGGCTTCATTTTTATTTTATTGTTAAATTTTTTGAATTATGAGTGGAAATAGATACAACAGCACTTAAGTTTTAACAAGTAAGTTTTGACTTTTACCAATCATATTTCAGGCAAAATTGTGCCGTTTATCGCTTTTTAATGATTGTTAATTTCATAATGGTTACCTATGCTGATCTATCCATCTATCATTTTTTTTCAAGACAAATTATAATTTGTTCGAGTTGAGAGTAGTCCTTCAAGTGGACCATGGCTATGTGAGTCTAACAATGCAGGGCCCGAGGAGGCCTGACTGCAGGAGTGCTCGTCATGGCCTAAAGTTTGCTTTAGGCCATGACGAGTACTCCTGCAGTCAGCTCTGCTACATGTGCTGACGATGCGACGACGACGGCACGTACCTCGAGGTACTCTCCGCGCACGACGGTGAGCTCCTTGTCGTTGTTGGCGGTGCGAGGGTACGTGACGCGCACGACGCGCCCGCCGCGCGCCATCACGCCCCGTGCCCACGCCTCACCCAGGTCGTCTGCAAACACACACGTTACTGTACTGTACTCCTCACTAATTCCACCAGTCGCAGCCTCCTCGCAGTAGTCAAACTTAAAGCATTTGTTGCAAATTAACAATTAACTTTTGGACTATCAAGGAGTCGGTCAGAAAGTCGAAGTCGATTCTCCATGGTTAAAAGTTATTACAAAATTACTAGTTACATCGTTACAAGTTGGCATGGCATTGCATATTTACTTAATAGTGAACAAGTTAAAAAAAATATGAGGCAAGGCAGTTAAGAATAGTCCCAACTGATGGTGCCAGGTGGTGCCGTGGAATCATTTCGCTCTGTATGTTCTTATATTGAGTGGATAAGTGAATTTATTTAAGAAATATGGAAAAAGCCAATTATTTTTGAAAGAGTAACCGTGAAGTTTCTTGCCGGTATAAGAAAAGACCAATCGGAACCGTGCACCTATCTTCCTACGTGTCATAAGTGTTCATGTAGGATACTGAAACATAATACTTTGAAAATGAATTTGAATGGTGAACGTACCGTCATCTCTGTCGGCGCGGTACGCCTGCTCTCGGTCAGGCGAGGACGCAGCGCTTCCCGAGTCCTCGCGCCCCATGCCACGCATATTCCTGTCAACAACTTCCCACACTTAGTGTGTCTTCAACAAGGTCACAACGTTAATGTCATGAAAGTAGTTCTAAAGATAAAAGCTATGACGGAGTTATTATTACCACAGTCTTATGAAACAGATCTTTTGACTTTTAATAAGTACTTATGGTGTAGTATCTGGAAGCGTTAGCTCTGGTGCGTCACGATTTAGATGATCAGCTGGATGCAGTGTGCAGCAGCCATCAGCCTGGTTTAGGGCGCGTAATGAGGTAGTGGTTACCTGGGGTAGGGTGCGTACTGCTCGGCGTAGAGGTCTGGCTCGTCGCGCTCGTAGCGCTCGTAGGTGGCGGGCTCGGCAGCCGCCAGCTCGGCGCGCCCCACTGAGTTGCGTCTCGGGGAAGACCTGCCCCCACACACACACACAACGCTACACGGACACGTACACAATAGCACACAACACATTTATAGCAAACTTAACACACACTTGTAGTGTAGTTTAAAAAAAATCCTCTAACAAATGATGGTTTGACAACATTTGGTACAAAATCACACTACCAAAAATATGAATCGTAAATAAAAAAAAAATTTGAACACATATAATAGTGATTGGACATGAGTACACGACTAGCTTAAGATAAATAAACACACATTTAGGCGTCACCTCATTTAACATCCAATAAATGAATAGTTAATGCTGCCAATCCCAATGCAATTATTTCGCATACCTGCGTAGTGGTTGGTCATCAACCTGGTAGTCGGGGCTCCAGCCGTCCATGAACACAGGCTGGTACGGCGGGATGGTCGTCTTCCATTGCTCCCTGGCAACACAAAAACAGCAGTTGTAGCCTAGCAGTAACACTGAACAACGAAGAAGGAATGTAAAGAATAAGTCAACTAGATTCTCGGTTCTTTAATAATATTTTTTTTAAATATATAAACGTTTATTTTCTCTTCACAAGTTATGTAATTAATACTAATATTATAATGTAGTGCACAAACAAGGAGCTAAATTTGTGAGAGACTGGTGCCTGAAGTAGGTTTATACAAAAACCTGTATTACAGGTCACCAGGGCCCTCACGCGGCTAGAAGCCTGTGATTTGGACCAACATAAAATGCAGTGTAATTAACTAAGGTTTAAGCAAAAAACAAAATACCCAAAACGAGAAAACAAAACATACAAAAATTACCAAAGGTTTGTGGAAATACCAGAGTGTGTGTGTAACTAGTGAAAGTGAATAAAGAGACTGATTGGAGGGTGTATGTGAGAGGTTTCTTGAGTGAGTGTGATGCGATTAAGGTTGATGGTATGAAGAAGCAGCATAGGGGATGAATAATAAGTAGAGAAAGTCAATCTGAGTGGGATCAACAAATTCTCAGTTCCCTGATAGTCTAGAGTTTTCAATTAGTTAGTGACTGAAATGTTACATTTGTGTTTAGTTTGAGGATATATATTTAGGATTTTATTTATCTTGTTGTAAAGATACGGTCCGAGAAAGAAGAAGAAATTACGCGAGTGTGCAGAACTGGAAGGTTGTGTTTGGCAAACTCTGCCTTTTCGGCGCTTATCCTTATACAGATTCGGATCGTAATGCAAAAAGGAGTGTTGTTTAAGCACCGTACGCAATATGAAGGTTTGCATAGCAGAGAGTATATCCCAGATTCTAAAAAGGTCTACGGTTGGGAATAGGTAGGGGACACCGGCGCCAACTTTGAGAATGGCACGCTGAGCCCTCTCAACTTCAATAACGTGGGTCTTGGCGGAACCTCCCCAGGATGTAGTGCAGCACTCTATGAAGGATTGGGATAAAGAATTATATACCATCATAATAACCCTCCGGTTTGCAGCGTGTCTAAGGTTTTGAAGACGTAGATTAGCTTACGGAGCCGGTTCACAAGGACTTTAATATGCTGTTTGAAGGTTAGGAATTGGTCTAAAACGACACCAAGGTATTTTATATGATCGATTTTTATTATTAATTTAAGATCACTCTGAAGCCTTTTATTTTCTTTCAGTGATTATTATGGTATGTCTTTTGCGTAAAGCAATTTATTTATTCAGTGATCTATTACAAAAAAATTTCTCACATATGCTTTATAAATTCGAGCATTATTTTGACAAACTTCTTCGAGATAAATTGAAAATGCTGTATTGGTCAAATACATGCGAGCAGCGGCCGGCAATGTTGGTATGAAAACCCATATACGTCGTGTAATAATAAAATGGAACGAAATTTGAAAACTGGCTTAGCAAATATAGCTATTGAAAGTAAAAAATAAACAAATGAAGAAATTGGCGCTTAAAAAGTAATCGTGACCGCAACCAGGAATTGATCAATCAATGCCTCTGTTGTCGGAGCATAAGTTGTGATGGCACAAGCTCTTTCAAAAAGGCTGTTCTTCAAGTAGGTGTTCGGCAAGGTGCCATTCTTGGTCCTGTTTTATTTTTTACAAGCCGTGTGCCCGATGGGATTTATTTCCCGTAGGCTTAAATGACAAACTTTCACCCCCGCCCCCTATTTCAAACCCCTTGAGAGGATTACTTTTCAAAAATCATTCCTTGCTGTCTTGTCTTGTCATCCTTGTTGTATTGTACAAGGAACTCTTGTGCAAGTTTCATGCTTCTAGACCCAGCGGACTGTGCGTGGTCTGTCAGCGAATGAATTAAGAATTGTTAATAAGTATACTTAAGTAGGTTCTTCTTTGCAACAATACTCGAACACTAATAGGCGCTGAAGTGTGATCCAACTCGTACGTCACACGTCCTTATGTTTTCGTAGGGCAGCGCCATCAATAATATTATACACAAAATAAATTTTTCTTGTAATAAAAAGATAAGATAGAAATTAGCTACTTATTTTCAATAAGTAGTTTGTTTACGATTCAACAGAAACACTTTTAAATCACGGAAGTTTTGCAAAGCTATAACATCAATCTATAACCAGCCTAATGGCTCCACTTAAGAAAAAACGTGATTCGACTTAGATCCCCTGTCGTATCCGCTCAAACACCCTTTACCTACGTCTAGTGGTGTACGCCACAAGAGACACAGATTTTCAACTGCGGCTCACATGCATACCTACATAATTTACATAATGTCAAAATAATTTAAATATAGCTGATAATTATATTTGGTTATCTGGTGCCTAATATGACGTATTCGTTGGTACCTGTTTATCGACGGTCAACCACGGAATTTAATACTGTGCGGATTATCTGGCGCGCTAACATAATACATGATGGCCAAGGATTACAGCCAGGCGTTACTTGGAAAACAGATACGCGGCGATATGATGATTAACATAACATAACATTTACACTTTATTGGGCATTTTCACTAAGAATTTATTCGCACTCTTATGGCTGAAATTTAAACAATCTTGAAACACTGGCGAAATGACTTTGTTTATGGGAGATTGGATTAGGGAAGAGTGGAAGACTATCCGGAACAGCAGTGGATGTCCAGTCTCATTCGACTAAGCACCCCGCTGCAAAATAAGAAACCAAAGTCCCTCTGTCCTTTTGTCTGCTTAGTATATTGTACCTTGGTATGAGCCAGGCGTCGCCCAGCGAGTGCCACAGCTCAGTCTCCTTGCTGGTGACGCAGTTGGCGAGCAGGTTGAGCGCGTCCCGCGTGAGCAGCGGCTGCACGACGCGCGAGGGCAGGCGCCCATCCGCCGCGTCCTGGGCCGCGTCCACGATCAGCGCCAGTGGCGTGAACAGGAAGTGCACGAGCTCAGGCGCGTTGGGGTCGTGGATGTGTGCCCTCAGCCGCGCCAGCAGGTTGAACGACAGTTTGAACTTCTGCAGAACGTCCACGAAGTCGCGCTCGGGCGGCGGCCGCGTGCGCAGCGCCAGCATGCCCTCGCCGGCGTTCGCGGCGCCGCTGCCTGAGAACGCGACGTGTTACAAGCGTGACAGTATCGTGACAAGGAGATGCTTCACATTTAACTTCACTGACGTTTTGATTTATACACAAATTTATTGAGACTCTCAAGCTAAGAACACAACTAATTCCTTTGGAGAAGCCTACTTTAGTCAGCGAGAGCTTCACAAGATGTAGTGTTGTTACCCGTGCTCCTCCGGCCGCCGCGCGACCGCCGGCGCCGCTCCAGCTCGCGCTGTGCCGCCGCCGCGTGCTGCAGCCGCGCGATGAACTTCTCGATGTCGTCAAAGCAGCGGTTGAGGATGGCGATGTCCTGCTCGTACAGGCGCTCGGAGCCTGTGGAGGAGGCGTCGTCGCGGTCGCCGCCCGAGCCGCCACGCTCGCCGCGCCCCAGCTGCGCTGACATTTGCTGTAAACATAAAAACTAAATTGTAGGATTTCCATCCCGCTGCCCGAGCGATGTCTTGTTTTGTTTTCACACGCGTTTGTCGCAGGCAGTTATAACAGGGTCACAAAATATTCTGTTGTACAAAGTCACACAGGTTGTAGAGAGGCAGGTGAAGCAGGGGGAGGCGTGAGGATGGTATTCACTCACGTTGAGCACGGCCTCCCATTGCTTCTCTGTGTAGGTGTTGTATAGGCGCGCCATGTCACCGCCGCGGCCGTCCTGCGCCGAGTGAGCGAGGCCGCAACGTGTGCTTATCGCGCTGATAATACGCTGACAAAGGCTAATCAGGGACGAGCTCCTCCAAACACAACACCAACTACTAGTGCCATTCATGAACCACTATAGATACAGCAAATTATCAACACTTCATTGTGGTCATCTTCACGCGGAGACATCCCTTCTGCCCCCAACGAGGTGCGAAAGGCTGCCTTTTGACCTTTAGAATTGAAAAAAATGATATTTGCTGTGTTTAGGATGTCATAACAATCATCAAACTTGTTTTCTTTAAGTTCTATATCTGATAATACACTAAGATAAGAAAATTCTAAGAATTGCATGATTCAAGCAGAAATGTGTACATGATTGCATATTCATATTTCCATGACGCATTCTTGTTCATATACTTTCTTCCGTGTGTCAACACAGTCAACCGCATTTCAATAGTGGCAGTTTGATTATGACAGCGCCTTTATTTATATTTTAGGAGATTTCGTAGTTCAAGAGTGTTTGTAACGACGTGCTGCAGATAGATGCGGTGTGGGAGTACATCGTGTAGGTACGAGTATGTTAATCGGATTCGAAAAAAAAATGTCTCGAAAAAACATACGTTGCGCCGAGCCTAAATAAATGAGAATGATGACGATGCAAGTTTGTCGAACTTCTTCTCTGAATGTTTTTTTTTTAATACGTGTTCCAAATAGTAGCAGCTGCGCAGGTCGATTTTCAAGATTTAGCAACGCTTGCCGAGGGGATCCATTACATACTGAAACCCTCCCTCTGTGCCTCGGAAAGTACGTGAAGCGGTTGGTTCTGGCTGTCATTCGTAGATCTTTTACAGTAGTTTGAGTAGTCATAAGCTCGAGAGACTGACAACCAGTCTTGTCCAGGGGTATCGTGATGCCCAGGAACTGGGTTTTGGCGGCCAGATAGTCAGTCGTTCCATATCAGATTGATTGACTTTTAAGTCTTTTTGAACGAAACTGCAAACATTATCGGTTTTATGCATAGTGATAACGTCGAAGACTAAATTTCTCAATTTTAATATATTCATTATTAACATATTTATTTACAAATAATTAAACATAACTGAGCAGAGGTGTACCTATAGTTCACCCATATTTCGAAAGTTATGTTAAGTCCTATATAATAGGGGGCGAGCTTATTGCCATTAAACGGGCACAAATCTAGACTCTGCGGGCTGCTACTGAGAAATTCTAGATAGAAAAACCCAATAACTCAGCAGTAGCCCTTGCGACCACTAGACCAACGAAGCAGTCAGTGACAAATTATTTATCCAATACATTATATATTGTACCATATTAACTAACAAACTATTAAAATATAATAACCAATATCTAATTAAAACTGTTAATAAACTAAAACATGGCGTCTAAAAATTCCCTCGCATTGCTGTCGACTGCTGCATTGCCACGTTGTATGGCAATGGTCTGCCTGTGGCCAAGATAAAAGCCAGCCCTTGGGTCGCTAGAAGTGTCATAACATAACATAATAATAACATAATCAGCCTACAGTGTTCCCACTGCTGGGACGTAGGCCTCCTCTCTGTGAGTGGGAGTGGGCCGTAATCCACTACGCAGACTCGTTCTCCGATTATTTAATGTCGGCACATAAAGTTATAGACCAAGATCAAAACCAGACAAACATTACGAAAATACAATCTTATGAATATGATAAGACCGCAGCCAACAATATTAAGCTAAGATTTTTACGTCGCCGAAAACCATCAGTTCATCACTCTCTTTTCTGTCTTCAAAGGATCTTTTCTGTCTTCAAAGAATCTTTTCTGTCTTCAAAGGATCTTTTCTGTCTTCAAAGGATCTTTGCTGCCTTCAAAGGATCTTTTCTGTCTTCAATGTTAGTTTTACGTTTGTGTGGCTACCAGTGTTGCCCATTGAACCTACGTAACATTTACTTACTTCTGTTTCTTTTTTACTACTACGCATAATTATTTCTGCGACGTTATCTTTTGCATCTTTGTTTTGCTGTCCTAGTTGGTATACTATGTTTAGTTCAAGCAACGAATTTTAAAGCTTCACATAATATTATATAGAAACAGTAGTCATGCCATAAAAAATTAGACTCTCATTAGTAAGTGGCAGGATTGATGTGATCATGTATGTAATTGATTATAAAATTGCCTAGTTATAAACGTTATACAAATTATAAACGTTATAAAAAAGTGTAAGACAAGGACAGCACTATCGTAGAAGTGAGATCACGGCTGGTTGGTTAGTTCATGTATGAAACCTCACCATACTTATAATAACTTGTAAACTACATGAATGCATTAAATTATGATTATGATTATGACTATGTAACTTCATACAGGCAAGGATGGGAATAATCCCCTCCAAAAAACTTTTAAAGCATGTAGCTTCTTCATATTTACATTGATTTAACCGATTTTAACGATTTTATAATTTTAACTATGCCGTCTTAGAAATTAGGCACATTTCAATTTTTCGAACTTTTTAAATATTACTCATCATCCCTTTTGGCGTTCCTCCGGGATCACTCACTAGAACCTCGTTATAGAACATCTCTATTTTATCTACCTTCTCAATAACAGTGTGATCGTTAATTGCATAACATCACGCCCGTTTTCTCCAAAGGGTTAGGCAGAGATTACCTATATATTACAAGTTCCATGTAATAGAGGGCGAGCCTATTACCATCAACCGGGCACAAATCTTGAGTGCAGGCTGCTACTGAGAAATTCCGGATGGAAAACGCAATAACACCCAACCTGGGAAATCAAACCCAGGATCTCATGCTCAGCAGTAGCGCTTGGACCACTAGACCAACGAGGCAGTCATCGTTGATCCCATGAACTGATAATAATTGATCCCAGTGTTATTGAGGGTTTCACCACGCCACGCCGCCCAGAGTTTGTGACGCAAGCGTAATCGTTATCGCTGTCAGCGATCGATGCGATAGCGCACCATACGCGTCGCACAAGTTATCGCGCATATTTCTAGAACTGACATTGTTCCCTGATGACGCAGCGTCTATTTATGCTCCAAAATTACCAGCCTGTGTTTTTCAATGCATTGCACTCCACTCAGTCCTGTGAGTGTCGAAGGATAATGAGCTGGAATCATGTCGTGGGATAGTAGCGGGCAGTGGCTGTTTGTTGCTTTTGCACTAATTTGGCAATTGTAAACTCAGCAATCCCTTTTCAACAATTAATATTAGCTACTTGTTGATGCTTTGAGTCAGACTGTACCATTAGATATGACGTCCCACAACAAACCGACGCCGCGCGCCGCCCAAACTGTCTTCGTCGACCGTTATTATTATCAGATTCAAATCAATGTCGTTACTTTTTTCACTTTCTTTTAATTCCGTATTGCAATATACTAATGGAATGCTAATTATCAGACATTAAAATGTTATAGGTTGCAATAAAAGCTATCACATATCATTACAGACAACCGGATCAATAAATGTTCCAACCAATAATTGTATTTTTATGAAAATGGTCGTAAATGTGGTCGTTAATAAATGGATTTTTATGACGTTGAAGCATCACTTGCGGAGTTTATATTTGGGCCAATAGTCATAATGAATGAACCAATTTTTTTTATTTTTATAAATGGCTTCTCGCAGGTCAACCTAGGAGGTTGTCGTCTGCTTAAACGGACTTGATGAATGAATCATGGGAAATGTGGTCTATTTATAGCAGGGATGACATATCGCATGTATTATGTGGCCATCCCCTATCACTCATGTCCTGTCACTTGTTTCCGTACCTTCGTAGCATCGCGTATCGGTACTCGCTTTGTTTAGTTGGCTTGCCAATTTCTCCAATATATGCTCTGATCTAATACAAATGACCAGTTCGAACTGGCAGTAGGTGTTGATGGCAAGAAGTGACGTCTCATAATATAATGTTGTTGATACACACCTGTCTGCGCGGCCGCTCAACTTCATTCTCCCTCTCGCGCTCTCGTTCCCTCTCGATGATGAAGTCGCGCCCCCCGTCGCCTGCGCCTCCCCCGCTCACCCCCCTGCACACACACACAGGTTACACACCATCATCTTGAACAAAGTGCTCATTACACAGCTATAAATGAAGAGCACGTTCAAGATACTCAAATGTTTGACCCATCCAAATTATAGAAGGATGTGTCAGTTGATTAGTCTGAAGTGAAGCCTACTGTGTGTGTCTCCCATCGTTATTATTATAACAAAATATAGTCAAGATCGGAATTCCGAGAGAGATGGATCCAGTTACTCTAATCCCGCAAAGCGCTTTGACCAAGACAGTTTATCGGGTCTTTTTGATATCCCCCGACTGGTCTCCATGATCTGAAGGTTAAACTGCTGTAAAGCACATCAGCTGACACTTATGAATGGTTTCCATACACTTCTTAGCACCAAACACATGAACTGATACACTGAACCTTGCACCACAATCTTATCACTTCCTATCTAAATCCAGTGCTAAAGGTAGGCCTCTCCTATTTGTCAGGCTCGGGATGGCCAGACACTACTATGTGGAGTTAAAGGTAAGGAAGCACTACCAGGAGTAGGCGGCCACGGGCAGCGTGATCTTATGCTTGATGTAGATCATTCGGGGACCAAACCGGACTGAGGCACGCCGCTCTCGCGAGACACAAGCGCTGATAACATGGGCCGCTCTCTAGATACTGGAGACCGCAGATAAAGGCCGTTATCACGACGCGGCAGATGCTTTGTATTTGAGAATATGTGTCGTGACAAACACACGTGTCATCACCACAAATTTCGACTGCCGAGCTCGACGCTGCCGCGACAAAGCGACGATTCGCTGTATGTAACGGCACGCGATTCAGCGATTGTCTCTCACACTTCTTTGAACAAATTCAAGAAAACTCGCAGGTTAATGTAAGTTGTTGAAGTAAACTGTTTACGGAAGGCGGCCGCTGCTCAACGGTGGTTCAATATTGTGTGTACTTCAGAATGGACTGTAACACGCTGAGGATGATTAGAGAATCTAGTATCGAGAAACTGCAACACATGATTTAGAATAGTCATAAAATCAGTTGAGAATGTGTGTGGTTGTCTTGTGCCCACAGTGAATATGGGAGATATCCTGTGCGGGAGAAACAATTATTTCAATAACAAATTGTCTGAGCCTCACTTTAGCACGTTGAGCTCCTCGACGAGCGCCTGCGCGCTGACGTCGTGGCACTGGAAGATGTGAAGCTCCCTGCGCGGCGTGGCCCCCGCGCCTGTCCCGCCTGACACACCCCCCGTGCTCCGCACCGAGCCTGCGCCCCCGGCACCCCCCTCGCCGTCTGCCGCCGCCCCCACCACGAAGGCCAGCACGTTGTTGTACAGCTCGGCGGGCTCGGGCGACGTGAACGCGGTCGGTGAATGCACCCACGACGCTGGGAACCGCTCCATTATTGACTGTGAACAAATAACACACTATTAAGTACCTCACTCTAACTCTCGAAGCATAGCTCATGGCACTATCGACTCTTAAGACACCTTCAGGGTTCCTAAGAAACTGGCGGTTCTTGGCATCATGTGACCACTACATTGTTCCGCGAGGGATATCTTGGGCATACTTCTTACTTTAAAAGTTGAAATCAAACGATGACGCAGCTGTTTTGTTATACATTAATGTATGAGAGAGATGGAACATACCCCTGTCTCATAGTCCATGACTAGCACCCACTGCCCCTCCAGGCACAGTTGCATCTTTTGGCTCCATATTCCTACAAACAAACAAACTTAATCAGTTAGTTATAAATTATATTAATATGTCTTTAATGTAACATCACTTAATATTATTGTATTAGATCAAGCTTGTATTCCGTAAAGAGTTAAGCGAAAGTATGATCTATACGTAATAAGGGAAGAGCTTATTGCCATTAACGGAGCAGAGATCCAAGCTGAGCTTTAGACTAACCATGGAGTTTCTTGCCGGCTCTTCTCCATAGGAAACGACCAATTGGAACCGTGCACCTAGAATCTGACGTTTCATAAGTGCCCATGTAGGTTTATGTGAAATAAAATATTATGATTTTGAGCTGCCTCTAAAGAAATTATAATGAAACAACCTTATTTAAATTTTATCAGCAGTCGAGTAAGAGTGACAGGGTGTCGTGTTCAGCGTGGAGCGCACGTCAAGCGGTGCCTCCTGGCCTGCCCTACTTGTGACTCTGTGATTGTGCAAATGAAGCACACATGATACTGACCGTTGGTTTTCTCTAGCTGCAGCAGCCTCCTCATGCCGTCGGCGGGATACACGATGCCGGTCTCGCGCGTGACCGTGAAGGTTGCCAGGTGCTCCAGCACGTACACGCTGCGCTCGCCCTGGCTGACACTGTCGTGTCCCCCCCTGCCGCCTCCACCCCCGCCCCCGCCTTCACCCCGCAGCCCCGCTAGCTCGTCGAACTCATCGAGAGCGCGCTGGGCCTCCCCGCGCGAGCGCGTGCTGGTCCCGCCGCCGCGCGTGCCGCCGCCGCGCGTGCCCATGCTGAGCTCTCACGCGTTGCCACCGCACATCACGCCCGGACACAAGCTCGAGGACTTGCCACACACTTACGACACCTGGTGACAAAAGAACACCATGTTTTTGTTGTTTGTTTGCGGAAAATAGATTTTAACATCAGTTGAAGGTAGGTTCGACGCTACTAGGGTTATTTTGCCGCGTGGCCAAAATCGGAACTTACGGCGCCATTTAGTTCGTCAATACATTTCAAAACAATTGCACAAATGTTTATTTATTTATTTATATAAATAATTTATTTCTGAGTACATGGTAGATTACCCATAGCGCCCCCCTATCAACGTCATTCGAGCGCCAAAAGATACACCATATATGGCTTTGCTGTACAAGTACAGTATTATTAACTAACAAAGCGACGCGCGCGTTACATAAAATACCTAAATCACAGATTAATAACACGTTGTGAATGTGTGCGTGAAGACGTGTACCACCCACACACACACACACACACACTTCCGACTTCGCCATTGTCTGGAGGGCTCCTGCGCTTACACATAACATTCACTGCGTGTTTGCACACTTGGTAAACACAAGTAAAGCGCGCGTCTAATACTATAGCAGTATACTGGAAGATACGCCGAAGTCGGTAAAAAGTCGCACGGCCCGAACACATTCGGGAGTCTAACTATTTGACTATGACATTTCTTGATATCGCACACCTCACAATCGCATATTTTAATGTACATATTAAACCATACGAAGTAACAGGTACTGCATAGTACGGCCAGAAGTTTGGGCAGACACTGGGTCGAAAAAGGTACAATGGTTTTAGGTTTAAAGATTCACATTTCCAAGGTTGTTTCAGATTGTAGAAGAAAGTGCGCTACGTGCGTACATTCTATGTAGGTAAATAGGTATGTAGTTTTCTCTGAATAGTCCGTGAGGAGGGTAAACATAGTGTGTTGACCACTGGCGGCCCGTGCCTCCGGGAGGACGATTTCTCCGAGTGAGAGTGCCGCGGCCGTCACACGCGCCCGGACCTCACGCACGCGACACGCATCCATAACATGCTTGCACTACACTCTCCTGTTAGCCTCATCACAATGTCGCCGCGTCGGGCTCTGCTTCTTACTTCACAGGTGTGGCTATGATCAGTCAGTGTTTTCTGTATGTAAGTGTAGTGGACAGTGCACTGTCAATGTGTCTTCATTCTTTGCGTCCAAGAGACCCACCGAGACGAAAGCCAAAGCCACACATCCCTGGACTTACGCTTTTCGCCTAAAGTGTGTTGATATTGAAATGAAGCGAGGACTCGTCCGGGGTAGGTTCAAAATCATCAGTTTATGAACATGGCTACTGCAATAAATAAGCGAACCTCGCCAGGCCGTTCTACAAAGGAATTCTCTTCTATTTGAATTAATCCCTTCGGTAGATACCGGCTGGGTGTGAGACGTCGTCAAGGAATGCCACTTGCTCCATACTCAATGCTTTATTGCATTGCAAATGTATGTAACATAGATGGTGTAACTAAATAAAACATCAATACGGAGGGTCCGTATTGATGTTTTATTTAGTTGGGCACATCAAAAATTAGGAGAGAGGAAGTAGGCTAAGTAGCAATTAAATATTATTTAAAATTATTTTATGTGTTTTATAGTGTGTACATATATATATATATATATATATATATATATATATAAATATATACGTTTAGGTTTCGGCATATAGGTATAGTAAATTGTATATTTTGACTAGCTGACCCCGCAAACGTTGTTTTGCTAAATTTTTTTTTTTGTTTTTTTTTTTTGAAAAATAGATGTTGGCCGATTCTCAGACCTACCCGATATGCACACAAAATTTCATCAAAATCGGTCAAGCCGTTTCGGAGGAGTATGGCAATGAAAACTGTGACAAGAGAATTTTATATATTAGATTTTATGTATTGCATAAAATGCAGGTAATGATTATGGAATTCTTAGTAGTATTTTCATCTCCTTTATTAAATTATGTTATTATTTATGTATTCGTATTTTCATATCTATATTTGATTTTCCATATTTCATATTATATTATATTTATTTCATAATGTTTGGTGTTTAAGAAAGAAAATCATTTAATTTTGCAATCGATTTGTCATTTATAAACTCCTTCACTGAGTAGTACGACTGAGATTCCAGATATTGTTTCAATCTATTAATGAATCTATTTGTTTTGTTTACTTCTCTAATATCATTCGGTATTGTTTTATAAGTTTTTATCGACATGACTAAAAGACTAATTGAGTGCATTTTGAGTCGGGATTGAGGTATGTTTATTATGTTTTTGTTGTGTCGAAAGAATTATCTTGTTTGCGTGTCTTCGCAAGTGGTGTAAAAATCTGGTCAAGTGAAACTTAACAAGGATTCATTTCAAATGCTGTACACACGGCTAAACATCACGCTATACATTTCGAGTTTTAACTGACCTCGCATTGCCTAGGCTTATCGAAGAATAAGAAGTCTGCTTATACTGGAAATTTATAGCTTGAAACGTTGCCATGCGTACAAGTCAAAGCAACAACAAGCTACAACTTTCTTTGTGAAGCAGGTGGACGCTTTGAGCTCTTTTCTAACCACTATTTGTTTCAGTATTGAGCCAAATGTTGCATTTATGGGACAACTACATAACCACCTCTCGATTCAAGTTTTAGATAATTTAAACCAAGGTCTTCGACTTACGAGCTGATTATTTATAGTAACAATTAATACGATAACATTCGGAAACGAATGATTAGTGCGGCCATTGTTAATTAGAATAGTGTACACACACATACACACACGCACACACACACCCACATCGAGTGTCGTAATCACGCCAACTATGCGGACAGCGGCTGATATCGCAGATAATAATATGTTAGCACCGAGGCGGCTCAATACCGCGGACACTACGTCACAAAGCTTCGCCAACTGTTATCTTTTGAAATACTGGCTCTGAACTAAGTCCGACCACTTGGTAACGTCGAAACGTTTGTTAACGTATTCACTACCGAATAAATAAGCATTACTGGCCAATCAATAAGAGTGTTTAGAGAAAAATGACATTTAATTACAACTTGTGGGATTTTTTTATAAAGATATCTTTGGTTTTCTGGATTTTTGCCTAGCCTATATGGGTTGTTTGAATGTTGCGAAGGGGTCACTCTATCGCCCCTGAAAGGCACACGTTAAATAACAAGTCACTATGTATATTGCCCTGGCTGGAGGCCTCCGTTCATCAAGGAAGGTAACGCGATAATCCCTCGGTCTACCTTCCTTCGACATCACAAAAATACCACAACTTAAAAAAAAATACTACAACGAACCTTTAATGTCGGAATTCGGTGTCTATTTGGTTTTGTTTCTTCGTTTTTTGTCACTTAGTTATTTTTCACTTTGTAGTGCTTTTGCTTTTGTAAAAAAGTTTCTAATTTTTCACTTTTTTTGCAATGGTACCTACCCCACATACAGTATACCACTATTTGATATGTAAATGACAGTGACAAGAAGTTATTAATACATATTCAATTGTTTGATTTGATTTTGATTTAACTGTGTGAAAAAATACGTATTATTGAAGCTAACTGAAAGACCCCTGAAGCATACCACAACCATTAAAAATACATTTGAAATCGATTTACCATTGCCGGAGATGTCATGTATGGTACAAAAAGATTTAAAAAAACTACAGACGATTTGAGAACCTCCTTTGGGTAGTCAGTTAAAAACATCATAGCGCATTCCTACTGGTAAATGAGTAAATACAATAGGTACAGACAGAAAGCAAAAATAAACGATAAATGATTTTATTTTTGTGTACATAGGTTTGTACTAGGTGAAATCGACATTTCTTATCTGACTACTCTGAGAAGAAACGCCGAAACAAACTCAGAGGTCACAGTCTCTTTTAAAGTCCAGACATAATCTTGGTTAGATCATGTGAAGACCATGTGGATTGATCTCTGAAATGGTCTTTTGAGGATATAACCACACTGATTTGAGTGGACCTGTCCAGTCAGTGCACGCATTTGTCAATCATCGTGCAGCTCAACTCAGAACTAAGGAGCTCAACGATCCGACGAACAATACAAAAGAAAGGACATTTGGGGAGGCCGCGTAAAGTACTCAAACAGCCAGACCATCATCATTAAAAAAAGAAAAAAAAAATGCAAAGACCCACATAGTCCTCACATACACAAAAAATAAAACAATATTATACTTTATACAGTAAATATATACATGTCATTGTTTAGATAAAAAGGTACGTATATAGAAAAAAACATTTAAAAAAAATAAAAAAAATTGCAATATAAAAGTGTTTTGGTCCGGGAACAAAAGGGAGCTAGCTGGGTGCGCGTGCGCGTTGATGTCTTTAGTACGAGAGACCCGCCAAGGTCCCGGGGCACGCCGTAGGGGCCCGCCGGTAGGGGCCCCCCCGGGCCCCTGGAACCCGCACTATGTAAGTACTTGCCGTAGTACTAGTGTATCAACAGTTGAGTGGCTGCTTATGATATCGATAACGTGACGATGCACTCGAGATAAATAACCGCCGTGCGTTCTATAACAATAGTATTGCAAGCGAAACTAATTAGATGCGCGGGCGCAGGCGAGGTGTGACTCACGACACGTGACGTCACACACGCCAAGCGAAACTAACAATTACTAATGTTTTCAAGTGATTCAAAAAATCGTACTGGCGACAATTACAGCCCTATTGTAATTATCGTCAGTACGATTATGGAGGTGTCACAAATCGCGGAATACGGTCCTCTTTCGAACCGCGAACCTATTTTGTGCGGACCTTAAGTAAACAGCAGAGTCTTAGAATAATAAAGGTTAATATAAACACTTTGCTCCTGAACTACTGCTTACATACTTGAGAAAGATAGTTCAAAGTTAAAAACGTAATATTTCACGTTAATATTTTTTTTGGTTCATAAAATAATAATTGTTTATTACTATAAATAAAATCTTTCTTTTCGTTTTATTTCTAATCTTGGTTGCTATTTATCGTCTACCAAACGGGCCGCGTCAGTCATATTATTTAAAAAAACGGACCCCACTTAAACAAATTGGTTTAATACTAACTCATCACACATTTTAAATAAGGATATTTGTACACCGTTGATATGACAGCTGTATTTTTCGTTTACCTTTGTTACAAGCTAGAAGTAAAAATTTGAATTTGGAAAACAAAACAATACAATTTGCCCGTTCTGGGATCCAACACGCGGGCTCCTGCTCTCAAGGACAAACGAGATGTGGTTAATTTCTAAATAATTCGTATTTAACGGGCAGGTATCGCTAATCACATTGTTAAGTGGGGCGTTACGCTAAATATGCTGATAGCACAGCATTCGTATCGCCGATAACAGTGCTATTGAAGGAAAATTACTTTCATAGTGAGTACCTCGAACGTGCATCAAGCGCGCCTGCGCGTGTAGCTCTCAAGTTACGTTGTCACAACTGTACAACACTATGTACCTACTTGTATTTTTGTGTCCGATGATGACGTCATCATATTCTAAATGTGTGAGTAGTACATAAAGTAGTTGTACGATCAGTGATCTGCATTACCTGACCTCTCCTATAAAGACGAAGAGGGGAAGAGGGGTCAGGTAATGCACGGCACTGACTTACATTACAGGTCAGCTCACTAATTTCGGACGAGGCTCATGTCTAGCAGTGGACGAGAAGACAATAAAAGAGTACTTCTAAAAAGTCAGGACATAGCGTGGGTCTTAACATAGCTGGCGAAATGTGGGTGTACTACACCCCTGCCTATCCCTGCTGGAAGAGCAAGCGTGACGATATGTATAGACACAGGTCGTGAGTGTGTCGATGTGACACACTACGCATGTTAACACGCTCCTCTCAATATTAATGCGCACGTTGATTTCAATCTCTGCGGTGGAGGATGGAGGGTCAGTCATTCCCGTATATACCTGATGCAGTAGGTTCCTCAGCCAAGAGCTACATTATTATGTCTAAGTAAGGTGTCCGGGGTGGTGTAAGGGCTGAAACATAGTGACATTCTAGTATCGTAATTAATGGAACTGACTATAAACTACCGAAAAACTTATGTCAATCATTTTGAAAATCGTTGTAGATATACGAAATGCTTTAAAAAGATTGCTTCTGGTCTAAGCTCTCGGATCGGACCATAAGATCAGTCTGGAAACAGTTCAATCTAATTGAGAGAGAAACAAAATAATAATTATTATGTTTATGCATATTTTGCTTCAATCATACTATAAGGTACGGATTACTCGATGGCAGATTGTGTTAGGTTTTGAAATAATGTAATAAATAGTTAAATTCTCTTAGTCGACTATTGGGATACATTATTTATTATACTGGCAACACTTGTATGGAACGTATGACAGTTCTGAGGTGACAGTTGAGAACACGGGGCGACACTCGCCCTATTTGCTCGGGGCCAGCATCGAATGCGGTCGGATTACGTGTGGTCATCAAAATAATTACCCTACAATATTCATCTGAGTTTTATAATATGTTTTATTATAATAGCTAGTTAATTGTAACTAATTACTGTAGTAGATTGTTCCATTGGAGGAATTAAATAATATTGTTAGCTACCCAAGGAGTTTTATTACAGTTGGCTAACGTGCTCCTTTTTATTTGAAATCATAATCTGCATAAACAGACGCCGCAGCCGGCGACACTGGAGCATCGGAACAGCTCACAACAGAGCACCCCGACCTGTATGTACTTACTGCTTAGTTTGCCGCTCGTGTTCACTTCCATGCTGTCGTGAAAGTTCCCACGCTGCCTACATACGTGAGAGTCCCTAGTACCGGCTGACTCACTCGGGTGTATTCACACGCAGATTATTGACACAACACCAAGCCCGTCCGTCCCAGAGTAGCAGGAGAGCTGTGTAGTACACACATTTCGCTAGTTGTGTTGTTGTTATCGATTCAGGTACAGATCCAATCACACATTTTATGATTTCGACAATAGTGACATCATACGAAATTAACATACAATAGGACAACCATCATTTGAGTTTCGAGTAATTGTTCCCGTTTCTTCTTGTCTAGGAACAAGAATGAGTGCAAACGATGGCGTCTAATCGGCTGTAGAGCCGTAGGTAAATGACCGTACAGCCAATCGAGCAGGCTTGTGTTCGTATTACGAGAGATACCAACATTACCGAGTTGGCATTACCTGCTTTCTTTATTAACAATGTTATGTTAGTTGCTAGAATGTTACGAATCGCTCTTTTACTTCACGACCAATCGGCGATCTCAGCACGTTGTCAGCAAACTTGTAATTCTGCAATAGCAGACAAATACTATATCTGCCTGAACGGGGAGCAAGTCTTGAACTTTCGTAGAACCGCATTGGTGGTAAGTATATACAAACACTTTTACACGTCAGTAATATATTTTAAAAACTAGATGAGGTCGGTGTTACCTATCCGAATACACGGAGTGTCGCACAGTCTCTTTAAAAGTTCAGATATAATCTTGGTCATATCATGTGAGGACAATATAGATTTGTGTCTGAAAAATTATTATTAGGATAGAACCACACAGATTTGAGAAGACTTGTCCAGTCAGTCATTAAACATTAATTAATCTTCCGATAAGTCGCATTTCATTCATCTCTCGATCTCTCATGCTTCGACCATTCGGTGGCTGTAATAAACTACTACATGTGCGAGGCCCCGGGAGCTGCGCCCGCGCCGCTACGAACACGTACTACGACATACCTGCCGTAGTAGGTACCTACTATGTATACCGGTACCGGCGCGCGCGCCGCGCTCTTCGCATACTTCAAGCTTTACGTAATCAAATGTTTTTGTACGGAATCAAATATTCAAGTCGTAGTGTCTTATTGCGAGAGTTATTTATAACTGGATCAGTTGGCTGGCAGCTGAAGCCTGTAGTAGATATATCATGGAATCCCTCTGTAACATAATTACGCCCGCCCCGTCAGCTAGCAAGATAAACATCAGAATCTTTTGAGACTATCAGTTTCCCATAACAACGTTGTTTACATCTGAGCAATCCTTTCAGCAGCACCCTTCAAGTTTCATCTACAATCTAGTTGATAGGTCAGGGCAGGACAGTCGGGGTGGAGGCGTATATCGATGATCACGGCATCGCTTGCTAATCACACCGTGACGTCACAGCCCGCGCCGCCGCTGGAATGTCGCCTAATCACTCATTATACCTCATCAGCCATCGTCCATTGCTAGTCGTTATTTAACCATCAGCTACATTCGCAACTCACACACACATCAGCTGCACTCGTAACGAAACAATGCATCTGATCGTCAATGAAGCGACGTGTGCGGCGTCATCAGCAGACTGTTTTGTGTCAAGCTTTGCTCAATTATGGAATTGACTTCCTATCAGACATGTTCCTCTTTTTAAAAGGGAAAATAATTATCGGAACAGTCTTGGAGACATACCTGAATAAGTGGAACAAGCGACAACCATGATTACGGCGGACTCACTTAGTCACCAAGTGAGTCCGCCGTAATACACTTGGGAGCAAATAAATCGAGCCACTACCTTTTTTCACGTAAAATGGTAAATATTTTTGGGAATATGGAACGTATCAATTCGAACTATATATCGCCTAAAAGTTAAGTTAATAACCTTAACAATGAGGGTAAATTATTGAATAATAACCTTATTGAATGATAAATTATTGGCTCTGCAAGAAAAATGGTAATTTTGATAGAAAATTTAGTAGGGCTAAAACAGTCCATAAAAACAATAAAAAACAAAATTATTGCAAAAAAATATTCTTAATAACTGGTATTACCCCCCCGTGCCCTGATGCATTCTTGTAGCCTATTAGTCATCGATCTGATCAGAGTTACGATGACATATTGTGGTATGTTCTCCCACTCTTCAAGCACAGCGACTTTAAGCTCGGGAATAGATGAAACAGCGGGAACCCTGGCTCGGACTCTCCGTTTTAGCTCGTCCCATAGGTGTTCGATCGGGTTCAAATCGGGACTTCGTGCTGGCCATACCATTTGTTGAATCCCGATCGCAGACAAGTATTCCGTAACGATCTGCGCGGTATGAGGTCTCGCATTGTCATGCATAAACAAGAAATTTTCTCCGACAAAACCAGCATACGGCATTACGTGGTCTTCAAGAATGTCAGTTATGTATCGGTCAGCTGTTAATCCACGTCTACCACTGCCATCGTTGGCGGGGTCGACGAAGACAAGTTCCGTTTTTCCGTCTAGAGAAATTCCTCCCCACACCATACAAGAACCACCACCAAAACTCACAGTTTCTCGAATGCAACATTGGGCAAATCTTTCACCAGGACGTCTATACACTCGGTTTCTCCCGTCATTGCTAAAAAGACAGATTCTTGACTCGTCAGAAAACAAAACTGACCTCCAGTCTTCTAACGTCCAATTAATGTGTTCTCGAGCAAACTCCAAGCGAGATCGGCGATGAGCTACAGTCAATTTTGGGCCAGTTGCTGGTTTGTGTGATGTTAAATTTCGTTCCTTTAGTCTTCGTCTCACTGTCCACCTACTGATTGCGACACCTCGAACGTCACGTAACGCTTGCTGTAGCTGAACAGCATTAAGTCCACGGTCGCGCAACGAATTGGTTGCAATAAAGCGGTCGTCACGTTCTGTTGTTGCCCGTGGTCGGCCAGTTCCAGGTCGCCGAACAAAAGCACCAGTCTCCAGATACCTGCGGTATACCCGCTGTACCTTTGAACGACTCAAATGAAGTCTGCGTGCCACTTCACGTTGTCCGTGTCCAACCTCAAGTAAAGCTACAACTTGGGCAGCTTCCGTCGGTGTAGTATCCATTTTATCAGGTTATTTTGATTACACAGACACAGATAAAGACAACAATAACAAGTACTATGGGTATGATTAACAAAAACCTCAAATTTAATCTTTTCTTAACAGAGTACAATAAAAATGTCATAAGCAAATTAAATGCGATAATTTTATTCTACCCTTTAAGCTTTAATTAAAATGAAATTTTGACAACTAACTACCCTCATTGTAAAGGTTATTAAATACCCTTTTAGGCGATATATGTTTCGAATCGATGCGTTCCATAATACCAAAAATAATAACCATAATGCGTGAAAAAGGAAGTGGCTCGATTTATTTGCTCCCAAGTGTAGTAAATGAAGGTCACACTTAGCCCGGAGTACATTGCGCAATAAATAGTGAATCGTGAACTATCAACTAACAAGGCAGCACACTGTGGATCGCTCACTCGGCGGAATGCGGCCGCCAGCAGTCTGCCTTGACTGACGTACTGTACCCGCTGACAGTCAACACTTAGCAATACCACATAGTATGTATTACTACGTACTGGCGACCCTAAAGAAGTTCTAAAAAAAAAACAATGCAAGGAGCGTCAGCCGAAGCTGCGGTTTGAGTCTCTAAACAAAAAATTACGTGAACCGTTAATGTGGGGTAGCTTTTCATATTCATATAAAGAACATCGGCCAAATTTGTATAGACGCTGGACCTGACTTTTATTTTGAGTGTCCAGAAACCAATTATAGTGAGATTGGATTGTTTTTATGTAGTTATCACCATACTGTTCGAAAATATAATCTAAATGGCCAAGATATTTTAATAATGGAAAAAATATATTTGAGGTTAGAATCACTAAATAAGTCGATTTAATGCTAGGCAGACGACATACAGTTTCAGTATTTTAGCGATAAGCGAAGAGTGTAATTAGCGATCTCATTTCGTACTTGTTTATTTATTTCGATTTCGTTCAGATCAATCAAAACGAACTAATACCTACAGAGAAAAAAAGGGCTTTTTAAAGCTTTGCCCACCATGACTGATTTCAATTCTGACTGAACAGAGATTTAGTCGCAGATACAGTCTTTAGTCTGCATTGTCACTGGGTAAACGAATGAAAAAAGGGTTTTCATAAAATAATTTTTATTCATCATCCTCTCTTCGATCGCCGGGTGTCAAACAATTAATCATTATCGCGCGTCGATGACATTTAATGTATGTGCTCCGTTGTACGCAATTGAACAAAACTTGGTTTCTATGAACTTTTATTTTTTATGACAAGAATCCAATTCATAATGAAAACTTGTTGTTTTGATTCATTTTTATTTTTAGAATTTAATTACATGAATAACTTTTAATAAAAACGTGAATAGTAATAATCTTTGAGTACTAGGTCATTTCATAAGCCATACGAATCGTCAATAGGGTGCGTTTTGAACATGCTATTCTAAAAAATTCAACGAAATTACTTAAACAAGAAAAAATGTATATCTTTTTTTTCTGGCTTCATAATGAGATATTTCTTATGTTTTATGAGTATTTGAAAAATAACGGATTTTTTTATATATATGGCATAACGGGACGCCACAGACTCATCGTCAGGTACGATTTGGCCATCCTCCTTTATTAATTGCATTCCTGTTAAAAAGATGTTACGAACGGCTTCAAGGTAGGTATAAAAATATGGATCCTGTAAGGGCAAAGCAGAAGTATGACAGAGTTAGCGGGCTTTAAAATTAAAACTATCTTGAAAAACATGTCATTTAGATATTCTTTGATAGTTTTTGTAAACTATCAAAGAATATCTAAATGACATGTTTTGAAGCATGCATTGAAGATAATAGAAATTGTTTAAATTTATTTGTGATTTAATTAAATTATTGTTTACATTTACATATTTCCGGTATTTTATTATGGGTCATATCCCTCTATCAGCAGAATGTTGATGCTCCGAAATTTATTTGGCAGAAGACACTTGGCATAATCTTCTTTAGACTACTATATTTTTAAGGCATACAAATTATTTAACATAATTATTGTTTGGTCGAATGTTTATAAGGCCGAATTTACAATGGCATACTTTTAAGATGGCAGAATTTTATTAGGCATATTGCCATTATAGCATTTTTATCCTTAAATTAAAATTAAATGTATGATAAACGAGTGTCTGCGAAATAAAGTTTATGCTATTCGCAGGTATGCAAAATAATATTATGACATAAAAAGTTCTGCTATAGACCCATTTATTTTAAACTTTCATTGACTTGGCTAGGGTTATTGTTGAGTGCATTTTTATATTAGAGCTTGGTAGGTTTAATTTGTTTTTAAGACGTAATTGTGTATCTTGACTGTATATTTTCTCTTTTAGTATATAAGTGTTGGTACTTTCGAACAAATCTGCAAATTTCTAGAATGTAGGTACAGGCAGGGGATGGTGAGCCCAAAAACACTACATAGTCTACAGTTTCAAGCACCTCCTCGCTACTAATTTTCACACCGATGTTGCTTTTACCGTATCTACTATCTCTCCAATATTTACTCTCGCCGCCAAATGATAAAGTGAAAGTTAACATTTGGGAAGGTGCGGTGACTCGGCCAGTGGCGGCGAGTGGTTTACGAATACATCACTAATGCTAGCGAGACAACCGTGCCGCACATCTACTAACTTCAATAATTATGGTCCGTGGTTAGTATGCTGTGCACGCGCCACAGTCTGACGCGACGTCACCTCACTTTTGTTTAAGGTTTTGACTGCGACGTTGGTCTAGTGGTAAGCAATACTGAGCGTGAGGTAGTGAGTATGGGCTACGCAATATTTTATGTTAGGTATTATACTAGCTATATGGAAAATGTTCCTACGTACTGCACCTAAGAGGGGCATGTACTCATGGGCTTAGTCTATTCGTAACCTGTTACTATGTGTATGTACATTGTGGGAATAAGAAATTTCACGCATTCGAAGTAGCGGCAGAAGCTAGTAAAATACAAATTACCGTTTATCAAAAATTTAAAATGTTCGTTTATTTAGGTAGGTACGCCGCAGCCTACCCTGTTGACAAGGTCAGGCAGACAGACGAGCCTAGCGAGGTATGCCAATGTCAATGTCAAGTTATTGAAATTCTTTTATATAGTACTATCGACTGGACGTATGATATCAACCGGATTCAGCGGAACATTTCATTAATGTGCCATTACACGTTCGTACAGTGATAACGTATCGAATGACCAATATAATGAAACTTGTTCATTATATACTTTCGTTAATATGCCTAACGTGGATAAAAACGCAGTCGTATCCGTCAGCGAATGGCGTTCTGTCAGCTGATTCACAATTTCTCCAATTTCTGATCTGATGAATCAATGTCAAAGCTGTAAACCTTCGAAATCAGTTGTCAAATGTCCCTAAATTTGTAACGGTTGATCCTGCCGACTGCATGGCTAAGTACTCCACTCCAATTAACATATTTATGGTACATCTACACTACATATAGATAGTCTTCCGGGGCGTCACCAGTCAGGTCGTCTTCTAGTATGCTGTGTGTTATAACTCTTACGGCGATGTCTCACAAAACTGTATGGCTTCTGCATTATTCAGCGACGTTTCCACTTCAGCGTAGCTTCGTTACATTTGTTTTTGGTCTCTGCTGTAGTTCCATGTTCTATGTGATGCCTCACACTGCATGGCTTCTAATGCATTGCTGGTGAGATTATTATGATGTCTATCAAAACCTAATTGAGGCTATTTGCAAGCATCTCTTTGCAAATCTTAAGTGAATATCCAGCTATCGGTTTAGGCAGAGCAGCTTTCTTATGGGACTTACATGTTTGTGAGATATCTTATCAGAATTGGGTTACTTACTACATGCAATCCGATAGTAAGTTTCGTAACCAGCTAACAAAATGTTCTCTTCAATGAGGACGTTTCGGTATTTGGTGGATCGAAATTATGGGCTCACGACGGACGGTGCGCGGTGGTGTTAATGATGACGTGTTGCCGAATTTACCTATTGTTAATTCGGCAACAAGTCGAGACGCTTATAAGACCCATCGCTAATGTAATGTGTACGTGCGCACACGTACAGGAAGTCCATACTGGCGGCAGGTAACTGTACAGTGGCACTGGGCACTTCCTCCTCGCTTCCGTCACACAGCCCGCCCGCAGCTTCCAGCAGCTCGCAAGCTCTAGCAGTGTTCAGTTGTTATCAGCGCGAGCTGCACCTTGGCCCGGGCGCAGGCAGGGGCCCGCGGAGCAACGACCGCTCGGCGGCAGATGCTCCCGCGCACCGCCATCTATCGGACACACTCGTCACTGCCGCACAACAACCGTTCACATTGTTTTCCTTGCGTTACCTTCTTCTTGTTGCTTTATTTTATTGCCTCTTCAATAACTTTTCAGGTGTTGCAGCACCACATTGTAACACATCAACACGCCAGGATCGTAGTCCACGTAGCAAACGACAAACGCGTTCAGGTCCTACCGTTGGAATGTCCTAGTTATGCATTAGATGAGGACACCCAAATCCTGCTAAACCTCGAATCACCGTACAAGAGGCACATGATACACACACAGCGCCGTATCTGCGGGAAAGCGGCGCGGCCTCGATCCCGAGCGGCGTGCGCGGGCGCCGGCTGTGACGTGTCGCCCCCGAGAGTGCTGCGCGCCCTCACCGCATGCCCCACGCACCCACACCACGCAGCAGCGTGTACTCACCCCGGTCTGCGTCACTCGGGAACAAACAATAACAGCTTGGAACGTGAGCTCGTGCGTTTCACTCGCGGCGGTACTTGGCGCCTCTGTGGCGATTCGGTGTGTACTGGTGAGCTAGGCGGCGCGAGCGCCCCGTCTCCCCCACTCCTCCGTCACACCTGAAGCGAACCTTCACAGGTGCGCGGGGCGGGGGCGCGGGCCACGGGGGGCGAGGTGGAGGCTTCACGCAGGCAGCGCGGGGCAGTGCGCGGGCGCGGGCGGCGCCAGTCACTGTCCGAGCGCGACGCAGAGCGCGCGTCACTCGAGCTGCGAAACATGTCCGCGAACGGGTCGGCGGCCACGGAGCCGCGGCTCTGCCACGTGCGGAAGACTCCAGACTTCGACGGGTATGGGTTCAACCTGCACGCCGAAAAGGGCAAGCCGGGCCAGTACATCGGCAAAGTGGACGACGGCTCGCCGGCCGAGACGGCGGGCCTGAAGCGCGGCGACCGCATCCTGGAGGTGAACGGGCACAGCATCGCCGGTGAGAGCCACAAGCAGGTGGTGGCGCGCATCAAGGAGCGAGCGGACGACGCCGAGCTGCTCGTGGCGGCGCCGGCGCCAGGCGAGCCGATGCCGGACCTGGACGCGCCGACGCCGACGCCCGACGTGCCCGCCGGCGACAGTCCGCCGCCCGAGCTGCCGCGGCTCAACCTGCGCATGACCGCGGCCGAGATGCGCGCGCACCTCGCCGCCAAGAAGAAGATTGACCCCAAGAAAGTGCAAATGGACCTCAAGTCCAAGTTTGACATCGTCAAGAAACTGTGATGTGTGTGTTGTGCGGTGGCGTGCCGGTGTTGTGGTGTGCGCCGTGCGGGCGACGCGGGCGCGGCTGCCGCTCCGCGCGGCGCTGTTGCCAGCCCGCGAGTCTGTTGGAACAGGAACAATGACATCGGAGGCAGCGCAAGCGCAGGTTGATCGTGCACCGCTCACCACCCCGTGTTGTACAATTAATGTAAAGTTTTGTTTTACCACGTAAATTATGTAATATAATTTATAGCGTTCTATAGAAATTGCCATTGAATTGAATAAAGTGTTGTTGTATATATATTTACCTAGCCTAGGTACCTAGCCGCTATAGATACGTTTTATAGTACATAGGAATGAAACACTGTGTGTAATTTAATTTACGAATTCATTTTGATTTTTAATAATTGATTATCTAAATGTGTAGCTACTCACGTACTCGAGTGTGAATATTGTTTAATTCTATTATCAATAAAATGTATTGAAAACCAATAACGATTTGTCAACATTACCACCCTTTCGAGCGGCGCACTGTCACTTGCTTCCAATTTTAACTCTTCTTGTAGTACCACCAACGCCAGTTGCTACAATTATTATCGCATATATATACCTGATACCTGTACCTACCTAGCTATTGGTCGAATCTTGCATAGATTTTGTGACACATGTGTGTGCCAATCATTCGGTTTGCTGGACGGCGCGCGGCGATCGTTAGTTATCAGGTTGTCGCGAGGCAGATTACGCCCGTATCACACTCGTACTAGTTACTATACTGGCGAGGGCGCGGCGACTTGCCCGCAACTGTACAAACAACACGCTCGCAGTCATTTTACAAGGAGAGCTGCTGAACTTGTACTTGTCTACTCTCATAGACCGAATCAGGGGAAATACGAGTATGTCTAAACATGGTTTAAACTTATTTTATTCTCCGTGATACCTATAAGATGGTGAAATGCAACACGTTTGATGAGTTGGTAATATTTTATATTGTTACACGAGCGGCTTAACTGACTAGTTGTGACGTAGACACGATGCACGTTTGGCTTCTTTTCCTCCTAGTTGTTCATGATTATCCTAACTCCTTTCGTGTGAACTGAACTTTAGTCATTCCTGCAGGCGACAACTCTTTGTTCTTTCTCTACATGAGATGAGGTTGTGTCTCTGCTGTGGCCAATGTATTGTCTTAGATACCGATGTGGATATGGTTACTATTGTCAAGTGTAGCACCTAATTAGCTGTTTATCAATATGATAGGTGCTTAGTTAACAAACAATAGCGTGTTATCCGCCAGCAACAGTTGAACAACTGTGATTCTGTAAATACAAGGAAATAACTACAATAATGTTCAGTGCCGTTATAGTTGATAATGTTTACGCACAATTATACCCTTCATCGTCAAGTGTCTACAAGTGTATATTATGGCCTGTCAGGCCATGAGAACAATTAAATATTCATGGCTCCGTCGTATTGTTAGTTTAGCAGCCGTTATTCCGCATAACTATGAAGTTCGGTAGTAGGTAGTAGGGAGGGCCTATCGAAGTTCTCATTAATGGATATTGTGACAAAAACACATTGGAGTTATCTTATCTGTAATCCTGTTGATAACAGATAAGATAGCTCTAATGTGTTTTTTTATCAACTTATATTCTCAAAATTATTCACGAATAATAAATAGGACTGGGGCATGGTCCGGCCTTGAGCATTTGAATACCTAGTGTAATTCAGTCCAATAATATAAATTGGGTTTTTCTATCTAGGATTTCTCAGTAGCAGCCTGGAGTCTAGATTTGTGCCCGGTTGATGGCAATAGGCTTGCCCACTATTACATGGGACGTAAGCATAACTGGCGAAATGCGGTTGTACTATAGTACACCTCTGCCTAATACTTCTTAGTTTTTTTTTGTGATTGTAGACTGAAATGGATACGTATTTGAAATTTAGATTTTGGGAACATGGGTAATGTGAAAAAGTAAGTGATTGATGTCAGAGGTCAGGCATTTAATTTAATTTGATGGTAAATGTATTTAAATAACCGTCATGAGTGACAATTCTTAAGTTCGTCAGAGGCACCCTGAGGAATCCTGCTACCAGAGTGCGCGCAAGATAAGTCTGTGCTCGTATTTGAACTTCAAGACTATATCCCTTTTTAGTTTTTTTTTGGGTGGGAAATCATCAAATGACTTCTCACCCTCTTGACTCTTCACCGGCTCTTTCGTGTCAGACTTTTACTGACTAAAACCCACCCGTGTTCCTTCAGTTGACTGTGCCAGGGCCAGGGCTCGAATTACCCGCGACCCTGAGGCGTGCCTAACCCTTCTGCGATTACAGGCGTGATGTTATGTATGTATTTCAAATAAACCATGTAGGTTTATGTGAAATAAAATATTTAGATTTTATGTAATATAAGAACGCTTACATACTGAGGTGACGTCTCAAAGTAAATACAAATGAAGCACAAGCGCTGCACTGATTTCAACAGGATTGAGCACCGATTAATTAACTAATTATACGTATATTAAAGTATTGCGGTAAATTGTCTACATTCATGTAAACTATAGAAATCCGGACGTCCTTATCCGAACCGGGAAAAATTCGTTATATTAAACAAGTCGAAGTTACGACACTCGGTGCAATACTACCGAATAGCCGATTTACTTATCAATATTACCGCTATTAGTAATGTCAGAAACGGCAGCAGTGCATTCCTACCTGTCGTTATAAAATCTAAAATCATTTATTCATATTAGCCTGAGAATCAGCACTTATTGAAAGCAAACAGTTAGAAGCGACAGCCCAATAAGGGCCCCGTGTTACGCTATCTGGTGTTTTAGATGTAAGAAGTGGCTCAACGAACTGCCCAACAACACGTCTGTCGGTCTGTATAAAGTTGTTTTAGGAACACGTAATATAGGTAAAAAGCCGCGAGTGTGATCATGAGAGGATCAGTGAGTACGCCGTGTCACCGCGCAGCGTGTGCGTGACTCACGATGACTTCATCACTACGTTTACCGACACCGCTAATACTGCTATTTGGTGCAATGCGTATCAAATCTAGTTTTAACATAAAGATTCATGTGAACCATTGTGATCTCATTTGATGGAGTGTAACAGAACACCAACGCGTAATCATTTTATTGCCAACTAGCCGATGGCCTACCTGCCCATTTTTTTTTGCGTTTGCGTTTGAAAATCACCATGAATGTCCACCGCCCTGCGGCAGGCGGAGGTCTGTCACACTCTTTCTGACTAAATGGTCAGCTGCTGATCGTTGTTCGTCCTCCCGCGCCAGGTGCGTCTGCTTTAAATAGGGAGGGAGGTTGTATCGTTCTGGTCTCCTTTAGCCGATTTCTTTGTGACCATCACTTCCTCGCAAAAGCAGACGACCCGACCAGAGACGAAACCACGACCGGAAGTGCGAGGTTATGCGTAGGGCTCCGCAGGGCCTCCCTGACTTGATGTCAATGTTACCGCCACCTAAGCAATACCAGAAGTGTTGCTGATGCATTGCAAACCCAGAGACCAAGCTGTCATACCGCATCATTGCACCGGCCAAACCCAGAGTCCAAGCTGACATAACGCATCATTGCACCGGCCAAACCCAGAGACCAACCTGACATATGGCATTATTGCACCGGCCAAACCCAGAGACCAAGCTGACATAAGACATTATTGCACCGGCCAAACCAAGAGACCAAGCTGACATAACGCATCATTGCACCGGCCAAACCCAAAGACCAAAATGACATAACGGATCATGGCACCATCTAAACCCTTCAGACTAGTAGCACACGGAATCGATGCGTCACGGCAAAACTAGGTTTGGTACCTATCATCAATATTTTGATAGTAAGTATTGTAATACGGTAAAATAGATGGAAATAGAAAACAAAAAAGTTATCTTAGGTGGGATAGACAACACCTAACGAAGCATAGTTATTGTAATTAATAGTATACGTAAACAGCGAGTGAAGCAGTAACCTAGCGCGCACTTAGCGACATTGTGTAGCGGCACAATGCTGCATGATCTCACAGCGCACAGCCAGTCCTCTCGGTGCATCGCTGACCTCTAGCTTATCACGAGGCGCGTGAAGGTCGCGTCAGCCTCACTCACTGACTGCTCGCTCGACAGAAACACTGTAAATAATGTTGTCCTAACAAATATATTAGTAACATCATTAATTTTGATCCTATATGTTAGATCGATGTACAAAAACCGTACACGTTAAAAGCGTCCAGAGTGCAGCAAAAAATAAATCAAATCAATCCAATAAATAATAGTTAAACTAGCCGTGGCAGCTAAGAGATGACCAGTCCCAACTGACGGCGCCCGTTCACGAACATGACGCATGGATCAGCACCATTCAGCTTTACCATTTTGAAGGGAGCTAAATGATCCAACACACGCGCCACCGTCAGAGAGGCATTTTAGTGAGCATGACATACGAGTACTATCAGCCGTCAGGTCAAAATCAAAATCAAAAGTTATTTATTCAAACTAGGCTGCGAGTCAGCACTTCCTAGTGCTTTAACTGGGAAGAAGAAGTGGCGCAACAAACTCCCCAGCAGCACAGCTGTCTGTTTAGTTAGACAAACCATTGAACTATACAATTATAAGGTAATCAAAGAAGAAAAACCGTTAATAACAAAAAATCATATTAAATTATCTGCCATATGTAAGCTAGCCACGACAATATACCCAAAACAGAAACCAATAAAAATCAATGAAAAAACAACAACATAACTTAATACACAAATAAAAGCCTCCAGGCATAAGGGGCGTGACATCTTACATATGCATTTTTGGATTATTTTTTAAGTAAACACAAATGATAAACTAGGACCATAGAAGTACAATAAGTTAACAGAACAATTACTTTAACAATATCAAAACCATAGACAGCAAGACGACCAGTCACCACAAGCAGCACCCGTTCACGAGCATAACGCAAAGATCAGCCATTGCCCCCCTCGCCCGGCAACCCGATCCCCGACGCTACCGCAAGCAGTGACATCTACGGGAGCTTGACGAACTCGCTGCCGGTTGCTCAGGCAAGAATAATATAAGATCAATTGTCGAGGTCGCTAGCTCACCACTTATTGCAATACAACTCGTTAAAAAAACATTGTAATGAGTAGATCATGTCAATAATAAATGAAGATAACTAAAAATAATTGACATATATAGTCAAATAAAATTAAAATAAATATACGAACTCGTATACCCTGTCAGTAGGTAAGCTAATTCTGGAGAAAGAACATAAACATTGTCTTGAGTTAATTACTAATTAATTACAGGGTACATTCAAGTCAATAACATATATTACCCGATAAATGGTAGCTCCATAGTACATAGTACTGTGCTATGCATTTATATAATACAAAGGAGATTGAGTTAATACAATGCAAATATATTCTTACAATCATCAGCAGCTCCAACAGTATTTCAAATGTTAATTAATTAGGTTTTGTGTGGAGCAGGACTAGCATTGAGCCGGACATTTTTTTTTTACAATATGCCTGTCTACTTAGTGTGCGTTTTATAAAAGATTTGAATTTCGTTTCATTCAGTTGAAGTATTTCCGGCCAATTAGATTTTGATTAAAAGCTTTTATTACTGTAATGGGGTTAATATGCTTAAAGTTAAATTCAATTGGGCAGGCTGAAACATTCGCCCTTGTCCAATGAAAAGCGAGCGACGGCGAAGAATTTAAGGTTTCAGTGGTTTTTTGTAGGACACTTCTTAAGCAACTTCTTTGCTATGGCAAATGAGACCACATAACGTCTCCAGTGTGTAATCAGAATTGGGATGATGAATACTATTAAAAATTTTCGTAAAAATAATGTAATAGTAAAAATGAGATTTTCTAAAAAATCTGTTAAATCGATGTAAAAATGAAGAAGATACACGCTTTAAAAGTTTTTGGAGGGGATTATTCCTGTCCTTGTCGCGCGGTACGGACAATGTACAGCGCTAGTATGAAGTTAGGTAGCCGTGACGTCATTTCTACGATAGTTCTGTCCTAGTCTAACGCTTACTTTAAAAAGTTTATAACTTGGCAGTTTTTTAAGCTTTTACACTTTTTGTAATACTATTTGTTTGCACTATAATATAATATTACATTATATTAGGAAATAAACATTTTTTTGAGATAAAAATAAAAAAAAATCATCATCCCCAATTTTGTTATCGTTCGTTTCATTATTGATAATTTTCCAAACCGTCTTTATTTTATTGTCTGCTGTTGTTGCTAATGTTTAAGGCTTTTGCATGGGGTCTCAACTCGAACAAATTATAATTTGTCTTGAAAAAAGTTCATAGATGGCAGCGTAGGTAACCATTATGAAATTAACAATAATAAGAAAGCGATATACGGCAGAATTTTGGCTGAATTATGATTGGTAAAAGTCTAAACTACCCAGTTTAGTGCAGATTTATCTATTTCCACTCATAATACACGTATTTTAAAAATAAAATAAACAGGGAGCCTTTATTTTTAATTCGAACCCTTTAAATGATAAAAGTAGCCTTCTGTTAACTATTTTGTTTAGAGCTTTTTGAGATAGATGGCGTTTTACTCAATTGGTCCAGCCTCATCAGTTTCCAATTTTGTTACTTATTTAAATCAAACCACATTTTTGATTATTATTGTTTACGTAGAAATATAAAAGAAATCTAATAACATGTTTTTCTGAACCCGGAACTATAAAACTTTATATAAAAGGATTGCATGAAACGTTTTAAAAGTAGGTCGATTCCTAGATGGCGTTGGGATGGTGTTGTTGGCGTAGTCTCTGGCAATTAGTGAGTCGCTTATGCTGCGATCTGTTGAAGAATTGGAGGACTAAAAATTGCCAGCTCAATTGCCAGACTTAGGGAGGTTTCATTTCCTTGTGTGGGATTGGGTATCTGTACGTAGTATTTTATTATCTGTGGCTTTAGCTACCTAACCAGTGTTCTTAATTTGTTTTGAGTAAGTAGCAACTCAACTCAACTCAACTCAAAGCATTTATTTCAAATAAACCAATTACAGGCACTTTTGAATTGCCAAGGTCGGTCGGTAAGAAAAATAAAGCTAGTTGCCCATTCCAAAGCGTAGTAGGTACCTATGGAGAAGAACGGGCAAGAAACTCCACGGACACTCTTTTAAATCAAATTATGTTTACAATAGATTGGTTACATCATTCATGTTGAAATTATGTATGTGAGAACGATGCAGAACGTTAAAAGCGTCCGTTATTTAAATATGAAAACAATTCGAAAATAAAATTTAATTAAAATACGCCGTGGCAGCTAAGAGATGACCAGTCTCAACTGACGGCGCCCGTTCACGAACATGACGCATGGATTAGCACCATTCAACTCAACCATTTTGAAGGGAGCTAAATGATCCAACACACGCGCCACCATCAGCGAGACATTAAAGTGAGCATGACATACTTTCAACCGCCAGGACACATTCAAGTCAATGAAAGACGTACCCTGTAAATGGTAACTTTAAAGCATGTACATAGTACTCACATATATGGCATATAGCAATTATACAGTACTAAAAAAATTGAGTTTATACAATGCAACGATTCTTGTTTTTAATCTTCAGCAACTCCAACAGTATTTTCAAATGCTAATCAATTAGTTGATGCGTCCTTGAGGAGCAGGACCAGCGATTAGCCAAGCATTTCTATCAGCAATGTAATCCCCTAACTTATAATATGCTCGGCTGCATAGTGTGCGTTTTATACAAGATTTAAATTTGGTTTCATTCAGTTGATGTATGTGGGGAGGTATTTTATTGTAACATCTTAAACAGTACCCCATGAAAGATGAGTCTACTTTAGCCAGCCTGAAACCTGGTTGAACTAATTGGTCCCTATTTCTAGTGATATAATTGTGTCTTTCACCTCTTTTACTAAGGTGTTTTAGCAACATACTTATTAAAAGTTTCCGTGTTAATATAAGACTTGAGGCCATTCAGCTCGAAAAGTCTTTCGCTACTTTTCCTAAGTCCTTTAGTTGCCGTCACTAAATAAAAACTTATGGCATCAGCCTTAAGTTTTATTTAGTGACTGGGCTTAGTGGCTGTGACTGGGGTAAGAGTTCAATGATTTTAATTATTGAACTCGGTTTGAACTACCGAAAATAATTATTTATACAAAATATTAACATTACTCATTGTAAGGTCCTGATTACTTAAAGTATTTATTTATTTCTAGATCTTTTTACAAATATTTTGCACGTCAAACATAGGCTAGTTTTGATTACTAATAAATGAGTTAAGCATCTGTATCCGAACTAGGCAAACCCTGTATTTCGGCATTCAGCGAAATTTTAATTACTTAACTTACAAATTAAAGTGCTATTAAATTAATTTAAATTAACAGATTTTACTGGTACGGATTGTATCTGCTATTTTTGTATCGCTATGTCGGACTCGAAAGTTAGGGTTTGACCGCTGTGATCAGAAGGGAGATAATTAACGATAGCTTAATCACAATAGTCGCAGCAACAAAAAGCATTATCAATACATGAAGCAGTAGTTGAAGTTGTTCGGGTTGGTTCTACATACACATTTGACAAATTGAATGATTTAAACAAAGAAGAATGGCGAAGATGGACTGGCGTAATTTAAAAATTAACGGAACACCGTTTACGGGCAAGTTTATTTTAATTATAATTACAAGTTTATAGGAGTTCTATATAACAGATATTGAATTACTAGGTGATTGGAATTAAAAGTTATTTATGATTTTAATTTATTTATAAATAAGTTATAGTGCAGTTTCAGAACGGAACGTTTTTCGTGAATTACATTCCAATCTACAGTAATGATTTACCTTCTTACACCTAAGTACGTTTTTGCTTGGCGGTTTTCCTTCTTTTATAATTACTTGATAAATAAACTGAAAATATATAACACGAATCACGAAAAGTACCTACAACGTTAACATACTCTACATAAAAATTTATACATTACATGTAAATATTTTGTGTTATAACGGCATTGAAAACATGAAACGCAAAATGGCACTGGGATTTTGTCAATTGCGCATTACGAAGCGGTTACGAAGACATCGTTTGTTTACGAAAATGATCAGATAGTTAAAGAGTACAGAGATGGGTGTATTCGCGTCATGTAAGTATATTCTTAATCTAATTTCCTTAATTTAATGAACACACAAATCATATCAGAGATCAAACGAAGGGAGCAAGCAAATCTAGAGATTTCTTCAAGATGTTAGCTTTTACTTATGTAGTCTCGTATACTTTTTTCATAAATATGCTCCTCCTGCTCATTTTTAAGTGTTGACCATCATTTGAATCTTCTGAATAGGCTGAATGGACTGTTCAAATAACAGTATTAAGTATTTTAAAATAAGTATCTACTGCAGATTACCGCTTTCGGGTGTTATAACAATTGCCAATCTAATGATTTGGAATAGGCATATCAAAGGATTGAAGATAATTGTTTTCAAAGTTGGACAAATAACTCGTTAAATAATCACAATGAGATATGCGCACTATGCTATTTACGGGCACAGAGAGAGGTGGACAGTTCTCACAGAAGTTCAGCTGTTGTTGCACCTTCCATAATCAGTCAGCCATCTCTTTTTTTGTTAGAGGTTGAAGAGATTGCTCCGTCAACATCTGGAAATCTATTAGAGGAAACATCTGCTGGACGAATATTGCCCACAGAGATAGCAGCTGATACATTAGTCGGTAAAGAAGTTAGTCCTTCGACCTCAGGACGTCCATTCCAGGAAATATCTGTTGAATGTATTATTATGTTGCCCACATTGAGTCGCTGATTGTTTTTGTAGTGCAATGACCCTGACAAACGACATGTGCCTGATGGGCTCCGAAGACGAATAATTAAGGATTAAATTTCTATATTCCTAGAAATGTTAGTATTTGCGATTTCAACATTAAGTGCCGCAAATATGGAAGCAGTTGTGTTTTCTTGTACAGATGATACAAAACCGTAATAAGGCAAGCAATATACATATGTAGGGGAGCACTTAAGAGCCTACGGAATGTATGCAATATAAGGAATATTTGTTGGCAACCACCTATCTATTCTATGTGCCCGAATTCAATCTACGCAATAGGTAAAATAACTATAATAGTACATTTTGATATAAGTGTGCTCTTTTGGTCATCACCCCCGCGGCGGTTTTATTCGCGCGAGCTGTAGTCGAGCGCGATAAGGGAGACTAGTAGGTAATGATCAATGCACACGCGTGTCACCCGAAGTTTTTCAATACACTAGCGAGGACTCGTATTGTTATTATATTTTATTATTGAAACAATTAGTGAAAGTACAATTCTCAAAATGATACCGAACAGTTTTTGTTGGCATTTTTTACAGTTTGTGTTATGGTATTGGTATTATTAGTAATATCGTTGTTTTCATTTTCTTGGATATATGTCGGAGATGATAAAAATATTCTTTGTATTTAGACATAAAACTCTTTACGGAGATGAAAGAAATAAAAAGTTAAATATAAAACACGAGTGCGGTAATGTAAAGTAAAAAGCACGCGTGTTTAACACACTGCATTATGAATCTAAAAACGGTGTAATAAGAGCTACTTTAGAGCCAACTGTGTTGAAAAGTACATAAAAGAGATTTTTTATTTAACAGACCCCTAGTTTTTACGAAAGGACGGGCGGCAGGGTGATGCTGTTAAAATACTTTATCTGATACCTGCTTTTTTCAGCTTGGTTTAATCCGACCACAATCTAGTTTTATGGAAAAGTAATGCTAGCCTAACAATATTGCATAGTTTAGATGTTAAGGTAATAAAAGTATCCTAATACCTGCAGCCGCATGTTAGCAGTTTGATGAATCATCAATTAGACGGCAACGTATACGTGTTTAGGTGTACGAGTTTGAATAAAGACGAAAATCAGCATTAAGTTTACCTAGTTATCGCCGAAAATACCAGCAATGCAACTCCTCAACTACATTATGCAAAGGGAACCTTAGTACTTCATATCCACCAGGTTTATCTGGCGAAACAGATGTAGAAGGAACCTATAGATACCTATCTATTGATAGATATTTTTATTCAGATACAGCATTATTTTTATTGGGTAGGAGAGGACATCTTTTATTTTATTTTGGTTGGGAAATTATCAAATGACTTCTCCCATTCTGGGTGGAGCGGGTGGGTTTTAGTCAGTAAAAGTCTGGCACGCCCGTGTCAGACTTTTACTGACTAAAACCCACCCGTTTTCCTTCTTTTGGCTGTGCCAAGGCTACGGTATCTCTTTCAAAATACCCGCTACCCTGGCAGAGGAGAAGACACCCTGATGTCCTAAAAAGTCAGGTACGTGGTACTGCAACGCGCGTTAATGACTCTGATGTATAAACATGGACGAAGCAAAAGGAGTAGCTATGTAAGAATCATAGCAGGTGCTCCCTTCCCCCACGGGATATATGTTCAAGTTTAAGTAAATATGTATAAATACGCCATTTTACTACTAAATAATAAACAATAAGCCCATGCCCAAATTACATTTATATTATTTTAGGTTATAATCTTCTACCTTTCATATTTTCTTTCTCCCAGCTTCTCGAACCTACTTACCATTTGCTTTTTTGTTAGTCTTATGTCGTTCATAAACTATTCAAAAGTTTCCATAATATACGCAACCTCTATCAAAGGGTTTCAAATTACATGCAAAATCGCCATTCTCCTTTAATCTACTGGTATTGAATTATTTTCTAAAATATTTAGTCACCACAGATAATAACTGACCAGTAGCAAGTTTAGCCAAAACATCTTCCAATACTGACTCAATAGTTTGCTCTCCACTGGGTTGGTACGCACAAGTTACGTTTTACCACCAGCACCGCCTAAGCTACCACCTAAGTTCAAATTGTGGAATGTAAATAAATATTTAGTATTCTTAAAAGACTGCCTTGTTGGTCCAGTGGTCGCAAGAGCTACTGCTCAGCATGAGGTCCTGGGTTCGATTTCCAGGTCGGACAAAGTGTTATTGGGTTTTTCTATCTAGATTTTCTCAGTAGCAGCCCGGAGTATGGATTTGTGCCTGGTTGATGGCAATAGTCTGGCCCCCTATTACATGGGACTTTAGCATAACTTGCGAAATGTGGGTGTAATATAGCTTATAAGTCGTCAAGGTCGCCCGGTCTGTGACTCCGTTCAATGTCGAACCGCAATTGCTAGCCGCCATTACTCAGTCCTAAGCGCTCGTCTCTATAATAGGGTACATCGGTTATCGGTTATTTACACACTGACCAAGTTTGCGCTGAAAGTAAAGCTAATCAATTGTCTTAAGACAATACAGAAAATATTTTATCGATAACCATATGAATACCTCTCTAATTTTCAATTGTAATTACTGAGTCACTAAAACTTGAAATAATAATTTTATATTCTATTCCCAAGTCGGACAAAGTTACAATAGGGTCGCCCTATATCACATGAGACTTTAAACATGACTAGCGAAATGTGTTTACTATACCTACACTTCTGCCTACTACTTTGGGCTATACAAGTGCCATTTTAAGTTATTGGACTCTCATCTCTTGTCTTGTCGGTATATCAGTTAATATTTTTATGTTATCCTTATACAAACGCTGTATTATTAACTCTGTAACTGACGGATACGTCGCCAGGTGCGGCACCTCTTCGACACTCTCATGTGCACCTTCTGTGCACCTCCTGTGTAGAGCACGACGAGCCACTTGCTGGTGACAGCGCGTAGCCGCTACTAGCACACAGAGTTTTAGACAATATTCGGCTAGAGAGCAATCGTCTCTGCCTTTCAAATCAATTTATTAGCTATAAGTATTTGTACAATTTCGGTCTTTACATAAATATTTAAACAGCTTCATAACACTTAGTCATAATAATGTGACATGCAAACATTTATGTGAATATGTACTTAGTTACAATTACTGTAATTATAGTTCTAATGCCAAACATTGTTACGATATTAGATACATTTGAAAAAATACTATTTTGTCAGAAGTTTAATGATTACGATTGTCATTTATTTTTTAACCTATTATTAAATATTTCGCTTATGGAGTAGAACTGGTTTTCCCTCAACCATGCTTTAATGGCCGATTACTATAATTTACGGACCGTTATTGGTTAAAATTAAATCTTATTGTGTCTTTACCAATGATGAAGCGAAGAACTCACAGCTTCGCATAGTAGAGCCTCCCTTATGGAAGTAGCTATCACAGGTAAAATATGTTAACAAATCTCTATAAATGCTTAGTTTGGGAAAAAATGCTACCATTGGTAAGCAAAACGATTCGTTTTTGTTTATAGGAACCGAGCATAAGAACTAAAAAATAAAATAAAAATAAGACACCTTGTAAATTTATTAGCTGGTAAAATTTAAATACTCTCGGGTATAGCATTAAAAATGCGACCACACATTGCATAGTTATTTTGACTATATAATGCACTCCTAGGAATTATGGGCAAAACTATTCTGTTTCTGTGCCTATTACTTTTTGGGAAAATTTCATGAGTTTTTAAAATAACTCCGGGAGCATTTTAACGAATTTAGCGCATTCAAAGATATACTTGGAAAGGTTAGTATCTTGAACTTTTTCAAAAAGGTTTAGCAAAATTGCCATGGACGTATTCCCGCTATGGCGCTAATGCATTTTTTCTGTGTTATGAACACTCTCTGACTTTCTGTTGAGTTACCCCAAGTTAGAAGGCCATATCTTAACACAGAATCAACGTACCCATTTCGTGAGATTTTTTGAGAGTTCGTACGTACACGAATTAGTTATTTTTTTTGCTCTTTTTATTGACGTGGGCCTTCCAGTTGCATTGGTTCTCGATTGTGATACCGAGAAATGTCGTTTCGTTTACTTCATTTAATTTAAGTCCTCTGTAATTTATTACTGCCTCGTTGGTCTAGTGGTCGCAATCGCTACTGCTGAGCATGAGGTCCTGGGTTCGATTTCCAGGTCAGGCAACGTGTTATTGGGTTTTTCTATTTGGAATTTCTCAGTAGCAGCCCGGAGTCTGGATTTGTGCCCGGTTGATGGCAATAAGCTCGCCCCCTATTACATGGGGCTTAAAAACATAACTGGCAAAATGTGGGTGTGCTATGGGTGCACCTCCCAACCCTTCGGGGAAACAAGCCGTGATGTTATGTTTATTATGCAACATGTATAGTCAAACGCACGTCCATGTTAAACATTTTACTTGATTAGAGACTTCAGGGATGTCATTTATATAAAGTATAACACCCGCTTGGGGCACACCAGAACTGTTATGTTTATAATTTGATCCCCCGATTGCCCCGAATCCCATACTTTTCTAGTTTGTCTATTTGCAATTTGTGTGATACGAAGTCTAACGCCATTGACATGTCAAAAAAATGCCAGTTGTCTCAGAATCTCTCTCTCTCACATACTACTGTTTGACCGTCTCAGTCTCTCACACACAAATGTGTGACCGTCTCTAACTCTCACACACCTGTGTGAGCGTCTTCTTCTAAAGCTCCATGTGTACTATCAACTCACTGACTGGCTACTGTTTCTATAGCGCCTGCCAGCTCAGGGTGCCCCCTACTATGTCCGTAATATAGATCTCCACGTCGACCTTAAAATGCCAACCGTAAACCAGTTTATGCAACACTTATCCAAGTGTTTCTTCGACTGTGGCGTAAAACACCCAAATCCCCTGATTTCAGCGGCCGCCCGCTATACTCCCTCCCGCATAAGCAGTATTCGCCGACCATGGCATACCCTAATTGCCCCCGACGACGCCACTACCCTCCTCCAGGAGAGCAGTAAGGCCACCAGCACTTTACACAAGAGAAAAACCCGATGGCCGTCCTACCGTCCTCGCCGCCGAGGCCCGCCGCGACGCCCAAATCCACGCCCGACCCTTGCTCGAGCCAGCTTGCGCCTGTCGCTTTAAATTCGTCCAAAATCACTCAAATCCTGATCCAGCTAGTCCCTTGCTACCCTCTTCCACCGACGCCCTAAGCCGAGGTTCGTAGCCCACAGGGGATGCCCTAAGCGTGCAGTCGCTTAGTTTTTAGTTAGTATTTAAGTTTAAGTCCTGGCTGGAGGCCTTAATTTATTAGGTCAACCACAGGCAAGTCCGCTTAAGCAGACGACAAACTCATAGGTTGACCTGGGATGCCATTTCAAAAAAAAAAAAACTGAGCGTAAGTCGTATGCCCGCCCGCATGGACGTTGATGCTAGCTGCTACATCTACGACCAGAACGTTTCGACGGAGCCCCTTATTCATGCCACGATCTAGGCCTCAGTGGACACATTGGAAAAGTCTAAGAGATTTAAGATTTGTTAAGTTGTAATTTAATGTCTTTGGGAAAAGCACATTCTAAAATGACCTGACAGCTATGACAACGATCGAAAAAACTATTGCAAAAGAGACTAAACTGAATTAATAACTAATAATATGTCCCCTAGGTACAACTTTTGTGCGCATACAGCACTGATTACGGTATTGCTTTATAGAGCCTTGATAAATCATTTCTGAAGCAACCTAACGAAATATCAGTAAGTAAGTCAATCTAAGTCACACATTAGCAAAACGAGCGCAACCACCAAGTGACTCCATTGACCAGTATCTACAAGCCGTGAAACTGTTATCAAAAGAATGCAATTTGAAACAAATGACAGCTGAACAAATCGAGAGTGATTTTATTATGGACGCTTTCATATCCGGACTTTCGTCGTCCATAACGTACGTCAAAGACTATTGGAAAATAACACTCTCTTATTAGACGACGCATTTAAGCAGACCCGCGCTCTAGAGATGGCGCGAATACACAGTAATGATTATCAGCAACTTAGTAGGTACTGGCACCTTTGTCAATGCGGTCCCCGTTAACAATCAGAGAACACACCATCCAAGAACTATGCTATTTCTGTGGAAACAAGAGAGAGCAAAACGCGGCGGCTGAACTGTCAAGTTGCTGACACAACCTTTCTCGAATGTGGAAAAAGGGGGCATTTTGCAAAAGTCTGAAAATGTGTAGTGCCTGCGCCACCACAACGGATTGCTTTTACTTGTCCGACAGATGAACCGAACCAACAAATGGAAAATGGAGAGTCACAAATTGTTATCATGTATCGAGGCCACTACAACTGATCTCGATAAAGCTTATGATACCGATAAAAATAAATTGATTATTTTTAGCCAGTGCATTGATTGATACAGGGAGTACTTCCAGTATACACAGCCGACTAGTTTGTCAATATAATATACAAAAGAGCTCATGCTACCAACATGTCAGCATGGCGGTTTCCAACCTAAAAACAAATGTAGATACACTGTGTTCCGTCAATATGGATCTGCAAGGTCATAGTTTTCAAGTGAACTTAATAAAGGAGGTCTTATATTCGGATATTCCTATGAGACATAACACATTAGAAATGAATTTCGGCGGATCTGGAGCTCCATTGAAATTATGTGCACTATCTCAAGCCAATGTCGATCCAATCTGTTTATTCCCGAATCTCTTACCAGACTGCAAGCCAATAGCTGTTAGGTCACGAATATACTCAGATAGTGGCATGCAGTTTATTTGTACTGAAATAAGGAAATGACTAGCTGAAGTATTGTAATACCTAGTTCGTCACCATGGAGATCACAAGTGCTTGTAACTGCAAATTAAAAGTATAAAAAAGGATGTGAATAGACTACTCTCAGACAGTAAAATACACGCAACTGGACGCTTACCCTTTACCAAAAGTATTAAACAAGTGGTCTCAAAGTTAGCCCAACATGGTGCATACAGCAAAATTAACTTAAATAGTGCGTACCATCAGATTCCGATTCTTGAAACAGAAAAACTTTAGACAGCAATTGAAGCACAAGGTAATACCTTTCGGGGTTACCAACAGCGGTTTAACAAAAAAACTGTCAATAATTTAATTGCGAAAGATCAAACAGGAGCGACACACGACGCGAAATCGCGCGCTACACAAAGCCACCGCTCTCCGCGCCAGTCGGCACGAGCCATAAAGGAGTTTACGCATATTCAGATGGCATAACAGTCTGTGAAACAACCCAAGCTGACCACGATCAAAAAGTTGAAGCGTTTTCTAGATATTGTTATACGGTATAGTGTTAACGCACAGCCGAACTACTGGGACCAGGATCGTGAGAGTGGTTCCGAAATTTTTGTATGGGATTTGTCATGCCTAAGTACCTACCGACCGTCACTCGGCCTTTGGATTGCAAACAAAAACTATTTTGTGATTAATCTCGTAAGTGATATACTTTCTGAGATAATTGAGTTCAAAACGTGACAACATTAAATATTACGTGGTTTAAAGCGGTGGATGGGTTGTAACATTTTGTAGGGGATAATACGAAATCCACGCGGAAGGAGTCGCGGGCGAAGTGCTACTTATGTGCCAAGATTCCCTCATCAAATTCAGTCCCTGGTTTCGCAGGACACAATTTCTCTCGATTCTGAGGCAGTAAACGCTTTTAACACCCTAAAGCAAGAAATAGCCAGATCAGCAGCAAACGCGTTAACATACAATTTGTCGTTGAAACAGACGCTTCAGACTATGCTATCGCGGGAACTCAGTCACAAGAAAGCAGACCTGTAGCGCTATTCTGTAACCATCTCACCGTGAAAACTTAGGTGAAGTGAGCGTGTCAGTGCCACTGATGCCAGGGATTGATTAAGACAGGATGACACTGACAGCTCACTCCACGCAAGTTTTAACGATGCGATTTTTACAGAATCGACATGCTGTTGCGTTTTTCTCGAGAAGCCTTCACAGTAGCGAGCGGAATTACCCAGCCATAGAGAAGGAGGCCGCGGCTAGGCCGTAGTCGAATGTCTTCGGAAATGGAGTCAATGCCTCATCGCACGAGAGTTTGAACTGATAACTGAGAAGATGATTCAGAAGATGATCATTTGATAATTAACCACCCAAAAAAAAAAGTTCTTCAAGGGAATTTTAAATGTTGTGATAATAGGGATAAAATTATTTTTTTTGCAACAAAAAAAAATATTTGTAAACAATTTTCCAAAAAGTGTAAAAGCCATAAAGTAAGTTTTAGACAAGGACAGCACTAAGTAGAAGTGACGTCACGATTAAGTAACTTCATACTAGCGCCATACATTGTCCGTACCGCGCGACAAGGACGGGAATAATCCCCTCCATAAACTTGAAGCGTTTAGCTGCTTCATATTTACATCGTTATACAAATTTCCTCGAACATTTTTATTGTTGGTCATCATCCCTTTTCAACGCAAATTATCAAGAAAAACCAGTTTAAATATACTTACTAATGAGTTGTTTCAATGATTACAATCAATGAGTGCATCTTGTCTTGAGTTAACACCGCCGTTGAACAGTACGTAAGTAGGTTCATCAATGGTAACACTTGCACTTCGAAAATCACCCTTACTGCTACGACATAAAGGCGCTGTCAAAGTTAATTACATACCACTGATCTGCGGTTGACTGTACTGACTGAACCGACGTGCACTCACAATATTAATACTATTCGCATATCTACATATTATATAGCTACGAGTTTAAGTAATATTATCTATAAAATTAAAGTCGCTTTTCTTGTCAGTTGTGTGACATCGTGGTTCATCAAAACACAATTATTATGCCATAAAAATAGCTTCATCACAGCAATTAAAAATTGAACAATATTGTAAAAGATCGTATAAGGGAACTCCCTCTTAAACACTTCCAATACAAAATACATAAATGGTTTATTTGTAATTGCTTTTTATAATGTGAAATAATTTTTTGACAGAAAGTAACAGATAAATGTGGTTACTTACTAAGTTTTCATAAGTACGTTACTTTATGATTTTATTATTGTTAAGATTATACCAGCCTTATTTAATATTATATGTTAGAATAATAATTATAAGAAATAAAATTTATCGTTTTTAATTTTTCAAGTATTTGTATGCCAGTCCATGGTAAAACTTGTAAGATCATAATTCTATATATAAGACCTTAATGTACCATGTTTTCAAGCAAATAAATACATTATATTTTACTCTATTCTACTAATAACCCGGTGTTCACCATCAATCAGAGAATTTATTCCGGATGTGCTACATTAATATGCAGCTTATGTGGGTATCATGGCACAGAAACCTCGATGTTTTGAAATGTCCCAACATCAGTAGATTGCACCCGTGCGAAGCAAAGGCGGATCGCTAATTATGTAGTTGTTTATACAATCACTCTTCGTGAAACACACAAATGCGGGGAATTCATAAAACGTAGTAATGTGTCACGTGTCGCACAGCGCACACAGCACTCGCGCGCCATTCATGCGGTTGTACTAGCAGACAATGAATGACGGCTGCGCTCCGCTGCCCGGCCGCCGCGCATGACTGCAGACATGCTCATTTTCCCATCATTTAACTGATTTAGCAATTATAATGTTTACTTTAGGAAAAGGTAAAATAATCTCACGCATTACTAACGAACATAGGTATTGTAGCGAAATATAAATGAAAATTGCCAATATACGTTTAACAATTTATACGCGAGGGCGACACTGAAAGTTTTACGAAATGGCCACTAGTAAACGATATAATATAAAAAAAATAGTTCAGAAAATGGAACTCTTTGCCAATATTATTGTGTATTATTTTTTCCATTTGTCATTTGTTTACAATTTGGCGGTAAACTGAAAAATTTCTGCGTCAAGTCAGCATGAATTCAACGCGAGAAACTTTTCGTACATTGTTTTTTTATGACTTTCGATGTCATTTCAGTCAACAAGAAAGATTGGCCTTTCAAGATGAAGCCCCATCTCGTGCCACTGTTTACAACTGGTTTAATGAGTTTTAACGTGGTCACACTAATCTCACCGAGGATCTGCGTGAGGGACGGCCTTCTGCGGCGACGACTTAAGAAAACATAAGTGTTGGGCGGCGTATGATAGAGACTGACAAAAGAGTGACACAGATTCGGACAAGCTTAGGCATCGGTATGATTCAAGTGCACAAAATCCTCCAAGAAAATTTAGCGGTCAGAAAGCTTTGTGCTTGGTGGATACCTCATAATTTGACAGAGGCAAAAACTCCGTCGTGTTGATTGGTGTCGTGAAATGGTCCAAAGATTTAATGGAGGTGACTCAAATGCTGTGTTCGACATACTTACGGGTGACGAAAGCTGTATTTATTGTTATGATCCTGAAACTAAGAGACTCTGCGTCTGCTTTCTGGGTGTTTCCTTCCGAGGAGTTGCCAACTAAAGTGAAGAGAGGTCGACGCGTGAGAAAAACATGGTGGCGTCGTTCTTCGAAAGGACAGGTCATTACGCAACAATTGTTTTAGAGGATCGAAAAACAGTTACTGCGGAGTGGTACACTAACAATTGTTTGTCACTTGTCTTGAAAAAAGTTCGGGAGAAACGACCTCGCAGTGGGATCCTCCTTCACCACGACAACGCCTCTTCGCACACCGCCAAGCAAACAATCGACAACTTGGCGACGTCAAACGTGGAATTACTGGGTCACCTGCCCTCGACCTCGCGCCTTGCGATTTTTATTTACTTTCGAAAATAAAAGAAAAACTTCGAGCAAAACGTTTTATGGACACCGAGGAAGCAGTGGCTGCGTTTCAAAATGCCGTCGAAGAGACACCTAAGGACGAGTGGGCAAAGTGCTTTTCTCAGAGGTTCCATCGGATGCAGCGATGTATTGATGTTAGCGGACACTATTTTGAAAATATGTAATAAAACTAATAACTTGCTAGTTTATTAAGTTTTTGATTTTCTAAGAAATTTCAGTGTCACTCTCGTATTGCATAAAATAAATTAAAGTAAAATGTTATTTGCTGAACACGTAATTTGGCTAAATGAAAAGAGAATACGAGAAAACTTAAGGTTGTGGTATTTTGTTACAACAAAATCACATCTTATAATCTATTTATCAATTTAACACCTGAGGAGCTGTTGTGCACAGCAATTCTTTCTATGATTCAATAAGTAAGAAAATTGTATGACACTCATTTTACTTACATTTGTTTATCTGATAATTGTTGTACGGCTGAAAAGCAAACCTCTAGATACCGCTGTCTATTTTCCACATCCATTTATCTCATTTCATGTGATCTCTTATTATTTTCCTTTTATTGAATGTTGTGACATTTTGTATCCAACATTGTCATCTGTCAGTTTTTCTTTTTCTATGGTATAGAGCTAAGAGGTCGTCTATTTATTGTAAAGGTATCGTAAAACTAGCGTAAAGCCAGGTTCTCACTGTAAGCCATCTTTACTGTTCCTGGCCGATAACCAATTAAGAAGTATTTGGATTTGACACTAAAAAAGTCACTTCTAGAAAATCCGCCAGGAGCTATATAAGGCAACCGTTACTTTTCACCAGGTTCTTTTAACTCCGTCTTTTGACTCCTTCTTTTGACTCACCCTTTTGGCTCGCTCTGTTGGCTTCTTTCGTTTCGCAATTTTTTCTTACTCACCAGTTTATGTTTTTCTAAAAGCTACTTAAATATAAACCTTCCTAAAAGTTATTCCCAGTGAATTTTTTATAAACATCTTGTTTGCGTAAAGGTGTTCCGACTCACTCGATCACCTCCGACCCTCCCACTTGCGTCCACGAGAGGAGTTCGAGACGTATTGCAGAGAACTAAAACGTGGCGTGAGACTACGCTGCCTGAAGAAACAACAACCAACGCTAACTCCCTCGTAATGGGCTGCGGGCTGATGGAGAGGCTGCTGCGAGCTCCCACTCGACAGACTGCGGGCCGGAGGAGCGGCCGACGCGTGCTGCTTCAACCTCGAGCTGCTGCGCGACCGTGAGCATGGAGAGGCTGCTGCGAGCTCCCACTCGACAGACTGCGGGCCGGAGGATCGTCCTACGCGAGCTTCGACTAATTCTTAATTTAATATCTTTTTCTACGTAATTTTGTATTTCATCAAACCTTTAGATACCTCTGTCTATTTTCCATATCCATTTATCTCATTCAAAATCAAAATCAAAATATTTTATTTCACATAAACCTACATGGGCACTTATGAAACGTCAGGTTCTAGGTGCACGGTTCTAATTGGTCGTTTCCTATGGAGAAGAGCCGGCAAGAAACTCCATGGTTACTCTTTTGAAATATTTGTCTTTTACAATGTTTTTCAATAACAGTGCTAATAGGTATGGGAGGACAGTGTAGGCCTGTCAACAAGTACCATATGTTAAACAAATAGACAATGGTCTATAAATTTACAATCCACAAGGCCTACGATGTTCTCCCATTTACAAAATATAAAATAATCTAATAAAGTAAAATCAAAAACTAATTAAAATGTAAAATCATTTCATGTGATCTCTTATTATTTTCCTTTTATTGAATGTTGTGACATTTTGTATCTAACATTGTCATCTGTCAGTTTTTCTTTTTCTATGGTATAGAGCTAAGAGGTCGTCTGTTTATTGTAAAGGTATCGTAAAACTAGCGTAAAGCCAGGTTCTCACTGTAAGCCATCTTTATTGTTCCTGGCCGATAACCAATTATTATTTAGATTTGAAACTAAAAAAGTCACTTCTGGAAGATCCGGCAGGGGCTATATAAGGCAACCGTTACTTTTCACCAGGTTCTTTTAACTCCGTCTTTTGACTCGTTCTTTAGACTCGCCCTTTTGGCTCGCTCTGTTGGCTTCTTTCGTTTCACAATTTTTTCTTACTCACCAATTTATGTTTTTCTAAGAGCTACTTAAATATAAACCTTCCTAAAAGTTATTCTCAGTGAATTTTTTATAAACATCTTGTGTGCGTAAAGGTGTTCCGACTCACTCGATCACCTCCGACCCTCCCACTTGCGTCTACGAGAGGAGTTCGAGACGTTTTGCAGAGAACTAAAAAACGAGGCGTGAGACTAAGCTGCCTGAAGAAACAAAAACCAACGCTAGCTCCCTCGCAATGGGCTGCGGGCTAATGGAGAGGCTGCTGCGAGCTCCCACTCGACAGACTGCGGGCTTCAACTTAACAGACTGCGGGCCGGAGGAGCGGCCGACGCGTGCGAGCAGAGACCGGCTGCGACGTCGCTAAAAGGTGCCCTCCCATTAACACATTATTTAATAATACCTGTCTCTACACTAGTCCAATGCTAATTTTAGGGTGCATTAATCGATTGGCTTACACTCCTTATCCTAAGGGCACGTCCTCCCTAACATTAAAGCGCCCCCGGTCTATTCGTTGATATGCAATGGTCTTTGTAGCACCATGAAGAGGCTTCAGTTAATCGAGTCTGGTCAAACCACGCTGGGGTCGGTGCATTTCATTCATGCGCTCATTCAGTATGGCGCATTAAGCAATGAATTCTTTTTTTAATTCTGAATTTGAAAAATTAAGGAAAAAAAAATATGCACAGTATGCAGGGTTAGTAAAAATCCGATACCTACTTATTTATAATAAATATCCGATTTGATATACATATATTTCCCATATATCGGATTTATATCATGCATTGTATGATAGTACAACAGGCCACAAATAGTATGTTTCATTACAAGTGCGGAAAGGCTGTCATTGAAAAGAGTTCCGACAAATGTCTATCCGAGCCGAGGCCACATCCCGAACGCTATACGTCCCTGCAGTACGCCACTTTTTGAGCAACTGTATTAAAAAAGCATTCATGTATTATTCATCATTACAGTTGTTATTGAGGTTACCCTTACTGCGCCGTCTCAAAATCCACCCTGTAGGTATATCAGCGAACGCTGTGTGTAAGTTTGCGGAGTTGCAACTTACAGTGCACTTGTCAGAATGAAAGGGATTTTAATTGTGCAATTGCAGCAGATTACTTCAGTACTCCTACAGGCAAGTAGCAAACATCTTAAGATGAGCATATTGTCTTATCGGTACCGCTTCTAGAGTGTAAAGGAACATTCGAATTCGCGACCAGCAGCGCTTCACTTTGAGCGCGGTGAAAACAGGAAAACACCGTTTTCCTGTTATCGTGGCGCGTTCTGAGTACTTACTACTACTAAGTAGCCTAAGTAGGTAGATACTGAGTATTTGACTAGTCTCTGCTGTATTAACATACCAGCAGGGAAATTAGAATAACAATTTTTATATACTTACTAACATAGAATACATACTATGTATGATGCAGGTACTTAAACCGCAATCTCGGATTACCTCGGTACTCATTAGCCGCGAGTGCGCCGCGACAGCAATAAGTAATGAAAAGTACACAATTAAATATAGCATTGACAAATACGCAAAAAACAGCATGGAATGTTTAAATTATCTTACTCGGTACTCGCATAACAAGACTCTAAATGAGTTAAAAGCTGGTGGTCAATTTATTTGCAGGATGTTGGAATACACCAATATTTAGTAGAAATTTCTACTAAATATCTATGCTATTGTTATCCTACGTACATATATTTTATAAAGACCGTTACGATTGAGGAGCCACATAAAATGTGTTGTACTTATCACCAGTTACTCAATTTTGCATTTTTTTACACTACATATTAAAATATATTTACTACTAAATGTTACTATTTTTTTATTATTAATTGGCTGATTACTTTCCGAAAAACAGTGTGGTCAAATTTATGTTTTTTTAATGACAAATCAAAGCATTGAAGTTATCTCAAATTCATCCGTTCAATTCCCATTTTTTGTACAGATTACGCTTATCTACTACTAAATCATACCAAATTTTCAAAAATATCCATCGGCTAGTTATCGAGTTATACGAGTAAGGTGGCTCCTCAATCCAGACGTCTGAATTGAGGAGCCACCCTAATCGTCCTGTAACTATATATGGGTATTACTACAAATTCCAGGGGCGGGCTTACAAAATCGGCTAATTTACTACTAAATATTGGTAGTACAAAAAAAAAAGGTCGCGCGGTGGATTAAGATCGCTCGATGAAAGTAGTGGGGGCAATCGGCGCATGTGTACAATCGCGCACAGAAATTCTTAGTGTGTTATTAAGGGCTTTTCATATATTTTAACTTTGAACCTTAGTAACTTAACATATAATAACACTAGGTTTTGTTTGTAATTTATCTTGTTAGAAGGTAAATTCAGAAAAATTAAAAATGAATGTAAATTTTAGTTACTATATTTAATACATAATATTGTAGGAAAATTATTCATCCGACAGTGGTGATATTCCTTCCATTAATTAATCTTAGTTTCTTCCATAACGTAACAATTCACGTCGTAAATCATTTTTCTGGCTTGCCGTTTTAAAATTTTATTTTTATCCATTTTTTTACCACTAGGTAATAACACAAGCTGTACGCAACAGTACGACTGATCTAATCTACCAATGACGTGTTGCCGTCGGCGCACACCAGCCCCCCTCACGCCGCACGTCACCAAATAGACCTTAGAATTGAATACTGCGCATGCCCCTTCCACTTTTGCCGAGCGATCTTGAACCACCGCGCGACCTGTATCTGCGTTTAAATATGAGACATATCTCCTCAATCCATACGGACACGGCTTTCCTAGGTGCTGGTTTTAGTGTAGTGTAGCCAGTGTAGGTAGGTGCCTACCACGAAGGAAACACACCAGCCGAACTATTCTGTAACATAAACCAGCTGACTTGTACTGTGAAATATACCAGCCGGCCTATTCTGTAACATATACCAGCCGACTGTTTTAATGCTGTTAATGGTGTAAATCCGCCAATTTATTACATACCTGGGTTCGATTCCCAGGTCGGGCAAAGTGTTATTGAGTTTTTCTATCTGGAATTTCTCAGTAGCTGCCCGGAGTCTGGATTTGTGCCCGGTTGATGGCAATAGGCTCGCCCCCTATTACATGGGACTTAAACATAACTGGCGAAATGTGGGTGTACAGGTACACCTCTGCCCAACCCTTCGGGGAAACAAGGCGTGATGTTATGTTATGTGTTATTAAATACCTACCCATAACATGCATTCATTCAAGGTTTGAATACTTACTCATTCGTACCTTTTGTGGAGAAATAAAAAAAGGATGTTCACCACATCACACGTATAATATATAAAAAATCTACAATAAGTTTATTTTATTCACTTAAAAATTATCATTAATTTTTTTAAATAAATTACAACATACTCGTACAAGCTATCACTAAAACATATATATAATGTACAAATGTATAAAAAAGGGGGAAAGAGCTCATAGGACATCAAAAAATACGTCAGCATCGCTGTCAAAAAATATTGTAATAAATAAAAATACAACCGATCTAAAATAAGGTAAAATATTATCAACATTTTGAATCAAATCGGTGAATTGCAGAAAGGGTTGTCAAAATGGTTTCTTGAATAAAAAAGAATTACACGGGAAAAACTTAACCTTTAAAATACCTTTGGTCTTGTGTTCGCAATACGTCCTTATGAGCCTAATTGTAACCAGTATTCTAGGAAAATATAGTACACGTAAACATAAGGTTTCTATTGTCTAAGTGACGGCGCGGGCGCCAAGTTAGACCGTGGTCATGTTACGGACTTAAATTGATTGTAAACATGAGGAAATTTACTTACCGTTTTGTCGAAGATATGATTGTTATAGCAATAAAGTACTCGAAGACGAGTGTGACTTTTGCTTAGAACTTGCCTGTTGGGGCTATGCGGGTTTAAAAAAAATAGTTTATGAAATCGAGGGAAAGATGGTAAACTTGGATCATTCGAACGAATAAGATAGAATACGTACCCAGTTAAAAACGGAATAACTAATCGACACACTGGTTATTCTGATTTGTTACGGTAAACTATGTAGATCAAAATAAATTTAAAATAACTGGAGGAATTTTGGCTTCTTTTTCTAATCAAAGCTTTCATTTAGTCCTGAGTCTAGTCCAATATTTTTTCTGCAATGATATCAATTGCCAAAGTTTATTTTTGTCAAGCCAACAGTTCTAAGTTAAAAAGTTCAAGAATAAAATTATTTGCCAGTCAAGTTAAGCTTAGAACAACACCTGTGGTGCTATTCTGTAATCATCTCAACGTGTAGGTAAAGTGAGCGTGGAGTGAGCTGTCAGTGCCATTGATGCTAGGGATTAACCAACACGGGATGTCAGTTATAGCTCACTCCACGTAAGTCATCACGGTGAGATTTTACAGAATCGACATGCTGTAATACATTTTCAATTACAATATGAATAAGTTTGAAGGATATTGCTAATCTATTATCGTGCTTCAAGTGTTCGAAAATTTTCCTTCTCAACAACGTAATTAACGCAATGAATGTTGTTGTCAAAATGAAAGCGATTGTTGTTGATAGTGTGTTAAACAATTACCCCGCAGGTTGAATATGTTTAAATCGAAAGATATGTAATACAAAAACAAAAGCAGGTATGTAATACTGCACTAAGTATTTATTTATTTATTTTTATTTATTTATTTATATTTCTACAATCACTGCTATCATTACAGGAATATTCCTAATGCGGTAGCGTGGTCCTTATTATACTATCTTAAATAACATAAAACATACAATATTATTTTTGTGAATTCATTCAGAGAGCAGGAAAATAAATCGATTATGTCAGCAGTGTCATTAAGTGCGTGCAAGGCGCGCGTCAGTGGCGCTTTGCTGAGTAAGTTGGTTCGTGCGTGTGGCACTGCTAGTAACCGTGGGTTCCTGCGTCGCAATGCGTAATTGTCAGGTGCATTCAAATAAATCTCCTTCAAAACACCGGGATTATAAGTCTTACCGCGTAATAGTTGGAATACATATGTGGTTATAGCTAAGTCCCTCCTTTTCTCGAGTTTGTTGTATCCAACCATACCAATTTTTTTTTTTTTTTTTTCGTACTAAGGTAAGTAATACAATTCACGATCGCATGCTTTTATATTACACTGTTTTGGCCCAGTTTAATAATATCTTAACCAAGCAATGACGAGAATAGTTAGGTGAAGGTAAGCAGCCTCTACTCGCCCCGCGCCGGAGCATACTCTGAGTTGTTACGTCCTACATTCATTCATTTGCGATGATTTGCGTGATTCGATGGCTAAACTCAAACTCAACGCATTCATTTCAATAAAACCATTTACAGGCACTTTTGAATGGTCAAGGAGTTGGTCAGTCAGAAATATGAAGCTAGTTGTCCATTCTAAGCGTAGTAGGTACATATTGAGAAGCACGGGCAAGAAACTACATGGACACTATTTTAAATAATAATGTTATAAAATATTAGTTACATCAATTTTGATCTTATATGTGAGAACTATGTAAAAAGAAGTACACGTGAAAAGCGTCCAGAGTGCAGCAAAAAAAAACAATCCAAAAATGTTATTATTAAAAAAGGCTTCAACAATTTAAATCATAGTTAATATAAATAAGCTAAATTATTCTTTGACGGTTTTTAATTAAAATCATATCATTTACATTTGAACAATACGTAAGTACCTGTTTGGCTGTTTCTTACCTAATACCTTAGTATTTATGTGTTGAATTATTCGTGACAGTGATTAGCGTGTCATCATTAGCATTATTATTAGAAATCTATGTAATAGTGTACAATCTGTAATCAGTGAAACCGTAGGTAATCTTAATCAGCAATAATGAAACGAATCAAATTAGCGTAACGACTTCAAAAAAATAACGTGTTTGCGTGGTGTAAGTAGTACCTATCTCAGTACCGATCATTGCCAGCTCCTTACATAGTTTGCCTAGTAGTATTCCCACCGCGCTTCACCACAAAGTCAAAGTCAAAGCCATAGCATTTATTTCAAACAGGGACATACAAGGCACTTTTAAAAGTCAACATTTACATTAAAATAGAATTGTTTCGTATGGAGAAGAATGGGCAAGAAACTCAATCGTTACTCTTTTTTTTTAGAAAAGTGTGTATGCATTAATTATATTTTTATATGTGAAGACGATGTACCAGGAATAAAAATTACTATACTACAATATAGGTAAAAAAATAAAAAATGATGCAAAGACAGATAAATTAATTACTTGTTATAGATACATGTTGCTCACATAATTACACAAATTCGGCACAGCCACAACACATCACTTCAGGATTCATAATGTAAGTGATGTTCAGACACAGGTGCGCGTCACAGTCTAGTGGGCGCTAGCGCGATTTACGAGCAAATGGGTCATGGGTTCGATCCCCAGTTCATGCAAAATGTTACTGGGTTTTCCAAAATAATTTTTCTGCAGACCGGTGCCGACTTTGAGCCGGATTTATGCCAATAGACCCGAACCTAACATAACTGGCGAAATGTGGGTTAACTTTGGGTACCCCTCGGGATGTTGTTATCCAGTCAATGCACAGCCCTACGGGTGCGCCGCCGCCGCTTGTCCTCACTTCCTCACGCGGTTACAACAAGACGGCATACCATTCACCCTATCAGCTGTTCTCGGGGGTCGTTGTTCCTTTTCCAAGTCCCACCCAAAATAGGACAGAGCTAATTGTATGCGCAGCAACCATCTTGTTGTTTCTGTTGCAATGAACGCTGATCACATATCCCTTGCGATAATTAATCATAAAACATCGGTAAAAATAATGCCTACGTACATTATATAAATTACATAATTGTGATATCATTAACATACGTAAAGCACAGATTGCTGTGTTGTCGGCTTGTCGGTAAACAATAAGCGAAGTTCGCACGGTTTGCGGCCCCGCACTGCCGCACATGCCGCGCGGCTCTCGTCGACTTGACCGTCTAATTGTCATCACTTTGACACACTATGTAACTTGCAAACGCCGGGAAAACCACGCCAACGCGCGACGCCTCTCAACGTGCTCATTTACTCTAAGCAAATTAGAAGTTTCAATTGTAATCTATGAAGAGATGTTTAGAAGGAATCAGAATGTTATGCCATACAGCCGATGTGGTAGCCCTCCAGGAGACTTGGCTGCTGCCGCATGACCTGCCGCTTCTCAACACAATCGATAACAAGTTCGGGACTTCGGGTGCACCGGCACGTCTGCGGTCGACACGGTAGCGGGTGTACTTAGCGGGCCGCCTGATGGCAGCGTGATGCTGTTGTGGTGTGAGAGTGCGTTTGAGCCTGTGTCCGTGATAGATTGTAATAACGTGCAGGTATGTGCTGTGTGTGGTCAGCAGTTCTCTTTAGTGTATATATGCCTACAATCTCGTATGATAACCTTTCTGAGTTTACTGCGTGTTTTGGTGTGATTCGATCGGTAATTGAAATGGAGGAGAACAATGGAGTTGAGACCTTTTATGTACTGGGCGACTATAATGCCCACCCAAACGAGTTGTTTTATAGTGAAATGTTAGACTTTTGTATGGATCTTGATTGGCTTTTCATAGATATAAATATGTGTCCTAAAACTACCCATACATTTTATAGTGATGCTCACGGCTGTACTAAATGGTTGGACAACTGCATCGTCACAGAGTCAGCACGGGATTCAGTGGTTAGTGTGACTGTGCGCTACGGCGTGTATTGGTCGGACCACTATCCACTCGTAGGCGAATGTAATTTAAATAAGCTTAACCCTAAAGTTGATTTTTTGGTACCGGAAATACATACTCGTATGAACCGTGTCGTTTGGGGTGAAGACAGGAACATCATTCTAAACTACGGTTAATAGATTTCAGCTAGAGTTGAGTAAGTGTTGTGATAGTTTTTGTACTGAGAACAAACATCACTTATCTCTTGACAAATTATATGTGCAAATTACTGATACGTTATCACGAGCAGCCTCCAAGGATCCAAAATTTTTTGGAAACATACAAAAACAAATAGCTTTCCGATGAGTGACGTTGGTTCTGCTGAACTTAATGACATTGCCAAGGCGTTTACCTTGCGGTCGCCCTAAGGCCCCACGTCTGGTGATGTAAGCGGCGGTGAGACCATTCTGACGGGACATAATATAAAGATACCTGCGAAGAGTGTGGCTAAAATTATTAAAAAGTGCTGAGTGGAAAAAATCTCCTGGTCACGATGGGCTCAGTATCGAGCATTATACATTTTCAGGGGTTCATTTGCCACAAATACTGTCATTGTTTTTCAGTCTGTGCTTAGGTCACTCGTATTTGGCGGAGCTGCTAATGCGGACCATAGTCGTTCCGATAAGACCGGTGACACGTCTGACGTTAGTAACTACCGGCCCATCTCACTCGCTATCACAATAGCCAAGGTACTTGACAGTCTGCTGAAAACTCGCCTCACTGCACCGCTTAAGTTGCACGATGCCCAGTTCGGGTTCAAAGCTGGAGTCTCAACAGAGAGCGCTATTCTGAGTCAGAAGCGAACTGTCATGTACTACACAGCAAAGAGAACCCCGGTAAATACGTGTTTCCTCGACTTGTCAAAAGCATTTAATCTGGTTGCATATATGTACTGTGGGACAAGTTGAGGGACGCGGGTGTGTCGGCGGAGTACACCTGCCTTCTCAAGTATTGGTACTCTAGCCAAAAGAACCGGGTGAGGTGGGTGGGTACTGGGTACTATGTCGAACGAGTACGGTTAAGCTCGCCTCTGCGTTTTAACACACATATCGGCTGCCACATGACTTATGAGATGACGCAAATTTAGAGAGAGAGCGCGGGCGTTGTCTGTGAGGAGCAATATGCCTGCCCGCAGGTTCGCTCGTTGTACTGCAGACGTTAAAATAACCCTTCTTAAGGCGTTCTGTCATTCATTTTATACGAGTAGCCTGTGGGTGTCCATCCACGCGCCGAGCCTACGACGTCTTGCGCGTTCAATTTATAATGCTTTTAGGGTGCTGTTGGGATGGCGTTTTAGTGCTTCGAAAATGTTTGTGGAAGCTCGTACAGATGGTTTCCATGCCATCATGCGAAAGAAAGCGGCCTCCATACTACACCGCCTGCGTGGTAGTGACAACAGCATTCTGTAAATGATCGCTGCGAGAGTGGACTGTCCCTTCCACAGGCTATTGGGTGGCAACAGCCTTAAGAATTTATTAGCAATCAATTTGTAAAAACTAACAATACTTACCTATTTACATAAACACTATTGTTACTAACATTAAAATACTAAAAAAATATAGACCTAATGAAAATGGAAATAATGCTTAATTTTATTTTAATTTAATGTTAGCAGACTCGCAACGTGCTCTTACTCTATGCAGTCAATACTATGTTAATATTTTTCTTACACATGAGTAGGCAAAATTAGAAAATGATTAGTCGAAGCAGCATAAAATGTTTTTTATGTGAATTATAATATTCACATATGGATTTAAAAAGAACAGCGGATCACTAGGTAACGACGCAGCTGATGAACTGCCTAGAAGAGCATCCAGCACATCAGTCTGTGGAGGAGTTAACCCACACACAAGCGGAGAGCTGGTGGACTTCGACACCGGGCAGGCAGTCCCGGGAACCTATGCCAATCCTTAGATGGCAGGCTAATTAGACGTTTATTACGCCTGGACAGTGAAGGACTGCGGCTGGTGACGGGGACCATCACGGGACACTGAACGCTAAACAAGCTCTCCGGCAGAATCTAACCACCGAGCAGAAGCTGAAGAATGGAGGCTCCATAGTGCTCTATGAGGCTCTACTTTTAGATAGCGCGGCTTCCTGTCTGCTCAAACTTACGGTGGTTTCACGATTCACGCGTGGAACTGTTATACGATACTTAAATTAAAGATCGAACTATCAAGAAAATTAATGCAGGGTTAAAGGGTCCGCGGGAGGTGTCTGCGAAACAGACACCTCCCGGAAGGTGAGGACGCCGTGGCGCCTCTCCAAACACTTAGCTATTGTGGCGTGCCCAGCACTAGGTTGCGACAATCGTACCCTCCATGTTGCCATGAGATTCCGCCGGAGCTCTGTCTGCGGTACCGTGATTTCTCGCGGCAGCGGAGTTACACCCCGGCGTTTTGCCTCCTCGTACCACTCCCATACGTGCGCAAGGGATTTTGCATACAGATCCCATGGCGGCAATCCGGCAAGGAGGCTCGCCGCCTCGCAGGAGACCGGTGGTTTCCCAGGACCAGCCGGATGGCCATGATCCTTTGGGACGCGTTCAACCAGCGAGAATATCTTATCCTGAGAAAATATTTCGAATTTTTCATAGCTTTTGAATCAATTTTATTCCACAAATAAATCATATCAGGATTCGCGGGTAGGTGTAAAAAAACGATAGACGTGTCTCTGATTTTTTATTTATATTTAAATTAGAAATACACAGTTTTTTGCCTATTTAAAAAAAATATAAGTGTATAACTTTCATTACACGGGTACTCACGTTTGTGGTACATTTTTGTGACTCAAGAATTACAAGTACACTTTCACATTGACACTAAAAAATCACTATGTCCCAACTTGCTGAAATATTGTCTGCACAAAAGAGTCTTGAAGAGAACTTTACACGGAAGATGGAAGCACTGGAAGCTCAGATTCAGTGCACTGGACCTGCCAAGGATACCGTGGCAAGGTTGGCTGAGGAATTCCGTCCCTTTAGAGAGCTTATTTTCAGCATGCTCGGCTTGCTCCGGACTCAGATCAGTAAGTGTGCTAAGCAGGTTGATGGATTGGAGACAAGACACAGGCGGAAAGCACTGATTTTTCAAGGTGTTGCGGAAGTTGACAGCGAAGACAGCACTGCAGTCATCCTGGATATCATTACCAATAGGCTGGACCTGAAGGACTTCTCTGCTTCTTCCATAAAGGTTTGTCACAGACTTGGCGCTGCTAGTAATGATCATCACAGGCCCATACTGATTAGGTTTGCCAGCTACAATGACAAATCAGTAGTCTGGAAAGCTAAGACTCGGTTGAAGGGAACATCCATCTCAGTCAAGGAGTTCTTGACAAAGGTCCGGCAATCCATCTTTGGGAAGGCGCGTCTACACTTCGGAATGCGGTCGTGTTGGACTCAGGATGGTGTTATCGTTCTGAAGGCATTTGACGGCAGTAGACACAAAGTTTCTTCAATGGATGAGCTCAACCCTCTGCTTGCGAAGTTCCCAAAGGTCCAAGATCCAAAGGCCCAAGGCACAGGAGATAGCCTGCAAAACAAAGTTCAATAATGGTCTTATGTTGTTTATACTTTTAATCTATATTTTTTTAGTTTACTTTGTGATTTGCATGCAATTGATATTACTGAATTACTTACCGCTTTTATTACTGTTCAAGTTCTTAGTAGTCCCTCTGTTATTATTTATGTTACTTATTTCCTCGTGTCTTGTGAATTTAAGCAGGCACACCGTAGGTAGGTAATAATATTTACCCTCAACAACTTCGCAGAACCTTTTCAATTTTTTCCCAGTGCCCAATGGCAGGGCGGGAACTGACATCGATGGGTATAGGCCGGTGGCGGTGTTGTCGACGCCAGCAAAGGTGTTGGTGCCATTCAACGCTGTATGCAAGAGCAAGTGCGCGGATGCGCAGCAAGGATTCCGGCCGGGGCGCAGCACTGCCACCAATCTCCTTGATTTCATGGGATGTGTGGTGCCGGCGGTAGATGGTGGGATGCAGGTGGACGTAGCTTATTTTGACTTCCGAAAAGCTTTTGACACCGTCGACAATGACATCTTACTGCGAAAGCTAGCAGAGGTCGGATACCCAGCATCTATTGCAGTTTTTTACTAGTTACATGCAAGGCAGACAGCAGTATGTGGACTACAACGGATGTGAATCTGACTTATATTACACTTGGTCTGGGGTAAGTCAGGGCACCAACTTGGGGCCACTAGAATTCATTATAATGATAAACAATTTGCCGGAAGTCGTAAGACATGGCTTTTGCTTGTTATTTGCAGATGACCTTAAGTTGCTGCTTGAGATTAGGTCCGAATCTGATTGCAGGCGCCTTCAGGAAGACATCGATCGAATAGTACAATGGAGTCATGAAAACAAACTGTACTTCAACGTATCCAAGTGCTCGCTGATGAGTTTCACCCGTGCTCGTGCACCTCTGCTCTATGAGTACGTGGTGGATGCGGCACCACTGCAAAGAGTCGCGAAGGTGCGAGACTTGGGTATTTTTATGACTCCCGATCTGTCATTCCGTGAGCATGTAACCAAGATCTGTAAGAAGGCGTACAGAAACTTAGGATTTGTTCTGAGACAGACACAAACCTTCACAAACATCACAGCAGTTAGGGTCCTGTATGATGCACTAGTCAGGAGTCATCTGAAACATAGTGCGGTAATATGGGCTCCACATGAAGCTAAGTACTCTGTCATGCTGGAGAGCATTCAGAATAAATTCACGCGCCATTTGTACATGAAATTATACGACGTATATCCGTTTTACCCACAGATGTATCCCACTCTGTTTGTCCTGGGCATGGTTGGCTATAATCAACTGCAGGTCCGACGGGAGTTTACGCTGGTCGCCTACTTGGTGAGGGTGCTTCGTGGAGTGCAAAGTAACCCGGGAGCATTGCAGCGCTTGAACCTGTGTGTACCGTACCGCTACGTGTGGAGGCGGCGTAGCCCGCCACTGCTATGGGTGCCTACAGCCAGAACTAACCTGCTTGCCAAGGCACCCCTTACCAGAGCTATCCGTACCATCAACGACCTTCAAACCCAGATTGATGTGTTTACTTGTTGTTTGAGTGAATTCGCAAAGGTATTACTATTTATACTATGCTACAAGAAAAATAATTAGGCTAGTAAATTATGCTGTTTTGTGTTTTTTTGTATTTGTGTAATAGTTTAATGATGGTGTTAGTTTTAATATTTGTCGGCGTGATCTATGTAAACGACAAGTGCAGCGGGCCGAGTTACGCTGTGCAAAGTGGCACATTAGGTGAATGTGCCACTTTCCCCACTACTCAGGCCACTTTATGTATGCGAGTGCGCAGCGTTGGAAGGGATCATTCTTGTGGCAGGCTCGGCCCGGTGCGCCTAGAGCTATTATAGCGATCTATTTAATTAATTAACAAGCGGTTTGAATAAATAAGTTGGTTACTGCTATATTTCATACTTTCATTTAATATGTCGGACCTCTGCCTTCAGGTTATTTCATGGTGATTATTTTATAAGAAATTGTGAGTGAAATAAAGTGATTGTGCTGTAACTAGTATCTCTATTTTCTTCGCTCGACAATCCACGCCTACTTACAAAGTGCAAGTGTAATATCGCTGATGAGGGCCTATCCCGATATATTTATAATTTTCATGTTTTAAGTACATAGTTTTGATTAATAGTTTTAAGTTCTTAACTGTCGCATTAGGGTAAACCCTGTAAGGATAGTTAAGTTGTTATAAATAAATAAATAAATGTACGATCAAAATTTTTTGTACTTAAACGTCAAATGTCAAATTGACAAATACAAAGTTGAAGTCCCTTTGACGTTGTAGATTTGACGTATTTATGATCGGATACGTTCACTCATGTTTTCTCTATGTATTTTTTGTAAAAATCGTTGTTTTTAATTTTATTTTTAACCTTTTTCTACGTATTACTATTTTATTCCGCATGATATTTACACTATTTTTTATTACGTTTTTGCTGTGTTTTGTTTCTTTTCATGTTTAGTTAATTAGATGAGTCCATTTCAGGCCCGGGCACAGTACCGCATCAGCCCTCCTTAAAGTGACTGACGATATCAGGCGGGGCATGGAAGACACTAAAGTTACAGTCTTAGTGTTTATTGACTTCTCCAATGCTTTTAATACCGTCAGTCACGTATTCCTTTTATCTAACCAGGAAAGGTCTTATGGTCTCTCGGGAGGCATTGGAATGGTTTTCTTCTTATCTTGAGAGGCGTCAGCAGTCAGTTCGTGCTAGAGACTCTTCGTGGAGTTGTTGTGATCTTGCAGCTGGCGTTCCTCAAGGCGGTATATTATCTCCTCTTTTGTTCTCCATTTTTATTAATCTTATTACCACCGAACTTCGGGTTGCGTATCATCTTTATGCTGTCGATTTGCAGCTTTACTACCAGGCAAGTGTGGACAACGTATCTGATGCGATTGAGCAGCTTAACCGGGATTGAGGTGTAGTTAAAAACTGGTCTGATAGATTTGGGGTGGCAGTAAACCCTACGAAGTGTCAGGCTATCATAGTAGGGAGCCCCTACAGTATGAGGAAATTGAAAGGCGTTACTGTACCACCTGTAATGTTTGATAACTCCGTCATCCCGTTTAGCTCCGATGTTAAGGATCTTGGTCTGCATGTCGACACATGTCTTGACTGGCGAAAGCAGGTCACGACTGTTAGTAAAAAAGTCACCGGAACGTTGAAAAACCTCCTCCCATCACACATAAAGGCTATGCTTGTACAGTCCCTAATCTTTCCCATAATAGACTATGGTGATGTATGTTACTATGACCTGAATGCAGATCTCCTCAATAAACTTGACCGCCTTCTAAATAACTGCATTCGATTTGTCTTCAATCTACGTAAGTATGATCATGTGTCTGCGCATCGATTGCTTTTAAAATGGTTACCCATACGTCGTAGAGTTGAGGGCTCTGTCTATGTTATATTCTATACTCGACAAACCTACTTCTCCTTCTAATTTGACCCCCCATGTTCAATACTTATGCTCTGCTCATAGTCAAAATCTTCGTTCCACCAACAATTGTCTTCTACGATGTCCTTCTCACCGCTCTGGTTTTATTCACTCTTCTTTCTTTGTCCAGGAGGTCTTTCTTTGGAATGCGCTCCCTCTGAACATCAGGATGGCAACCAGTCGGTTGTCTTTGAAAGTGAAGGCTCGTGAACATATTCGTGAGAAGTTTGTTAAATCATCTCAACACTGATTTGCTGGATTCGTTTTCTCATCTACCTATCGTTATTTCTCCTGAAAAATTGCAATCTGTTTATATGTATGTATTTATGTTTTAGTAGTGTACTCTTTTTCGAGTTATCTATCCCCTTTGTTGCACCTGCCATGTTTTGTCTCTGCATCACCCTAAGGTTGACTGGTAGAACCGCCTTTGTACAGTATTTTTTTTACTTGTGCATAAAGTTTTAATAAATAAATAAATATAATTTTGGTGAAATCAGCCCTAAAGCATAATAATTATTAACAATGAAATACGCGGCGCAGGCGCACTGCGTTGCTGCGCACCCACGAGAGATTCCACTTAACGTACCTACCGACGGAACAGGTTCCGCGGCGATGCCCGCCGGGAGGGCACATCGAGCGAGGAACATCAAAATCGGTCAACTATCTTAATGTTATATTAGTGGGGGGTATAAATTGGGCCCGGCTTTAGGTTCTTTTTTACCTCCTTTTCAATGAGGCTGTGCATACTGTGACCTCTAGTGAGGAACTTACGAGTTATACTGTTTATATTTAATTGTTGTACAACATATAAATATAATGTTGCGATTTAAACTTGGTTTTATTCTGACCGCAATATTATTATCAGGAAAAACAAATGTTTTTCCTTCCTTCCCTTTTCACCACAGATTTTCTTCAAATATCCCGCAAGACCCGATTTCTAATGCCCCACGTTTTGCGTCTACGTACCTCTGTCCAAAAACATAATACGAGGGCTACACTAAAAGTATCGGGAATGGAATATTTCCATTGTTCCTGTCATATTAAAATCTTTTTAATTGAAAACTCCTTGGTTTTAAAATCGAATATCATTTATGTATTTAAAAAAACATTCTCGGTCTTGTGACAAGATTTTGTCAAACTTGTTTAGTCGTTGAGAAAATGGAATTGACTCGAGAAAATTCAAGAGTGATGATTTATTATGACTTTCGAAGTGGTTTAACACAAAAGCAGTGTGTTGACCGGATGATTTCTGCATTTGGTGATGAAGCCCCATCCAAAACCACAATTTATGGCTGGTTTGCTGAATTTCAACGTGGACGTGTCAAGCTCAGTGATGATCCCTGTCAAGGTCGTCCAAAAACTGCAGTCCCCCAAGAAAACGTTGATGCTGTGCGTAAGCTGATTGAGGAAGATCGCCGTGTGACATACCGCGAAATTCAGGCAACTTTAGACATCGACATGAGTCAAATACAAATAATCTTGCATGAACAATTATCTGTAAAAAACAACACCCACCGATGGATACCGCATTCGCTCTGTGTCTTCACAGAGCGCATGCGGTATCCATCGGTGCCGCTTTTTGCTCTTGCAAAAAGCGGCTCGCGTCACTTGGTGCATCAGAACTCTCGAAAGATTCCACGCAGGATCCTCAAATGCTGTATACAACATCGTATCAGGTGACGAATCCTGGATATACGCGTACGAACCCGAAACAAAAAACCAGTCACGAGTTTGGGTGTTCGAAAATGAGTTAAAGCCAACAAAAATTGTCCGTTCACTGAGTGTTGCAAAAAAAATGGTGGCCACATTTGTCTCCAAAACCCACCATGTTACGACTATTCCTTTTGAGGGACAAAGAACGGTTAATGCAGAATGGTATGCTAGCATTGGTTTGCCACAGGTCGCTTCTGAACTCCGTAAAGAGAACTGCAACCGCCGCATCATCCTCCATCACGACAATGCGAGTTCTCACACCGCACACAGAACAAAAGAGTTTTTAGAGCAAGAAAACATAGAATTATTAGACCATCCGCCGTACAGCCCCGACCTAAGCCTTAATGATTTCTATACTTTCCCTATAATAAAGAATAAATTGCGTGGACAGAGATTTTCATCACCTGAAGAAGCTGTGGACGCCTACAAAACGGCCATTTTGGAGACCCCAACTTCCAAATGGAATGGTTGCTTCAATGATTGGTTCCATCGTATGGAAAAATGTGTCAAATTTCGCGGAGAATACTTCGAAAAGCAATACTTGCAAAAGCAAATACATTTTTAAATAGTAATGTTGTGTCACTTCCTTGATTCCCGAAATTTTCAGTGCCGCCCTCGTAGCTGTGAACGGTATCGTATGCATTTTTGTTGTCTTTTAAATGCTTAAGGTATGTCAACGTCAGACATTTTGACTGTTTATTTTTGACTTTTAGTAGAAAACTGACGTTTCTCCTGAGGGACATTGAAAAACGGCTTAAAATCGTAAATTAAGAAACAATGGGGAAGACAACTGTCAAAGTGGCGCTGTATACGATTGTTCCAAATTATCTGTCAAATTCTATAGCATCTTATAAAATATGTTCACAAATAACATAGAAATTACAAAGTGTTGTGTAATTGGGTGTTAAAACGTAGGCCAACACAAATTTCCAATAAATCGTATTTTAAAAGAAGAAAGTGGATAGCTGCCGTAAGGATTAAAAACTGAGCCTACTAGGACGACGAGGTTATGTCGAGATCATTTTCATGAAAATGATTACCAAACATTAAGTGTGAGTATAGGTGGGTGTTTTAAACGATAGTTCTTCTATTTAAGCTAGTATCTATATACCTAAATTGTTAACATTACATAATATCTTTAAATACTTATCATTGTTCATCTTGTTTTAAGGTTTGCCCTGTGTACACAAACTTTTAAAGAAAGAAGCAGTACCAAGTCTCTTTTCATGGAACCAGAAAAGGATATCAGCCAGTGCTAGTGTGAGAGACGAAAGACATGCTAAGAGAAACATTCAAAAGAATCTTTTCCAACATCTTTCAAGCAATCAAAATCCACATCGTTCTATTCTCGAGAGTGTATCACAAATAAAACTCATAAATAACTTTTAGGTGTCTTTATTATATTATAATAATCTTTATACAGATATTTATTCATAATTTCAGTCTTTATATTGTTATTGTTAAATAATCTAACTTTGTAATATGTTTTCTATGAACAACTAATCTTTTTCAATATAAATAAATTACAGAATTTTCTGCCACTGCAGTACATTTGTCCTTGTACTTGAAAATCATATAGGCAGGTTTTTTTAAATAGTAATTCGCCATTTTGACTCTGTTTATAAGGTACAGATTCAGGGCTAATAAGTCCGTTTCTGCTTACATGCCATGCTACGCCATGCCATGCCATGCCACCCTGGTCATCTATCTTGATGTCAACTTGATAGTTGAGTTTTTTCATTGTCTTCTTGACAAATCCTTTTATATAAAAGTGATCATTGATAAATGCGGATCTTAACAATATGAGGAATCTGTCTTCATACAATTTTTCTGATGCATCTGTTTTCTTGTTGAATCTTCAAAATGACAGAAATATTTCGTATTAGTAAAATAGGAACTACCTACCATCACATAAAATAAAACCGATAAGAAATGTTCACCTTTCAAAATATTGTAATACATTGGTGCCGATTCTCTTGTCACAAACGCGTCTAAACTAGACTAAAAATCACAAAAATTTGGTTTAATTCTGTCAAATGACGATTTTCCATTCTGAAATTGACTATAGTGACACAACTTAACTATATTTTAGTTTGACAGCACTAAGATTGCACTGAGTTATTAGTTTAGTGAAAATGGCTATTTTGCTATTCTGAATTTTACGTTTTTCACCTAAAAATTTGATTGTCTAACTAAATCTGAACATGAATCTGACTATTTTTAATCGCGATTAAAAAGGTGTGGAATAAAATTAGGTGGCGTGAACTAAAATTCACACCAACACCTCGACTTCAGACGTGCAAAAACGGTACTTTAACTTTCTGTTTCTTTTTTTGCTCATATCTCGAAAACGGTGTGTTGTATCACAAAAATAATGAAAATTTCGACCCCCTGTGTAACCATGAAACCATCAAATCTCTACATGTAGACATTTTTATTTTATATTTTTCACACAAAAAGTCAAAACTTCCATAAAACACGTCGAGGCTGCCCCAGGCTGCCTCCGGCTCCAATAAAGACGTTGCGAAATCAAAAGAAAAAAAAAACACGAGGACTCGCGATTGTCAAATTCGATTATAGTTGTGTCAACATTATTTTTAATTTTAGAGATTTTTTTTCGCAGAATAGCTTCAAGATTTTCATATTAAAAAGTAAGGAATTTTAGTGATAGTTTAGTTAGTTTAGTTCGGTGTACAAGAGAATCGGCACCATTGTCTTTCAAACGGAGGTTAAATAATAATGTCATGGTACATCTCCAATGTTAATATTTATGTCATGGTACATCTCCAATGGTAGAAGTATGATAGAGGGTTCTGTTGGATTTGGAGAGAGTTGTGGTGTACTAAAGTTAAAGTTTTTGTCATACAGCTCTTACCTGGAAAAATATAACCAATTATTCATCTCTCTTTAACTCCAAAAGTAAAAAGAACTATTACTTAAGTAAAGTTATGCATTAGTTAAGCTGTTGTAAATATAATCCTGAATTTTGATTCAATAATTTTAACTTATGTACATACAAAACATGACAGTATTCACCAACAATATAAAATTTAAAAATTTATAATAAATATGCATACTAACGACTACCAAGTTATTTAATTATAAAATTATTCGTTCAAACATTGTAAGCGTATTGATTTCAAAGGTCTACGTTGAACTAAGTCTAGGCAAACAGCTCCTAAAAAGTTTTTTTCAAGAGTCCTACCTTTCCACTTAATCAGCTTTTCTACGTTTAACAGACGCCCCTCTTCTCTTTAACTCGGCTTTAAGTTCAAGCAAGCTCCAAGTAGAATACATTTTCGCGTCCATGTTATCAAATAAACTACACTAACCGCCCACAATGTTCGTTTTTTTCGTTTGTTTACACGATTCAAGAAATGTCATACTGACGCCATTGAGAACAACTGTACGCAGCGCCATCTGAGATTAGCTTTAACTTGCCATCCCCATTGTTACCTTATTTTACCTGCCGTAATTCTATCTTTTAACCCTATCGTATCACAAGAAAAACAGTAATCCTTTGATTTTTTATTTATTTCGTTCTCTAAAGACAAGTGGTTTTTGGCTTAGACCATAGATTATATGGAAAAAAAAGTGCGAGTTCCGTTGACCTAAAATCATGAAATTTGGCAAGAAGCAAGGTCTCACAGCACAATTGAAAGAAAAAATACGAACATTGTTAATTTGTAGTTTTACCGAAAAAAAGCCAAGTTATGGGCGAAACTGATGATGAATACAAATTCGCTTCTGGTCCTAGACTGACACATTTTTATTACCAATAACAGTGTCTATTGTTTTATATTTTCGTTTCTTGCCACCGACTTCCTTGGAAGAACCACCGAATTATTTGGAAAATAAGCATTTAAATTAAAGTATACATAATATAAAAATGTCATCTAAAGCTATTACAAAACCCGACCGCAAGGTGCCAGAGAAAGCTATATGTTTTAATTGCAAGAAATCGGTTGACATTAAAAAAACAGTCTCATGTTCAGTATGTAACAACCGTTATGAATTGGATTGTGATGGCTTCCCAGAGCAAACCTACCGGTTAATGGACCAAGAATCTAAGAGAAACTGGAGATGTAAAACATGCAAGAAAAATACTAACGTTCTAACTACTAGTCATGCATCTAACATCACAATGAGGAAAAGAGGAAACCGACACCTAAAGAGCTCCTCTCCGAGGAAAAGTGTGAATGTTCAGGAAAGACAGCAACTTGAAGCTATGAAGTCTGCCGTACAATGCAGTTCTGACATCTTGGATTCCCACATATTGTCTGATTACGAAACTTCAGATGAATCATACAACACACCCAATAAACTCTTACATAGTGTTGACGGCACAATTTCTGAAACATTGTCAGTTCTCATAAATTGGATACTACTGAAAATGAGCTAGAAAACACGATACTTGAAAATAACAATCTCCGTCAGCAATTAAATAAGTTAGCTGCAGAAATTAAAATGTTGAAATCGCTCTGTAACTCTTCGTCTGTAATTGGAAATAGCCCAGACATTAAACATAAAAAGAACTTCAACTAAACGCCGTTTCCGCACCTTCTAAGCCCTTGGGGAATAAATTGAATGTTAACTGTGGCAGAAACATAGACATAATACACCTTCAACAAAAAATCGCGAACCTACAACATTAACAGCAATATATAGCTCTCGCGGAAATAATACACACAGTGGATCAAAATAACAAAATTTCTAAACAATCCTCGGTTTCAAAAATCTTCCTACCTACGCCTACCCAAACCGAAGAGCAAAAACATGAATCGACAAATAGAGAACCTACTTATATTCGGCTCTCAACAGTGTGTCGGCCTAGCAGCACCCATGATGCACTCAAGACGAAATACTAAATATGAAAGTATAGGATTATCGCGGATACAAAACCAAATGCACTAAGTAGCCAAATAATAATGAGTTGCCGTCATGCCATTATGCCAAGCTAAACTACAATGATAAACTTGTGATTTGTGTAGGAGAAAATGATCACAATTTAAAATATATTTTATCCCAACTACAAATTGTACTAGATACATTTTATAACAATATGGTAATTGTATTAAATGTGTTTAAAAATGAGTATTTAGATGTAAGTAAACTTAATTATCGCATAAAAAAATTATGTCTTAACCATAAAAATGTAAATTTCTAGAAAGCCAGACCCTTAAAATGTCTGAATTGTGTACTAAAATTAATTGCCTTATAGATTGTCATGACTATAATGGGAACTACTTAAATCCTAGAGAACTTGTAAAGCGGATAGCGAGCAACAGATCAAGTCTAAAACTTCATACTAATAATTATGAACCCAAAAAAGGAACAATTCCTTTCTATTTCGGTCAGAGGAACTTAAAACCACAAGAAACCGAAAATGCATTAAATTCCACCAATAAGGCAGAAAAAGGAACTATTCCGTATTATTTTCCTGTAACAAAAAAGAACGTTACGTGTTTTCGGGATCAAAACTCTGCCATCTAGAACATATTATTTCAAAATACTACATCAAAATATTGCTAGTCTCTTATCAAAAAAAGAGTTACTCGAAATAACCCTACAAGAACTACGTGAAGTACAGAATAACCCAGATATAATATGCCTCTCCGAAACTTTTATAAAAAAAGGCTATGAGTCTTATATTAAAATTCATGACTATGAGATGGCTGCCAAACTTTTGCAGGGAAAAACAAAGAGGCGGGACCTGCATCTTAGTAAAAAAAAACCTTCTCTACCATTCTAAACTACCATTTATAAATACCCACGCTATACAAAATACGTTCGAAGCATGTGGTACAGAACTAACTTATCATAAGTTGGTAATTATTTGTGTCTATAGAACTCCGCAATCCGACCCCATCCAATTCTTATTTAAGTTAAATGGTCTTTTGAAACATGTATTTCATAAATATAATTCAAAAATAAAGGTGGTTTTAATAGGTGACTTTAACATTAATACTCTCAAAAAAGGCAACATAACTAATCAATTAATAGATCTATCATATAATTATAATCTAAAATTACATATAAATGAGCCAACACGCAAGTCATCATGTATTGACCGTATTCTCAGCAATATTCCGGATGCTATTGCTTCAGTAATGCCACTTCATCTATCCGATCATGACACAGCCCAAATGTTGAGTACTCCCGTAAGACATAAGCTACAAATAAAACAGACAATATACCATATCTATAAAAGAGACTACAGCTTGAATAATATTCAGAAGTTTAAGGAATGTTTACAAAATGTGTCCTGTTCAGAATCTTACGCAGAAAATGATATAGATGTAGCATTCAGTTCTTTTCATGAATTATTATGCCTTTTCTATAACTTATGCTTCGCAAAAAGAAAAGTTAAAGTCAATACTAATCAAAAGAAGCAAAACTGGATAAGTAAAGGACTGAAACAATGTTGTAAAACCAAACGGTCTCTACGCTATCAATATTATAGAAATAAAAATATAGGAAACAAAAGTAAAAACATGCAATATTCCAAACTCTTACAGAAATGTATCTCCATATCAAGAAAGAATGCAAATATTAAGTTTATTCACGAAAACGAAAATAAATGCAAAGAAGTATGGAAAGTAATTAGGGACGAAATCACGAATAATAACATCAAGGACAACATAGAAAATATTAAAATCGATAACACAGTAGTCACTGATCCTAAAGAAATTGCAACTGCATTCAATGATCACTACATTAATACGGCGCATACTTCTAGTACTGTTATAAAAACCAGTCCTAAGAAAAATTCAGCAGCTCATTCGATGTTCCTCAACCTGTGTCTGAAAATGAAGTTAGAACGGAGATAATAGCATTAAAAAACTCAAGTTCTGAAGGATACGATGAAATTAATACAAAAATTATAAAAGCAGTATAACACATTTAATTAATTTATCTTTTTCACTTGGTACTTTTCCTGAAGCATTGAAAGTATCAATTGTTAAGCCAATTTTTAAAAAAGGAGAAAAATCTGATGTTAATAATTATCGCCCAATAACTTTAGTACCTGTTTTGTCAAAGATATTTGAAAAGTGCATGTACAAACGATTGATCGAATTCGGTAATAAATTTAACATAATTATGAAAGAACAGTTTGGCTTCCAAAAAAACAAATCCACAACACTAGCTATCTTCACTCTTATAAAAAATATATTTACGAATATTAATCAAAATCGACTTACTACAGGTTTGTTCTTCGACTTATCTAAAGCCTTTGACCTAGTGTATCATGACCTGTTGTAGTTCGGCACAACGATTGTCGGATCAGGTACGGGTCATCCAACGTAATCATATGTTGGATGACACTGCTTGATCACCTGCGAAGTGAAATGCAGAGTAGCCATGTCATCGCCCCCCCGTCGCAGACTGTTGTGGTACTATCACAGTCCAACACAAATCAAGCTGACGAAGGAAGTGATGATAGAGCTACAAACGTAAGTACCCAGTGCAATGAGGAATTGAGGAGTGCTTTGCAGTGTGCGATTCGGGAATATCGGTTCATGTTGCCCGAATTTAGACCACGCTTACCTCGTTTGCCCATGCATAACAAAAAAAGGGAGCTGGTGGCTAGATTCGCAGTTATCAAACTATTTTGATGACTGCGAAGACCTCACCGATACTCATTCGATTCTGTACTGTGCGGCTGTAGTGGCATGTCGTGTAGCTCACGTCAAATTTGCCAATGACTCTAGAGCTACGCGACCGAAACCAACCGTACCAGCTTGCCAGTGCAGAATTGAGCACCGTATTGGTGGGGCCAGAACGCTCATCGGCAAACTAATCTGCTTCAGGGACGGCAATACTCGTCCAAGAGTGATGCACTTTGTGAGACGGGCGTTCTCAGGGACTGATATTAGCTCTCAGAACTAATCATCTTCATTCTGCCAAAGAAGTCCATTGCTAGACATAGGTATGCCCGTCGCGGGAATTTGCTGTATGCGATATGTCCTGCGTCACAGAGCGCATCGACTTCCTGAAGCAGAAAGTGTATGCATGGGCTAACCGTATTTGTAGGTATAAGCGGCGAGTAGAGCGATACACTCAGTCAGTAATCCTTCCAGGGCGATGAAAGGTTTATAGGGGTTGGGAGCGACTGCACCTTAAAATTAAATCCTGTGCCGGCTGTGTGACTGTTATGGGAGAGCCTATCGAACGGGTCGAAGCACGTAATCTAGATCTTATCATAGACGCGGAACTGCGTTTTCACAAAAAAGTATCGGAGTCTATCCGTAACTGCTAATATAGGCTCAAGATTTTACATAAATCCCGTCCCTATCTTAGTGAAAAATTGCGATTCTTGCTTGTGGTCTTTGGTTTTATCAAAGGTAAATTATGCGGACACGGTGTACGGCCAAGGACTACTGTCAAAACTGAAATAATTATCTATTCTGTTCTTCAGTTTTAAAGTTCCCTTTATAGGGCATGCTATACCTTTTAAATGATAGTTAGACATAAACTTCACTTGGCGGAGCCTACTCTTTGGTGTTGTTAAGTCTCACTCCCCTTCTTACCTAAATGACAGACTGTCGTGGACAAAAAGACATAGATTTGGTGAGGGAAGAAAATGTTCTCAACAGCTCTCCATCCCACAGCAGAAGTCGGCGGCTTTCAGAGGCAGTTTTCGCTACGCAGCTTCTAAATGCTGGAATAAAATCCCTCCACCCATAAAGTTTAGCAAAATTTGCTCGACTTTCAAATTTAAATTAAAAGAATTTTTACAACACCAGTAAGATTAGCCGACATATCTGCCAACTAATTTAAAAAAAAAAATATTTTTATTTTTTCAATTAATTATAACACAATCAAACACACACCCACACATGTATGTTATTAAAACGGACACACTTCTCTGTGTTTTAGTATTTAGTTTTCATCTGCAACCCACGAGCGCCATACACCAAGTATGGCGCTCGTGGGTTGCAGATGAAAACCAGCGTCAGATGGTACACTTTGTGTTCTCATCTGACATAATGCTGAGCTGAGGCCCTTTTTTCATTACTATCTTGGTTTTCTGTTTTTTATAGTTTTAAGGTGTCATTTTTTTGTGTTGTAATTCCAATAAATGCATTTTTCTTTCTCTCTTACACTGACATCTTTTAAACGTATTTTAAGTGCTGATCGCGTGCAGTTTCATTTGTGAAATTCGCCCTAAATAACAGTGACAGGACATTACTTTATTATCATCAATATCGTGGGTCTTTCTTCTCAGAGTAGTCAGATAGGAAACGCCGACGCGACGTCAGACCTCATCTAGTTTAAAAATATAATTGATGTGTAAAAGTGTTAGTGCAAACCTACAGAAATAAAATAATTAATCACAGATGTTCCTAAACGCGTTAAAAATAATGACACAGACAGCTCTTAAACGTAGTTTATATGCACCATAAGTGGAGAATATCCGTAAGTATATTGTGATCAATTTTTTATGTGCATTGAAGTAATATTCTACATCAAAATATAAATGGAATTGAATAAATCTGGCATATTTACTGTCACATTATAGGAACTATTCAATTCAGGAAAAATAATCGATGTGCTGTGTTTCTCGGAGCATAATATGATATTATCTGATGTTAACCTGTTACACATTCCTAATTTTTCTGTTGCTGCTCATTTCACTCGGAAAACCAGACATGGTGGTACCTGTATCATGATACGAAATGGAATTAATTATAGAGCTTTGGAGTCAATGGGAAAATATTGTGTATCTAATATAATTGAATGTTGCGCAGTGGAACTTACTGATCACAACATCATCATAATTTGTATTTATAGGAGCCCACAAAGTAGGGAGGTTAAAGGTAAACATGAAATATTTTTTAATAACCTAAACATTATTTTAAAGTCTGTCTCGTTTCACGCTAGTAAAAAGCTAATTATATGCGGTAATTTCAATATTGATATTTTGAAAAAGACGACATGTTCTGAGCAATTCCAGCATCTTTTAATGGGTTATAACCTTAAATTTGAGATAAAAGCTCCAACAAGATTAAGCAGTGGAACCTGCATCGACAACATAATTCACAATGTACGAGGGTCGAAGGGAGAAGTTTTAGAACTAGCGGTATCCGATCATACGGCTCAACTTTTAAGATGTCCGGTTAGACAGACATGCATGACAAGTCACTGGTTCTCAACTAAACGAGATTACTCGAAAGAGAATGTTCAGAAATTCAAAGACCACATGAAATGCATCACTTTTGCTGACGTTTACGAGGAAAGTGATCCCAATAAGGCATTCAAATTGTTCTATGATTGTTTTAGGTTGATATACGATTTGTGCTTCCCAAATATAAAAATACGGATATCGACTAAAGCAAAAGCAAAATGGATTAGTCGTGGCATTAGGCTATGCAGTAAAAGAAAAAGAGAATTGCTGTGGAAGTACCGGTTATTGCCGAATAAGGAAAATAAAACTAATCTAAAAAAGCTATCAAATCGGCTAAAGAGAGCTATAAACCTCACTCGGCGAGCCCATCGCAGACATTTTATTCATTCAGCTCAGAATCTGTGTAAAGCAACATGGAAAGTAATCAACAGAAACAAAAATAAACATAATTTCCCAAATGAAACCATCGTGAAAATCTATTCAAATAATAAAATTGTATCGAATCCTCTTGAAATAGCGCAAGCTTTTAATGATTATTTTGTGGATCAAGTGAATCCAGTTAAGAATATGAACACTACTTATACACTCACACAAAGTAAAAGTAAATCTATGTTTATGTTGCCTACAATACCCCTTGAAATTCATCGTATTATTATGTCACTAAAAAATACGTCTAGCACCGGGTATGATGATATAAGTACAAAAATTGTTAAACAGATATCCACAATAATTTCTCCTGTATTGAGTCATCTTATCAATATGTGCATATTGCATGGTTATTTTCCTGAAGAATTAAAAATAACCATTGTAAAACCGCTTTTCAAAAAAGATAGTAGAGAGAATATGTCCTGCTACAGACCTATCGCTTTAGTGCCAATTTTTTCAAAAATATTTGAAAAAGCAATAAATAATCAGGTTACTTCATACTTTGAGAAAAATAGCTTATTCGTTGATAACCAAAAAGGTTTCAGAAAAAATAAATCAATTGACATGGCCATCTACGATTTCTTGCATATGGTGAGCAGCAGAGTGGATAAGAGACTACCAACTCTAGCGCTATATATGGACATGTCAAAAGCCTTCGATCGTGTGGACCATAAAATACTATTAAATAAACTTAACGCATACGGAATAAGAGGAAATGTATTAAATTTAATAGAATCTTATCTATCAAATAGAAAGCAAATAACGACATGAGGCATGAGGAGGTAACGATGTGAGGTAGCATGTGCGGAGGTTGAAGGCCATACTTTCTTATGTGTTTATAGACCACCACCCTCAAACTTGTCATCATTTTTGATCATTATGGAAGGAATACTAAGTAAACTTTTTAAAGATAATAAATTAGTTTTTGTTTGTGGTGATCTAAATGTTGATCTGCTAGTTAATTCACCCGAAAAAAGTAAGTTAATCTCATTGTTTAAATCATTCAATTTAAAATGTATATTTAATGAAGCAACTAGAATAACAGCAACCTCGGCTTCATGCATAGACAATGTATTTACCAACTGTAAAATAAAAGACTCCACCTTAATTAGTGGCATCAGGTCAGACCATACTGGTCAACTTATATCATTTGACTTAGATAAAAAGTTAAACTCAAATAAAACCATTGAAATAAGACCTCTTACTAAGAATAAGTTGAAAATGTTTAATAATAATCTTAATAGCAATCTTTCAACAGCCAGTTTTGATTCACAAGACCCCAATTTAAACTATGGTACCCTATTTTCTACAGTATGCCAAGAATTCAATAAAGCATGTCCTGTAAAAAAAGTTACTATCAATACTAAACCAAAATTTAGTGAATGGGCCACTGCTGGCATTAGAAAAAGCAGAGATATTTTATATAGGTTGTATCACGAGAAATCATTGACGTCTGATCTAACTCTACATAATTATGTAAGAAATTATTCTAAAATATTCAAAAGAGTCTGCGCTCAAGCTAAGTCTAAATTAATAAGTAACAAAATTGGTATTTCCCATAATAAAATAAAAGCTGTGTGGCAGGTAATTAACAAAGAGACTGGAAACAATAAACAGCGAGATCAGAATGACTTGTCGTTAAAAATTGATAATGAAACCATTTCAGATAAGTTGAAAGTTGCTGAGTCACTAGAAAATTTCTTCACCAACATCCCAATTGAGGTTACGAAATCTCTTCCCTCATCATCTGTGTTAGCTGAATCTTTACTCAAAGAAAACTTCAGTAAGGACATTCCTAGTTTTAAATTCGAGCCTATTTCTATTGTCACAATTAAAAAAGCGTTCAAAAGTCTTAACATAAAAAACACTGTTGACTTATGGGGGATTTCCGTTAAGGTTCTTGGAGATATTATTGACACAATTGCCCCTGTCCTAACAGGCATATTTAATCAATGTTTAGACAGCGGTACGTTTCCTGATTTAATGAAACATAGTAAAGTAGTACCAATTTTCAAATCGGGTAGTAAGAGTGATCCCTCTAATTATAGACCTATATCTGTGCTACCAGCATTGAGTAAAATCTATGAAAAAATCATGCTAGACCAGATGTTGTCACATTTTAATTCAAATGGTATTTTACATAGTCGCCAGTTCGGTTTCACGAAAGGTAGGTCGACGACTGATGCGGGAGTGTTACTCATCAGTCACATTTTGGAATCCTGGGAGAAGTCCCAGGATGCAATTGGCATTTTCTGTGACCTCTCAAAAGCGTTTGACTGCGTTGACCACAATACACTGATCCGTAAATTACACCACTACGGAATTCGTGGACAAGCCGCTAATCTTGTTCTTTCCTATCTATCGAACAGGCAACAGAAAGTGAACGTTAACGGGGCGACGTCCTCGGGGTCCTTAGTTAAGATGGGAGTGCCTCAAGGTTCAATTCTCGGCCCTTTCTTGTTTCTAGTTTATATTAATGACCTTCCTTACATGATGGCTAACTTATCAGATATAATTTTATTCGCTGATGATACTTCTCTTATTTTTAAAATAGATAGAAAAGATACGGATGTCTTACATGTGAATGATAGTCTGGCTATTCTTTCGAAATGGTTTGCAGCTAATAATCTTTTACTCAATGCGAACAAAACTAAATGTCTTAAGTTCTCATTACCAAATGTACCCCAAGTGGGTTTAAATTTAAAACTTGATGGCAATAAAGTAGATGCTATTACGGAAACTGTATTTCTAGGAATTACTTTAGATTCTAAATTGCAATGGGGCGCTCACATTAGAGCTCTTTCAGGTAAATTAAGTTCAGCTGCGTATGCAGTAAGAAAAATAAGGCAGTTGACCGATATAGCCACAGCTAGGTTGGTATACTTTGCTTATTTCCACAGTATTATGTCTTATGGCGTTCTGCTGTGGGGATCAGCAGCTGACGTAGATTCAATTTTCATTTTACAAAAGAGGGCAACCCGCGCGATCTATGAAATGGGTCCTCGCGAGTCTCTTAGAAACAAATTCAAAGAAATTGATATACTCACTCTGCCTTCCCTTTATATCTTAGAAAGTATTTTGTATGTTCGCAAAAACTTAGAACTTTTTAAAATAAGAAGCGATTTCCATAATATAAATACACGTAGTAAAAATGAAATTGTTATACCCAAATTTAGATTAACTAAAACAAGCAAATCATTTCTGATAAACAGTATCCGCTTTTATAATAAGTTGCCTAAGTCGGTTACAGAACTTAGCGATGGAAAGTTCAAAGCCCACATTAAACGTGTCCTTATCAAAAAAGCGTACTATAAGATTAAAGACTACGTCGAAGACAAGAAAGTTTGGCAATAATTCCTTCTGCACATGTGGCTTCCCTGGTACCTCACAAACGGCATCACTATGTAAATTACTAATAACTGCTTCCAAATAATGGTGTTTAATTTTTATTTTTTATTATTAGATATGGACTTTTACATATCTCTGACATAATTTTATTTGACATTATATACCTACAATTTTTAATTAGTTTTTGATTTTACTTTATTAGATTATTTTATATTTTGTAAATGTGAGAACGTCGTAGGCCCTGTGGATTTTAAATTATAGACAATTGTCTATTTGTTTAACATAATATGGTACTTGTTGACAGGCCTACACTGTCCTCCCATACCTGTTAATATCACTGTAATTGGAAAACATTGTAAAAGACATATTTTTAAAAGAGTAACCATGGAGTTTCTTGCCGGCTCTTCTCCATGGGAAACGACCAATTGGAACCGTGCACCTAGAATCTGACGTTTCATAAGTGCCCATGTAGGTCTATGTGAAATAAAATATTTTGATTTGATTTGATTTGACAATTAGTAGAATTTGTAAAAATACCGAACTCACATATAAATCTAGCCCGAGAACTGTAACTTATTGGGTACCACAAGGTAGCGTACTCGGACCGCCTCTATTTATTATCTACATCAATGACTTTCCAACAGCATCAACGTATCCTATGACAATGTTTGCGGACGACAGCACTTTACTTTTTAATAATGATGAAGTAAGTACATTAGAGGCTGACATCAATTCTAATTTAGAATCAGTTGTGGATTGGCTGCAAAATAATAATTTAATTATAAATCTAGACAAAACAGTAATAATGAAATTTCAACAAAGAGTAAATCACAATTTGAACTTAAATATTAGATACAACGACAAAGTTATTAATGAAACGAATGTGACAAAATTTCTAGGATTAAACATAGAAAACATTAAAATGGAATTCACATATTGACAAAGTGTGTAGTAAACTAAACCAATACTCATATGCCTTGTATATGTTAAGTAAAACTGCCGATCGGACAACGGTATTAACAGCATATCATGGTCTAGTAGCCTCAACAATGAGGTATGGAATTATATTTTGGGGCAATGCAACGGGTAAAGATACAGTGTTTAAGTGCCAAAAAAGATGCATATGAGCTATCTGCAACTTACAGAATACGGACAGTTGCAAAACGTTTTAAAAAAATATAAAATATTAACAATGCCTTCGTTGTACATATTTGAAACTTCCATGTTTGTCAAAAATAATCTGCACAAATTTAAAAGAGTAAGTAGCCAGCGCCGTTGTGACCGGTTGCAAACAGTAGGGTCTAAAACTGCACTATATAAAAACAGTGTTTTCGTAATGGCTCCAAGGATATATAATAAATTATCGAAATGTATACGGAATGAAGAAAATGTCTACAAATTTAAAAGTAATTTGCTTTTGTTTTTATTAGACAAGACGTATTACTCTATTGATGATTTTTTTAATGACAAATTGTGATAAATTTTCTATAAATTAACTTCCCTTGATATGCATGTAAAATTTAATTAAATTGACAGTTCTTAATTTAATTGACATTTATTCTTGTTATAAAACTAGTAATCATTTGGACTTTTGTTTTTTATCAAATGTTTAATTTACTTTATTAAAACTACTATTTGTACACCAATTTCATTGGTAGAACATAGTGCTCGACTACAATAATATGTATATTTAAGACCTTTTATGTGTACCTATGTTTACAAATACAAATTTGATTGATTGATTGAAAGGATGATTGAGATTGTGTGATTGGTTGTGATTGAGTGTAAGGTTCTGGTTGATCTTGGTGGTTGCGTTTTGCGGTGTTAATGCGAGAGTGGTGGCACCCTCAATATTTTCTGTATTTTTTGGTTCTTCTAGTTTTGTACGTACTTCTTCTTTTAACTGATCTATTATTTCTTTCATATTTCTTACTATTGTTCTTCTTTGATCTGAAATTCTCTGTTCTGTGACTGTCTCTGGGTATTGACGTGTAAAATGTGCATGCATTTGTTTTCTGTTTGTGGCAAAGTTGGTCTCAAATTTAGTGATGTATAGGTAAGTTCGCATTATGAATAGGTTAACTTCTTTGCTCCATCTCATGCGAACTCTTGCTTTTCCAGCCTTGTTGGACGCGGGTAAAAAGGTATCTATCTCCCGCGCAACATTCAAGGTCGGAGTGGGTGGGACTGTAATTAAACTAATAATGGGAGGTGATGATGATATGGATGGTGATGATGGCCTGGGAGACGTGTAAGAAACTGTTGTGTAATAAATTGCTGTATATTCAATCTTTTATTTAATATGAAAAGTGACATGGATATTTTATCACTCCTCTGTTGATTGACACGATTCCCAACGAGTCACCACGAAGCCTGGATATATATCAGTCCTCCGCCACCATTTTTGGATGAGGCAAACTGGAAGCCGGCAGGATCTGGTCAAGGTGTCTTCTCCATACCATACCATCATCAGTTTGTACCTCGTAGTGGAGGAGACTGATCCGTCTTAAGATTTTGGCAAATTTCCATTTCATAAGTGGATCTGAGTAATTTCTGGCTTGCACTCTGTTTCCAATAGCGAAATTTCTCAATGTTTTAGTCGTGGTTTCTGGTTTTTCTGAGTTAGGTTTACATTGTTTATCCGAGGAGAACATAACATGTAAATGAGTTCTCACTTCTCTTCCAAACATTAACTGATAGGGCGTAAGCCCGTTTCGGCCGGGGGTGCGCCGCAGTCTATTTTTGATGTTTTGTTTGTTTGTTTGGCATCTCGCAGGTCAACCTATGCGGTTGTCGTCTGCTTAAGCGGACTTGCCTGTGGATTCCCAAATAAATTAAGGCCTCCAGCCAGGACTTAAACTTATATACTAACTAAAACTAAGCGACAACGCTAAGGGCACCCCCTGTGGGGTACGAACCTCGGCTTAGGGCGTCGCTGGAAGAGGGCAGCAAATTACTAGCTGGATCAGGATTAGTATTATTTATGGACGAATTTAAAGCTACAGGCTCAGCGGCGCGGGCTGGCTCAAGCAAGGGTCGGGAGGGGCGTCGATTTGGGCGTCGCGGCGGGCCTCGGCGGCGAGGGCGGTAGGACGGCGATCGGGTTTTGGGCTTTTGTAGCGTGCTAGTGGCCTTACTACTCTCCTGGAGGAGGGTAGTGGCGTCGTCGGGGTCGATTAAGGTATGCCTTGGTCGGCGAATACTGCTAATGCGAGAGGGAGTGTAGCGGGCGGCCGCTGTAATCAGGGGGTTAGAATGTTTGATGCCGCAGTCGAAGAAACGCTTTGAAAAGCGTTTCATGAACTGTTTTATGGTTGGCATTTTGAGGTCGACGTGAAGATCGATATTACGGACATAGAAGGGGGTACCCGTGACCCTTCTGAGGAAACGGTTTTGGAGGGTCTGCATCTTATGGAGATGACGTGGGTGAGCGTGCGCAAATACAACGCAGGCATAGGTCATGATGGGACGGATGACTGCGGTATAGATGCGGAGCTTGCATTTAAGGGACAGTTTACTACGGGCTGTCAGTACGAATTGCAGCCTGCTAAGAGCGAAGGAGGCGCGCGCGCGAACCGCCTTAATATGAGCCTTAAAGGTAAGGTTCTCATCGAGGATCACGCCTAGGTATTTGGCTTGCTTCTCCCAAGGGATTGGCTTGCCGTACATAGTGATCGGGTTGGGAAGTGGGGGAGGTAGTCGGCGACGTCTCGAGAAGAGAACCGCCTGACTCTTATCGGGGTTGACCTCGATTCTCCATTTCCGGAACCAAGCGCCTAAGACGTTTGCGGAGGTTTGGAGTGTACGAGCTATAGCGTTGGGACAGTGACCGGTATAGTAAACGGCAGTGTCGTCGGCGAAGAGAGCCAACTGAGCCTTTTTACTTTTTGGAATATCGCTAGTGAACAGCGTGAAGGCGAGAGGAGATAGTACGGAACCCTGAGGGACACCGGCGCGAATAGGATGAGGGGACGAGAGTGCTCCCTCGACGCGATAGCGAAAGGTCCGGTTCGACAAAAAGTCTCGTAAGATGAGCACGAGACGATCTGGCACTCCTAGTTGGTAGAGCTTGTATATCAAGCCGTTGTGCCAGACTTTGTCGAAGGCTTTCGCTATGTCGAAGAATAGCACACCCGTCGTCGCGTTACGCTGCAGACCAGCGCATAAGTGCTCTACTATACGGTGGACCTGTTGGGTGCCCGAGTGTTGGCTGCGGAAACCAAACTGCTCGTTGGGAATGAGGCTCTTTGCTTCGGCGTAGTCTTTGAGACGCTTATAAATAAGCCTCTCGTAGATTTTGCCGAGAACATTGAGTAAACTAATAGGGCGGTAGCTGGAGGGCTCAGACTTTGGCTTGCCTGGCTTTGGGATACCGATGACGGTGGCTTCTTTCCATGCTTGTGGGAAGATGTTGTTGCTCAAGGCGCCATTGAAGATGGCGGTCATAAGCATTATTAGCGGGGCAGGAAGGAGTTTGTATACCTTATTGGTAATACCATCCGAACCGGGGGCCTTTCGAGCGTGGAGCCCTTTAATGATGTCGTGCACTTCGTCTGGAGTGACGGGAGGCAGAGGATCATCAGGGTCTTCGACGGGAGGGAGGGAGGCTCTTCGTTCGACTTCAGCGTCGACCTTGTTCAGGTGAGCTTGGTCTACTGGTTGGGAGCTGGGAGAACATTGGGACTCTAGGCTGTCGGCAAGACATTCAGCCTTATCGGGACTGTCGAAAGCGACACTATTGTCGGGTCGGATGAGTCTATTTTTGATGATTATCAGTTTCTCATTTAAACTGTCACTCTCCCCCTCCATTTCGTGTAAAGCTCTCTTTATAGTTTGAACAAAGCGTTCCGCCTGTCCATTAGTTGCGGGGTGGTAAGGGGCGGATGTCCTGTGTGTAACTCCAATTTCCTTAAGAAAACTCTCAAATTCCTGCGAAGTAAACTATCGCCCATTATCTGACACCAGCATAATAGGTATTCCAAAGGTACAGAATATCTCCTTTAGCTTCTGTATGCACCAAGAACTTGTAGTGGTCTTAGTTGGAATGACCTCAACCCACTTTTTGAATGAATCCACTAGAATAAATAAGTATTGTCCTGAGATAGGGCCGGCGAAATCAATGTGTATTCTTTGCCATTGACCTGTTGGTTCTACCCAATGATGTAACGGTGCCTTTGGTGGTTCGTTCTGTTGTAGACGACATGCTCTACATGTTTTTACCTTATCCTCAATCTCTTTATCCATATTTTTCCAGAGAACATAACTACGGGCTAATAATTTCATTTTAAGAATGCCCACATGTCCTGCATGTAGTTCACGCGCGTGCGTAAACTCTGCGGAATCATCATTCTGGTTCCTTTCAATATACATTCATCTTGAAGAGTTAATTCATTGTCCTTAAAACCAAGTTCTCGTAATGAACTTCCGGTTTGCAAGTGTTGTAATAATTGTTGTAGTTCAGAATCCCTTTTTGAAAAATTGTTGTTAGTGGTTTGTCATCTGTCACTAAGGTGAATTTACGTCCATTACAATATTGAAAAATTTTTTTATGCCTTAATAAATTTATGTAGCTTCCTTGTCAATTTGGCTGTACTTCTTTTCACTGTTCGTCAAAAATCTTGATGCAAAAGCAATTGGGCGTTCTGATCCGTCTGGAAGTCTATGTGATAACACGGCCACGAGTCCTATATGTGAGGCGTCTGTTGCCAATATCAACGTTTTTGATGTGTCGAAGTGTGTTAGCACTCTTTCGCTCAGAATCTCTTCCTTCACTTTCTTAAAGCTTTCTTCACATTTAGATAACCATATGAATTCAGTCCTTTTTTTCAGCAATTAATTCAATGGGCTCGTAATAGAAGCTAAGTTAGGTATGAATTTGTTATAGTAATTTGCCATACCTAGGAACGTTCTCAGTTCATTCACGTTCTTAGGACTGGAAGTATTCGTGATCGCCTTTACTTTTTCTTTATTCTTATCAAGTCCGTCTTTGTCAATCGTATGGCCGAGATAGTTTATACTCTTTTTGAATAATTCACATTTCTCTTTATTCACACGTAGATTACTTTCTTTCAATTTTTGTAACACATGTCTAATGTACAGAATAGTAGTTAATACAGATAGGAATTGGGTATTTTTCATCTTTATTAACTTTATTCAATGTAACCTTGTAATCTGCACAAAGCCGTATATTCCCATTTGGTTTCACAATTGGTACAATAGCAGTTCCCCAATCTGAATGATCTATCTTAGTGATGACAAAAATTGAAAGAAAGTATTTTTGTAACACATGTCTTAGTCGTACGAGTAGTTCTTTTTCTGAAGACCCTTGTATGATAATATCATCGAAGAATCATCTCACGCCTTCTATTCCTTGTAACAATTTATCCATAAATTTTTGTCATAAACTTGGGGCAACCTTAACTCCAAACATTAGCCATTTTATCTTGTAAGTTCCCTTGTGTGTACTTAACGTTTGTAGAAGTGCACTTTCGTCATCCATAGCCGTATTTAAATAAGCTTGACAAATGTCTAATGTACAGAGTAGTAGTTAATACAGAAAGGAATTGGGTATTTTTCATCTTTAATAACTTTATTCAATGTAACCTTGTAATCTGCACAAAGCCGTATATTCCCATTTGGTTTCACAATTGGTACAATAGGAGTTCCCCAATCTGAATCTTAGTGATTACACCTTGTGTGCATAAACGTTCAATCTCTTCCTCTACTTTTGATTTCAGGGCGTATGGAATGAATGCGTCTTGGTTTATTAAAGATTGGTTGTGAATTGTCTTTCAGATATAGGCGTGCTTTTATATTCGGTATTTCCCCCAAGTCATTTTTAAATACGCTGTCCATATATTGTCCAAGCAGTTTGTCCAATCTTGTAGGTTGTTCCGTGAATTGTAACATTTTCATGTCGGCTAGTTCAATTTTTACCTCATTCATCCAGCTTCTGCCAAATATTGGGTCCACTTGTTGGTTTATGATGTACAATTTTCCATAAAAGTTCTGGTTTTTGTAGTTACAATTACCGAATGCTACTCCTGTAGGTTTGATAATTTCACCAGTGTAAGTTCTCAATTTCATGTCAGTTTTGAATATTATCTTCTCTATATTTAATATTTTGTACTGATTTAATGACATAGAAGATAATGCAGCACCAGTGTCGAATTCCATTTGTACTTTTTTATTTTCAATAAATAATGAAACTAGATAACTAGATATCTTTCTTGATTTCACTTTTAATCATGTTGACGTCACCAATGCTTTCTACAGAAATGCTTCTAGAGGTGTCACCGACCTGATTCATGTTAAATTTGCGTTGCAAGCAAACTCGAGCTAAGTGTCCTTCTTTCTGACATTTTCGGTATACTGAATTAATGGAACCACACTCATTAGCTCGGTGGTCGGTTTTACCACATCGGAAACATTTTCCTTTCAAGTCCTTGATTGTAAGTTATGGCCTTTTCTTGCGATCTGTACTAATTTAGAAAACGGTGGGGTATCTCTGTCTTGAAGAATTCTTGATCGAATATCGCCGTCCTGTAGTCCTCGTATGAATTGCAATGATAAAAAGTTGTTTGAGGTACATTTGTTGCAATGTTGACATTTGAATTCACAGTTTGAGCAAAGTCTCTTTAGTTCAGCAGCGTATGTCGCGACTGGTTCCGTCGGTTGTTGCATCCTTGAAACGAATTTGTGCTGTAGATGCTAAACGCTAGGTCTTGGGTCAATATATTCACCAAGTATAACTGATAATTCATCGCTGGTGAGCACAAATCGTAAATATTTTGATGTAATTCTGGGCTTAAAGTTGCCAGTATCGTGTGAACCTTTGCCGTTGGACTCATTATTCTGTTCATTTTATAGAACAATGTCAATTTCTTGATGAAATTTTCAAATGATTCTGTTTCATGGAAGGGTTGGAAATTCATTTTCGGGTAATATTCTTGTTGTGCAAGGTTGACGCAGCTTGCGTAATCTATTGTTGTTGTAGGTTGCGTACCTATTTCATTATTATTTCTATTGTAAGTAATTTTGATTTTGATTTTCGTACCTGTATAGAGTTTCCTCCTCCTATTCTTGCTCGTCCGTCTCAAGCTCAATTTCAGATTGAACCCTTGAAATTTTTGCAAGTTTTCTTGTAGACTTTTTAATCGAGTGTCAATTTCTTCTGTTGAAAATTAATTTTTTGTAATTATTATGTTTTCCGTTCGTGTAAGCACGCCCCGTAATGAGGCACGAACTTTTTTTTGTTTTTTAAAAACATTATTCGGCATTTCGTCGCCAATTTGTTAATAATAAATTGCTGTATATTCAATCATTTAATTAATATGAAAAGTGACATGGACATTTTATTACTCCTCTGTTGATTGACACGATTCCCAACGAGTCACCACGAAGGCTGGTTATATATCAGAAACTGTACTTGGACTATACGGTTCTGCAGGGGTGTTTGTCCTGTCCGTCAGTCTGTCACCATCAATGATTTCGGCTGTAGCATCTTTGTCGGCAGGAGCCCGCCTGTTCAGCTCCTCACCGCTGACGGTTCGCATGCTGAGACACTCAGCGTCAGCTCCAAGTGCGTCCCGGCGATCGCCCCCGAGCAGCGATCCTATACGTTTTCTGTTAGAACGAGTCTCCATTTTGAGTGGGTCTCCAGAGCCACGTTAGCCACGTCAGTAATTTCTCATTCGTGTGTCCGCCCCCTACGTGATTAGATGGTCAATCAGGTGTGGCTGTTCATGCGGCTTATTATATTTATTAAATATGACTTAGCTAGCGCAGCGAGCCGTCAGTGGTCACGCTCTGTTGAATACAGCTCGCAAAAAATATTGCAAAATGACAGTTTGTTACGTGAAAAATGTTAAAGCACATCCGGAAAACATGAAAATGTGATAATATTACATTTCACTGTTGAGTACTTACATTCAATACTTGGAGAGTCTCTGGTGGAACAAAGAATTTTTAGTAGAAAGCGTGTATGAGACTAACCTTCTATGCGTTATTGTTCTAAGCTACAAGAGTTAGGGTTTGCGTCATCCACCGTACTCACCAGACCTTGCATCGACATGCTTCTACTGGTTACAAAACTTCTTGGCAGGGAAATAATTCAATACCCGAGAGGTAGTACAAAATGCCTTTGAAGAGTTTGTTGGCTCCCGTACACCTGACTTCTTCAAGAAGGGCATTGTTAAATTACCACTGCGCTGGCAGAGATGTATTGATAGAAAAAAGAACTATCTGTATACTAAACGGCAATTTGTGCCATGTTTTTATTATTATTTCAGTTTATTAGGTATTAAAGGTGCGTTGTGGTTGGGTTCTTTCTAAATACCTACTTAGTTCTTATTGTAATATTAGCCGGCTTTAGCTGTATGAATAAAATAAATCTGTCATTTTCTCTATTCTATCTGTCATTTTGTCTATTCTTACGTCGACAAAAACCCGGTCATTCAACGCGTGCCGTGGTGCAGGGCTTTCCCGAGTGCAATTCGCGCTCTAAAATTTAGTTAGACACAAATGTAGGTTTTAACTTTAGTTAGACACACACACGTACCTACTAAGTGTATGAGACTAACAGATCTACGTGTACGATCTACGAATACAAATACTTGGAAAACCTATTTCATGTTTATTATTACAATCAGTATTTTACATAACTACTTATTAGATAGAAAAAGGAACTGGCAACGCAGTAATGTTGTGTTATATTACGCAAACCATTTGGAGACAATTATTTTAAATAACTCTTTTTATAAACATAAACACATTCAATTTGGTTTATTCATTAAAACCTCTTAGATTAACTAGAACCCCACAAATAAATAAGTACAGCTCAAACGGTTATTGAGATATTTATAAAATAGATCAAAAACCTAACCCACTTCCAGATGACCTAGAAAGTTGAAATTTGGCGCTCAGCTGGGTAATTGTGTTTACAAAGGAAGAAGTCAGAAAACAGTGAAAATTTACAAGCAAACGATTTTTATTAACACCATAACGCCTTTCAAAATTATATTAGCAACAAAACCTTTTTTTCGCAGAAAAATAAGTTCCATGATAAAAGGTCGCTTTTATCGTTTTGATACCAGGTTATTTATAATTTATAAAACTTAGACAACCGATAATACCTAAAATAAACTGCAACTGGCAGCGCCAGATCTGCGATCTAACATCATTGCGAATTGCGAACAATAAATTGTACCAATGTTTATGAAAGATATGAATTCTCACACAGACTGAGATTTACAAGAGCCCAGGTTGGTGGTTGTTCTTTTTTTGTAAAAGTTTTAAGTTGCGGTACCTTCCCCACGCCCACGCAAATTCTATTTTCTTTACTTGCTAAGTAAAACTTACTTGGCACTTCAGTGCCAGGAAGTTATTATACCACCCTCAACATACAATTAGTGAAAAAAATACGTATTATTGAAGTTAACTCAAAAAGTCATCAGAACTTGACCAAATTGTGGGACCACAATTTTTTTACATTTGTATAAAATTTAAAACCGATTTATAAAATGACTTGGGGCACCGCGACTCGAACAGGGTAATTAGGTTCGAAGGGGATGGCGGAATTCAGTGAGCGAGCGAAGTGAGCCAACAAAAAGCGCGCATCCCCTTCGTGGTATTTTTTTTTCTATACAGATGAAGGAGCCGACTATGCGGACCAATCAGGGAGTCAGGTAGTAAGGGTACTTGGTTAAAAATTATGAAAAACTGGATTTTTTATCTGCAGAGGGCTGCTACCTCTCCTTTATTTTATTAGTCACCCCCCACCTTTTCCGACCTTGAAATCGATGTCATATCTCAAAAAGGGTGGGAGGGGTCCTCAATTTTTCTTTCACAGGGGGGTTATAAACCACATCCCCTCCCCTTCCTCCCATACCGCGTAATTTTTTCGATTATTCGGCTGTTCCTTTGGGTTTTTCTTAATTTTCTTTTTCCTGAACAACCCCAGTATTGAGGCGAACAAAACATAAAAATATATATTTAAACAGGTCGAGCTATTTTAGAGTTTTTGCGAGTTAAACGGTGTCACTAGAAAGTATCAGACTTAGTATAATTTGTAGCCTTGTATACATTTTGACCGGGGTATTCCGGGTGACTGCTCACGCGCATGCGCCGCATCCTCGACCTCAGCGCGCGCACCGTGCCGCGTACGTACTACAGCTTTTATTTCAGACAGTAGTAAGTACAGCGGGCTAATATTTGCGAAACACTAACGATAGCAATGGCTTTCATTTTGACATTTCAACAACATTCATTGCGTTATTTACGTTGTTGAGCAGACAAATGTTTCGAACATATGAAGCAATGTATAAATGTCCTTCAAAATGATTCAAATTGTGATTATCGTGTGTTACGCAATTAGGGTGCTGGTCCATATTAACACAATATAATTTTAAGAGTACTTAATATTACTGCACTGATTACCAGTTATTCATACATACCTATTGCAAATTATTGATTATAATTTGCAATAGGTATGTACATGAGGCTACAGGCTAGATTCAACATAAATATGAGATCAATTACTGCTACTATTCTTTATTTGTACTATTGGTACACCTCTGCCTAACCCTTCTGGGATTACAGGCGTGATGTTACGTTATTTTATGAGATCAATTTAAGTTTTAGATGTATATGATGGTACTTCTGATAGAATCATTTCCTTTTTAGCCATCTCATCTTCCATAGAGTGACAGAGTCCATCCATCGAACATTACAGCATATCGAACAGTGTGAACTGTGTAAACAATGTGCAGTACTAGATCGCTCACGCTCCACAGAGCACCCGAGGCTGCTGGTGGTGCGCGTGCGCACGGAGGCGGGCACGTACGTGAAGGAGTGGGCGCACGGCGAGCTGGGCCGCACGCGCCCGCGCCTGGCTGATGCGAAAAAATATTATAAATAACATTATGTTAATAACACTTTACTCATCATTCACTAATTTAAACAAATGGGTAATAATTTATATTTAGTAAAATATCATAATAATACGCGGGCCGACATCCTGGCGCTCGACTGGCCGCGCGCCTCCTAGAACTATGATCGACGGTACATGTGGAAGCTCAAAGCGACCTGTTATAACAATAAAAAGATCAGTAAAGTGATAGTTTGGTTGAATTGTACCTCACCCGACAGCGGACGGCACAGCGGTCTCACGACTCGGGAGTAGAGAAACTCGAGCGCGGCGCGCTCCTGTGTGGACTACGATGGTGTGCGTACATGCGCGGCGCTTTGCTGAGCTACCTCTCCACCGAAACCTTAGCCGTCCTTAACAGGCAAGAATTCTTAGTAAGATTGACTTCATCGTTCTTACTTTATGGTTTTCCAGTTATAAGCCGACTGGGGGAACCGACGTTTTTAAGTAAATATCTATCATAATTTAGGCTGAAAACTTGGAGCAATGATTTGATGACGGAGATGGTTGTTGGCGCCTGCAACCTGTGCGTTCGTATCGCGCACTTCAACAACAGGTTGCCAAGTTTATTTCTCAGGCGCTTTGTAACTGACTTTTTCAGTCAATCAATCAATCAAAATATTTTATTTCACTTATACCTACATGGGCACTTATGAAACGTCAGATTCTAGGTGCACGGTTCCAATGGGGATGACAAGTTAAAGCTAATCTCAGATGGCGCTGCGTACAGTTGTTCTCAATGGCGTCAGTATGACATTTCTTGAATCGTGTAAACAAACGAAAAAAACGAACATTGTGGGCGGTTAGTGTAGTTTATTTGATAACATGGACGCGAAAATGTATTCTACTTGGAGCTTGCTTGAACTTAAAGCCGAGTTAAAGAGAAGAGGGGCGTCTGTTAAACGTAGAAAAGCTGATCAAATGGAAAGGTAGGACTCTTGAAAAAACTTTTTAGGAGCTGTTTGCCTAGACCTAGTTCAACGTAGACCTTTGAAATCAATACGCATACAATGTTTGAACGAATAATTTTATAATTAAATAACTTGTTAGTCGTTAGTATGCATATTTATTATAAATTTTTAAATTTTATATTGTTGGTGAATACTGTCATGTTTTGTATGTATATATGTTAAAATTATTGAATCAAAATTCAGGATTATATTTACAACAGCTTAACTAATGCATAACTTTACTTAAGTAATAGTTCTTTTGACTTTTGGAGTTAAAGAGAGATGAATAATTGGTTATATTTTTCCAGGTAAGAGCTGTATGACAAAAACTTTAACTTTAGTACACCACAACTCTCTCCAAATCCAACAGAACCCTCTATTATACTTCTACCATTGGAGATGTATAATGTATAATATTAACTCTATTTAACCTCCGCTTGAAAGACAATGTATTAGATTATTTTGAAAGGTGAATATTTTTTATCGGTTTTATTTTATGTGATGGTAGGTAGTTCCTATTTTACTAATACGAACTATTTCTGTCATTTTGCAGATTCAACAAAAACCAGATGCATCAGAAAAATTATATGAAGACAGATTCCTCATATTGATAAGATCCGCAATTTATCAATGATCACTTGATCCGCAATTTATCAATGATCACTTTTATGTAAAAGGATTTGTCAAGAAGACAACGAAAAAACTCAACTATCAAGTTGAAATCAAGATAGATGACCAGGGTGGCATGGCGTAGCATGGCATGGCATGGTATGTAAGCAGAAACGGATTTATTAGCCCTGAATCTGTACCTTATACACAGAGTCAAAATGGGAAATTACTATTTTAAAAAACCTGCCTAAAATGATTTTCAAGTACAAGGCTAAATGTACTGCAGTGGCAGAAAATTCTGTAATTTATTTATATTGAAAAAGATGAGTTGTTCATAGAAAACATGTTTTAAAGTTAGATTACTTTACAATAACAATATAAAGGCTGTAATTATGAATAAATTTCTGTATAAAGATTATTATAATATAATAAAGACACCTAAAAGATATTTATGAGTTTTATTTGTGATACACTCTCGAGAAATAGAAGGATGTGGGTTTTGATTGCTTGAAAGATGTTGGAACAGATTCTTTTGAATGTTTCTCTTAGCATGTCTTTTGTCTCTCACATTAGCACTGGCTGATATCCTTTTCTGGTTCCATGAAAAGAGACTTGGTACTGCTTCTTTCTTTAAAAGTTTGTGTACACAGGGCAAACCTTAAAACAAGATGAACAATGATAAGTATTTAAAGATATTATGTAATTAACAATTTAGTTAAATAGATACTAGCTTAAAAAGAAGAACTATCGTTTAAAACACCCACCTGTACTCACACTTAATGTTTGGTAATAATTTTCATGAAAATGATCTCGACATAACCTCGTAGTCATAGTAGGCTCCGTTTTTAATCCTTACAGCAGCTATCCAATTTCTTCTTTTAATACGATTTATTGGAAATTTGTGTTGGCTTACGTTTTAACACCCAATTACACAACACTTTGTAATTTCTATGTTATTTGTGAACATATTTTATAAGATGCTATACAATTTGACAGATAGTTTGGAACAATCGTATACAGCGCCACTTTGACAGTTGCCTTCCCCATTGGTCGTTTCCTATGGAGAAGAGCCGGAAAGAAACTCCATGGTTACTCTTTTAAAAATATTTGTCGTTTACAATGTTTTTTAATTACAGTGTTAATAGGTATGGGAGGACGGTGTAGGCCTGTCAACAAGTACCATATGTTAAAAAAATAGACTATGGTCTATAAATTAACAATCCACAAGGCCTACAACGTTCTCACATTTACAAAATATAAAATAATCTAGTGTAAATAGTCTAGTGTAAGTAGTGTAAATAATCAGTGTTCTTCTTTCTTTAAAAGGACGAACTTCGATTTGCATATACTCGTATTTCTGTAATTTGCATACAATTATGTTATAAATAAAATAAAACGAAGTGTTATCACAGTTAGGTAGGTACGTTTTATTGAGCACCAAGCTCCATTGTCTCAAGAGTATGGTGAATGATTTTTCTAATTCTTCCTGATAGTGTAGAGATGAGCTTTTTTTTCTGTAGTCCTAGCAGTGGGAACTTTATAGGCTGAATAAAAAAAGAAACTAAAGTTCTTAGTAATTGATTACAATCTAGCCTAACTGAATATTAAGCAATTTTTAACTGTAACATAACATTTTACGAGATAGATTATGTTATTACTAAAGGGACGCATACTTTGGCTTTAATGGGAAGTTAGAACCAGAGATTGATAGGTTTTTCTATATCCAGTATGCCAAACTTGGAGATAGATACGGCATTAGGTTCGGCCGTAAGATTAGTGTCAATTTGCACTTTTACATAATTTCGCAATACTTTCTTAGGGTCTGATCTGATAATTGAAACCCTTAGTAACAGGCTTTTTATTGCAGAATAGCTCTAGGATTCTCATAGTCAAAAGTAAGGAATTTAAGTGATAGTTTAGCTAGTTTAGTTCGGTGTACAAAAGAATTGGCAACAATACCACTCAATAATGTGTTCCCGCGACCCCGGCGTAGGTGTGAGATGGAACACCGGGGTGGTTTTTAGTCAGTAAGAGTCTGACAGACCCCTCCGCCCGCCCCAGGGCGGAGGACATCCATGAGGATTTTCCACCCCGGGAACAAAAAAAAAAAAAAAAAAGGAGGTTGTTGTCTGAGCGGGAGCGGGGCGAGCGACGGATATGGCAACATATTGAGCAGCGTCGGTTGCAGCTCCGCGAGGTCCTGGTGGCGGAATGGCGGGTGAGGCTGTCACGCCCTACCGCCGGCCTCAGCACCATCGAGGCGATCCGGCCAGTGCTCGACCGCTGGCTCGGAAGAAGGCACGGCTCCCTGACGTTTCGGGCGACGCAGGTGCTCTCGGGGCATGGTTGCTTCGGGAAGTACCTGTGTCGCATAAACAGGGAGCCGGACGCCCGGTGTCACCACTGCGTCGATTGCCGGGAGGACACGGCGTGGCACACGCTGGCAGAGTGTGCCGCTTGTGAGGAGCCTCGCCGTGCCCTCATTTCAGAAGTAGGCAGTGACCTGTCGCTGCCGACCGTAGTGAGTTCGATGGTCGGCAGTGTCGAGTCCTGGGACGCGGTGGTTTCCTTCTGCGAGATGACCGTCTGCGATGAGGCTGCGAAAAGGGAGAGAGAGATCTCGACTCTCGACCCGGCCCGCAGCAGACGCACCGGGCGTCGGAGGAGGGCGGACAACTCCCTCTTCGGCCCCCCTAAATGGGTCCAAGGGCGACGGATTTGGGGACATCCGTCGCCCCCCAACATCAGGACCCGAGAAGGCGGCGCGCATAGTGTTCCGCGCGCACCGCGACGTTGCGGGGGGAGTACACCTCACTCCCCCCGCCCGAGATGGGGCCGGGACCAGCCGGGGTTGCGGAATAATTATGTGTTCCGGCGACCTCGGCGTAGGTGAGTGATGGAACACCGGGTTGGTTTTTAGTCGGTAAGAGTCTGACAGACCACCCCACCCTCCCCGGGGCGGGGGACATCCATGAGGATTTTCCAACCCGAAACCGAAAAAAAAAGGAGGTTATTGTCTGCTTAACCGGGCTTGCCTGTGGATGCCCTAATAAATTAAGGTCTCCAGCCAGAGCTTAAAAACTAAGCGACTAAACGCTAAGGGCACCCCCTGTGGGGTACGGACCTCGGCTTGGGGCGTCGCTGGAAGAGGGCCACGGGACGAGCTGGGTCATGATTGGTGTTATTTTGGGACGAATATAAAACTATGGGCTCAGCGGGGCGGGCTGGTTCGAGCAAGGGTCGGGGAGGGTGTGAGTTTGGGCGTCGGCGGCGGGCCTCGGCGGCGAGTACGGTAGGACGGCGATCATGTTTTGTTCTCTCCTCTAATACTAGCTGCACTTGTCTTTATACATTATTCTAAAAAAAAAAAAAAAATAAGAATAATTTTAAGCTGTCCAATGAAATGTTGTATGCATATGTAGTTCGGATGACAATCCTATATTTTAGTATCTTGGAGCGGATCTGATTATAGAGTCAGGAGGTGGATAGTGGAACTCTTCAGTGGCTACTAGTAAACCCCTCTAGTTTGGGCTCCTAATTATGATTCGCTTTGACGTGTCCAATACGAGGCTTGGGCAACGAGGGTATGATGATGAAGCCAGGAGATGGCTAGTGGAATTCTTCAGTGGCTACTAGTAAACCCCTAGAGTTTGTGTTCATTATTATTCATTTTGACTAGTCCAATAGATTAGGCTCGGTAACGATATTCTGATGATGGAGCCACGAGGTGATAGTAGAACTCTTCAGCTCTCTTTCCTAGTAAATCGCCCAAGTCATAACTTTGTTGACTTGACTTATTTGAAGAATATACTGGACCAAAAAGAAAAAAAAAACAAGTTGTTAAATAAAACAAAAAAAACACGTTTTTTGTTTTATAATTGTTAGTACCATAAAAGCGTGTTTTTTTTAAAACTACCTATTTTTGTAATCCTTCATCAGAGAGGGCAGTTCCGACCTGGTAAGTTTTGCTCGCTAGCGCTCGCAAGTTCTCTTCAGCCTACGCACATTGTCCGTGCCGTCTAGCAGCTGGGTTGCCTCGTCATTCCACATGTCGATGCAGTCTGTGTTCGTAGGCTTCAGACAATTTTTGGATGATTGTGGTTATTTATATTTTGAGGTCTCGGTGGATGTAGTAATTTCAGTACTTTACAGCATCCTTGAGTACTTGATTTTGGAATTATTGCATTATTTTAACGTTGCTTCGTGTAGTACCTACAGCCCCAAAGTTGGATACCGTAGGTCCAAATTGGCATAAGAATATACTTGTATAACATCATTTTATTATGTACGAGTTTCTGCCAGCGACTTCGTTTACGTGGAATTCATGAGAAAACTAAAAGGTGTACTAAAATAACAGCCACATTTTATAAAACTTTTCTGTATACTTCGTTTGTAGTTGTAGTCAATAGCCAAAATATACAGAAAGGACTGGTGACCCGGGAGCTGGAGCAAGTGACGTACAGTAAGCGTTCAAAAGTGCATAGGCACGTTAAGAGTCGTATTGCTGTGAATTCGCGGTACTACTGTATGTGTTTAAACGACACACACCACAAAGATCGCAGTTTTGCACGGCACACACTGACGTAAAGTCGCGCACTCGCATGGCACTGCACGAAACAAAAATATATTTCCGTCGCTTTTGTTAGACACGCATCATGCTCGTGACCTGTACCCTTATTGCGTAATACACAATCAATCGGAATCTGAATCGTTTTGAAACAGATTGCTAATCCGTTGCTTCATAAGTTCTATAAAAATTATGTTCAACAATGTGAATAACGCAATGAATGTTGTTGAACTGTCAAAATCAAACAGATTAGTCGTGATCGTTTACGAAAATGTGTTACGCAATTAGGCTGCTGGCCAGTTTATAGCATTGCTAAAGTTAGAGTTAATCTAGTATGAACTGGTAGCAGCGTAGGCTCAAGCGTTGGACTGAGGAACATTCGGCTAAGTTTCTGATCTCATAACATGCAGCGCAGTTTTATTGCCAATTTTTATTTCGGTTTGCAATAATATCAATTTTCAACAAATACGAGTATACTTCGTTTTTATTATTTCTGTTATTGATAAAGGGTTTAGAATAAAAAAAGCGTTACAAGTGATAACAAAAATAAAAACATCTTTATTTTGTTATAATATTGTGCATAAAGATAATAAACCGATACGATTATTTATAATAACTTCTTCAGCCAAATAGGATGTGCAATACTATGTCAAGGAACATAAAAGTAATTTACGTTTTTGTTTGTTATTTTGACATGTGAAATGTCCAAAAAAAATATTAAGTCGATTTATTTCACCTTTAACATTAAGCTTCGATCATGAATTTCCAAAATAAGTGGTTATGTAGCACAGTTTGTTTACATTAAGTATTTCACATTTTATTCGTCTTTAGTGAATATAGATTACATATTGAGGATTTCTTAAGTATTCATTTCCTTTAAGAATAGAAGATTGGAACTAAAACTCAATTTTTTATAATTAAATAATCACGTATATAGCGCAATCTACAGGATAAACTATTCCGAAACTTAAACGTAAGTGTTTATTACGTTATCGTTTGCTGGGCTTCGGTGATGCAACCTTTATAGCGTGGAGTAGGTACACGGAGAACAGTTTTTAATGACGTGTTGAATAATTCAGCAAAATGTCCCGTTGGTATGAAACCATTTGTGTCACATTCATTCACCATGTGAATTCTTATTAAAATAAGTCTTCCACTTCATAAACAAGCGCTCCGACTAGCAAGAATTTCCTCTTCCTCACATCTCTTAACCCACAGACTCACACTATTTCTCTAGAACAAAGAATGTAATACAATTAGACATCTCTAAGCAAAATACTGTAAACTATTATAAAGAAAAAATATTATAAATAACATTATGTTTAAAACACTTTACATAACATTCACCAATTTAAACAAATAGGTAATAATTTATATTTAGTAAAACATGAAACGTTTAAATGATAACACTCACACTTAGTCCATTTGTGTTTTCACATCATTTACGTCCACTTTTACGCAGCGCAATAATATTGCCATCGCTTCAATATTCATATTTCACTGCATTTTGAGAATTATAACCACAACACCGCTAATTAACAGATTTAAAAATTCGTTACTAACCAACCACGTTCAATTAGGTGAATAGTCGTAACGAATTGCATCTACCTCACGGAAATCGAAATAATTTACTCATTTTTTTTTTTTACTTGGGATGGGATCTACCTACAAACTTTTATTATGTAAGTACGAGTAAGTATGTTTTTATTTGTTGTAACATGGTGTACATGATACATTGCATGCAAGTTAATATAGAGGTACAGAAAAGTTCTAACATGTTCAGTCACATATCGTGGCGTACAAATTGGTAGGAAGAGATGGTGCATAAACCGAGATAATATTCATCAAAATTCAAAGTAGTAGTAATATAAATTAGTCAATAAAATATGAATTACTATCATTAAAATTACAATTCCAAATGCAATTATTCCACATTAAAACATAAAAAATGACAAGAAATTCAACATTGTCATCTGAAATCTGACTTCAATAGTAGCGGAATATTGAATGAGACTCTTGACGAAACAACCAGTCTGCCTGATAACAACGATGAACAACACGTATTAAAATTACAAGAAACTTTTGATCAACTATTAATAGATTTAACAACGCTCATCGTGAAATCGAATCACTTTCCTTAGAAAACAAGAACCTAAAGAGAATAAACGAGGACCTGTTGAATAAAAATGCCAGTTCAGTAACTAGTACAAAAACAAAAGTTTCTACATCATGTATTATGGAACCAAAAGAGGACAAACAAACTGATAAATTAAAAATAAAAAAAGCAAAGGGACCAACTTCAATTAGAAATGAAGCAGAAACAATACTCATGGAGAATCAAAGAGGAAACACGATAATTACAGAAAAGCAAAGAAAACGAAAACTGTGTGTTCTTAGTAACTGCAACTACTATCGTCCGCTGGCAACTATAGAAGATACTTTCAGCGAGCAGTTTGAGTATTGCCATTATGTATCACCTAATAGTAAAATAAAGGAAATACTCACAAATATTGCGAACAAGGTACAAGATTTTAATATGAACGACTATTGTATCGTAATGATTGGAGAATTTAAAGATAATGAAGACTCCATGAAACTTGTTAGACTAATTAGACAATCCTTGGAACAAATAACTCATACAAATGTGATTTTATGCTCTCCGTCATACATAAGGGGAGCACTTATTTATAATTATCGAGTAGAGTTGTTTAATAATTTACTTTACATGGACATACAAAACTATAACTATGCATATTTCTCTGATACAAATCGTGAACTCTCATGGGAAATGTTCTCATATAAAACAGGCAAACTTAACAAACTTGGTATAAAGTGTATATTTGGAAGTATTTTCAGTCGCATACTTGTTGACGTTAAAAATTACCCATTGGATTCTGACCACGAAAATTCACCAATATCGCTGACAAGTAAATCTCATGTACAAAACACGTTTTTTCGTCCCACCTTTTAACAAAAATGCCAGCAATGATAAACAACAATTTACATTGTTCCATCAAAATATAGCTGGAATATGTAATAAATTAGATCTCTTTGAAATAACAGTTATTGAGTTGATGAAAGAGATGGGTGATATAGACTTTATATGTCATAGCGAAACTTTTATAAAATCCGGTCATGAATGTAATCTTAGACTTACAAACTATAAGTTAGCTGCGAATTACTCTAGATCCAATCAAAAACGGGGCGGTACGCATATTGGTGAAAGAACATTTAAATTTTGCCCGTTACAAATAACAAACGAAATATCTAGTGATAATTGTTTCGAATGTTGCGGCATAGAAGTTCCGACTCATAACTTATTATTATTATGTGTTTATAGAATCCCGGATTCCGATACAGGTATATTTTTCAAAAAAATGGAACATTTGTTACACAAATTAACTCATAAAGGTAGGAATCGTATCATAATATGTGGAGACTGGAATATTGATGTTCTAAAAGACACTACACAGACAAGAGAATCACGGGGCAGTTATTAACGTTCTTTCTTCCTATAGCTAATGATACGTCGAAGAAAACTAACTTTTTTTATGAGGTCAAAAGAGATTACAACAAAAACTCTTGATTCTCTTGAATTCTATTAAAAATTCTTGATTATATATCAGCTCTAAGTTTTAATGAAATATATGAAGAAACAGATTGCAACAATGCATTTAACATATTTGATGACCTATATATTCTGTTTTACAAACTGTGTTTCCCCGAAATAACAATTAAAAAATATATAAAACCTAAGAAAAATAAATGGATTAGTAAAGGCATAAAAATATCATGTATAAAAAATATCATAAAAGAAGATACTTGACCTATTCTAAAATATTAAAAATATGTATATCAAAATCACAATTAATTAACAACAAAAAAAAAATACATCATTCAAAAAATAAATGCAGAGCGACATGGTATATAATAAAAAATAATCTAATCATGAGGAATATTATAAAAATGACATCAAAGAGTTAATAATAAATGATAAGATAATTAATGATCCTAATGATATATGTAACCAATTCAATAACTATTTTATAGAAATGACTCATAAGTTTAACCTTAGCAATAATAATAACATGAGTAACATTGGCATTACCACTAACACTGACAGTATCTTTTTGACTCCAGTAAATGAACAAGACATTATAAAAATTATCAACTCTTTAAATAATAGTAAAGCTACTGGATACGACGAAATTACCACAGACATTATAAAATTAAGAATTAAGCAGTAAAAACATAGCAGAACCTCTAAGTTATATAATTAATCTGTCATTTGAGACAGGCACATTTCCTACTAGATTAAAACAATCTATAGTTAAACCACTATACAAAAAAGGTAACCGCATGGATATGTCCAATTATAGACCCATTACATTGATACCTATCATAGCAAAGATTTTTGAAAAGGCAATGTAGGGAAAAATAATTAACTTTTAAAATAAAAACCACATACTTACTGAGAACCAATTTGGTTTTAGGAAGAACAGTTCGACTTCACTTGCTTGTTTAAAACAAATAGTTGTGGTGTTCCTCAGGGAAGCGTATTAGGGCCTCCATTATTTATAATATATATAAATGACTTTTGCAATAGCCTGAAACATAATTGTACACTATTTGCTGATGACACTACTCTGACAATTAAATGTTCAAATAGGAATGACCTAGAAACAGACACTAACAATGAAATACTAAAAGCAATGAAATGGCTGGAATCTAATAATTTACGTGTAAACATGGAAAAAACAAAGTTAGTACAATTCGAAACATACAGTTCTCTAGTAAATCCATCTCAAATACACTACAATCATTCTATTTTAAAACCAGTACCATCAACCTTATTCTTGGGAATAGTTATTGACGAAAAATTAAATTGGAAAGACATGTAAAAAAAGTCTGCCGTCTTGATAAATTTGTCTTTACTCTTAGAAAACTGAGACTAATAGCCGGTAAAGAAACAGCCCTTAATGCATATCATGGCTATGTTTCATCAGTGCTGCGCTACGGACTCGTGATATGGGGTAATTCAGTAGACGTAAACAGAGCATTAATAGCGCAAAAAAAATGTGTCAGAGCTGTGTATGGAGCAGAATATATAAAGCATCGTAAGCCAATATTTAGAGAGCTTAAAATTCTTCCACTTCCGTGTCTTCACATTTTTGAAATTTGTTTATTTATAAAAAGGTATTCGCACATGTTCCCATTGTATGAGCACATTTCTAAAAGAGTTAATAGTAGAAGCCCAAATAAATTACTTGCACCTAGACAGAGACTGCATTTGTATAGCAGGAATTCCAATTGCATGGCAATCAAAATATTTAACAATTTACCCCCCTGCGTTAGAGTGCTACCCACTACTAAATTCAGAAAGACAATATTTGCCTGGCTTTTAGACAACTGTTTCTATTCAGTGAACGAATTTTTTAATTATAAATTTTGATATTTCATTGTATTAATACGTTGTGTGTGTGTTTATTGAGTTTTTTTTTTTAGTTTTTTTTTTTTAAATTTAATTTTAAGTGTTTGACATTATATAATAAGTTAGCCCTTGTCACCGCCGGCGTACCTGCGGTTTTAGAACCAAACGGCTTGGTACGTGACGATGGAAAGAGACCAGACGGTATGACGTTGTTGCCTTGGAAGGTGGGTAGGCCTCTGGTGTGGGACGCAACCTGTGTCGATACCCTTGCTCCATCTCATGTTCCTAGCACGGCGAACTGTGCTGGCGCTGCTGCTGCGGCTGCTGAGACCCTCAAGCGGCGCAAATACTGTAACCTTATGGGTAACTACAGTTTTGAGCCGTTTGGGGTCGAAACGCTCGGGTCATGGGGCCCGAGTGCGCATCTAATTTTTAAACAAATTTCTCACCGACTAGTCGACACTTCACGTGACCAGAGGGCTGGGTTGTTCTTTGGACAAAGAATTAGCATTGCCATTCAGCGTGGCAATGCTGCCAGTCTTCTGGGCACTTTTCCAGATGACAGCGATGCGGACGAGTACTTCGATGCCTGAGTATTTTTTATATTAATTTGTATAGGTAGTTAGTTAGTTATTTAGTAATTTAATTTAGTTATAAATATGTTGTTATGTTTGAAATAAGTTAGTTGTGACATTCTTTTCATAAATTGCATTGTAATAAAAAAAAAACTTTTTTTATTTAATTCTAATTACTTCTAAGAGCAGATATATTGAATGTTTTCCACGATTTGGGCAATTTATTAAAAATGGTCGGAGCCATGCAAAAGATGCTCTTACGCATAAGGGTTGTTTTAGCGCCGTGAACACAGAGTTTGAAATTATCACGTCTATTCCTAGGGATAGCATCAGACAAACGCTGAAATAAATGAGGATCGGATTTAATGAACATTACTGTTTCCAGAATATATAATGAGGGCAATGCCAATATCTTACGTTCTATAAAATAAGATTTACAGCTGTCCGTTGTTTGCAGTCTTAACATCGATCTAATGCACCTTTTCTGTGCCCGAAACGCTATATCATTGTCCGTGCTATTCCCCCAAAAGATGACTCCATATCTAAGAATGGATTCGGCTAATCCATAGTAAGCAGTAATTAACGCATCTGTGTTAAGAACCACAGCAAGCTGTTTCAGAGCGTAAGCTGCACTACAAATTTTTTTACCAAGTGCCTCTATTTGAGGTTTCCAATTCAATTTACAATATACTGTTATTCCCAGAAATTTTGTTGTGTCAGCTTCATTGATATTTCAATTATTAAATTGAATATTGACATTGTTGATAGTTTGTGTACATATATATATAAAATTAATTATTAAATTATTATCATTTGACCAATTTATAATAGATATTAGTGAATTATTAATGTCATGTTCATATGTGTCTATGTCATTTAATTTCATTTTCTTGGCATTGAGCACTAGGTTATTTGACGTAAACCATTGAGAGTGCACTGTTTACGTCGTCAAAATCTTGTCTATTCCTGTCTACTTTGAAAATAAGAGAGGTATCATCTGCAAACAGTACAACATCACAGATATCATTTAAATAGAATGTTAAGTCATTGATATATACTAAGAACAAGAATGGACCTAGTATTGAGCCTTGAGGTACACCTAACTGAACTGGTAGCTCGGAAGATTCACACCATCGACATCAACACATTGGAACCTATTATGTAAATAAGAATTTATTACATCGAGAGCTTCGTTTTGGACACCGTAATGACGTAGTTTACGCAAAAGCGTGTCATGGCGCACGCAATCAAGGGCTTTAGAGAGATCACAGAAAACTCCAATAGCATTTTGCGATTTCTCCCATGCATTAAATATGTGTTTCAGCAGAGCAACACCCGCATCTGTAGTCGAACGTCCTTTTGTAAAGCTATACTGTTCATTATGAAGTAGGCTATTTAAGTTAAAATGTCTTAGCAACTGATTAAGTATTAACTTTTTAAATATTTTGCTAAATGCTGGTAAGATAGAAATAGGCCTAAAATTGCTAATGATATTTTTATTACCAGATTTAAATAATGGTATGACTTTATTACTCTTCATGAGGTCAGGAAAAGTTCCTAGATCAACACATTTATTAAAAGTAATAGCTAGATAGGGGGCTACGATGTCTATTATATTACTTAAAAGTTTAATGGAAATGCCCCAGTAATCACCAGTGTTTTTAGACTTAAGAGTGTTAAAGACGTTAATTACATCACTAGGCGTTACATGTTCGAAGCTAAATAAGCGAGTACATTTTGACACACAACTATTCAAAAGATTCTCAGCTTTAGACGGGGACGAATTTAAGGAACAAGTCGTAGTTATAGGTATGTTGGCAAAAAACTCATTAAATGCCTCAGCTACGTCAGCTGCCTTACTAATTTGTTATCGACCATAATCTCAAGTTGATTTTCTTGTTTAACAGAACGTTATTACTAATGTTCGTTCATCCTGACTAGCAATCTGGTCCGGATCTTCAGAGCTTGCTACTAATTCTGGACCGTTCGTTTTTGAACCTTCAGTACTCATTTTTTTTTTCCTTTTTTTTTGTTCTCTGGACCAGTCATTGCGGACTCTACAGGGTTACCTCATATGCTAATTATTAGTTTTTATTTGAATTTAAATAATAGACACAACTAAGACACTCCACCAAACGCGTAGCAGGCCTGTGTAATGAAATGACCTCAAGGTAGAGGTCCGACATATTAAATGAAAGTGTGAAATATAGCAGTAACAAACATTTTTATTCCGACAGCTTGTTAATTAATTAAATGGATCGCTATAATAGCTCTAGGCGCTACAGCATGTGCACCGGGCCGAGCCCACAGAACACATATAGCCTGCCACAAGAATGATCTCTTCCAACGCTGCGCACTCGCTTACATAAAGTGGCCTGAGTAGTGGGGAGAGTGGGGAGTTGAATGTGCCACTTTGCACAGCGTAACTCGGCCCGCTGCACGTGCTGTTTACAAAGTTCACGCCGACATATATACAAAGGACAATGCCAAGATTAGGCTCGAAACATGGGTAGCGTCCGACAGACTTTCTATAATAATGATAATTGATAATAAAAAACAGTAAGAATTATACAATATAAATAAAATCTGTAGAAGCCCACCGTTGAAAACTCATTTTAAATAGTTATTCAATGTATCAACACATTTCATAGTCTACCATTTCAATTAGAAATGTTGCCAACACCAAAATATTTATATCGATACGAAACTGCTCTTGCAAATCGATTGCGAAAATATCAATATAGGACTATGTAAGTGAATTAATTACTTACTTATGTCACTAAACATATTATTATATCAATAAATAGCATTTAGTTACATTTTTTAATATATATTTTACAATAAAGTAATAATTAAAAAATAATCAATTCTATTATCGATACCGTTTCGCATAGTTTATTCCTATAATGCTGGCAACACCAGATGTCAAACTTTAACTTGAATCTGTCACTGTCAAAAAGTTGTATTTACTTCTCCCGCGTGATAACACTATCGACGAAGCGTTTCCGTGTTTTTTTGAGTTTTGTATTGTTTATTGCTGTGTTTCAGGACTCCGATTTTCTACTAAATACGTAGTCGTATTTGGCTTTTAAAACGGTACCCGAACCTCTATTATTCATTGCTAAAATCAGAAGTATTAAGTGGTCAACTTTACAGATCTTTAACTTTGTTTGGTGTTCTTCTAATAGAAAACTAACTATACCATGTAATTCTATAATTATTTTCCTTTTTTTGACATATAGTTCATCTTTGTCGGTTCTGGCCGAGTCTTGTGGGAAACTTTGGCATTCTCCTTTGTTGGTTAATACACATTGATACGTGTATCAATGTGTGTTGTGTGTAATGAAGATGATGAAGACGATGAAGCGAAGATCTCAGTAGGTCACTTCTTAGCGCTGACTGTGTCGGGTGTTGCCGGCACGTGGTACGAATGTATGTCGCTCTTGATGCTGACGCTGTAATTGGTTTTGACTGTTCACGGTTGAAGAACATCACTAATACTAGCGAGACAACCGGGCCGCACAACTAATTACTTCAATAATGATGGTCCGTGGTTGATATGCTGTGCACGCGCCACAGTCTGAGGCGACGTCACCTAATTTAAGTTTTTGTTTAAGTTTCTGGACTCGCAATTGATACGGACTTCACCGGATGTAGGGACTAAATTCCTCGTGTTAATCCTCTCCATTCTGTGTAAGCATGTTACATTTTGTCATCGTTGTTTTGACTGTGTCGTTGGTCTATTGGCAAGCGATACTGAGCGTGAGGTTATAGTATGGGGTACGCAATATTTTATATTAGGTATTTTCCTAGCTATAAGTTAAAAGTTTTTTGCTATGAGTACATGCCCCTCTTAGGAGCAGTACGTTTTCTACGTACTGCTCCTAAGAGGGGCATGTACTCATAGGCTTAGTCTATTCGTAGCCTGTTACTATGTGTACATTGTGCAATAAATCTATATTATTTGACTACTAATTAGATTATAACAAAAGGTTTAATTTGTTTGTAAGTTTGTAGGGTGATAGTCCAATTCTTGACTACATACGTACTAGAACCCTTATGAGTGGAGCAAAAAAAGTCACACATAACGCTAAGCGAAAACGAAGTAAGAGCAGGCGATGCGATGCGACGCGGTGGGTCGGGGCAATAAGAAATTTTCATGCGGACGAAGTCGCGGCAGAAGCTCGTAAAATACAAATGACCGTTCATCAAAAATGTAAAATTATGGTGTATTTAGGTAGGTTCACCGTAGCCTACCCTGTTGACAAGGTACTGAAATTCTTAAGTGCTACTATCGACTGAACGTATGATATCAACCGGATTCAGCGGAACATTTGATTAAATGCGCCATTACACGTTCGTATAATGATAACGTATCGAATGACCAATATAATGAAACTTGTTCATTATGTACTTTCGTTAATATACCTAACGTGGATAAAAATGCAGTCGTATCAGTCAGCGACTGGCGTTTCGTCAGCCTATTCACTATTTCTCCAATTTCTAATAACGAAGCTGCAAACCCTTGAAATCAGGTGACAAATATCCCCAAACTTGTAACTGTTGATCATTCCGACTGCATGGCTAATTGCTCCCCTAGACATCACATAGAAATATTTATGTACATCTACACTACATATAATTAAGCTTCCGGGACGTCACCAGTCAGGTCGTGTATATAGTATGCTGTGTATTACACACAGACTCTTACAGCGATGTCTCCATTTAAGCCATGCTTCATTACATTTACCCTTTGTCTTTACTGTTGCCCAAGTTCTGTGTGATACCTAAAACTGTATGGCTTCTGCATTTTTCAGCGACGTCTCCACTTCAGCGATGCTTCGTAACATTTGACTTTGGTCTCTGCTGTAGTTCTAAGTTCTATGTGATACCTCACATTGCATGGCTTGTAATGCATTACCAGTGAGATTATTATAATGTCTAGAAAAACCTAATTCAGGCTCTTTGCAAGCATCTTTTTGCAAATCTTAATTGAATATCCAGATACCGGGTGTGAGACCCCACTTACTGAGAGCAGCTTTCTAATGGGACTTACATCTTTGTGAGATATCTTATCAGCACTGGGTTACTTACTACATACAATCCGATAGTAACTTTCGTAACCAGCTAACAAAATGTTCTCTTCTATGAGGACGTGTCGGTACTTGGTGCGAACGACAAACGCGCTTGGGTTCCACCGTTGGAATGCCTTAGTTATGCATAAGATGAGGAAACCTAAATCTTGCTAAACCTCGAATCACCGTACAAGTGAGGTATGCTATGCTAGCAGTGGCACATGATACACACACAGCACCGTATCTGCGGGAAAGCGGCGCGACCACGAACCCGAGCGGCGCACAGTGGGTCGAAACTATGATTTTAGTGACTTAGGGCTCAACTTTGCTTTTTTACTTTTTTCCTCATGTGGATGGATAGAGCTCATTAACCTCAACAATAATTGTTCTGATGTATTTTTTCCTAAACTTTATACTTTGGGTAGAAAAATGTGTTTTGTTATTTTTTTGTATGGAGCGGATCAAATAACCTTAAATTCCTGCTAAGTAGCGTGTGATCCCGCGTTGAAACTTTATTTTTCATATACCTTGTCTAGTCTATTATCATTTGATGCTATTAACGTGTGCATAAAGTTGCAACTCTGCCAAATAAATGGATCGAAAAAAATGAAAAAATATATAGAATAAAAAGCTACATTTTAACTTTCGTAAGTTCTTTTAAGTTAAATTTGATATGGAATAGTAAGTAAAAGCACGTAATAATACACATAGTTACTTAACAACTAACAACAATACATTTAAAAGGTCCCTAATTAGCTTAAATTTACTAATATATGTAGTATTAGTAAATTTAAAGCTAATCACACTAATCATAATACATTTAAAAGGTCCCTAATTAGCTTAAATTTACTAATATATGTAGTATTAGTAAATTTAAAGCTAATCACACTAATCATAATACATTTAAAAGGTCCCTAATTAGCTTAAATTTACTAATATATGTAGTAGTAGTAAATTTAAGCTAATTAGGGATCTATGAATTTCAATTTCTTTGTTTTAATGACTTTAACATGTTTATGAAATGTTATTTTAAGTTAGATTTAATACTGAATAGTGAGTAAAGATAGGTACATAATAATACAAATTAGTAAAGGTAAACTAACATTACTACAACTAACACAAGCAAACTAAAAACTAACTATAAACAACATCAAACATTACTATTTCCTTTCAATTATGAGTTTGACATTTATAAACTAATAAAAAAAACAAGAAACTTACAAACTACCAAAAAATCTTATTCACTATCGCTATGACTATCTTGTAAATTATCTACATCAATAAAATCTATATCGGATTCTGTGGGAAAAATCAGCAGAAGCTCTTTGACTTTTGGAGAGAGAACCATTATATTTTGTTTCACCATTCGAGGTCTTAGACTTGTGATCTTTGGATCAGAAGACAAAAGAAGATTGTGTATAATATCCTCATTTGTCGCCGTTCTACTTACCTTTCTAGAATGACTCTCTCTATATTTCCGGAAATCTTTATTACGAGCTTCCGCTGCCTCTTCCGACAGTTTACCTATAGGTATGGCACCAAAGTGCTTAATTATATCACTCCCATGTACTAACAATTTATGTATACTGGAAGGCATATAATACCAGGGATATAAGTGAACGTACAATTGTGCAGTATCTCTACAAAATTCGGAAAACTTAGAAAGATCCACGCTCTCTCCAGATGCAACCGTCTGAAGAATCACATGAAACCTTTCTATTAAATCTTTATCTATTCCTGTTATGCGAGCTGTTGTTTCTGCATCCCTAAAAAATCTTCTGGCAGTATTGCCATCATTGGTTGTGCCTACTCCTTGCTTGACTACGTCAATAAGTAAACCGCATTCTTTCTTAAACGCTTGCTGTATAGCGCTCTTTCTGAGTGACATTTTTTCTTTGTCATCGCCCCTGCAACTCCATTTTTTGAAGTCCAAACGATAAGCTGCAAACAAAAAGAAATATCACTTAAATAAAAATCTCACATGTAACTATATAACGTGAAAAAAATTATGAACTAATAAAATTATATTTACCGATATGAAGTAAGCACTCCATGCTTCTTATCCAGGCATGTAAAGATGACATTCCATACTGGAACACTTCTTCGTTGTTCTCTTTTTGAGCAAGTGACTCTAAATTGTTCATCTCTGACGGTTTTGCTTTGCAGATATCACAGACAGCTGAAGATGTGTCTGACAAATATGACGATATTTTGCCGTCTATCATCGTCAAGTGCAATTGATGCTTAACTTCAACTTGATTGAACTTGATTGGCTGAAGTGTTTCTATTTCTTCGGTTATGCTAGCTTTTATAGTTACCACTGTTGACTGCGTTTCTTTGGTAAATTTGAACATTATCGGACGGCAATAGAAAGTTGATGAGGGTCGATCGTTTTCCCAAACAATTGTTCCATCACATTGTTGAAGCCTTATAGGAACTAGACTGGCCATGAAGATAGTTGAGTCATCAAACTCTGCTTCAGTCTTTTGTTTATAATTACTTTGACCTGAGGCTCCATCAAAACCCCATTTGCTTATTAGCAGTAACTCAGTTGGCGAATCCAAATCTAAAGTAATCACTTCTAAAAGCCTAGATACCGTCAAGTTGAGTAAAGCTTGCAGTTTAATAGCAGCTCCTTCTTCAGTTATAATTATGTCTTCTTTCCCTGGATAACATTTTGCCTTCGCTTGTTTTATTTTATAATAAGAAGGGTATAAATCAGACCTATTTTCACTTGCTGCTTCTCTTAGGCTTATATACTGCCACTTACTTAATTTAAGTGAAACTAATAAAGACAGTGCCTTATCGGGTGAATATGTACTACTTTTCGGTTTACTTGTACTTAAACACTCTTTAACTTTTTCTAGATCTTCGGGGTGATTTAGTAAATGGTTCATAATTTTTCCTACATCCTCATTTCCGGTGTTTCTTAAACTAGCAATTGTAGTAGCTTTAAGTTCATCCGGGGATAACGAAAGCGATTGGTTAATTTGATCAACGCGTCGTCGTTTTTGCCTGGAGCCCAATTCCTCGAAAGGTTTTCGAGGTGTAAATGTAGATGTCGAAGCTTCTGTAGTAGATGGTGGTAGATTTTCGACATCTTCAGTATTACAAATCTCGAGCCTTTCCTGTTCAGTGTTCACAGCTTCAGGTATCATTCCTTCGGGCCAGTTTATTGCACGTTCCAACCAATCACCATTTTTTCTTACAAACTGTGCTAACGTGCGACTACTTCGTTCCCATCTTGCACTTATATTTGAACAAAAGCGCGTACAGAATTTTTGGAGCTCAACACTGTTCTCTTCGGTCACGTTTATTTTATGTTGTAGGAATTGAAAGAATTTTTGACTATCCGACAGTGACTTGACCTGCTCTCTTAAAATCATAAATAAATCTAAATTGTTAACTAAATTATCCATTATAACGAAAAAGGGACGATCAGAATCACGAGATGTTAGTAGTAGTACGAATAAACGAACACTAGTTAGTATATAATAAATTATGGTCATTTTATACTTCCAGAATCCAGTGACAAACAATGTTTACTAATTTTTCTACTACCCTCATTAACTAATTATCCTAATTAATATTACAGTAATGACTAAAAGTGAAAAACATTGTTATTTTATAAGGTAAAAGGTTAAGCTAATTACAGTAATTAAACACACAAATAGAAATTAATTGATTTCATATCCACATTTTTAAATAAAGGTCCCTAATTAGCTTAAATTTACTAATATATGTAGTATTAGTAAATTTAAGCTAATTAGGGACCTTTTAAATGTATTGTTGTTAGTTGCTAAGTAATTATGTGTATTATTACGTGCTTTTACTTACTATTCCATATCAAATTTAACTTAAAATAACTTACGAAAGTAAAAAATGAAGCTTTTTATTCTATGTATTTTTTCATTTTTTTCGATCCATTTATTTGGCAGAGTTGCAACTTTATGCATTTGTTTATAGCATCAAATGATAATAGACCAGACAAGGTATATGAAAAATAAAGTTTCAACGCGGGATCACACGCTACTTAGCAGGAATTTAAGTTTATTTGAGCCGCTCCATACAAAAAAATAACAAAACACATTTTTCTACCCAAAGTATAAAGTTTAGGAAATAATACATCAGAACAATTATTATTGAGGTTAATGAGCTCTACCCATCCGCATAAAAAAAAAAGTGAAAAAGCAAAGTTGAGCCCTAAGTCACTAAAATCATAGTTTCGACCCACTGTGCGGCGTGCGCGGGCGCCGGCGGTGACGTGTCGCCCCCGGGAGTGCTGCGCGCCCTCAACGCATGCCCCACGCACCCACACCACGCAGCAGCGTGTACTCACCCCGGTCTGCGTCACTCGGGAACAAACAATCACAGCTTGGAACGTGAGCTCGTGCGACGATACTTGGTGCCTCTGTGGCGATTCAGTGTGTACTCGAGGTGGAGAGCGAGGCGGCGCGAGCATCTCCGTCTACCCCACTCCTCCGTCACACCTGAAGCGAACCTTCGCAGGGGCGCGGGATACGGGGGGCTGGGTGGAGGCTACACGCCGGCAGCGCAGGGACGTGCGCGGGCGCCAGTCACTGTCCAAGCGCGACGCGTAGCGCGCGTCACTCGAGCTGTGAAACATGTCCACGAATGGGTCGGCGGCCATGGAGCCGCGGCTCTGCCACCTGCGGAAGACTCCAGACTTCGACGGCTATGGGTTCAACCTGCACGCCGTAAAGGGCGAGTCGGGCCAGTACATCGGCAAAGTGGACGACGGCTCGCCGGCCGAGACGGTGGGCCTGAAGCGCGGCGACCGCGTCCTGGAGGTGAACGGGCACAGCATCTCCAATGACAGCCATAAGCAGGTGGTGGCGCGCATCAAGGAGCGCGTGGACGACGCCGAGCTGCTGGTGGTGGCGCCGGCGCCTGGCAAGCCGGTGCCGGACCTGGACGCGCTGACGCCGACGACCGACGTGCCCGCCGGCGACAATCCGCCGCCCGAGCCACCGCGGGTCAACCTGCGCATGACCGCGGCCGGGATGCGCGCGCACCTCGCTGCCAAAAAGAACGTGTAACCCAAGAAAGTTCAGATGTAATGTTTTTTTTTAAACTTAAATTATGTAATATAATTTATATCCATTCAGCGTGGCAATGCTGCCAGTCTTCTGGACACGTTTCCAGATGACAGCGATGCGGACGAATACTTCGACGCCTGAGTGTTTTATATTAATTTGTATAGGTAGTTAGTTATTTAGTCATTTAATTTAGTTATATATAAATATTTTGTTATGTTTTTAGAAATAAATGGATTATTTATAGCGTTCTATAGAAATTTCCTTTCAATTGAATAAAGTGTTGTTGTAAATATATTTACCTAGCCTTATAGAAAATAGGAATGAAACACTGTGTGTATTTTATTTTACGAATTCAATTAATTTTGATTTTTTATAATTGATTATCTAAATGTGTAGCTTGAGTTACTCACGTACTCGAGTGTGAATATTGTTTAATTCTATTATCAATATAATGTATTGAAAACCAATATCGATTTGTAAACATAACCATGCCCCAAGACGCGTCAGCGCGACCTGTTCGAGCCGCGGACTGTCACTTTTCAGCGTTCATGTTTAGTAGCAGTCCCAAATGTAACGAAGCCACCCTACAAACAACACGCTCGCAGTCATTGAACAAGGAGAGCGGCTGAACTTGTACTTGTCCACTCTCATAGACCGAATCAGGAGAAATAAAACATGGTTTAAACGTAGTTTATTCTCCGTGATTACTGATTATATTCTGAACACCTCCATCGTCAATAACTTGCAATTGAACACAAAGTAATTAAAGGTGATGAAGTGCAACACGTTTGATTAGTTGGTAATATTGTTACACCTATATTGGCCCGCTAAGACACTGGCAACACTGTCGGCGTGCCCTCACCACTGTAAAGCCCCTCCACGCACTCCAAGACGCCATGACGGGAAATTGTGCACAAATCAGCTTGCACTTCTCATAATCGCTCTCTCACCTGGCGGTGACAGACCACCGAGATGCCGTGAAGAAAGCGACGCTTACTACAAGCGACGCGGCGCTCCTACAGATAAATTCATAGCAATCATACACATGGGCGCGCGCATTTTACACGCGCACTCAAATATCATTGCGAGGTTGAACCTCCGTCAAACTTTTTATTTGTGTCCATTTGGTATTGCTGCTCTGCTGATTATTAGAACCCGATACGCATACCTAACCGTTGATTTATATTGTACTTAATAAAGTTAAATATTTATTTAAAGTAATTAGTGATTGTTAATTTCCTTTTCGTATGACTAAATTATAACTTATGCTGTGTTTTCTTTAAATGATTACTAATTAAAATAATTAACTAAGGCTGTTTGAATTTCATTTATTCTAAGCCCTGTGTTTAATCTGTTGTAACGATATTTTGTATTGTTACACGTGCGGCTTAACTGATTAGTTGTGACGTGGACACGATGCACGTTTGGCTTCTTTTCTTTTGCTGTGGCCAATGTATTGTCTTAGATACCGATTTAGATATTGTTACTATTATCAAGTTTAGCACCTACTTAGCCGTTTATCAATATGATAGGTGCTTAGTTAACGAACAATAGCGTGCTGAACAGCTGTGTTTCTGTCAATACAAGGAAGTAACTACTGTTAGATGACATTTCGATGTTTACTTGAAACGCGGGTTAAAATTTTGTAAAAATCACGATTTTGAGTTCTATAATGCATCGGTCCCACATATTATTTATTTTCTGAACCAACTTTATGAAGAGGGATTCAAATATGTAACTTTAAATTCTTGTAGATCTGCGTTAGCCCTATTGATGGACAATAATATAGGAGAAGACGACAGAATCAAAAGATTAAGGGGGTATTCCGTCTTCGGCCCCCTTTGCCGAAGTATTCCATTACATGGGATACCTCAATAGTACTTAATCACATGAGCAAGTTATACCCCAATGAGTCCCTTAATCTTAATGAAATTTCTAAGTCTAAGAAAACCGTATAAGTCCGTAGGACCCCAGACCTTAAGTCGATGGATTAAAGAAACATTAAGTGACAGTGGGATCGATGTCAACATATTTACTGCACACAGTACAAGGCACGCAGCTACATCTGCGGCCGATAATGTAGGTATCAGTTTGTAGGCAAGTTTGACAGGAGGGCAATTTCCCCTTCTTAAAGTGAATGTGATGTGGTTCGATTTTTGAGAACTCGCCCGGATGCGCCACTTACTCGTCCATGCATGGGTCTCATCTAGTAGGAGTTGAAGCTATACTATGCTACATTCACGTCTTCAGATACCGGTAAGTCTGAGGTAAATATATTATATAGTACAGGGCCGAGTACGGATCCCTGAGGAACTCCAGCTTTAATTTTTCGTAGTGTCGATCTGGCATCTCTCTTACTTGAACTGCTTCACTTGAAAAAGCTGGTCTTCGAGGTAGGACTTGATGATGAGGTTAAGAGAATGTGGAAGTTTATCTTTCACTTTGCACAGGAGCCCTTTGTGCCAGACTCTGTCGAATGCTTGCTGCACGTCGAGGGATGCCGCGGAGCAGTACAATTTATTTTCGAAGCAGCGTCTAATCTCGTGATGGACCCGGTGCATTTGCTCAATTGTGGAGTGTTGTTTCCGAAACCCGAACTGTTGCTTGGGAATTATGTCGCAGTGGTCCATGAGTTCTTTCAAGCGGACAACAAAGATTTTTTCCCATAATTTCGACAGAACTGGCGTTAAGCTTATCGGACGGTATGATGAAGTTGATGGAGAGGCTTTCCAGGTTTGTGAATCATAATGATTTCCGATACTTTCCAGATTTTAGGAAAATGTGATGTTCTTAGGGTTGCATTGAAGAGTGATGCAAGAAGTGTTGTGCATTTTTTAGGGAGATTTTTAAGAACGATGGGAGTGATTAAATCAGATCAATAATAGCATGCGTAAAGTCACGGACACATTACTGTGTCGTGTTGTGTCGTGACGCGGGATACACAAATCAAATTAATCTGTTCAGGACTACTTCAAATCACACCGAGTTTTGATAGGCTAACACTGCGTCAGAAGGCGTCACAACACATTAATGTAAATTCGGCTTAGTAGTATTATGGACGACGAGACTAAAGAAATGAAAGAACTTATACGGCAAATCGGCGACCTTAATACCCAGTTGCAGGCGGCACATTAGGAGATAAATAATCTTTCGATTGAAAACACAGACTTATGGAAGACGATGGAAATAATGAATAATAAATATAAAAATTTGGAAAAAGCGACCAAGAAGTTAGCTAGCGAGACGGTAACACCAAGTAAAAAAATGAATTTGCACACTCCTCTCAAACAGACGATACAAAAATCACTCAAATCAGACAACTCAAGATACGGAACTCCAGAGCTATTCACCACCACTCAAGTTACTCCTCGGAATAAACCGGGACGATCAATGATACAAAGGAAAAGAAGGTCGACCTTGAGGAAAAGAGCAAGTTATGTATTAAAGCAGCAACCGATCGAATAAAATACTACCAATTGCGGAGAATAATTTTCTATGCCACCAAACATGTCATTTTCTTTTACCAAATTGTGACATCAAAAACCTTATAAGTATCATTAGCGCTAAACTGTCGCTGAAACTAGAAATAAATAAACCTACTCGTCCTGGTAGTGGTACATGTCTAGATAATTTTCTCCACAACATAAGAGGCTGCAAAAGTGAGATTGTGGACTAAGGCGTATCTACTTGCGCGAGCTAAATGCCTACCGGCCGCCGTCGGACCTCAGACAATCCGTTTTGTATGGAAAGAGAGATAATTATAACGTCATGGAGGTATGGGGTTCAGTAAACTATCATCTGATATTGCCTACTTTTACCTGGATCGCGCCTCGTGCCTGGATATTTCGTAGTTAAGCGGCCATACGTTGCATCTTAAAAATGGAGTACTGTTAAACACGGCATTTTTTGTTAACTTAGCAACAGCCTGAGCATGTACACTAACTAGATACGTACACGCATACGTCAGCACAGCGCGGTCGCGCTGCCGTTCGCGTTGTACGGTAGTACCTACATGAACATGTGACAGGGCGGGGTCAAGTGCCTCGCAGCAGTCGCAGCTGATTCCGTGCGGTTTCTTATGGGCAATCATATTAATTTAATAAAGTTATTTAAAAAAAATTGTTTCTTTGGGAAAGTTGTTTGTTATGATGAGGACAATCATGTGTTTAAGAATCGGTCACTAATTACCAGTCACCCTATATATATAAACCGGATTATAACAAGGAAAATATTAACCTTTTTAGGAAACATATCTGGCGATAGGTCTCAGTTTCTCCGAAGTTTATGAATCTGATGACGTAAACAAATGCTTTAATTATTTTTTTGATCTATTTAAATTAATATATGATCTCTGCTTCCCAGTTGTTAGACACAGAATATCTACATTTACTAAACCAAAGTGCATTACACGTGGAGTTAAGCGTTGTATTAGAACTAGACGATCCTTTATTGTGGAAATATATACTGACTCGAGACGGTGACGAAAAAATGGCATCCTTCTCGAAAAGATATCAAAGCGTCATCAAATAACACAGAAAGCACAGAATTCTTATTTTATTGGAACAAGCACGTACAAGTCGAAAGCTTGGAAAATTATCAAATCTATAAAGCATATCATTCCTCAAAGTAATATAAATGCGACAAATACATAACAGAACCAAAAGAGATAGGAATAAAGCAAAAAGGACGCATGTTAAACAAAAGTTACCAATTACAGGCCAGTTGCACTGATACCAATTTTTTCAAATAATTTTTTAGAAGGTTTTATACAACAGCATGAACAGCACTATAGAAAACAAATGGGCTTTAGAAAAAATAGAACCATTATTATGCTAGCGCGTCAGTGCTCAAGGTCACGCAATATTTGCTTGAAAAATAATATAGCACATCCGGAAGTGTGTTGAGTACTCACATTCAAAACATTATTTTTTCGTAAATCAATCTCTGAATTAAAATTTTCATAACATAATTTATCACACTGCAGTGTAGCCGTTTGTTAATAAAAATTACCCCTAATACAGTAGGCGCTAACACTGTTTGTGTATTAGTGATGCCTATCGTATTAAGGCGCTAAAATTGTTGGCGCCTAATGTATGAAACGAAAAGATAGTAGTTATTTTTGCCTTTTTTTAACCGGGTTGTTTTGATCCAACAAACAAACACCTTGTATTTATTTCTAAAACGAAAACAGAGATAATATCTATTCGTCTCGGAAAATATGTAATATTTTTTTAAACATAAACACATGAAGTTTGGTTTATTCATTAAAACCTCTTAGATTGTCTAGAACCCGACAAATAAATACAGCTCAACCGGTTATTGTAAGAAATCCGAGAAGGGGTAGCCAGGTAGCCAGAGGTGTACCATAATACACCCACATTTCACCAGTTATGTTTAAGTCCCATGTAATAGGGGGCGAGTCTATTGCTTGGCTATTGTGGTACCTTCCCCACGGAATTAAAGCTTAAAGCTAACTAAAAAAACTCATCAGAACTTGACCAAATAATGGGACCACTCGATAAGAACGAAACTACCTTTTGGAAGGGACGCCTAGAATCTATTTAGATGTATATGTTGAGGTTCAAAAGTGCCTTTACTGCCTATTTGAAATAAATTATTTGACTTTGAGTAAGTAGTCATTTTATAAACCCATTTTTTTTTAATTGAATAAAATGTTCAAATCGGTTTGTAAAATGACTTGGGGCACCGCGACTCGGACAGGTTAGGTTCGAAGGGTCGGCGGGAACTAGTGAGCGAGCGAAGCGAGCGCCATCCCCTTCGTGGTTATTTTTTTTACCTTATAGAAGAAGGAGCCCTACTAAGCGGGGCTCCGTCGATTATACCTAGGAACCTCCTTGTCCTTCCTTCTTGCCCACTCCTTCCCCCCATAAATCAGGTAGTAATGTAGTTAAAAATTATAAAAAAAACAGTTTTTTTGCAGGGGGCTGCCACCTCCCATTCATTTTATTCGTCACCACTTTTTCCGACCTTTAAATCTATGTTATATCTCAAAAAGGGTGGGGTTCCGCAACTTTTCCTTGACAGGGGGGGTTATACACCACACCCCTTCCCCCTACTTCCACCCTTTAAATCGACGGCTGATTACGTAAAGTCCTACCGGAAGTGGTTCTAATTCAGCTTGCAAGATACGAACCATACATACTAATTAACAAATTAAGAAGGGAAGTTAATAGACAAAAGCAATTGTATAAAATACCTACTGACTTCACCTAAAAAAAGGTTCTCAAGTAGCCTGTAGCTTGCAGGTAACTAGGTAGGTACTTTATTGGGTATGGAACTAACCTAATCTAAGTAGGCACCTAATGTTAAAATGAGACGTTGAACGCGCGATTAAGTCACATTTCAAACAAACAAAATAATCACAATCGGTTCAACCGTTTGAGAGCTACGATGCCGCAGATACACACGTTACAATTTTTTCGTCGGCGGTTAAAAAGGATGTACTGCCGTCCCCTGGAGCGACAAGCCCAATCATTGAGCGCCGCCAAAAAAAAACACTTGACTGCCAGTGGACTCATTGAGATAGCGTTAGTAAGGGCGGATTTAATGGGAAATTTTGCCTGTAATGAGTAAACTTACACAGAGTGTTGGAAATAGAATGGGATAGACGTAAAAATGTTCTGAGATGTTTAGCATGTGACGTCACATCTCAGAACATTTTTTCGTGGGAATGTTTCATTTTCTGACGTGCTCTTTTATACAAAGATCAAACTCATTGCGTCGGTGTGACAGACGGGGAATATAAAATTTCGCCATCTTGTTTTTTTTGGTACAGTCCTTTTTGATCTTTATTCCTGTTGCAATAAATGTGAAATATCATCATATTGTAGATGGTAAATTTATATTAAAATAAATTCAATAATAATTGCTCTACGATTTAAAGTATAGGAGGGTCTTTTTTAGCACTTATTTTCATGTAAACCTTTGTTACGGCTAAAACTTTGTCTATACTTATTATGTTTGTGTAGGTACCAAACAACGTACAGTGGAATCTCTATAACTCGAACCTCGTTAAGTCGAAATCCTCAGTAAGTCGAAAAAAATTGCTATTCCCTTCCGCTGAACACCTAAATACGCGGTATCTCGAATTATTTAGACTTTGTAACTCGAACAAAATGTTATTTCCCTACGAAGTATTGATGATACATATTTATACACTATAACTCGAATTTCAAAAAGGAGACTCCGTAAGTCGTAGTTAGTAAAATATAATGACGTCTTACTTGGAATTCCCCGAAATAATAGCAATAAAATCCAAAATGAATGTTCGGGTTCGGGGCTTCTAATCTATTGTTTTTGTCTTGTACACGTGCAATGAATGAATGCATTCATGAAACTTTCTAAGTAACACAGCTGTGAACGTGATGTTTGTTCCTTGTCGACACTGGACGCGATTACCTATAGCGGAGCTTGTCCGTCAGTATTATTTTGGCTGTTTTAACTAACAACAACATGAGTACAAAGCGGAAACTAAAGACTTTGACTCTACGTGGCATAAAAAAAAGACGCATAAAAAAAAGACGTCGCAGCTCAATACGGATTGCCAGCAAGCACTTTGTCTACAATAATTAAGAATGAAGCCGAAATATTGCGAAGATATGAATCAAGTAGCAATTTATCTAGCAAAAGACGGCGTCTAGCTGAGTTTCCTGATTTAGAAGAATGCTTACGCACCTGGTTCAAACAGTGTCGGGACAAAAACATACTAAGCATATCTGGGCCTATCTTACGCGTAAAGGCAGAAGTATATGTAATTTGTTTTAATATGTAAACAATATTAAAAAACGTAAGTTGAATTATTATTCAAATTCGACTCTACAAATCGAAATATACACTTAGAAATCGCGCCTCTGTAAGTCAATATTTCAGCAGTTAAGTCTATGTATCTCGAAGTTCTTGTTAAGTCGAAAACTCGTTAACTCGATTTTTTTTGCATTTCCCTTGACATTCGAGTTATAGAGATTCCACTGTAATAAGTTTGCGTTGCTACGCAAACTAGCATTTTAAACTGTGTAAAAATAATACTACTAGGAATAAGATGGACACTGGGATCACATAGCATCAGTAATATTTAATTTTATTTATTTATTTAATTCAGACACAGTGATCCATATTTATGTTAGTATACTTATAATTATATTATATCGTATAATTTCAAAATTTCAACATAAAATAACATGAACCCTAAACGCCATTCAGTGTTGCCGCGCGTACAAGTCAAGTTCCCCGTGGTTGAGATTTTTTTAAAATGATTTTATTGTTTTTGTATTTTTTATATATTATATCCTATTTCATTTATCTATTTAACCTAGTTCTTTAATTTATTTAATATTTATCTTTCTAATCTATACACACACACACACACACATAACATCACGCCTGTAATCCCAGAAGAGTTAGGCAGAGGTGTACCTATAGTACACCCCCATTTCGCCAGTTATGCTTAGGTCCCATGTAATGGGGGGCGAGACAATTGCCATCAACCGGCACAAATCCAAACTCTGGGCTGTTACTGAGAAATTCTAGATAGAAAAACCAAATAACACTTTGCCCGACCTGGGAATCATACACACATAAGGTACACTAAGGTACACTTATACACTTGGTGGAGAGTGTAAAAATGTTAGCTGACACTATTTCAAAGGGTGATTCTACCCATGAAACTGAACAACTTTCCCCAAGGCACCTGATCGATAAATGACAAAAAATATCGTCATAAGTAAATAATAATAAAAAAGTATTAAAAATGAGTCCTCATCATTGATATACATACCTTCCTTTTTTCTAAAGAAGAAACCTACGCTTAACTTATACACAAAAATATCTAAACATTCGCTTTTAATTTATTGTTAATATTTAAGTATTTTCTGAGCTAAATGAATAAATTACTAATAGAGCACAGTTTAAAATATTTTTCCTTAACTCGGGTAACAGTTGAGCAGCTGATAACACAATTCTTTCTTCATGTACACTAGTTTTAATCAAAAAGTAATGTAAGTAATATATGTTAAGAGAGCCCTCTCTCGAATCTTTTATGCATGACAGTTTTATACGCCATCTGTATTTCTGAACAGGAACTAATTCCCGATCTATAGGTACGTTTAAATTATAATTTTTATAGCTCTATAGGTTTTATATGGATGGATAATTATGTAGTATGACGAAAATAGCTTACCATTGACGTAGGGATTTTCAAGGTTAAATGATGTGCCGGAAATTGGAATAACACAAACTAGTCTAGTAGTATATTTTATTATCTATTACAATTTTTTCACACGGCAAAAAAAAATGAAGTACTGGTTTTCTGAATTGTCTAAGTATCAGGACGCAAAGTACTCTCAACTCAACGTCTATAAGGAGAAAACACTCGGAAACCCACAAAAAATACACAAAATATGAGGAAGCAAAACAAGCGCAGACGCACGTTTCGGCAGCCATATTACGTGTGCGTCAGTCAGTGTGCATGTCCGTCCGTGTGTTCAATGTACGAAGCACCAACTACAAGTAGCATAGTAAATAATTATTTTAGTTAGCTGTAATATAAAATGTTCTTTATTTTATGAGTAATCCATGAAATTTGTTTTTTTAAACACATTTTATCTGTTTTATTGTGACAGTAGTGACATCTATCGGCACTTTTTTGATACTTCTGAAGACGTTTCCCAGTTCAGCCATGTAGATGGCCCTACATTATTTGCATTAATGTTCAATGTGTCCCCCCCCCCCCCCGTTTTCATTATCAACCGACAAATGTCAAGTGACGATGTCTTAAACACACTACAATATTGAGATGCCGCACTCACGGAGCTATTGTTTGTGTATCTAGTCTAGCGCAGCGAGACCAATCATTTATCTATGGTGTAAAAATACTCTTTTTTTTTTGTTCGCCGTCCGGGTCGGCGATCGGAGGCATGCTATTGATAAGCTTATCTTATGAAAAAAATGTATGGAGATGTCTGTTATTTTTATTGATTATTGTAAAATGATATGTTTTTAAGTATAGACAACAATCATTTTTGGAAGAGTTCGGTTCGAAACTCCGAGCCGGAAGGTCGTGTCTTTGTTTTCGCTGAGGCACCGTGCCCAACAGATGGTGGCTTACTTGCCGGACTTAGAAATCAAACCGTGTTTCTTTTGTGTGTGTGTGTATCAGTGTCGCAAACCAAAATACTTTAATATATAAATAAATTTAATAGATAAATAAATGTGCGTTCCATGAAGCTGAGACTCCTGCCGCGTCACTGGTGAGATCGTTCCGTACCCTAAGCTGTACTTCTACGCTGCGACTGCGTTTTAGGTCGTTGATTTTGAATCAACGACCTAAACGCCACGCGCATGTCCAACATAACTTTAAACAATTGTTATAGGATAGTGTATTTATATTAAATGTAGTAATGCGGGATAAACGAAGCTGTTATTCTGGCACACAGTGTGATCGAGTACTTTGACTTCAAACATAAAAACAAAGAAGCGCCGCACGGCGATAGACAGTACAAAGCTTGTAACAATTGCCTTCTTAATTCGTAATGTTAACACTATAAGCCCTTCTTACCCCTGGACATCAATGTTTTACTAAAGCAATATGTAGTATTTATTTCCGTACAAGTGATTTGTAATCTTTAGAAATAAATTATTTCAGACCGTATAGTACGGTATCGCTCTTGACCTAATACCCATACTATACTTGACCTAAACCATAACTACGTTGACCAAGTTCGCTTTTCACTGACTATTATTATTGCTTCCTTTCGGGTATAAATGAAAGCCGGTTTGAGTTTATTTTATCTTGATCTAGGTAATATTTTTCTCAAACATACCAAAGTTGTAATTTAGCAGAGGCTGAAATTGTTATTTCGCTATTCATAACTACGAGTATTTTGTGGGTATGGACGCTTTGTTGATCCTCATCTGGCGGACAAGCGCGGGTGCGCGCGGGAGGCGCATGGCGGCTGGGATCGAGAGAAAGCGGAGGGTTACATTGTTTAAGGGCGCACAGTCCGGTAAAAAAATGAGAACCGCTATTTTTTATAGCGGTGCTCAATGTTTAACAGAATGCTAGCCGGTACCTGCAGCTGACCCTTGCGTGTCTGTTGCGCAAAGTTTAAAAAATATAATTCGTAAAGGTTTTGTAGCCACCACTCATCACAGCACCTTACCACGTTTTGACCATCAGTTAAAGAAACACAGAAGCCAACAGTTCTGAAAAGAACTGACACAACGTTTTGACATCCGTTAAAGAAATAGGAGCTGCAGAGGCCACACGCCGACGACGTGATCTCCAGGACACTCCAGTCTTCGTCATACGAGGCACGTCTGCAATCCACAGTTTCCAACACGAATCTTCATTCGACGGCGGCCGCTCTGCAAAGGAATCGCGAACTTTTTTTTTTTTGTTTGTATGTTTGGCATCTCGCAGGTCAACCTATGCGGTTGTCGTCTGCTTAAGCGGACTTGCCTGTGGATTCCCTAATAAATTAAGGCCTCCAGCCAGGACTTGAACTTATATACTAACTAAAACTAAGCGACAACGCTAAGGGCACCCCCTGTGGGGTACGAACCTCGGCTTAGGGCGTCGCTGGAAGAGGGCAGCAAATGACTAGCTGGATCAGGATTGGTATTAATTAGGGACGAATTTAAAGCTACAGGCTCAGCGGCGCGGGCTGGCTCGAGCAAGGGTCGGGAGGGGCGTCGATTTGGGCGTCGCGGCGGGCCTCGGCGGCGAGGGCGGTAGGACGGCGATCGGGTTTTGGGCTTCTGTAGCGTGCTAGTGGCCTTACTACTCTCCTGGAGGAGGGTAGTGGCGTCGTCGGGGTCGATTAAAGTATGCCTTGGTCGGCGAATACTGCTAATGCGAGAGGGAGTGTAGCGGGCGGCCGCTGTAATCAGGGGGTTAGAATGTTTAATGCCGCAGTCGAAGAAACGCTTTGATAAGCGTTTCATGAACTGTTTTATGGTTGGCATTTTGAGGTCGACGTGAAGATCTATATTACGGACATAGAAGGGGGCACCCGTGACCCTTCTGAGGAAACGGTTTTGGAGGGTCTGCATCTTATGGAGATGACGTGGGTGAGCGTGCGCAAATACAACGCAGGCATAGGTCATGATGGGACGGATGACTGCGGTATAGATGCGGAGCTTGCATTTGAGGGACAGTTTGCTACGGGCTGTCAGTACGAATTGGAGCCTGCTAAGAGCGAAGGAGGCGCGCGCGCGAACCGCCTTAATATGAGCCTTAAAGGTAAGGTTCTCATCGAGGATCACGCCTAGGTATTTGGCTTGCTTCTCCCAAGGGATTGGCTTGCCGTACATAGTGATCGGGCTGGGAAGTGGGGGAGGGAGTCGACGACGTCTCGAGAAGAGAACCGCCTGACTCTTATCGGGGTTGACCTCGATTCTCCATTTCCGGAACCAAGCGCCTAAGACGTTTGCGGAGGTTTGGAGAGTACGAGCTATAGCGTTGGGACAGTGACCGGTATAGTAAACGGCAGTGTCGTCGGCGAAGAGAGCCAACTGAGCCTTTTTACTCTGTGGGATATCGCTGGTGAACAGCGTGAAAACTAGAGGAGATATGACGGAACCCTGAGGGACACCGGCGCGAATAGGGTGAGGGGACGAGAGTGCACCCTCGATGCGATAGCGGAAGGTGCGATTTGACAAAAAGTCTCGTAAGATGAGTACGAGACGATCTGGCACTCCTAGTTGGTAAAGCTTGTATAACAAGCCGTTGTGCCAGACTTTGTCGAAGGCTTTCGCTATGTCGAAGAATAGCATACCCGTCGTCGCGTTACGCTGCATACCGGCGCACAAGTGCTCTACGATACGGTGGACCTGGTGGATACTCGAGTGTTGTGGGCGGAAACCAAACTGCTCGTTGGGAATGAGGCTCTTTGCTTCGGCGTAGTCTTTGAGACGCTTATAAATAAGCCTCTCGTAGATTTTGCCGAGAACGTTGAGTAAGCTAATGGGACGGTAGCTGGAGGGCTCAGACTTTGGCTTGCCTGGCTTTGGGATACCGATGACTGTTGCTTCTTTCCACGCTTGTGGGAAGATGTTGTTGCTCATGGCGCCATTGAAGATGGCGGTCATAAGCATTATTAGCGGGGCAGGAAGGAGTTTGTATACCTTATTGGTAATACCATCCGAACCGGGGGCCTTACGAGCGTGGAGCCCTTTAATGATGTCGTGCACTTCGTCTGGAGTGACGGGAGGCAGAGGATCATCAGGGTCTTCGACGGGAGGGAGGGAGGCTCTTCGTTCGACTTCAGCGTCGACCTTGTTCAGGTGAGCTTGGTCTACTGGTTGGGAGCTGGGAGAACATTGGGACTCTAGGCTGTCGGCAAGACATTCAGCCTTATCGGGACTGTCGAAAGCGACACTATTGTCGGGGCGGATGAGGGAATCGCGAACTACGAGGCACCTATATTTATCCCTTCGGAGAGCCCGCCAAGTCGCAGCCGCGAGCACACAGGCGCTACCTCGCGGATTCATTACGACAACAGTGTGCTGTGATGTGATTGGGCGAAATAACGCAATCCTATTTGCTAAGTTTTTGCAAACGTTTTATTTAATTTAATGTACAAGTTTTTATTGGTAGATTTTAGTTTGTAAAATAGTATAAAATTCGCATTATTTTCATAATAAATTATTCACATTCATTCATCGACAACGAGTATTTCTTCCACCTTCTACTGAACCAAAGTCTTCCTAAAGTGGTGACCCCTGCCTGAACACAGTGAAGAAATTCAAGATCATCGAAGCTCAGCCAGTATTGTCGAAGCACCTTCAGCCAATTCAAGATGTCGAATCCCTGCTCAACGGACGAACAATCCAGCTCAACAGTACACCCAGCCCCGACGACCGAAGCTGCCGCCATATCCCTCACCATGAGAATTCCACCATTCTGGCGCGATCGACCACGGCTCTGGTTCATCAGCTTCGAAGCAGCTACTAACGACCTCAAGAAAGGCCAAGCCCAGCTCGCTCAAATGGTCATTGCACAGCTCGAGCGACAAGACATCGAGCAGATAATGGACCTTCTATACAACCCACCAGAGACGGACCAATACAAAGCCATCAAAGAAAGACTCATATCCGCTTACGAGGAATCCGACAGTCGCCAGTTCCAAAAACTGCTGTCCGAGATGGAACTCGGAGACCAAAAGCCAACGCAACTACTCCGCCGCATGCGAAACCTCGCCAGAGACAAAGTTCCTGACTCCACTTTGCGACTTATGTGGACCAATCACCTTCCACCACACGTCCGCTCAGTCCTTGCAGTCAGTGAAACTTTCACCACCAAGACAGCACTCGACGAACTCGCGCTACTCGCTGACAAAATAATGGAGCAGACAGCAGCAACAGAAGTCGCAGCTGTGCACGCACCCGCACTACCTGCACCATCTGCACCGCAAGCAGATACGCAGTACCTCATCAGCGAGATCAGAAAATTATCGCTAGAGATAGCCGAGCTAAAATCAAGACGATATCCCAACAACAACAACAACTATCGCCGCAGTCGTCATTCATCTCATCACCGCAGCACATCACGACAACGCAGTCGAGAAGTTTCGCCATCTCCATTTTGTTACTATCACCGCCGCTTCAAAGATCAAGCTAGACGCTGTACATCGCCTTGTTCATTCAAGAAACCAAATACGGAAAACTAGACGGAACGTTGGCAGTGGCGGACACCGGCGTTCAAGAAAAATCTCACCGCCTATACATCACCGACAAAAACTCAAATCTATCATTCTTAGTCGACACTGGTGCCAACATATCCGTGCTACCGAGAAGAAAAGGACAAATACCAACGCCATTACCATTCCAGCTATATGCAGCGAACAACACTGCTATAGCTACGTATGGCGAGAAAACATTATCACTCGATCTCAATCTACGCCGCCCGTATTTGTGGAAATTCATCGTCGCTGACGTTTCAAAACCCATACTTGGAGCAGACTTCCTCAAACATCATCAACTAATCGTCGACTTGCAAAACAGAAGACTAATTGACGGTGTTACAAATTTGAAAGTCAACGCCCCGGTACGAGTATCGAACGTGCCTACAGTACGCAGCATCGACATGTCTCAATCGTACCACGACATCTTAGCCCAGTATCCCGGCATAACAAGATTAACATCGATGAAACTAAACTCCGATATCCACGTGCAACATTTTATCGAAACGCGAGGCCCACCGATACACAGCCGAGCAAGACCGATTCCACCACATCGCTTCGAAATAGTGAAGAAGGAATTTGAAAGCATGATCGAACAAGGACTATGCAGACCTAGCAAAAGCCCATGGTCATCACCTCTACACATAGTTCCCAAGAAGAATGGCGATATTAGAGTTTGTGGTGACTATCGCCGACTCAACTCCATCACCATTCCAGATCGCTACCCCGTTCCACGCATCAAAGATTTCACTCATCATCTATCCGGAAAAACTATCTTCTCAACAATTGATCTCAACCGTGCATACCAACAACTGAGCGTAAGAGAAGAAGACATTGAGAAGACAGCCATCATCACTCCGATGGGACTATTTGAATTCCCACGTATGTGCCCCGGTTTGAAAAACGCGGGACAAACGTTTCAACGCTATATCCATGAAGTACTACGAGGATTAGATTTTGTTTTCCCATTCATAGACGATTTGTTATTGGCATCAGAAAACGAAGACCAACACAGAGAACATCTCAAAATCGTTCTAAAGAGATTAGAAGACAACGGAATAACTATTAACCCCGTCAAATGCAACCTAGGCAAATCAGAAGTCCAGTTCCTGGGTTACACCGTAACAAAAGAAGGCATCAAACCTCCGCAACATAAAATACAAGCAATTACCGATTACCCCCGGCCGACTACAGTCGAAGAATTAAGAAGATTTCTCGGAATGATTAACTTTTATCGCGATCACATACCAAACGCCGCAGCTCTACAAGCACCTCTGAATTCATACCTACATAACGTAAAGAAACGAGACAAGACTCAGATTACGTGGACCGACGAAGCAACTCAAGCGTTCGAGCAATGTAAAGCTAGCATCATAAACGCAGCTTTACTCGCTCACCCATCACATAATGCTACGCTAGCATTATTCTGCGACGCATCCGATAACGCAGCAGGCGCCGTCCTACAACAATTTATAAATGAAACATGGCAACCACTTGGATATTATTCGAAGAAATTCAGTGACGCGCAAAAGAAATATTCAACATTCGACCGAGAGCTACTCGCCATCTACATGGCAGTCAAACACTTCCGCAAAACATTCGAAGGACGTCATCTTATAATTTTCACCGATCACAAGCCGCTAACATTCGTAATTGCAAAAACTCAATCGAATACCGAAACACCGAGACGAACGAGACAACTTTTGTTTATCAGCGAATTTACCACAGACATACGACACGTGAGCGGTAAACAAAACATCGTCGCCGACACACTCAGCCGCATAGAAACAATATCATGCCCAACTACAATAAACTACAAGGACATAGCCAGCTCGCAAGAACAGGACAGCAACATTGAACAATTATTACAAGCAGACAACATCACTATCAAGAAAATCGTAATACCTAACACGGATGTCGAGTTATACTGCGAAACATCTACACCTTATATACGCCCGTATATACCTGAAGTACATAGAAAAGAAGTTTTTAACAGCGTGCATAATATCAGCCATCCTGGTATCCGCACGACTCGCAAACTCGCAACTCAAAAATACTTCTGGCCATCAATGAACGCAGACATCAGCCGTTGGACTCGAACCTGTATACATTGTCAGAAAAGCAAGATACAGCGTCACACATTCTCGAACATCTCATCTTACCCGCCAAGTGATCGCTTTCAACACCTACACATCGACATCGTTGGACCGCTACCTACAACAGCTCAAGGACATCGTTACTTAGTTACAATGATCGACCGACTAACGAAGTGGCCTGAAGCAATCCCTACCGACGAAATATCAGCTGATCGAATAGCCGATATCGTCTACCGGCATTGGATATCAAGATTTGGATGTCCGACCACACTAACAAGCGACCAAGGTCGCCAGTTCGAGAGTCAGCTTTTTCAAAACCTAATGAAACAAATGGGAATCAAGAAAAATCGCACAACAGCGTATCATCCTCAAAGCAACGGGATGGTCGAACGTTGGCATCGCTCGCTCAAAACTGCATTACGCGCGAAACTTTCGGACGCAAGTACATGGATAGACGAGCTACCTACGGTGTTACTTGGACTGCGTGCCGCACTACGCACCGACACCGGCGTAAGCGCCGCCGAACTTACCTACGGTTACAACTTACGTCTACCAGGCGATTTTTTCACATCCGTTACCTACACACCTACAATGGACTATACTTACGTCGACAAACTGCGTGACATCATTAATGTAAACAAACCGCAAGCCGTCACCGAGCATCACAGTAACAATAAACGCGTTTTTGTGCATCAAGATCTACTCAAGTGCAGTCACGTGTTTATCAGAACCGATGCAGTTAAGAAACCACTTCAACCTCCGTATGAAGGCCCTTACCGAGTTTTAAGCCGAACAGATAAAGTGTATTCTATACAGCTACCTAATCGGCAAGCTAACATCTCAATCGATCGACTGAAGCCTGCGTATGTCATCACAGAGCATACCAATACCTTACCTCCGAGCAAGATTACCATTACCAAGCAAACCAATACCAGTACCATACCATTACCAACCATTACCAAGCCTCAAGCACGAGTACCTACGGCCAACGTGACGTCACAGCCCACCATCATCAAAACAACTCGCTCGGGCCGCGTCGTCAAGCTGCCGGTACGCTTCGCTTGAAGGGGAGTACTGTAGCCACCACTCATCACAGCACCTTACCACGTTTTGACCATCAGTTAAAGAAACACAGAAGCCAACAGTTCTGAAAAGAACTGACACAACGTTTTGACATCCGTTAAAGAAATAGGAGCTGCAGAGGCCACACGCCGACGACGTGATCTCCAGGACACTCCAGTCTTCGTCATACGAGGCACGTCTGCAATCCACAGTTTCCAACACGAATCTTCATTCGACGGCGGCCGCTCTGCAAAGGAATCGCGAACTACGAGGCACCTATATTTATCCCTTCGGAGAGCCCGCCAAGTCGCAGCCGCGAGCACACAGGCGCTACCTCGCGGATTCATTACGACAACAGTGTGCTGTGATGTGATTGGGCGAAATAACGCAATCCTATTTGCTAAGTTTTTGCAAACGTTTTATTTAATTTAATGTACAAGTTTTTATTGGTAGATTTTAGTTTGTAAAATAGTATAAAATTCGCATTATTTTCATAATAAATTATTCACATTCATTCATCGACAACGAGTATTTCTTCCACCTTCTACTGAACCAAAGTCTTCCTAAAGTTTCAAGTACGGGTTGGAACTAGGTATGGACGGACTGAGCGGTTCTTTTGTGACCAACACCTCGGTTCCAAAAGATTCCAAAAGAATAACCCCCAATTACTTAATCCATTAACAACGCGTGAACAAATAGCGGCATTGATTTTCGATGCTGGCTCGTGGGATGAGGTTAAAAAGTATGCTCAGCAAGGTGTTAATACGGTGTATAAATTGATGTACTACAAATTGCTTGCTGTCAAGGTCGATAAGACAAGATAAGACAAAATACGTGACATATTCCCTTAGACCCCAGGGTCAACCTAACCTCGACTTTAAAAGCCCACTCATGTAATTTCATTAACAATTGCTCTTGTCCTGTTTTAGTTCAAACAAATTCTATCAAATAGCATTACCATAGATTACCGTCTCAGCTTCCAACAACACATTGAAACACTAGTCAAAAGAACCAGAAAATTAATTTTCATATTAAAAAATCTGAGACATATACATCGGTTATTGAGGACACATTGCAATATGCCAATCTTGGTTAGTGAGTGTATTGCATTGCCATTTGGGACAGTACCTCTAAAAATTATATGATCATTTTAGAGAGAGCTCAAAGAGCTATATTCATAGTGAGTTGCTTTTTCACAATCCTCTATCCAACTTTACCAACACTACCAAGTGCTAACCGTCCGACAGTTGTTTATTCTCATAACTGTAATAATAAAAAATAAAATGAAACACTGATCTTCCCTTACATCACGATTTCCAAACACGGAATAGGCGAGCATCAAATGTTTGCTCAATCACCCGTTTAAAACCCGTATCGTAAAATCACTTAGACGTCATAAACACAACATTGTTCGTTACCCCATCATTTATTCTTATTTTACTTTGTCACGTTATGCTGGTTATGCATAATTTATATAAATCCGTGAACTTTTGCTTGACTTTACACCTCTTACTTCTGAATTTTGTTTCTAGTAGTAACAGTAAGTATGAATTAGTTAAATTAGATTTTAGTCAATCTCAAAACGCCGATCTCATCTACTTTTAAAATGATATTGACGTGTAAAAGTGTTTGTAAAAACCTACTTACAGAAATAAAATCATTTATCATTTATCAATATAACAAAAAATTGAAAAATATAAATGAAAAAAATTATTTATTTTTCCAATTTTTCTGTTAATTTTGTAGGTTCTACTTTTACTTAAATACTTAATTGCAATCTTAAACTTTTTTAAATAATTTGACTCTCTAACCGTTCTGTAAATTGACATGTCCTATTTAAGAAAGCTGGATGAATTGTAACTCGGGACCCTTCTGTTGCTCTTTCTATTTAAGATTGTACATTCTAATAATCAGTGCCTGCAATATGATGTTGAGATAAATAAAGATGCATGATTACGATTATAGCGACTCATAGCAGCACCAGCAGCAAACTCGAAGAAAAAATTACTAGAGAAGACATAACAAAACAGTTTATAACATCAAAACGAAATATAACTAGCTAATGAGTTATTATTATGACTGACTAGGTGCGAATTAAGGAACAGCTGATGCGAAGATAACAAGGAATCACGTCGCCGAGTTATCAGCTGTTATAGTGACTTTAGATAAATATGAGGCTACGAATAAGAATGATTGCCACTAAAAGACTTGAAGATAAATGAAAACACTCTTTTAGTGCTCCTTGGCCCGACTTCGTCACCTGACTTCGTCCCCGGGGCGTGTGCAGTGCTACGCGAAGCTTCTTCAACGAGGCAACGACGATTCCTGCTGGAGCTGTCCCCGCTGAAGAACGCAACTGAAGAGCCTCGAGTTCGAAGTTTATTTTTGAGACTGTTCCTTTTGAAATTGAGACGGCGAGATCCTTGAAGGACCAATGTTAGCTCGGGGATCATCTAAAGTGTGGACTACTGTATTTAAGGCAAGGGTTTAATGATGCGCTTAATATACAACAGTACAGGACAAACAGCTAATAACGAACCTAAAGTAAGAGGTGTATCATCCGTCGCGGTGAAGTCAGCAGAAGCGAGTGGTTATCGGGCCGAACCGTGTAGTTGCCGGGACGCGCTAAACACGCGGCCTGCGCGTGCAGACCATGCCCAATGTGTTGTGTTGGGTTCGATTCCCAACAGTGCCCATTCAACTTTGGATAATTAGAACAACAACATTTGAGACTCGAACGATAGCTCAAGACTTAAAATATTTCGACAAGGGATTCAATTCTTGGATCGACAGGGTGGAAGATCAAGAACGCTGCTAAGGAGATGTGCAAAAACCGGAACGGTTAGTAGCGACAACTCAGACGAAGACATTGAAAAGAACAGTAACATTTACCACAGCAGAGCAGTGACATAGAAAAGAGCCGAGAAACCAGCTGAACCCCGCTTAAAGATTCACCGATGAAGCTCGACTTGAGCCAACCCTGCTGCAACGTCGTTAAAAGATGCCCTCCCATAGACAAATATCACCCGCCTCTCCACTAATCCCATGCTTACGTTAGGGTGCATACCCCGTAGGCTCTTATTATCCTTCCTATCCTAAGGGCACGTCATCCCTACCATTACAGTGCCCCCCGGTCTACTCCTAGATATGCAATGGTATTTGTAGCACCATGAAGCATGAGGCTTCAGGGACTAGTGCAAATCTTGGGGTTCATTCGATTAATCGAGTCTGGTCAAACCACGCTGGGGTCGGTGCATTTCATTCATTCATTCATTCATTCATAGACAACAATCATTTTTGGAAAAAATGCTTTAGTTTCATAAATATGGCGTCTTTTGTACAAAAAATTGGGAAAAAGTCACACACCCTACTTTCAACTTCGAATTAACAATAAATTACAAGGTAAAACTATACTAAACCCTATATATTCAGATAGCATATTTCTTATCAATTTCAATGACATACAGTTTGTAGAGCTACAATGCGTAATTTCTGAGATATAGACATTTCAGTGAACGCGGGGAGACCCGACGAAAGATTGACAATAATTCGCGAAGTAACGTAATTGGGGCTTGTCAGCTTGACAGCGCCTGTACAAAGAGGTTTTTCCTTTTTCAGTGACAGTTTTTTTTGGCCTCGCACGGTTTGTGCATTCAGCCACAGTCACGTTTAGTTTCTTACGAAGGAAACAAAATTAGGGAAAGGAAAATATAATTATTTATAACGGAATAATGAACTAAATACCATTACGAAAAAATTAAACTTAATATTATTTAAAGTAATGATAGAGACTATACATTTAATTATAGGTCAGTGACGGTTGGTAACGGTAGAGTTCTAAGGCTATGACTGCACCACATACGGTGAATGCAGAATCAGTAATATCGAAATGTAGGTGGCTAATTATACCTCTATGTATCTAAAGTATGAGTTTTTTGATGCAATCAAAATATTTTCATTTAGTTGCTGTTTCTTATAAAGATGTAATTATGTTTTTGTGTTTTATCGTTAAAAAAGCTAAAAATTGTATGTAGATAAAATTGTTTATAATAATGTTATACAAAGGAAATCATGACAATGCAAAATCAAAACGTCGAATATTACAAATCTGAAACGTTTCGTTTTCACTGTGTCAATGACGAAATTTATAAATAATGGTATCCTTCCTTGCTCAATTTTTAAAATGAACATCACTTTTGGCGGTTTCATAAGTTTTAAGTAATAAACATTTTTTTTTCAATATTTTTATACTTAGAGTAACTTTTGAAGATAAATTATTTCAAGTTTGACAATGTTGTTTGGCTGGTCCTGAAAAGAATCGTACCTACTTTGTATTTGTTTACGTATTTATTTCGCAGTTTTAGTTTAGTTGCACATGCTTTTAATCTTCCAATAAATTGTTAAAATGAATCAAAAAGCAATCATAAAGCTTTGTAAGGAGCTGGGCTGTTGCGATGCGTGCTGTATTCGGTATTTAGGACTAAAGACTCCTTCGGCTTACGAAAACGCTCAACAGTTCGTTCATAAGTCTGTAAGTCTGATTTTAACTTGGCTATTACTACTTAAATTGCAAGCCAAAGCAGCGAAAACAACTTATTTTGCTTTGCGGATCTATCAATGTACTTCATTTAAATGTTTACCAGCTATGTCTTTAAAATATATAATTTGTACTTCTTAACCTCAAATTTTATGAAATAGATATTGTTCATTTATAATAGCACTTAGTTACTACTAAAATTCCTTAATTGTGTAAGGAATATGGATTAATCTGAAAGGAATTATTATTTACTGAAACATTTGCTTGAGCTCCAAGCGATTGGTGTTACTGGGTTTTTCTCAATAACACTGCAAACCACCACTGCCCTGAGCCCCGTTGATGGCATTGTGGCTTTCCCCATATTACAATATGGGACTTAAACATAACTGGTGCAGTGTGGGTGTACTATAAGCAGTACTCAGCCTAACCCTTTCAGAGAAAAGGCATGAAGTTATGTTGAATTATTATTTGTTGATATATATATCTTGTAATTGTTGTAGACTGCCTCGTTGGTCTAGTGGTCGCAATTGCTACTGCTGAGCATGAGGTCCTGGGTTCGATTCCCAGGTCGGGCAACGCGTTATCGGGTTTTTCTATCTGGAATTTCTCAGTAGCAGCCCGAAGTCTGGATTTGTGCCCGGTAGATGGCAATAGGCTCGCCCCCTATTACATGGGACTGAAACATAACTGGCGAAATGTGGGTGTACTATAGGTACACCTCTGCCCAACCCTTTGGGGAAACAAGGCGTGATGTTATGTGTTATGTTATCAATGCACCTTGGCAAAAAAGTCAAGTCAAGACATGGTGACAGTTGAAACTAAACCATTTTCTTTTTACTTAATTCACTACACACACTTGAGTTTGTATAGTAACACATTCCCGGGGACTTTTATGTGTTAATGGTTTAAAACAAAAATTATCTAATCACTTTTGTCCTAGTAAATAGGGGTCACACCTGCGAAATAGGTGCCCTCAATTTTTCCATACTCTATTTCGTGAAACTGAACCACATTATTTTATATAATACTGAATGAAAATATTGTACCAAAAATTATCTAAACAGTAGTGATCTTATACTAATTTATGTAAAATTGTGCATGTTTCTCTCTCAGAATGTGTGCCACTTGTAGCAACATTCCATTACTAATTATATTAATTGATTTATTTGAAATAGTATGCAGAGTCAGACTGCCAGCCACACGAACCAGACTTAGAAGTTAAACTAAAACCTGTGGTTGAGCCAACAGACAATCCTCCCGAGGAAGTGAAGACAGTACCATCTCAGAAAGATACAGCGGACAAATCACGTTGCCCAGAAGACACCTGTAGTGTGCAACTCACCACAGACAAGTCTCTCAAGATAGAAGACTCCTTAAGTCATGAGCCGCTCACCACAGACAAGTCATGTGAAATAGAAGACTCCTCATGTCGTGAGCCACCGGCCAAGAGGTTGAAGGTAGAAGGTGTGTGTGTGACCTGCCTTGGAGTGCTCCAGGAAGAAAACTGGCCACAATGCTGGAACATGGTCAAAGAAATGCTGGATAGGAAAAGGTCAGTCACTATTAGCAGGTTTGCCCAAAGCTCAAACATTTTATCAAATACTTTTAGAACAGAGTTTACTGTATAGTAAGCTCTGTTATAAAAGTATTAGATAAAATGTAAACAAATCCTGTTCAAGTTAAATTATTAGACAATCACTCACACAAGGGAAATAGTAACACATTCATCTGTATTATTTATTTATTTGTCTGTCAAATTAGAATTACACATAGAGGTTCCAACTTTATATGTATCTAACTACTTGACTGCCTCATTGATCTAGTGGTCAACAGCGCTACTGCTGAGCATCAGGTCCAAGGTTGGGAAAAGTGTTATTGGGTTTGTCTATCTAAAACTTCTCAGCCCGGGGACTGAAACATAGATGCCGAAATGTGGGTGTACCATAGCTACACCTCTGCCCTACTTTTTCTAACAATTATTGTCAAACAATAATCATTGTTGAAAATTGGTTAAGTTTAAAAAATAAGTTACAAAATTAACCTCAATTGTGTGGTTCAATTATTCAAATAAATCAAAGAACTCAATCTGTCAGTGGCACTACAAATTGGCATGCACAAGTACGTTTTCTGATCCATTTGTTTACGTTTTCGTCTTAATATTTTGGAACAGACCATAGGTACCTTACAGTTGTTGAATGCGAGATTTCCCCAAAGCAACAAGAATGCTGTTGCAATAAATGGCGTGACACTTGACGTTGGTGTTTGTCTGTTGCAGCTACGAGTGCTCCACGTTCGCGTGCGCGCTTTCGGCGCCCATCGCCACCATCTTGCGCGAGCGGCTCGTGTCGCTGCGTCTCAAGGACGCCTGCGCAGGGTACGACGACGGTGAGCAACAGTACCTACAGGGTGCTTAGCTGGGGGTTTTCTTTTTGTATTAATTTCTTCGAAAGTTGTAAGAATATCTAAAGTTATGTAGAAAACGGTATCAGTATTATGGTGAGGGTGCCTTAATAAAAACGCTTCGAATTTATAAGTTCCTTACCCGACTGTGTGACAGCAAATACAGGTTATGTTTTTGGAACTTGACATTGTGCACACGTCTTCCTTTAATGATGTAGGGGAGCACTAAGAAGGGATTGTTGGAAATTAAACATTTAAGGGGGTGAAAAAGGGGGATTTTATGAGTTCCCTTATTTCTTTTGGAATATTGTTGTATATTTTAATTGGTGTGATTGAGCTATTTTTATGGCATAATGTGCTTTGATGTGAAGAAATTCTTTACCGTGTTGGGTCTCGACGGGTCAAATTGGAATTAAAGTCACATGTTACGAAAAAAAAAAATGGAGTGCTCTTTCACAAATACACCAGCTTGCATTTTAAGAAGACCTGTTAGTGTTACAGCTTATATTTTTTAAATAGAGGTCTGCAGGATGATAATGGACTGATACCGTAGATTGCTCTCCCTTTTCATTCAAACGAAATCGAAAGGGGTGAAAAGAGGGATTTTCAACCAAAAACCTATTCTTAGAACTCGCCTACATCATAGAAGGAACCCTGAATTTTTTATATGTCAGTCATTCACCACTTCGCCCGCGTGATTACAAATTTACTTACTCCTACAAATTTCACCACCTTTAAATGATTAACATCTTTATAACTTATTTATACATAAGTATAAATTTTTACTTATTCCTTGAAATATATTAAGTAAACTTGAAACTTGGATCGAATACTTAGAAAATTATAAATTTTGTCTTTTATTATTTTTCTATACAGCATGTAACGAAAACCCTGTCCGATCCTGAAGGGTATTATTTGGTATCGTACTGCGTACACATATACGTAATCATTTAATGGAGACGAGATTATTATTTTCCCTAATGAAAAAAAAAAATTAAAAATAATCATACTAAAGGCAACACTGATTGCTCGACAAAGTTCACCTACAGTTTCGTGTCGAAGAAGCCGCGCTGAGCGAGACGTTGCTTTGTCGCATGCCGCCAAACAAACTTAGGACTAAAGAAACCTACGACTGCCTCGTTGGTCTAGTGGTCGCAATCGCTACTGCTGAGCATGAGGTCCTGGGTTCGATTCCCAGGTCGGGCAACGTGTTACTGGGTTTTTCTATCTGGAATTTCTCAGTAGCAGCCCGAAGTCTGGATTTGTGCCCGGTAGATGGCAATAGGCTCGCCCCCATGGGACATGGGACTTAAACATAACTGGCGAAATGTGGGTGTACTATAGGTACACCTCTGCCCAACCCTTCGGGGAAACAAGGCGTGATGTTGTGTTATGTAAACCTACGTTATGCCTACGCGTAGGTATCAGCTGATATTTTATTGTAGGCATAGACGCATAGTGACCCTGATTTCTGACCTTCTGTTTATCAATAAACAATTATAATTGGGTTAATGTGATGTGATTTTGGCAATGTACCGACTGTAGGTATCAGTTTATTAAAACCATTTACTTGTTGTAGGTATCAGTTTAAACATTTACTTGTTGCATACCTCGGAGATCGTGTTCCACATGTCTACCTCGAACATTAGTACACATTCCACATGTCTACCTCGAACATTAGTACACATTCGACACCTTTTTATTAAATTTGCACGTACTCTTCGCAGCGCACTTGTGTACGATTTGAGTGAGTCGAAAGCTTCCACAATCCGAGCTCTTACTTCGATTTCCGAATCACACTCGCTCACAAATAAAAATCAACTCAAATATTCCTGATTGGAATACGACATTGTTGGCGATACGATAGCAGCACGTGATACGTACCGACATCCGATCGCAAGCTATCTCCACGTGAGACTGGCGACAAACAAATAGCGTGCCAGTAGGCAACCAGTCGGCTACATCAAACGGTCGAGGACTCGTTCAAAGATTGCCTACAGCGGGGCTAGTGCAGGGCGGCGTCTTTTGAAATAAGAATAGGTAAAAATGAAAAGATTTCGCCGGCCGATGGAGTGTTGTCAACTTATGAAAATTTACCATGTTTACTGCTAAATTTCGCATGGCTTATGATTACATTGCCACTTCGGAAAAGGTAATCCAAATTGTAGTTTTTGTCAAGTGTTGCTAGGGTAAACTTTGAATCAGATTTGTTTAGTTTTCACTTTAGATATCAAGTGATTGTATATCCACATAGTATGTTTTAACTGATATATATCCATAAATATCAATTGATCGAGGCTTTGTGGTGACTTAATAATAAAGCGTCGAATGTATAAGCTCCTTATTTCTTCAAGTCACAGACAGTCTTCATAGTTTTCACGGAGTTTCTTGCCCGTTCTGCTCCATAGGAACCTACTGCACTTTAGAATGGGCAACTAGCTTTTTAATTAAATATACTTTATTGTACACCACAAAAATACAAAACAAAAAATAAATCGATTACTACAAAATATACAATGGACGGCCGACTCCTTTGACAATTCAAAAGTGCCTGTAAATGGTTTAATTGAAATAAATGCTTTGAGTTTGAGTTGTACACAAAGAAAGATCCGAGGTGCGTGCTGTACAAGTTCACATTTGAATTGTGATGTGCTTACTGTAGCGTCGCTGACACCGCTGAAGGAGGCGTGGAAGTGGTCGTTCGGGGTGCAGCTGGCGCAGCACGTCGGCAAGGCGCTGGACTCGGGCGCCGTGTCGCCGCTGCTGGTCACGCTCAACATCGAGTACCCTGATGACATGCAGGTGCGTGCTGCGGCGTGGATTAAGTTTATTGCTCATTCTTCTCAACACGAAACTGCCTTTTAGAAGGGGCAACTAGAATCAATTCTATTTTCTTGTAAATTTGAACGTTCAAAGTTTGAATAAAATGATATGAACTTGACTGTGCGCAATACATACCATAGTGCCAAACATATTCCGGGACAAACGAAATTAGCAAAAGAAACTCCGTAGATGTGATGGGGCGACGGGTATCTAAACATGAAAAAATATAGAAAGAGACAGAAAGTCGTATAGAGGGAGCATAACGCTTTTGTCTAACGTGACGATTTCTACCAATCAATTCATACAGCGAGTTCGAACCAAAGGAATAAAACAATTTGATGATATTGTTTTTTGTGTCAACGACAAAATAATAATAAGTAAGTGAAATACCTACATAAAAACAACACATCATAAGGAAACAGAGTGTTGTACCACCTAGTTATAAATTATAGTCAGCTTTCTTAGTTTCTTCTTTAGTTCTTCATCAATAATCACTCCCAGTTACTTAATAGTAAGCCAGTTACAACCCACTGACTGATGAGGGGGACAAGTGTGAGCTTTAATCTCTGGCTTGCTCCCAGTCTTTGGCAAACAGTAAAAGTGCCGTATCGTCTGTATAAGAGAAAATTTCGCAATTAGGGATGGAGAGCTTGCATAACGTAACATAACATAACTGGCAAAATGTGGGTGTACTTCAGCCCAACCCTTCGGGGAAACACGGCGTGATGTTATGTGTTAGAGCTTGCATAAATCATTTATTTATATTTGGAAAAACGTCGGTACTAATAGACTACCTTGTGGGATGCCATAGTTCAGATTTTCATATGAACTGGTGACTGAATCAATAAGAGCACACTGGGATCTCGCAGAAGTAGTCTTTTAATAATTTGAGAGTTACTCCACGCACTCCTACGCTTTCCATCTTTGAAATAAGTTGAGGGACCGTGTCAAAAGCTTTGGTTAAGTCTAAGGAGATGCCATAGCAGCTTAGTTTATTATCTTGTTTGCTTAACAGTCTGGCTGTTAGCGAAGGCAGCATCGGCATCATCTGTACAAATTCCAGATTTAAAATCTAAAAATCTAAAGATTTGAGCTATTCATTTATGTTTTTTCCAGAAAACTGAAGTGTTCAGAGTAAGTGCTCAGAATTATTTCCAAATTTTTACAGCGTGCTCAGAACCGAAATACGTCTATAGTTTGTGACTTTGTCTCTGCCTCCGCATTTATATATAGGATGCACGACAGGTCTCTTAAAAGCTTCAGGGAAGATTCCGAGAGTTTATGGACAGGTCATAAATATCAGTGACTACGGGGGTTAAGGTAGTACGCGAACTTTTGATAACTCTGGCTGGCAAATTATCCCACCTTGAAGCGCAGTCACTGCGGAGGTCATGGATTATTCTACCTACTTGTTCCATAGGAAGGATTACAAGCAAGTTAGATAATTGACGGGGTGGTGGTGCTACAGCAGTGGTGATGGTGCTGGCTCTAATTTTTGACGCTAGGTTTGTACCCATATTGACCAAGAACTTTGCTTGCCAATGTTAACGTCTACTGAATCTCGCCGAAGTTCACGAAGGGATCGGGTTTGAACATTACTGTTCGTGATTGATTTAATCATTTTCCCAGTTGCCTTAGGATTATTTTTGACTTTTAGAAATTCTTCCTTTTCAAATGCTCGCTTCAACTTTCTTATTAAGGTATTACAACAGTTCTTATACCGTGTGTATGTAAGTTTGAGTATGGAGTCGTCAGGCTTTTTTCTGACATCAATATGCATTCTATCTCGGTTTCTTCGACAACGAATCAAGCCGGTGCTCATCCACGATTTCAGAACCCTGCATTTTTTATGTGTTCGGGTTATCCGAGTGTGCATAGTAATCACACGTTGTACATTATCAATTAGCAGAATTGTTGCTTTATTGGCGTTTGTACAAGTTAAGATGGGGCTGAAGTCGGGTTTGTCCAGTTCTTTACGAATTCATGGGACACTCCGAAAGTTTAACAGAAATAAAAATAAATGTTCTGTAGGTATTAAAAAAAAAATTAGCACTAGCCTCTCTACAAGTTTCATGCAGGTGAACCAGTTTTCTAAACACTTTTTCCATTCCGGCGTGGACACCTCGTTTACAGCCTGCTCGAACGCTGACAGCGCATCTTCCGGCGGTAGCAGATTTTTTGTTTCGGAAGAAAAAGAAGATAAAAAGACCCAGGAGTTTGACCGGCGTGCTATCCGGGAAATCCCTCGTTTTGAGCGCGGTGTGCGAATTGGCGTTGTCGTGGTGGAGCAGTAACCCTTGAGCACTTTGTTTGGTTGCTTGTTGCTCATAAAAGGGAAATCTTCTGCCAAGCATTTGGTAGTATACCATTCAGTTGATGCTTCTTTGGTTCCGTAAAGGAATAAACACCAAGTACATACATACATAAACTCACGCCTTCTTCCCATGGGGGTAGGCAGAAACCACAGAACGCCACCTGCTACGTTCCTTACATACTCCTTTTGCCTCGTTTACGTTCATACATCTGGTCATACACGAGCGCCGGTTGAGAGTACTTCGCACCTGACCTTTCTGAAGAACATCACCAATAAGGTCACTATATGTCTTCCTAGGGCGTCCCCTCCCGGCGTTTCCACTCACATCTGCCTTGTAAATACCAGTTCGTGTATGCCCCATTTATCCTAACACAAGCACGTAACCAAGCGCCAGTCCACCCCGTACAAGGGTAGTGTCGACCACAGTTCTTTCCTCCACAAACTGCCATAGGCCTTCTCCAAGTCCACGAAAGCACAGTAGACTTTCTTATGCTTTGCCAGATGTTTTTCGGCTATGCATCTTAAGGAGAAGATTTGGTCCATACAGTCTAGAATTGGTGTAGAATTTCGTGAGGGCTTCCCGATCCAACCTGCTGTATGTGCTGAATCTCTTTATACGTAACTCGCCTATTGTCTTGGATAAAAAAAATCACAGCTAGCAGGTTTTCTTCCGTAACAGCCGTCAAAGGGCGACCATTTCTTACTTCATCAAGTCGACCGCGCTTAAATCCGTTATACCAACGATACACGGTTGCCTTAGAAGAGCCTTCATCCATGAATGCCATTTAAAGTCTATCGTACGATTCGTCCGGTTTCAGGTGACACTTGAAATCGGAAAAAATCATAGCGCGAAAATGTTCCCGGCGCAGATGCATTTTTTTATGAGACACGATCATTTATATTAGCTTGCATATATTGAGTTGAAGGTGTCAACCCTCTTTAGCGGTACATTATTTAGCTTGATCCTAGGGATACTATCTGGACATTTACCCTTGGCCCTAAAAACCATACACTCACTTTTCTTGCTGTTATAGAGCAGGCCATGACTGAGAGCATATTCCTCACAAATGCCGAGCAGCTTAGACAGGCCACAAACCGAAGCGCTCAGCAGCACCATGTCGTCCGCATAGCTAATGTCGTTTACAAAAACTCCACCGACACGACAACCGACACGCGTGCTGCTCAGCATCTCGATGAGTGCGTCTACATAAAGGTTGAAGAGCTTTGGCGAGGTCAACCCCCCTTGCCTCACCCCGCACTCCAACCTGTACGGTTCAGACAGCGTCCCCGACCATCGAACTACGTTAACCTGGTTCTCGTACCAATATTTGAGAATACGTATGCATTCGCTTGGCAGGGATGTGTCGTTAAGTTTATCCCAGTGGATATCATAGGAAACCAGGTCAAACGCTTTCGTAAGGTCGAGGAAACAAGCATAGACTGGTGTTTTGCGATCAGTATAGTACTTGACAGTCTGCTTTAAACAGAATAGCTGTCTCAGTGGAGAGTCCCGATTTGAAACCGAATTGATTGTCATGTAATTCGAGACAGCCACTCATCAGTGTGTTAAGAAGACTGTCGAGCACCTTAGACAGAATTGTAGCCAGAGAGATGGGTCTATAGTTGTTGGCGTCGCTTATATCACCAGTTTTACTTTCACGATCGGTACTAACACGGTCTGCATCATAGCTGGAGGTAGATAAGAATGTCCTAGACAAAGCGACAAAAACATAGCCATAACCCTTGGAAGATGGACGCCAGCATATTTAAGATGCCCGATACTCAAGTCATCGTGGCCGGGAGACTTGCCTCGGGTCATGGTCATGATAACCTTTACCATCTTTAACATCTTTGGTCGTAAACCTTACACTGAGCTGCCCCCGAGTCACACCTTCGAGTCCCGACCGTGATGGTTCCAATCGTGAAGATACCATGAAATGGCTTTTGAACATTTCAGCTATGTTCTTTGGATCAGTAATGCCACCAACGCTCACAGGAAAGCCCGGCCTTCTGTTTACATTATTAGTAGATTTCCAAAAACTCCGAAAATCATGTTTAGAGTGATGCGTTGCCAGAATGTCCATTTTAAGTTGCTCACTGTTATTTTGACACCATTTTAACCGGCTTTTAAAGATTTTACGGCTTTCTTGCATCTCACTCCAAATACGACCCGACTTCGGTCTACCATACCATATGGAACCACTGGAACTTAGACCTGGCCTCCCGGTGAGCACTACCGACATGTCTATTCCAACCTATTACAGGTTTCTTCTTACGTATCCTACTACTACCAGAGTAACTATCTTTAGCTGCTGATGAGAGTCCGAGTAATTCAACATCGGCACATATCCACTCAGCCTCCGTACAAAAGTCTTTCAACTCGTTAAAAAATAACTGGCCCGGATGAGCATTAAAGTCCCCGAGTAAATAAACCGTCTCAATATGTTCATTATTAATAATAGCACTTACCAAGCTAAGACAATCCGTAAATTCGGGTAGGTTCACGACACAATCGGTAGGCATATAAATGCTGAACACTAAAACCGACCTTTGCCCTAGCTCAACTTTAATGGCACAGACGCGAGCGTTGTCACACTGCACAATAGACACATTTTGTAGGACACTCTTCTTCCACAATATCGCCACTCCTCCATACGGTCGGCCTACGAGCATACCCGCCGTAGTATCCACAGCTGACGTCCCCACATAGCCATAATCAGGATCAATGTTGCTTAGAAAATGAATATCATTCGGTAGAAGCCATGTTTCCTGCAAAGCTATTATATCAGAGGTATGACATAATTGCCTGACATGTCTACCGATCGCTTGACACTTCTACAATTGAAGCTAACCAATGTGTACAGGTGGTCTTTATCCATATACTACATTCTCAGACCGGACACGACGCGGCAACGCCTCGACGTTCGTTACTTTGCGCTTGAAATTTACAAATCGCCTGAATATGATACCTTGAAGCCATAAACCGTTATCGAGGAATAATGACGACTTGCTTTCCAATATAAATAATTTATAGGCCTTGTATTCCCTTTCGTACTTAAAATATATTTTCTCTAAAAAAATCTATTTTTGCTATCTCCTCCACTGCAGTAGGTAATGATAATCTTTGCTCAAGAATGATTTCTCCGATTCTCCTCACACTACTTCCCATCTTGACCCACATTTTCAATTTCTCCTTGTTCTCTTGTACTGTTCCTGAGGCCTGGAAACAAGCCCATGTCATCCCCTTACCCAAAATCCCCAACCCGGTCTCACCGACTGATTTCCGACCTATTTCTATCCTCCCATATCTCTCCAAAGTGCTTGAGCACATTGTTCATCAGCAACTTTCTGCCTTTCTTTCTTCGAATGACCTTCTTAGTCCTTTTCAATCTGGTTTTCGACCTGGTCATAGCACTGTAACGACTCTTCTGAAGGTTACCGATGACATCCGCTGGGCTATGGACCACAAATCTCTCACCTTACTTGTACTTCTGGACTTTAGCAGTGCCTTCAACTCTGTCGATTTTGATATCCTTCTGGGTATCCTTAAATCTTTCAATTTCTCTTCTTCTACTATTGGCTGGTTCGATTCCTATCTTAAAGGCCGCTCTCAGCGAGTTCGTCTCGAAGAGTCTTCTTCTGAATGGTGCTCTCTTACCGCTGGTGTGCCTCAGGGTGGCGTTCTTTCTCCTCTTCTCTTTTCTATGTTCATTAACTCTGTCACCAGGGTCATCTCTTCGCACTTCCATCTCTATGCCGACGACCTGCAGCTTTACGATCATTTCTTGACGCAAGATGCGGAAGCCGCCGTGTCTGCTATGAACAGAGACCTGGGTTTGATTAGCGAGTGGTCGCGGTCTTTTGGACTGCAGATCAACCCTAAGAAATCTCAGGCCATAATTATCGGCGGCAGGTATATGCGAAATAGGCTCGATGTTGCGTCGCTGTCTCCACTCTGTCTGAATGGAGTTCAGATAGAATACGCACAAACGGTAAAAAATCTGGGGGTGACCTTGGACTCTTACTTATCGTGGACTGCTCATGTTGCTCAAGTTAGTCGCAAGGTACACTACACGTTCCATTCGTTGAAATGCCTCCAGAGCTTCTTGCCCTTGAACACAAAAATCTCCCTTGCTCAAACTCTCATACAGCCCATCATAGACTACGCTGATGCCTGTTATTTGGATGCCACCGAGGAGCTTTTAAATAAGCTTGAGCGTTTGCAAAATATCTGCATTCGTTTTGTTTTTAACCTTAAAAAGTATGACCACGTTTCTAACTTTCGCAAGATACTCAAGTGGCTCCCTATTCGACTTCGCAGGAACTCTCGGATATTGTGTCTGCTATTTAACTTACTCCACAACCCTTTAACGCCATCCTATCTGCGGGAACGCTTCTCCTTCGCCCGTCCTTTTGATGCGCCTTGCAGGTCGCACCTTAAAAATCTCCTAAAAACCCCTCCCCACTCTACTGACTTCTACTCCTACTCTTTCTCTGTACACGCGGTTCGGTTGTGGAATTCACTTCCACCTGACATAAGGAACTGTCAAACTGTTGTGGTGTTTAAGAGGAGAGTGAAGGAACACTATCTTTCCACTGGGTCATAGTTGCATTTGTTTAATATATGTGTATGTATTTATTTTTATCACTTTATATTTATATGTATTAAGTGTTATTTATTTTAGAAGTATCTATGTAAGTATATTTTGATTTAGTATTTTTATTTTTAAATTAGTGAATTGTTTCGTTTTATGTATTTTGTTTTCCCTTTTACTATTACACACGTTGTCTACATCTCTCATATACTCTCCTACTGCAGGTATGCTGGAAGAGATTTCTTTAGAAATAAGCATTACCTTTGTACGTACTTTTCTGTTATCTTTATTTTTCTTGTCTTTATATGTGTGTACACAAATGGTTAAATAAATAAATAAATAAACAATTTCCTTAGTTTTATTGAATACATAATCTATTATATCTTTTTCAGTGGTATCATTATGTATTCTCGTAATAAAAATCGGTATCTTTCTATCCGCTGCTTTAAAGTTCCCTTCATTCGCGACATACTCCCGCCGAGCCTGTATAGCGATATCTCATAGGTTTCGTATGATAATTCACTATAACTGGCCAGTCTCTCATACATTAAATATTTTTTTCGCAATACTTTCTAAATGGCCTGGTAGCTTCATAATCATACTGTATTGATGTTCTTTGTCTATTGCATCCGGAACTGGAATTGAGGGGCAGAAATAAACAGGTAGGCTGGTGAAGGTATGTTCAGAAAACTCTTAGTAACTTCTGTGTGCGACGAATTGACTAACAGTTCTAAAGAGTATTGAATAAGGTATCCATACACCATTACAACTCAATACCACACACACACACACACTCCTACACACTCATCCACACTGCACACCCACCCACAATGCACACCTAGGTACGTTTGGAGGGTGCTAGCCTGTCATCCTGTTTGTTTCTGTGCATATAATAAGTGTAGTTACTAAATTGTAAATCCGTAATTGGCTGTAAGATTAGTTTATTCATTTTAAGTTAAATTGTTAAAAGGCTGTGGATTTTGTGAATAAATAAATAATTAAATAAATAATCAGTAACGTGAGATTCTAGGACGAGCACAGTGGAAGTCTTCTTAGATTTATGCATTCTCTACCGACCAGAGTTTACTAGTCTTGTTGTTAACTCAGGCCGGTAGAGAATGCGCAGGAAGTAGTCCGAGAGTGGCGTGCGAGTTGATGAGAGTGAGATGGTTACAGAATAGCACTACTGTTCTGTAAAAAGACAACTTGAAATAAACTGTCATTCCACCTGATGCTGGATTGACACTATTGACAGATCACTCGCAAAAGTTCTCACGGTGAGAATAAAAAATAAAAATAAAGAAGTAAGAAAATTGTTTATTCTGCGGAAACAAAACGCACAACACAAAAAATGGCATAAAATACACACAAAGTAGCCAAAAGCCTCGTATTCAAGAAATAAAATTTGAACAATTTTGTCCATTGCTCGATGTCAGGCCCAAAGACCATACACAGTCCTCTGTTTTGCGTTCTGGCAAATGACAATACAAACAATCAAAACAAAAACAAAATGACTACCAGCCCAAGTGAGTGGAAGACCAGCTTGTCGATTCTGTAAAAATCTCACCGTGAAGACTTGCGTGGGGTGAGCTGTCAGTGTCATCCCGTCTTGGTCAATCCCTATCATCAGTGTCACTGACAGCTCACTCCACGCTCACTTCACCCAAGATTTCACGGTGAGATGGTTACAGAATAGCACTACAGCTGTACCTTACCTGTGCAGGAGCTGGAGGTGCTAAAGGCACTGTCCCCGGGGCTGTTCAACGCGCGGCGTGCGGCCGGGCGGCGCTTCGGCGTGGAGTTCACGCGGCGCTCCGTGGAGCAGGCGCTGGCGGGCGCTACACTGGCGGCGATGCGCACGCGCGCCGGTCTGGACGCCGCCCCGCCCGTGCGCGCGCGCGCCGCTGCCGTCAGCGTCGTGTGCACGCATGCGCCTCTCTACCTTGGCGGCAGGTAGCTGTCGTCATCATCATTATCCTGACTTATGCCCTTTTATTTGTGGTTGGCGCAATATGGCTGTTTCCTTTATACTTCTCTGTTCGTCTCGGTAGTTACCCCCTTTCTCACCATATCGCTGTCCATCTATTGTTTTTTTATAATATGATTCTTTCGTGTGAATTAGCAGGTAGCTATCACACGTGGACCATTTCACGCTGAAGTGAAGTGTTGCATATAATACGATACATAATACACATGTAATACAACTTGCTACTTAGATATTCCCGTATCAAATACTTAATCTCTAAACTCATCACCCAAAGCTGCTTAAAAAAAACGTTACACTTTGTGATTCTGAATTTTTATTTCCAATCGAACTGTATCACCTGTAAAGATATTATCCCACCAAAAACATGTAAAGTAGGTGGCCAACAGTCTCAGAACAATAACTAAAGGAAGGGTAAAACAAAAATTCTGCGAGATAAATGGTTTACAATTTATTTTACTTTTTTGGCTTGTCAAAAGATGACCTGTCATTTGGTCAGTGTTGCCACCTCCGTTTTTGTTTTTTACCCTAACGCTCGCCGAAATTACCCTAAATTAGGCACTTTTTCTTGTTTTTACCCTAACTTTTTTTTGAAATGTATACAAATAAATTTACGTATAAATGCAATTTAGTAATAAACTAATAGCCAAACTATTAAACCGTTTCCAAACATTCTTGAAATGCATCCATAATAGTCTGGGCTTCTATGTCAGCAGTCATGTTTTTTATTTAAAATCGTACATTTCATTCAAAATCATTTGTTTCTCAAAAATAGATTCTTGTGCTAACGACAGACTTAAGAGAATGGTACATCGTCACAACAAGTTATGTACGTTCACGAAACACGTATTCAATCAATCACCATTCTGCTTGCAAGGAGTTTTCAACATTCTATACAAATCCTTATGTATTTATTTTACCCTGAAAAATACCCTAAATAATTTTCTACCCTAAAAAATACCCTAAACGCGTAAAAATACCCTAAACGCGTAAAAATACCCTAAGGTGTGGACACTGCATTTGGTTATATCGTTTATAATTTAACCCGGCCAAATTTGGTAGTTCTTTGTTCCAGAGGGTGACAGTTTGGTCATTGAACTGTTGATTTGTTTAATATTTATTTGTTGAACTTTTTTATTTGAAGATTTCAATTTCCGTGTACTCAATTGTTTACGACTTTTGCTATATTAGTAATTTAAATATTTCAAGGAATTTTAACATGGGATATGTTAAAATTCCTTGAAATATTTAAATTACTCACACATATAGTATTGGTACTCTTGTTTCAGTTTGGCAATTAATGCATGTCATCGATAAAATCGACGTTAAAATTGAGTCAGTCACATCACTAATCAGATATTTTTTTTGTGACGAAGTCTCGAAACGTCTTTTGTTTCCTTGTCTAACATATCAACTCTACAAACGTTACATCTTGGTCAAAATGTATGGCTGGCTTGGCCGTTCAACACATTAATTTACTTACAAATGGAACAGAAAACGTACCCGTGGATGACAGTTTGTACAGCTACTTAAAAAAATAAGTGCTTTGACTTGATTATTTGAAAACTTAATTTCGAAATACTAATTTTAAATCATCGTAAAGATGTTTTTCATTTGACAATTGAAGTTAACTTTATAACCTCAATTGACGGCGATGACTTTTCAATTACAATATATAAATAAAAAACAGACAATAATGGTTGAAAAAGGCAGTGATACAGCGACATGGGTTATTAATATTAAAAATGTTCGAAAAAATTATGCAATTGCAAAGAAGGCATAGTTGAAAAAAGTTAATCGAAAAAATCTGCAAATTCAATGTATGGCACTAGTATGAAGTTACATAGTCAAATCAAATCAAATCATTTATTTGTTTCCAAACATGGATAATTACTACACAGATGTCGTGACGTCATTTCTACGATATTGCTGGCCTTGTGTGCCCAATCGTGCAGAAAAACTAGTTTTTTTGCACTACAATCTGCCTGTTTTGGACTTCAAATATATAAAGCCTAACTAATTAACTTCAACATGACATGACTGATTTTTGGCAGACTTTTATGTTATTGACAAAAATTGATACTACGTTATGTTTTTTAAGAAAAAAATTAGTTTGATTATTTTTAAGTCTATAGTTTTTTTTGTTCATTTAAAGTTTATTAAGAAATAATAAGAATAATTTATTTGTAAAGCATAGGTCTTAAAAACATATAAAGGTCTTAAAAATAATGTAGTGCGCTCAGTTTTGCCAATTTTGGCATACAAATGATTAACATGATTAAAGACGATTATATGAGTACTACTTAATTTCAATGATAAAATTACAACATAATTGTTAAAAGCCTTCTTGGTGGAAAAATGGTTTTACTCGGTATCAGAATTTATGTCAAATGATAAAAATAGTCACTCACAATAATAGCAGTACCTTATCAAGCTCAAGGACCTTGATGAAGTTGTACATTTAATATTTTGACATTGAATTGACATTGAATCTTCTGATTTTGACATTGTAATTATTTGATGACATATTTTAAATTAATTTGACTTTTGTAAACTTCTCACATAAATATTAATTATCATTTTAAATGTATTGTTCCTGCATGCAATAATTTTATTTTATAAGTAATGTAATGTTCTACACAATGCAAATTGTTATAGATTGAAATTTTTATTTTTTATTTTACAGCATACAAATTAAATGCGTGTGCGTGTGTGTGTGAGAGTCCTAATGTGTTTATTCGGTAATCGACGAAAAACAAAAAAAAAGAGTAAGTAATAACGAATAAGAGCGAGTATTTGCGGCATCTCTAATTTAAAGTAAACGACAGATAAGACGGTTTATTAAAAAAATCTCACCCTGAAAGAAGGTTGAATGAGCTTGAAGTGTCATTCCACAAATTTTCACGGTGAGATTTGTACACAATAGATTGGCAGAGGTCAGGTCGCTGAGTGAGAGCGTGTGTCGCAGGTACGTGAAGCTGAGCCGCGCGCTGCCGCAGACGCCGTGGCTGGTGGGCGGCGTGCGCATGATGCACTCGTCCGTGCAGGAGATCATCTGCCAGCCCATCGCCACGCTGTACGGGTGAGTGAGGGCTTGTGTCGCAGGTACGTGTGCGCTGCACCTGTGAGCCGCGCACTTCTGGTTACTAGCGCTGTACGGTACTGTGGGTTGTAGTCCGACAATTTCATTGTCCTAGCGGGTGAAGGGGGACCGCACAGGATATTGTGTTGTCAAAGATTTTGCATATTTCTCATGAAAAATTTCGTGATTTACGTTCGCTGAACAAAGTTTCTGACGTAATCTTAAAGAAAAAACATTAACATTAAAAAAAACGTTACGAAGGCCCCTGTTATGATTGATGAAAAAAAAAAAGTTACACGAGACCACCTATCATATTATTACATCCTTCTTAAATTCGGCTAATATTACATAATAATAATAATAATACGTACAGATACCCAATCCATACAAATAAAAGACACCTCCGTAAGTCTGGCTATTGAGCTAGCTATATTTCTTCGTCCAATTTTAAACAGATGGCATCATCAGCGACTCACTAGTTGCCAGAGTTTGTAGTTTTACAACGCCATCTAGGAGTCGACGTACTTTTAAAAAGTTTCGTGCAATTCTTTCATATACTGTTATAAATGTTGTTTCGGGTTCAGAAAATCATGTAAACAGATTTATTTTATATTTCTATGAAAAGTAATGATATACAATGAGATAGAAAAATTTTTTGTTGATTTAAATTAGTAACGATACTGGTTACTGTGATGACAGGACAAATAGCCTAAAACGCCATCTATTGCAAATAGCACTAAACAAAATGATTAACAGATGGCTACTTTTATGGGTTCGAATCAGCACTAAACAACGAAGTTTGGATTTTTACTAATCTTACTTTAGCACAAAATTATGCCGTTTAACGCTTTGTAGTGATTGTTTATTTCATAATGGTTACTTATGCTGCCATCTAAGATTTTTATTCAAAACTTATTATAACTGTTTTCACGACATTGTGATAATAATAATTTGTTCGACTTGAGAACACATTGGCTGTAGCTAATGTTTTTTTTTTCAGGTAAGAATGTTTTTTTTTTAACTTTTGTATACGCAAATTGTAAAAGTTTAAAAATGTATGTAATTATCAAAATAGGGGCAGTGATGGCCCAGTGGTATCGACCCTGACTAACAAGGTGTAGGTCGTGAGTTCGAACCCGGGCTTTACTTTGTTTAAATAATTTCATCACCATTGCTCTCAAAACGGTGAAGGAAAACATCTTAAGGAAACCGGCATGTCCTAGAACCAAAAATTCGAAGACATGTGACATCTACCAACCCGCACTGGGCCCGCGTGGTAGTTTACAGCCGACTTCCTCTCAGTGACCGTGTCGGGTGTGCGCAGGCTGGGCGTGGAGGACGCGGAGCACCGGCTGAAGTTCATGTCGGCGGGGCGCGAGGACGTGGACGTGCGCTGCCTCGGCGACGGACGGCCCTTCGCCATCGAGGTACTCCACAAGCTTGCTACAATAACAATACAGCTGGTTTATTCTGTAAAAATCTCACTGTATAAACTCAGGTGAAGTGATGAGCTCGGTTAGTCTATTTTAGTTATTTCCACAGCGCTTTGCCCCACAGCAGAATACCGTATTCTGCTGTGGGGCAAAGCCGCTGATATTCAAAACATATTCGTCCTTCAAAAATGAGCTGTCTGAGCAATTTATCAGCTAGGAGCCAGAGTTTCTCTTAGAGATTTTTTAAAAGATATTGGTTTTCTCACGGTGGCTCAATTCATCTTCGCCAACATCTTATATATTAGGCAAAATATAAACACATACACTAAAAACAGTGATTTTCACAATGTTAACACCAGAAATAAGAACAAACTACGTTTTCCCTTTCACCGGCTTCATAAGGTTCATAACTCATTTGTTGGGCTTGGTATAATATCTGTGATATTATAATACTACGTACAGATACCCAATCCCATACAAAGAAATGACACCTCCCTAAGTCTGGCAATTGAGCTGGCAATTTTTCGTCATCAAAATGTTCAACAGATGGCAGCATCAGCTATTCACTAATTGTCAGTGACAGTAGTTTTACAACGCCATCTAGGAGTCGACCTACTTTTAAATCTTTTCGTGCCATTCTTTTAACATAAAGTTTTATACTTCCGGTTTCAGAAAAACATGTTAATAGATTTATTTTATGTTTCTATGTAAAGAAATAGATTTTTAATAAGTTGTTTGATTTAAATTTGTGACTATAAACGTTATTTTGAAGACAGGACAAATTGAGTTAAAGCACCATCTATTGCAAAGAGCTCTAAACAAAATTATTAACAGATGGCTACTTTTATCATTGTATGGGTTCGAATTGAAGGTAAAAGCTTATTTTATGTTTGTTTGTTGAAAAACGAATGTGAATAGATAAATCAGCATTTAACAAGGAAGTCTTGATTTTTACTAACCTTACTTTAGCCAAAATTCTGCCGTTTATCGCATTCTAATGATTGTTAATTTCATAATGGTTACCTATGCTGCCATCTTTGACTTTTTTTGAAGACTAATTATAAAATGTTCTAGTTGAGACCCCATGGCTTGGTATAACCTTTTATAACAAGTTACCCTCTTCTTTACTGGACGCCCAGTTTGGTTTTCAAGCAGGTTTGTCAACAGAAAGTGCTATTTTAACACTTAAGCATACTGTTGACTATTATGTAAAAAGAAAAAACTCCAATATATGCATGCTTCCTAAATCTATCCAAGGCGTTCGATCTGGTATCCTATAGAGTACTCTGGTACGAATTAAATGAGGACGGGGTCTCTTCAGAAATCATAGGGATCTTCTCATACTGGTGTAGTAATCAGAAAAATATTGTGAAATGGGCAAATGAGTTTTCGGATGAATATAAACTGAAATCGGGTGTAAGGCAAGGAGGGTTAACGTCTCCGAGGTTTTTCCAAAGTTGTGACTGACACATTAAAGGATGACCATGATGTAGAGAGGGAACTTTTTATTTTTGTACCTACTAACATACTTTTTAAGATTTTGTAATTAACACTATGGGCCTTGGTTGTTTGAGAATAAAACATTTTATTTATTTATTTACTAGATTTACCTTTTAATGCGTTTAAGGCTCAAGTTAAATCAAACCTTTGTTCAAAGGCATATTATTCCATTAACGACTACTTAAACGATAAGAACAGTTGGTCGATGTGATTAACTCAAGACAATGTTCGTGTTCTTTCTCCAGAATCAGCTTACCTACTGACAGGGTATATGAGTTCATATATTAGTTTTTTATTTTATTTGACGGTACGTCAACTATTTTGTTATCTTCATTTATTATTGACATGATCTACTCATTACAATGTTTTTAATGAGCTGTATTGCAATATGAGGTTAGCTAGCGACTTCGACAATTGATAATATTATTCTTGCCTGAGCAACCGGCAGCAAGTTCGTCATGCTCCCTTAGATGTCACTGCTTGCGGTAGCGTCGGGGGTCGGGTTTCCTCCTTCCCTCAAATATGGCGAGGGGGGTAATGGCTGATCTTTGCGTTATGCTCGTGAACGGGTGCTGCTTGTGGTGATTGGTCGTCTTGCTGTCTATGGTTTTATTATTGTTACAGTAATTGTTCTGTTAAGTTATTTTACTTTGATGGTCCTAGTTTATCATTTATTTATTTTATTTGTTTGTACATTATCCAGTTTTGCATATGTAAGCTGCCATGCCCTTTAGGTGTAGAGGCTTTTATTATTGTATTAAGTTTTATTTACATATTTTTTTTGTATTGGCGTGGCTAGCAGACGTATGGCAATTAATTTAATTTAATGTTTTGGTAATTACTTACAATTGTATAAAATCCAGTTCTTCTAACCGAACAGACAGCTGTGCTGCTGGGGAGTTTATTGCGCCACTTCTTCCCAGCTAAAGCACTAGGAAGTGGTGAAGGGCGGGCGTTTTGGGGGACTGTCTTATGTAATTTTGACGTTCGAAAAGTGCTGATTCTCAGCCTAATTTGAATAAATGACTTTTGATTTTGATTCTGCTAAATCATTCGAGTCAGTCACAGCACCTGTTAATAGTTCATTAATATAGTTCATTTCGCCTTTGATTTACTTAATAAGTTATTTAATATTCGTAAAAATATTACAGCAGACTAATAATCTACACCCACCTTATATTGTAAAGTGGGTTGGTAGTTACCAAACTGCCATAGCAAACGACGTCAAGATATGATTACGGATTACATATATTTAGAATAATTAACACTCCAAAAAACTAACACACACCCACTCCTCCTTTTACAGCCATCATACACATATTCGTCACCCTCCCTGTTAACTGTCGTAACCAACAATTGAAATTTTTCCAGGGCAACCGTTTTTCGGTCTGGCGCTACAGTAATGTTACTGTAGTTTCGTAAGTTGTGGCTTTATTAATGAATTAATACCTTTTTTGTATTGCTCTTGGCTTACTCTTCAAGTTAGTAGTTGCCCTAAATCCCTATGGTATCTATTTATTTACACCTTGTGTCTGCGACGACACTTACGACGTGATTATTTGGTATAAAAAAATATAAATAAAACTGATTCAATAGCGTATTCATTTATTAAAAGTAATAAAATATTCGTTCGTAAGCTTATAATACAAGTTAGTAAGTTTCAGAAGTTAAAAAATAATGTTTTAGCATTTTCTGCAATTTAGCAATGTGCTTTATGTATTAAACTTTAAGTAATGAGATGAATTGAGACTTAACAATTATTAAAATATATTTATTTAATACAATAAGCACACAATTATACAGAGGCGGACTTAATGCTTAGTATAAACTTTTAGCAACTAGGTCTTAGATACATTAATGCCACAATCACAGTCTTTGCAAAAATATTTGATTTTAAATGGACTTGCTTTACCTAGGGTTAAAGCAGTCAGTCAATCAGTCTTATTTATTTGACGTAGGGACTAGAAATCGTCATAGGTAGACAACGTATTAATATTACCGTAAGAGCTAAATTCTAAAAACAACCAGTTAGTAAAATCCACTTTAAATTAATTAATCATAAAGGTATCATGACATGAGTCATAATTAGTAAGAGACCGACGTATATAATGTCACATGCTACGGGTGTCCCCTGTTGATAGTGCCAACAAGTCATCAATTTGGGCGGTGTTGGATTGAGAAGTCTCTCAAGAAAACAGAGACCGGAGACCCGTCTCCTAAAAGAAAGAGTGCGTGTAATCACTTCTCCGTGGCTAGTCTTAAAGAAAATCTTTTCACGGTCAGCCTTCTTGACAAAATCATTTCTGTCCAGTTCAAGCATTGGTCCTCATTGTCTTTTTGATAAATGATAAATGATTTATTTTCTGTAAATAGGTTTATACAAACACTTTTACACGTCAATCATATTTTAAAAACTAGGTGAGATCGGCGTTTCCTATCTGACTACTCTGAGAAGAAACGCCGAAACAAACTCAGAGGTCACAGTCTCTTTTAAAGTCCAGACATAATCTTGATCAGGTCATTTGAAGACCATGTGGATTGATAGGTCCTGCTCCATAGGACAATCTAGAGGCTAGACAAAATCATACTATTTGCTTATTGTGTTGTGTATTTGGTTATTTTTACTTTACTCACACACTGTATTATTCCAAGTTAATATTTTAGGAAAATCATATATTTTTACAATTGTTTGTAAATATGTGAGCACAATGTACCTATCACGTGATTAATTTATATACCTTTGCTTTATTTTTAATTTTTTTGTACCAATAGTGGTATAGTATTTTTATTCTTGGTGCATCGTCTTCACATATAGAAATATAATTAATGTATACAACATATTGTAAAACATTTTAAAAGAGTAACGGTGGAGTTTCTTGCCACTTCTTCTCCATACGAAACTACTTTTTGGAAGTGGCGCCTAGAATCAGTTCTATTTTTAATGTAAATGTTGACGTTCAAAAGTGCCTTTTTATGGGCCTATTTGAAATAAATGCTTTGACTTTGACTTTGATATCTGAAATGGTCTTTTGAGGAAAGAACAACAAATTTGTGTTGGTTCCTAGTATTTATGTTATGGATATCACTGAATTTTTTAAACAGATTAATATTTTTATGTGCATATAAAAGATTTTCATAAATATACTGAGAAGGCACAGTCATTATATTAATCTCTTAAAATTTGTATCTGAGGGAGTGTCGGGGACATAATTTATAAATTGAACGAATTGCCCTTTTTTGTAAAACAAAAATGGTTTGAATATCGGCGGCATTACCCCACAAAAGAATACCGTACGACATCCACACTATGAAAGTAACTAAAGTAAACTAAACGCGCTGTCTCTAAATCAGTTAAATTACGAATTTTTGTAACGGCGTATGCTGCAGAGCTTAGTTTTTTTGATAATTTGTCTATATGGGGGCCCCATTGAAGCTTGGCATCCAAAGTTATGCCTAAGAATACTGTGGAGTTTTCGGGTTTCAACTCTTCACCCTTTAAAAGAACACTAGTTTTTACTTGTTGATAAGAAAGCATCCTAATATTCTGGATACAAAAATATCCCCACTTGTTTCCAGAGCATAGCCGATGGTGCTGAGTGCTGCATCTTCTTCGCTTTGTCCATGACATGGCACAGAGAAACGTCAAGTGACTTCCAGAATATTTGTGGCATTGTTTATGACATACAGTAAGGGCAAAACCTACCAGAAATTTTGACTTCATTCTATGACTTTCTCACGAAGAGTGACGCAAAAGGCATCAATATTGTTCACCTGTTTAGGAGGTGGAACGATTTAAAAAAAAAATTAAAAACCCCTCTGGTTGACGAAAAGCTGTACTTCACGGAACTACTTCTAGTGTCTTCTTTAAACATGAGGTACATCTTGGGTAGCTTAAATCACTATGTAAGTATTCTCTACAGGATTTTTCCCATGAGATTCAACCTTTGGAAATCTATCAATATGCTGTACGAATTTTTTTCGGACTGTGGCATCATTTTCAACTAAGCATTCTCTACGCCTGCCTCGCCTTTTTTTTTCGACGAATGAACTAACGGTACGAAAACTGATTCCCAATGCCTTTAAATTTCATTTTAAGTGTTTGACATTAATAATAAGTTAGTTGTGACATTCTATTTTTAAATTTTATTGGGGATATAATGCACTTTAATTTTAATATTTATACATCGGCAACGGCAGTATATGTGAAGCTGTTCATTAATATTAAGATCTTAATGTACCATGTACTGAGAAATAAATAAATAAATTTAAGAAAAACGTTTGGCAAACTAGGAGAGACTGATTCTGAAGAGGAAAAACATATTGAAAAGTGGTGTGCCGCCTAGGTTTCGGTCCAGTAGTGCGACATTTAACAGGTTCTTTTTCCACATGCCCTCACAACAAACTCACGCTGTGACTGAAGATTTCCTTCTACCCACTATAATCATCCAAAACATTTTTTAACGAAGTTGACGCCTAATGTCATAGCAGTAAGCTTCATATTCGTTAAAAAAAGTGTAAACATTTTAGACAAAAATTATTGCTAAGTGCCCTATGTAATACTTCGGTCATTATAAAATCGTGACAAAAAGAAAACAAGTCTCACTAACTGCAGTATGTACATACGAAAGGTAGTGAGATTTTATTTTCCCTCCTTTTGCAGATACGCAAAACAAAATTCGTGTGTATCTTCTCTTCGGTTAACGACACAGTTATTACGATTAGAGAGAACTTTTCGAAACAAAGAAAGGAACACGTAGGTAATGTCAGTGCAGATACGTCAGTTTGTGAGATACGACACTTAGCGGGGAGGGTGACGTATTTGCATCAGGGGTTAAACAATAATTTAAAAAAAGATGATTCTGAATAGCTATGCAATCCTTCTTGGCTCCCCGGAAGTTTACTTTAAATAAATCAAAAATTAAGAGTCGCCTTCCATACTAAACACCCCACTAGCTATGCATTCCTGGTGTTCCTGGCATCTCGGGTTTTTAACAAACAAAATATTTTAAGAAGCCGCACAGTGTAAGATTTTGCAAATCTGGCCGGACAAAATACCTTTAAAACAAGAATGGAAGTTCGACGTAAAACCCCTTTATAATGAAAGCTAATAAGCTTTTCGTTGTCATAGGCGTGCACGTGTTTTATTATCTGTACCTCGAACACAGTTTACGACGTGTTTCTCTCAGAGCAGCGGATCTGCAGTTGTCGCTTACCGCTTTATTGTGAAAGTTTTGTCTTGAAAATTCGTTTATATATTACTTGTTTTTGTAAAGGAGCAAATGTCTTCAGGTTTGTGGAATACATTGAAATATATTTTACGTTACCATAATCAAAATTTAATGTCAGTAGGGAACTGTGAAGTAACGATGACAATTTTACAAAATCTTTCGAAGTAGTTGTATTCCTTAGAGTGCGGAAACTTTTGTACGCCTTTGTACGTCATGATAACATTTTAAATATGTCAATTAACCCTTAATGGATTAAACTAAAGTAGTATTTTAGCTGCGTTAATTTGCAGTTTTGAAAATTAGACTATGTCAAAAAAGGAGCTTTTTGAAAAGTTGCAACATTCATACAATACTTCCGGACGGATTAGATCTAAGCCTGAAAGCGTGCTTCTGGAGAACTTCTAGAATGCTAACAAACATGGATCTTTTACATAACCTTCTAATATCTGCCGACCCACTAATCACTAGTTTGAAACTAGTGGAGACAAAGAAAACGAATGCAGCTCTTCATCCTGAAGTTCTTAAATGAATAATGATGACGAAACTGACGAATCGGCTAGTAGACGAAGCGGTGATTCTGATGATTAAATAACGATTTAGCGTCGTTGATAGCTTAAATGAATAAAAACTAAAATTATAAGTTATTTCCAGACAAAACAATTATTTTATTTTCAACATATAATTTTGTCCGGCCAGATTTGCAAAATCTTAAATTGTGAGCCGCTTCTATACCTTCACAGCTAAAAATTAACTGCATTCAAAAATCCGATCTCTGATGAAGAAACACTGTCTAGTCAAATAAATGAAAAGCGGCGATGTGCTCGCAGATCACAGACCCGACGCGGACGCCGACCGAAGCGGAGCTGAGCGAGCTGTGCGAGCAGATCTCTGCGAGCGGCCACGTGCGCGTGTCCCGCCTGGTGCCCGTGTCCCGGTGAGTGCACTGTGAAGCGACACTGTGTCGCGATGTGTGCAGTCTGTGTAACTCGCGTCGTTGCTCTTGCAGGGAGGACCTCACGCAACTGAAGAAGGGTGAGGAGACCAAGTGCAAGACGTACGAGCTGCTCTGCATCAAACTGTCGCACGCCGACGATGATGAGCTCACGGTGAGTGACGTCTCATTCTCGCGTGCTCAGCTCTTGTGTAGTGCTGCCAACAAGAATTTTGAAATTGCTGGAATCTCAAAATACTTGTTGGCAACACTGCCCGTTGCTGTGATTTTCCGTCGGAAATCTGTAAAAAATATCTCCATCATTAATGGCCGTTAATTTTGTTTTTATACGCAGCTTACTTAACATTTACAAAAGTACTTACGGTCGACTACGGTTGCGTAGTTATATTTTCAAACTTGTAGCATAAAAATAAAACATAAAATTCATCTACAGCCCGACAAGCCGACAATATCTATAAACGTGGCGAAATATGAAACCTTCTGTCAAAATCAAAATCAAAATATTTTATTTCACATAAACCTACATGGGCACTTATGAAACGTCAGATTCTCGGTGCACGGTTCCAATTGGACCTCTGGTTGTCAGCCGTTAGACAATTTTTTTCCAGTTTCCACCCAACCCAAATCCGTGCCGTGTGCACGCCGAAGGTATCTACTCCATACAACGAGCGTTCAGGCGAACGCGCACGTAGACGCGTACGCGTTCGTCGCGTACGTCGATTTATGTCCGTTATAAATCGAAAAAAAATGCTATGGTTTAAAATTGATTTTCGACGAGATGATCTTTCTACCTTCCTTCCTACCACGTGAATTTTATACAAAATTTAGAATTTTTTCAAAAGAAAAATAAATAAATAATAAGAAATAAATAATAATTAAGAAAAAAATAAAGGAACATCGTTGTTCATATATTTTTACAATTTACCACGTTTGTAAATATGTGAGCACAATGTACCTATCACGTGATTAATTTATCTGCCTTTGCTTTATTTTTAATTCTTTTTACCAATTGTGGTATAGTATTTTTATTCTTGGTGCATCGTCTTCATATATAAAAATAAAATTAATGTATACAAAATATTGTAAAACATTTTAAAAGAGTAACGGTGGAGTTTCTTGCCCCTTCTTCTCCATACGAAACTTCCTTTTGGAAGTGGCGCCTAGAATCAGTTCTATTTTTAATGAAAATGTTGACGTTCAAAAGTGTCATTTTATGGGCCTATTTGAAATAAATGCTTTGACTTTGTTGGGTTTTTTCTTAATTCTTTTTCTCAGTATTGTATATTACCAGTTATATATCTTTTTGTTTTGTTCGCCTCACAAAACTCAACTCGAAAATGGTTCGATCGATAAAAAAATCGGTCGAGCGATTTTCGAGTTTTTGTGAGTTAAACGCACGGCAATCGATTTTTATTTATATACATTTATAGATTTACTTTGTAAACACTGAAGCGTTAAATAAAGAACTAAAGGTACATTTACATCAGTACATTCTATTATAGCCTTTTTAATCGAATCAATAGAAATTAATTTCTGCTAAGCAAGCTTGCCTTTATGAACTCCTCTTACTAGGTTACAGTCTCACTAGAAAGTAACAGTATCTATACCGGATGAATGTCGCCAGGCCAACGGCGACACGCCCGTGGCGGTGACGGCGCGCGACATCGCGCGTGTCAACGCGTACCGCAACACGCCGCCGCACGACGCCGCGCGCGTGCTGCTGCGCCAGCGCACGCCCATCCGCGTGCTGCACCGCCGCCCGCTGCTCACGCGCACGCGCCGCATCCTCGACCTCAGCGCGCGCACCGTGCCGCGTACGTACTAATTATATTACTTCTTTTATTTCAGACAGTAGTAAGTACAGCGGGGTAATCATTGCGAAACACACTATCAGTAGGAATGGCTTTTGTTTGACAGTTCAACAACATTAATTGCGTTATTTACGTTGTTGTGCAGACAAATGTTTCGAACATATGAAGCAATTTATTAGCAATATCCTTCAAAATGATTCAGATTGTAATTAATAGTGTGTGACGCAATTAGGGTGCTGGTCCATATTATCACAATACAATTTTAAGAATACTTAAAATTACTGCACTGATTACCAGTTTATAATTTGCAATAGGTATGTACATGAGACTACAGACTAGATTAACATATTTATGATATCAATTTATATTTTAGACGGTTAATGTGGCACTACTGATAGAATAATCCCCTTTTAGCCATCTCATCATTCATAGAGTGACACAGTCCATCCATCGAACATTACAGCACACCGAACAGTGTGAACAGTGTAAACAATGCGCAGTACAAGATCGCTCTCGCTCCACAGAGCACCCGGCGCTGCTGGTGGTGCGCGTGCGCACGGAGGCGGGCACGTACGTGAAGGAGTGGGCGCACGGCGAGCTGGGCCGCACGCGCCCGCGCCTGGCCGACGCGCTCGGCGCAAGGGCCGACATCCTGGCGCTCGACGTGGCCTCCGTCGAGCTCGACTGGCCGCGCGCCTCCTAGATCTGTGATCGACTTTACATGTTGAAGCTCAAAGCGACCTGTTATAACAATAAAAAGATCAGTTAAGTGATACTTTGTTTAAATTCTACCTCACCCGCCAGCGGACTCGGGAGTCGGGACACTAGGCGCGGCACGCTCCTGTGTGGACTACGATGGTTTGCCTACATACGCGGCGCGGTCCTGTGTGGACTACGATGGTTTGCCTACATACTCGTCGCGGTCCTGTGTGGACTACGATGGTTTGCCTACATACGCGGCGCGCTCCTGTGTGGACTACGATGGTTTGCCTACATACTCGTCGCGGTCCTGTGTGGACTACGATGGTTTGCCTACATACGCGGCGCGCTCCTGTGTGGACTACGATGGTTTGCCTACATACTCGTCGCGGTCCTGTGTGGACTACGATGGTTTGCCTACATACGCGGCGCGCTCCTGTGTGGACTACGATGGTTTGCCTACATACTCGTCGCGGTCCTGTGTGGACTACGATGGTTTGCCTACATACTCGTCGCGGTCCTGTGTGGACTACGATGGTTTGCCTACATACGCGGCGCGCTCCTGTGTGGACTACGATGGTTTGCCTACATACTCGTCGCGGTCCTGTGTGGACTACGATGGTTTGCCTACATACTCGTCGCGGTCCTGTGTGGACTACGATGGTTTGCCTACATACTCGTCGCGGTCCTGTGTGGACTACGATGGTTTGCCTACATACTCGTCGCGGTCCTGTGTGGACTACGATGGTTTGCCTACATACTCGTCGCGGTCCTGTGTGGACTACGATGGTTTGCCTACATACTCGTCGCGGTCCTGTGTGTACTACGATGGTTTGCCTACATACTCGTCGCGGTCCTGTGTGGACTACGATGGTTTGCCTACATACTCGTCGCGGTCCTGTGTGGACTACGATGGTTTGCCTACATACTCGTCGCGGTCCTGTGTGGACTACGATGGTTTGCCTACATACTCGTCGCGGTCCTGTGTGGACTACGATGGTTTGCCTACATACTCGTCGCGGTCCTGTGTGGACTACGATGGTTTGCCTACATACGCGGCGCGGTCCTGTGTGGACTACGATGGTTTGCCTACATACGCGGCGCGGTCCTGTGTGGACTACGATGGTTTGCCTACATACTCGTCGCGGTCCTGTGTGGACTACGATGGTTTGCCTACATACTCGTCGCGGTCCTGTGTGGACTACGATGGTTTGCCTACATACGCGGCGCGGTCCTGTGTGGACTACGATGGTTTGCCTACATACGCGGCGCGGTCCTGTGTGGACTACGATGGTTTGCCTACATACGCGGCGCGGTCCTGTGTGGACTACGATGGTTTGCCTACATACTCGTCGCGGTCCTGTGTGGACTACGATGGTTTGCCTACATACGCGGCGCGGTCCTGTGTGGACTACGATGGTTTGCCTACATACGCGGCGCGGTCCTGTGTGGACTACGATGGTTTGCCTACATACGCGGCACGCTCCTGTGTGGACTACGATGGTTTGCCTACATACGCGGCGCGGTCCTGTGTGGACTACGATGGTTTGCCTACATACGCGGCGCGGTCCTGTGTGGACTACGATGGTTTGCCTACATACGCGGCGCGGTCCTGTGTGGACTACGATGGTTTGCCTACATACTCGTCGCGGTCCTGTGTGGACTACGATGGTTTGCCTACATACGCGGCACGCTCCTGTGTGGACTACGATGGTTTGCCTACATACGCGGCGCGGTCCTGTGTGGACTACGATGGTTTGCCTACATACGCGGCACGCTCCTGTGTGGACTACGATGGTTTGCCTACATACGCGGCGCGGTCCTGTGTGGACTACGATGGTTTGCCTACATACGCGGCGCGGTCCTGTGTGGACTACGATGGTTTGCCTACATACTCGTCGCGGTCCTGTGTGGACTACGATGGTTTGCCTACATACTCGTCGCGGTCCTGTGTGGACTACGATGGTTTGCCTACATACTCGTCGCGGTCCTGTGTGGACTACGATGGTTTGCCTACATACTCGTCGCGGTCCTGTGTGGACTACGATGGTTTGCCTACATACGCGGCGCGCTCCTGTGTGGACTACGATGGTTTGCCTACATACTCGTCGCGGTCCTGTGTGGACTACGATGGTTTGCCTACATACTCGTCGCGGTCCTGTGTGGACTACGATGGTTTGCCTACATACGCGGCGCGCTCCTGTGTGGACTACGATGGTTTGCCTACATACTCGTCGCGGTCCTGTGTGGACTACGATGGTTTGCCTACATACTCGTCGCGGTCCTGTGTGGACTACGATGGTTTGCCTACATACGCGGCGCGGTCCTGTGTGGACTACGATGGTTTGCCTACATACGCGGCGCGGTCCTGTGTGGACTACGATGGTTTGCCTACATACGCGGCGCGGTCCTGTGTGGACTACGATGGTTTGCCTACATACTCGTCGCGGTCCTGTGTGGACTACGATGGTTTGCCTACATACGCGGCGCGGTCCTGTGTGGACTACGATGGTTTGCCTACATACTCGTCGCGGTCCTGTGTGGACTACGATGGTTTGCCTACATACTCGTCGCGGTCCTGTGTGGACTACGATGGTTTGCCTACATACTCGTCGCGGTCCTGTGTGTACTACGATGGTTTGCCTACATACTCGTCGCGGTCCTGTGTGGACTACGATGGTTTGCCTACATACTCGTCGCGGTCCTGTGTGGACTACGATGGTTTGCCTACATACTCGTCGCGGTCCTGTGTGGACTACGATGGTTTGCCTACATACTCGTCGCGGTCCTGTGTGGACTACGATGGTTTGCCTACATACTCGTCGCGGTCCTGTGTGGACTACGATGGTTTGCCTACATACGCGGCGCGGTCCTGTGTGGACTACGATGGTTTGCCTACATACGCGGCGCGGTCCTGTGTGGACTACGATGGTTTGCCTACATACTCGTCGCGGTCCTGTGTGGACTACGATGGTTTGCCTACATACTCGTCGCGGTCCTGTGTGGACTACGATGGTTTGCCTACATACGCGGCGCGGTCCTGTGTGGACTACGATGGTTTGCCTACATACGCGGCGCGGTCCTGTGTGGACTACGATGGTTTGCCTACATACGCGGCGCGGTCCTGTGTGGACTACGATGGTTTGCCTACATACTCGTCGCGGTCCTGTGTGGACTACGATGGTTTGCCTACATACGCGGCGCGGTCCTGTGTGGACTACGATGGTTTGCCTACATACGCGGCGCGGTCCTGTGTGGACTACGATGGTTTGCCTACATACGCGGCACGCTCCTGTGTGGACTACGATGGTTTGCCTACATACGCGGCGCGGTCCTGTGTGGACTACGATGGTTTGCCTACATACGCGGCGCGGTCCTGTGTGGACTACGATGGTTTGCCTACATACGCGGCGCGGTCCTGTGTGGACTACGATGGTTTGCCTACATACTCGTCGCGGTCCTGTGTGGACTACGATGGTTTGCCTACATACGCGGCACGCTCCTGTGTGGACTACGATGGTTTGCCTACATACGCGGCGCGGTCCTGTGTGGACTACGATGGTTTGCCTACATACGCGGCACGCTCCTGTGTGGACTACGATGGTTTGCCTACATACGCGGCGCGGTCCTGTGTGGACTACGATGGTTTGCCTACATACGCGGCGCGGTCCTGTGTGGACTACGATGGTTTGCCTACATACGCGGCGCGGTCCTGTGTGGACTACGATGGTTTGCCTACATACTCGTCGCGGTCCTGTGTGGACTACGATGGTTTGCCTACATACGCGGCACGCTCCTGTGTGGACTACGATGGTTTGCCTACATACGCGGCGCGGTCCTGTGTGGACTCCTTCCCACCGAAACCATACCCGTCCTTAACACGCAAGAATTCTTAGTAAGATTGACTATGTACTTCAGGATTGGTGCTTACTTTGTTTTACAGTTATAAACCGACACGGAGAACCTCAGTTTACAAGTAAGTACCTATCTATCTTAATTTAGGCTAAAAACTTGGCGCACTGATTTGATGACGGATATGGTTGTTGGCGCCTGCAACCTGTGCGTTTGTATCGCGCACTTTAAGCAACAGATTGTCAAGTTTATTTCTCAGGCGCTTTGTTACTGACTTTTTCATTTTCGTTTTGCATACATTTCTGTCCTTCATATTTATATTATAATTAAATTAAAACGAAGTGTTATCACAGTTAGGTTTAGGATCCTATCAGATTCAACATTGTCTTCGTTTTCTTGAACACCAAGCTCCAGTGTCTCAAGAGTATGGTTAATGGATTTTCTAATTCCTGCTGATAATGTAGAGATGAGCTTTTTTTCTGTAGTCCTAACAGTAATGAAAAGAAGTAAAAGTCCTAGCCGAACTTTATAGGCTGAATAAAAAAAGAAACTAAAGTTCATAGTGATTACAAAAACCTTATAGACTATTATGCAATATTTCAAATCAAATCAAAAGTCATTTATTCAAATTAGGCTGAGAATCAGCACTTTTCGAACGTCAAAATTACATAAGACAGTCCCCCAAAAAGCCCGCCCTTCACCACTTCCTAGTGCTTTAGCTGGGAAGGAGAAGTGGCGCAACAAACTCCCCAGCAGCACAGCTGTCTGTTCGGTTAGAAGAACTTGATTCTAAACAATTGCAAGGAATTACCGAAACGCCAATGACAAAAAAAAGAAAAAAAATTGCATGGAAATAACACAAATACATAAATAAAGCCTTCGGGCCTAAAGGGCATGGCAGCTTACATATGCAATACTGGAATTATTATACAAACAAATAAAATAAATAAATGATAAACTAGGACCATCAAAGTAAAATAAATCAACAGAACAATTACTGTAACTATGACATAACGCAAAGGTCAGCCATTACCCCCCTCGCCATATTTGAGGGAAGGAGGAAACCCGACCTCCGACGCTACCGCAAGCAGTGACATCTAAGGGAGCATGACGAACCTGCTGTTGGTCGCTCAGGCAAGAATAATATTATCAATTGTCGAGGTCGCTAGCTAACCATATATTGCAATACAGCTCATTAAAAACATTGTAATGAGTAGATCATGTCAATAATAAATGAAGACAACAAAATAATTGACTTATACAGTCAAATAAAAAATAAAAAATATATATGAACTCATATACCCTGTCAGTTAGTAAGCTGATTCTGGAGAAAGAACACGAACATTGTCTTGAGTTAATCACAGCGACCAACAGTTCTTATCGTTTAAGTAGTCGTTAATGGAATAATATGCCTTTGAACAAAGGTTGGATTTTACTTGGGCCTTAAACGCATTAAAAGGTAAATCTAGTAAAGAAGAGGGCAACTTGTTATAAAAGGTTATAGAATAGAATAGAATAGAAAACTTTTATTTCAGACAGGAGTCCATAGGGTTAGTAACAATTTAACTTAACTTCTAGTGTTAGTAGGTTACAGACACCCAGTTGCCCAGATCACTTTTGTTACCCTTCTTGAAAAAACAAATAAGACATAAAGAGTCCCAATTAAACGTCAAGAAGTTAGTCACGCCCACCGTGCTAGCATTTAAGACATAACGTTTTTATCGCCCAAAATGTGATAAATAGCGTGACTCATGACATGCTAACGTTAATGTTAATCTTAAATGCCAGCACGGTGGCGTGAGATAATTATTATTATTTATTTATTGATCTTTAACAAAGTTTGTAATAGACTTAACATAAGAACAATGCCCCGCAAAACCGTTTTCACGGTTTGTCTGCGGGAACGGAACAAAAGGTTTATTAGTGCGGACACTTAATTCCCACTTATTACACTTAAAAAATTAAAAACAATTATATGTTAACTTATAAGTTAACATATTGTGTATTTTTTTTTTTTACTCATCAAATGACTTATTATATAACAAAACTACTTAATAAGTTGTTATCTCTCAACAGTATACCACTTTCCCAAGATCATCGCTTACAGACTCCTGTAAAAGAACTGCTTAAGTAATTTGGCAAATTTACTTTTTATTTCCTGACACCTTATATCAGCAGGCAATTGGTTGAGAAGGTATGGTACTCTTTTATCAAGCGTTCGGTCGCCAAAATATTTTGTTATTCTAGGTACATCAAATTTACCTGTTGATACCATCCTAGTTGCGTGGTTATGGGTAACTAGCAAGCAACGCTCCCTGCTGCCGCCATGACTATTAACAAGAAGTAGGTATTTATGTTTTAAGCTAATCGGTAGTATTTTACAAATTTTAAATAACTTATTATAATCATCTTTACATTTATTTTTAGTTTTCTTACTCACTAATAGCTTTAAAAATCTAATTTGTTGCGCTTCTAATTTTTCTAAGTTAGTTTTGAATGTGAGACCATAGCAGTCGAGGGCGTAACTTAATATTGGGTCAACTAATTGCAAATAAAGGCACTTTAGGGTACTACTTGGCACTTTATAGCTTAGATGGTAAAATTTACCAAGCAATATTCTTAGTTTATTACCTACGTACTCAATGTGGTTTGACCATGAAAAGTTCTCGTCAACTTTTACTCCGAGATATGTTACACATTTTTCGCGTACAATTGGTTTACAATTACAGTTAACGTAGTTATTATGAATGCAAGTAAATTCATGTGTGTACATTGGAGGTGGTGCGCCAGGTGGTAGTAAATATGGCGAGCGTATTACAACTAGCTTAGTTTTATCCGCGTTTAGGATTATCCCGTTGTCGTGTGACCATTCAACAACTCGGTCTACGTCATGCTGCACTAGTCGAAAAGTTTCAGCGAGGTCGGTGCCGGCGCGCAGCACACACAGGTCATCCGCGTACATGTACGCTGAGCAGCTGTGTAAAGCGCCGCACAAGCTATTGACGTGCATAAGGTAGCATACAGGCCCGCATCCCGCTCCCTGGGGCACCCCGCACATCACCTCCCTCGCGTCACTGTACGACTCGTCCACCTTTACGCGGTAATATCTCTTCGTGAGATAGTCCCTAAACCAGTTGTTAAGTGGTTCCCCCACCCCGCACTCCTCCATTGCATTTAATAAAGTATTTGTTTCTAATGTATCAAATGCCCTTTTAAAATTAAAATAAACTACTACTACAAATTGCTTTTTATTTAAATTATTATTAATTTCGTCACTAAACTTAGACAAAAATGTAGTCGAACTTTTACTCTTTTGAAATCCATGTTGGCTTTTACTAATAATGCTATTTTTTTGAAGATAATTTCCTAGTTGATTAACAATACATTTTTCTAATATTTTGTCTACACTTGATAATATATCAATTGGCCTGTAATTGGATAATGTTTTACGATCACCTTTTTTTAAAATATGACGCACTATTGCCTCCTTTAGCTTGCTCGGACATGTATATGTACTTACGGATAAATTGATAAGATGTGCGAGCACGGGACTTACTATATTGACCAAATATTTAAGATCAGACATGCGTACCTATGAGATCGCTTCCGGCTGACTTATTTGCATTCATTTCTGTTATAACTTTCTTAACATCCTGACTGTTCACCGGTCGCCATCGCATACACATACATCTTCTCCTTGACATACGTACTTCTGTCTATCCATTTCACATCACAATCGTGTTTTATATTTTCAATTTCGCTTATAAATGTTGACGAGAACCTATCACAATATCTTTCACACTGTCTTTCATCTTAATGTTATTTAATATTACGCTATCTAAGGATGGTTTATTCTTCCCCATCATCACATTTATTCTATCCCATAACTTTTTTATGTTATTGTTACATTCTATTATACTTAGCCTATCGTATTCATTTTTACATTTAGATAATACTTTATAGCATTTGTTCCTATATCTAGTGTATTCTAAACGTTTAACCATACTCTTTGGTTCATTACTCCATATTGTAAATAGTCTGTCCCTTTCTAACAATAATTTCTTATGACCTCTAGTTATCCAGCTTTTATTATTTCGGACTCCTTTGTTAACAATTTGATTTCTATAGCAAGACTCATAAATATCAGTAAATATTTGTCTGAAAGATTCATATAATCTAACATGACATTCAATCAGCAAGAGATTTTCTAAATCTATGCACGATAATTTCTCCCGCACCGCGCGATTATCAAGGACACGCCGTCTCGCAGGCTCTGTGAGCGCCTGCGAGTATGAGGATTGCGCGGTCGCACTCGTACGTATAGTGGCGTTCTGGCTATCAATTGGAGCGTGGTTCTACTGATACCGCTACTGGGTAATGATCGGATATTTTGGTTAGTATTACAGCTGATTGCATGTGTGCAAGAGGCGCTCGAATATAAATGTGATCTAAGCATGATTCTACTAAACTACCCATGACAATTTCGCTACGAGTGACTCGATCTATACGTTTTGTAAACCCATATTCGGCTAAAAGGTCTTCATACAAAGTGACCTGTCTATCCTTTTGTTTCAGTAAATTAATATTCATATCGAAATCACTTTAGTGTTCTGTGGTATGTGACATAACTTCTTGACGTTTAATTGGGACTCTTTATGTCTTGTTTGCTAATACGGGCACAGCCGTTTTGTCACAAAGGTCACACTTTGACAGATGGTTATGAAATATTTATCACATTCGGTCAGAGGTGGTGATAAAAAAAATATTTTCCTGCCAATTACTGCACCAAATGGCGGCAAATTATTATAACTTATGAAGTGGATGCTTATTTAAATAAGCCCTCACATGATGAATGAAAATGAAAAAAAGTGGTTTCATACCAACCGGACATTTTGCTGAATTTGTTAAAGGCGTCATTAAAAACTGTTCGCCGTGTACTCCACGCTAAAAAGGTTTCATCACCGAAGCCCTGCAAACAATAACGTAATAAACAAGAACGTTTTAATTTCCGAAATACTTTACCCTGTATTTTTTATTATAAAACTTTGAGCTTTAGTTTCAATCATCTTATCTTAAAGAAAATGAATACTTAAGCTATCCTCAATATGTAATTTCACTAAAGCCAAATAAACGCCGCATTCCGAGTTAGACCATAATCGCTGACAGCGCTCACAGCGATAATTAGCGTTCCGATTTAGATATCACGATTATGACAGCTGACAATTCGCTCACAGTGATATTTCTGGGCATGATCGGCGTTATCGCAAGATGGCGCATGTCATGACGTCATCTTTGACGATTCACGGGACATCGTTATCGCGCGCACGCTAACTCGGAACGGTTGTAAGCGCGCTCAAATCGATTACATCCAATTCGGAAAGCAGCCACAATGTGAAATACTGAATGTAAACAAACTGCCCTATAAAAACCACTTAATAAAATCACATATTTTAGAAATTCATGGTCTAAGCTTAATGTTTATGGTGAAATAAATCTACTTATCAATTTTTTTGAACATCTCATATGTTAAAATAAAACAAATTGCTTCTCTAAGTTGTGATTTTGTTGTAACAAAATACATTTCCCCAACAACCCCGGAAAATTTTCAACTCATTGAAAATTTTGATGGTTAAAATAATTCCTTGACCTAACATACAATCTCTTTCATTCTTTCAGCAAACTCTCTCATTCAATCATACATACGGAGGGGATATGGTTCACATTCGATGACGCATACTCCACAAGGAAATATTTAATTAAATTACGAAGGCTTATTTTTTTAATTAGGTGTCGTAACCCGCACCTGTTTGAAAACCCATATTTAAATTATTTACAATAAGTACAAGGCATTAAGAAAACCAAGTTTGAGATAAAACCCGGTTTTAAGAGTTTAAGAGAAAACCCAAGTTTAAGAGAAACCCAAGTTTAAGAGAAACCCAAGTTTAAGAGAAACCCAAGTTTAAGATTAAGAAAAACCAAGTTTAAGAAAAAACCAAGTTTAGAAGAACGTTAAAACTAAATGGCATTAGGGGCTTTTTTATAGAGTTGCCAACCGCTCGAAAGAGTATGGCTAAAGAACCTATATACAATCATAAGAATAAAATAAATAAATAAATAATGGTATTACAAAGTTAGCCTAATAGGTTAAGTGCTTATGAGAGTCTTAGCGGGTTATAAGAGGTACTAAGAGGGTTATACTAAGAGTGTATAAGAGGTACTAATAAGGTATAGAGCGATATACTCAGTGTCTAAGAGGGCCAAAGAGGTACTAAGAGAGGGTTAGAGAGGTACTAATAGAGGGTTAGAGAGGTACTAAGAGAGGATTAGAGAGGTACTAAGAGAGGTTTAGAGAGGTGCTAAGAGAGGGTTAGAGAGGTACTAAGAGAGGGTTAGAGAGGTACTAAGAGAGGGTTAGAGAGGTACTAAGAGAGGGTTAGAGAGGTACTAAGAGAGGGTTAGAGAGGTACTAAGAGAGGGTTAGAGAGGAACTAAGAGAGGGTTAGAGAGGAACTAAGAGAGGATTAGAGAGGTACTAAGAGAGGATTAGAGAGGTACTAAGAGAGGGTAAGAGAGGAACTAAGAGAGGGTTAGAGGTACTAAGAGGGTTTCGGAGGGTTCTAACATTAGTATTAGAATTTTTTTAAGTTAAAGGGGATTGATCGTCTAGGGATCCCTTTAAGAGAAAGGTACTCCTATGAGTAACTAGGTTTTTAAAGTTCAAGTTATTCAAATTAAAAGGTTTTAAAAGTAAAAGGTCTAGTAATAAATAATGACGAAGTTATGAAATCAAAAAGGTTATTCCAGAATTGTCAATACTAGTGGTAGTAGTTTTTAAGAATTTTGAAGGAAAAAAATCGAGCCCACGCTATGAAAATAGTTAGATATCGCTCGTGAGGGCGTTAGAGTCAATTTTTTTTCAAGATAGTGAGAGTGTATGTTTGAGGAGTGTTTATAGACGTTTTCACCTAATGAGTGCACGAGATAGAGTGTATTATAATAGAGGGTGTGAGGTTCAAGAAAGAAGGGCGCCAAACTGTAACGTAACGTTTAGCCGACTGGCTAAACGTGGTTACAAGTTAAAATGATTTTTTAGATTATAAAATACAAAAGTAAGTAAAAAGATATTAAGGATTAGAAATGATTAGTCGGTAGTAGCTCGAGGCGTCGGCCGCTCCTCTGGCCCGCAGTCTGTGGTTGAAGCTCGCAGCAGCCTCTCCGTGCTCACAGTCGCGAAGCAGCTCACGAATAAAATAAGCTCGCGTCGGCCGCTCCTCCGTCCCGCAGTCCGTCGAGTGGGAGCTCGCAGCAGCCTCTCCATCAGTCCGCAACCCGTTGCGAGGGAGCTCGCGTCGGTTGGTGTTTGTTCCGGCGGCGGTGTCTCACGCCACGTTTATTATTTCTATGCAAACCTTTTGTTACAACAAAATCACATCTTATAATCTATTTATCTATTTAACACCTGAGGAGCTGTTGTGCACAGTAATTCTTTCTATGATTCAATAAGTACCAAAGTTTTTATGAAAATTGTATGAAACTCATACAATTTTCAGATTATAAGATGTGATTTTGTTGTAACAAAATACCACATTTCGAGCTTATTTTTTTCGTGAGCTGCTTCGCGACTGTGAGCACGGAGAGGCTGCTGCGAGCTTCAACCACAGACTGCGGGCCAGAGTAGCGGCCGACGCCTCGAGCTACTACCGACTAATCATTTCTAATCCTTAATATCTTTTTACTTACTTTTGTATTTTATAATCTAAAAATCATTTTAACTTGTAACCACGTTTAGCCAGTCGGCTAAACGTTTCGTTACAGTTTGGCGCCCAACGTGGGGCCGATTTTTTCCTTCAAAATTCTAAAAAAAACTACTACCACTAGTATAGACAATTCTGGAATAACCTTTTTGATTTCATAACTTCATCATTATTTATTACTAGACCTTTTACTTTTTAAAACCTTTTACTTTTAATAACTTGTACTTTAAAAACCTTGTTACTCATAGGAGTACCTTTCTCTTAAAGGGATTCCTAGACGATTAATCCCCTTTAACTTAAAAAAATCTACTACTAATGTTAGAACCCTCCGGAACCCTCTTAGTACCTCTCAAACCCTGTCTTAGTACCTCTCTAACCCTCTCTTAGTACCTCTCTAATCCTCTCTAATCTCTCTTAGTACCTCTCTAATCCTCTCTTAGTACCTCTAAACCTCTCTTAGTACTTCTTTAATCCTCTCTTAGTACCTCTCTAACCCTCTCTTAGTCTAACCCTCAAAGATCCTCTTAGACCCTCTAAGTCTTACCCTCTCAAACCCTCCTGGATCCTATTAGTCTCTTTCTTAGTTTAACCCTCTCAAATCCTCTTAGTACCTCTTTGGCCCTCTTAGACACTCTTAGTCTATCTTTCTTATACCCTCTTAGTACCTCTTAGTATAACCCGCTAAGACCCTCATAAGCACTTAACCTATTAGGCTAACTTTTTAATCCCATTATTATTTATTTCTCCTTTATTATATTTTACAAACTTATAAATTACATTTTTAAATATTTTTTAAAAAATCTGAAAAAAATATTTTATTATTATGAATGTATATAGGTTATTTAGTCATACACTTTCGAGCGGTTGGCAACTCTATAAAAAAGCCACTAATGCCACGTAATTATTCTTCTTAAACTTGGTTTTTCTTAAACTTAGTTTCTCTTAAACTCTTAAACCCAGTTTTATCAAAAACTTGGTTTTCTTAACCTCTAAACAGGCTATTAAAGCCTCTAATGCCTTGTACATATTGTAAATAATTTAAACATGGGTTTTCAAACAGGTGCGGGTTACGACACCTAATTAAAAAAATAAGCCTTCGTAATTTAATTAAATATTTCCTTGTGGAGTATGCGTCATCGAATGTGAACCATATCCCCTCCGTATGTATGATTGAATGAGAGAGTTTGCTGAAAGAATGAAAGAGATTGTATGTTAGGTCAAGGAATTATTTTAACCATCAAAATTTTCAATGAGTTGAAAATTTTCCGGGGTTCTTGGGGAAATGTGGTATTTTGTTACAACAAAATCACATCTTATAATCTATTTAACACCTGAGGAGCTGTTGTGCACAGTAATTCTTTCTATGATTCAATAAGTACCAAAGTTTTTATGAAAATTGTATGAAACTCATTTTACTTACTTTTCTTTATCTGATAATTTTTGTATTGCTGAAAAGCAAACCTTTAGCTACCTCTGTCTATTTTCCACATCCATTTATCTCATTTCATGTGATCTCATATTATTTTCCTTTTATTGAATGTTGTGACATTTTGTATCTAACATTGTCATCTGTCAGTTTTTATTTTTCTATGGTATAGAGCTAAGAGGTCGTCTATTTTATTGTAAAGGTATCGTAAAACTAGTGTTAAGCCAGGTTCTCACTGTAAGCAATCTTTATAGTTCCTGGCCGATAACCAATTAAGAAGTATTTGGATTGAAAACTAAAAAAGTCACTTCTAGAACGATCGGCCAGAGGCTATATAAACCATCCGATACTTTTCACCTGGTTCTGTTCTTTTGATTCCGTCTTTTGACTCGGTCTTTTGGCTTCTTTCATTTTGCAATTTTTCTTACTCATCAGTTTATGTTTTTCTAAAAAGCTATTTAAATATAAACCTTTTCTAGAAGTTATTCTCAGTAAATTTATTATAAACATCTAGTGTGTGTAAATGTGTTGGACTCACTTGATCACCTCCGACCCTCCCACTTGCGTCCACGAGAGGAGTTCGAGACGGTTTGCATAGAAATAATAAACGTGGCGTGAGACACCGCCGCCGGAACAAACACCAACCGACGCGAGCTCCCTCGCAACGGGCTGCGGACTGATGGAGAGGCTGCTGCGAGCTCCCACTCGACGGACTGCGGGACGGAGGAGCGGCCGACGCGAGCTTATTTTATTCGTGAGCTGCTTCGCGACTGTGAGCACGGAGAGGCTGCTGCGAGCTTCAACCACAGACTGCGGGCCAGAGTAGCGGCCGACGCCTCGAGCTACTACCGACTAATCATTTCTAATCCTTAATATCTTTTTACTTACTTTTGTATTTTATAATCTAAAAATCATTTTAACTTGTAACCACGTTTAGCCAGTCGGCTAAACGTTTCGTTACAAAGTTCCTTGACATAGTATTGCACATCCTATTTGGCTGAAGAAGTTATTATAAATAATCGTAGCGGTTATCTTTATGTAAAATATTATAACAAATAAATATGTTTTAATTTTTGTTATCACTTCTAACGCAATTTTTATTCTTAACATTTTATTGCAATAATAACAAAAATAAAACAGCAGCAATTTTTTTAAATTTTTATTCTTTCAAAACAAAAATAAAAAATTTGGCAACAAAACTGTGCTGCTTCTTATGAGATCAGAACCTAAGCCGGCGACTTCTCAGTCAAACGCTTGGCGCTTACTGCTACTAGCTCATAATATTAACTCGAATTTTAGCAATGTCATAAACTGGCCAGGTCATGCGCATGATGCGTGTCTAACAAAAGCGACGGAAATATATGTTTGTTTCGTTCAGAGCGACGCGAGTACGCGACGATACGTCAGTGTGTGCCGTGCAAAACTGCGATCTTTTTGGTGTGTGTCGTTTTTACCGCGAGTTCACAGCAATACGACTCTTAACGTGCTGCCATTTTGAACGCTTACTGTACAATGCCAAGCAAATTTACTTAGGTATTATAATATTTTAATTATTGTGAATGTGAAGACAACGTGTTTTATTTTTAAATGTTTTAGTTTTCATCATGGTTTGGCAGTTTGAGTAATGTATGCGGCCTACCCAAATGTCCTTTCTTTGGTAAGCGTCATTGAATTCTTAGGTACCCTGTCATACCCGTTTCGGCCTGGTCGTTGATGCAGATGGATGCTGGACGAACAAGGATGTTGCTAAAACACGCCCGAAGAACTCCGACGTCTTCTACTTTTTGCATTGGTGGCGTTTTAACTGACGACTGTTTTGGAAACTTTGTACATACCTACTGATTTAGACTTACCTATCACGAAGAGGAGAAAATTATTTTGTTGATATAAGTGAGTCGCTGTGTCTCCGGCGATTGATACATTCCCGCGAGTTCACATAACAAACACACTGCGAGCGTCACTTCCGGCGGACATGGCGCAGGCAAGCGCACTCTGATCTCGAGCACACGCCATGAGACAGCTGCGCCGACACACACCATGCTCGCCGCCACACAGCTCGTGTGCGTACTAATCACAGTGGCGCCGCTAGCGCAGGTAACTATACCATTCCCTAACTAAAGCCACGGAGATATTACTGTGTCGTGACGCGGAATACACGTATCAAACGAATCTGTAGTTCTATTCTGTAACCATCGCACCGTGAAAACTTAGGTGAAGTGAGCGTGGAGTGAGCTGTCAGTGCCACTGATGCTAGGGGTTGACCAAGACGGGATGACACTGACTGCTCACTTCACGCAAGTCTTCACGGTGAGATTTTACAGAATCGACATGCTGTTCAGGACTACGTCAAATCACAACGAGTTTTGATTGCCTCACACTGCGTAAGAAGGCGTCACGACACGACACAACACGGTAATATGAATCCGGCTTAACCGTATTACGCGCCTCGCGACTCGTGCGCAGTACTGACCGTGTTGTGTGATTCTAGGCGGCGGTGCCGGGTACGTTCTTCTGGAAGCCGCGCGTCGGGCTCGACATCGCAGTGCCGACGAGTAAGTTCACAGCTTTCTCACTATTTAAATAAACACAAACGCCATCTCGGAGGTAGTACTCCTCGAATACCATAATTAACCGACTTCCAAAAGATGTTCCTCAATTCGTTTTTTTTTTAATAAAAAAACCATGGTCTTTAAAAAAATACATAAAAAGTGAAAAAATAATTTTAATTTCGGAAGTCGGTGGCAAAAAACGAAAACACAATACCTGTCTTTGGTTTAGCATTTTCGTTTTTTTTTGTAAATAAAAAACTAACAAAAAAACGCGGCATCGGGTTCGCTGGCCGGTGACAGCATGCGCGCTTTGGTATTGGTGCCGCAGGAGTTTTCCTAAACAGGCCAAGAATGTCTTGTTTAGTTTCACAAAAAAACCTAATGTTCGTTTTTGCAATAACTTTCCCATGCGTTGGGGAGATTAGAACGACATTAACCATGTTCAGCTAAAGATAGTAACGTTGACATTAGAAAGCAGAACCTATCTACCAGCTTTGTATTTGTACTAACGTGCTTGTGCTGTCAAGTTTCAAGTCATAAGCATAATTTTATGCTTGTTCAAGTAAGAGGCGTTCAACTTTCCCGGACTCTCCCTAGTAGGTACTAAGGATATTATTATAAATTAAAAATGTAATTAATAATAATTAATTATTATAAATAAAAAATGTAAGTAATATATTAACCTTAACAACTGTATGATTTCTAAAGACTACAATAAAAATAAGGTAGATTGTGAGAATTAGAGAATCCGGTGTGGTCGAATTCGATGTTGTCGATGCAGAGCACGCGACAAATATACTTTGGGCTTGTAGGCACAAGCAGTAGCTACGCCAAAAGCAACGGTGAAATCGGATTCGGAGTGGGTCACGAGCGAACACGAATTCGGCTTGTATGATACAGTCGTCATCTAAAGATAAAATAATACATAGACTATCAGACCAAAGATACAAGCAGAATCTTAGATAGAGCGAGCAAGCTTTGCGAAGCAACAAGCAAGAGAACGAATCAACAAAGAAATTTATACGTACCATTCTTCGAAAACAAAATTAAAATGTTCACTGCATTACAGCGATAGAGGAAAGCAGTGATTCAAAATACACTATGAAATTTCAAATTTCACTCTTATTGTGTAGGTATTGTGTTGTGTTGTTGTGTTATAACTGGCGAAATGTGGGTGTACTATAGGTACACCTCTGCCCAACCCTTCGGGGAAACAAGGCGTGATGTTATGCTATGTGTTCAAAATCGCGTATCGCTCCCTTACATTCAAAGCTAACTAGGTATGCCGAAACCAATTAAATATAATAAAGTGATTAGTGTTGATGTGCGCGAGTAATCTTCCAATGCCTAATTAATATTAGTGTAAAAAATTGTGCGTCAGATTGTCGCATTCTTATTTTGTTCACACAAAATCGAGTGCGATTGGAGCCAAGGAATATCGCCGTAACAAGCACAGCTAAGTACAATCCTAACCTGTTATATCAATGTCAACAGGGAGCGACCTATATTTATCAGACCGTTCCTCCACGTCTGCTATTAAAATAATGGCAGACAATCTTATTAAGAAGCTACGTACGCGTCTCGAAAAATACTTTCAAACTCATACCATTGAAGAGCTTGACTATGAAGACGTCGCCTGTCGCCGAGAACAGTTGCAAAATCTTACGAGCAATATCAGGCGGTAGAGATGGAGCTTTTGTTGCAGGATAACGAGCCTGAGTCGGACGAAATTGACTACCGGTTCACGCAGCTTTCAATTCTGATTAAAACACTCAAAAGGCAATTAATGAATCCTAAGCAGGAGTCTCACTCTCAGAGCTCACCTGATAACAACAGAAATACGCATTTACCGAGTAACGATGTCCAAACGTTCGATGGAAAGGAATTTGCTTGTTACAAGCCATTCATGGACCTCTTCACGGCGATAATACACAGAGATACAAGGCTATCTGACGTTCAAAAGCATTTTTATTTGAAAAAGTACATCAAAGGTGAACCACTTACACTGAGAGACAACTTGCCGCTGATCAACGAATCCTGCGAGTCTGCTGTCAAGATTTTAGAGACGCGCTACAACAATACGATGCTGCTTGTCAACAACCACATAACGACGATACTCGATTTGCCGACAATTCACCGAGGTACGGCACAACAGCTACGAGACTTGGTGGCGCAGGTCCGGCAGCAGATATCTGCCCTGAAGAACATGAAGGAGCCAGTCGAACACTGGGATTCAATCTTGGTTTCCATAATATCCCGCAAGCTTAGTCCATTGACCGTCAGGCTATTTCACACGGACAGGGACATGGAAAGTATGCCTACACTAAACGAATTATTGATATTTTTAGATAAGAGAGCAATGTCCCTAGAGGTAAGCCCAACATTTGTAAATGGTAAGAGCAAGACTGTTAACTTCTCTAAGATTTCAGAAACGTCAAAGTGTAAACTGTGTAGTCAATCTCACAAATTGTTCGAATGTCCTAAATTCATTTTAATGTCCATAAATGAGCGTTTGTTTAGGTTCCCATGCGAGTAAGTGCCGTTTTTATTTTAAATGTACAGTATGTGCCTCAAAATCTCATAACACTCTAATACACCATGATGAGCACAGGTCTGTGCCGAGTGACGTTCAGATACATCAAAACCAAGAACAGATATCACAATCCGAGGTGAGCATACATTCATCAAACAAAACAATCAAGCACTAATGTGCTCTTACCTACTGTTAAGGTTTTAGTTTCAGACTCACAGAAAAAAATATGCGTGCATTGTTAGACTGTGGCAGTCAAACATCTTTTTGCACAAATACCTTAGTTAATAAGCTGGGCATCCCAACATACACGCAGCAACACAATGTTGTGGCATTGGGCGGTCAGCCAATACATAAAATTAAAAAGGCTGTCAATTAAACATTACATTCTATGACAGAAAAATATAATATTTCTGTAATTTGTTCTTTAATAGATAAGGGCACAGGGAAGTTACCTCCCGCATCACGCAGTTTCATCACGCAGAAAACAAATAATTACGTGTTGCTTTTGATGGCAGTGCAAGGATTAAAGGTAGCATTAGTTATACAACGGGCCTGTTAATCAAAAATAATTGTTTGAAATATTAATTTTATTTCACACGTATAAGTATATTATTATGTCTGATATGATTTTAAATGATATGTACAGATTAATGTCCATCCCGATCATAGGGATCTCCAAAATATACTATGGCGCGAAAGTCCAGATAAAGAATTACAATGTTTACAGTTAAAAACTACAACTTATGGTTTAACAAGTTCTGCCAATTCAGCAATACAATGTCTGATTGAAATAGCCAACACTTACGGGACTCAATATCAATTAGCTTCCAGCACCCTAATTGCGTAATACTCAATCAATTGGAATCTGAATCGTTTTGAAACAGATTGCTAATCCATTGCTTCTTAAGTTCGATAAAAATTCTGCTCAACAATAAATAGAACGTAATGAATGTTCTCGAACCGTCAAAATCAAACAGTTTAGTCGTAATCGTTTACGAAAATGTGTTACGCAATTAGGGTGCTGGTCTTTATTACATAATTCCTATTGTGATGACATCATTACCGGTGCAAACAGCATTCAAGACGCCTTGCATTTGAGAAAAGAACTAATCGATCTGTTGCAATTAGGAAGTTTTAGAATTGCATAAATAGTGTTCAAATGATAAGAGTTTATTGTCAGATTTACCTATTTATAAGTTAGTTTTCGAACAGAGAGACTTAGACCGGGAGTGTCTCATAACGAAGGCACTTGGTCTTTTGTACGAGCCCATGAAAAACATATTCAAACTTAGTGGTAATGCAGTGTCTTCACCAAAAGATCAGTATTGAGCGCAGTCAGTAGGCTGTTTGATCCTCTGGGTTTCGCTGGCCCTCTGATAGTTAGAGCCAAGTTATTACTTCAAAAAATCTGGATATGTAACCCAGGCTGGGATCAGACACTTCTTGTTGAATTAGCAAAACCCATAATGGCCGATATTAAGGTAAATCGCTATTTGCAATTGTTCGAATCCAATGAAACTGAGCTTATTGGGTACTGTGATGCATCAATGACTGCATATGGCTGTTGTATATATGTAAAGGTAAAAGTAGACGGTAAATATCATGTATATATATCGCATCGCTCTCTTACATTCAAAACTAACTATGCCGAAGCTAGAATTAAATGGCGCATTATTGCTAGCTAAACTTGTACATCACATTTCTAATTTACTTCCTAATGTAAAAACTATTAATTTATTTTGTGATTCTAAAATAAAATGTGATGGCATGGACCAGATTATTTACAAAACTGTAATAATTATAACTTTTGCTTGTCTGAAATTGAGTCTCCTATGTTTAACACAGAAGAAAAAGATTACTGTGATAAGTATATAAAAGTTACTCAACATTCAATTCTCTATTATTACTATTCAAGAAATTCTCGAGTTTCAATAAATGTGTATTTGTTATGTCATAAATTCTAAGGTTTATAAATTTAATAAATGTAGAAAGTTCCTGTAAATACTGGAAGCCTCTCTGCTCAAGAAATCAGAGATGCCTCTCAAACTTTCAGATGAGTTCAGATGAGTTAAAATCCATTGAGAATAATAAGGAAATTAAATCAACCTTAAAATCATTCAATCCTTTCATTGATAAAAATAAGACATTAAGAGTAGGTGGACGCTTAACAAATGCAGATCTGCCGTTCACAAAAAAGTTTCCAGCCATTCTTCCAAATAAATGCTATCTTACTCAATTATTAATAAGAAATTAACATTTGAATTTGTTACATGGGAGCTAAAAGCTTGTTATGAGTAGTTTGTCTCAAAAATATTACATAATAAACTCGGTTCTAGAAATAAAAAGTACTATACATAAATGTTTAGTATGTCACAGATATAAGGCTAAATCAGTTTCTCAGTTAATGGGATCCTTGCATAAGGACAGAATCTCGCTTTCAGCAAAAATAGACGCTAATAGAAGAATAGAAGTTGTGCACTTATCCCAATTGTTTCAAACTTGTGCAAAAGTGAAGTACAAGAAATAGTGTCGAAGCCCTTGGCAAGGTCTAGAAAGATCCCAATTGTGTGCAAACCATTATATAATATAATTAGTTTATTTGTGTACCGCTTTCAAATATTTTATCAATCTACTGTTACCTAATGTTTTTTTGTTTTAATTGAAATACCTTTTAACACTGAGATGGGTCTGTAGACAAAATCTGTGTGAATTACCACACAGATTTTGTCTCTGGACTTGAAAACAGGTGTGACAGCCACAGCTTTTCAAGCAATTTAGGGATTATTTTGGCTAAACATAGCTGAAAAAATTGGGTTATCGGAGGGGAAAGTAGTTTAAGTATATTATTAAGTATGTCATCCCACCCTGGAGCACAAACATTTTTTAAAGTCTTACTACTTCGTTAACGTCGGTATCTAATAAAACAAAAGAGTTTAGTATAAAAGAGGTTGTAGTCTGGTTTTGACGGGAAAAATAACTTGAATTTAAAGATTTTTCAGCCAAGTTTATACCAATCTTACAAAAAAATTGTTAACGTTATTAATCGCTTCAAATGACTTATGTGACAGTGACTTGCCGCGTGTGGGCGATCTCTGATCAGTCTTGGACTTGTGCAGATGTTGTAAAGTTAGGCTTACAAGATAATACTTATACTATCAGGTTCATGGGTGCAGGCGTTAGCTTGACCATTGTGTAGTATCTTTGTCGGCATGGCAAACCAATAGGTACGAGTTATTGAAGATGTGTACATATCTGATCACTTACCTTTACTTGTGAAGTGTGACATTAGTGCTGTAAGATCTAAACTATTCGCGGCGGAGCTCAGTTGTGTGGGGTGAGAGAGATGAAACTCAAGTAAATATCTACCGTAAATTATGTCACAGTGAATTACGCAACATAGACTTTCCCGCTGAGTTGTCTGAATGAAGTCATGGGTAATGCGGTTTGGAAGGTCACTAAAGTGTGTTGGACAAATTGTATGGCAATATTGTGCTCATCTTGAGTGATGCCACTGTGGGGTCTAGTGGGAAGCGCGGCATTGATCGGGGCAAGAGCAGGCATTTGTGCGGCTGGAACAGACTTGTTCGTGTAACTCATCGGGCGGCCAGGCTTAAATTCCAGCTCTGGGTAGCATGTATCCGGCCCTCGGTTGGCCTGGCATAATTTTTGATGAAAAGTGTGAGGCGCGTAAAAATTTCGAAATTCGTTTGAAATGGTGCCAAAATAACCAGGAACAACTTAGACTGGATATGCTGGCCAAACATAGATCGGCAAATAATTTCAGCAAGTTTTGGAAGGCTACTACGAAGCTCGATATTAGGCCTGGCCTTCCGGTGAGTGTTGGTGGGAAAAGTGAACCAGCCCATATTGCGAATATGTTCAGTGAACATTTTCAGGTGCGGTCCCCGTTGGACCCTTCAGCGTCGCCTATTAGCTCTGAGGCTGGACATTGGGGAGGTGAGTCGACTGTACATTTTACTGTTAGTCAAATAAAACTCGTCTTAAAGAAATGACAGGCGGTAAGCCTCCTGGTCATGACGGTCTTAGTGTTGAGCATTTGAGGCATGCGGGGATTCACCCTGGCTGGCTATGTTTTTCTCAATGTGCATGAGTCACTCCCACTTGCCGCACGATTTAATGAAAACCATCGTGGTGCCTATTGTGAAGAACAGGACCGGTGACATCTCGGACAAGGGGAACTACCGTCCTATCTCTAGCAACTGCGATTGCTAAGGTGCTGGACGGTATGCTTGACACTTGCTTAGATAAGTACATAACATTGCATGACGCTCAGTTCTGATTTCGGCCTGGGCTATCCACTGAAAGTGCAATCTTGAGTCTCAAGCATACTGTCCAATACTATACTGACCGTAGGACGCGGGCATATGCCTATTTCTATGACCTCCCTAAGGCATTTGATATTGTGTCGTACGATGTGCTCTGGGGAAAGTTGAGGGACAGGGTTGTGCCGGCAGCTGTGCTCATTGTATTTAATTATTGGTATAGCAACCAGACCAACTTTATGAGACGTAAAATTACTCCTCCACTACCTTTTAAGCTTCTGAAAATTTTTGACGCTCGTATATCGTCAATCTTTGTTGTGTCATTATTGCCAAGAACGGCGCTACTTTATTCCCATAAGAAATCCCATAAGAGAGCCCCATAGGAAAGGCTGGCCTTTTCTTAGCAATTTAGCAATACAAGCAGTTTTTGAAGCGTACCCAGCAATATACCTTCTAAAATAGCCCGCCAGACCCAAAAACTGACGAACCTCTCTTAAATTAGATGGTTTAGGTGATTTAACTAAAGCTTCGGTCTTACTAGGGCTCGGCCGTACCTGACCATGACCAATAAGCCTTCCTAGGTTTTCTAATTCGGTGTCTAAGAAAGTGCATTTTTTTTTATTTACCGAAAATCCCGCGTCTCTGAGTGTTTTTAATGCCTCTCGCAAAGTTTTTCGACCGTCACTGACAGAATTCGACATGACTAACACATCGTCGATAAAAACCAACACTTTACCTGTATCCAGCAGGTGCTTCAGAGTTTTGGAGATACTCTTTGATAGACAATAGGTGCATTAGCGAGCCCATAGGGCATTTTCAAATATTCATAATGGCCTTCGGGCGTTACGAATGCTGTTTTACTAATGGAGTCATCATCCTTCATCGGCACCTGGTGGATGCCTGTTGCCGTATCAAGACTTGTAAAGAATTTAAAATTGCCTAGCCTGTCAATGTGATTGTCTATCACCGGTAACGGAAATCGTTCTTTAAAATAATTAGACTGTGATTCGCGAATAATTTCCTTACTAATCAAATCATTAATTATTTCGCGAACGCGACTCCGCTACGATTTAAAACATCAGTGCCTATCAAAATCTCTAAAAAATAAAAATAATATATCTCGGAGCCGGAATACAATCCGGGGGAATAACAAAAAGATCTACTTCTAAAGATTAATTATAGTATTAATAATGATTTTATGACATTGTATAGAGAACTAATTGTAATTTATGAAATTTGATAAGGTATTATTTGGAATTAATGACAACAATGAAAAATTTGAATATTACACAATTAAAAAAAAATTAAAACTGTTATTAATTGAAAAATGTTATTATACGACTGATGAATTTCTGAATGATAAATTAATGTAGACTTAGTTATTTATTTGACTGCGGAAACAATTTTTGAATGAATATTGTGACTAATTTTACATCTGACACTACTAGCTACTCTTGGGCCTAAACCCAAATGTACTCTCTGAAAGTAATTTGTTATCTTCCAAATATTTTATCAATCTACTGTTAATGTTTTTTGTTCAATTGTTAGGCCTTTTAACACTGAGATGGGTCTGTAGTTATTCACACAGATTTTGTCTCCAGACTTGAAAACAGGTGTGACCACAGCTTTTAAGCCAAGGGATTATTCCTTTAGATAAACATACCTAGCTGAAAAATTTGGATTATCGGAGGGGCAAGTAGTAAAAAAAAAGTATATTAATAAATATGTCATCCCACCCTGAAGCACAAACATTTTTTAAAGCCCTACTACTTCGTTTACGTCGGTATATGAAACAAAAGAGTTTAGTGTACAAGATGCCGTAGTTTGGTTTTAACGGGAAAAATTACTTGAATTTAAAGATTTTTCAGGCAAGTTTATACCAATCTTACAAAAAAGTTGTTTACTTTATTAATCGCTTCAAATGACTATGTGACAGTGACTTACCGCGTGTGGGCGATCTCTGATCAGTCTTGGACGTGTGCAGACGTTGAAAAGTTAGGCTCACAAGATAATAATTATACCTTTATCACTAAGGTTCATGGGTGCAGGCATGATCATTTTGTAATGTCCTTGTCGGCATGGCAAACCAATTGAGAGGTACGAGTTATTGAAGATGTGTACATATCTGATCACTTACCTTTACTTGTGAAGTGTGACATTAGTGCTGTAAGATCTAAACTATTGGCGGCGGAGCTCAGTTGTGAGGGGTGAGAGAGATGAAACTCAAGTAAATATTTACCGTAAATTATGTCACAGTGAATTACGCAACATAGACTTTCCCGCTGAGTTGTCTGAATGAAGTCGTGGGTAATGCGGTTTGGAAGGTCACAAAAGTGTGTTGGACAAATTGTATGCCAATATTGTGCTCATCTTGAGTGATGCCACTGTGGGGTCTAGTGGGAAGCGCGGCATTGATCGGGGCAAGAGCAGGCATTTGTGCGGCTGGAACAGACTTGTTCGTGTAACTCATCGGGCGGCCAGGCTTAAATTCCAGCTCTGGGTAGCATGTATCCGGCCCTCGGCTGGCCTGGCATAATTTTTGATGAAATGTGTGAGGCGAGTAAAAATTTCGGCAACCAGACCAACTTTGTAAGACGTAAAATGACTCCTCAACTACCTTTGAAGCTTCTGAAAATTTTTGACGCTCGTCTATCGTCAATCTTTGTTGTGTTATTATTGCCAGGAACGGCGCTACTTTATTCCCATAAGGAACTGTAGCGAGTTGATATGAACCTGACCATCTGTTGTAGGCTTTGGTCACAGTTGGCCACAAAAATTGCCTGTACGTCTTTTCAATATCTGCTGTGTAAGCATACTTGTATTGCCTCCTCTGTATTAATGTTGTTTGTAAATCTTGTTGTAGGTTTGGGAAAGTAATGGTCCTAATGACTTTTGTTGCATAGTGGGCAGATTGAAGAGCATGTTGAAATGCGATGTAAATATAAGTTTTTTGTTGTTGTAACGATTGTTGAGAAGAGAGAGTAGTAAATTTGCCGATTTTGTAGGCCCGATCCTGGATTTATAGTAAAACCCTTGAAAAAGGTGGCTCCTCAATTCAGACGTCTGGATTGAGGAGCCACCTTAAACATCCTGCAACTTTTAGAACAAGTTAGAATTTCTAATAAATATGCGATTATATTCCAATTTTTTTAAGAGGATTCGGTTTTGAGTCGTCGTAGCGAGCGGGTGTCTCGTCTATGATAAATGATAAATGATTTTATTTCTGTAAGTAGGTTTATACAAATACTTTTACACGTTAAACATTTTTTTTTACTAGATGAGTTCGGCTTTTCCTATCTGACTACTCTGAGAAGAAAGGCCGAAACTAACTCAGAGGTCACAGTCTCTTTTAAAGTCCAGACATAATCTTGGTCAGATCATGTGAAGACCATGTGGATTGATGTCTGAAATGGTCTTTTGAGGAAAGAACCACACAGATTTGAGTGGGCCTATCCAGTCAGTGCACACATTTGTCATTAATCGTGAACGTCACAGAACAGTCGACGAACAATACCAAAGAAAGGAAAGAAAGAAAGAAAAATTGATTTTTGTCACAGAAACACGTGCATGCAAAATAAATCGATTACAAAACTAAAATAAAAAAGCTGATTTATTATTACAACACAGAACATAAATACTCGACAGCTGCACGCCGTGACTGTGACAAGAAGGCTTCTACTCAGCATGATGCTGTGCTATAGTGGACTCAGAGCACAGCTCTGATTTTCAGTGGCTACCCAAAGGACATTTGGGTAGGCCGCTTTAAGTACTCAAACTGCCAGATATAAAAAATTAAAATAAATAACTGAGATAGACAAAATATATAGAAATATTACACACTAAGTCCTCACACGAAATTAAAATAATAATAATATTATACAAAGTAAATATTCATGTCATTGTGTATTTAATAAACATGAAATGTTAAAGTGTATATAAAATAAAACAAAATTAGGTACCAAACAAAAAACCTTATTCAGTAAGCAAAAATTGGAGCAGGTCAGTCCCAAGCCTTTTTGTCCTCAATATAGTCACAACTTACAACTCAACTTTCTGGCACAACTTACGTTATTAAACGTAAGTTGTGCCAGACATTTATTAAAATGTTTTGAATTTATTAAGGCTTAGATCTTGAACGTGGCTTGGAAGTTTAATATGAAAGCGTATACATTGACATCTGAACGAGCCACCTATTTTCTTGAGCCTTGTTGTAGGTACAACAAATTTGTGTTTGTTCCTAGTATTTATATTATGGATTTTAGGTTTTTGTGGGCATATAAAAGATTTTCATAAATATACTGAGAACACAGTCGTTACATTAATTTCCTTAAATTTCTCTCTGAGAGTGTCTCGGACTTAATTTATAAATTGATCTAACAGCTCTTTTCTGCAAAACAAATATAGCCTGAATGTCGGCGGCATTTCCCCACAACAGAATACCCGACCTTACACTATGAAAATAGCCAAGTACACTAAACGGGCTGTGTCTATGTCAGTTAAATTACGAGTTTTTCTAACAGCGTATGCTGCGGAGCTTAGCTTTTTTGACAATTTATTAATATGTGGGCCCCACTGAAGCTTAGCATCCAAAGTTAAGCCCAAGAATACTGTGCTGTTTTCAGGTTTCAATTCTTCGCCCTTTTTCAACACATTCGTTTTCACCTGCCTTACGTGAGGTAGCATAACTTAATGCAGTTAGTCTTCTTTTCATTAAAATGAAAAGAAGATAGATCATCATCATCATCTTATCATGACTTGAAATTCGTCAAAATAGTTAAATCTAAGCATGACGCATCTGAATTACAAAGCGACTTGGATGAATTGGTGTCATGGTGCCAAGTAAACCAGATGCTCCTAAATCCTAGCAAGTTTTACCATATAAAATTTACTAGGAAACATCATCTCATTGACCAGGATTATTACATTGATGGGGATAAAATAAAGGAATTAGACACAATAAAAGACCTTGGTGTTATATTTGATAAGAAATTAACTTTTGTCCCTCACATAGATAACATAGTGAAAAAATCATCCAAAGTGCTGGGTTTTGTTGTTATCAGAAACACAAAACAATTGAAAAACTGTAGAACAAAAATTATCCTCTATAATTGTTTGTGTCGAAGCATGTTAGAGTATTGTAGCGTGGTGTGGCGGCCACACTATGCCACTCACTCATTGCGTCTTGAGCGTGTACAAAAACGTTTTCTGGGGCATCTGGCAAATGCTAGCGGTTTGTCCAAGAAAATACGTTCATATAGTGATAGGCTTAAATATTTTAATATGGTTTCTCTTGACAAACGTCGCCGACTGAATGACGCGATGTTTGTGTGCAAAGTTATGGCCCATAAAATTGACTGTCCGCAAATATTAAATCGTTTTAACTTCCGCGCCCCCTCCAGAATTCCTCGCAATCCTATAACGCCACTCTGCCCTCCGCAGAGAAGAACGGTTCTGGGTGCTAATTCTCCCTACGCGAGATTTTGCAGGGTTGTAAACGACTGCAGTGATCGGATCGACCTCCATTTTGACAGTTTAGGTAAACTAAAAGCCAGTTTTTACAAGTATCTCCCCGAACATTGAGTTTCTTAGCCCTGCGTTGTCTCACTGGGTGGGTGAATTTAGATTAATATTACTTGTTTTTTGTTATACCTAGTTTTATTCAGTTTAGTTCATTTTTATTTTGATTTAAATTTATTAAGTTTCAGTGCAACTTTATAATATAGTCTTTATTTCTATTATTGTTTTGTAAGTTACAACAACGTTTTGTGTGCATGCAGAGTTTACCTTTAAGTGATTGTTACACTTTATTCTGATCTGGTGCTTCTGTTCCATTTGCTTAAACCAGTGTATACAATTGTTGGTGAACCAAATAAATCAATAAATAAATTAAAAAGTAAATCATTAAGTTTGAATCAGTGAACTACTTTTGAGATCGCGTTATTTACATCGTTAATAAACAGCTGCTGACGTTTAGTTTAAACAAAAGTGAAGTATCATCCGCAAACCATATCATATCATGATTATCCTTTATGAGGTAAGGCAAGTCATTCATATAAATAAGAAACAAGAAAGGACCAAGAATTGAGCCCTGTGGAACTCCCATTGTTAAGATAGATCCGGGAGATCTTTCTCCATTAACGTCAACGCTCTGAATCCTTTTACTCAAGTCTGAAGTAAGAAGTTCCAGAGCTGTGTTTCGGATCCCGTAGTGGCGGAGTTTCCTGATTAAAGTTTCGTGAAGAACGCAATCGAATGCCTTGGACAAGTCACAAAAGATGCCCAAGGCATCGCATTTATCTTCCCAAGCATTATAAATATGTCCTAAAAGTTTAACACCGGCATCAGTAGTTGAAGGACCCCTTGTGAAACCGAACTGTTTGCTATGTAATAATTTATGTCTGTTAAAAAATCTTTGCAGTTAGTCTAAAATTAATTTCTCAAAAATTTTACTAAATATAGGTGTAGTACTGAAATAGCTCTATAATTTGTGGGGTCAGATTTAAACAAAGGTATTATTTTACTATTTTTCATAAGGTCAGGAAACTCCCCACAGTCGATACAATTATTAAAGATAAGAACTAGAGTAGGTGCTACAATGTCTATAATAGACTTAGCAATTTCTACAGAATTACCCCACAGATCTGCAGTCTTTTTTACATTTAAAGTGTGAAAGGCTTTAATTATATCCCTACATGTAATATTTTGAAAATTAAATTCCGAATAGCAAAAATTTTCATTTTCCTTTAGCAAAGACTCAGCAACAGAAGGTGATGAGTTAAGGGATTTAGTAGTTGAAACTGGAATATCTGAAAAGAAGTTTTCAAAGGCCGCGGCGACTTGTGAGTCTGTTTTTAATATGTTGTCACTAATAGACAGGCTGTAGTCAGTACTTCGGTTACTAGACCTTCCCGTTTCACTATTAATAATTTTCCAAGTCGTTTTAATTACGTTACTACTGCTTTTAATCTTCGAACCTAGATAAAGCGACTTGGCCATAACATAAACTTTTTTAAACAGATTTGAATAATTTCTAACATATAAATTAAATTCAGCAGTGTTAACATAAGTCCTTTCATTGTACAGCTCATAAAGCCGTGTTCTACTTTTATGAATACCAATGGTAGCCCAATCACTGAAAGATGCGTTACTATTAACTGAGATAGTCTTGAAAATAAAGATATAATTAAATTGTTCACAGTAAATATTAAAGAACTCATCATATTGATTTTTAGGCTCAGCATGAACAGGAGAATACAAAACTGGTAGTTAGTTTAAATTTAAAAGCAGCTTGTAGTTTTGGAGTTAACAGTTATATCCTTTTTAGTTATTTTGTTGTTTTGGTTTTGAATAGTAATCCTTCGTCCGCAATGATCAGAATCTAGTAAATAAATCATTTCTTTGTGGCTTGGTACAATATCTGTATAAATATTATCTAGGCATGTGGCACTAGTAGGGGTAATTCTTGTTGGCTCCAAAAATAGACATACAAGATTGTAAGACTGAAACAAACTTATTATTTTACTACAAGAACCTGAGTTTTCCAATATATTAACATTAAAATCACAGCAAATGATAATGGATTTGTTTGAGTTACAAGTCTTGTGTAACACTTCATCCATTACCTTTTCAAAGCAGTCATACAATTCTGAAGGGGGCCTGTACACACTTAATACAATAAACTGCTCCAATTCTATACAAGTTATTTCAACAATCCGCGCAACAGATATGCTCACAATATCCTTACGGTCTTTAAATTTAAGCTGGTTACTTACTAAAATTAATGAGCCCCCATGTATAGCGTTTACTCTGCTGAACGAACTACCAACCTAGTGATTATTAAAGTTGAATAATATCTGGTGGTTTTTAAGCCAATGTTCTGATAAACAAAGAACATCAATACTATTATAATTCATAAATAAATTTACTTCTAAATCTTTGTTCATAAACCCTTGAATATTATTAACTGATTTTAAACTTTTATTAGATTTATTATTGCAATTCTGTATATTATTGCCAGAGGTTGCCTCTATTATCTGAATTTGTAATTTAAATTATTATGAAAAATGTCAACATTTGATACCAAATTATTGGCTGAATTATTTGAAATGTCATAGCATTGCTCAAAAGAAGCAATCTGTTTAACCAAATTCTTGGTTGTAATAGAAAAATAATATGCTAGCGACACAGCTATCTGTCTTTTACAATACTTAGAAAGAAAGTACCTATCTGTAAAAAATCTATCTTTTGTCAAATACAAATGATTACCAACATAATTGTTAGTGTCAATTAATTGGAATGAATTATATTAGATGTCAAATTATGCAATGTCATATTCATTTTAGATCTATAGATGTTTTCTTCTTGTGGCAAACTTTGGCTGAAGGGGAATGTGAACATTACAAAAAAAAAAAACTAAGGTTGCACAAGGATCTATAATATTGGAGTGATTCTCCTCTCTTCACATTACCCCTATTACCAACAAATATTAAAAATATAGTGTCCTGCTTAAAATTGCATTTTATATTTTATTTAATTATATCATATAATGAACAACCAGGCATACAGTAGTTCAATATTGAGTGTCCCGGATATTTAGTTGTCAAAATTTTGCCTGTGTTCCGACAAAACAAAAAGCGTGAGCGACACGTGCGCCAACTCTACGCCCAGTTTCGGACAACGGAGTGATAAGTGTATAACAATCTGCTGGTATGCTCTGTCCGCCCGATCATGACATATGCCAGTGCAGTCTTTGCACACGCCAAGCCCGTTCGCTTCAATAGAATGCAGACCCTCCAGAACAAGTTCCTCCGTAGGATTACAGGCTCCCCCTGGTACGTTCGCAACGAGATCCTTCACGTTGACCTCAAGATTCCCACTATCCGCCAGTTCATGAAACGCATTTCAAAGCGTTTCTTCGAGACCGCCGCGAATCACCGCAACCCTCTGGTTGTCAAGGCCGCTAGCTATATTCCCTCCTCCATTAGTCAAGTCCGCCGTCCCAAGCATGTCCTCACCGATCCCGATGACCACATAACTCTCATTCAGGAGAGCAGTAGGGCCACCAGTACAGTGCACAAACACAGACCGACATTCCGACCTCGCCGCCGAGGTTCCTCGCGAAGATCCCGACGTAATTGTCCCCCCCGACCCTTGCTCGACGAAGTGCCAGCCCGCGCCGTAGCTGAGCCTGTAGCTTTAAATTCCCCGATTAATAATAATCAACTAAACTTGATCCAGCCTGTCCCATCTTGCTGTCCTCCCGTCAGCGACGCCCTAAGCCGAGGTCCGTACCCCACAGGGGGTGCCCTTAGCGAGCGTTCGCTTAATAATATAAGTAGTTTTACGCCCCTGGCTGGAGGCTTTGAGTCCGCTTAAGGCAGCCACAGGATAGTCCGGTTAAGTAGTCACGACCTCTCAAGGTCAACTACGAGATGCCATACAAAAAAAAAAAAAAAAATGGTATGCTCTGTGTCGCGAAATAATTTCTTTGGATATGTGCACCTACCTACTACATACCTACAATGCATGCGAGGAACTGTTTGCCTGCCAAAGGATCCTGAGCTTTTGGTGAGATCAATCCATTCTATGGTTAAGGAAGTTTAATTCTCAATAAGATAGTAGAAAGATCTCACTTAGCTTGGCTATTGTTTTAATTTATAGCAAATCATTTAAGGCTTGGAGCCTTAAATGATTTGCTATAAATTGATAAGAACGGGCAACGAGAAAAAGCTCGAAGGCAATGAACAACTTGCGCAAAGAGCCTAAAAGTGAGGAAAGTCTGGATCTATTGTGATAAATTTTCATTTTCCAGTTTATCTGTTTTTGTTAAGGCCAAAAAGGCTAAATAATCCAATAGGACTGAGTTTTGATTTTTAGCTTTAATCTTATTGTGGTGGGGCCTAGCGGGTCAGCAGGATCGTGAACTTGAGGTTTGGCGGTCCTTATTTCAAGAGACATTGTGGTGAAGAGTGACATTTATATTTTGATATTTCTGTAGGATGTTATTTACTCAAACAAAAAGAACGCTGTCGATTTAGAATGCGTATAATAATTGCTTCCCATGATACTTATTACCTTTACTAGCCACTTACCTTTCATATGTTAACAATTGTAGCAATAATTCCCAGGAAATATGGCTAATAAATAATCTAAGTAGATGTAAACATTTATTTTTATTACCACTTCTTGCGTGACATATGGCAAGCAAGGGCAAAAAATACGCTGAATTGTAAAGCTTCACAAAAAGATACATTTCCTCAGAACCCAGCAGGGACGGCACATTAATCTTATCCATGTCTTAGACAAGTTTCAGTGTCTTTGTCTTTAAAGTTTAATCAAAGCAAAATTTTTACAATGGCTATAATAGTACCTATGAAAAGGGACGGGAATTGTTTATTAGCCTTAGCTCACCAAATAAACAATGGGTGTGACCTTCGACCACTTATCGGTGCGCAGCGATCTAGTAAAATTTGTGTCAAAGAATAGAGACGATAAAAGAGTATGCGTAGCACTTTAAAATAATATTCAGGACTTTCATGCACATAATGATAAACATTATTCTTAATAAGAGATAGAAAAAGGAACTAAAATGTTTGTTGCAGCTCTTGGTCTCTGTTTGGTGTAATTTTCACCCTTGAATCTAAAGAACTTATTATGTTTCCTCACAAAAACCGATACCTCAAACAAATCAATGCCGGTCAAGGTCATAGTTTCAGTTTTTTGAATAAAGGCCTACAATATTCTAGTGGACCAACACCGCATGTAGCTCTTACACATTTCTTTTGTACAATAAATGTCTTACCATTGTCTGTTGAATTGCCCCACATTATTAGGCCATATCTTAGTAATGATTCAACAAATCCACTATATCTCAGGAACAAATGATGACAAAATACGTAACCGCGCAGTTCAATGAGGCGTTCTGGGGAGTAGAAGACATCCTAATTGCCGGATCAGAGTTCTACCTTATAAACGTGTTTGTTCACACCAATAACACGAATAGCGGGAACACACTGGTAAATTCACCTAGGTGCGGCGAGGCAGTACCGGGTCACTAACACATTTTCTATAATGAACAGCACTATGACAGCTAGGTCGTAATAGACGACAGTACCAGCAAATTCTAAAGTAGGAATCAACCAACGCCAGACCATTACAACATATCGAAAATTCAACCAGTACAACATAAAACAAGAGCAAAAACAGCTCACCTCGGTTTCAAAAGAATAACCCCCAATTACTTCATCTATTAACAACGCGTGAACAATTAGCGTCCTCATTAGGTACACCGATATCAAATGAAGTAGCGGATGCAACTGGATAGGTACACAATCCTCAGAAGCCCGCCCGAACAGATGATCACATCTGTACACTTCAGAGGGTATTGGACGAAGAATGGCGTGCAGGTAGAAGAATCTATGTACTCGCCCTCGACATAGAAAAGGCATTTGATAACATTGACCTAAACGCACTAAAAGATATATTAGTACAACGAATCAACAAATCGTTAGCCAACAGGATAATCAAAGTTTGCATGAATTAACGAACATACATCAAATGGTGCCCATTTACACTGGTCATGGATGATGTCCTTAGAACCCTTGAGGATGAAGCGCAATTAATTAAACTGGACCAAGATCATGAAATCTCGCTCCCCCTGGTATTATCGTTTGCGGACGATCTTATCTTCTCATTATAGAAGACCTAGAAAGGCTGGAGAAGGTATCGTTTACCATATTAAACCCTTATTGTCTAGTGTCGGCCTCCAAATAAACGAAACAAAACAAAAATACTGATAAAGGACAGCTTAACAGAAAACGACCTATGTGACCATTAGACTCCATTAATGGTCAATTTAACTATAGTCGATTAAACTAAATATAGGCACGTACATAACATCTGCAACAAGCCACCAGAAACACGAAGTCACTAATACCATTTATAATAAACTCAAAGATGGACTGGAAATTGCCCAGACTCATGTATCCATCAGATCATGTACCTTGTATGATACACGGTCTGAAAGTATCGGCACTCACTAAAGCCAACAGGTCAAGACTGAGAAAATATGAAAGAGTTATCATGAGAGACCTGATTAACCACGCTAAGAATAAACCAAGACAAAAGAAAATGCATTTTTTTTTACGGAATAACCTTAACCATTTTTTACGGAAAACCCGTAACCAAACGCATATAGAACCACAGGATGTGGTATTTCGCACATGTCCACAGGAGACCAAAACCACACCTGCTGCATGCAGCAATGCAGTACAAGACAAAAAAGTCGGCCGACCTATTTACACTTGGAATGACAACCTCAAACAGGACTTACTTCGACAAGGAAATCAACTTCTGTATGGACACGGCTGAAGAACGAGATAAGGACAAAAAGGCTGCTAGCGAGATATACAAGAAACCTAAAACGGATAGTGGCGAGACCTCAGACGAAGATATTGGAACAACACATCATAGCAGAGACCGGCTGCGACGTCTCTCCACTAGTCCAATGCTAATTTTAGGGTGCACTACTCGATTGGCACACACTCATTCCTATCCTAAGGGCACGTGCTCCCTACCATTAAAACGCCCCCCGGTCTATTAATTGATAAGCAATGGTCTTTGGAGCACCATGAAGCATGAGGAGCAAGGGGCTAGTGCAAATAAAGGGGTTCATTCGATTAATCGAGTCTGGTCAAACCACGCTGGGGTCGGTGCATTTCATTCATTCATTCATATTGTTTTACGATTTTTTTTATTTTTTTTGGATCTAGTTACTACTAATAGCTATATCCCAAATTTCAGCTTTCTATGGCTTCGGGAATTACACCAGAGGTTTAATTTTATATACAGACTTGCCATTAAATGGAGGTGCCACGCGAAGGTTACAAACTTAATTTAGTGTTGTTTGTGTGCTAATCCTATTTTTAAATAATTATTTCTTACATTTTTGACCTCAATGTATTAATTGCAAATAGAAATAATGGATACAACAGCTAACAAAAAGGTTGTCCATCAGATTACCCGCGGACCGCAAGCAAGCCGACGTGGAACAACGTTGCCAGCGGGTACGTGGTGACAATCGACGGCTATCAGGCGGGGCTCACCATCGCGGCGCTGGCCAGCTACCAGGAAGATGTGCGCGAGGCCTACCCACAACTGCATCCCGGCATGGCGCACTACTACACCAATATGTACCGCTGGGCCGTGCGCCACCTCAGCCTGTGAGTATCACACAACTACCTGCAGGATGTACGATCGTCTTACCCGCACCTGCACCCCGGCATGGCGCACTACTACACCAATATGTACCGCTGGGCCGTGCGCCACCTCAGCCTGTGAGTATCACACAACTACCTGCAGGATGTACGATCGTCCTACCCGCACCTGCACCACGACATGGCGCACTACTACACAAACATATACCGCTGGGCCGTGCACCACCTTAGCCCACAGATTGAGATGATCGTCAACTCACAAGGTGACGAGTATCACATCATCCATCATCATCCTTCTTCCTTTATTCCAATTTGTTTGTGGTCAACGCAACACGTGTTTTTCTTCTATACACCTCTAATAGCCGTCGTCGAAGAATATACTTTCCTAGCCATGTCGTCTCACACACAATCTATTCATCTTTTCTGTCTTCTATCTCTTTTCTTAGAGCTGTCCTCAATGTTTCCTTATCATGACTATCAGTTCCTCCTACGTGTCCAGCAAACTCAAACTCAAAGCATTTATCTCAATTAAACCAATTATAGGCACTTTTCAATTGTCAAAGTCGGTCGGTCAGAAAGATGAAGCTAGTTGCCCATTCCAAAGTATAGTAGGTACCTATGGAGCAGAACGAGCAGCCACCTACATCCCTTCAACAGTTAAAAAGTTTTTTTTTGTTGCAGTCTTCCAGACTGGCTCGGAGGCAAAAGAAATAACTATGTCACGACGCACAAGGTGTGGAAGAAGCGCTTCTCCTACATGAACGATTTCGTGCCACAGTGGATGCGCAAGATCCTGTTCTTCGTGAATGACGAATCCTGGAAGCACGAGGAGTGGGAGTGGAAGAAGTTCGAAAAGTACGCCGAGCCGCATTTCGGCAAGTTTTATCGCTACCCCTCCAAGACGTTTAACAACTATAACTCCATGCGGGTGCAGATCAGCGTCGAGAACATGGACGTCACCGACAACTCTGTAGATCCGCAAGGGTGATTCTTTAGAACGGAGTATTATTGTTACATTGATCTGGCACATTTTTGTTTTAATATTTGATCTAAATGAACATTATTGGTTGGTCCGAGTCATTACTGTGTGTCATTATTGTGTGCTGGGACCTACGCCCTTTCATTATTTGTGTTAATCAACTTTGCCAACTGCCAATACTAGACGGTAGGATTTGAAGAGGTCCTGTCTCTAAGCGCTGCCACCAGTTGGTCCTTGGACCCTGCCCCGACATTTACGGACCCCTATTTTTATATTTTAAATTACTTATATTTTTTTAATACATCTTCAGTAGGTCCCGTAGTTTATGAAGAAATGGATTTGAAAATAATTTTAAGAAATCAAACATTTATTATGCATTGTATTTTAAGTTTTAATTCAAAATTTGTCTATATATTCTATAAGTACCAGATACCGTTTTATGATGTATTCAATATTATTATGATTGTTATGTAAGTAAATAATTGTACAAATTTAGATTACATGAATTTTTACTTTCACTTAGCTGTAAGTATATTTGTAGATCCGAAGATCCGAACCGTTTAACCTAACCGTTAAGCCTAGGAACTAAAAAGTTCTCTGGAGTTTACCTGCTGCGGCTGCTCCCAACGTCGGCGCCTAGGAATTATTCCCGGTGACTTTTTATCTCGCGATTGTCGAGGGAGTTTTCGTTTAAAAAGCCTCGAACTCCACACATGCGCGGGTCATTGCCGAAACACAGACAGCGAGTGCACTGCACCATTGGTGCCTGGTCTTGCACTCGCACTTGGTCAATGTGCACGCGGCCCGCCATAGCCAGCCACTGCCATACCGCAGGGGACACCTGCAGGATGACGTAGCACATATGAGAGTTCCTCGTTCTACGACGGTACTTTACTCCCAACCTAAAATCTTCCGCATGTATGTCCCTTATCAGGTGGGTGTTTTGCCGCTGCAGGGCTTGTGTAACCTCCACATCGAGTGGCAGGTGAGGACGTCATTGTTGACAAGCGAATCTTTGTTATTAACCTCTTCTACCACTAGACTGCCCGACTTACTTATCCGTTCGGTCACCTTCGTCATCTCTTCCCTGGTCTTGAAACCGACCACCTTTTGGTCCCACGCCTTGCGCAGCCGTTTCACTCATCTTTTTTTTTTTTGTTCCCGGGGTGGAAAATCCTCATGGATGTCCTCCGCACTGAGGCGGGCGGAGGGGTCTGTCAGACTCTTACTGACTAAAAACCACCCCGGTGTTCCATCTCACACCTACGTCGGGGTCGCGGGAACATGATTCTTCCGCGACCCGTTTCACTCTCCTACCCTAACTTCAGACATCGACTGCCATGTTGAGCTTCTACCTAACCTCTTAACCGGTGTTCTGGTCATTAACAGACGATACGACCACCGAGTGAAGAGGCTCATGGACGTGCTGCTTCGGGCCGGCAACCATCTCCGAGAAAGTCGGACCTTGGCCTGCGGCGTAGGCAGGGGGTCTGCTGCAGGTGCTCCGACAGAGCCTGGGTATGCTGTTGGCACTCCTGCAAATCCTGCAATACCTGTTTGTGCTGTTTGAGGCCTTCCACAAGACTCTTCATCAGCTCTGTCGGATCATTCCGTTGACGGCCTGGGCTCCATTCGGGTTTCCACTTTAGCTCCCTCGTCGGCTACTCTTTTTTTATTCCGGGTTCGTATTCCTTCACTAGCAGGTAAAGTCTTTCAACGCCTTTTGTTATAACGTCCTTCATCTCTTTTTTTTAGGTTTCGGGAACTTAAAAGTAGTATTTTCGCTTTGGAGAGACACACAGACAGCAGACTGTCTCTTAGTTTCAGGATCATAACAATAAATCCAGCTTTCGTCACCCGTAAGTATGTTGAATACAGCATTTGAGTCACCTCCGTTAAAAATTTGAACCATTTCACGACACCAATCAACACGACGGAGTTTTGGGCCTCTGTCAAATTATGAGGTATCCACCGAGCACAAAGCTTCCTGACCGCTAAATATTCATATTATGGAGGATTTTGTGCACTTGACTCATAACGATGCCTTAGCTTTTCCGAATCTGCTGTTAAGTCACTCTTTTGTCAGTCTCTATCATGCGCCGCACAACACTGATGTTATCTTTAGTCGTCGCCGTAGAAGGCCATCCCTCACGCAGATTATCAGTGTGATTAGTGCGATCACGTTTAAACTCATTAAACCAGTTGTAAACAGTGGCACGAGATGGGGCTTCATCGTGAAAGGCCAATCGAAGTCTATCATAAATTTCTTGTTGACCTTTAAAGGGGGAGATTTTGTTTGTATGAAAAATCTTATTCCTTGAGTTAAAAACTTGAAACTTGGCACGTATACATATCTAAGTAAATTATAAAGTTTGTCATTTTGAGTTTATTTTTTGGCCAACACAACAACAACATAGTTGATGTTTTATTGGAGGGTGTCAAAGTTTGTATGGAAATATATTGACACCCGGTCTTATGGGATGAATATCGAGTGGTACAAAGTGTTCCAAAGCGGTCGAGATGTGATGGCAGATTTTTCTCGCTTTGGTATGCCATCAATGTCTTCAACTGAAGTTAACATCGCTAAACTGAAGGAAATAGTGACTGAAAATCCGTATTCAAGTTTGAGCGACATAGCCGCTGAACTTTCTGTGCCTCATGAGTCGATCTGTACCATTTTAAACAATCACTTGGGTATGAAACATGTTGCCGCTCAGCTAGTCCTATTAGACCTGAATTTTCTACAAAAACTCAAAAAGAAGGAAGTTTATCGTATAAGTCTCGCTGAGACATGCTAATACGAGTAAATTCCGACCCTACATTCATGAACGCATTGTAACTGGTGACGAGACATGGGTTTAAGAGTTTGACATGCAATCTAAGTAGACAAGCTTTGGAGTGGCTCATGAGCACCACGCTCAGGAGTCGCGCAAAGCGTTAATGGGTTCGATTCCCCTGTCGGGCAAAGTGTTATTGTGTTTTTCCAAAGTGAAGTGATCCTTATCTGTTTAGGCATATTATTGGAAAATATGGGAGACAGTTGTTTCATGAGTTGGATTTGAATATTAGCAAATCAGGAGTCCTACCACCATCTCTTATAACAGTATTATTATAATCTTACTTTGCCTATTCGTTCCATGAAGTTCTTTAAATAAGCTAATTACGTTCTTGAAACAATGTTGTTTTCTTAGCAGTTTTGGTGACACCTATAAGAGTTGATTCAACTCGTACCACAACGTGACTTTTGACAACAAGCAATATTGTTCTTTCGTCAAATTTGAAAGCTCAAATATAAACGTTTATTACCCAAATTATACGACAATGGTGCCGATTCTCTTGTACACCGAACTAAACTATCACTAAAATTCCTTACTTTGGACTATGAGAATTATAAAGCTTTTCTGCAAATGCAATCTAATTTAAAAATAATTTAAACACAAATAAAAATCGAATTTGACTATCGCGACTCCACGTGTTTTTTTTTTCGTTTGGCTTTGCAACGTGTTGGTCCAACCTGTGATTTTTCTATTGCCGGAGGCGGACAGTGGACAGTGGGGGCAGCCTCGACGTGTTTTTTTATGGATTTGTTGAACTTTTTGTATGTAAAATATAAATAATTATAAACTACTTACGTGTTGAGTTTTAGGGATTAAATTGTTTCCAAATGAGGGTCGATTTTTGATTTATAAAAATAAAGCAAAGGAGAATGACCAAAAGTGGTACCAAAAAGTCTCATGCATCAAGATCATCATTTTATAGTAATTATTTCCATATATTTTTACGACAATAACAGTAACAATTAAGTAACAGTAACAATTAAGTAAAATCAGAACACCAAATCGATTTAGTATTGCTAAGTGACACAAAATCGATTTTCTTACGACCGATCGATTTTGATTTATCGATCACATCCCTAAATCCCGGCCAACACATTTCTGACAATTGATCTGACGTATTTATTTATAAGATTGTGTGTTCAGAAGTAGAACTTGTTTGTATTGTGTGAACTTATTTCATTGTTAAAATATGTCGAGTCGTGGGGCGTCGACCGACTGACGCCGTCAGTCACCCGGCAAAACCGGTGTATCAATTGTGATACCCAGAAACCTAACTACACATTCATTAGAAAAAGCGTCTACTCCAACTTTTTATAGTCGTGGAAAACTCAGGTAGGTAGATCTTATTTTACTCTTTGAATATACAATATGTAACAAAAACCCTGTCCGATCCAAAAAAGTTGTATTCCTGGTTTAACATACGTACCAGAAAAAATGGTTAAAAAAAAGTAACTCATAAAAACCAAAAGTTATTGATTTTTTTATTTTTAGTTACCATGCGAAATGTAACACTAAATATGGTAAATTTTCATAAGTTGACAACACTCCACCGGCCGGCGAAATCTTTTATTTTTTGCCTATTTTTATTTCAAAGGACACCGCCGTGCTCTAGCCGCATTGTAAGTACTCATAACGAGTCCTCGACCCTTTGATGTAGCCGACTTGGTTGCCAGTCTCACGTGGAGATAGCTTGCGATCGGATGTCCGTACGTATCACGTGCCGCTATCGTATCGCGAACAATGTCGTATACCAATCAGGAATATTTGAATATGTTAATTTTTATTTGTGAGTGAATGTGTGATTCGGAAATCGAAGTAACAGCTCGGATTGTGGAAGCTTTCGAGTCACTCAAATCGTACACATGTGCGCTGCGTAGAGTACGTGCAAATTTAATAAAAAGGTGTCGAATGTGTACTAATGTTCTAGATAGATAGAGGTATGTAACAAGTAAATGTTTTAATAAACTGATACCTACAGTGGGAACATTGCCAAAAGCACATCACATTAACTCAATAATAATTGTTTCTTGATAAACAGAAGGTCAGAAATCGGGGTCATTGTGCGTAAGCCTACAATAAAATATCAGCTGATACCTACGCGTAGGCAAAACGTAGATGTCTTTAGTCCTACGTTTCTTTGGCGGCATGCGACAAAAGACCGCCGCGCTCAGGCGGCTTCTTTGACACGAAACTGTAGGTGAACTCTGGTGAACCCTTTCGAGCGATCAGTGTTGCCTTTGGTATGATTATTTTAAATTTTTTAAATTAATTGTTTTCATTGGGGAAAAATAATTATCTCGTATCCATTAAATGATTACGTATTTGTGTACGCACTACGATACCAAATAATACCCTTCAGGATCGGACAGGGTTTTCGTTACATGCTGTATATGAATGTCAGGCACCTTCTATTTCCAGACTAATCTTCTGCCTATCTATTATGTTTATAAAAAGAAAGAAAGCATATTTATTTTACTCTAACACACTAAACAACAACAGAAAACCAAATAACGAACCTGTTTGATGCAAAAAAGAGGCTTTACTCTTGATTATATGTGTAACTTCTCTGAAAATGGTACGGATATGTTGCATTGTTTGAAAAAAATAACTTCATCTTCTTGTTAATGTTCTTCTTTTCTCCAGTCTGCTTTAGTTGATAGTGATAATACTATTAATAGATGTGTTTATAATATTATGTCGGTATGTGTTCACAGTATTGTGAAGATTTCACAAATAAAAAATATTATTCTAAACATTTGTACAAACCCACTTACAGAAATTAAAATCATTTATCATTTATCAATAACATGTATATTTATTCAAGCTCGTAAGCTCACAAAGTCTATTTTCTGTTCCAATTAAATAACTAAATAACTAATAAAATAACTAATAGCTTCAAAAAAAAATTGCCGTCTTTGAAATAACACGTGGATTATTTAGATTTTTTAAAATTATCTATTCATAATTGTAATCCTCAAATTATGCAACAGATGCATGCAGTGAATAATGTTATTTTAATTATAGGCATATACTTGTGTCACTTTTGGCTTCTTATAAACTCATATCAGTTTTATGATTTGTTTAACTGTACCCCAAGTCTAGCAGAAAAGGTAACAAATGCCACAATTGCTTTTAGCATTTACTTAGTTTAAGATGAGAACTGGTGATAGTACTAATGAAAGGTTGGCAACTCTTAAATAAATCTTGTGTCAAGTTTGTGTATGACGTGTCTCGTAAAATATGTCAATGGTTTCGTCGAACAAAATATAGGTACGAAAATAACTCCGAAACCCGGGTTTTGTTTCCAAAAACAACTTTTGCAGGAGTTAATATGTTATGTGTAGTCTATAAAAAACAAAGTTTGATTTTGATGCAGCATGGTACGGGATTCCATACATTTATCTTTCGACCCCCATTCTGAACTTTTTTATCGCAAAAGCGATAGGACATATTCGAGATACGAGTATAAGCAAAAGAAATGAAAAAAGATATACTGTACTGTTTTTGATCCTGCAGTCGAGGTGTTAGTATGAATTTTAGTTTACGACAACTAATTTTATTCCACACCTTTTTAATCGCGATTAAAAATAGTCAGATTCATTTTCAGATTTAGTCAGACAATCAAATTTTCTGACTAATTTGACGACATTCAGAAAAGCAAAATGGCCATGTTCACTAAATTAATGACTCGCTGCCATCTTAGTGCTGTCAAACTAATTTTTTGTTATGTTTTGTCACTTTAGTCAATATCAGAATGGGAATTCGTCGTTTGACAGGAATAAACGAAATTTTGGTGATTTTTAGTTTAGTTTAGAGGCATTTTAGTACTTCCCTAAAAAAAGTCGTTATACGTTATACATAAACATGTTAAATATAAATACAAAGACCGACTTTAATGTCCAATACTGGTTGTAATGAGACCCATAAGTGACCACTTATATCACACAGAAGTTATAACGACGTTGTCAAACGACTTAAGCATTGTGTAAGTGTCATAAAAAGACAACCGTTTTGATTTTCAGGTTATATTGTATGGAAGTTGATCAGAAAAAAGTAAATGGAGTTTATTTCCTAGATTACAAAATATCTATACCGTTCCTACCTACATGATTGAATTAAGCGTGATATTTATTAGTTGTGTAAATCTTTCAGGGAACTTTAGGTTATTGTGAATTTTTTACCGCCCGGCCCATTTCTTTGTAAGTTAATTTTTATATATATTTTTTCAAAATAAAGCTCCAACCATATTGTCTAAGTTATATGGGCAACCTCTATAATACAGTAATATATAACAAAAAGGTCGCATAGACTTTTCCTTGAGACCATGACACCTCGGCCACATTAAGTCGACTTTAGGGTTCCCTAATCATTACTCACTTTTCATTTAATTAAATTTTGAAAACTGTGAAACGAAAAAACCACGCCAAAGTCGATCAAAAGTCAAGTCATATTGACTGTTTTCGACTATCGCGGTGTTGTGCACTCGGAATTCTTGCCGGAAGGTCAAACGGATACGTCTTGAAGTAAAATTTCCACCCGTATTTATAAACAAGTAAAAGTGATTTCTTGAGTAAAATTAATTACTCAAGCAATAATTTTTATTCTATAGTTTAGTAATTGCTTGAAGTTAGTCACAATTTCCTTTACTTAAGCATTGGGAACTCGACCGTTTGATTTTACGATTATAACAATGGAAAGCACCGAAGCGACTTTTTGGTGTTACAGAATCATTTATAACTATGTTATACTACCGAAGATTGAAGTTGCGGAGCCTAGAAGTCGCAAAGTTTACTTTTATGACGTATTTTTTTTTTTACATAATTAAATAGTAAAATAAAATTTAAGCAATAATATAGACGTTAAAGTATAAAAATCAACATCTCACGTATGGACCACTGTTGAAACAAAACGCAGTAACTGAGTGTTACCAGAAGGAAATGACTATTTAGCGTTGATTCTGACTGAAGCATTTACTCAAGTAAGTATCGTACATTACACGTCTTCCGATTAAGATTTTATAATGAAGAACTGTATCCTCAAATCTACACACTACTACTAACTTCTCACTAAGAAACTAACAATTAAACTGACTACTTCACTAATAAATTACATAGCAGCTAGTGAACAGATTCACGGACATACAATAATAATTTAATAAAACACCTTCTTATACACAGCGATCATACTTAGATAGAGCCGTGGGACGTCATAGAGAAAGGTAGTGTCGACTGTCCTCCGAAAAAACGTGCTTTGAGTCGCGAAAAAAAATTCTTTGTACTTTGCTCCTGATCTAAAACGTATGGGCCAGTGCAACATTCGAGGAACTGCCTGCCTGCCAAAGGATTCTAAGCCCTGAATCTGGTGAGATCAATCCATTACTTATTTTTATTTATTCCAGCAAAGGGAATGTTGTCAATTTAGAATTCGTACAAAAACTAGTACAATGCTAATTTTAGGATGCATTACTCGATTGGCTCACACTCCTTCCTATCCTAAGGGCACGTCCTCCCTACCATTAAAGCGCCCCCCGGTCTATTCTTTGATATGCAACGGTCCTCGTAGCACCATGAAGCATGAGGCTTCAGGGGCTAGTTCGAATCTTAGGGTTCATTCAATTAATCGAGTCTGGTCAAACAACTACGAATGCTGGGGTATACACAGCGATCATAATTAGGTACAGGTGAATAGAGCGTTTTCATTTGATTATTTTGCATATACTTATTACAGAAGATACAAATTCAAATACCTACCGATATATGCTAGGTGTAAGTTTCTGCTGGCGGGAAGAGATTGTGTTTTGTTTTTGTCGTGTTTGTCTTCCATACCACCAAAATATTTTGCTATATAACGGCCATACACAAAGGTTAAGAGGCTTTTTAATTATATACAAGTTAAATTAAGATTTGCACCCGACGACGGTTGTCTTACGAAAACCTTTTATGAATCCAATAAATAGCCCAATACTTACACACTACCCATAATATATAAACTGTTGCCAATACATTGTCCAATAAACGTCATGGCTGACACAATTATACGACGTCGGATAAGTTAGTAATGACAACGGTTACTCAGGATATTCTAGCATTAACTGCTACATTCAAACCTTCTGTGGCGTCATGTTAATAAGACCACACTCACATTGTATTTTTGTGTCCACAGAGTTTCTGCCTTTGGGTTTAGTCGGAGCGTGCCAGTATGCGCGCCAGTTTGCGCGCCGCGCTAGAGTGCGTACGAGCTTGCCGCCACACCTGTCCAGCCGTTACCTCGCCCTGCACCGCCGCCTCCCCGCGGTCATCGGCTGCGGGGGTGGACGCTGTAACGAAACGTTTAGCCGACTGGCTAAACCTGGTTACAAGTTATTATAATGTTTAAAATATGAAATACAAAATTACGTATAAAAAGATATTAAGGATTAGGAATCGATTAGTAGTAGCTCGCGTAGGACGATCCTCTGGCCCGCAGCCTAACACGAGGGAGCTCACGGTCGTGCAGCAGCTCGAGGCGTCGGCCGCTCCTCCGGCCCACAGACTGTTGAGATGAAGCTCGCAGCAGTCTCTCCATGCTCACGGTCGCGAAACAGCTCACGGTTGCGAAGCTCACGTCGGCCGCTCCTCCGTCCCGCAGTCCGTCGAGTGGGAGCTCGCAGCAGCCTCTCCATCAGCCCGCAGGCCGTTGCGAGGGAGCTCGCGTCGGTTGGTGTTTCTTCAGGAGGCGGCGTCTCACGCCACGTTTATTGGTTCTCTGCAATACGTCTCAAACTCGCAGACTCAAGCGGGAGGGTCGGAGGTGATCGGGAGAGTTCGAACACCTTCATGCACACAAGATAAAATGAAATTCACTGAGTTTAACTTTTTAAATGTTTATATTGAAAGAGCTTTTAGAAAAACATAGACAGAGTAAGAAAAAGTACGAAAAGAAAGAAGCCAACAGAGCGAGCCAGAAGGGCGAGTCAAAAGAACGAGTCAAAAGACGGAATCAAAAGAACCTGGTGAAAAGTAAAGGTTGCCTTATATAGCCCCTGGCCGAGCGTTCTAGAAGTGACTTTTTTAGTTTTCAATCCAAATACTTCTTAATTGGTTATCGGCCAGGAACAATAAATATGGCTTACTGTGAGAACCTGGCTTAACACTAGTTTTACGATACCTTTACAATAAAATAGACGACCTCTTAGCTCTATACCATAGAAAAAGAAAAACTGACAGATGACAATGTTAGATACAAAATGTCACAACATTCAATAAAAGGAAAATAATATGAGATCACATGAAATGAGATAAATGGATGTGGAGGTAGCTAAAGGTTTGCTTTTCAGCAGTACAACAATTATCAGATAAACAAATGTAAGTTAAGAGTGTCATACAATTTTCATAAAGACTTTAGTACCTACTGAATCATAGAAAGAATAGCTGTGCACAATAGCTCCTCAGGTGTTAAATAATAAGATGTGGTTTTGGTGTAACAAAATACCACAACGCACAGATCGGAAACAGTATCAACTAGAAAATGTTTTCTAGAATTTAGATCTGTGACGAATGGACTGGAAATACTGCAGCAATCTTCACTGGTGCCGCCACATCACTCCCCTCCGAACACCGGAGGTCGATAGTGGACTAAGTCTGGTATCTTGCGATGCTTGCCAGTGCCAGTTGGGGTTCCAGCGGGTTGGGACCGGGTGTCGCATAGTTCGCGGTGAGTCGGAACTGTCTGCGGTGATGCACCAGTGAGTCGGGGTGGCTGACTGCTGGTGTAGACCAGTAGAGGGATTAAACGCTCTGCTTGTGGACCGACCGAATGTGCAGTGTGCTGTGCCAAGGTTGCTGATGAGGCTGAAGGTGATGACAAGGTATGCGCTTGCGCTGCATGCTGATGGTCAGGACAACCGTTCAATCCGTGGTTGCTGGCTGGCTGTGTAACTTGCGGGAGTGATGATGATGATGTAGTTGCACGAAGGCTGCGCTCATCACGTCGGGGTCACTTCCCGACAACAATCATCGGGCTGTTGCCCACCAGATACGACATCCATCTGGACGGAGGATCCTCCCTTTTCCAAGAGGATGAGTGAACTTTACACCATGTTTTCTGATATCTCTACACTTCTTTATTTATATTGCAACCTGTTTGGGCAGATTGGCCGTCAGAATTTTTTCAGTATTTTTAAATTCGATTTTGTCTAAAATATGTGTAACTTTTTCTCTCTGCGTAGATTAATTGCAGAACTTACTTCCATTCATGATAGTAAGTAAGTTAGTAATCATTTATTTACCAAAAGACCTAGACTAGGTAACATCACTGTTTTTTCAATAAAGGATGGGTACTTATGGCTATTACAGATGGGTAAGACCCCTGCCCTTCAAACTAGGAAAATCCTGTACCTTGAAGGACAGTGTACTTTAGTGGGATTGTTTACAAAAAATATATAATTGCGTAATAATTCTGATGTTAACATACATGTTGGAGCGTATACAAAACAAATTCACCAGATTTTTGTACATGAAGCTTTACGGTGTGTATCCCTTCTATCCGTTAATGTACCCAACCTTATTCGTTATTGGTATGGTTGGATACAACAAACTCGAGACAAGGAGGGACTTAGCTATAACCACGTATGTATTCCAACTATTACGCGGTAAGACTTATAATCCTGGTGTTTTGAAGGAGATTTGTCTGAATGCACCTGACAATTACGCATTGCGACGCCGGAAGCCACGGTTACTAGCAGTGCCACACGCACGAACCAACTTACTCAACAAAGCGCCACTGACGCGCGCCTTGCACGCACTCAATGACACTGCTGACAGGATCGATTTATTTTCCTGCTCTCTGAATGAATTCACAAAAGTAATATTGTATGTTTTATGTTATTTAAGATAGTATAATAAGCACCACGCTAACGCATTAGGATTTTTCCAGCAGTGATTGTGGAAATATAAATAAATAATATAAATATTTATTGAATGAGCTAAAAAGTTAATTGTGAGGAGTGTTTGTGTGTGTGTGTGTGCGTGTGTTAGACTTAGAAAAACATCTGTCAAGGAAATGAAAAGTTAGGTAATTAGTCGTTAATACGTAGAACATATGAGTTCCTCTGTTTCGCAATAACTTAAATTTAAGAGGAAATTTATCAATTTTCTTTTTAATTCGAAAGGGTTTATACTCATAGTAAGACTTCTGATATTCATGTGCAATATATTGAAAGTATTTCCAGTATCACTGACGACTTTAGTACATTAGTCAGGTAGGCAGGCGTATGACTTAGATACTTGGAAAGAAACAAGTTCTGTAATTATGCTATCTATGTTAGCCATATGTAACAAAAACAAACATTGACAAGTATTTCACTGAAACAAGAAAGTGAAACACTAAGGTGGTATAAAGGTACGATAGCGAAGCAGTTGACAGATGACCTAATTTTTCACTGTGTTGTGTTTACGGTAAGTAATAAGTTGTTCATGAGTGTAAAGTGTGATATGAATGTTGAGTGTCATTATTTTAGTTGGAATTAGTAATATATTTAAAAAAACATAAACTTAAATAGTAAAAACTTAAATTAACATGCAGGGATTTATTAACTGTAAAATTTATTAGATTAGCACCTATTGCTCGGTAAGTTAAGTAAAGATAACAAAGGTAGCAATAACCAAGCGTGCTGCAAGTGGTAGACTTATTCTTCTTTATTTGGTCGCAAGAGCTACTGCTGAGCACGAGGTCCTGGGTTCGACTCCGCTGTCGGGCAAAGTGTTATTTTCTATCTAATTTCTTAGTAGCAGCCCGGAGTCTTTTTTTGTGCCCGGTTGATGGCAATAGGCCCGCCCCCTGTTACATGGGACTTAAGCATAACTGGCGAAATGTGGGTGTACTATAGGTACACCTCTGCCTAACCCTTCTGGGATTACAGGCGTGATGTTGTGATGTTGTGTTCCTGTAATATTTTTGTAAGACAGTCTTCTGAGTGAACACGGTATTCTTTGGAAAATGTGTCCATTTGTTGTCCAGCTGAATTTAAAAAAGTTCTTTTTTGCAAAAACTCGAGCGTGATAAAATAGTTTTTTACAGATTGGTTCAGAAATTTAGTTATATAAATGGGTGTACGTTGCCCAGGGACGCCAAGTGTGTCTGAGTTCAATTTCTCTGAAGACGGTTTGTCTTTATTAAATAACCGGACATTTGTGAGGAATTCAAACTTTGAGTATACCGACGTAAACTCTGCAATAATGGGCCCGGTTTGCGGGGAATACGGTACAAATCCCTCAAGTCAGATGACTGAATGTTCATGCCAATGGTGTTACCTATGTTAGAGAAAGTGGTAGTGATGTTTGCCTTTCTTCTTTTTCCAAAACCGGTACATTTCTGACCTCAACGCATGATGAGAGAGAACTTTGATCGTAGTCTTGGATTTTCTTCTCAAGAGACATAATGTATTCTGTTTGCTCTTTTCTTTTTTTTAAATTTTTTCTTCTGTTCTGAAACGCTGTAATACAGCGAATATTATCATATTCTTCTCGACGATTAGTACGTATTTTGTCAATTTCCGTATTCTGGTTTTGTGTTGCCCTTTATTCATTCAACCCTCTAAAAGATTCTGGTTGTATCTTTGGTCTGGTAGTCTATGTAATATTTTCTTTATAGATTTACGTCTGTTACTACTAATACAAGCGAATTTTGCTCGCCCGACAGGATTTTACATCTTAGACAGCTCGTGACCCATTCCGGAGCCGTTTTATCAGCGTTGGTCCCTTACGGCTTGGGCTTGGACTGCGTGTGCCAACCTACAAACCCATGATTCCCTTGTCGCGCGCACGGTGCCAACAAAACTGGTTACTACAAAACCGGATACTCGTATTCACACTATTTACCTTATTCTTATCTCGTTGTAGTGTTCTAGATATCAATAGTCCTTTTTAATTATGCCGTTCCGTTAACTTTACTGTGTACTGACCCATTGTTCAACTTAGTGAGTCATACCCACAGACTACATAGAGATACTACGTATGTTAAAGTTTAAAGTGACAGTATTTTACGTTTAGTGGCCTGTTTTTGTAAACAATTGCATTTGGTTTATTTCAATAGGTTTATCTGACAAAATAAATTGCGTTAAAAATTTAGGTACGATGTTTACTCACACCAATATTTACGACGTCGTATTAGTTAGTCCTGAAAACGTTTACTCAACTTACGCATTCTTACCATTGTACATTGTATGAACCACCGCTCACTACACTTAGCTTTAGCTGCTGACTGCCTCATTCCCTGTTCGTCTAGTACTGCTGAGCATGAGGTCCTGGGTTTATATTCCCGGGTCGGGCAAAGTGTTATTAGGTTTTTCCATCTGGAATTTCTCAGTAGCAACTCGTAGTCTGGATTTGTGCCCAGTTGATGGCAATAGACTCACATCCTCTTACATGGGACTTAAACTTTAAAGCAAAAAGTTAAATACATGAATCTCTGCCTTACCCTTTACGGAATACAGACGTGTAATGTTAGTATTGGCATAACTACTAGTTCAATGTGAAGGGTCGTTGAGCTACATAATGACTGATGCATGCATGCCGTCTGTTTGATCTTTGCTCATGAAAACATAGGGTAGTTTTAATTTGGCTTGTCCATTCGTCTGCCTTCCTACCCGCATTAGTAATCGGGGAATGGCGGCCCCGCGCGCCCGCTGGCGCGCCGTGAAGCGAGGCGTCTGCCTCGTCCCTACTCCCTGTTCGCGCTGAACTGTCATTAGACGCGGTCAATTACGTGTAATAAACCCAATACTGGATACCTTCCTAAAAACAAAGCTAAATTGCCGTGCAATTGGTTTACATACGCCCATCGAGACATTTTTCTCACCCGAGTGCTGAGTTGCTGTGCGTTTCCTGAAACTGGGACCTGGTGCGTGGCTTGGATATTCAGGTTAGTGGTCAGGCCTTTTTTATCTACCCTGTGTATTGAGCAAGACCATTACGTTTATGGGTGATTTTAGGTACAGCATCTTTCTCTAAAATATAATTTAAGGTCCTTCGAATTACATACTTTACCAAGCGCCTATTCAGACTCCACATTTTGGTCCTTCGAGCCGGATTATCATTTTTTCCTTAGATAGATTTTCGTAAAATCATTCCCTAATTACACACCTTGTCTTCTTTGTCCATTACCACGTTGGTAATTTTCTTGTAAGACGCCATTTTGAACATACCCGTTACGTACCGTGTACCAACGAATTGTTCAATTTGTACAAGCCGTGCTTGTTTTCTAGTCAGAAAGTAGGAAATTTTCCCTATCTGTAACTGAAACACTTTTGCAAAATGTCTACTGAATCTGACAAGGCCCCGTCTAGGAAGGAGCAGAAGCTGTGAGGAATTTAAACAAGTGCATTGCTAAAAAACAACGTTTATTTTCACAATTGCAACAGGTTTATGATTTGTCGATACAAATAGATACTCATCCCAGCATAAAAGATATGTTCCTTTTGCGTGCCTCAGAGGTACAATGATTGCGGGAATCATTTGAAGCCATATGCTATGATGTTTATGAAATACAACTGGGCATAAATCCTGAATCGCCATTATCTGAAAACGACTTGAAGAGCTTTGATGACTTATTCTTTCGTGTAAAATTGTGTGCGGGACAATACAAAATGGCGAACGTGTCCTCATTTCCAACAAGTAAAAATACTAACGTAGAAATTCGCCCACGTTTGCCCAAGCTCGAATTATTTACATTTGATGGAGAAATTGAAAATTTCACTACGTTTTATGAAACTTTTTGCTCATTGGTGCACAATCAGACAGGCATTTCAGACATAGATATGTTTCACTATCTGTTATCATGCACAAAGGGTTCTGCGCTTAGCATTGTAAAAAGTGTACCTATAACTGCTAATAACTACAAGGTAGTCTGGCAATCCTTGTTAGACAAATTTCAGGATAATAGGAGGCTTGTAGGTAAATATCTAGATAAAATGCTCAATTTTCCCGCGTTCAAAAATGAATCTCCCACTAACTTGAACAACTTCATACAAACATTTGATCATTCGTACAGAGCCATTAATGCTCTTAATATTTAGCACTTGTCTAGCTATGTATTATGCCATATAGCCTTAAGAAGTTTAGATCCGAGCACTAGAAAATCATTTGAACAAAGTATCGATCAAAGAACTATACCTACCTATGATCAGCTGATGTCTCATGTGCATAATCAAATAAAAATATTAGAGCATTCGCAGGCTTATTTTGGTTCAAATACCATACAAAATAAGAATTCTACACCTATCAATCAAAATAAAAGATCGAATGAAAACAACAATAGAAAGGTATTTGCATCGCAGACACAATCGAGAGATAAGAAGTTTGTTTGTGCCCATTGTGACAATAATCACATGATCTTCCGCTGTGTGCAATTCCGTGAACTGTCTCCCGCGCAAAGAATCAAGCGTGCTGATGAATTGAATCTTTGTCATAACTGCCTCAAGCAAGATCATTCTACTGCTGATTGCAAAAGTGAATACAAATGCTTTACATGTAATCAACGTCATCATTCATTGCTGCACATTGATTCGGAATTCAAACCTGCTACCGCGCGAGCCGTGCCCGCGAAATGTAGCAGCGCTGAGCCGATAAATGTTTGCACAGCGAATGCAGCTAACGATCACTCATCCGACGGAAACAAAGGCTGTATGATATTGCTAGGTACCGCCATAGTTAATGTTAGTGACTCATTTGGGAACCCGCACGCTTGCCGCGTTCTTATCGACTCAGGCGCTCAATCGAACTTTATAACTTTAAATTGTTTAGAGCGTCTAGGGCTATCGCGTCAAAAATGCCCGTTCAATATTATAAGTCTAGGTGAAAATTCTGTAAAAACCTTTGGCATGACTTCTTGCTCTATAACTCCTCGGCATTCTGATAAACCTTCTTTAAAAATCGATGCTATTATTCTACAAAAAATTGCTTCTGATTTACCTACGGTAGAAATTCCTAAGGAGATATCCTTACAATTCAAAAATCTTTAGTTAGCGTATCCCTACTTTCATAAAAAGTCACCTGTCGACTTAATACTCGCAGGTGACGTGTTTCCTCACATATATGATGGAAATAAAATAATCTTAGGGCCCACATTACCCACTGCGCTAAGTAGTATTTTCGGGTTCGTATTGTGTGGAAAAATTGAAGTACCGTGTACTTCTGATGATGTCAATAATATTGCAACGACTTGCAATCTAGTGTCGTACACTAATGATAGTGACACCATCCACAACCAACTTAAAGCCTTTTGGGAAATAGAGGAGTCGCCGTGCGACAGCCTTATCAGCCCACTTGATAAACTCGCTGACGAGATATATTCAGAGCGCCACTACAGGGACGAGACCGGTAGGTATGTTTCACCTATACAACTGGACCCTAATGGAACGCCTCTAGGCGAATCTTATAACCACGCCGTGCGTCGGTTACACCATCTAGAAAGACGTTTCGTTCGTTCACCTGAGTTTCGTGATCCCTACGTAGAATTTATGCTCATAGCAGATGGGGCACATGCAACAATATACCGGTACGGAGCCCAGTCGGTACGTTATCCCACACCACTGCGTGGTTAAAGGCTCTAGTACCACTACTCCCGTGCGAGTGGTATTTGATGGTTCAGCGGCAACATCCAACGTGGTGTCTTTAAATGATAACTTGCTTACAGGCAGAAAGGTTCACCATGATATTTTAAAAATAATCTTCCAATTTCGCCTGCATCCCGTTTATGGGCCGCTTCACCGCTTCACCGCTTCACCGCTGACATAGCAAAATTTTACAGAATGGTCCTTATCAACCCATCTGAACGCTGCTATCAGCATATTCTATGGAGGGTCACCTTGTGACAAAATAAAAACTTATGAGTTAGTGACAAATACTTACGGATTACGCTCGTCTGGTTATGTAGCTATACGCTCGTTGCAGCAACTAGCTACTGATGAGGGTGCGCGCTATCCTCGCGCGGCTGACATTCTTATGCATGGGTTTTTTGTAGACGACCTACTTTGGTCTGCTGAAGACCTTGACGAAGCCTATATGTTACAGGACGAGCTTGTAGCTCTGTTAAAATTGGGTGGTTTCGACCTTCGCAAGTGGGCAAGCAACACTCCCGATTTACTGTCAAGGATTAACGCAGATCAAGCAGTAGCTATAAATTTCAGCGATGACACCGTGTGTTCATCACTGAAGGTATTAGGCCTAAAATGGCTACCCATCGATGATTGTTTTTCATTCGATTACAACATGACTGATAATACCTCCACGAAGCGTTCAGTGCTGAAATTGCTAGCTAGCATTTTTGATCCTGTAGGATTCTTATCTCCATGCACCTTTTTAGCAAAGTGCATAATGCAAGACTTGTGGAAATTGAGTCTTGGCTGGGATGACGCACTTCCTTCTGATTTACGCGATAATTAAACATCTTTCGATTCCGAGGCTCGAATTAATGTCCGCCGTGTTGCTATCTAAACTGGTTTTGTTTATTAAGCAAAACATTAAAAGCATCACATTTAAAATTACCGCCTTGACGGACTCTAGTGTAGCACTAGCCTGGTTGCAAACACCTCCATACAAATTAAAAACATTTGTTTCAAGTCGAGTCGCTCAAGTAGTGGAGGTAGTTCCGTCGAACTGCTGGTTCCATGTACGAAGCGAAAATAATGCCGCTGACCTGTACTCGCGTGGCGCTTTTCCTACTCAGATCGTAGCTGAGTACGAGCGCTGGTTGCGTGGCCCAGAGTGGCTCAGAGATGACGTTAATTTATGGCCGATCAGTACATTTTACGTCAATGAAAAAACAGAAATCTTAGAACTTAAAACTAATATTGATTCATTTGGCTTTGCGTCTCAAAACATTAAAGATGGCATTCCAGAATCAATATTTGGAAGATTCTCGTCCTTTAATAAATTGCAACGTGTCATTGCTTGGTGCTTGCGGTTTACAAAAAACTGCAAGACATCTCAACGTTCTGTCGGACCGTTATCGACTCACGAATTGAATGCGTCTCATGATCGTGTAATAAAATTTACACAGCAGCAATATTTTTCTAGCGAGATAAACAATATAAAAAATAATAAATTTGTTCCATCACTAAGAAAACTTTCACCATTCTTGGATGCGCACGATTTCCTCAGGTTGGGGGGTAGGATCAGTGAGGCTGACCTACCCTACAATAGTAAGCATCCTTTGCTATTGCCAAAGAAATGTCATATAACAATTTTAGTGATTGAGCACTTTCATAAATTGTACCTACACGTAGAACCTCGATCCCTACAAGGAATTTTGTGCAAGCGATATTGTATCTTATCTGCACGCAGTGTGATACGGAGTGTATTGTCTAAATGTGTCACATGTTTAAAATGTAAACCCACGTCAATACAGCAGGCAATGAGTCTGTGACCCAGAGAAAGATTAAAAATCAATAAGGTGTTTAATGAAGTCGGTTGTGACCTGGGTGGCCCGTTTTATATAAGGTGTATCTATTCATACACGAAATATTTTAAGAGGGATCTCTATAGGTCGTTTAGAAGCTATAGAAACGAAAAAGATTTTTATATAAATGTTTTATTTTTATTTTACGTAATTATCATAATTTAAAACTGCTTGAGATGTTTTGCATAAAACCGGCCTGCTCTATGAATCAAAGACGCGGCGGCGGGGAGAGGCGCGGGCGCCGTGCCTTTCCGTCTGTAGCCGCGGGGCGCGTGCCGTCTCTCTGTTTAACATATCACTGGTGAACTGTAATGAGCATTCGACAATACACCTCTGCCTATCTCTACGGGGAATGCAGGCGTGATGATGTTCACAATAAACCAACTTAGGTAGACTTCGTAACTCGACCTCGTCTTATTTTGATAACAGAGTTATCGCTTACAATAAAAATAAATGTGAATTTAAAATACAAACCGACCTAAATCTCAGTAGGTACAATATTGAATTCCCTCCTCGCAGTTTTACAAAAACAGTACCTTCTGTAAACCAGGTACTTACATCTAAATAAGCAGCTAATGACCTCTGTGGGGTTACGACTTTTACGAGCGAGCTTCGAAACGTTTCAATCATTTTCTTATTTTTTTTACGAAAAGGATCCTAGATTCGATTAAAACATTCATATTCTACAGTGTTACACATCTTTTAGATAACAATAATAGAAAAATAAACAGCTGACGCAACGCGAATTCGCGTAAGGTAATGACTTCTGTTAGGTTACGAACTGTGCGTCGAGTCGTATCTGTCAGCTGATTGATAGGTTGTGTACCTACCTATTTGTACAGATGTAAACTGTAAGAAGTGCATAGCGCGAACAATTTAAAATGTACATACCTCATAACGACGTAGTTTTTATTTACACTATTTACACCAAAATTGCTGTACATATTTACCCTGCAGTTGCACGTTAAATAATGTCTCGTTGCACTTTTAACAATGTCTCTCTAGCTATCACTGAGTAAACAAGCGTTCACGATTCACGTTTTGTTGTTCCGCACTAGAAATGGTCTGGCAGTCATTACCATAAATCAGGTCTATCCCTACCCCACACATGGAAATCCAACGGCGTAAGATCAGGCCTGCCTCCGTCTGCAGCTGGGGGCATGTAGACCCCGTAGTCCCGTTGCCACTGTCGAGCTTCTAGGATCTCTAGGAAGGGGGCTTGTGCTGTGAGAAAAATAAGACCACCCTCATTGTAGCAGTCCACCATGTATGGTACTCCTAGTTGGAATATTTCGGCATTGTTGCGTTTGTTGCGCGAAGCGTTCCACGTTAGTTAAGCCGCGTGCAGTGCAACATGCAGTTCGCGCGAGACTGAACACGGCGGCGGACGGCGCGGCAGGCGCGGGGCGAGGCAAATGATGCCGGCGCCGGCGGCGCGACGGCGCCGCGAGTCTGGTCTCTTTTGATCATTCATAAAAGCCACGCGACATCTAAGGGCGCCGCCATGACCTCGCCCGCTTCAATGAAAGTAGTTTCTACGTAGTATTTTCGTAGAAACTAGCGTAATGGATGTTACAAAATATGAAAGAGCCAGTATTTTTATGTGTTTAAGTAATTTTTTTTTTTTTTTTTTAAATTAGATGCTTAGATAAAAAACTCTTTTTCATTTCTTTAGCCCAAGTTCGACCTATAGATGCACCTCTTCAAATATTTCGTGTATGAATAGATACACTTTATATAAAGGCAGGCTTAAATCGCAACGCAAAAATCTTTAAATGTTATCTTTTTGTGTGTTTTTCCACAAAGGCCGTTCACATTGAGGTACTTAGCGATCTATCAGCTGATTGTTTCCTTGCCTCAACTGATAGGTTCGTGGCGCGACGCGGCCTATGCTCGTGTTTACATTCGGACAATGGAACTAATTGTATCGCAGCTGCGAAGCATTTAAAACAAGTTTGCAAATTTTTCAATGAAAATAACAATGAAATTGCTGATGGTTGTTCAAGCCGCTCGATTGAATGGAAAAATATTCCACCAACGGCAGCATCAATGGGCGGATTGTGGGAAGCTAGCATCAAATCTGCCAAACACCACCTACTCCGTGCAGTAGGTGAAAGGTCACTTACCTTTGAAGAGCTCACAACCGTGTTCTGTAAAATTGAAGCGGTCATGAATTCGCGCCCCCTTTGTCCACTATCTGACAATCCTAACGAGTTTGACGTCTTAACACCGGGTCATTTTTTGATAGGACAAAGTTACTTTGAGGACACAAAAGGGACTAATAAGGAGGCCACTAAACAAGCTGTGTCCTCTCCCCTATTCAAATTGAATTTCATAAATCATGAGCCTGTTTAGTATTTCTGTTGTCTAAGCAGGTTACCATTTCTTAGTAATTAACTTAATTTCTCATTAAACTTGTTAAAATTTGAGTGTTTCTACCCTTTATGGGCGCAATACGCTCTGAACTTATAATGCTGTACCTACCTTATTTTTTTTGTATGTACGGTTTGAAATTAAAATGATAATTTCGGTGGGGGGTATGTTTGATATTTGCTCATGAAAACATAGGGTAGTTTTAATTTGGCTTGTCCATTCGTCTGCCTTCCTACCCGCATTGGTAATCGGGGAATGGCGGCCCCGCGCGCCCGCTGGCGCGCCGTGAAGCGAGGCGTCTGCCTCGTCCCTACTCCCTGTTCGCGCTGAACTGTCATTAGACGCGGTCAATTACGTGTAATAAACCCAATACTGGATACCTTCCTAAAAACAAAGCTAAATTGCCGTGCAATTGGTTTACATACGCCCATCGAGACATTTTTCTCACGCGAGTGCTGAGTTGCTGTGCGTTTCCTGAAACTGGGACCTGGTGCGTGGCTTGGATATTCAGGTTAGTGGTCAGGCCTTTTTTATCTACCCTGTGTATTGAGCAAGACCATTACGTTTATGGGTGATTTTAGGTACAGCATCTTTCTCTAAAATATAATTTAAGGTCCTTCGAATTACATACTTTACCAAGCGCCTATTCAGACTCCACACCGTCTGTTGGGGCAGGTCAACTCAAAGCTGCTATGGCTCTTTCTTTAAAAGGCCCTTCCAGACATGGCCCTGCATTGTTGTACTCACATAAAAATCATTATAATATAATGTTTGGTTCTTCTCAGGGATCTGTCAGCTAGGTGATGTCGGCTAAAATTTTGACCAACACACGTCATTTACACGTCAATATTTTTGAAGTGTTAAAGTGTCGTAAAAGATTTACAGAAATAAACATCTCATTTCATTTCAAAGAACTGAGGATACCGTTAAACTCACATTGGAAGTCTTCAATTAGGGCATGAGACCCAGTACTTTACTGTTATTTAGCATTCTCTCTACCAGTTTCTGGAACAAAAATATACTACGTGCCGTGCTGTTTGGATGACTGAATTTACAGATAGGCAAAGAAGCAGAATTTATGATTTTGACTTCAGTGGTTTGTTTGACATACCGCAGAATAAAATACAAGTATATAATTTGTACAGAGTTAATTTCATAAACAAAATGTACGTGTACGTGGCGCTCTCTGTTGGCCACTTGCCAAGCAATATTAATGGAATACTTTACTACTTTTATCACAGATAATATAATACTACGTACAGATATCCAATCCCATACAAAGGAGTGACACCTCCAAAAGTCTGGCTATTGAGCTGGCAATTTTACTTCGTACATTTTTTCAACAGATGGCAGCATCAGCGACTCACCAATTGACAGAGACTGTAGTTTTACCGCGCCATCTAGGAGTCGACCTACTTTTAAAACAACAAACAAACAACGACAAAATCATACTAGTTGCTTATTGTATTGTATAATTTGTTATTTTTACTTTACTCACACACTGACTTATTGCTAGTTAATATTTTAGGAAAATCAGATACTTACTACTTTCGCAATGTTTGTAAATATGTGAGCACCATGTGTCTTTGCTTATTTTAAATTATTTTACCTATTTGTGGCATAGTATTTTTATTCTAGGTGCATCGTCTTCACATTTAAAATGTAACTAATGTACACAAAATATTGAAAAACATTTTAAAAAAGTAACGGTGGAGTTTCTTGCCCCTTCTCCATACGAAACTACCTTTTGGAAGGGGCGCCTAGAATCAATTCTATTTAAATGTAAATGTTGACGTTCATAAGTGCCTTTTAGTGCCTATTTGAAATAAATGCTTTGACTTTGAAACGTTTCGTGCAATCCTTTTTATACATATAAAGTTTAATACTCCGGGTTCAGAAAAACATGTTTATAGTTTTTTTTATTTCTATGTAAAGTAATAGATAAAAAAATTAGTTGTTTCATTTACATTAGTAACGTTATTGGCTACTCTGAAGTTTTTAAATTGAGTAAAGCGCCATCTATTTATTTATTTATATAACAATTGCTTGCTGCACTTACAGTAAATACCAAAGCGCGCAGCAAGCCACCATTTACAACAACAAAACAAACATTTAACAAAAAGTATTCATACAAACATATTTAACAAAAAAACTTCATACATACATTAAATATAGATAAACTGCCATACAAAAATATGTCAACATTTGGCTCCTGAGCAATCAGGGCGTTCAGCAGATTGATAGCCTGAGCTGTGGGAGCATATCGAGCAGTATGGGTACGCACAGGCGGAGCTGCGAACAGGCACCGCGAGGTACAGGCGCGCGACCGCTGCAACCGGCCGCAAGCAATTTGTAGTAGTGCATCAACAGCGCACACTTACGTCTCAGTTCCAACGTGTTGATGTCTACCATTCCGGCAACAAACAGAGACGGATACAAGTAGGGATAATACCCATATTTTTTTTTAGAGGTAGCGAGCACGAAGACGAGTCGTTGGACCCGTTCTATCATAAGCTTGTATTTTTGTTCATGTGGATGCCACACCAGTGCATTGTACTCAAGTTTACTACGTACAAACGAATCATAAAGAGTGAGTATAACATTGCTATCCTTAAACCTACTTGCCTGTCTCATAACAAACCCAAGTGATTGGAAGGCTTTTCCACAGATATTATTAATGTGCTGATTAAAGGTCATATTCACGTCTACGGTAAGTCCAAGATCTTTTATTTCGTCGACGCGCTCCAGAGGGACACCTGATATATGGTAGTTATGCTGAATTGGCACTCGCGAGCGGGTAAAAGAAATAGTCTTGCGCTTAGAAGTGTTAAATTCTAAGTGATTGGCTTCACTCCATTTTACCACCATATCGAAGTCCCTCTGCAGTGCCTCACAGTCTTGAACATTATCAATACTCAGGATTAACTTCAGGTCATCCGCAAACATAAGACATCTTGCCGTCCTGACGACCTCCGGCAGGTCATTCACCATTACACGAGACCCAGTTATATAAGGGGCAGATTTATGTCCAGAAATTTGAACATACTGAAGTCGGTCTGTGAAATAGCTCGAAAAAAGTTGAAGCAACTTTGGAGTAAATCCTATTCTAGATAATTTTTTGAGTAGGAAATCACTTTGGACACGATCGAACGCCTTCTTAAAGTCAAAATAAGCCACGTCAACTTGCTTATTTTTATCCATTTCAGTGACAGCATAGTCTACAAAATAAATGTGGTTTGTCACAGTGGACTTACCGGCTCTAAAACCATGCTGACACTCGGCTAGTTGGGTCTTGACCTGCCTGGTGATGTACCGATTAAGTATAGACTCAAAGACCTTGCCGAAGGCTGACAGAACCGCAATAGGCCGGTAGTTGTCCACTTTTGACCTAGCTCCACCCTTGGGTACAGGGGTAACCCGTGAAATTTTCCACTCTGCCGGATACGAAGCTGTTTGTATGGCTAAGTTATAGACATATAGAAGTGGTTCTCTGAATATTTCTAAGCAGTCTTTCAGTTTAAAGGGTGGAATTCCATCAAGCCCTGAAGAGGAATGGGCTTTTAGGCGGCGAATTGCTACTGATATGTCGGCTGAGTCAACTACATCTATGGCGATCCGCGACGAGCATAGTGGGTCTGTTGCCTGCCGCTCAGAATTGGCTGCAGATAGAACAGGGTCATACGGCAGAAACACTGAACTGAAGTATTCAGCAAACGCATTTGCTGCGTCTTCCCCGACCACGGTCCGTCCATCATATTCAAACTCGGTGCACGTTTGTCTAGAAGCCTGCTGACCTTTTACAAAATTCCAAAAACTGTTTGGATCCCTCTTTATATCCGCCTCTGTTCGCTGGATATATTCCTTATATGTCTGATCGATTAGCTCTTTAGCTCGCTGTCTGTAAAATTTGTATAATTCCTGATTGAACTCTAATTTAAACTGCTTTAATTTTTTTAATGCTTTAATCTTTTAAGGTTTTAATAATGACGGGTGTAAACCACGACGGATACCGGATACTTCGAAATTTGCAGTTTTTTTTTTTGGTACATGTTTATCAGAAACTTCATGTAACTTGCTGTAGAGTAATGTGACAGCTTTGTTGACGTCTGTTTGCGAAAAAATATCTTCCCATTTTGTTGAAAACAACTCACCGTATAAAGATTGGAAATCAAATTTACGGAAATTCCATTCTGTCCGCGTAGTGTCGTTGTCACATACCGGGTAGCGAGGCACGCGCGTAATGCGGTCCCGCGGCGGCACCGCACACCTACTTCGCACACTCACTGATAGTGGCGGGTGGTAGGCATCAGCCGGGACCACTGGCTCCGCATCACCACTTACATCAATCGTCTCAACGTCCAAACTGCTCAGCACCAAATCTAACATGTTACCGAATTTATTGCAAACGGAATTGTATTGCTTTAATTTACAAAAAGATAACAAATAATTATAATGCATAATAACATTTTCGCTACAAGAATTTAGATTAAAATCGCCGAATATTAACACATCCAATGTATCGAATTTTGTAACAACATTCTCTAACACACAAAAGGTATCAATGTACTTGCTATCACTCCAACTAGGAGGTATGTACACGACACAACATATAATTTTATTAAACTTTAGTGTTATATTACCAATCACCACCTCAATGTCTCTCGAGTAGCCGTCAATATCAACTATTTGTTGCACTTTATATTGATTATATACCGCGAGCAGTACACCACCCCAATCTGCATCGCCAGCACGGTCCTGACGCAATACTGTATATCCCGGAGGAAGCAATTCAGCATCACATACACTACTAGTCAGAAAAGTCTCCGTTAATGCAAATAAATCAGCTGATTCAACTAATATGGCCTTTTTACAAATGTCCAGCTTTGAACGCAGACCACGAACATTCTGGTAAAAAATGTTTTCTGCTATGTATTAACCCTCATGCTACTATGATTTTCGAAATCCACTTCTCCATGGTTTAATATGGACATCTTCTGCCCAGTGTTCGGGTTTCATATAATTTTCAACATGTTTTGTTGGCAGAGTTAACTTAAATAACGCGTAATCACCTCGCGACTTTAATGCTTCCACTGAACAGCTATCATCAACACAAATATTTCTACAAATATATCTATTGCAAAGAGCTCTAAACGAAATGATTAAAAGATCGTCATAACATGGGTTAGAGATTAAAAAAATCATCTTTGGTGTCTAGTGCGTTTACCGACACATCATAATCTTCCTAGACTTTTCTCCGAATAATTATGTAAGGTTCGGCTTCCAGTCTAAATTGATACAGCTGATACAGTATCATACACGTTACGATAGGTCATCCTTCGGCATCAAACTCAAATTCAAACTCAAATCATTTATTTCAATTAAACCATTTACAGGCACTTTTGAATTGTCAAGGAATCGGTCAGTCAGAAATATGAAGCTAGTTGCCCATTCCAAAACGCAGTAGGTCACTATGGAGAAGAACGGGCAAGAAACTCCAAGGACACTCTTTTAAATAATATTGTTGTTACAAATATATTAGTTACATCGATTATTGTTGACACTATAAGTGAGAACGATGTACAAAAACAGTACACGTTAAAAGCGTCCAGAGTGCAGCAAAACATAATTAAAAACAATCCAGCAAATTAATTATTAAAATATGCCTTGGCAGCTAAGAGATGACCAGTCCCAATTGACGGCGCCCGTTCACGAATATGACGCATGGATCAGCAGCATTCACTCAACCATTTTGAAGGGAGCTAAATGATCCGACACACGCGCCACCGTCAGCGAGACATTTGAGTGAGCATGACATACTATCAGCTGCCAGGGCACATTCAAGTCAATCTATGACATTACCCGGTAAATGGTAGCTCTATAGTACAAAGTACTCACATCTGTGCAATGCATCTATATAATAAAAAGGAAATTGAGTTTATATAATGCAAATATATTCTTACAATCTTTAGCAGCTTCAAGTGTTTCAAATGTCAATTAATTAGTTGTGGTGTGGAGCAGGACCAGCATAAAGCCAGGCATTTTTATCAGTTATGTAATCCCCTAACCTATAATACGCCTGCCTGCATAGTGTGCGTTTGACAAAGGATTTGAATTTTGCCTCATTCAGTTGAAGTATGTGGGGAGGTATTTTATTATAACATTTTAGACAGTACCCCATGAAAGATGAGTCTACTTTAGCCATCTCTACATGCAAGCGCGTTCTGACAGCATCAGATCCCGTGGCATAAGGGTGCCACGGGATCTGTTGCTGTCAGAATGCGCTGGCCGGCCAAAGGCATGCCGCGACGTCCTTAGGCCCCATTAAGGGTACCGTCTTGACATCGTACTCTCGCGTTCTTTCACAATAGTAATTCTTCATGAGAACAGTCGTAACGCTGTCTTGCAACAGTTGCACCCCGCCTTACCTCCGCATCCCGAAGGCTGCCAAAGCATCCCGAAGGATGCCTCGGCATTTCGAAGGCTGCCGAAACGGCATTCCTTCGCTTCCTCAGCCTTGTTTCAGTACCTACGATGACTGTCATCGAAATTTCAATTTAATTGTCATAATTTTAAGTAATATTTTTATTCGTCGCTTAAAATTCCAAGCCGTGCCGCGCTGCCAGTGGGTGCGGCCCTTACCTTCTCAGCTCCACAACCATGTTACTAGGTAGCTCTATACTCCTTGGCAAGACTGGTTGTCAGACTTTCTGACTACCCGGTTTAATACAGTTTGCTGACACCACAAGGCCCTCAAATTACTTTTGGTATAAGGTTAAAATAAAAATAAAACAACGAATTCAATACCGTTTTTCGAATTTATTTTTACATATTAGATGATTAATACGTACAGTCTTGGGAATATAAAAAAAACGCTATAATTTACAACAAATTCAATGTTATTTCGATTGGAGTACCTCAATAAGTATCCATCATATATACACTTAATAGTAAAAAAATAAAATTAAAAAGTGGCATGTATGGTAGCAGTAATTTTACCATACTTATGTACTTAGACATTACATTTATTTACATAGGAATTAATTAAATGAGCATTTTTTCTAATGCAACATTATTATTTTTTTTATCTCAAAATAACATTACAATATTCCAGTGAGATGGTATTTTTTTTCAATAAATATTCTTTAGTTATTTTTTTGTCTAATTTATACAATTATTTTTATCTATCTATTGTAGTGGCAACATTCATTTTTTTTTAACTATGATAGTCTAGAGATAGTGATATTGAAAAAAAGTTCTTACCAGATCTAGAAACAGCTGCCTGAATATTTTGAACGTTAATAAAATAATTTAAACAAGACCAAAACTTAAAATAATTTAGATCTTAACATATTTTTTCCAATATTGCTATCCCTAGTCGTCATAATATCAACATTTATTTTTATGTCGTACATTTCAACATATCTATAGATATTTTCTTTCAGATATTAGGTTAACAGATACAAAAACGGTCAATTCTATGTATAATAAAGATGGCAGACGCCTGTCACAGCGGACAAGTTTCAATTCTAAAATATCTCTTCATTTGAGTAGCTACATGAATTATGATAGAAAAATAATATTCATCCATTGCATTTTAGTTGGTAAATATTTCAAATGCAAAACTGCGGAGTTTGGCGATTTCTCGGCAAAACAGATACCTGCAGTGTCAAGCTTAATGCTGAGATATTGAACTGCTTATTCTTGCCTTTCTGTGCTTTTGTCTAGACTGGCCAGAATTCTAGAGTATTTTTTTACCAAAACACCATATTATTTATGAAAATTCTAATAATATAGTAACACTTTGGACACTTAAACCATGTTATTTTAAAATCTGCCAAAGAATATGAATCAATCAGTTACTAAAACAGTGCTTGATATAAATACATAATATCTATGACAATTATTATTTTATGGATATGACAATGGACACATAGAATATTTTGATCAGAAAATCACACAACTGATATAAATATTTTTATTAAATTGTAATATGGTCATAGAAATATGTAGGTATTTAACTGAATAATAAACACATCGACTCATTTTAAATATAATTTTACTAAAATCGCACAAAAAAAAAACTTCATAGATCTTTTTGAAGTTGTGCTTGCGTTTTGTTCAAAGTGGTTTAGTTTTAATTTCGTTTGTGATTTTATTAAAATTACATTCAAAATAATTAAAGTACTTCCATCAACATTATTTTAAATGTTGAACAGTGCACTTAATACTTAGAATTATTTTGATAAAACCTTAACATTAAATATGGACAGATTGTTTCAAATAAAATGTTTATTGATATCACATACATTTAAATCTTCATTTAACACTAAAAAACGGATTATGATACTGTAACTATAAGTGTCTTAAGTCTAAGTGGAAAACAATATTAGAATTTTGAATTACACATCAACTCAAATGCAAAATGCAGACTTTGGCTAAAACTCTGCAAAGTAAGTTATATGCTGTGTTTTCCTAAAAAAAATATTACCCAGGCTTGTCTTAACGAAATCTCAAATTCCATTCACATAAGATATATTTTACATAGACCGTATGAACTAAAAAATAAGCTATTTACAAAAGGCCGTTATGTTTTTAAACCTTAAAATTACGTTGTTATAACTAACATTTACAATTTTACATGATTTTGATTCGACAAAGTCAAATAGGTCATGGCTATAAAAATGATTCTCTTATGATACGTACATTTTTACGTAATACTCTTTGCTAAGAGGCCGTAATTAAGTCAAGAAATGAAAAAGAAATCAGTATGAACTGTACAGTGTTTAGGATAATTAAGTTACTTAAATAAAATAGCTTTAAAATGCTTATTTTGCCGTATTTAAGGCATAATTTTATCTCTATTCACTTTCTCACTGACAGTTCTGTCAATTATATAATGAGCATTATTTATTAATGCATAAACTGGCTCAAGTGCTTACTCATATCAACATAATCTTGATACTTAACATAGCCTGACAGTAAATATTTTATCAAAAACTGAGTTCTGTCGTATTCGACAGATTTATGGTAAATCAGGTATGCGAAGTCTGAGGGTTCGGAGATGGGTCCTTCATGGAACGGATCCTTAGAAAGCCGTCTTGAGCTACTAGCATACTGTTTCCCTCAGCCTCCTTGGGTATCTCATCTTGTGGTTGTGAGTACGAAGCCTCGTAACTGCAGTTCCTAGGAGCTGGTTGAGGAGTCCCTCCTAACGCACAAGGATACCCTCTCTCATTGGGGTCTTCTGAGAAACCATACAAGTCTGTAGACTTAGGTCTATCAGGGAATCCATTGCCTTTACCACGCTTTTGGCTCCCGCTGGAGTTGACCATAGAAGTTGAAGGCGAATTTCGGCGCTGCGAACTTCTAATCTGTTGGCACGGGTCGTTGCTGTAACTCCGGTTGGGGTTCAAGGTCTGGATGCCAGAAGCGTGGTAGGAGGCGTTTTCCGTGTTGTAGTTACCATATTCATCAGGCGTATGAGGTTGATGGTAGTGGTGGCCGATCGCGGCGTCATAACCCATCGTCATACAGTTCTGAACATTCTTGTTCTTTGCTCGATGCTTTTTCCGAGGATTACTATTGGTCCTTGACGACACTCTGTCATAAGACATGTGTTTAAAGTTGTGCGAGCTGCGGTTTGACCCAGCATTGTAGTTTTGGTTTTTGATGTCCCTGATGAAATCGCTGTTGCTACCGTATTGGATGACGTTGTATTCGTGGTCTAAGGGATCGTCACCTTGAAGGGACTGAATGGCTGGATCACAGTTGGAATAATGGTCGTCTGAGGCAGACTCTATGCCATTATACCCAGCCAGGTTCGGATGGTGTTTGATCAGGTGGTTCGTAACACCCTGACTGGAAGTTGCGTTACTGGATTCTGTAGAGCTACTGTGTCCTGCGTTCGCTATCGAACTGTGTCCTGAATAGTTTTCAGTCCCGGAATTGTTATCGCAGGGCCCAGTCAGAGTGTTAAGCTGGAATCTCTGATGGTCTATAACTGGTCCACAGCAGGGATCAGGCATGGCTGGGTGGTGACCAGTGGTTTCATAAATAGGCTTCCCAGTCCTCATCGTGTATGTATGAAGGTTAGTGTTTGTGTTGCAAATCGCTGGGTAGTCTGATTCGAATTGTTCGTTGCTGGAACCTGCTCCACACGCGAAAAGACCAAGGCCAGATATTTTGTGACCATCAGCCTTTTCGTGTTGCAAAGCGATCCCGACTTTAAGACTTATGACCCAGGAGATTAGGGCAACTATACTGACTTCTAGAAGTCTCAGTGAGAACTGGTAGCCCCATTGGAGCCAGTCAAACTTGGTCATGTTGTGCTGATTTATTCCAAAGATTCCGAAAATCTGTAACGCTGCCATCAGAATAAAAAGCAATGCCGTCGCTAATTTTATCTGAATCGCATGCTGCAGATTTTGGAAACCATTAATATACGTATGACTCTTTTTCTGAAGAACAGTTTTGAGCATTTTATATACATAAAGGTAGCAAAGACCTAAAGTAAGGCATGCTATTATAAATATTATTTGACAAGTAAGACCTAATACCCTCTTTTCAACGCCCTGCGTATTTCTATTTATTGTATTACTACTTTCAAAGATATGCAACATTAAACAGGACAGTATGTGCAGACTGCCGCCTATAATAATAATTCTAGGTCGAAGAAGGAATGAACAGCAGGTATTCTTAAAATTAATACTATTAGTAAGGAGGAATAGTATGATACAAGCAAATGCTATGCTAAGGAAAATTTCTGGGACATGAAGAAGAATCTCACTTATGAATTTAGGGAGCGAATTATTGATGTTATAAGGATCGTAGCACATGTAAAAGATCCTAAGAAGACACACAAGGACCAAAATTAAATGGAGTATGATAAAATAGTACTGCGTAAACAAATGCGTGTACTTATTGTAGCAAAAGATTTTGAAGATGGAGTACACTGCTAATATAGTGAACATAACTGTCGCTAGGTAGATGTGGACGTTCCACGCGAAAGGCCAGGCCGCTCCTGGTCTTTGGACTGGTCCTGAGTTCTTTGAATCCTGTTTCAGGATCTTCTTGTCTGAATTCACATTGGCCAGATTGTGGTACCTTTCTGTGGACATTTCAGGGTCCTTCAACTCAAAGCCTATAGTCGTAGCAGGAGTATATTCATCCTTTCTACTATCGTTCCTATCTGTCTGTTTATTAGTAGCATACTGGAGATTTCTTCTCGTATTTGTTTCCCCATTTTGGTCTACAATTAAAGGCCTATCTAGATTGTTCATTTCTGGGTCTAGGACTGCTAAAACGGATCCTTCAGTTGATGAATCTCGGCTTGAGTCGCTTAGTGTGACTCCGACTTCTTTGGTGACGAAGATATCACTTTTAGAAGTCTTTTCTTGGTTGTGTTGAGGCTTCGCGGTGACAGTTCTTAAGAGAACGTCTGGGATGTCTTCTTTTCTCCCATTGGAGCCCGACAGTATCCTTGATATGGTCGGGATGTTGAGAGAATTGGGCACAAAGTCTGTGAAGTTGGCCTGGTCCGTTCCAGGCTGTTTGATGTCACTGTCTAGTTCGTCCGGCTGGAAAGGAGAAAATATACTGTTAGGAAACTCTTATTTAAGTCTATGCTAGACTGGCTAGGAGGTTAGATGAAGGCGTTTTTTTTTAAATATGTCTTGGTGTTTTGTGAGCTGGTCCTTACCTTATGGCTAGGCGTATTAAGAGCCTTCTTTTTCTGGGGTTCGATTCCCGCCGGCGGCATGGGCGGTGCTGGTGGTGGAGCTGGCACCTGGGGCGATGAAGTTTCCTGAAAGTATACAAATAAATATTTTAAAAACAATATAAAATCTGATAGGAATTGCGATGTCATGGCAGCTTTGAGCATCTTCGGCTTCTTCTTTTTTTGTTTTTTTTTTCAACCGTGATGTCTAATGATTAACTAACTATAGAGGCTACCGCAGGCTTGGGACAGCCGCGCCTCGTTGCAAACATCACTGACATCACTTTTGAACATTTTGTATGAGCCATGGCAAACTACAGGGGGGAGGCACACCGCGCTTCTTTGTAATTGAAATGCTAATATAAATACTAAATATGTAAGCAGAACAAGTGGTGGCCCAGCGGGTGAGCATGTGGTGGCCTAGGTAACGTCCCCGACTTATGAGTTTGCAGATCGTGGGTTCGAACCCAGGCAGGCTCTTTATGTTGTAAAGAATTTTATCACCACTGCTCTGAAAACGGTGAAGAATAACATCGTGAGGAAACCGGCATGCGATATAATCGAAAATTCGAAGACATTTACGAACCCGCACTGGATCCGCGTGGTGTATTACAGCCACAGATTACGGCCCTAACTCACGAAGAGTGGAGGCCTGTCTCCCAGCAGTGGGAACAGGTCCCAGCAGTTTAGGTTTATTATTTATGCTTATGCCAACTCATGTTTCTCATTCCCACTTAACTAACTTCAATTCGCACATTTCAAACATAAAATCAGATCACACAAGCTTTATTGAGGACCATTGTTAATCGTAACCGCGAAACCTTTTCCTCATTAACCTGTGCCAAAAATAACCACGTTGCGGTACAATTCCGATAATTATTCAAACAGAAATAGGTCGGTTTTCAACAATGGACTAACGAGTGAACGTATAGGAACGCTTACATACACGAACGCTAGTTTCAAAGGACCTATATTATTTTTGTAATGTTTCTCAGTGTAATTTAAATTCATGTTTTTTTGTGTAGATTCACCCGCATAAGTCTCGATCAATATAGGGAATATCGAAATAAAAAGTATCCTAGGTCCTAATCCAGGTCATGGTCTACCCACGTGTCAAATTTCATCCAAATCCGTTCAGCCGTTTTATCGTGAAAGCGTAACAAACAAAGTTACAACAAATGTAATGTTTCCTGTTTATTATAATATTTTAGTTTATATTCCTATTTTTATTGTATTATATTAATAGTCATGTTTATACCTGTCCAGGTGGCCTGATAGGTATCCTGTCGTGGCCAGGTCCGAGCGATGGCGGGGGGATAGGCCGCCTGTTGAGATAGCTGTTCCCATCCGTGTTAGTGCCTGTGGATTGAAAAGGGTCATTAGTTATTTGGTGATAAGATGTCAAAGAAAGGGATGATGACAATCTGTCATGAAGAATCTTTCTTTTTTTTTGCTTTAAAAAAACCAAGTTATAAAAGTTTTAAAGTACGTGTTAGACAAGGACAGCACTATCATAGAAGTGACGTCACGACTATGTAACTTCATACTAGCGCCATACATTTTCCGTACCGCGCGACAAGGACGGGAATAATCGTCTCCAATTTTTTTTAAAGAGCTCCTTATTATTTCGGTCGATTTTACAGATTTTCTCATTTGCCTTCTTTGAAATTACATTATTTCTTCGAAGATTTCTAATATAAGTCACACAACACTAATATAAGACAGATTATTGACAGGGCCCACATTTGTTAATTTTTCAGCATATCATAGGATATGCTCTTTTGAGACGCTGTTATAGAACAGCGTCTCAAAAGAGCTCTACTTCCGAAGAGTTTTGATTGCACCCATCAGGGAAGCCTGAATGCTAAAGGAGCAAGACAGTCATCAAGTAAGTATACTCTCCTATTCTATAAGTTGTTTATCATTGTACCAAGGCAAACACGATGCTTTTAGTATCGTTGACCAGCGATTTTTGAAAGCTCGATACAGATAAACAACCCCTCAATGATGTACAGTGCACACTCACCTCTAAGTGTAGGCTTGTCAGCAAAAGGGTTTCTGTACTCGGGCGGCAGAGGGGGCGTGAAGAAGGCTCTGCCGGGGGGAGCGTAAGAGGGGACAGCCCCTCCTCCCCCCACCCCGGCCAGCAGAGCGGCGCCGTGGTGTTGTGGTGGCCTGCAAGAGAAGGTGATGATTTAGTCATAGTGATGAATCTCCTTAGGTAGAATTTTCTAAAAGAATAAATTGGAGACAAGCCTAGAGAGTAACTTAATAATAAGCCCAGGATAGACAAAATTATTTTAAGTTACAATAAATTTAGTTCAACAGCTGGAGAATTTCTTCCTCCTATTTCGTCTTCCTCAACTTAGGAACAACAGAATTTAACAAGCTTCCAGTTACAAGTCACACAAGCAGTTTGATTACATACTGTATAGGTAAGAAATCATAGTATAGTTATATTAATGAAGTTACATGATTGGAGTTATCTGTGTTGTCTTGTGTTTGGGTGGTATGTATGTTAATAATATCCTCTCGACCGCACTTCGATCACGGTCACGGCGGCCAATCTCAAAGGAGGTTAGCTAAGTACCAGGAAATATTGTGCTAACACAGTGATCTCTCGTAAAACACATATTTGTTTAAAAGCTTGGAAACTAATTTGCGAACGCAATATATTGACAATTAATTCAAACCACCAACATTGCTACAACCCCTCCTGTTCCGCTAAACTATAAAAGCGTAATGATATGATTTGTAGGACCCGCATTCAAAATGCAATTTGTATTATGCTTGCGATAGACATGTTAGGAACTTCGTTTTATATGCATCGCATTGAATTCTAAAGAAATTGGCAAGCTTTATGTGAGTTTCTATGAACTGGCCATAGGATGTCTCTGTAAAGTTATGTTAGACGAAGTACCTAATCTATTAGTCTTTTGAACTCTTCTATATCAATTCTACATTTATATTTCTACATATAGTACATGTATAATTATGTACCTCCTTAACATATTTTGTCAAAACAACCCTAGACAATATTATAAAAAAACTTGTAAGTATGTCTGATTTTGAAATATAATTTACCACATTCCTTAGTTCATTTCGTGTTATAAAGTGTGAATATATAAATTATGATTAAGATACTTAAAAGAGGAGCTACATCATGTTGACAAGAAACAACAACCGTTTTGTTACAACAAAAAAAACTCTGAATAAACTCTTTTTTTTTGTTTTGGGACCAAGTAATTTCTTCACACCCTAAGGTCGAATTTCACTTACACTTCATAAAACGACAACAGTTAGATAATTTCAACCATAGTGAAGTTACCTACTTGAAGAAAGAACAAATTAAAATTATGTTTTAATTATTTTGTCTACCTAAAGCTGCCTCTTTGTGGATTAAAATCGTATTAACTACCAAACACCCTTTAAAAGTATATTTCAGGATAATTGTTTTATTCCTACTTAAGCGCAAGACATTTGGCACGCAAAACATTCTTACGGAATTTCGATTTCTTCGCCAAGAAAGTAGGAATACGATTTCGTTTGGTTTTTTTAAGCGATTCTTGCCTAGGTATCCTTTTTGTCTGAGTTACATACTTTGCCTAAAGCTAAAGCAAATATTGTAAAAGAAAGCCAAAAGAAAGAATATAAAATATTGGTGTTTACTTTGTAATAATTAAGTAGAACAAACTGGATGATTATAAAAAGTTTAATTAGTCGTTTCCCATTGAAACTTATTTCATTTTCTAAACTATCTCAACATTATGTTCAAGTAACTCAGTATTAGTCATTTCCAGTATTAGCCGATCTCGGTTTTTATGGGACTTCCGTACAAAAGAGGTCAGCTTATACTGGAAATGTATAGCGTGATGTGTAGCCGTGTGTACTGGACTATGCCTGGGCCTGCTTCATGCTCTATCCTTTTCTATCGCTCACGATAGTCGAGATCTATCTCGACTATCGTGAGCGAGCACTCTAGTGCGCGCGGCGGAATCAGCGATGCGCTTGCGTACACTCAATCTTTCTCGCTCTAGGAAATGACAATCCTGAACGATAGAAAAGGATAGAGCATGAAAAAGGTGGTCCCGTGCTGACAGATGCAGGACAACCCGTAGGCGCGTGGCAAAAATCGGAACTATAGCCGCCATCTTGTTTTTTCTTTACAATATTTTCACAAATGTTTACCAGCAATGCCAATATCATTCAAGCATCAATACTTTAAAAGATCTCCGTACAGTATTAAAACTAAATGTTTATTGCTAAATATGAGACTAGAGTGCGCGCAAGAAAAGTCTGAGCGCGTGTTTAACTTTCATGACTATATCCCTGACAGCACTTTTAATCACTTTCGGCATAAGTTTGGCGATTATTTATACTTTGGTAAACACGGAACACAGCACACTCTCTCGACACCAGATGGCCAATTCTCGTACTTAAGAAACGTTAAAATTCAAGTCGCAATCTCATCTCATTTTGGAATGTCTTCGAAAATTTATAATAAAATACCTGATAATATAAAAAATATGCCACTATCAAAGTTTAAGAAAGCTCTCACCTCGCTATTAATTGAAAAATGTTAGTATACCAGATTTTATAAAATGATAATTTTTAATATATCTTTTTTTAATTTCACTTGTCTTGTTTGTTTTATTTAGTTTTTAATTACTGTTGTTGTTGTTTTTGATTATTTTTTTATATATTTGTAAGCCTTCACGGCAAAACAGCGCCCAAATATGTTAACCTAACACCTTTATGTAAATACCTATGTTTTACAAATAATTACTCTGATTCTGAGCGTCAACCAATGTCAAAACATTTTTAGACATTGGTTGAACATGACATATTGAGACTGAGATTATGTGAGAATGCAAACGTTCTTAAAAATACGGGAATTGCCGCTCAGTTAAAAACGTCGAGATGGCGGCGAACGATTATTTCCGATTTCGGCCGCGCGCAGACTTATTTCGCGCACACTATCAGTGACTTGTCACAATGAACGGATATTGACAGTGTTACCTTACTGACCAAATAATAAGTGATTGTCACAATGTCAGTATGTTGTCATTAGCAAACAGGAAGATGCTTCTGTGTTTGTCATTAAGTTCACGTTAACAATTGTCTCCTGCCCCGCAAGACAATTGCGTTTTAGGGTGGATTTCACCAATGAATTTGAACGCGTTCAGAACATCTAAAACGCGTTCAAGAGCTGTCAGTGTCAAAATTGTAATGGAATATTGACACTGACAGCTCTGGAATTCATTGGTGATATCGGCACTTAGGGTGGATTTTTCTAATTAAACTAAACGCGATCAGCACATAAACTAGGTTTAAGGGCTGTCAGTGTCATTATTTTCTGTGGAATATTGACACTGACAGCTCTTAAATGCGTTTTACATATCCTGATCGCGTTTAGTTTCATTGGTGAAATTGGCACTTAAACTGAGGTACAAGACTAATTTAACTAAACGCGATCAGCACCACATAAACTAGGTTAAAGGGCTGTCAGTGCCATTATTTTCTGTGGAATAATGACACTGACAGCTCTTAAACGCGTTTTATATGTCCTGATCGCGTTTAGTTTCATTGGTGAAATTGGCACTTAAACTGAGGTACTAGAGTACCGCAACATTGTGTTACTATTGGTACACCTCTGCATAACCGATATATAAACTCCAGTTATGAAACCTTAGAGTTTATCTATTGGATATATACATGCATAACATCACGCCTGTATTCACCAAAGGGTTAGGCAGAGGTGTACCTACAGTAACATATTGCCAGTTATGTTTAAGTCCCATCTAATAGGGGTTGCTCCGGGTTGCTTTGCTACTGAGAAATTCCAAATATGTACAAAAAAAACATAATAACACTTTGATCACTTTGAAAATCGAACCAGGACCTCGAGCTCAGCAGAAGCGCTTTGCAACGCGGCAGTACCTACTATTTCATAGCGATGTAAAAAAAAATGGTGGGCTAACATCAAATGACTATTCCCGCTCTGAGTGGAGCAAGGGGCATGTCAGACTTTTACAGACTAAAACCCACCCGTGTTCCTTCAGTTGCCTGTGCCGGGGCCACGGTATCTCTTTCCAACAACCCGCGACCCTGGCAGACAGTGGTGCTACTTATAGGTTCAATTTAAAATATTGCATTAGTCATCTTTTTGGAATCAAATGCTATTGATATATTATTTGAGGACCTGAAAAACCAAGAGTCATTATAAAACTCACATTATTTTGTACTTCCCAGGTTTCGAAACCAGAACCTGGTGATTAATTATCAGCCATACGTCCGGGCCACCATGCCATCTTACCATAGACTTACCGACTTTTTCCCATAAGGATCATATGTCCGTAATTCCGTCTTAAGGACCACACATAGAAACATTCTATTGTCTTCATTTCTTGCTTTTCAATAGAAATTCTACACCTAGTGTAGCTTTTGATTTCATAGAAATATGTTAACGTTGGATTTCTTAGTAACAGCGACCGGGTTACGTAAATATTATGCAGGTAAAGATTCTGTTGATGCAATATATGAAATAAGCATTGGCCTTTTGAGAATAGGTATTTGCGTCATTAAGTCATCAATTTAAAAAAATGGTAACAATGAAAAGAATTTTAGTAAATACATTTTTAGGCCTAAGAATTTATTTTTTATAGACAGGTAAGGAATCCTAGGTCGGTAAAAAGAAAAAAATAAGTAGGTACCTATTTAGGTTGGTAAAAAGAAGAATTTAAGTAGGTACCTATTTAGGTCGGTAAAAAGAAGAATTTAAGTAGGTATCTATTTAGGTCAGTAAAAAGAAGAATTTACTGAGACCTTATTGGGTGCTCTCGTAGCGTACACACGTGTCTGCCTACCCCTTTACTTGATTAATCATAGGCGTGATAAACAAATAAATTTACATTCCCTCTGTAAAAATAACCTATATTACTACACTACATTCATACAAAAGAGTTCGTTAAAAAAGTAAACAAGAATTGCCAAAAAAACACACCTTTTGGAATTTTTTAAAGGCAATTTAATACACCGAAATAGGAGCGTAAACTATTATGGCAATACCGTATAAGCGAATATTTTTCTGAATGTCGTTGACCTTAGTATTTGTGGTGTGACCAGTGTAAAAATACCTTTATGTTGGTAGAATTTGTACTAGTACAGAGATCAGTATTCGAATCCCAGTCTTCCATGGAAATGACAAAAACTGGCAATGTGCCATAGCTACGCCATTCAGTCCGCTTTATTTTTGGTACGCAAACCGCATTTTAATGAGGAACCGTATAAAAAAATGTCTAGATTTTTACTTAAAAATAGGTACCTACCTGTTGATGTGACAATCTATATATAGTTACTTCAAAATGGTCGCAAAACTTGCTTTATATAAACGGCTCTTATTTTAGATATTTGTCACTTTTAAATCGCTAATTTTAAATAATTTTAAACGCGTCTAAAACAATTTTTAATTGACATAACAATTCATTGAACCAAGGTTTAAGGTGTAATTACAAAAATTTACTTTTCATTCGTCATCACCTTTTGATACTTTGTGCCATTAGCTAATAGATGGCGTTACTAGAACAATGCAGATTGTTATCGTGTTAGAACTAAACCACAATTAAATGTCTATTGTTTAACTATCTCAAATAAATTACTTTCCAGTCGAATTAAAATAGTTAAAGTCTAATACAATTAGATTATAAAAGAAAACAATTGGGCTGCCATTGAATGAAACAATTTAATTCGTTTTGCTACTCGCCGACAGATGGCGCCACAAGTACATGATTAGTCGACCGCGTTTTAGATTATAAAACAAATGAGATATTATTGTGACATTTATATGCGAAATAGTAGGCGTTTACATCTTCGACAAGATGGCTATTTAGATAAATATTGTAATTTATAGAGCTAGTTTATGGATAGATCTTTAATGTAAATGCAAAAACGAGTTTTTTTTCGCTAATCGGAGTGGCTCAATAAATACTTTTAATATCACTCCATATCGTAAAAGAAGATCAAATTGTGCCTATTGATATCATTTTCACTTGCGACGACGCGGACGAAGAGCTTGCATAATAACTGAGATGATGGACGATATATTGAACCTATGGAAAATACATACTTCACTAAATACCAAATTGGGATAAAATAAAATAATAACCGTTTTTTTTTTGCAAAAGAAATTCACGAAGCGAATGCTCGCGGTGACAGTACCGTCCTTTAAACTAAGTATTCCCTCTTTCTGCATAAAACAAACCAATTAACACAAATCACATTCTCACATAAAAGTAGCTACATTAAATAAGATTGTTTTGGCAATAAAATATAAAACTACAGAGTACAATGCAAATACGAATGCGAACAATTCTGTTAGATTTATTATCGCTAGGGATGGGTTCTAGGTTGAGATAATACTGAAGTAATTCGTTTTTTTTTTCTTTGTGTTGGTAGGTGTAATTGTAATTTTGTGGAAACAACTTTTAGACTTTCGGGAAATGAAAACTATTGATTCCCAAAATATATAGGAAAGGGTCAAGGATACCATCACGAGAAGACGAATGACGTAGACCACGTGCGTTACGTCAAAGATGTAGGTTTACATACATATCCACTTTGACATAACCACTTGGTAAATTAAAACTTTTGCTTGCGTCCTAAGATGATAAAGTAAACATTTTCTAACACTAAGAACAACAACTCCTGCGCCTATTGATTATAAGCAACATGTTCACTAAATGTTGTTTATGAATTTGCTACTAAGGCTTGAAACCATAGAGCATAATTTATGTTTATCAGAACTCTATTGAGACTAGCGTGGTATGGGGTGAATGACCATAATGATATTTATTCTGCTAGCTAGCCTGAGGGCATCATAAGTTTTCTGGTTTCCTATTATTTATGACTGAGTTGATTCGTTTTTTAAGCATTTTAAATATAATTTGTACTTTACTTTGGCAAAACCGAACAAAACCAAATAAATTCGCCGGTTAGAACTGGCCTCATATGACATGATTTCTCGGAATTTCGTCATTCAACAGGTGTTTTTGAACTGAGAGATTCTAATGATTTTAATAGACTACCTATTTGACTGTATTTATTTTAGTGTATTTAGCTAAAAACGTCTTAAAATAACAAGCATCGTAGAAGTGACGTCACGATTATGTAACTTCATACTAGCGCCATACATTGTCCGTAGCGCGCGACAAGGAAGCAAGGAAGCTTCTTCATACTTACATCGAATTAACAGATTTTTACGATTATCTCACTTTAAATATGCCTTCTTGAAATTACATTATTTTTTCGAACATTTTATTATTAGTCATCATGACTATTAAAATAAAAGTCGTAAAGGGCACTAACCCTCACTGCACCCGCGTGATGGATTACGGCCCACTCCCTCTCACAGAGCAGAGGCCTATGTCCCAGCAGTGGGAACGTTATAAGCTGGATTCTAAGGGACAACAGATTTTAACAGATTTTTCTGCAGCCCCCTGTACATATAAAGGATCAAAATAACTCAAAACCGCTCCTAACTTAAACCACATTTGCAGGATTTATTAATTTTGACAGTGTGGTATTAATTCTTCAATCATGATTAAGGCTACGCATTTAAAACAAAATAAGTGAGACGAATCTGCGTTCAAATCCTATGAAAACATAATTATTTCTTGTTTTTTGGTGAAGTTTAATTCTGAAAGGCGATGGATTTATTGGATGATTATTTCAATATATTTTTGGATGTTACAATTCGCTGTTAGAGAGGGATTAAAGACGGATGGGAGCTTCCGCTTGTAAGTGCGACTGCTAAGCTTGGTTATTATGATATCCAATTGTCATGGGGAGTCTTATCTTGGACCCTCCGTGCCTCGGAGAGCAAGTCACTCCCGGCTGTCATTCGAGAATCTTTGACTCCAGTCTTACCAAGGGGTATCGTGGTACCTAGTAACTGCTTAAGAGTTCAGATATGCAGTCGCTGGGAAAAGGCTAGACAGATGACGATGAGGCTTATCTTTAATTAACAGTGGCGATTAACGAGTTGATGAAGAAGAAACACGTTTATAAGAACCCTGACTACAATCGCTAATCAAATATTTAAAAAATTACATCAACTTTTTTAAGCCTTGTTCTGCGTTTGAGCCACTTTGCGATTATCCGCAAGTTGCACCTTGGTATCACTAAAATGATTATGAACACGATTAGTCGTGAGTCGTGTCCTCTGTAACCCTAGAAGATTTGCATAATCATACTAATGAAACTCTACGAACGACTTATAAGTCGTAAGTTTGGGCTCTGAAAACAGCGGGGAGCGGAAATTGAGTGAGAACGTTAGTAAAATTCTTAAAAAGATGATAAATTTGTAATGAGTTATGTTTATATTGCCGAGAATCGAGCTGAATGGCGCACATTTGGAGAGGCCTATGTCTAGAACTGCGGTAGTAAGGTGATGGTGATGATAATGATGAATGTAATAGTGTTATAGGGTTTCAAACAAAAACTTTTAGGTTATCATAATTTCTAAGAACCTTTTCTTTATTGTTCATAGTTTTAGCAAAGCCGAGATAAAGCAACATTTACTTCAAAATACAAATGGAAAGCAAATAAATAAATAAAAGTAAATATGCAATAGCTTTCATGCAAAATTTTCAGGTGGTTAATACTGAAGTGTCTCTTTTTCATAAATAAAACAAAAATAAATAACACATTTTACAGGCAGTCCTAATGAATAAGAATTCTTCCTTTTCAGTGTCCAACGATTCGCTATATTACTAACATTTCTCATTTGAAGGTAACTTTCAGGAACCCTCAGGTAACAAATAACAAGTATAAAACGCTTGTGAAACTTCAGAATACATTACAGCTTTTGAATCCAAAAACTTGGTATAACATGAATAAAATATCTGTAATTGCTCGATTAGCCCCCATCTTTTGGATACGCCTATAAACTTATTTTTGTATCGATAGATATAGCTTGATCGAGTGCCAAACGCGTAGTTTATGACTGACGGGATATAGTATGGCTTTTCCTTGTTGTCTTTCAAAGAATTATTTGCCGATTTGCAAAATTGAATGTTCGTTTCCATAAGTATCTACAACGCTTTGGAATGAGCAACTACTAGCTCCATATTTCTTTCTGAATGACCGACTTTTTGATAATTCAAAGTGTCAACATATAAACTAGGTTTATAGGCTGTCAGTGTCATTATTTTCTGTGGAAAATTGACATTGACAGCTCTTAAACGCGTTTTAGATTCGCTGAACGCGTTCAGTCTCATTGGTGAAAGTGGCACTTAGTTAATTAATGACACAAATACACAAAAAAAAAATAGTAAACGCTAATCTTGTGGCTCCTCCCTAATTCTTGTAAAACTTTAATTGTCACGTATTTTAATAAAACTTTAAGAATACCAAACGAAAAGCAACAATTTCTAAACTCTGAGGTCTGACTTAAGTCATCATCTCATCATCTTCTGCCGAGCCTACCACGTTGGGACCGGCTTCCAGTACAACCAGATGCATCTGATTTCCAGTATTTGCCACTTCTACTAGTCTCGGTATGTTAATAATAAATGATTTTATATCTGTGACTGACTACTCTGAGAAGAAAGGCCGAAACAAACTCAGAGGTCACAGTCTCTTTTAAAGTCCAGACAAAATCTTGGTCAGGTCATATGAAGACCATGTAGATTGATGTCTGAAATGGTCTTTTGAGGAAAGAACCACACGGAATGAGTGGACCTGTCCAGTCAGTGCACGCATTTGTCAGTAGTCATGCAGCTCAACACAGAACTTAAGGAGCTCAACGATTCGACGAACATTACGAACGAACACGACGAACGGTTTTCCTCAAAGAGTTCGGCAGAGGTCTACCTTTACCACAGCTACATTTCTTCAGTTATATTTGTCTTGTTTTTTAAACAGTTTTCTATGCCTATAATTTATCTACTTTGTGAAACTCGGAGAAGGAACATGAATACAACGAACGAGACTTCGGAAAGCGAAGCGGCAACTCCGTTAAACGACTATAATATCTCTAATTGAAATTGTTCCACAGGCCAGGCAGGGGTTGAACTCTTGTATTTAAATGCCAATTGGAAGATGCTCAGTCAGTTTTTTGAGACAAAATCTTGCTACAATATCATAACTATCCTAGTGGGCATCCATTAGTCCAAATAGCGTCCACGGATAACGACACATAAGGGACATCATTCAGCATCCCTACATTTATGGCTTAAAGCTGCAATATGAAGTAACCCTATAGATTGGCCCATTAGTGAAAAATAAATCCAGGATTTGTGTGACGTTGTAGATGCCGCCACATGAATAACACATTGTAACGGCATATAAAGTTTTTGGTTTGTATGTACGTTCGGTCTACCTTAGGCAGGTAGCCCGCTAGGTACAAAAATGCATAATCAGAGTATAAGATTCCCACTGCTGGGGCACAGGCCCTCTCTCTATGAGAGGGAGTGGGCCGTTATCCACCACGCGGGCCAGGTGCGGGTTGGTCATTTCAAGTTTCTTAGATTTTTTTATAATAGGCCGGTTTCGTCACGATGGTTTTGTTCACCGTTTTGAGAGCAGTAATGATAAAATAATTTACATAAAGTAATGCGCCTGTCTGGGTTCGAACCCACAACCTACAGCTCGTTAGTCGCGACCTTTAACAGTGGGCTACCACTGCTCATAATTCTCCTATAATTCTTGCCCAAATATGAGAGAAGAAGCGATCTTGCTCGCACATAGATTAATCAAAATGCTATCAAATCAATACAATGCAAAACTTTTAAGTAAGAAGAACATTGAATACCCAAAGTTTCTCTTAAAGTTTGTTTTTATTCAAATGAATCTCCACTTCACAATAATGAAGTCCAATGATGCTTTTAGTATTGATTCAGTTGTTCTCAATCTTTTCTATTTGCTATTCTTTGTGCAGTAAAAACATACCCAAAAGATGGCGGGTAAATCTGGAAGCGAATAGCATAGAATTGGTAGACACAACATAAGCATTAGAAAGTGAGGATGATATCATGATTGACATAAAATAAAGTCTGCTTTATTTCCGATACGTTTGGAAGGGCAACACTTAAAGTTCGTAGGAATACTATTATGAACTTTTTAAAATGACCATTCAAATCTATGCGTAGATATCTGGTATCAAAACAATATACCTAGGTAGGTACATTACGGGTGTAAAAAAAACACTTAGCGAAGCCTAGACTAACTTTTACTCAAAGTCATTGTAATTTTTTTTTTGTACTGGGCGATGCCTGGTAACCTTCTGGATACGGAGATATTGAAGGTCAAATTCTAACTTGTACCGTTGCATGTTATATTGCGCGCTACAGTAAACAGCGATTTTTCGCACCAAAAATAAAATTCGTTTCCCAGCTATTATTTTTGTGCAATGTTACTTAGTTTGATGTGCAGAATGCGTAGTTGACGGCTTGGGATAGGGTTTTTTTACACCCTGAATATACAGAATAATATAAAAAAGTTAAAATTTGTAGCAACAGGCGTTAAAAGACCGTCACATGCAGCAGATTTTCTGTTTTTTTATATATAAAAATACCCGTATTTTTTATAATTCATAGCAGAGTTTTTTTTCTGTTGACCTGACCTATCGCCCGACTCCGGCTTGACGTCGACTAACGGGACTCTGTATATTAGTTTGTCCATTTTCCGTTAAACCAGTGTACCGTAAAAGAAGAAGAAACAACTTTAAAAAAAAATCTCTTTGACTATTGATCCGAAAGGTCCTCTTAAACAAAATAAACCAGTAAACTACAAGCGACTACCATAAACTACACTTCAATAGCAACTCCTTTTAATAATTAAAAACTGTTACAACTGCTACATCATTTGCACTATCTAAACCTTCCTACAAGGGGGTCGAGTCAACTTTGAGAAACGCTGTTCAAACTTCGTTCAGAAACTTTAGATCGATGGCAAGTTGATTGATCTGTGTACAATGTAAGAAAATTCTATGGAGAAGGCTTTTCTTTAAGCACTCATGGTTTAATGTTTTTTTTTTAAATATTTTGCTGATGTATATACAGTGCAGTGCAGTTATGAAGTGCTGTGGTCACTTTCAGTGCCTCTATTTTTAATTTTGTCGTGGACGTCGCAATTGGCAATTTTGAAGTACGAAATAGCATCGCAAAAATTGTTTTCATGAAAGTTTATCATTAGAGTGTTTTCTTGACGTGATTGCAAATTTGACATACTAACTAAAATTATAAATGCAAAAGTAAGTTTTTTTGTTTGTTACGCTTCCACGCCGAAGCGGCTGAATGGATTTGGATGAAATTTGGCACGCAGATGGACCATGACCTGGCTACTTTTCAATCTGGATCACAAAAGAAATAGCGGGCTACAGCTAGTTGTAACATAGTTTAGATCGGCTTGATTTGAGCTATTGTAGCCAAGGAATTAAGGTATATAACCTACATAGGATCTGCAAGCTGCAAGGATTTGTATAAAAAAAACAAGATGGCGGGGTTGGTTCCAATTTTGACAACGCGCCCAAATAACCTTGAGCGAAAGAGGTAGGGAGGTTTGCAGTAGGATAATAGACCGCTATTATATTTATCATTCAGTTCGTCCCAATCTTAGTCCATTGCTATCTCTACCTCTTATAATTAAGGAGTCCCAAAGGATTCCCTATTCGTACGTATATCTGTGTACCTACTAATTACATCCTACGCAGGTCATCAGGTGACGAATAGGGATTCCTGCATTGTCGTAATTAGGATTACTTAATTATTCTTTGTAGAGAAAATAAAAAGTATTTTTAGCAGTGGCCATTCTCTAGGTATTTTATGAATAATATGGCAGATTTGGAAGGTTTTCTTTGGAAGGTGGTAATGGTTCTAATGGATTGTAGTTTTAATTAGCAAAAGAACACATAGTACAATATCAATGTATCACACGAGATAAGCATAATTGGTGGTGTGCCAACAAAAATATTACATTGTATTTTATTGCCAACAGATTTCTTGAAACAGTCATAAGGTTCGTGTATTCCATAATCTGTATATGTAAGCGCAACACTTGAAAACGGCAGACTGATTTGGCAATTTATGTTTTAAAATGTTCGGATTAGTCCGACTTAGGCTTTTAGGGAAAGGAAAACTGTAAAAAATCCCAGAAAATTGGTAAAATACGAAATACTGAAAGTCTTTTGTACTATGGCATTTTTATGAACTATTAATTTGACAGGTTCGGGTCAGCTAGACCCGACAGACGTCGTCCTTTGTATTTTTAGTAGATCTAGTTTCTGAAGCTTCTGTTCTGTAAATGTGCTGTCAAATAAAGATTGTGATTGGTAAAGTTATTCCCGTTTGTCCTTAGTTTTCAAAGGCATTAAGTGCTGTCAATGTCTTTGGATATTAGAAGGCCGTTCTTCAAAAACGTTAAATTCAAGTAGCAATCAAAATAATGTCAGTGACAATCAATGTCAAAAACTTGACAATTTTTTTTTTTCGATTTGACCTATTTGTTGAAGCCAAAATACCAACAACCAATCTTATTTACTCATCATGATTTGGCGAAACTTTACTCCGAAAAAGGCATTTCTAGAAACCGAAGATGTCGTAACGTTTAAACTGATTTCAAAACCTACAAAAATAAAATCTTCCAAAAAACAAATGGGCCAATCTTTTTAGTATTTTGTGAGATTAAAAATGTTTGAATCGGGGGCTCATTTTCAAAGTTACGCCGTAAAAAGGTACATTAACAGACATAATGTCCTCAGAGTTAAATTATTTCTTTCTTGAAATTATTCTAAGGTTAGCCAAATGGTTTTGTAAAAGATAGTTTGGGACGATTCTTTTTTTATTGCTGTTAAATTATTCTGTGGGACATGAATTTCGAAGATATCATCTGTTTTACAGGCTGTTTCAGTAAGCACTTGGCGAAATGAAGTATTGGTGATATTTAGATGAAAAAGCTATTTTTATTTCGGTCAGTCAAAAAAGAGAAATGGAAGAAGCGGTGCTGACTTTCAACTATGCGTCGGATCAAGAAGAATAAATAAATATTTAAAAAGAGGTTAAATTGTGTATTTGTTTGGAAGAGGTACTTAATCTCTGGAAGAACTGATGTGATTACAAAAAATCATTGAATGATAGAAAGATAAACTATTGCCGAGAGCTATAGGATATTTTTATGGTATATTTGACCTTTACTTGGACGAAATCATGGGCACAAGCTAATTAGTAATATTGTAACAAAAACTTAACAGACGAGTGGAGGTTGATAATGAAATAATTAATAGTCAGCTACCTCATTGCATATTAATAGTGACCAATTTCTGTCTAAATCACACGTTAATTCAATGTTTTCTTTTAATATCAGATAAGCCCGAAAATAAAGCTATAAAATAAGATTATAAAACCTCAAATTAATGTTGTCATAGCAATAAAATCATGGGAAATTACTGTTAGAGATCTCAATAAAGTTTAGGAACTGGTTTTTCGAGAAAATTACCCATTAATATATATTTGTGAGATATAATGGCGGTAAAATTAGGGTTGAGAGAAGTTTTTAATCTAAAATAATTTTATCTGAATTAATTTTAAGTAAATATACCTAAACTAGTTGTTTCTACTTAAATACAACAGTTAAGGCAAGGTTGCAGTACTTTTTAACTTCCTTAACCCTCTGTAAATCTAGCCAAATGTAAATTTCGCGCAATTTCGTGTGGAGACAGAAACGTGTATTATAATAATTGGCTCGATAAAAAAAAACGTAAAGATGATAAGTGTCATCTTTACGTTTTTTTTATCGCGTCAATTTAAAACGTGTACCTTAAAGAGATTCCATCATGAAACCATGTAAAAGTTATATCAAAAGATGAGGCTTATTGTTTTTGTGTTGAGAACGCATTGAATAATTTCATTATTATTAAAAAAATACGAGACGCACTACAAGAGGGCTTTATGGGTTCAAAACTTGCGGGGTGATTGCGTAACCCACATGAAATGGCAATCCATCTCAATGCCTTTTATTTTGACTGTTCAACCATTTTGGTTTTTGAGCTGATGTTAGGCAATTACTCCGCCGAATTACTTAATTAGCCTGCGATTACAAGCACACAACTATTGAAAATGGAAACAATTTGATACATCAGGATTTTTATGTCACAAAAGCTCCATGAATATATTTTATTCCTATTTTATTTGCACGTTTTTATTAATTAGATTAATGAGGATTACTTACGATTGTTTTCGACCTTTTTTATCCTTCTATACAAAAGAATAACAGAAAAAACAAACATAAAATTTGTGAGAAAAAGCTAACGCTTTATTATTTTTATATCTCTGTTTTAACAGAAACGCGAAGTTAAACCAAAATTTTGCTGTTTAATTTATTTATTTAACGCCCTATTCATTTTGCATATTTAATCACTGTACTGTATTTTTTCTTTGAGCCAAGATCCTTAAATTATCCAGGTTTGAGTGTTTTTCAGAGAGAATTTTCTTTTTAATGTGTTTTTCCTTGGTAAAACTTTTGAAATTTCGAAGCCAACCCTAAACAAAACTAATCGTTTGAAAATTATACTGCTAGGTTATGACAATTTTACGATTTGAACAAACTAAACGGTCCGTGAGAAATCTACCTTTTTACGCGCCGCGTACAGAATTGTCCGTTTTACGAATCGCGTAAGATCACGATTAGCATCAGACATCCCGTTTTGTTTTTAACGATAATGCTGTTTTTTATTTCTGTCTACTTGTTTGTCTTTGTAAAGTATTTAAATTACTGTAATTGGGTGCGTTTATCAGAGGTTTTACGATAAAAGTTCTAGTTTAAATACAAGTAAGTAAAATACCTAAATTTTACAAAAAAGTAAAAAAAACTATGATCTATTTTTCACTGATGGCTCGTTAGGCACAGTGCAGTGGTTGAATGAAGGCTCCTGCGTTATTGTTTGCAGATTCGATTGCAAAATGCATCAATATTTTTATGACCTAGAGACCATTCTGGGCCCAAGACATGTGACATTTGAGCGTAAAAACGCACACAACACAAAACCTGAGCTTTAACATTTTAATAAAAAAACAACATCAAAGCTTACCTGGGCTTATGATACGTCGGGTTGCTGTTAGTCTTGAGTATGTCAGCGTTGGGGACGGACGTCGGCAGCGCGTGTTCCCTCTCCAGTTCGCTCTCATAGCTTTCTAGTGGTACGTGCTTGCCTGGCAACGGATCAGCTGGAAATAAAAGAAAAATAACCTTAAGTTATTGGATTTTTCAGAGTTTGACAAGTTCTCAACTTCAAATTTTCAATTCAGAAACTGGATGTTAATTAATTTACTTTTTGCCTTAATAGAGTTAGAAAACTCGTGGAAAAATAAGGATGCTAGATTAATTCTAGCATACTTATTTTTTCCAAATACACATTGCTTGGATTATCGTTTCGCTTTGCAAACAAAGCATAATTTTTATTATACTACATGAAGCAATTACCTCTTACAGACTGTCTATTACAATTACATCCTGCACCTCAACATTGTACCTGCGTCGGCTGCGTCGGTCTATGTAGCGGGGGTGAGTTTGTGAAGTCGAGGGTTGAGTCAGTCCTATCAGGGAGTCAAGTTCGCTGATGATTCGAGGATTGAATTACAATCTAGGTGCAACTGTATGTTATACTTATTACGTGTTATACGTGTAGGGTTATTATTGTTGTTACAGTTTTATTTGAATAGTAAAATGTTTTTTTTTCTTTAAACATGGTGTATACTGGTGTTATTATAATTAGAATGGCACAAACATGATCAGCTAGGATAAAACATAGCATGCAAGAATTAAGGGTTTAGTAAAATATTACAGGGGATTTGCCTTTTTTTTAAAATTCGAACGTGGTTCACTCGTTATTAAATCGTTGAGTATCACGATTTATTATTAACTAGCGACCCGCCCTTGCTTCGAACGGTTTTTACGATCTGACAAAAAATCTAGATTTCTATAATTCAAGTACATATGTTTAATTTTAATGTCATCCATTTAAACATTCCTGGAAATTAATCTCTCAATGATGGTGAAAACCGCATCATAATCCGTTGCGTAGTTTTAAACAGCAACGCGATCACATAGACAGACACGACAATAGCTTTAGTTTATTATGTACTTACTTATAGATGTTCGTAGAGAATGACGAACGACGGTGTACGAATTACAAAATATGTGAAACATTATGCGAATCCTCGAATAATTAATTACCATGAAATTTCTACCAAAGGAAAATTGTAATGAATCTGGTAAGGCAGCTATCGTTCTTCACTGTAATAAATTAAAATCGTATACCTATTAAATAACAGACATCTGTACAAGGTAAATACCAATTTATTACAAGCCCGAACTCGGAAATATTTTAATATCGTTTCAAAATAAAAAGTAACACAGGAAAAAATGAGCAATACAGACGAACAGTTATCATTAATTAATTGGATATTTATTTAATTAATTGAAACATTATTCAATAAAACATTCGCTTCGAACAGAATATTGGTAATAAATAAATGGCGCGCAATTATTGCAACATGGCGGAAATTATCAATCAAACGTCACATCTAAAGAATATTTTGGTAATTGAATATGGAATATGTTTGGTCGCGTTCCTTGTATTCGATTACGCAAAACCTTATATTTAAAATGAATGTACTGAGTACAGAGAAATTGAAGTGATAAGTCTATGCTTTGACGTCATTCCCTCTTTATTAAGATACCTAGTTTATTTCCTTCTTTAGAATCCTGAACATGTTGGCGATATTATTTAAATTGAAATAAGTATACGTAACGTCTGCGATCTGATCTATTTATAGTTTAAATATTTACTAATGTAGATTGTAGATATTTAAAAACATGTTGCGGTTAAACTACAGTTATGTAAACTTTTTGCTTAAATTATAAAGATAAAACAAAACACCAAGCCATTTACGTGCCATTTAAAATCCGTTGCTCAATCAAACTTCAAACAATTCGAACACTTCTTTTTAAATCGCGATAGCCATAAACAAAGGAATAAAATGTAAACTGCCAGTATCGCATTACATATCAAATTAGAAATATTTGCTGTTCTCACAGGTTATCGAATTTAGAGTTCAGTGGAATGAGATAAAAGCCATTGTTTGACCGTCAGGTCAATAGTGTTCTATTACAATGTTACAGTTTATGAAGTGAACTCTTTGTTCTTCGACCTACTTACTAATTTAACATCTTGTGGACCCACTTTTTAATAACGAGACTGTCTGTTCACTCATTATTTCATAGATAACTCGGTGATTTTTAAACACTTTTGAAGTGTCCAATTTCTGTCTATACATAAAAATGTTTTTATTGTTTATTCTGTTTATTCAGCGTCTCTCACAGTTAGGCCTGTAAGGCGAAGCAAAGATGACAGATACATTTTAAATATTGACATAATGATTTCAGTGGAACAGATTATGAAGAAGGCCCGTGATCGGCAGTGGACTAAAAGCTGATAATATGAGGATGATGTCATGACATGTGTTATGAATAGGTTCGTTGACATGATGGTCAAATTCCTATCTTATATTGAGTTACCGAAGAAAAGTACAAATGAACTAAATAAACATTACTGGTAAGTAGGTACTTACTTGAATGTAGTCCGTTAATTCTAGGATACTTATGTCTTTGTTCGTTACAATACTTAAACAATGACTAAACTAAGAATTACTATGCTTCACTTTAAAACATCAATCGCATTATTAGTATTATTATGTATCCATACATTTTGAAATATTATGTCCACCATCAACCATTTTATAAAGAACCCATTATTCCTTGCGCGATTTGACAAGCAGTTGACCCAGTATGTTTTTCTTCCATTCAAAAAAAATCTAAAATAAAATTGTCCGTTACTCCATCCATGTTTATGAAGTACGAACTCTTTATTCGTGGCCTCAATAATGATTTTAACGATAAGCGCAACTTTTTAAATAGAATGGAGAAAGTAGTTCTTTCTTCAAAGTTCAAACGCAGTACCTACATTCCATTTATAACTTCGAAAAAATACTTTGTTAATGTTTTGTTTATGGTTGGGCTAATGAGGTTGCCTCGAAATGGTGGCAATGGCGCTAGTGTGCTTTTAAACCAGTGCCTTGAATTTTTGTTTCGTAATGATTGAGAGTATAGATTTTAAGTGAAGAAACTTGCAGAGACGTGAAACATTGCTTCTTATATTGGTTGGACTAATACCCGCACACTAATTATTCACTATGCGATCTTTGACCGAGCAATCACTGTAGATATGTAATGGCGCAGTCGATGTAAGAACTACTTATATTCAGAAAAACACTATGACCTAAAATACTTTGATAAATTGCTTGCTAGTGAGATTCAGCCTAACATGTCCTAACGAGTCTCATGAAAAAGTAATTTAACTAAAATTAGGCAATAAATTCACTTAATGCTAAGTACAGCGTATTTAAACCCCACCTCACGCAATGCCCATACAAAAATTACAGTAGGCAACACCAAACAGGAAATAACCATTCACAGAGCCCAAATTAGTGTTTTTTGGACAAATAAAAATAGTTAAAAAGCCAATGCCATTTTATTCACGACCACCTACTATTATTTGGTAAGGCATTATTATAAAATGTGTGAATACAGATAAAAAATTGCGGACAAGCGCGAATCGTTTCTTAATAGGACCTTTTTTTTTGTTTTTCGTTCATTTTTTGTTATGAGTCAAACTTTTGATGGCTTCTGTGAATTGGTTTGGTCGTGCAAAAATGCCTGGTATTGTTTAGATATAGAAGCAAATTAGTTAAGCCTAGGTTTCACTGTCTATGAAAAGTGGATTACCACTTTTTAGCTAGTATTCACTGAATAGATTTTGGGTTAGTTTTCAATGACGCTTCCTTCTGAGTCTATTACTAAACTTAATGTCAATTTTGACTTCAAAATGTTACCCACAAAACGTAGCACCGCTCCTAAAGTAGGTATGCTATATACACTCTTTTTATTCACCCGAATACATTATTTATACAAGGGAACTCAACAAAATCGCTTGCCAAGGAACCCAAAATCAACCAAATTACCGGTACCAAATCAGTTAGGACGGCAATAAAAATGTTGGTAATTATAGATGATTCACATTGAGTGCGGTTTTGAGCACTGACTCACACCAAAAGGTGGTAACCGTGATGATTCAATTATCGATGCACTTTTTTCCTTAAAGGTTAAGTGTTATTCAGAAGAATCGATCGAAGGTATTAATTAGTATTTGAGGTTTTGTGTAAAAGATTGAGCGTCAGCCTTCCGCGATTCGCAGTTTTGTTTTATGAGGTATTTTTAAAACACTTTTTTATGATATTATAGAGCTGTTTTCTGTTGTGTTTCGATTTCGGTTTCTAGTATATAATCTAACACCCGATATCTGAATTGAGAATTTCAAGTTGAGAACTTGTCAAACTGTAAACTAGTTAGTTTTTGTTAAAATTCTGGGTCCTGGTGTTACTTTGTGCAATGCACGCACCTTGCTTTGTACAGGAGGTAGATTGATTTAAGAAGCCGCGGTTTACTTTGAGACATGTATTGAAATAACTTTAATTGGTATGTAATACATACTCCACCGGAGTTAATACATGTAAAAAAACAGGCCTAAATGTAACAGACATGCAAATAGAATTTAAAAAAAAACAGTAACTAATTTGGTCTAATTAAAAAAAAAACGAAAATGAGAACATAAACGTACGAAACATTTGTTAACACAAAAAACCTTTAACCATAAAATTAAACAGCACAGCCCAAAAACATTACGAACCTAATTTTTATAACCCAAATAACATAACAAAATAACGTTACAAAAAATAACGCTTCCTAAACACGTAGACATAATTCCCTTTAGCATAATAGCCGAAACGGTAGCCGTTCGAAATTAAAAGTTTTACACGATTACAAAATGGAATTAATAAATTCAAGTGGATTCCATTGCCAAGTATTCTGTTTATAGGAAGGGATGCCAAAGCGTGGAGGGTAATCTAATGTCCTAAGATTTTAATTGGATTAAATACTTAAAGTACTAGGAATTCAGACTATGTTAAGAAGTTTTCGTTTAAACAAAGACACAGGCGAACAGCGAACATATCTATATAAAGATTATAAATTCGTGTGTGTCGCTTATCTTTTCAAACTAAGCAACGGGTTTTGATGCGCTTTCCATGGTGGAAACATTTAGAGAATTTATTCAGGAAGGTTTATGTGTACAATACATTTATATTAAAGTGACATTTAAGTAATAGGAGTTCTCGATGTTTAGTCAAGTTGAAAAACCGACCAAGAAGGCTGTTGGAGGCAGCATCTATCGACCGGTCCACGCTGCAGAAGACCGCATAAAGGCCCGGTCACACTTCCGCGAAGCGACAGGGCGACACAAATGCACCGCGTCTCGCGCGCCAAGTTTGACTTTCAATCACGCAGTCGCGTCGCGCCTGTTTGAGCCTTAGCTTGGATACGCGTCGTAATGTGGTCGCGATCTTCACCATTGAGGAAACGACGAAGAAGAAAAACCGTGCGGATTCACGGGCAAGTCGCTATGGTTCTGTTATATTACGAGAACTAGTTTAACGACAGTCGACAAAGTTTAATTTGAACATGACCTTAAGTCCTAAACTAAGTTTTAAGTTCTAGGAATATATAAATTTAATACTATAGACCCAATAACCAATTTTCGTAATTCGAAACTTCCTAAAGCCTAGTTCGTTCATTCAGTCTTGGGATTTATGTTCCCTAGTTCACTTCGTTGATTTACTGGCATCATCATGGTTAACTTGCATTTATCCAAATTTATTTGGGATCAGTGCAACATGTCTACTTTCCATACTTCTCTTAGTGCCGGTTTCACCAATGAAACTGAACGCGATCAGCACTTTTAAACCCGGTTCAAGAGCTGTCAATATTCCATAACAATGTTGACACTGACAGATTTTGAAAGCTTTTGAGTCGCCCTTACACATCATCTCCCTAATCACACCCCCTTTCTAGCCATATTATCCTTCACACAGTCCAGTCCATCCATCTTTTCTTTGGTCTTCCTTTACTCTTGAATCCCACAAAAAGCACCGCTTTTCGCGCCTGGTGGTGCATTTGTGTCTCATCGCGTGTCGCGCCTGTTTGATAGAGCCTTGAAACCATTCATTTGAACGCGCCGCTGCCGCCGCCGCCCTCTGTCGCCACATTCACATTCATACTCAAACCTTTCCTTACGACATTTTCCACATTCCTCAGCGTATAATTAATAACACAAATAATTTATCTTACTTTACCAACGCAAATGAAAACTAAAGGATTCGGTAGGTACCTCCAATATTAATTAATAAATAATTATGTCTTGAACCAGTCCTGGAAAAACAATGAAAACTCCAACGAATTAATATTAACACAGGCACCTATTGTACGTTTCCGCTGATGATTTTATTAATATAAAGCTCTTTTGTTTGTACGTTTAAAATAGAAATGAACGCGAGTTGAGCATTTTCTTGTGTCGTTTTTCTTGAGAAATATAAAGGAATAGACGTGCCATAAGATAATAATTAAGAAAAGCACAGTGTCTTTAGTAATAGTGATAATTTATTGCTTTGCAATACATATGTACACATGGTGGAGACGACAATACATTACATTTCACAAATGTGAATAATATGCATAATTTGTATATTTCTTTGTTTTTTTTACACCTTTAAGTTTGAATTTTGATAATTAGTAGTAACTGTACTAAGTACTGCTATGTCTCTATCTATAGGTGCTCTTATCTCAAGACACCTTTCTCTATTTAAGATAGCACATTATATTAACCAGTGCCTGCAAAATGATGTTGAGATATATATAAATATTCATGAAAACTATTGTGATCTAATGACGTTCCCATGACGTATTTGGTTGAATTTTTGACGCTTGCATACAAAAATTCAACCAAATATATCCAAAGGTTTGGTCACTATAGCTAGCCAAAGATTGGCTACACCCAAAGTCGGCCCATCACTAATAAGTATTTAGTATGATTGAAAAAATCACTTTTTAATTTCGATGTTTGGATTTAAGTATTCGACAGTTTCAAAAAACTTCTATGCATTAGTATTGCCAGTGTTTTTTTAAATTTATATTCGTGTTGTGGTCGTCATCAGGAATGTGCAGGTACCTAGGTGTGTTGCAAGGCCCTATCTACAATGGTAGAGGTAGGCTAACAGTAAAGGCACCTCGTGTCGAGCGACGAGCGGTGCCTTAGAAAGAAAACACTTCCTCTTATCTCGTCTTTTGGACGAAACTTGTAAAAAACGAAGTATTGCATACATACAGGAATAAATTATTTTCCAAAGAATAAGCAATAAAGTCATTACAGTATGCGAAAGATTCAAAAGTGACACTTCTGTTGTTTTATGGTTAGGTGCTGTTATAATTTGTACCGTAACGATAATATCGTGGACATTTATGTCCGCGTCACAGCATAACGGTAACGGAGGTAAAATGTATTGAAATATGGAAATAATATAATAATAAATAAATACGTACTGCTAATTACCATCCATATCTAGTTGCCATTCCACCAATTCGCACTAAGCGCTTCCAAACATCCTTCAAAATGAACACGGCAAAAGAGTGGAATTCACTATCTGCGTCTGTGTTCCCGAACGCATTCAACCCGAATCTCTTCAAAGTTAGAGTGAACAGGCTTCCTCTGGGTAAGCTCACTCCATCGTAGACTTTCTCTCTGTCACCTCTGACCTAGACTACTAGAGTCAAGAGTAAAGTTAGCTAGTTACACTTACTCTACACTAGAACGCCACCCTTGTTATTCTTGAACGTTGAATAGACTGATTACATAAAAGCCGGCTTTATACGAAGAAATGAAGTTCTTAATTAAGATTTTCTTGATTAAAATAACAACAGGATTATGATCAAAGAAAGGGCTGTTCAAGAATTTATTCGTTACATTTAATTAATGATTTGTTTTAATATCGATAGGACAAATATACTACTACTGTATTCCGGAGGTTAATAAAGAGCCCTAAGCCAGCTGGCAATTTCTCATTTGAGCTGATGTGATTGGCTGAACAAAATGACAACAATCAATCAAATTATTTCACACGTAATTTGACTTCATATCAAATAGGCAATATGCTTTCAAGTTGAGTGTTACGATCAACATATTACTATGTATTTTAATAGTTACTTAAAGTTAAATAATGATTAACGATAACTTATCCATTAATTTTTTTACGTTTAAATGACTCTTCAACTTTAAGAAACGAATAAAGAAGAGTAGGTATCTTTAACAAGTCTAAACAGTCGATAACAAGGCTTAAAATAAGTATTAGCTATTGCTACAAGCAATTATAAACATAACACTTATAGAAATCTACTTTATAAAATGGCAGCTGCATTCATCATCAAAACAAATCAATCGAAGACCGACAGACTTAAAGAATACAAAAAAACAAAACCAATTCGAGCAACCATTAATCAATTGCTGCAAGCATACAGCGGTTACACGAAAAATAAACGAAAAACCGCAACACTAGTGCGGGCATAAAAACCGGAACACTCCAATTAATACTGCCCCGTCTCACAATTGTTCCAACATTAATCGAAAACAAATGGTTACGATTCACTGGCTCATGAAACAGATACAGTTGTCCCTAGCAATGAATCATGCGTAGGGGTGGGAAAACCGTCTATTTGCTACATATATGTGACATGCGATAAGTTATGGTACAACCTTAGCAAAGGTTGAGATATTACTGTCGACGTAATGCTATTATTTTCCTGTACGGAATTCTTAAGACAAAATAATTAGTTACATTTATTTTATAAGACGCTAGCTTTTGCCCGCGTCTTCACTCGCGTAGGGGCCGGAAATTATCCCACAGGTCTGTATCGGTATTAAAAGTATACTATATCCTAACACAGAAATTAGCTGTTAAGTGCGAAAAGGTAACAGAGAGACCTATGTACTTTCGCCTTTATATCGTTACTAGCTGTTTTCGTCGCGATTTCGTCTGCCATCCCGGATGAGAAGTACCCTAGGTCCATACCCAGGTCATGGTCTATCTGTGTGCCAATTTTCATCCAAATCAGTTCAGCCGTTTTAGCGTGAAAGCGTAACAAACAAACTTACTTTCGCATTTATTGATTGGGATGAGGGAAGCGACTATTTCATGAAAAAGACATTCAAAGGTATTTAAAAAAAAAGAGAAATAAAAGATGATTTAAATGTATATTTCTGTAATAACATACTTGTTACGGTGGCGAATCATATTTTGTTTTACATAACATCTCCTTTAAATTATGGATGGTTTATCTTACCTTTTTGACTAAAGTAAAACACAAATAGTAGGTACGAACAAATTAAGAAATACCTTAGACAACAAATTGTAAGCAAACACTAGCTTCAAATAATTCAAAGTTTTCTCTTTTCAAACAAATTGTTACGGAATATTTAATGCTACTATTTGGCCTTCGGAAGACCTACCGAGAAGAACGCGGCCATCCGTGCCTACGACTCCTTCCCTTGTGACGCGAACAAAGCCCACATGCGCCATTTACAGCGTGCTGTAAAGAAACGCATAGGGGAGGTTCGCTCTGAGGGCTGGAACAAGATGCTCAGCGAACTCGAGCCCACTCATCAAGCCTTCTGGCAATTACAGAGGAAATTGCGTTCCTCAGAAGAGGTCTCTATGCCTCCTCTCATCCGCCCCGACAATAGTGTCGCTTTCGACAGTCCCGATAAGGCTGAATGTCTTGCCGACAGCCTAGAGTCCCAATGTTCTCCCAGCTCCCAACCAGTAGACCAAGCTCACCTGAACAAGGTCGACGCTGAAGTCGAACGAAGAGCCTCCCTCCCTCCCGTCGAAGACCCTGATGATCCTCTGCCTCCCGTCACTCCAGACGAAGTGCACGACATCATTAAAGGGCTCCACGCTCGTAAGGCCCCCGGTTCGGATGGTATTACCAATAAGGTATACAAACTCCTACCTGCCCCTCTAATAATGCTCATGACCGCCATCTTCAATGGCGCCATGAGCAACAACATCTTCCCACAAGCGTGGAAAGAAGCAACAGTCATCGGTATCCCAAAGCCAGGCAAGCCAAAGTCTGAGCCCTCCAGCTACCGTCCCATTAGCTTACTCAACGTTCTCGGCAAAATCTACGAGAGGCTTATTTATAAGCGTCTCAAAGACTACGCCGAAGCAAAGAGCCTCATTCCCAACGAGCAGTTTGGTTTCCGTCCACAACACTCGAGTATCCACCAGGTCCACCGTATCGTAGAGCACTTGTGCGCCGGTATGCAACGTAACGCGACGACGGGTGTGCTATTCTTCGACATAGCGAAAGCCTTCGACAAAGTCTGGCACAACGGCTTGTTATACAAGCTTTACCAACTAGGAGTGCCAGATCGTCTCGTACTCATCTTACGAGACTTTTTGTCGAATCGCACCTTCCGCTATCGCATCGAGGGTGCACTCTCGTCCCCTCACCCTATTCGCGCCGGTGTCCCTCAGGGTTCCGTCATATCTCCTCTAGTTTTCACGCTGTTCACCAGCGATATCCCACAGAGTAAAAAGGCTCAGTTGGCTCTCTTCGCCGACGACACTGCCGTTTACTATACCGGTCATTGTCCCAATGCTATAGCTCGTACTCTCCAAACCTCCGCAAACGTCTTAGGCGCTTGGTTCCGGAAATGGAGAATCGAGGTCAACCCCGATAAGAGTCAGGCGGTTCTCTTCTCGAGACGTCGTCGAGTCCCACCCCCCCTTCCCAGCCCGATCACTATGTACGGCAAGCCAATCCCTTGGGAGAAGCAAGCCAAATACCTAGGCGTGATCCTTGATCAAAACTTAACGTTCAAAGAGCACATTAAGGCTGTTCGCGCGCGCGCCGCTTTCGCTCTTGGTAGACTCCACTTTATTCTGACAGCCCGTTGCAAACTGTCACTTAAATGCAAGCTGCGCATCTACACCGCAGTCATCCGTCCCATCATGACCTATGCCTGCGTTGTATTCGCGCACGCTCACCCACGTCATCTCCATAAGATGCAGACCCTCCAGAACCGTTTCCTCAGAAAGGTCACGGGTGCCCCCTTCTATGTCCGTAATATAAATCTCCACATCGATCTTAAAATGCCTACCATAAACCAGTTCATGAAACGCTTATCGAAGCGTTTCTTTGACTGTGGCATAAAACACCCCAACCCCTTGATCTCAGCGGCCGCCCGCTACACTCCTTCCCGTATTAGTAGTATTCGCCGACCAAGGCATACCTTAATCGCCCCCGACGACGCCACTACCCTCCTCCAGGAGAGTAGTAAGGCAACCAGCACGCTTCATAAGCCCAAAACCCGATCGCCGTCCTACCGTCCTCGCCGCCGAGGCCCGCCGCGACGCCCAAATCTACGCCCCTCCCGACCCTTGCTCGAGCCAGCCCGCGCCGCTGAGCCTGTAGCTTTAAATTCGCCCCTAAATAATATCATTCCTGATCCAGCTAGTCATTTGCTGCCCTCTTCCAGCGACGCCCTAAGCCGAGGTTCGTACCCCACAGGGGGTGCCCTTAGCGTGTAGTCGCTTAGTTTTTAGTTAGTATTTAAGTTTAAGTCCTGGCTGGAGGCCTTAATTTATTAGGGAATCCACAGGCAAGTCCGTCTAAGCAGACGACAACCTCATAGGTTGACCTGCGAGATGCCATTTATAAAAAAAAAAAAAAAAACTTCGGAAGACCGAGGCAGCAGTTTGTAGGTCCCAGGCCTGTTTACTTATTAAACAATGAGTTATCTTGACTATTTCATACTTTTCGAATCTGCGAGTAATATACAACCTGTTTTTTTATATCCCATAACTGTAGGGTACGATTGAGACCATATCAAAGAATTAACTGGTATATGAATTATGTTTCAATCGTCCTTTTTTTAATTTTCACTCAAAATAATTCGACAAAGTCACGAATATTAATGTAAAACACCCTTACGGAATATGACAATGGTGCCGATTCTCTTGTCACAAACGCCTCTAAACTAGACTAAAAATCACTAAAATTTGGTTTAATTCTGTCAAATGACGATTTTCCATTCTGAAATTGACTATAGTGACACAACTTAACTATATTTTAGTTTGACAGCACTAAGATTGCACTGAGTTATTAGTTTAGTGAAAATGGCTATTTTGCTATTCTGAATTTTACGTTTTTCACCTAAAAATTTGATTGTCTAACTAAATCTGAACATGAATCTGACTATTTTTAATCGCGATTAAAAAGGTGTGGAATAAAATTAGGTGGCGTGAACTAAAATTCACACCAACACCTCGACTTCAGACGTGCAAAAACGGTACTTTAACTTTATTTTTATTTTTTTGCTCATATCTCGAAAACGGTGTGTCCTATCACAAAAATAATGAAAATTTCGACCCCCTTTGCAACCCTGAAACCATCAAATCTCTACATGTAGATATTTTTATATTATATTTTTCACACAAAAAGTCAAAACTTCCATAGAAAACACGTCGAGGCTGCCCCAGGCTGCGTCCGGCTCTAACAAAGATGTTGCGAAATCAAAAGAAAAAAAAACACGTGGACTCGCGATTGTCAAATTCGATTATAGTTGTGTCAAAATTATTTTTAAATTTAGTGATTTTTTTTCGCAGAATAGCTTCAAGATTTTCATAGTAAAAAGTAAGGATTTTTAGTGATAGTTTAGTTAGTTTAGTTCGGTGTACAAGAGAATCGGCACCAATGTCTCATTTTCTTAGCTTTAAATATGAATGATTGGTTTGAATAAAAGTGAATAACTCGTATTTATCAATGAAACTTAGATACCTACACACATATTATTGTTACACTACACATATATAATTTGCATGTATACGCATGTTTTGACAAATAAAATTATCTTTATCTTTATTATGATTGATGATTTCTCCGAAACTATTAATTTTAGGACCACCTATTCCAGGAGTTTTAGTATTATTTTTACCTACAGAATATAGCCCTAGAGTTATGGGATATCAAAAAACTGGTTGTATATGGTTTACGACGTGATTTGATTATTTTGATATTCCATTTTGGAATGCTTCCATGATTAATTTGAGTAGTAGAATAGGTACGTACGATCACCATAGGGGTCTTTAGGGCTGGGTATCTGAGCTCCACAATAAAGTTACTGGGTGACGCGACACCCCTTGGCTTTTGGTCTACCCTGATACGACTGTCAAAAGACTACGGATGACAACTGAGACCAACGACAATGCGCCTGTCTCGATAGGCATAGTCACCCATCTACGGACCCACCTCGGAAGCTTAGCTTAACCTGCGGTCCATAAGATTAGTTGATCTCAGAATTGTTAGTAAACATACCAATTATAATCATGAAACAAAAAAACTTAGGACCAATTCTTCTTTTCATCCTTATTATATAAATAAAAAAAGGTACTCGCCAAATAAATAAATGTCTGTCTGAGGGGGGGAATCCAGACTGATTTATTAACGTCTGCAATTCAGCCTAGTTTTTTGCTTGAAGAAACTTTGTACGAGATTCAAGTTAATATTGAAAGCTGTACTTTGTTTGGGATTAATTTTGGTCTAAATTAAGAGCTTTAATATGAACGGTTTAATAAGTAATTCTTAAGTCGCATGATTCATTATAATTTCCATTTGTGCGTGTGTAGGACCCTCCCAAGGTGGACCTGCTGCATGCGAGAAGCACAGAATCGGTTGATGTTGCGTTTCTGGGGAAGGTCATATGTGTAGCAGTGGAAGCCCAAGCGTAATGATGATAGAATCGCTTTGATATTATTGGGAGAATTGTGATGCAATAAAGATTTTAAATGATTTTCAATCTTATTGAAAAAAAAAATGTTACGAAATGAGAAATTGCTGATTTGATTTCTCGGCATTGCAAGTTTATTGTGACATTGTAATATCAACCACAAAGGCATCATTACTAAAGATTATTCCACTAATCAGTTAAAACAACCTCAACGAGTAGGTAGTGATGCCTGCACTCAAATACCCTGGACAGATGAGCTAAGTTTCTTGGGAAAACTAAAGAGTAATTCCTTTAGTTAAAAAAAACGATCACATTCTAATCGAGGTCTGTCAAAAATACTTTAGTTTACCTAATACTTGGCATTACGGGTTTCAACAAGTATTTGACATTACGGGAATTGGCCTTCAGAATTGTCACTTTAATTAAATTAGACTTTGTTTAGTTCGAAGCATAAATATAGCCCTGTCCGAAATTGCGCCTTTTAATTTAAACCCTATTTAATTTTTATCACAAATTATAATTACAGACAATACTTTATAGAGCAGTAGATTAATCATGCAAAAAAAAACATCACGGTTGTATTTTCCAAAAAGGTAAGCAGAGGTTCCGTTCTAGTACCTACACTTCGCCAGTAATTTTCAAAACTTCCATGTTAATAAAAAAAAAACAGCTTCTACGGCAATTGAATGAACACACTGAAACATTTATTGACTCGAAATGTCGACTGAACATTACCGACAAAGCAATAATTACTCCTACACGTTAATTGCCTGAAACAAGTCTATATGTGTACTGAAATATTGTGAAAACTCATATATTTCAACAATGTGATTAAATAAAATAATGACAAGTTTTGTGTTTGCACGATGGGCCACACATATAGACTTACGCCTTCTTCCCATGGCATAAGACAGAAACTAGAGAACGCCACGCCTACGACAATACTAACATACTCCATTTGCTTCGTTTACGTTCAAATCTGGTCACACACGCGCGCCGGTTGCGATTACTACGCACCTGAACTATCTGAAGATTATCACCAACAAGGTCACTCAATATATTTCCTTCTAGGGCGCCCCCTCCCGGCGTTTCCACTCACCTCTGCCTTGTAAATTCCTTTTGTTAGACTCCTTTCATTCATCCTCTCAACATGACCTAACCATCGAAGCATAATCTTTTCAATTTTCACGATTGACACATTCCCAATGCCTGATTCTGAGATGACCATTTTTTAATTACTCGAAATTAACCTATTAATTACTGCTGGAATTTAAGGCCACCGTTCGAAATTGCAAAAAAGTTCGGACGTTTATGTTACTTTTAAATATTTCTTTCTTCGTTATTCAATTAACTTTTTTTAAAGGATACCGTCATTAAAGTCCGGACAAATGATATCGTCAAACATGTCCGAAAAAATCCGGACGGATTATCCTAGACACGAGTGTCTATTCAATTCTCAGTTCACATCATAATTTTACCCTGAAGTGTTTTTAACATCTGTCAAAGTATTCTCCACTACAAAACAATAATAAAACTTGCACAACACAACCCCATAATGAAACAGTTTCTCAAATAATTTAACCCATTGAATTCTCCCCCAACAGTAACTCGGAAACTGATAACTAGTAAATACGGGTTTCGGGACTTACGAGTGTAAAATTTCCGAGTCTTCTTGGGCCTTAAAATGTTGTGTATGGACCTCAAAGTATATGTAAGTAACCTCAAAGTATATGTAAGTAATTATTTTAACATTTGAGCGAAATAATGAGTGGATCTTGTATTGTTAGGGTTTTAATGTCGAGTGGTTTCATGTTTTATACAAATATTACGTAACAATTTTAGAATTTAAGTTTTAGGGATGCAGAAATGTCATTGTGTCTTAATTTTAGACATAGGGGACTATATACTAAAACCGAGAGTTTTTAATAGAACTTAATGAATTAGAAACAAAAGTCCTCAAAGGTTTTACGTTAGACAAGGTGAAGCTCTTTTATGCATTACAAAACATTTTCATAATCACAAAAACCACGTTTTAACAATAAAGACTTATTTATATTCTATAAACGAAACCAAACAACGTATCCTTTACACCCACAGAATAAAAAAGCTTCTCATTCCCGCTACTCGATAACAGATGGCGCCACGCCCGCACGTAAGGTCTGCCCATACAATGGCATAGAAATAACAGCAATTTCGTCTAAAAAGAATGAGAAACGACACGCCAAACTAACATTATAAGAATTTCTACGATCTCCAATACGTAATATTTTTTTTTTTTGCTTTATTTCCTTATTGTTAAAGGAGTTTATTTATGGTGGCATTGGTGGCCGATATTTTTGCCAAATAATAGGTTATAACGAAGACTTATCAATCACGTTAAGTATTGAATACATTGACATCGCAATATATTTTATTCAGGAGTTAATAACAATTTGTTGCCTCGGTGTGATGATAAATGATTCGACTGATGACGTCAAACCATTTTTTTAAACAGATGAGGTCGGCGTTTCCTATCTGACTACTCTGAGAAGAAAGGCCGAAACAAACTCAGAGGTCTCTTTTAAAGTCCAGACATAATCATGGTCAGATCATGTGAAGACCATGTGGATCGATGTCTGAAATGGTCTTTTGAGAAAAGAACCACACAGAATGAGTGGACCTGTCCAGTCAGTGCACGCATTTATCAGTAATCGTGCAGCTCAACTCAAAACATAAGGAGCTCAACGATACGACGAACAAAACTTTTTAAGAACAAAAGAGGTTTTCATGTTGTTTTTCTTTTAGGTTGACTCCTAGTTCATTCAGATGCAGCAGAATACCAGTATATTTAAAATATAAGTAGGTATTGCATGCAAGAGCAAGCAATGTCGTAAAACGAAATTGTTATTACAAATGCTATTTGTTTTACTTGAAAATTACTTTAGATTGTAAGTTGTTCAGTCTTAGTTTATAGTTAAGAGTTAGATATTTTCTTAGAGAAATAGTTTTAAAACAAATGAATCTCAGTTTATAAACTAAAGAGAATTGTTACGTAAAATTAATCAAAATATACATTAATAGCCTGAATAAGCTTTAGTCTTATTTTTAGTTATACTTTTAATTTAATGAGATAGACACAGAGATCGTAATAACCTTTGTTATTTCATTTCATTTATGTTTTTATTCACTTTGAGCTTGCTACGAAATAATTCAAATTACAGAGCCTTTTATGAATCATAAATGGATAAAACATTTTTAGTTTTACTAAAAGACAATCAAAGTTTAAAACGATAGCTAATATTCATTAAAAGTTTACGAAGTTTTTGTTGAACAAAATATTAATGCTTTGTAGTTGTTGTTTCATAGAGACCAACAGAAAATTCGTCGGTTTACCAAAAATATTTGTCTCGGCAAGTAATTGTTGGTTTGTTTAAAAGTTTTTTTTCTTCAGTTTTTGCTATTATAGAGATATTATTTAGTGTTTTTGTTTTCTGCTTCTTTCGAGAAGACTATAAATTTCAGTCGATGAGGCTTCAGGATTGACCTACCTACGCATAAAACAATATATGGCACAAAAAAAATTATTTGAAAACGCGTTCAGCGAGTTTTGGTTTGTATCTGTAACTATGAGTATGACGTATTTGCTTCATACTTTTAAGTGATCACTTCTGTCGGCACTCCCAATGGTTTTTGTTAGGTTTTGGCATCATAAAATGTAAGATTCAAGAACACCCTCAAAGTTTTTTATGGTCTCTAAATCAATGCTTGTTTTACATCAATCATCTTGCTACACCCCATTTTTAATGCACATAAACATAAATCCTAACTATTTCTACTCTTCAAAACAGATTAATCTACTTCCCTAGAACTTTTTAATAACGAAACGTTTCGCTAATAAGTCGACCCGATTAATCCACTCTATCATCTCAGTCGTAATTCTTGTTTTAAAATTTTATACAAACTTTGTTTCTGGAATAACAAAGACTGTGTTTTGTTTTGTTATACAACATCTGTGGCAGAAGAGTATACCACTATTTCTTCATAAGGATCAGCTTTAAGTTTCATAAAGGGATCAACTTTTAGTTAGAAGCGTTCAAACTATATTTAGTAAAGGAAGTCCGTATTTCGGGGACGTTTTTTTGTGAATGAGCTATTTTGAAGTAGTGTTGTTATTTATTGGTTTTGATAAATGTGAAGAGGTTAATTTGGTTGGTTAGGAAGAAAGTGAATGATTTAAAGTTCAATAATAAAATTTGTGATAAATTGTTCGTAAATAAAAGTGGTTATTAAAAATCTTGTGACACAACCTTTTCTTTCAAATAATTGTGAGAAAGTTCAAAGGTCAAAATTATAACCTAAAAGTTACGGAACATAATATCAAGAAGCGAAAGCAACACATTTTATTGCTTTGCTTTAAAAGCCATGAAGATCCGAACGACTTGCCTTTTCAATAGAAACTACCGACAGAACTGTACTTTTAATAGTTTTGTTTATTGAGCAACCTTCGGCTTGTTCACAGAAAAATTACGATTATTTGCACATAACCCTCATAAAACACATTTAAATAAATCACACTACATCGTGCTTCTGTTTCATAAAAGAAAACGATTCCAACCCAAAAAGTTTCGTTATTAAAAAGATAAAATAACTTCCTGATCTGTTCAAAACTCGTAAAAAAGTACACAAAGGAAAAAATCACTATCACGCTATTAACTTGGTTTTTATGACTGCAAAGAATAACTTATACAGTTAACTATACAGTTTAACTATCTCGTTGAAGCGACCGACAGTTAAATTTAACCGCACAGAAACAATAAATTAGATTTAACCAGAAATTAATCTAAACATGATGGATTTATAGACGGTATAATTTATATAGTGCTTTTAAATAGGGATTAGGTAGCCAATCTACAAAGTCGTTTTTTATTACGCAAATTATGTAAATCTTGAAAAACTATGGAGCATAAAACTGTTTTCATTTTATTTCCACTAGAAAATAGAAAATTAAACTTTAACACTTCCACTGCCCGGGAAAAGGACACAAATGGTTATATCGCCGTGAACCATATGTGGCACAGAACTGGGGAAAGGTTATTTAACAAATTACATTAGTATTTTAAACTAGCTTTTGGCCCGCGGCTTCGCCAGCGTGTATGTCAGAGAATACCCCACGGGAACCGGGATTACAAGTACCCTATGTGTAATTCCAGGTTATAAACAATCTGTGAGTAAAATTTCATCCAAATCCGTTCAGCCGTTTTAGCGCTAATCCAGAACATACGTCCAAACACAATTCATATCAAATACAATTAGACAAACGGACGAAAATACTTTTTTATTTTTTTTTAAATTTTGAAAGAAATTTCTAGTGGACTGCCGCGTTGGTCTAGTGGTCGCAATCGCTACTGCTGAGCATGAGTCCTGGGTTCGATTCCTAGGTCGGGTAACGTGTTATTAGGTTTTTCTATCTGGAATTCCTCAGTAGCAGCCCGAAGTCTGGATTTGTGCCCGGTAGATGGCAATAGGCTCGCCCCCTATTGCATGGGACTTAAACATAACTGGCGAAATGTGGGTGTACTATAGGTACACCTCTGCACAACCCTTCGGGGAAACAAGGCGTGATGGTATGTTATGTTTCATTTCTAGTATTTTTTACAAAAAATTAATAACAACGAAAAAAAAACTGGGTTTAGTTTTAGTAGGTAAACCATGTCATGTTAACTCATTGTTTGCAATAATTAAGGCTGACTGTATCAACATTAAAATAACATAAACGCTTTTGTTTCATAAATAATTTGCCGTCCTTTTTGGACGTATTCTTGTTTTACACTAATGAGAACACATGACACAATCTAAGCTTGTGGAGACTTTTCGGTGGAAAAACTTACAACCTATTCTTTACCGGTACTTGCACTAATCGCGATACATTACTACACATACGCTAAACGCCTAGAATCAATTCTATTTAAATGTAAATGTTGACGTTCAAAAGTGTCTTTCAAAATAAATGCTTTCATTTGACTTTGAATATTACAAAGAGGTAAAGTTAAATAGTTTGTGTGTAGGATAGGAGTTAATCTTCGAAACTACCCATCCTATTGAAAAAAATACTTTCGCTGACTGAAAACTGCTTTATTGCCGTGTGCAATCGATTGTTTAATGTTAAAACACGTGGACGAAGTCGTGGCCAGAAGCTCGTCATAAAGAAAAACAATCAACTCACTAACGCTACTCAAAAAAGTACCGTTTCCTAGTAACATGTGAGCTTCTACCATCAGTTTCGTAACATTTCACGTGGTACGTAGTTTTCTAACGAAAACTGTTTATTTTGTCTTGTTTACGTTAAAGTAATGGGTGCGTATGTTACCACATGGCATATGTTATGGCCAGTTGTAACACAGATTTTTATAGTTCCTTGTAAACGTTACGTTTTGTTGGAGTAACTCGGAATCACGAGATTTATTGACGCGTGAATGGGGGTTAGAATAAGTAAGAAGTCACATTACTTTTACTGGTGTCTGTTGTTCTTTTGCATGTTTGTTTAATGCTATTTATGCCCTATGCCCAAATACTGGGTCATCGAGAGAAGTTGAAAGAGAGCAGTGGCCTTGCAGTGGGACGATACGGGCTCTTTATAATAATAACAATAATGCCCAAAATGGGCCTAAAAAGCCTGTGTCTGTCGCGACATACCACGTATAAGAGGGCGGGACGAGCTGGACAAAACTTTCAAACAGTAGTCAACATTAGCATTATCAGCCCATAATGTTCCCACTGCTGGGACACAGGCCTCCTCTCTGTGAGAGGGAGTGGGCCCGTGGTCCTAGTGCGGGTTGGAGGATGTCACATGTCTTCTAATTTTTGGTTTTAGTACATGCCGGTTTCCTCACGATGTTTTCCTTCACCGTTTTGAGAGCAGTGGTGATGAAATTATTTACAACAAACAATAAAATAAAAAAGCATGTCTGGGTTCCAACCTACGACCTACAACTGGTAAGTCGCAGCCGTTATTACTGGACCACCACTGCTAGTCAACATTACTGGACCGAAATTATTGAAAGACATGCCTTTGCCAGGCAATAAGAGCTATCAGAGTAGGAAGACCAAAGAAACGATGGCTGGACTGTGCGATGATAATATGGATACAGAGGGGGAGACTACCGACATGACGACTGATAGAGAAATATGGAAGGATAACACAAGTTGCGCCGCCCACAATTAAATTGGGATAACGGCAGGAGAATAATGACGCCTTGTGCAGCAGTGGGATACCGCAGACAGGCAGAAACAATTCATGCTTTTGATTTGAATACAGCGGTGCTTGGGAAGGCCTATGCCTAGCAGTGGACGTCTTTCGGCTGAAATGATGATGATGATGATTAGAATACAATTACAACAACATAAAATAGTAAGTCTGTGTTAGTGTTTATAATCAAACGTCTACCTTAACTTATGAGATTATCTCACAACACAACATTCCAGGACACTAACAATACGAGTGCGACACTGAAAGTTTTTAGAATATTGGCAGAATCCGTTTTAAAAATTGTAACTTATTTACAATTTTTAAAACGGATTCTGCCAATATTATTGTGTATGTATTGTATTTATTCTTTGGTCGTTTGTTTACGATTTGGCGGCAAATTGAAAATTGTCTGTGTCATGTCAGCATGAATTTAACGCGACAAAATTTTCGCACAATGATTTTTTAAGACTTTCGATGTCATTTAAGTCGAGAGATAGAAAGTTATGATAGACTTCGATTGGCCTTTCACGATGAAGCCCCATCTCGTGCCACTGCTTACAAGTGGTTTAATGAGTTTAAACGTGGTCGCACTAATCTCACCGATGATCTGCGTGAGGGACGGCCTTCTACGTATACGACTAAAGATAACATCAGTGTTGTGCGGCGTATGATAGAGACTGACAAAAGGGTGACTTATCAGCAGATTCGGACAAGCTTAGGCATCGGTATGAGTCAAGTGCACAAAATCCTCCATGACCATTTAGCGGTCAGGAAGCTTTGTGCTCGGTGGATACCTCATAATTTGACAGAGGCCCAAAAACTCCGTTGTGTTGATTGGTGTCGTGAAATGGTTCAAAGGTTTAACGGAGGTGACTCAAATGCTGTGTTTGACATACTTACGGGTGACGAAAGCTGGATTTATTGTTATGATCCTGAAACTAAGAGACAGTTCAGTTTTTGATTTTTAAGAACTTTCAATGTCACCCTCGTAGAATCTATTAGAAGTGCAACTACAAAATCTTATAATAAACATGAAAAGTAAGTTCCCACGACTAATCTGCTTATTCGTGATGCCTACAAAGACTAAAGCCCGACATTACATAAGGTATAAACACAAGTCAACTAAACTAAATAAACTAGCGAAGCGACGCTTTCCGCAGCAAAGTCCAACTAAATCCACTCCAGACTTAATTAAAGACTAGACTGAATTCTAAGGTATCTGGGCTAGCAGACGCGAGTCGAAAAGACTAAATAGGACACGATAATATTATGCCAGATGTGCTGACGGAAAGCATGGTGTAGAATGAGGTAAGCCGATGTTCGGGAGTTATTAATATACTGCCAATAACGTAGAACGTGTATTTTGGAAACAATACTAAATACAATACTGGCCACCTGCGTTAAGAATCTAAGGCCTAAAAGTTTTAGTAAATTATAATAATTTATAACGTCAATAGCTCTCGAGAATATTTTTGTTGTAATAGTAATAAATGACGATTTGCAGCAAATATAATTTCAAGAGCTAGATATTGAAATGTTAATGATTTAAATGATTATTATCGACCATAGTTGTGTCGAAATGAAAATTTAATAAGTAGCACGTTTATTTTACAAACACAATTGACGGACACAGATGCTGTTATATGTAGATAATTATGGTTGGTGAAAATAATTAAGAATAGTAAAAGTTTTTTTTAAGTTAAAACAATATTATATCACGTCTAAAATAGACCTCAAAAATATTGCCACAAGTTAAATTCTGCAAATACATTGTGGCTGCGACCAACCATAACCTCTATTATTAGTTTTTTTTTTCATCGACACAAACAAAAGGCAACGGAAGAAGCGTAACTCTATTCTTTGTGACGTGTCTTTGATGTATGGGCTCAGAAGAGAAATTGTTTCTTGTGGGTAAATATTGTTTATTTTTCTATTTTTCTCTCTGTTACATTTTGTCGCTAATATTTGATATATTGCATGTGGACCGTTTTTATATGAATAGTATTTTTGTTGGCTTACAGATGATTTTGAAATAGTTACATTAATATTTTAATATACTCACGAGAATTGCTGTTTCTATTTTTTTCGGATAGTAGTTTTGCCCACATCTCATGTTCAAGATTTTTCTGCATGAAATTAACAAATTTATTATGTACCTGCTTTGAACTGATGTGATAATGATAAACGTAACAAATAAATGGAGATTCTTTCCCATTTATACCAAAATAGGGAGGGCTAATTTCTTTACAAAAAAAAACCCTTAAAATAATAAAACAAAGAAATGTGAAGAATACATTCGTAATGATTACTCTTATTCTCCATGTTAAAAGGTTAAAACTTATGGATGGAAGCTAATTAGTTTTCAAAGAATTCCAGGTAAAATTAGATAGGTAGTTAAATTCCCGTGGGTGTTGTGAAAAACGACACTGAGAATAAAACTTAGATCGTAGAGAATATTATCTACACCAGAATGACGTAGGTATATTAATATTCGACCCAATTAAATCATAAACTCAAACTTAAAGCATTTATTTCAAGCATTTGCTGTTTTGCACTTTTGAATTGTCAAGGAGTCGGTCAGTCAGAAATATGAAGCTAGTTGCCCATTCCAAAGTGTACCTATGGAGAAGAACAAGAAACTTTATTATTTTGTTACAAAATGTTGGTTACTTAGATCATTAAACCTATTTCATAACTTTAGGTTTCCCCAGACTATTAGTGAATCTTGAAATACTAACAATAAGCATCTTTAATATTATATATGAACAATCCCACTAAGCTAAGAGGATCATGAAATTACGACTAAAGACACTCAAATGAAGAAAATAGAAGTACGCTCTCAAATATTATTGTTACATTTGCATACTGAAGGCCGTAACTGAACTTTACCAATGTTATTCATTACACTTAATGAATACTCTAGCATTTCCTCGAATACAAAGCTCTACGAAGTCACTCATAATTTATGTTTCTATTGTATCACTATAGCGCAAAATAAACAATGAAAAGACTATTAAACCGACTTGCTGTTTGCGCGAAGCAAACTTTGATTCGCTACTTGGCGGTAGATGGCGCTGTGCGGCGACGAAAGGCAGGCAACGCAAAATAAAGTATGTTTTGGTAAACATTAAAGGAATTTTATTTAATCAAATAACGTTTAATAAGCGGTGTCAAATTAGATTTTCAGAACAATAAGTTTCTGTTTAATAAATTCTTTGTTCAAACAAGTAATTGGCAATAATGGAGGGATTCATGTTTACGAAAATATTATTTCGATAAGACAAGACAATAGAGCATTCATTTTCGCTCGACTGAATTTTTGTTAATTAAGTATTATTACGAATTTGAATTACAACGTGCTTGTGTGTTTTTTTTCGATTAGTGATGTGGACACGATCTTTATAAGTTCACGATTTTTTTTATGACTGTCGGTCGGATTTAATTGCATTTTATGAAACACTTTTCTCTTAAAGTTATATACGAAGTATCTTAAGAATAAATACATATGGATAACAAGATCATTCATAGCATCAAAGAAAGACTTCAACAAAATGAATGAAGTACAAGATTCAGGAAGAGGCGATAAGATAAAAATAATAAACATAAAGAGACTACAGTCGAACTACAATATAGCGCTTACATAACATAAAAGATTCATTGAGAAATAAAAAAGAAAAGCACAAGGAACTGAAATCGTGCTCCGTAGTCACGTCTTCTTAATTCAGTTTGCTACGGTTTACCAAAGGCACTTTCTAAAAAAATATCGTTTCAAATTTTTATCCTTGATTCCATTGAAAATGTCGTAAAAGATCGAATCGACGTTCTGAATCTTTAATGTTATTTATTTGTTGAACGTCAGCGTAAATTTTATAGAGGACCGGACGAAATGCTCATGATATAAAATTAGCGACGACAGCGACAGATCACAGAAGTAAATTATGTAGGATCGTGAGGTCTGCGACAGTAAAGAACAATGCCCACTTCCCATATATTTGAAAACCTGATAATGAAAGTTTATGTATACATATAAGATATAGTAGAAACACTACCTGTAAGTTGCGAAAGTAATGTCCTAAGGTCATTTTTACAATTGAAACGCTACGAAGTCCAAAAAATATTAATGTTAATTTTTAGGTTAGGATTTGCCGTTATAAACAAATAAATGTGCTTGAACGAATTATTTAACACTCGAAGTTTAGTCTAAAATAGTAATACTTACTTAAAAATACATATCTATGTTCTAAAACGTCTTTTTTACTTTGTGAGTTCCTAAAAACCAGCTGCCCTTATGTCGAGCAAATAATGTCAAACGTCAAAAAATACGTTTCAATAATCATAACTCAATTACATATTGCATGAATCATTAATTTAATAATTTATTTATTTTTAATTAATCTGTATTATACATTGACTAAAAAAAGAAATAGTTACCGCGTAAATTAAACGTACAATAATGTATGAAACTCAGAAACAGAGTTGAATAAAGTCAAGTAGCAGTGTGTAAAATGGAACGTTGTAAAAAAGAGTAGTTGAGGTGCGTTCAAAACATGCTATATGTTTACCCTTGATGTAGAATAAGCATTAAGAAAAATTAAAATTAAAAAAAATCCTGCGTTTCTTTTAACATTGTGATAAGCGTATGGAATATATAATTTAATTAGCTGTATTTTAAGATTTATTTCATATCTATACATAGTCAGGTGAAAAATGGGCATTCCTCTTTAAGTTATATGGATAGGATCATATTGACAGAAAAATTTACAGTACTAATGAAGCTCTAGTCCAAACACGACTGTCTGAAATGACTTCATGGAGGGAATAGATACAAATATTGTTATTACAGCAGTATTGGCTTCATATATGACAATTTATTATACTAATTTAGGTCGTAATAGGATAACGTATAGAATAACTTTTGTTTTAACACAAAAACTAGCTAAACATTCGTTTTCGGAGAACAGAAACAAAATTGAGAGGTCCTATTTTTATGATGAATGGTTATAATAACATCAACGAAATTGCGGAGGCGTGGTTTCAATTTTGGAGCAAGCTTAAATATTCTTACTCTTTTAAAAAAATATCACAACTTTTAAGATCGTTTGAATTGCTTAAAATAGGAATCTGCACAATATTTTATTAGAATTTAAAATTATTTCAAATTCATCGTACATTGGTCGAATTGATACAAGTTAACGAAAAATATTTTGAACCCTTACAAGTTCTTAAGTTAATGTTAAGCTGTACTAAGCTCTTGATATAAAGAATAATCATTACTATGACTTCGAGAATATTGATAACGCTGGGATTTCGAAGAATCAATTAGCTCATCGAAACATCAATTATTTGGGATTAGCAGTTGATTTGAGCGATTAGGACTTCCCTAGGGCTCGGGCCGCTTTCCTTCCAAATTCAATTGGATTATCTGTTTTCATCGTAAGTAATTGGATATGAAAAATTAATGTATTGGACATTTTGTTTACCTCTCTTGAAAGGTATTACTATTTTTGTTAACACAACTTGGCAAGTCTCGTTACGATCTCTATTATTTTCAATATGCTTATCTTCAGCGTGCTTAGATTTCTAAATAAAAACCGCTTTAGATACGGTTTATGGTCTTTTGTTTTTTCTACTTACTTTACAAACAACTTTTTATTTTAGAGTTCTAATGAGATTTGAAATATCGGATTTTGTTACGTGCTCAAGTTTTATTTAAATTCTATTTTTATTTATGTATATTCTTTTTTCAAGGGCTATTTAAATCTCTGTTTGATTTGTTCCTTGTGTGGTCTGAGTAATAGGATAGTTTTAATGAACTACGTACTAATTGACATGGACGAGCAAGCACAGGCAATAATGTCAAGTTAACTGAATTTGTGGACGCCTACGTTCATTCCCGTTACGATTGGGAATTTATAACTATTTAATTTATCACTACTAAGTGTTAGTGTATGCGGGCGCTTTCGTCCCGTTTTGTAACTTAGTGGATTTTAAATTTAGATTTGAGTGATTTTGTTGGGCGACACTATTTCAAAACTTTTTTTGTTGTTTTAATATGGAACTGACATTGACTAATGTTAAGGTCTTTATGTCAAGTTCACTCGCCTAATCAAAATATTGCAGCGGCATTTCACAGTTCCGTTATAACTACAAATGCACAGTTAGATTTTTTTTATTACGGCACAATTTATGGTAGCACTATCATAATTACTCAGGATGCAAATTAATGGTAGTAATACTAATAAATATTCAAGATAATGTTACGACCACAAAAAACCAACTGTTGATATAACTGTACTTACCTAAAACTACCAATATGAAACACAAACTAATGTACAAGATCATCAGGAATCTTTGGTAACTAATAAACTAATAATATCACACTCAAGAACGGCAATCATCTACGCGACTGCCGAAATTTTATATCACAGTACACATCACTAACTACACTGTATTGGCCACACTGCGATCCCATCAGGCCATCACATTACAAGCACACATTTTTTGTATACGGGAGTGCATTCGGCACCACAACTTTTTTCCGTTCTCCCCAACTTAAAGTTTCGGTCATCGTACGTTATCGATGTCCGCGCTCTGTTTAACACTTCCCATCACTAATATAGTACGTTATACAAAATTCGAATCGATTTGGAACACTTGTGAATTGTTTAAATGTTTATTGTACGATAGTTTTGGGGGCGCGAGCGACAAGGGTCCGTCCTCGTCGGCGGTCTGGACGCAACTGCGTGAAGTTGGCCCCCATTGGTGAAGAATGCGCCGCGCATGGTTGCCACACCGTCCACGCTTCACTTGAACGCCGGCCGAAATGGAGAGGCGCACTCGAACACCCAATTTACAATAATCCCGTGCATTTTGTAAGCGGCCGCTTAATATAACCAGACACAGAATCGTGCATTGTCAGTGGCGTCGGCCCCGATCTTGGCCGCTTGTTGCCTCGAATTCTTCATACGCTTTTGGAATATGTATGCTGTCTCCCTCGCACAAGCTTTCGAATGAAAAACAGGTAAACGCTTGGGGCCTACAACGGTGTGCAAAGGAGATTACGAAACATCCAATTTTATATATCGTGGTGTTACAAAATTTAACGCATTTTAAAATCCATGCAAATTGAACGATCTTTTTTCTGTATCAAATTCTGTATTTTTTCTTCCATCGAATGACAGTAATCGATTTGGAATATGGCAGTTTCAATCGAATTAATTGGTTGATATAATTGACCTGTTAACGTTTTGCGATGATATTGTTTGTTGACAATATTACTGATTCCATTTTTCTGCGAAGCAATCATTGTATGGACACAGTTGAAGTAGTTAATTTAAATGTAACAAAGTTGGTAACTTCGTAAGGAGGCGATGTAATTAATTAACATGATTTGTAAATATCGGGAGCTTTATCCTATATACTACAAAGTATATATATATATTTTTTTGTAATAATATTATGTTAATGTATCTAGGTGGAGTTTAGTATGTTTGTGTCATAAAGTGACGAAAGTTTAAATATATAACCCTAACTACAGGGCTAGTTCAAATACATGTATGTACATACATAGGTACCTAACTGTACGACTAAAACTTTCTTTACTGATGAAGCTTAGATTTAAAGCCCATTCTCCTCAATTAAAGTTATAGACTTACAGTAACAAGTTCTGTTAACTTTGGCCCAAAATTAGATAGTGTTATATTATAACATGCTCGAAAAGAGCTTTTAATACACGAACAATTTTGATATCAAAGTTCTCCAGTATTCAAATTCTTGCTAAAGAGTCATTAAAAGCATCAAACCGGTTTCATACAACATCATATATTTTTTCTTCACTTTTCTCACACACTTGATACTTTGTAATCCTATCAATTCTTATATTAAATTCATCATCCATTATTAAAAATCCACAAAAGAATCATAAAAATAAACCGGTTTCATGCAATACCATTTCTTTTTTTTTCATCTTTCTGACATCCTTGAAAGTTTGTATTCCTGCCTGTATGTAAAAATAGGGACAGGTTAAAAACTTACTCAGTAACAAGTAACAACCGTTTCCCGTGATCTTTTGTAGATATTTATTACCTCTTTCTGTACAAGACTCAGTGACGCGATCTTTTACCTATATCCTCCTTCGGGTTTTAAAGGCAATGAAAGTTGTACTAACTTTTTATATTACAACTCAACTAGAAACAAGTTATGCTCACATGTTTAAATTCGTTGAAGACGGAAAACAGACGTTGAATACCCATTTTTCGCCGGTGACGTTATTATAACAAACCTTACTGGGTAACCATTTCAACATCTATATATAGATAGATAGTAGATATTGAGAGATTCCCAGTAAAACGAAGTACTACTATCCGATTCGTAAAGGCCTAGGACTTTCACAAAATTGAGACGACTTGTCTAAACAAATGAGACAGCACTATAATGACTATCCTTCTTTCTCTACCCCTTCCTTTGCTTGCAAAGGCAAAGGTCCGTTTTGCTTTACAAATTAGTCGTGCAGTGCAGTCATCATTAGAAGCCAGTTCATTTATCCCTAATGTGGCGAGTTTTGTCTCCTCTAAAAATCCAGTATTTTGCAGTTAATTTAACTTTGTACATATGTAAATATGCTTAGCCTTATCCAGATATGTTGACGTTGACTTAATATCTAACCAGTTTGACTTTAAAACAAACTTGAGAAAGACAACATTTATGTAACCTCTAAAATTGAAAAAGATTCCCCGATTCCCTACCTTACTAAATAAACTCACATCAAACCAAGTAATGACAGAGAAAAGAAAGTGAAAACAAGTAAACTAGAGAAGGAAAGGGATATTTCTCAAAGTATTATTCCGTAACATGACAATCGGTAAAGTTCACGTCGTCAAAGATATCTCCAGAATAATTGTTTTGTACTAAATCACTGCGGAAAGATTAGAGTTTCGTAACTCCATAGCTGGAACTTCGACGGCTTGTATAGGGTTGACAAATGGGTAGATATCTGTTACATTATATTCAATTTGGAGTTGACAGTTGAATTTGGGCTACCCAAATCATAGTCATAATACTGAGATATATTAACCGTTGTAGGTTTTCAAATTTTTTTTTGCAAATATTTCTTGTAAGAGAGCTTCAGTGATAAACACGATTATATCCATGCAAAATATATGAAGAAAGTGTATTAGATATACTTTAGATTACTAGATGAGAAAGACAAGACGTTACTGAGGTTTCTGTTTGGTAAGAGACCGAGAGTCAATATACCAACAAATGCCCAGTAGAGGACTAGTATGGGGTTAATAGATAGAGTGGTTCACAATCTGACCTATTTCAAGCATTTATCAAAAAATAGCGAGGTATCAACCCTAAAGCTTGGCCGATTGTCGGTCGGACACAAACTATTTACCGGACTAACTCCTTTGAACTATTCAATTTGATGGCAGACAGTTGAATCTTCCACGTTTTTTGAGTTTGTACGCTTTTTTCTCATACAGAGAAATTCACTGCAGCAGGCTTTGGAGAACCCAAATTTTGTTCACTAGTTTTGTGAACTTTCGGTTTTTCTCTTGGATGAGACAAACTCAATTTAATATTCTAACACATAATTATAGGTTCCTGAATAACTTACGTGTGTTATTCTTGCCAACAATTTTATACATACAAGATTTACTACCAGGCTTCAGGTCAATTTTCTAATTATAACGAGGTTCAGGCTATATCATTATTTTTCGATTACCATCCTCCTGTTCTTAGTTCTTATCCCAATTTCTCCTTTCAAGTCTTATCATCTTTCACACAAAACATTCACCGTTTCTATGGTTTCAGCTACTTTATCATTATTATTTCAATAAGTGTATATTTCTATTTTACCGTAACTTTATACAGCATGTAACTTACTACTGAAACAAGAGCAATTAGTTTCGGTGTAATTAAAATTTCTAACTAATAATAAAATACGTTCCCGTATTTAAAAGGAGAATCTATTGTTAAAGGATTGGGTAGAAAAAAGCCGTAGCCCATGGGGCTAAAGTGGAAGTAGAGAGTGCAACATGCTTTCCAATCAGTGACTGAACTCTTATAGTAGCTAGCAAACCTTTCTGGTCATCAGATGGCATGTGATCACAGTATTGTCAAAAGAGAGTACATAATACTAATAGAAGTTTTACTAAGTTACTTACATAAGAGATAATTAAAGTCTACTCTTTATGCGTATGTTGCATTATCGTCTCCTTGTTACATTCTTTGCGTTATGTATATACCTACTATGTGAATATTCGCATGAATCCTGTCATATTATGCTGTCAGTTATCATTAACATTGATGTCGTCGTCAGTACTACGCATTGTATGCACTTAGGTAGGAACTACTATTTACAATGCTTGGATGTTCAAAAATTTTTTCGTTCCAACCACATTTGAGCATCTTCTAATCCTCACCAGTTGCGAGTACTACCGCATTCTTTCATTCCCCGTCATTCCCAGCATGATAATTTTTCAAAAGCGTCTCCTAAATGTTAGAAACAACAAAACTAACCACCACGATGTCAACATGTAGGGTAGAGATAATTTCTTTCCAACAGAAGTTTCTAAAACTATTATCTGTAACATCTCTAAAAACTACCCCCAAGAGCGAAAAAAAGGACAATAATGAGCCCACAGGAACCTTCGTTAACTATTATCATTTCGACCAAATTTTGGATACAAAAAATTCGGAGCCCTATTAACTGCCGGTTCACTAATCATACGTCTTTATTTCAAAGCATTACGGTCTAATTTTGCTTGAAGGAATACCCCTAAATGTAATGTGCTACGTTAGTGTGAAACTTAAAAATCGTCGGTGACTGGTAACCGATAGTTTTGACAAACATTTGGAAGATATCGAAGGTCTAATGTAATATGTCCATCCGATTTGGGAATGGGTGAGACAGAGCTTATCGTTTTAGAGCAAGATATCTTAACTGTCAGTAAGGAGTTATTGAGTAGATATTCAAAATCTACAGAATTTAAACTAGCGCCCACTACTTCTTGACTAGGAATAGCAAATGTTGTTATCAACATAACTAGCCTAGATTTATATCTGGAGAATGCAAAATTGTATGACTCATTGACATATTACTTAAACAAGATCATCATTTCACTTCCCAATACAGATCCATGCTTTATAAAATTATTTTCACTAACCGCATCCCAAGTTATAACATGCGTAACCAACTCATCTGTTACTGCGACTCCTGCCCACCCCACCAACATAACCGTAACATATTAAAGTAATAAATCAGGATTGGGGCACCATCGTACCCCAAATTAATGTTTTGACCTTACATCGAATCGGAGTCTCGAATCTGAAAATACCTTTAAAGAAAGTTTTATTTTAACTTGATCGACATTATCCGAAGCATATCTGGGAACGAAAGATGAATTCGCAATTGATATACTGGCAGCTAACAAACGGGACACATTTTGGAGTCGAATAAACTGAGATTTGGGGATTTTAAATACGTGATATATTATTTTGCAGTGACATTTGACAGTGATAAATTCATCAGCTAAGGTTACATCGAGATTATGAGTCAGATTTAAAGGGTTGCGCACACTGCAGATTTCATATCGGCTGAGATTTGGATGGCTAATAAAAAAACGTAGTTCGAAACAGCTCACTATCTCAGTGATCGTCGTTGTAACAATTTATGATTTTGAATTCTTTCGAAAGGCAGCAATAAGAGTACGTTAAATACGTTCATGTTTATAATAGTCGCATTTCCAAGACTGGAAGCCGACCCACCGACTTATGAAAGATATACAAGTTATCTCCAAAATTGAAGGCTACGTCTCGGTAACCTTGACAAGCATCAACCAATGAAGCCTTGTCGGTACATGAAACGTTTTAATAGCACTGCCCTTCAATATATTGTTATTATTAGTTGTAAATTATATTCTACGCATGAAATAATGAGTTTTCTTATTTAGCAAGTTTTGGAATCTTCGTTCTTCGATTGAAGATGTATTTTGTTCAAAATTTTAAGATCATTGGCAGTATGTTTGCTTACATGAGCCCAAGCCCAAAGTGCAAGCATTGTAAAAATATCAACAGTACCAACAAGAAACTCTTTATACAATTTCACGGACCTTCGAACGATACCAAACGAACATACAATGCAATGCGTCCCATTTTTTTTGTATCTTTTTGCTCCCCGAAGGTTCGTCGAACGTTAGAGCGGGACAAAAAATAACAATGGCAGGTAGGAGACTTGGACCATCACTGGCTAATTGAATATTAAGACTGAAATAGTTTTGGTGCATAAAATTGTGATTGGTCGCGGTAGATATTGCAGAGTGAATCCATTTTGATTCGTCATTGAATTTATATTTTGGCTTTACGCTCTAGTTTACGCGGTTTTTATTGAATGGCAGCAAGGTGTTTATTCGATTTTTTGTTTAGCCTCTACAATGAATGAAATGAATCTTTTGATATCAGAGTTGGAAATTGTTTGCCCTAATTGTATTTTTTCGGCGAAATACTTTTTTGGCTGAAATGGGTAGGACGAAAAACTAAAGATGTCACCCAAGGTGATGCGCCTCCCAGATATGTTTTGCAGTTAAGTCACCCAAGGTGATGCGCCTCCCAGATATGTTTTGCAGTTAATTTAAAGATGGCGGATTCCTATTCCTTTTTTATGGAGAATTTCACCAAACTTTTACACCTTGAAAAGTCTTATCCAGAGAATAAAATTTGAATTTTTGACAGTTTTTCTACACTAGAACTGTCAGACCGAAATTTATATACACCGATACAAGACACCAAATGACTAATTAATAGTTATTTTTTGACAAAAGTTACCTATTTTACAATCGTCTACTTCAATTTAGTGGACAATAGATTAATCAATATTTATAATTAGACAATGTTTTGCTTTTGAGTTATCAACAATGGGATGGCGTTACAGCACTGAAATTTGCCTTAGGGTGTACAACGACGAGCTCCGTTTTACACTGCATTGAATTTCAGCCTAAATGCAGTCAGTGTGTGTATATGCCTTTAGGACCTAGCCAGGCCTAGACATTATTGTTCTGTTTCGTATATATATATATCGCTTATTGGCGGACATGACTTTCTATCATTTGGTGATTGGTAAATTGCGAACTTCATGTATGCTGGAGGCTTTCTTTTTAAACCGAGCACACAGACAGGGAAACATAGTAGATTAAATTGGTAGGCCTTGTGTTTCAATTTGTTGGCCATTTCCTGTTTTATTAAGTTGTTGACAGGCTTACACTGTCCTCCCATACATATTAATACTGTATAACTAAAACATTGTAAAAGTCAGTTGTTTGTTAAAAAAGTAACCGTGAAGTTTCTTGCCGGCTCTTCTCCATAGGTACGACCAATTGGAACCGTGCACCTACCTTCTGACGTTTCGAAAGTGCCCATGTAGGTTCATGGAAAAAAAAAAAGATTTTGGCAGGAAACATTATTTTTAGAAATTCTTTTATACCATGTTTAAGTTCAGCAGATAATTGATGACTTAATTACCTATAAATGTTGCCTATCGCTTTTCTTTAAAAATTTTAACAGCGGCATGTTGGAGTATTTGTAACGAAATACACAAATGTCTTGACAAAAATATAGGTTGACTTACAAGAACAAAGAAAAAGGGAGATTTTATTTCATTTTTATTTATTTATTTAATAACATCATGAACTTTCTAAAACGTTTTAAATCTTTTTATTTATTCTGGGGTTACTAAGTAATTTCAAAGATGCCAAATGTGAAGCATACCTTCCTTCAAAACCAAGAAAATATTATGTAGTCTATTTCTTCTCCTAGATATTTTGTGAGAATACCTCCATATTTTATTATGTTATACTGACGATTTGCCTCAACGAACAACGCAATAACTCCGACATTTCACTCAAATCCCGTTTTATATAAAAATAACCGTAATATTTTTTTTTTCGCGTAAACCGTAAATCTTAATAAAAACAGGCTTATTTATGTAAACGAAGAATAATGAAACGGTAGTTAATAACGTTGTTTTTAACTAATAGTTTTACCTGTCAAATGTGGTTATGATAACAGTGAAAATGGGGTAAAATTATTTAGGGTGTGGTTTATTTTAGTAATTTTAAAAATGAGTTTTGAAATAATCCTTGTTTATATCATAATCACGCAGTGGTGACCCAGTGGAAACGACCGCGACTTACTAGTAACGGTCGTAGGTTCGAACCATAACAGGAGTTTCTTTGTGAAAATTATTTCAGCATCACTGCTCTCAAAAAGGTAAAACATCGTAAATACACCGTCATGTCCTAAAACCAAAGATTATAAGACACATGACATTAACCAACCCGCACTGGACCCTCGTGGCCCAATCATTCTCACAGAGACGATGCCTGTGTCCCAGCAGTGGGAACATTATAGGCTGATTTTGTTAATAAATATAGCTTCCACGTACACGTATACGTACGTCTTGTGGCTCAACTTGGAATAGCCCTGTCTATATCCAGCAACAGACTGTGATATCCTAAATTGATTGATTGATTGATACACGTTAAGCGTCTATACCACATTTATAGAGCCACAGAGTTAGATATCCTTTAGATTATTCTAGCATACACTCAAAATACTTATGACGGTTTTGCTAAATTGATCTAAAAGTGAATTATTCTCTTGTTAAAAGGCTTACTACTACTACGCGTGGGAACTGGGAAATTGGGCAATGTTATGATTACTTATTACGATTATTGTAGGCATTATGTATTATGTCAATAGAGATTCTCACAGACTGGATACCGTTCGAGCTATATGAATATAGTAGTTAATTTTAAAACCAAAATCCGTAGTTTAAAACCTGTTTTAACGTTCACGACCACGTGGGACGTACATTGATTACGTAATTAATTTAAAAAGTAAAAAAAAATAAGTTAAAATACTAATACATCATTCACCGTTTATTTTATTGATATTAACTCATCATCATACTTATACTGTTTTTTTAGGATTACACAGACTGAAAACAATCTTGATATGCGTATTTATTAAAATATACATTTTAAAATATGTTGTAGCTTACTAAGTATCAATAAAAATAGTCTGATAAAAGGTTTCTACTCAGCCACTGGATATTTTTTAGAATGAATTATTTATTCATAATAAATCTGGGAGCAAGTGTGGTCTAGATCACTTCGTGTGAAGCCTCAGTGCATTAAAATAAAACATTTTAAACCATTATTAAACCGTTAAGTGTGGTATTAAATCGTTTTAAACCGTCTGCTTGCTGTGCTATATATTACTATCTCCTGTTACTGTGACAGGAGACATTATGGTTGAAATTTAAATAATTAAATTAAAAAAATTCTTTCAGCTTGATATTTTATTACTAAATAGCTGATGCGGCGAAATTCGCACTGCCTTAGAATATTATCTTCATTATTACTTTATTCGTGACCATGTTTAAATTGTTATTCTGCTATTCGGGACAGAGACAAGTCCAAAAAATCAAACATTATAAAAAATTGGTCCGGCCGTTTTTGAGTTATAAATGGTTACTAACACGGGTTTAGTTACACCGGGTCGGGCTAGTTGGCTGGGCAGATATAGATACTTTACAGTGGACATAGTTAAATGGCTTTTCAAACTTTATCATTCAGCCGCAGTATAGTTATCGACAATCACTGTTTGTCTGCAAACTTATCAAGGTAATTGAAATTCTGATACAAAACAACTTTACTCTTAACAGCGTACGAGTACTAAGTTATAAATAATTACATTTAGATAATATACTTCGCTCATTTGTTACCAAACATAAAAAAACATTGCCATTTTAAAATCCATATCAAATCAACCAATCACCGTCGAGCAAAGATTACGCAAAATTTACACTTAAGCTTTACATAGCGCTAACACTCTTCTCTTGCCTATGCAAATGTTTTACCATTTGATTTGAATATTTTTTTCATACTAATGAATTCGCTCTTAGTACGAATATCGGGGTGTGTGTATCTACATCGTAATTTAATTAGAAGTGGTTTAAAGTTTTATTTTATTACCAAACAGGCGATATTCAAACTATTTAAGAAGTGTTATCAGAAAAATTGTTGAAATGTCATAACTGACAGATTGGCAGATAAGACGACACATTAAATTGAATATGGCGCCCTCTAGAGGACATAAAGTCATGATCTAAAAAAAACGGCTTGACCCTGACCATTTTTGTACCTTGTCTTGATTTCTGTCTGTAATATTTTCTTGTATCGTACTTTTTGCAGCGTGATTTATCAGTAGTCGGGTTTTAGTTTTTAAAGTTATGTCTCTTCAAGTATTCGCACTTTGTCGTCATTAAAGGATAAAAAGTGCTCATGTCAGACAGGCTGAATATGGGAAACGCCTATTTCCAGCAGTGGATTAAATCCCTGCTGTAATAAGCTAATCGCTTGATTTATCCATACTAATAATACAGAACAGAGATAAAATTTGTGAGCTTGTATTTGTAGGGGGCAATCTTCGGAACTACTGATCCGATTCCGAAAACTCTTTCCCTAATGGTAAGCTACAGTACAGCCGAGTGTCATAGGATTATAGGATATATTAAATTAAAACAAAAATTTCAAGCGGCCGACGTCGCGCGCACTGCGACGACATTTTTTTTATCGTATGTTCATGCGACTTAAATCGCAAACACAAATCAGTTTTCGAGAGTATTCTCAAGCGATATTTTACCGCAGTGCGCGGACTCTAGTCTAACGGTATTGTTCACAGATTAGGGATTATTTATCGCGACGATTAAAATTCGTAGTGCGTGCTTAGCCTAATACAACCGTTACCACATATGTCCTAATTTTTAAAAATGTTGGTTATTTTTATCCCCTTGTGTATCGCCGATAAAGGGATTAAGTCCCATTTGATAGGGGGCTCTTATCGTTCGGGTTCGATACTAATCCGGTTTAAATTTCGTAAATTTTGACATAATAAAGCAATTGTACTTTTTATCGGTAAGGGAATCGAATTGGATTCAAGGTACGTCTGTGAAAAAAACTTTTTATGAATGAATCATACGTTTTTGCAATTGACAGGTCAGTGTCAGGGTATGTTAAACAAAATAAGATTCGCGACCGTAACAAGTAAGTATTTACAGAATTATAATAATTATAAAATCATCATCATTACAAGCTTCTTAATTCATATAATCCTTTTGAATGACAATTTACTGCCTCGTTGGTCTAGTGGTCGCAAGAGCTACTGCTGAGCATGAGGTCCTGGGTTCGATTCCCCGGTCAAGCAAAGTGTTATTGAGTTTTTATATCTAGAATTTCTCAGTAGCAGCCCGGAGTCTGGATTTCTGCCCGGTTGATGGCAATAGGCTCGCCCCCTAATGCATGGGACTTAAGCATAACTGGCGAAATGTGGGTGTAGGTACTGTAGGTACATCTCTGTCTAACCCTTCTGGGATTACAGGCGTGATGTTATGTACGTTATGAACGACAAAATCATAAAATATCAATCAATAGGTATTGTAGATTTTAATGGATTTCGGAGAATAAATTAGATAAATGTAGCTGTTGGTTATCACTTTGAAGACCTAACACACCGAATTCAGTTTACACACGCAGTTATAAAATTATTTAAAAATAACACGTTAAAAGTTTATAAATGCATTAAAATTAATATAAACAACATATAACGCAACTAACAATGTACACTAGGGACTAAATTAAATGACTAACTAACTAAACATACAAATAATTTTTACAAAAAAACCTTTTTAATGTTTCTAGCCTTTAAATAATTATTATAAACTAGGTTAGTAATAATGAATAAGTATAATTTCACGAATGAGCTAAAAGTGAAACTTTAATTACAATCTTAATAAAAGCAATTAATTTAAATTTGAACCTTATCCTATTTCATTCAATAATATTTATCAAAATTATTTAATAAAGCCCCAAACTGAAAATATTAGTCAACCCTATAAAACCGAACACCAAAAACATTTTAAGGACGAACACAAATTGTATTAAAGTTATATAATAATTATTTTACATCAGCCAATAAAAAAAACGCAACAATGTCATCGGGACCGATAAAAACTGTAGCATTTTGTTAAGTAAAGTGGGTCAGTTAATATAGGTTTATGTCATAGTAAAAAATCACTTAATTGCATTAAAGATTCGTTCGGTTCATGGCTACGTAATGTAATATTAGTGATGAGAACAAAATGGCCGCTTTTAGTCGTGAAATGCCGAGGCTTGCAGTTTTCAATTATCTCATTGTTATTAAGCAGATTTCAGATCATTAACTGAGAAATTATTTTATTTCTGTAAGTAGGTTTGTTCAAACACTCTTACAGGTCAATCAAATTTTTACAAGATGAGGTCGGCGTTTCCTATCTGACTACTCTGAGAAGAAATGCCGAAACAAACTCAGAGGTCACAGTCTCACACATACAGACACACACATATTCTTAGTCAGATCATGTAAACACCAAGTAGATTGGTGCTCAAATGGTCTTTTGAGGAAAGAACCACGCATTTGTAAGCATTCATGCACCTCAGTTTACAACAGCTCAACGATTCGACAAACAATACCAAAAGATAGTTATATTGTTTATTTATAAATGTACATAATACGTATAAACATAAAAATCACGCCTGTAAGCCCCGAAGGATTAGACAGGGGTGCAGCTATAGTACCTACATTTACGTTTCGCCAGTTATGTTTAAGTCCCATTAATAGGGGGCGAGCCATTTGCCATCAACCGGGCACAATCCAGATGCTGGCTGCAACTGAGAAGTTCCTGATGGAAAATCCCAATAACTCCGCCCGACCTGACAATCGAACCCAGGACCTCATGCTCAGCAGTAGCGCTTGCGAACATTAGACCAAAGAGGCAGTCAGTAGATAATACGGTTGTAATGCGTGTAGTGACTTTAACTCTTGCTAAAACAATCAGGAAAAAAGGTGAAAAAAATATATAACACAAAAAAAAAAACTTTAAAAAGGTCAGTGCTGTCATTATTCGCAAATACGCTTAAGCATTTACGTCCAACATATGTCAGTAGATCGGAGGAACATGAAAACTATTTGTTCCGCATCTACTTTTAGGTATTTCGTCTTTGCCGACGATATATTTTTACGGCTGCCTCGATTTTACATCTGGAATTTTTCAGCCCAGTCTGGATTTGTGTCCGATTGATGGCAGCAGGCTCGCCCCCTAATACATGGGACTTATAACTGGCGAAATGTTATGTTATATTTTATTTTATAAAAGCACTGAGAGTCATTTGAAGTAAACAAAACTACTGTGACTACCACCCAATTTCAAGATAAAACTCAGTGGTATTATCAATTTAATACAAACACTGAGTTTTATCTATGAATGATAACCGTAGTTGGATTGCCTTAGCTGTCACTGCAGTAATATAATTGTGTGAACGACGAACATAGTGTCTCTAAATAAATAAAATACTGCAAAATTGGATGGGCTTTCGTAGGGTTTGCAAAAAACTTACTCATTATGATCTTGAACCGATCAAAAACGGGTTTATCATAATTTAATTCTGATTGAACGAATGTATCCAATGATGATTTAACGTATCTACACTTGGCCTGTAGTGGTAATTATTTTAATAAATAAATAAAATCTTTCTTTATTTTCTTCTTTCTTTCTTTTAACCATGTTCTGCTAAATAAGATTGAATTCCTATCAGAAAATTGAGAAAAACTCAATTTTCTGATAGGAATGCAATCTTATTTTCTCGCTTAATTCTTCATAATCGCACTACAATTTCGCAACAAAAGACTTAATAACTAACTTCTGTTGTTACATCGCAAAAACTTAAATCACAAAAAAATATGAACAAAGACCACCACAAATTACTTGACCATAGAATGTATTAAAAAACTATACCTATGTTAACCCTAAAATCGCAGGCGCAATTTGCGTCCAACATGGCGTGTTCGATTATACACGCGACGCGGCATCTGGCGGGTTGAGTTGTGCGGTGCACCTGCGCCCACGCCATCATTGAGATTAAAAAACATTAGCGGAGCGCTGGGAGCAATGATGTCAGGTTTTGAGAAAAAAAATTGCTTAAGTTCCATTTTTGATTCAGCCTACCTGTTTTGTAAGAATCGTAAGAAAAATCTTAAATATACAACATAAGTAATGTTCCACATTTTGTTCAAGTACTAAGTTTATTACTTAGATCAATATAAAAATCATGATGATCTCGAAACTAACCAAGACAGGACATGTGCACGTAAAACCTTAAAATCATCCACTACATTTTTTTTAAAGAACGTCCAACAAAAAGTCTCTAAAGATAATTCTCATGAACTAAGAAAATACTTAGCGTAACGTAACAAAGTGCTCGCGTAAAATCTTTAATTACGCACGCAATCCGGCTCAACAAGGTGCAACTCCGAAGACACAGTACCCATAAGAGAATTTGCGACACGATTTATTTTCAAAGGATACTTGCAAAGCGGAAAAGTGAGTTTGACAGCGGAATGCGGAAACGATGCTCAGAATCTTCAAGATACGACGTTTTTCTCTAATTTTCTCTAAAACAATTTTTCTTTTGGGGGATATTATTTTGTGCAAATAGAACGTCTTTGTTATGGGGGCCCTTTTGTCTCATGATAATGGGAGGGAATATGTATTTGATAATGAGAACTCTGTCCTTGATCTCCAGAAATGTAGGGCAGGGTTTTTCTTAGAGAATTGTAGTCGATGATGGTAATAGGCTCGAGCTATACGTCAACAAGTTACCAGTTTACCAAAAGTCACGGCAAGTCGCTGAATGTGATACGCACAGGATCGGCCGAAGTACCAACGCTTGGGGGAAGGCTATTCCAGCAGAGGACGTCTTTTGGCTGAATTCGGCTGATGATGATTAGCAAAATGTGGTACCACGTGGTGGTGTGGTGTATGTGTGTTGTACTGTGGTGTTTACCTCTACCTATCACTTCTGGGAATACTGGAGATTTGATGTTTTCTTCAAATACAGTTCAAGTGAGTTTACGATTAAAGACTAATTCAATTAGTTTTTCGAGAACGGAGTTGGATTCCTGGATCATCAGTACCGGTCTGGCACAATTTTTATTTTTGAGTACCGAGAAGTGATAATAACTGAGGTATAAGAAGTTTTCTATGAAGAAAATCAATCAAACATTTTTGAGGCCTTTTTCATTGATATCAATCCTGTCCCATCAGGCCTTGAAAAACTAAAAGAAAAAACACCTTAACAACAGCAAAAATATATTCAAAGATATATTTCAGAGGTAAGATTATTGTAATTTAAACATAACACGTAAAATGATGTATTACGTACACATGTAACGCTTTTACGTTGTTAATAACATAAAACAATGAATAAAACCTGACGTATGGAGCCTAGTCCTGTCTTCAAGACATTGTAATGGTAATATATTTTTTTAATTTTATTTTTGAGGTAATGAGCGATAATTTTGTGGGAAACATCGTCCGGTGCGTGTTTTTAATACAGTCTGACAAGTAATCGAGCAATAAAGGGTTGAGTGACTTTTGGTTGTATATATTTAAAGAAAGATTAACGCTTTTGTTGTGAACTATTTATTACTTAAATAGAAAAATATAATTTAAGTAATGGTAATTGGTACGGAGAGTCCAACGTACTTTTTCATTTTGCATTTTATAATAACTTGGTGTTAATTAATTACCAAAAGAAGGATACAAACAGCACTTTAATTGAAATACGCTCAATAAAAGTTGTAATGTTATGTATTTTTCAGGGTAAGTATATTTAAGTTGAAGGCGCCCTGAATAAAATTTGATGGAAAAAATAAGTGGTATATTAGTAGAAAAATCATTTTAAACCTACCAATTATTATCAGAAGTCGGTTAAAAATCGCCAGTTGAAACAGGTGCAGATGTAAATCCAGACCATTCTGCCAGTCTGGAAACTAGCCATGATTAATAGTTAGGTCCACACCGGCGGAAACCTAGGATAAGTGGCCAGTAACACTTTGAATAAGCTTCTATAAATCTTTGAAAATGGTGATAACTTTAATTTTATTACGACTGAAAAGTTTTATATGTTCGATGAATAACATTGTTTTACTTGACATGTGCAATGGTGTTTCATCTCCAACATCGTTGTCGCGATTTTTTTGTTTCTTTTTTTTTAGGAAGGCTAACATTAGAAGACACCTCAGATAAAAACAAAATCATTACTCCCTCATAGTATAAAGTTATTTCCTCAAAGTTGGACTAATAATCTGTTGTATACTTTGCTGCCTCATACATTTGAATCGATTAAGTTTTGAAGTTTTGTATGGGACGGATTATTTTCTCGCGTTACGATGTTGGTCCGATGGAAAAAGTTGTTCAGGTTGATGGTCTGTAGCACACTCTTAAAACTGTTACACGCTGAAACACGCTGTATAGTACCATGTTCAGATTTTTTAAAATATCGGGTATCGGACGAACATAATTGACACGTGGAGCACCATAATATTTAATTAGATGACTTTATTTATTAATTAATTTATTATATGTATCGGCAAAGACTACACACTATACATATGCTGCAATTCAGTTAATGAAAGAGAAAAACTACGGTTTTTTATATAAAACATTGGCATAGGGTAGGTTATCCCTCTGATCTGTTACTAACTGTAACGAAAAACACCAGTAAGTACGTACAAACATAATTAGGTATCTACCAAATACCACTTCTTTAAGCCCACTTAAAATTCACCTCAGCCCTGCCATAACTTAAAGGTAGTACCTAAAGTTCAAAGAACCTTTATTTATGTACTCCCTTTCGCCACCATCCCCCACTTTTCATTAACTAGGAGGATCGGTTATCGTGTTTATACAGGCGACCAGATTTAAGGCTAAGTCACAAAAGAGCTTTGTCATGCGCCAGCGACAGAAAAAATCGAACATTATCTTGGAGTATTGAAAGTAGATGTATTGTCTGTGGTGGCTATAAATTTTGTTGAATGATGCATAAAATTGTTCGTTTTATTGGGGTCTGTAAATTTTGTGATATTGGGCGATTCGTCAAAGGGCCTTTTTTATATTTGACTACTTCGCGGTGAATGTGTAGATACAGAAAGAAAGACACTTTGCTTTGACTTTAGATTTCTTCATTTTGTCCTTTTTAATGCTGAAGATTTTTCATTTTCTTACCGCAATCACCGATTCATATACACACTAGCATATATACAATGTTCCGACATCAATCGTCGAGCAGTTGCCCACCAGACACGACACACGTCTGGTCAGCGGACCTTTTATATAGAGAATGAGTGAACTTTACACCCTGTTACTCATACCTCTATACTGGTGACGCCGAAAATGAACGTCAGCACAGTCTTCATGTAACTACTTCAGCGTGACGTCATCATCATCACTTCCGCAAGCACAAGAACGGTAAATCAGCCAGCCAGTAAGTACCCAAGGCTTCAATGGGAATCTTGACCACCAGCATGCAGCGCGAGCGCATACCTGGTCATCACCCTCAGCCTTATCAGCAACCCTGGCACAGCACACTGCAACTTCGGCAGGTCCACAAGCAGAGCCGTTTAAAAAAATCGTCTTCTGGTCGACGGCAGCACAACTCGTCTCTATGAGTCAATTTGTTCTAAGGTACTTATCTAGATGGCGCCGGAATTTCCTAGCAGACTGATCTTTGAGAAGAGATACCGAAGCAAAAACAGAGATCATGGTATATTTTAAGTCCAAACATTATATTATTAAGATTTTTTACTAAGTACAGAAAAGTTACTAAGTATTTACCATATAAGAAGGTTAAACCTGAAGAATCCTCTTCAAACTCAAACACAAAGTCAAAACCTTCATCATAAAGCCACTAGGCCCCTGGCAGCCAAGTCTTAAAACTTTTAGACCAAGACTGAGTCTTACGTTAAAAACATACTTTGCTAAGATTCAGTTTGTTCAAAAACGTATCAGTATAAATATTAAAAGTTTCCCTTAACACAATGTTCTGTGAGGATTCTGTTAAAAAGTTAAGAACAAGCGCTGATAGCTTTAACTTAGAATGTTTAGATTACTTCACAACTTTGTTCTTGTACGATATTTAAGGTAAATAAATAAGAATTAAGAAAGTCTACACTCATGTTTTTGTCATCTTGACGAAGTGTTGTAAAAAAACTATATTATCAAAAACTTACGAAATCAAAAAACCGGCCAAGTGCGAGTTGGATTCGCAAACGAAGGGTTCCATACCACGAAGCAACAAGCGCCGAACCAAAACACGTTTCTTGTATAGAGTACTGAAGGCCAATTCTCGTATTCAAAAACGTTCAAAATCTAGTCGCAATCTCATTTCAACGACAATCAATGTCAAATCTTCTCAAAAAAAATATGTGAATTTAGTGACTAAGGTATTTTTGACAGATTGAGGCTTGAGTTTCTAAAAACACGGGATTGTCAATTTTTATTGTTTTTGTTATTGCGACATGAGACATACCTACACACTTTGTGAAAATTATTACAACTGGTCATGAGATACAGATTGCTGACAGCCGGACGGACGGACAGACAGTGATACTTAATAATAGGGTTCCTCCGTTGGCACCCTTTGGGTGATGAACCCTAAAAAATCAATAAGATTTACTTGTCAGAAACACGGTAAGTAAGTACACAAAAAGATAATAACATCTCAACTCCTGAAATCAAACCTGTTTTGGACCTTTGGGTCGTTCAGATGAGCTTTTACTATTAGCAACATGCTTTACAGACATAATTGGTGAACTTACCTAAAGTTATATAAAAAAGAACATTCCTAAGTACTTCCTTAAAATTAAACAACGATTTGGAATCGACTTCCTATCTGACCTATTTAACCCAATTACTGAGCAACACGATACCACTTGAAGCCTGACTGTCACAAGAAACCTTCTTCAAGAAATTGGCTAAGGACCAAATAAATTAATTACTAAACACTGACAAAAATCTTAATCACTAAAAGATCATTTCACCGATAAACCCACTGTACATGCCAATCACACTAGTATTCCTATTTCCTAGTAATCTAGCCACAGAGCACGGACACGTCTCGGTGACATCTGCTAGAGGCGGCATTCAAATCAAATCTCAAGGGCTCAAGGGCATCCAAATATCATTCAATTTCAAAATAAAAACAAAGATTCTATAGATGTCGAATAAATATGAATGTCAAATCATTAAAATTCCAAAAAAAAAAACAGACTAATAACAATAGTAACATTTTTACAGTAATGTCAAAAAATAATAAAGAATGTCAAAGTATCAATCAGAATAAAAACTGTCAGAATAGGAACATAACAAAAGTGTCAGTATGTATTAAAATAGTTTATCAACGATTCAGCCCGTTGGCAATGTCATAGACTATCACGTCACACCAACTGCGCCAAAACTTGAGTGCGTTCAAGATGCTCGTGTCGGTTGACTATTTTGAACTTTTATTTTAAGTACTTTTAAATGCTTTTTTGGATTAAGAATTTTTAATATTTTTTACTATTATGTGTATATTCCATTCCATATTCCCTATTATCATTTAGTGATAGTGATACTAACGAGCTTTGAAGGCAGTCCTTGACAAAGATTATGCGCTCAACACACAACGCGAATTTTATTGGTAGGTACTTATGTAGGACACACGGCTGCCAAGCTTAAATGGAACTGGGCCGGCTACATCTATCGCATGCCGGGAGTAGCTATTAGCTAAAATAACAACACAGTGGGTCCAAAACATGAGCAAACGGCAATTCGGCAAGTCCTGGAGTAGATGGCGGAGCGAACTCGACTCTTTTCTGAAAGATTGGCCGCATAAAGCCGTCGATTGGGATAAATGGAAGGAGGGCTTTTGGCCTAAGTGGGACACAAACGGCTCAAAATAAATATTCGGTGCTCTAGACGTTCCGTGCTCTGTGAATCTGACTGCCATACACAAATACCGGTGCCTAGCAACGAATACTTACAGGTCATTTGATTGTTAATCGTGGGATAGGCAGTTGAAGTATGATGTCATTATTACTTAGTACACTAATACTCAATGCACATTATTAGCATATTACCTACATCGGTACTACGATGGGATTGGTCAATGGCCGTGTGATCGATTGCTGTGTGTTGTTAAGCTGAGCTTGATAAGATTAGAATGAGGATGGGTGACCATTCTTGTCAAATGCTTAGGTCATCAGAGAGTGTAGTGCTTATTAATTTAGTTTTAGAGGCTTCAAATGTTAGCACCTGTAAAATATTGATAAAATCAGTTACATCGCAGACTGGGAAATACCCTGAGATAGTTGGGGAAAAGATTATTGGGACTACAAGAGGCAAGATGAACATGGCTGCGTGTAAATAAATATATCAACAATTCTGAAAGGAAGTTAGCTAACTAAGCCATCCTACAAAAACCCGATATGTAAGCTGTCAAGTACTTACAGTGAGACAACTATACCTTCTCAATGTCACATGACAAAACAACATGTAATCACAACAGTAGGTACATCGCGCAAATAAATATAAATAACTGTCGGTAATGTATTTCGAACAGTCAAAATATATAAGACCGCTACCGACCACTAGCACTTCGCCCGCGTGGATTTGGAAAAACAAAAAAGCTGCCTATGTTCATCAGACATAATTTCGGCTTCTAATGGTAAAACAATTTTTCAAATCGGTCCAGTAGTTTCGGAGCCTATTCAATACAAATCTTTCCTATTTATAATATTAGTTTAGACTAACAGAAAAGAGAACTAAGGTGAAACTAAACACATGGCTTAAAGCTCTAGATTACTTACAGACGGAAAACTTAGTTAAATAGCAATACTCGTAATAATTAAATAGTAATGTAGGCAAACAAAGTCTCTATTATAACCCATAATACAACCACCAAGCACAATCACCCACACACACACACATGCCCACACAAAAATATACAACACACTCACATACACACAAAACACAACACATGCACACACACACATAACACACACCATACAACACAAGAGCATGCATGCACGAAATTCTATTATACAATTGACTCCTGTAACACAGGTACCACCTAGCTCAAAAGTCAGGACTTCAATTGAAAATTTAACACCTTCTATATGTCATAAAACCTTTATATTTATTATTTATTATGTTAATGTCCCGGCTGTCTTTCGTAGATCTTTACAGTCGTTACGGGAAGTCAGAACCCTAAAAGTCTAACAACCAGTCTTACAAAGGGAAATCTGGTCAGATAAGCAGTCGCTCCATGTAAAATAGTATTCAGCTTCACCCGGTTAGTCTGGAAACTGACTCCAACTTAGTTCAGAAAAACGAAGGCAGATTGAAAACCGTTGCTGATCAATGCTAGTGGCCTGTGTTTTGCAGCGTAGTAAAAAACAAGCAAGCATCACCATGTATGTAAGTGCATTCAAAAACAAGGAGGGCTCTGCCTACAAAAATCTTAACACATTCGTAGTTGCTCAGAATTGGGGCAAGCCATAAAAACAGGAAGTTAAAATTCCGAGCAATTAATCCATCAGAATTGGTAATGGGTTAACAACCGGGCAAGACTCGTACACGATGGTACTATACTATTGCGTCTATTTTACAAGGGTACATTACCAAAGAGTACAGAATCCTCAACCAAATCAAATCAAATACATAAACCTTCATGGGCACATGAAACGTCAGAAGCTAGGTGCATGGTTCCAGTCGGTCGTTTCCTATGGAGAAGAGCCGGTAAGAAACTCCACGGTTACTCTTTTAAAAAATAATTGTTTTTTACAATGTAATAGGTTTGGGAGGATAGTGTAGGCTTGTGAACGAAAAGCTTATTTGTTGTTCATACAAAATGAAGACTTATTACAACTGACGAAAGTTGTTATTAATTTAGATATTTTTCCGCATAATTAAATGTGACACACGCGGGTTAACTGACGGGCACTTCCACATTTTTTTTCTTCTATTCCGTGGGTGAGACGGTGTCTTGTCCTCTGGATCGTATGTCATTATGTTTATGAGTTTAAGGACCGATCAATTAACTAAAAGACATTCTGCAATCGTCCACTTTTTCAGTATATTTATGAGTTCGTCTCATTGGTCTAGTGGTCGCAAGCGTTACTGCTGTGCATGATGTCCTGGGTTCGATTCCTAGGTCGGGCAAAGTGTTATTAGGATTTTCAAGAGATTTTTTTTGGTAGCAGAATAGGGTCGCGCTCTTTGACTTTGGTGTTAGTGAAAGGTACACCTCTGGCTAAAACCTTCGGGGATTACAGGCGTAATGTTACGATAATGATGGTGACGTATAATAAGTACAGACGTCACTGGATCTGTTAGAATCTACTGCTCAATTCGCAATGACCTAAATTCTCATGCCATTCTCAACATTACTAGGAATACAATGCTATGACCTCTCCTAGATCCGTTCAAGTCATCCCTTTCTTAATTTCCGTAATAAAACTATCAACTTCAGGGTATACAAGCAATGCGTCTAACTGAACCAGAAATTGGGGCAAAGCAATAAAGTAAGGTTTAAAACGAACAATTATTGTATGGAATAGTGCTGGGCCAAAGCGAACAGGACGTCGGATAGTTTTCATTCGAATACCTACACAAAGCAATGGATCCACCTTAATATCCGATTGAAAGCAAACAATCCTTGCATTTCATTTCATTCATACCGATCCGATGAAGCCAGGGTTCTCGCGAAAGAGATTTTATTCGACTTTGGCTCGTCGAATGACACATTTTTTTTTGTTGGAAAAGAATGTCAGCAACTCCTTTGGAGTAGGTATATTCTTTTTCAACAATAGAAAAATCTGAAATGTGATGTGTGTTTTTTTTCTACATAAACGTTCAAGTATCACATTATCTATGTACAACAAGAGAGCAGAAAAACGACAGAATCTTGGTTCATTTTGCAAAAAATTCCATTTACGTTTTTTCGCTGATTTCGTCTTGCATTCATTATAATTTTGTCAAGACGTCTGAGTATTCCAATTATATTTCTGTTATTAAATTCACGTTCAGTGCCTAAATGTGTTTATGTCAGAATACGCTTGTCCTATGTACCGGGTTAACATTAATTTTGTATAGATTTTGCTAGATAAACCTGTGTGCAAGCATGTTGATGTTTTTATTGGCGTTGATTTTGAATCGAAATTATAAATGTCAATGGATCAATGGATTTTATTATACCCGAATCGCTTCAGCTTGGCAATAACAAATCAGCCTATCGCAGTCCACTGCTGAACTCCCAGCGTCACAACACCCTGTCTTCCGTCTTCCGCATCAAGTATGTTCTAGCCACTTTCAAACAAGGAAGCCAACTGAAGTGGCAGTGGGCTGGCCATGTTTGTCGAAGAAAATCTGGGTGAGTCAAGGCATTCTTTATTTTAAAAAAACTGATATAACGTCCCCTAACGTCCTAAATCAATATCGTGATCTTCAAAATGTTCCAATAACGAAAAACCAAACTTAAATAGTAATTTTTTTGGGTTTCTACGAAGATATATTAGGGAAAGGGGTATTGCCTCCCTAAAGCAATTCGAGTGTAGTAGTATTTTTAAAATTATCCTACTTTTACCATAATCTAATTAAACAACGCCTAGTTATGTTAAATTTGACGAGATGGGCTATTTGATTCCTAGTGTAAGACAAATGTGGGATTGAATAATATCTAATTTTTATATGAATTAATTTAGGCGATGTTAGATTAAGAGTTACCAAGTCGACCAGCCATTTACAAGATCAATAAAAATTAATTGTATTTTTTATACTTTTCATATTCGTGCCACCCCTAACTAAGGTCGATACATAGCAACGAATAAACGAAACGAACGAATGACCGGCTTTATGCCAAGTATTTTTAAATTCCCGCGCATTCAGAAAGTTTGTCGAAACCCAATATACTTCGCTACGATTTCAACCGATCAATATAACATGTTTTTTTTTTTGTATTTAATTACCACTTTTTCTGGGAATAATGAAAGCTTCACTACGATGACTGTTCGTTCAGCTTCATTAATCATTACATTTGCCTTAGTTTCAATAATAATCAAAAACAATGCATTTTCTGTTCACTATATGTTTAATGTCAATGTGTAAAAAAGATATCTGTTACTTTTAATTAGTAAAGAGATTGAAAAGTCTTTTTAAATTGTTTTACTAGTACCTGCTCCTGGTTGGGCGATGAAAAATTGGTTGAGCAAACGTTATTGAAATAAACGCTTAAACTCAATAGGTACATTCTTCTTCGTAAAACGACTTCTAGTTACTCAAAATTCCTCTATTAGTAAATCAAATTACTAAAATTTTATCAACAAAACTACTCAATTATCGGTAGCGTGACGATAACGAATTAAAACTTACATAATCACGTACCTACAATAAATTCACATCGCGTTTCGGAAACCAGATTAAATCCATTGTTTAAACATTTAAAATACCGACATATGGCCAAACTAAACATTGCGGGGTGAAACCAAATGTTATTCCAACTTTCAACCCCTCGATAGCCGAGGGTTGAAAACCATTAATGATTTGGTGATTTTATTGTTTTCGCGAATCTAGTCATCGTTCGTCAATCAATCAAATGCTTAATGATGAAAGCCACAAGTCGGTATCAATATGTACGAGTAATAGAGACGTAGATTTTGGGGGTTGTTTTGTACCCTTTGTAAAATGTTGAGAGGTTGAGTGGGTTGTTGATTGTAAACGTGGGTGACTGGTTGTGTGTACAATGGTACCTATTGTTGTTTGGTGGGTACTTGAACGTCAATAGGTATTTTTCCTCAACGATATGAAGGTTCAAAATTAAACTGAATTGATCAGCTGACCTTCGCTGTAACGGACCGATTACACACTACGCGGCATTCTGTATTTAACAAAGAAGGATTGAAAGTGGTAGGTGATATGGTTTCCTATCTAGCATACGTAGTCAACCCGCCATAGCTGAGTAGATGATCATTTTAGCAAGTCGCGGTGCGGCAAGGACTATTTCGCTTGCAAGTGTACATGAATACCTACATAATTATTGCATTAATTTTCCTCATACAGGTTTATGAAAGAAAAACATTCTAATTTAGTATCCAACAAGATTTCTTTTATCTAAATACCTAAATCTCAACTCTCACAAGAGCCAATTACGGATTTTTCTTAACAACCCGTTTATATTTCAGTAAAAACACTTCTAGTCGGGATGAAAGTCAAGAATCACAGAATTTGTTTTTGATGAAGGGTTCAGTAAATATTAGTGTAGGGTTAAGTGGATCCCTGCAATGCGTTTGAGATGTTATCTAGGATTTCTTATCTAAAGGTGGATTTCTTAGCCAAAGAGGGGTTGAAGATCTGCTCTTGAGGCCTTAGGGGCTTGTTAGATTTTTTTATTAAAAAGAAAATGAATAGTTTTATCTTCCATGTTTTTTTTTTCGTAAAAACATAAGTGGGTACTAATTATAAGTTTGATGCATACTCAATGAATTTAAATTTATTCAGATATGAGAGAATGAGAGAAAAGTCAGACATCACAAAAACTTTTACCATACAAGTCAACACTATAAGTTATTTGAGGTTATTTTATTTCAAAATGTCAGAAACCATATCAGAGTTTGTTTCAACTATAAAAAATCTGTTCTCAAAGCAAATAAAATAATAACGCGTAACGTAACGTTATCAGCCTATTGTGTTCCCAGTGCTGGGACACAGGCCTTCTCTCCGTGAGAGGGAGTGGGCCGTAATCCACATGCGGGTTGGTAGATGTCACATGTCTTCGAATTTTTGGTTCTAAGACATGCCGGTTTCCTCACGATGTTTTCCTTCACCGTTTTGAGAGCAGTGGTGATAAAATAATCTACACAAAGTTAAGCGCCTGTCTGGCTTCGAACCCACGACCTGCAAATCGTAAGTCGCGGCCGTTACCACTGAGCCACCACTGCTCTTCGGTATTAACGGGTGGAGTAAAGCCATAAATAGAATTATAAACGAAATTAATCAAATGACAAACAAATTCACTGTGATGTTCCATGTTATTAATAACCACACAGAACAATACTCACCTTTAATTCCTTTTGAAAGACATGAAAGTAGAAACAGAATATTCGTTAGAAAGTAGGAAACATAAAAAAATGATTTTCGACGAATTATACGTTGAAAAGCAATTTTTATATTTTAATGTTAATAATTATTGCAACTCTTAATTTAGATCACACGAAGTCGTTTTCAAATAAAACCTAAAAAAAAATGAATGTGATTGATGAAAGTTGTAACATTTTTTTTTTTAAACATCACGCCTTGTTGCCCCAAAGGGTTGGACAGAAGTGTACATACACACCCCAGTTAAATGTTTGTGTACGAGTGACTATAAAATGAGGCAGTTTTAAAGCAATAAATATTTGTATACAGCATATAAGAAAAAGGGTGTTCAAAATCATCAGCCGGTCCCATACATTTGGATCGAGTAGATATTGAAGTTTTGTATGGGACAGTTGATATTTTTTTCGCGATTACGATGTTGGTCCCGTTGAGAAAGTTGTTCAGTTTGATGGTCTGTACCACATCCTTAAATATGACCACACCGTTTTGATACATACTGGTCAAACCACTAAAAAGCAAAAACAAAACCAAGTCCAAATAATCCTTTACCCGAAATACGACTCCTCGATCCCTCGCCTTAATTACTGAGCCAAAGTTAAATTCAGTCAAAGTAATTATAAGACTTCGGCTTAAACAAAATAAGTGCGCATATTTCTTGTAACACCCGCGCCACTGGTTTTGAAATGGCCGAGGACTACCCTTGAACAATTTTCATCAGGCCACCCCTCGACAACTCCTTAAGAGGAAATATCTAAAGATAGTCCTCAGCTATTACCGAGCAAAGTTCAAATTTGCCCGAACTACGGTCTATCATGGGACACTTGGTTATTTAACCTGGATGCTGCGTTTAGACTTGATACAGTATACCTACTCGCTCGCTCTGATTTGACAAAATATTTTTTTCACTAAACCAGATGTCCTTTGAATAGGTCAGGTGCGTACCTAGTACTCGCAACCGGCGCGCGTGTATAACCAGATAGTACGAGCGTGTATAGTATTTTACTTCTGACAACAGCTACCCAATAGCAACCTTATAACAACGACGATAAAGATCACTGTGATATTGACAGAGATTCTAAATCAGAGGTAAAATAACTGTCAACGAACTTTAAGCGTAGCATGTGGCGTTTAGTAGCTTCTGATTAGTTCTATGATAAAAAGGCAGATCTATGCATGTATGTCAACAGATTGGTAATGTGAAGATTTAGTTATTAGCAGACAGGCACAGGAGGACGCTGCTGCTGTCTATATCCCATTCATCTTCAAAGCTAGCCAATTCAGCATTTAAATTAGCCTGTTATTTTATTTCTCTTTGTCTTAGAGTCTATTTAAAAGTTGTCTTTTTTCAAAATGTAACAGCACCCTGAATTAAAAAAAAAATAATTGTTCATATCCAACTTCTAAGTTTTTAGTTTCTATTGCATACTTCAACATTCGTATAATCACATCCATCCTAATATTATAAATTTTTAAGTTATTTTGTCTCAAACTCAAACTCAAACTCAAATCATTTATTTCAATTAAACCATTTACAGGCACTTTTGAATTGTCAAGGAGTCGGTCAGTCAGAAATATGAAGCTAGTTGCCCATTCCAAAGCGTAGTAGGTACCTATGGAGAAGAACGGGCAAGAAACTCTATGGACACTCTTTTAAATAATAATGTTTTTACATATATCTTAGTTACATCGATTAATGTTGACACTATAAGTGAGAACGATGTACAAAAAACCGTACACGTTAAAAGCGTCCAGAGTACATCAAAACATAATAAAAACAATCCAGCTAATTAATTATTAAAATAAGCCGTGGCAGCTAAGAGATGACCAGTCCCAACTGACGGCGCCCGTTCACGAACATGACGCATAGATCAGCACCATTCAGCTCAACCATTTTGAAGGGAGCTAAATGATCCGACACACGCGCCACCGTCAGCGAGACATTTGAGTGAGCATGCCATACTATCAGCCGCCAAGGCACATTCAAGTCAATCTATGACATTACCCGGTAAATGGTAGCTCTATAGTACAAAGTACTCACATCTGTGCAATGCATCTATATAATAAAAAGGAGATTGAGTTTATATAATGCAAATATATTCTTAAAATTAATTAGTTGTTGTGTGGAGCAGGACGAGCATTAAGCCAGGCATGTTACCTGCCTGGTACTACAATATCACGGCTGACTACTGAACGGATTTGGATGAAATTTGACACAATAGATCATGGTTTGGTCATGTCGAGAGGATGAATGAAAGGAGACGAACAAAAGGTATTATTATAGTATATATTTACTAGGCAGATGAGAGTAGAAACATCGGGGGGTCGCCCTAGGAGGACATATATTGACCTTATTGGTGATGTTCTTCAGAAAGGTCAGGTGCGTAGTACTCACAACAGGCGCGCGTCTGTGACCAGATGTATGAATGTAAACGGGGCAAATGGGCAAGGGCAAGGGTCGTAGCAAGTGGCGTTCTGTACTTTCTGCCTACCAACATGGGAAGAAGGCGTGAGTTTATGTATGTATGTATGTAAATAGACCATGACCTGAGTAAGGACAGAGGATTTTTTTTCCTGGTAGTTCGTTTCCGTGGTATAATTTCTGACCCCCACGCGGGCGAATCCGCGGGGAAATGCTAGTTATGTAGGGGTTAGTTCATCAAACACCTCACATCTAACTGGTCGGCCTTCTTCCTTACCTTTCTCTTAACCACATACAAAGACACAGACGAGACCCAGTTCTTCTGTTTTTAATGTTAACAACATTAGATGGTTAAGTGTTTTGATTTCGACACTAGTTGAGGTGAAAGTGTAGATCCAACTATTTGGCAAGATATGCTAATTAGATTAGTGGTTGATCTTTTAAATGTTGTGATTGTATAATCTATTGCAAATGTTGTCGTGTGACTGGCTTCTGCTCGCGGCTTCACCAGTGTGTATGTCAGAAATATCATAGGTTCAACCCTAATTCTTTTTCTAAAATAATAGTTACCATTATGACAACAGCCATCTGGCAGTAACAGTCCCGTCAATACAGTCCAGCCGTTTCGGAGATTAGCCAGAACAAACAGACATGCAGATAAAATAAAATTGTTATTTTTTGTTAAAGTATATACTTTCTACTTGCGTTTAGTAAAAAGCTCATAGTTTGACATAACAAACAGACACTTTAATTTTATTTATTTTTATTGTGGGACTTCGGCCCCCCACTTTCGGCGGCTGACGCCCAAGTTGATGGGCGCGGAGGGCGCGTTCGCAACGCTGATTCCCAATCTGGGGGGCCCAAGCACCGCCTGTAGGAGGTTGTATATGGGGGTCGTGCGATCCATGACAATGTACGGGGCCCCTGGGTGGGCCACTGACCTGACAGCCGGCAGAATCGCGATGCTGCGAAAAAAGCAGGGGGCGATTGCCATTAGGGCTATCAGAGGGTAGCGCACGATTTCCTACGAGGCCGCTTGTGCACTGGCCGGATCTCCGCCATGGGACCTAGAGCCGAGAGCCCTCGCGTCACTATACCGGTGGCGCGAGGAGGTGCGGGCGCGGGGCGGTGGACCGATGATGCGAGAGATCGAGCTGCGTCGGTCGCAGCTCCGGGCGATCTTGGTGGCGGAGTGGCGGGACAGGCTTCTGCGCCCTTTCGCCGGCCTCGCTACCCTCGAGGCGATCCGACCAGTGCTCGACGAATGGCTCGGAGGAGGCACGGCTCCATGTCGTTTCGGGCGACACAGGTGCCTTCGGGGCATGGTTGCTTCGGAAAATACCTGTATCGCATAAATAGGGAGCCGGACGCTTGGTGTCATCACTGTGCCAACTGTTTGGAGGACACGGCATACGTTGGCAGAGTGTGCCGCATGGGAGGAGCCGCGTCGTGCCCTCGTATCAAAAGTCGGTGCCGACTTGTCGCTGCCGGCAGTCGCTTGTTCGACGATCAGGAGCGCCGAGTCGCGGGATGCGGTGATCTCTTTCTGTGAAATCTTCATTTGACAGAAACAGGCTGCGGAAAGGTTGAGGGAGGTCGAGACCACCTGGGACCTAGAGGCGAAGGTGCTCGCGTCATTGTATCGGTGGCGCGAGGAAGCAAGGGCGCGGGGCGAGCGGCCGATGCAGCCCCATGTGGAGCAGCGTCGGTCGCAGCTTCGCGGGGTCCTAGTGGCGGAATGGCGGGACAGGCTCTCACGCCCTACCACCGGCCTCAGCACCATCGAGGCGATCCGGCCAGTGCTCGACCGCTGGCTCGGGAGAAGGCACGGCTCCCTGACGTTTCGGGCGACGCAGGTGCTCTCGGGGCATGGCTGCTTCGGGAAGTACCTGTGTCGCATAAACAGGGAGCCGGACGCCCGGTGTCACCATTGCGTCGACTGCCGGGAGGACACGGCGTGGCACACGGTGGCAGAGTGTGCCGCTTGGGAGGAGCCGCGCCGTGCCCTAATCTCAGAAGTAGGCAGTGACCCGTCGAGTCCTGGGACGCGGTGGTTCCCTTCTGCGAGAGGGTCATCTCGCAGAAGGAGGCGGCGGAGAGGGAGAGAGAGATCTAGACTCTCGACCCGGCCCGCAGCAGACGCACCGGGCGTCGGAGGAGGGCGGACAACGCCCTCTTCCGCGCGCGCCGCTCACAGACGTTGCGGAGGGAGTACACCTTACTCCCCCCGCCCGAGACTGGGCCCGCGCAAGCGGGCCGGCACCAGGGTTGCGGAAGAATTATGTGTTCCCGCGACCCCGTCGTAGGTGAGTGATGGAACACCGGGGTGGTTTTTTGTCAGTAAGAGTCTGTCCAGCCCGGAAACAAAAAAAAAAAAAAAAGGTCGAGACCACTTTCCCGATCCGCAGCAGACGTGCCGGGCGTCGGCGAACAGCGGACAACGCTCGTCCTATTGGGCGTCACGGGGGAAGTTTGATACCTCACTCTCCCCTGCGGACATGGGGAGGCCCGCAGATGTGGACCGCACTAGCCGGGAATCGTGGCAGGCGCACAAGTTCCCATGATCACCGGTGCAAGTGTGAGAAGGGAACACCGGGGTGGTTTTTAGTCAGTAAGAGTCTGACAGACTCCACCACCCGCTTAAGGGCGGGGGACATCCATGAGGAATTTCCACCCCGGAACAAAAAAAAAAGGCTTCCAGTCTAACTGAATGCATCTGAATACCAGTATTTTACATGGAGCGACTGCATATCTACACCTATCAACTAAGGTACTCTTTGCTAAGATTGTCAGTCAGACTTTCAGGCTTCTACCTGTAACGACTGTCAAAGTTCTAAGAATGACAGCTGCTGGGGCCGGGACCGACACCTTAACGTGCTTTACAAAGGATGGGGTCTCGATATATAACGAATGGTGACGCATCTACGAAAATCCAAAAGTACTAGAACGATGTTTCAAAACATGCTCATCCGACATAGAATGCATAGCCTCCATTATGTCTATAACCTTCAGTCTGTCTAAAAAGGTGTGGCGTCAGTGTTATCTAGTCACAGCTATGTAGGCATGATTACATTCTAGCTTAGTAATGAGGGTATCCGTATTGGGTTTATTTCTTAGGTTCTTATTCATCACTAAAGTGTTGTGTCAAAGGGCTGCAATAGTCAGTAAATTGATTATTTACCCTTGATTGACTAAAATTTTGGCCAGTAAGTACTGGATAGCTTTTAGACAGCACAAGCTTTTAGACAACTGTTTCTATTCAGTTAACGATTTTTTTAATTATAAATTTTGATATTTTTATGTATTACTTAATACTTTGTGTGTGTGTTTATTGAGTTTTTTAATTTATATTATTTTTTTAAATTTTATTTTAAGCATTTGACAATATATAATAAGTAAGTTGTTACATTATATTCATAAATTGCATTGTAATAAAAAATACCCATTTTTATTTAAATCTAATTATTATTTTTTATTTTTTATTGGGGATATTATGCACTTTAATTTTAATTTTAATATTTCTACACCGGCAACGGTAGTATGTATATGTGAAGCTGTTCATTAATATTAAGATCTTAATGTACCATGTACTCAGAAATAAATAAATTAGATTTTGGTGGGTTCTAGCAACGACCCCAATTCCTTATCAGCTAAAAACAGCATCTTCTGTTTTCTTAATCGGTAGGACCTCCTTCTCCAGCCGAAAGGCATCCTACTCTTTATTAATAAAATAAAAAGAATTTAGGATTCCAAATTGTTACAATTTCATTAATGTCAAAGGTTCTGCACAGAAGAGAAACGTAACCCAGTCACATGCTCCCAAATATCACTGCATTTATACTTACATACTTACACACAAAGCCTCCATATACATACATAGATAATTAACGTCCTAATTAGCGAATGGGCAGTAACTGAAGCTTAAATCAAAGCGTAATCCGGATTTACGTTTCTCGGGAGCTAGCAGAATTCACAAAACGCTTCTTTGATAAGGCCGATATTCCAGTTCGGGCGAATAGATTTTGAAAGAGATTTGCAGTGTTGTAATGGTTTCTTGGTAACGGTACACATTGATATTTGGTTTATAACACTTGTCAGTTACTTAGTGGGGTTTTAAATTCGAGTGAAAGCTGTTTAAATATCTTTGGTAGAAAAGTGTTTGTGATAATTTAGCAAGGGTATGACAGTTGCTTGCCTAACTTTAGGGCATAAACCCTTTATTGACTGCGGCGTCACTGGCATTGTTAAGGACATCCGAAGTACAGGTGAACGGGCACTTAGGACACTCCAGCAAGTGGGGCATGGTCTAATCAGAAGCACTGCACTGGCACTGGGTGTTGGATGGGTCAGTGATCTCCCACTTCGACAAATTGTATCTGCCGCGGCCTACTTGGGTAGATTGGTGACCAAAGTGATAATTAGGTACTAATGAAAAAGCTGTTATAAAATAAGGTGAGTATGTAGAGCAGGCCTATGCTATATGTAATTATTACCACACGATTTTGATAGTGCGTAGCTATATAATTAAAAAATTCGCTCTCATTGGAACACATTTAATTCCACCAATATTTTAATTACATTTACACATTTCTTTTTAATGAGAATAATTAAAGCGATTCTAAAATCCGAATAATTTTGTCGCAAATTAAATAATGAAACGTTGACGATTTCATTAATTATTTAATTGGAATTTCACACGATGCTGTTAATATGTGAGGTAGGTTAAAGATGTGAATCTGATTTTTCAATAGGGTTCTCCAAAGTATTAAAATAAAAAAATAATAGGGCAACAGCTTCGATAATGGATACCCTTTCATTAGTCTAAGTTTGTATTAATAATTATTGAACAGATTTTGGTCGAATTGTGTAGTAGATAAAGTGTTTTGGCAATCGTTTAAGAAACGTTAATATGATGACTGATTTATGTTTTCCACTGGGTAACCTGAATCAAATCAAATCAAACACTGAGGGCACAAAAGTGGAGAGGCCTTTACTCAGCAGCAGGTACAACAAGGCTGGCGTATAGAGTTTTAGACTAAGTTTGGTCGAAGGCCAGTGGGGGGCAGATGCACCCTTCATTTCACATGAAGCGACCGCCTACCTGACCACCACAACCCAGTTACTGGGTAACACTATACCCCTTGGTAAGACTGGTTGTCAGACTTTTAAGATTCTGACTACCCGAAACGACTGTCAAAGATCTACGTGTCACAGCCGCTGGGACCAACGGCTAAACGTACTTACCGACGCAACGGAGAGCTCTGTACATGTAATGGACGGTCACCCATCCGTGAACCAACCGTAGCTTAACCTTGATCGATCGAACTGTGTGGCTGTTATTGTGCAGAAAAAACAAAATTGATTGCATGATTTGATTGTACCTATGTGGGTGTACACACATAGGTACACCCACAACCCTTCTGGGATTACAGGCGTGATGTTATGTTGATTGTATGATTTGCTATCGTATTTATAATTTTACGTTTAGACGATACATGACCTCCTTAAGACTTACTAACCAGTTCTATCAAACAGATCCACAATATCCACCTACGCTTAGTTGTCGGTAAGCAACGGCAACCTCTTGCGAAAGCAGTTATTGTCTGTACCTTTCATTAAAAATCATTGTAGATTTTTAACAAGCTCATAATGACTACAGGCCTATCTTGTCTACATTATACAGCGTGTATCAGAAGGTTATGATTATATTAGAATAGTGTGGTGTGCGAAACATTAAATATTTAATCCCGAAAAAATAATTAGCTAAGTATCTCATACAATGATGACAATTTATTTAAAATTTTGAACAAAAAAAAATGTGTTTCCAAATAGTGCAAACCATATTATAAAAAGTGTAAAAGCTTAAAAAATTGCCAAGTTATAAACATTTTAAAACAACTGTTAGACATCGTCAGCCCTATAGTAGAAGTGACGTAACGACTATGTAACTTCAAGCGCGTACCGCGCGACAAGGACGGTAATAATCCCCCCCAACAAGATTTAAAGCGTGTAGCTTCTTCATATTTCCATCGATTTTACAGATTCTTTCGATTATCTCATTTTACTATGGCCCTCTTTGAAATAACATTATTTGTTAGTTTTTTTTAATATTAGTCATCATCTCTATTGGGTCGAGTAGGTATTGAAGTTTTGTATGGGAAAGCTGATTATTTTATTGAGTTTAGTTGGCGTCATGGAGAAGGTTGTACAGTTTAATGGTCTGTATCACGCCCTTAAATATGACCAGCCACTTCTGATACACGCTGCGAATAGGCATTATTCGCCCACGTCACCCAAGCAACTTGCTTGGCGAACTAAACGGGGCATAAGAACATAAACTTCTAGGAATCTAGGGGACGTCTTGACTTTGCTCAAATATTTGACTTGAACTGCTTAAAACGGACCACATTGACTAAAGAATGAGATTTGAAGTTAGGCTGCTATTCAATTTAAATTAGTGCGCCGCGAATTACGCTCTCATGGCTTAATGACCGAAATAATGTGAGGAATTTCGCAAAATTTCGATAAATTTTCGTCGTAATATTTTTAGGTTCGGTATGTTCATGGTTCATTTGGTAATAGCCCACGGTTAATGTTGAGGTTCATATTTTAAAATGAATTTCTGAAATAAAATTGTGCATTGTTTGTTCGTAGCTCATCGAAATATGTGCAGTTCACGGTTTATTTTATTTTACTGGGAATTGGAATATTTTTTACATCGAAACGTACATTATTTTGTTATTGAAAAAGGAAAAAAACAAACTACAGTTACATCACAGTTCTGTAAAATTTATTTTTTCCAATTAAAAAACAACACGACTTCTGATATCAGGAAAAAAAAAAGTAAAGTGTTCATAGATGCTTTAACAATGCTCCGGACGTTGTTCCTTATAAAACGAAATTTTAAAGCAGAGCCAATTTTTTCGAAAATATTAAGTAAATATTCTACTACGCTATCTTTTTATTTATACAGGGTGTAAAAAAAGCTATCCTGTTTCATATATTCCAGTAGGTATTTCATTTAGTGAAGTAACCACTACTATCAAAGATAACTATCGGCCGACCGTACTTTACCCAAATAAAATACTGAATAGATGTTTCAAATATCGCATATTTACGTGTTTTATTCTATGTATTCGCTTGGGGCTTGTGGATAAATAATAATCCGCAAAGGTCGATTTTCCAGGTCGACTTGCCGCGGTTACCGTAGATGGCCGGAAACCCCTATGTGCCTCGGAAAGCACGCAAAGCAGTGCCAACAGCGTCCCGGCTGTAATTCGTTGTTTTTTTTACAGTAGTTACGGGTAGTTAGAAGCCCGAAGTCTGACCACCTGTCTTGCCAAGGGGTATCGTATTACCCAGTTACTGGGTTGTGAAGGTCACAGAGGCAGTCACTCCATGTGAAATACTGGTATTTATTAGCCAGATTCGATTAGACACACTTTTATTTTGAATTTATTTAATTTCATAGTGTGTTATTTTTTCTTATGGACATCACGTCAATGCCGGCTGTCGCTGAAAACCAGCGCTGCTAGGGCTCTGTCTCGCATAGGGTCGTAGCATTATGCTGAGCGATGGCCGTTTTGCGTGGATTTGACGCATATTTTCCCCCAACTTATTATTTATTGTGTTTGTGTTCCAAATCAAAATCAAAATCGAAAGTCATTTATTCAAATTAGGCTGAGAATCAGCACTTTTCGAACGTCAAAATTACATAAGACAGTCCCCCAAAACGCCCGCCCTTCACCACTTCCTAGTACTTTAGCTGGGAAGAAGAAGTGGCGCAACAAACTCCCCAGCAGCACAGCTGTCTGTTCGGTTAGAAGAACTCGATTCTAAACATTTGTAAGTAATTACCAAAACATTATATTATTTGCCATACGTCAGCTACCCACGCCAATACCAAAAAAAAGAGAAAAAAATATTGAATGTAAATAAAGCATATGCAATACTGGAATTATTATACAAAAAAATAAAATGATAAACTAGGACCACCAAAGTAAAATAAATTAACAGAAAAATTACTGTAACAATAATAAAACCATAGACAGCAAGACGACCAGTCACCACAAGCAGCGCCCGTTCACGAGCATAACGCAAAGATCAGCCATTACCCCACTCGCCATATTTGAGGGAAGGAGGAAACCCGACCCCCGACGCTAACGCAAGCAGTGACATCTAAGGGAGCATGACGAACTTGCTGCCGGTTGCTCAGGCAAGAATAATATTATCAATTGTCGAGGTCGCTAGCTAACCACATATTGCAATACAGCTCATTAAAGAACATTGTAATGATCATGCCAATAATAAATGAAAATTACAAAATAATTGACTTATACCGTCAAATAAAATAAAATAAACAAATATATGAACTCATATACCCTGTCAGTAGGTAAGCTGATTCTGGAAAAAGAACACGAACATTGTCTTGAGTTAATCACAGCGACCAACAGTTCTTATCGTTTAAGTAGTCGTTTATGGAATAATATGTCTTTGAACAAAGGTTGGATTTCACTTGAGCCTTAAACGCATTAAAAGGTAAATCTAGTTAAGAAGAGGGCAACTTGTTATAAAAGGTGATACCAAGCCCAACAAATGAGTTATGGACCTTATGAAGCCGGTGAAAGGGAGCACGTAGTTCGTTCTTATTTCTAGTGTTAACATTGTGAAAATCACTGTTTTTTGTGTATAAGTGTATATTTTGCCAAATATATAAGATGTTGGCGAAAATGAATTGAGATGCCACCGTGAGAATACCAATATCTTTTAAAAAAATCTCAAAGAGAAACTCTGGCTCCTAGCTGATAAATTGCTCGGACAGCTCGTTTTTGAAGTTCGATCTCTGTGTCATGTTTATCGCAAATAAACGTCTCTCTTTCCTTCTTGCTTTCTAGAATGGAAGCCGACCCTAGTTCGTAAAAGGCTAGGCAGATGATAATTCAATATTTTCAGTTTAAACGTATAACGGTTATTAAAAAAGAAACTAATCAGAAACTTGGAAATATTAAAACATTCAGTATATTTTTGTCATTATGAAAACATTCAAAAACATTTTTAGGCTTCTTGACAATCTGTGACAGTGACAACTCAATTATACAGGGTGACACGAATGTAGAAAAATGAAATGAGGGAAATTGTGTCTTTCGTTAGATTTACAAACGGTAGGCAGGTTTCTGAATAGAAACAATTATCTTTGAGAAAGTTCCAGTTTTTTTTTCATTGGTCGTTCTACACAACCCTGTATTTTTTTTTTCAAAGTGGAATAATGTTTTTCTCAAAGAAATTTTACAAGAGTTCTCTTGAGAAAAGTAATAATGACAACAAACAGTTACTTGTAAACTGTCAATTAAGACAAACTGTGAACTGTCGACTTTCGATTAAACAAAATACTATCGCTACACAATTTAATTGTAGGATTTATTTTATGATTCCTTTGTATTGTGAGCATTTGTTGACCAATGAGTAATAGGGCGAAATATTGTTTGTGTCTGAAGTAATCTTTGAGAGAATAAGACAGCGGTGTGCAAAATGTAATTGGATAAGTAATGTATCATAGTCCGATGTAGGGTGTGGGAACCAAGGTCCAGCTTTGGACTCTGACGGTCTAAGAATTTTTGGTGGTAATTAGCCCTAATGCGCGAGTACGGTACACTTTGCCGGTTTTTTAAAACAGCTTAAATTCTGACCACTGCGAAAACAGCTCACCCCCAAAATCAGAACAATGTTAAATTCACTCCCGTAAATTGTTCTCTTCATCCGACACATTACCCCTCCTTTTATCGGTTACCGATCAAATGTCGGGTTCGGATTCATTCGGTTCTAGTTCGGGTTTCTGCTCATGAGTTTTTTTTTTAATTGAAAACTAAGCATGAAGGGTTATCTTAATTTTAGACATGACTTGTCTGTTTGCCTTGTCAACTGCTGTCACAATAAAATTTTACTTTAAAATAACTACAAGTCACAGATATAAATTATTATGCAAATTGATTCCCAAATTAAATTGTCCGTATATTCATATCAAAACTTGACCATCATTCCCTGACAGTCTGTTGTAAGAAATGGCTATGCACGGTAAATTGAGGAAGTTTTTTATTCTTTAGCAACTGTGGATGCATGTGTGAGATTGTGAGTGACACATATTAGGTCACGATTTTGCGTGATAGCTGTAAGACTTGCAGCTGTGACGTGTTGCCCATATGCAGATAGGCGCTGCTTGCGTTGATATACGCAAAAGTTGGAGCGAAATAAAATATTTAAAAAGTCAATTAAGAGTAACCGTGGATTTTCTTGCCGGCTCTTCTCCTCAATAAACGACTAATTAGAACCGTGCATCTAGCTTCTGACGTTTCTTAGGTGCCGATGTTTAAGCGAAATAAAATATTTTGAATTTGGAGTACTTTTTAAAATGTTATAAAAAATACCCCCACGTACTCCAACTGAATGAAACGAAGTTTAAAACTTGTATCAAACGCACAGTATGCAGCCAAGCATATAATAAGTTGGGGGATTACATCTCTGACAAAAATGCTTGGCTTAACGCTGGTTCTACCCACAAGGGCGCATAATCTAATTGATTACCATTCGAAAATATTGTTGGAGCTGCTGAAGATTGCACATATAGGCACATACTCACACACGTGTGAGCACTATGTACCTACTATAAAGCTACCCTATACTGGGCACGTCTGACGTCTGTCATTGACTTGTGTGCCCTGGCGGCTGAGAGTATGTCACGCTCACTCAAATGTCTCGCTGGTGGTGGCGTGTTTGTTGGATCATTAAGTTCCCTTCAAAATGGTTGAGCTGAATGCATACGTCATGTTCGTGAACGAGCGCCGACAGTGGGGACTGGTCATCTCTTGGCGGCCACGGCTTTTTTTATTTTAATTTCCGATTTTTTGTATTGTTTTTGTTTTGTATGTTTTTCATTACGGACGCCTTTAACGTGCACGTCTTTCTACATCGTTCTCACATGTATAATTTCAACAAGACTGATGTAACAAATTTTCTGTAACAATTATATTTAAAAGAATGTGCATGGAGTTTCTGGTCCGTTCTTCTCCATAGGTAACTACTTCGCTTTGGAATGGGCAACTAGCTTCATATTTCTGACTGAGCGACCCCTTGACACTTCAAAAGTGCCTGTAATTGGTTTATTTGAAATAAATGGTTTGAGTTTGAGTTACTTGACATCGACTTTTCATAGCGATGAATTGAAACAAAATAACAAAATTCACCACATCTGTGAATGTCACCAACAAGGCATTGCAGTTAATTTGCAAAGATATCCGCTTAATTGCAAGGCCAGTCACTACGAATGAAAAAGGTAGAAATAGCCGGACCCTCTTTAATCCTAAATAACCTCAAAATTCATATAAGTATTGTGCCCTAAGGCAGACAAATCCGGTTAAACATAACTATAACACATACATACATATTTACATACAATAGGAAAAACGCTAAAAGCTTAAAAGGTTTTATAAGGAAAGTCCACCCCCAAGGTTGTAGCAACCCTGACCAAAATTACTTGACATACCACGTTCGGAGAAAGTCAACTCTTACGTCAAAATCAGAACATTTTTGTTTATGTTCCAATTTTTGTCATGGGTCTAGTTATAATGGGTACTCTGTAAGGTTTTAAAGGGGACAGTGAAATGCGTTTGCACTCGAATCGGTCGAGTGGCGAATATAAATAACAGTTCCCGGAATAACTAAGAGTATAAGGTTATATTATTGTAGAGATTTGAGGTAGACCCAGATACGTAGGCTACGTGGAATATTCTATGAGTTTAATTATGTGAGAGACACTTCGTAATGAACTAATGGTTTTTATGTTATTATAATGTGAGTCTTATTTGTGCAGAATCATATTTTTTTGTTTCTTTTATTATTATTTTCTTTTAGCAGTAGTGGCCCCGTGGTAACGACATGTGACATCCGCCAACCCGCACTGGGCTACTGTGGTGGATTATGGCCCACTCCCTCTCACAGAAAGGAGGCCTGTACCCCAGCAGTGGGAACATTATAGGCTGATTGTGCTTATGCTTATGTTTAGAAGTAGTGGATTTTTTAATAATTAACTACTGATAACGTACAAATACTGTTCATTTGCATGTGATTAAATTGTTTTTTTTCCATATTACTGATGTAGGTACAATTGCAAATGCAATAAAAAAAGTTACAACACAATATTCTCATTGATATCTACATAAAAAAAAACATCTAAATATTTAGGCAGAACTATGTTGGAGCCTTGAGAGTCGACATATAGAATGCTAAGAATTTGATGCCCATATTTCTATTGATGTATATTCGTGTATTTCAACAAATATTTCATGTTACAATTGATGCGGTGTTATTTAAATTTGCAAGATCAGATTACAAATTTAAATAACACCGCTCCCCAAAAGTACGATACTCCCAAAACTTACATATTAGATATTCATGTTTGTTTTTTTTCAAAACCATATCATATTCAGCAAAGTCTAAAGGAACCACATGAAAACCTCACTCACATCAAGAGATACGCTAATAACCAACAGTACCGCCTACCCTCCTAATTATAAAGCGTAAATTAACACTGAGAAAAGTATATATATCAAAAGTTCCCAGTCCTATGATTAAAATTTTACGTTTAAAAGAGAATTTTAAGTTAACAGGATATGAAGCCTCGGGGCCCGGGGGCCAGGGGATCGAATATTTGTGGAGCCCGCCCGACCTCAGAATTTGTGGAATTCCGACATTACCCGGAGATTCATTCGGATTAATATGGCGCCTGAATCTAAGGGACATTTTTGGAATACGATTCGTTTTAAATAGAAGAGGAATGTACCTACCTTTTGACGGCGTGTGATACGTGGTGTCTGATAGGCCACTTGATTTGGCTAACTAATGCTACGGTTGACATGAAAATGATGGCAGTGGGGAAACCAGACCAACTTACATTCATAAACAACGTTTCACTGACGTCATTCGACGGCAAATTGCGGACGCTATGTGGTGACCACCGGTCTTCTAGGAAACCGCAGGCAAAAACTGTTACTGGCCAGTTCGTTCCATAAAACTCACGAGGAGTTTTTTTTTTATGGCCTCTGTCGTCTGCCACTGTCACCTATTACAAAAGTATGTATCTAATTTGATATTTCTGTTTTCATAATAATACAAGCTGTAGCCCGCGACTTCGTCTGCGATCCAGAATGAAAAGTAGCCTATGTCCTTACCCAGGCCATGGTCTATCTGTCTGCCAAATTTCATCCAAATTCGTTCAGCCATTTTGGCGTGAATGCGTTAAAACAAACAAACTTACTCTCGCATATAATAATATATTATATAAGAGCATCTACTTTAGTCTTAAATTCACAACCCTATGAGAAAGGGCTCTTGGCTTCGCTAAGGTTAAGCTACTCTTGACGCGGTCAGTTCTTGGATGGATGACTATCCATAACATTTCGAGACCTCTCCGTGCCTCGGAAAGCACGTTAAGCCGTCATTCGTATACCTAGGATCGTGGGGTAGTCATAAGCCCAAAAATCTGACAACCAGTCTTACCAAGGGTTTTCGTGCTACCCAGTAACTGGGCTGTGGAGGCAGTCCCTCCATGTAAAATACTGGTATTCTCACCGTGAAAACTTAGGTGAAGTGAGCGTGGAGTGAGCTGTCAGTGCCACTGATGCTAGGGATTGACCAAGACGGGATAACACTCACAGCTCACTCCACGCAGGTCTTCACGGAGAGATTGTTACAGAATAGACATGCTGGAGCTGGCATTTGAATAAGACATTGACATATACTGGTTTTGATACCGCTGACGTAAGGCCTAATATACCATCTTGCTGACTGGCTTAAACAATGATATTTCAACAACTATTCTTATTTAGTTCGTGATGATACAATGAGAAAATACCGCAAAAAAACTGCGTATATTTCAATAGTTTAGTCAATTTCTTCAATAAAACTTCTACGCTCCGAAATCACAGACACACCCATGCATACAAACCATAAATCTATAGCCCAAACTCAAAACAATTGAAGATAAACAATAGCAGTAAATGCCATCGGTCTGCAATTAACCCCGGGCTACATCAGCGGCAGGCACGCCAAATTACCTGAAACAAATAAATATCAGTTAGTAAATCATACTTCTATTCTACTGGTTTTAATGTTGTACTACGCCTTATTGTGCGGGGGAGTTAGATTGATATTTATTTTAGGGTCGACGCATAGGTTGTTTGGGGTTAAAAGAAAGTTCAAGACTTATTGTTTGTTAGGGCAATTATTTATGAAGTAAATCACAAGATTTTTAGGCAACTTCGAAGTAAATTTAATAACGAAGTAATGCGCGGGCAGACGATGCGACGCGACGCGACGGCGTGGGTCGGGGCACAAGAAATTTCACGCCGACGAAGCTAGTAATTAATACATATATTGCTTTTTGATTCTTTTCACGACTAAAGCCTGATTTACCTACATGGTGTTATTAAATCGCCTGTGGCATACCATAACTTGAAGCAACAATCAAAGTTGCATCGTCTAGAAGAGTGTTTGAGACGATGCAACTCAGTTTTTCCTTCAATTTTATAACATAAAGAAATAAAGAATAAAAATATTTTATTTGAGACACGCTCAGGAAATACAGACTTTAAAAAAAGAACATGAAATCTATCAAATTCATAAAAACAATAAAAAAGTACACAATTCCAGGCATAGACTAAGCTTATTAAACTGTAGGTAGTTACTTAATTCTAGGAGAAAGATCAAGCACCTCAAATGGACTTGGGCAGGACATCTAGTAAGACGAGATGAAGGCCGATGGAGTGAAGCCGTGAACGAAGGGTAGCCAAAGGTGGGCCCAAGAAACAAGAGCCGTCCAAAAGCGAGGCGGATTGATGATATCGTCAAAGTTGCGGGTTACACCTGGATGAGAGACACACGGAACCGAAACGTACAGCAGAAAAAAGAGATGGCCTAAACCCAGCAGTGGGTGATTCTGGGCTGAAATGATGATAATGACGAGGATAAAGAAAACATAACATCACGCCTTGTTTCCCCGAAGGGTTGGGCAGATGTGTACCTATAGTACACCCACATTTCGCAAATTATGTTTTTAAGTCCTATGTAATAGGGGGCGAGGAGTAAGATGACGGTTGATTTTGAAGAAAGTTTGTTCAAAATGTACTTATACGTCAAATGATCTATGTCTTTTGAAGGCCGGGGATGATTGGTATCAACGAGAATTTCCTCACGAAGGAAAATTTTATAAGAATCAGGATGACTGGCCACGCAAAATTAATTATTCTCTTAGACTATTTCCTCCCTTCTTTGTACTTTTTTATAAAAAAAAAGTTATCAAATCTTCAAATTTAATTTTTTGAAAAATTAAAAACGTTACACGTGGTTGGAGCCGCGGGCAAGGTAAAGTGTTTAAATATAGCTCTTTTTAATCCTAAGCACGTCTGCAAAGATTTGCTAGCGTCATGAAGCGACAGACGGGATGACTGACACTTTATTGTGTTTTGAAATTGAGTTTATAACCTGTTTTATTTAATTTGTTAATAAAAATCATAGAAAACTCTATAAGAAAAAAGAGTTAAATATCATACACACTTAAAAAAAAATGTTAATACTTAGTCTTAATATTTAAAAGCTTTTGTAATCTTTCATTTCTTATTGTATTTCCATAATTGTTTGTGCGTTTGTAGAGTTAACTGTACCATTTTTCATGTTAACACTGTTTTTATTAGTGCACCTAGAAATATTGTCAATGTTCAAGGCTCTACCACTACGGGGGACGCGAAATTCAGTTTAGTAGCAAGAAATTCGCGTAGACTTTGCTAACACCTCAATATGAATATGTAGGTGCCTATTTGCCTATGTGCTTTAAAAACCACCTTCCCGGAATTTTCACTTAGTAGAACACACAATCTCTTATTATTTTTCCTTATCGTTATTTTTCTTTCGTCCCTTCTATGAAATTCACCGAATTTCTCAGTAGCAGACCGGAGTCAGGATACGTGCCCGGTCAATAGGCTCGCCCCTTATTACATGGGACTTAAAAACTTAACTGGCGAAATGTGTTAGTACTATAGCTCCCTCTTAGATCGGACGGCACCTCTGCTTAGCTAACCCTTTATTAGTAATTACACACACACACATTCATAATATCACTCCTGTATTCCCGAGGCGTGATATTATGAGTATGTGTGTGTGTGCGTGTGTGTAATTCCTTAGTTATAGAATAGTAGGTATGTCTGCTTTGCATTGTGGCTATTTGTCAAGCGATTGTGCGAAATACATAGATGATCGTCATTTGTTAGTTTCAGTACCGAAGCAAATTTAGAAGAAACTCTAATTCTCTAATTCAATGTCAACTTTAGTATGTAGCAATGTTTTACTTGAAGATTGAGTTTATATAGCGAAATAGGCTCAGTAATTTGTTTAAGCAAAGTTACATTAAATTACCTTTTGAACTTAATAGAATTTAAAACGATATTTACTTAATAAATTAACAAAAATTAACTGCTGAGTTCGAAGATTTTAATGTTTAATAAATACAATTACCGCTAAACATATTACCAAGAACTAAGTTACTGTGTTCTGTGAACCGTTTGAATATCACAGAAACAGGCCAAGGTTTTAAAGAGAAACCTTGGTTTACAATAACAAAATATTATTGTTTTTGTTTGTTTTAAGATTCATAAAGCTAAAAGAAACCTGCGGGTAATTTCATAACACACTAACAATTGGAATGCAATGCATTTTGATAATTCGACAACATTCATGGCGTTAAAAACGTTGTCGAGCAGACGAATTTTTCAAACATAATATGTTGCGATGGATTAGGAATTGAAAGTATGTTACTGAATTGAGGTAGTGTTATAAAACATAAAGGAAATCTTGATACATTAACGGTACCTATTTTTATCTCACGAAGCAACGCGCGCTTTACTTGTGGTTACCAAGTGTACAAACACGCTGTGAATGTGTGTGTAAGAGCCGGAGCTCGCAGTACCGTCCGAGACAACGGCGAAATCGAAATGTTTGTGTGTGCGCGTAATGAACTGACGTTACTCGTCTTCACGCACACATTCACAGCTTGTTTTCACACTTTTTAACCACAAGTAAGCGCGTGTCGCTCCGTGAGATTAAAATACTATAATCGAGAGCTCATTGAACCTTTTTATTGTTATTTATTTGCACATCTTAATAACAGCCTACTATAGAATTTTAGTGTGCGTCGTCTTTTATATTTATAGCACGTGTAAACACGTAACTACAGACTAAGTTATTTCTGTCATAAAACAAAGTACGACCATAAAAATGTGAACTATTTTTATGATTGTGCTTTTAATAAGTGAAAACAATCTATATGTTACTGACCGCAGAAGTTTTAACTCCAAGTTTAAGTCCAAGATCAATACTTGAATCTGGCAACATTACCATAGAATTAGAGGCTGTGGCTACACTGTTTGTTGAGGCGTGTGATTTAGCTACCAGTAAAATTAAGGTATTTATTAGGCGTTTTATTTTTCGGATTTTTTATAATTCAGGAAGTTTGGAAGTTTTTTGTGCCCTATTTTCACTTGTAGTTATGTGGGCATCCAATTTATGTTTACCCCATAACATGTGTCTCTCACAGTGCATTTCTCAAAAAAAAAAAACTCATGACATGCTCGCTAAAACTTGACCACACTTTGCTAAGCATTATCACACAGTAAATTTTTGGTGGGAACCACACGTACTCTAACAATAAAGAAGTAAATTCGAAAAAAAATGCTTCATTCTCAACGAGTGTAACTAAACCCTTATGTCTCACTGGAAGTCCTGGAAACTTAATCGATTTAACTAGTTAGGAATCACTATATTATTTTACTGATCAACCGGCTTTGAACTTCCGACTTCCGATCGTTCACTGTTTGTTGGTTAAAATCTAATCAACCGAGGGTATTGAGATTCTAAACTCCACGCTGCTGGTTACATAATAAGTGTGAAGCAAAGTAGGCACTGGTACCGCCCATGTGACCAACTAATTAAAACCACCTATGCAGCATTACCGGAGAAACCTATATTATTCTAGAAAAGTGTTAGCAAAGGTATTTACAGAAGATTCTCTTCATACAATGATATTGTTGATCGTTTATTAAATTGTCGTCTACAGTCGTGTACGACAAAATTTAGTGCATGCATGCTCATAAATATGTATGATGTGGTGTGTCTGTGTGCGTGTGTTGTGTTTTGTGTATGTGTTGTGTTTTGTGTGTATGTGTTGTGTTTTGTGTGTATGTGTTGTGAGTGATTGTGCTTGGTGGTTGTACTTGTGGTTATATCTGAGACTTTGTTTATCCACATTACCATTTAAATTCTTTTACTATGTTTTCCGTCTGAATATGAAGTTTGAATTTTTGTTGCATCCGTGGGCCTTCTGAAATTTCTTACTCTGTAGTTATATCACAATTTCAATGCTGTTCCACGCCACGAGTTCTTACAAAGCATTGCTTGATTGATTTTACTAAGTATAACCTAGTACTAACAATTCAGATATAGAGTTAATAGGTGTGGAAATCGTAAGTGGTATAACAAAATTAAATAAACGTCTCTAAAGAGATTGGTGGAACTAAAGTTATGATAAAACACATAGTTTTGGAGAAAGTAAATTTGGAAGTACATACAAGGTGTTGTTTCCATTATTCCATTGAAGGTATAGATCATTTCGTCTACTAATGGGAATTGTAGAAAGCCACTAACGTTTACATCAAGATTCAGCAATGAATTTAGTATTTTATGACAGCATACGAAGACATAGAATGGATTGGCAATAATTGGCATCTTCATCTGCCTAGCCTTTAACCAACTATGTTAGGTCAGCTTCAAGTCTAACCAAATGTAGTTGAATATCAGTGTTTTAAATGTGAGTGACTACATATCTGACCTCTACAACCCAGTAACTGGGTAACGCGATACCCCTTGGTAAGACTGGTAAGATTGGCATAGAACAGGAACAATGGCGTTAAAGAAGAAAGGCTGGACTGAAACAGTCCGTGGATAATGATTATGATGAAAATATGGCCATACTGATTTCCAAGAATGTTGATTATAAAACTTGCTCTGAACATTCTGTAGCATGCATTGCTTTTTTTTTTTTTGGGAATGGCATCTCGCAGGTCAACCTATGAGGTTGTCGTCTGCTCAGACGGACTTGCCTGTGTTTGCCCTAATAAATTAAGGCCTCCAGCCAGGACTTAAACTTAAATACTAACTAAAAACTTAGCGACTACACGCTAAGGGCACCCCCTGTGGGGTACGAACCTCGGCTTAGGGCGTCGCTGGAAGAGGGCAGCAAATGACTAGCTGGATCAGGAATGATATTATTTAGGGACGAATTTAAAGCTACAGGCTCAGCGGCGCGGGCTGGCTCGAGCAAGGGTCGGGAGGGGCGTAGATTTGGGCGTCGCGGCGGGCCTCGGCGGCGAGGACGGTGGGACGGCGATCGGGTTTTGGGCTTATGAAGCGTGCTGGTGGCCTTACTACTCTCCTGGAGGAGGGTAGTGGCGTCGTCGGGGGCGATTAAGGTATGCCTTGGTCGGCGAATACTACTAATACGGGAGGGAGTGTAGCTGGCGGCCGCTGAGATCAAGGGGTTGGGGTGTTTTAACCCACAGTCAAAGAAACGCTTCGATAAGCGTTTCATGAACTGGTTTATGGTAGGCATTTTTAGGTCTACGTGGAGATCTATATTTCGGACATAGTAGGGGGCACCCGTGACCTTTCTAAGGAAACGGTTTTGGAGGGTCTGCATCTTATGGAGATGACGTGGGTGAGCGTGCGCGAATACAACGCAGGCATAGGTCATGATGGGACGGATGACTGCGGTGTAGATGTGCAGTTTGCATTTAAGTGACAGTTTGCAACGGGCTGTCAGAATAAAGTGGAGTCTACCAAGAGCGAAAGCGGCGCGCGCGCGAACAGCCTTAATGTGCTGTTTAAACGTTAAGTTTCGATCAAGGATCACGCCTAGGTATTTGGCTTGCTTCTCCCAAGGGATTGGCTTGCCGTACATAGTGATCGGGCTGGGTAGCATGCATTGCGAAGCCACATCTGCTTAAGTACCATGACCAGTTCTATCTCAACTCGAAAATGAGAAGACAAATCACTATTTTAACAAAAAGTCATTCTTATCTTGAATTTTGACATAGCGCCGTAGAAACTTTCAAGAATACTTCTAATTTTCATAAATTTTTGACATGTTTTTGACGTTTGACAGTCGCCAAGGTGAGACTTTGATCGTTTTCAATTGCGGGAATAGGGATGCTGGCTAATATAAAAATGTTCGTGAAAAATTTAATTTTAATGAAGGAATAGTAAAAATGAGATAATCGAAAAAATCTGTTTAATCGATGTAAATATGAAGAAGATACACGCTTTAAAAGTTTTTGAAGGGGATTATTGCCGTCCTTGTCGCGCGGTAGGTACGGACAATGTACGGTGCTAGTAAGAAGTTACATACTCGTGACATCACTTCTACTATAGTGCTGTCTTCGTCTAAGAGTTATTTAAGAACGTCTAACTTGTAATTTTTTTAATCTTTTACACTTTTATAATATTTTTTGCACTATTTGGAAACACATTTTTTTTTGTTAAAAATTAAAAGAAAATGTCATCATTGTATGAGATAGCTAATCTTTTTTTCCGAATTTTGATGTTGATCCCCCGGAGAAAGTGGTTCGGTTTGATGGTTCGCACCTAATTATTAAATATAATCATAACCTTCTGATACACGCTGTATAATGTAGACAAGATAGGCTAGGTAAGTTACATAGTCGTGACGTCATTTCTACGATAGTGGTGTCGTTGTCTATCACTTATTCTAAAACGTTTATAACTTGTCAATTTTATGAGATTTTATCATTCTTGTAATATTGTTTGCGATATTCGGAAACAAGGACTTTTTAGATTTAAAAAAAAAAACATAATCCTTATTGGCCTTCAGTTTACATAAATTTGTGGCAATTTTTGACATTGATTGTCGCTAAAATGAGATGGCGACTTAAGTTGGAACGTTTTTTAAGAACAAGAGTTGATTTTGTGTCATTTTGTCTTCCATTTCTACAGTGGCTACGCATTCTGGGGTCGAAAGACAAATGAACTCCCAAAAACAAAAGAAGATAATCTCGTTCGAACAACCCCTAAAAATTATGAAGAAAGCTATCCACTGGCGACTAATAAAGTGCATTTAGCTGGAGTTAATAAATTGGGGCGGTTCCAGCGTCGTTTCTCACTCGCAACCCTTATTGCTAAGTGAGAATGAAGTGAATTAATTGAATCAATTTTGTATTTGACTTATGTAGAGGTTGGGTGGCGATGCTGTGGGATCAGAACTGTATAGATTAAATTAAAGAAGGGTTTTAATTTGATTGAAGATTTTTTGTTGCTTTGTTTCATGAAAGGGCTGTTTTCAGTCGTTTGTAGATTATTAGGTACTATTATATATATTTCTAAAATAGTAACCGTGGAGTTTTTTTGCTTTCTTTCTTGAGTTTCTTCTCTTCTTGATTAATGTGTTATTTTTTCTCTTTTGATTTGGACTAATGATTTTCACTATCTTCTGAAAAAAAGAGATAAAATAACGTTTTTTTAGGTTTATTTACTTTGAATCAGGAACCCTTTATAGCAATTATAGACACTGATATTAAAGTGTTTTATTACCTACTATAAAATTAAATTTTATATTTATAATACTTTATTAAACTTAATATTGATTTCTTATAACAACAATTAATAAGTATAAGTATGTCCAACGGAAAGCATAGCTGCCAATAAAATTCCTATCTATTTATAGCAAAAATTATGAACATGTTTAATTTCTATAAACAAACCGCACATGACAAGCTCAAAACGCCACCGTCTCTTGAGGCCTCATACGAATTTATTAAATTTATTATTTACGCTGTTGTCCGCGACTTTGTCTGCGATCCAAGATGAAAAGTAGCATATGTCCTTACCAAGGTCGTGGTCTGTCTGTGTGCTAAATTTCATCCACATCCGTTTAGCCGTTTTGGTGTGATATCGTAACAAACAAAAAAACTTATTTTCGCAATTTATAAGATTAGTTAGGATGTATTAAAACTTTATGCCCTAGTAAAAAAAAAACTGTACGAAGGCGGGCTTAATGCTTTAAGCATTTTTACTAGACAACCTTAGGGTGATGCAGAGACAAAATATGGCAGGCAGGTGCAACATTATTGATAGATAACTCAAAAAAGTATAAATACTTATACATAATTATAAACAAAATAAACTCTTTCTAAGTATATGACGTAGATAGTTAAATATACCGAAATAACTTTATACAGCCTGAATAAACCTAATTAATGTATCCCCCAGTTAGAAAACAAATAATTATTATGGAATCTGTGGTCAGTAGACATTAATATTATGAAACAGGCTTTAAGGGATACATTGGAATAGAATAAGAATGACATTATCATAACCACTGTAACTTATTCAGTGGTTTTGATAATGTCATTTTTGTCGTTCATTGTAGATAATTATGTACATAGCTCTGACCGAGAGAATGCTTGACAGCTAGTACCTGATGCTGGTTGAACTGGACTCTATAAAGAATCTACTGTAAAGGGCCGCGAAGTTAGTTAAGAGGCAAAGCTATGGACCTCAGTACTGATGACCTCAAGATTGAGGGTGCTGACGACCACCTCAAGGGGACGACGATCTTCGCAACGTCGTATGTAATAGATGGAAGACAAAGGCCTAAGATCGAGCTCAGTGACATGAAACACATAGTTGATAGATAACGAACTGTGGGTACATGTTGAAAGGGCGGCCTAATTTTTCACACGATCTCAATTAAATTATCACACTATAATATAGACAGTAAACAAAGAAATCGAATAGTAAACAGTATAGTGGGAACCATGCTATCTGCTGACCTCGTTTCGCAGTGAGTCATGCAAATACAAGCTTATCGGCTTCGTACCCAGGTACGTAAGTATGAATCATGGATTCAACACTTATTAACACATAACATGACCAAAAAGTAGTTTCATTTTCGAAGAAATCTATTGTTCAAGTTTTTCGTATGCGGAGTTTTAAGTAGTGTCTAACGTAGATGATTCCTCATTGAAGGACTAATCCGTGATCTCCGAAAGTCAGCCAGTAGAAGAGTGCATCGTGCAAGACTTGGTCTAATAAAGATGTGACATGCGGCAGATGACTTAATCCGATCCAGCCTATTTCTTGCTGCCCTTCCCTAGATATGCCCTAAGCCAAAGTCCCCCATAGCAACTATGGGCACATAGTTGTTAAGTTTAAAAGTCTTTTGCCCTGGCTGGAGGCCTTATAATGTATTAAGGAATCGACAGGATAGCCTGTGTTTCGACTAGTTTCGAATTCGAATGAGTTTGACCTGCTTCCTCCCTCACATAACAGCCGCAATGATATATTAGAAGATAGATTTTGATGATCCCAGTCATTATGACAAACACATCATGACGTGAATTTAGGTTCCTTCTACTTAAAATTCTGACAGCGATAAAGTAATTGTGGTATTGTAATGACACTAATACGCCACAGTCGACAATAGATTTCTTATTCACAAGTGTGATTCATTTGGTTTCTCAAATTATTCACACCTTACCTGGCCGAAAGTGCCTTTTTTCTACGCGGAATCCTTTTGTTGTGGTTTCTAGTGAAATATCGACATAATGAAGCAATTTGGCGTGAGTAATAGAAGAGTGTGTGGTATTCGACTAGCAATTAGATTATAATGAGTGACGTTATTATGTAGGTGTTACAGGTAATTGCATTAGTTTGTTAGCAGATCCCTCTGCCTGCGGCTTAAGACTTCTGCTACTGTGAATTTCTAAAAAATGTGAGACATTGCGAAAACACAAAAGTACACACGATAAAATAATTCTAATTTTGAAGGATTCTTTGAAGAAATACGTTGGTTTGAACAGCAATACACCATGAAAGACAAGTTTGGAAGGAAAGGAGAGCCTCAGCCCAGCAATGACATATTCGTCACATGGTATCAAAAATATACACACTATGAGGAATATCGACGACGACGAGCAAGCCATCCTACTAGGATTTCTGCACATGATCCCTGAGCCTCAACGTGGAAAATTTAATAGGTTATTTTAAAAAAAATGGGTAACAGCAGATTTTTTTTTTAAATAACCGACGAGCAATTCCTATATATGCAGAGGGGGTCTAGTATCTATAATCTACTGAATTAATGCTAACAGTTTGAGAGTCGATGTCAAATACACCATGTATAGAGATAAAAAACCAATTTGAACTTAGCTAAGTAATCTATATACCAATGACTCGAGTTGACCGGACATCTTAACGCTCGCTTTAACTTCAACAGACACAAAACCGCATCACAGATATAAATCATCTCTCACGACCAAGTTGTAGCTGTCTAAACCAAGTCCCATTTTAACCACTGGACAGTTACTGGACCAACAACCACCAGTTACGCAATCAGTTAACCTAAGTTCAATACTAATCGGTTTGCGTATCGTTAAATCGTGGTTAGCAATTACTGTTTAACTTCTAAAGTGGCAATCTACTTAGTCGGATTATAATTAAACGGATAACCTTAAGGTGAGGCCATAAATGCGGAGGAAGCCGTAGTTGCAGCTAGCTTAAATCAATATAGTTTCGCTTCACATTAGGAGCTTGAGACTATAAGGGATTAAGTTATCGTTGCTTTTATATTTATAAAGTCCGGTAAAGGTTTTGTTGTGTGACACTAATGATACTGCTTTTTGTTGTTATTCTTTACTTGAAGATAGGAGATGACAAGCACGAGTAAATGTTTGGTTTGTCAATATATTTAAGTGTACTACTACACTAATAATCTCAAAAAAATAACCGTTTAGATCTGATGAAACCATTAATTAATCATGGATAAGTCTAAATATGACCATTTGTTCATTTTGATCACAAATCCGTTCGCTTAACTTGCTCATTTCAACAATATCGATCATAGCGATGGCCGTGTTCAATAACAATTTAATCAAATGACTAAAGTTCATAGAACGTTTTACCGACGGATTAATCTCCACTCCGTAATACCTGTTGTGCAATCGCCTGATTGCAAACATAATCCACAATACCCGACAAGCCAGGACATGTCGATAAAATAAATAATTCAAAAGCTTTGCCGCGAAAATGCCAGATTAAATCGAACAAATCCGACAATGATATTAATGTTAACATATTCTGGCGCGAGCGGGTATTGTCGCCATGAAGTATTATTTTGATAGAGGACAATAATGTTTATTGTTTTAGAATAGAATATCATTCTATAGAATACTCTTTATTATGTACCTATTGTACTGTACTTATTTTGTATTTCATATGGTGCACATTTGAAATACAAATATAAATGTAGAAATTTTATATAGGTTGACACAATGGGCGGTCTTATCGCTAAAAGCGATATTTTAAGACTGGAGGGACTGGAGGGACTAAGAGGGATTTGGAGGAATTTAAAGGAAGAAAGAGAGACAAAACTACAGGTAGTCTGTGGTGTACAATTTGTATATTCAAATGCAAAATATTGATGAAACAAGAGCAAATAACTATCCCAGAATAATGATGATAACCAAGAAGAGAGGAGTGTGTTTCTTAATACAATCTTAAAACTTGAACGGTGGACAACCACTGTTTTTAGAGGACTGCCTATAACAATGGAACAGTTCATCAGACTATCCAAAAAGAGATTTTTGCCATGATAGAAAGAGGGAAGACAGGAAAGAGTCTGAAAGCATGAAATACACTGAAATGACGGGATCAAAACAAATATTTTGGTCCTTTTTAGTGAAATACTACATAGTAAAAGTTGTGGCATGCGATAAGGACGAACTAATCCAAGGTGTGGAATGGCTAATACAGTATCGGACGGAGTACAACACAATAAGACATGTCGAAAGACATCGACATTAATCTAATTTCAACTCTTTATTAGTGGATTTTGTGAATAGGATATTAATTCAGATTTGTTACAGTTGAAATGGCAGTCATGTCATTTGGTTTCAATAGGTTTTAATTTATTTTATTTTATAAGACTCTTTTATATTTTGTGAATGTGAGAACGTTGTAATCCTTGTAGAATGTAGATTTGTTGACGATTGTCTATTTTATTAGCACATGGTACTTGTTGAGAGGCCTACACTGTCAACACTGACATTTGAAAACATTGTAAAAGTCAATTATTTTTAAAAAGTAACCGTGGAGTTTCTTGCTGGCTCTACTTCATAGGAAACAACCAATTGGAACCGAGCTTCTGAAGTTTCTTAAGTGCCCATGTGAGAAATAAAATTAAATGTTTATTCGAGACTTTCGTTCAACAGCAATAAACATGTGTATTCTGATTAGCCAATGTCCGTATTAAAAAACATATAACGTAATATCACGCCTGTATTCCTCGCAGAGTTAGGCAGAGGTGAACCCATAGCACACTCATATTTCGCCAGTTATGCCTTAGTCCGATGTAATAGGGGGCGACCCTATTACAAAAAAATAAGTTAAAAAACACGAGCCTATTATTAAAAAAAACACGTTGCAAACCGTTCGAACAATAACACACTACAATAACAACGGAAACAACAACTTTTCTTTTCTTTTTAACTTTAATGCTATTATAATGAAATACAAAGTAATCTCAATTATTGACAATACACATAAGCTATCAGGACAATCCTCCTCATGGTCACCGAAAAACATGTCCAATCCAATCGTATTACCATGTAAGCTTACGATACAAAAATACAGTTTTATACAGGTATTCATACCATTATTATACTTTACTAGCGTCTGACCACGACTCCGCCCGCGTATTGTATTCGATGTACTACCGGAATAAAACGTATTCTATGTGTTTATCCAAGTTATAAACTATCTGTTTGCCAAATTTCATGTCACCGTTTTTGTGTGATCGTTTAACAAACATACAGAACTACAAACTTTCACATTTACAATATTAGTAGGATTTATTCAGGTATTCATACCATTATTATCACCTTATTAATATACAGCATGGCTGGGTAGACATGGAAATAATAAAAATACACTAGTTGTTGTTGAAAACAGAAACTAGTTTTGTAAGAGGGTTGGTGACGTCAACGGTAAATGGATTTGGATTGTTTTGAATATGAAGTTAGTAGGTACATGCTCTATTATTACTGAGGAGCTGTACCAGGAGTGCATGAGTTAGTAGTGGTACTTAAACGTTCTAGTAGGATGGATAACATTGCTAGTTTTCTTTTTAGCCCTTCTTACTAATTTAAATAAGCAAATATGCGCGTGGAAGGAGTGGGTTCACGTTTATATTGTTGTTAGTCGTGTTGACGGCAAGACACTAGACAGTGCAGCAGTGTATCATATTGTGTTGGCCCAAAACTTCACCACGTTTGTATGGAAGCGTGGTTTTTATAAATGAACAGCACCGTTTGATGCATATTCCTGCTATTTCTGATAACCCCTAAGATAAAGATGATTTAGGAGTTGTCTCAGGTCTAGACTCAATTCTATTTTAATGTAAATGTTGACGTTCAAAAGTGCCTTTTATGTACCTATTTCAAATAAAAGCTTTGACTTTGACTTTGGTCAATAACTCCACGGATAGGGATTTAACTCACGTCTCAATACAGAGGCATTGATAGCGCGTGTACTTTAAATTCTAATCAAAATATCGGCATATGCCATAAACACTATACAATAGAACTACAAACCTATTTGTTATATATTCGCCAATAAGCCTTGTTGCTACGTTTTTCAAAGGAACGCAAAATGTGAATTTTACACGGTATAGTCTAAAATGCGGGGCTATTTTTCATCCTATTTTCAGGACATCTGTGTCCGTTCCATTCATTAATTTTAGAAAGTCTCTCTTTTCTCTGTTTCATGAGTGTCAGTTGGATAATTCGTAATGAAACACGTGTATTATATGAAAGATATTGTTGTTAAGTTTAGCGGAGACATGAATATTATTTTTGCTGTGTAAGGGCACATTCTGACAAGGATAATTTACTTAGCAGTATCTACTTACGTCGTCTTCGCAGCTTAAACACGAGGTAAATAATGGTCTTATTTCAGTTACCGTAATAATAAACATAATCAAGTATTTTGACTTATCACACGAGGTTGTCGACATGTGGAACGTCGACTCCGCAATCATTGTACCAATATTCGTTACAGTAAATGGCCTAATAGCGGAGAGCCTCGACCAACACCTCATATTTTTTCACCTTTTATATTTTTTTAAAATGTATTTATATGTAAGAAAATGAATAAACGATAGCAAATTCAGCCTAAAGGTACAAGTCCGTAGCCGACTGCAGGCAGCAGCAGGCGACGAGACGCGCGACGTGTCGCTGCGACATTACTGGTTTCTATGAATTTCTTCTATGTACTTATTTCAAGTTACAGTTTATGAAGATAATGCAGCACTGCATAATTATGTACGCGGGCCCGCCCTTTATGCCCGCAGGCTATTTCTGCATGAGCCATAGTTTTCAATTTTTTTGTTGGTATGCTGGCGTGGGCTAGCTGACATTTGGCAAGTAATTGAATTTAATGTTTTTGTTTCGTACTGATCCAGTTCTTATATCTATCAATCAGTACAGCTGTGCTGCTGGGAAATGGAAATTATGTATGTTGTATGTTGTACAATGGTTTCTGCCAGTAATGGCGCGCGGACGCGTGGCCTTCTGCTGCTCCCAGCATTCGGCAACGGATGTTTCCACTACTGCTGGGTCACAGGCCTCCTCTGCCTCTCTGTGACAGGGAGTGGGGCATAATAGCCCACGCGGGCCCCCAGCGGGGAGCTATTTCACTTCATCGTTGTGAGCCAGAAACTGAATCACCCTTCATGTCTATGAAGTTAAGCAGGTCAATTGAATTTGACTTTCTACAATTTATGCAGCTTACCTGCTGAATCAAGGAAAACCTGCTCAGGTGGAGTTTAACAGATGACTCCTCCCTGAAGTGTAAATGTTGAGCTGTTCCGGCAGGTGTGTAGCCTTAGGAGCGCAGGACTCGTATTTTTATATTTTTTATATTATACAGATTCGGGTTAAACTTGTCTAAAGAAAGCATTTAGCTTCTGAGGAACATGGTCCTACGGCCACCATTTCCCAGAAAAAGGTCTTCGAATGTTTTTTTAAATTACTGAAGAAAAAAACTTTTAAAATTTTTAACAAAAAAAATTGTATTTGCAAATCGTTCGTTTCTCAATTTGGTCGTAAAGAACACCTAAATATAAGGCTAAAAGCGTCTTGGTCCTTATGTCTAAGGCCAGCCGTATGTCGAAGAGCGCGCGAGGGACTTGGGGCACCCGGATTCGGACAGCTTAGCTTCGAAAGAGACAAGGGACCGTCGACAAGCCTACATGCGCCGTAAGTCCAAGCTTGTCAGAACGTAAATGGTTTCTTTGGTCAAAGTTAACACGATACTGCATTAATGGTAGAATACCGGAAAAAAAAAAACAGTTTTTCTTGGTAAAGTTTTCATTGCTGCTCACAGTGCCACTAAGTATAAACTGCATCTCCTACTACGGCGCCTCTACGACCACACGACGCTGTTCCACAAACAATGGGACTTTTAATATTGGTCCTGTTCTGCAAGTTACAGGAGCTGATGGACGAAAGTGCCAAAGTCGTTGACAAATTCTGGGCCGACTTTATTTAAATTGCCAGAGACACGATAAAAAACCGGTCATACAATTTACTTCTAATTCTCTATTAAAGTTTTATCCTAAAATAATAACAGTTTCTTCTCAATAATGTCGTCGTGTAAAAAAAAATACTGTCCTGAATTTTACGGTCTTTGACCAGATAGAAACTCCGAGATAGACGTAAAATTATTTATGCCCGCCCCATCGTATCTATACAGTGCCACTTAGTTAAATGACATATTCAGACATAATGGAAATAACTATTTTATAGGATACACAAGTTTGTTGAACCGTGGACTACAAAATGTTGGCTTATCATAAACTCTTCGGCATTTATGTGGTTAATGTGAAGGAAATAAAGAAGTAGGTATACGTCCATTGTTGAATATATACTCTAGAAGGGTAATCATAGGTAATACTGTAATCAACACGCTTGGTTGACGGGTCCACGCAGTAATTTCTCTAGTTCTTATTATAGCCCTGTTTATGCATATCTTCTTGGCACGATTAGACAGGAGACCTTCAATTGTTTTCATATCATGATCTGGCAGTTTGAGTGATTTATGCGGCCTACCCAAATGTAAAGGACATTTGCGTAGGCTTTGTCCTTCATTGTTCGTCGAATCGTTGCGCTCCTTAAGTTCCGAGTTGAGCTGCATGATTACTGACAAATGGGTTCACTGTTGGGACAGGTCCACTCAATCTGTGTGGTTCTTTCTTCAACAGACCATTTAAGACACCAATTTACATGGCCTTTATATGATGTCTGGACTTTAAAAGAGACTCTGAGTTTATTCCGCCTTTGTACAATTCACAAAAACATATTGTACCAATATTTATCAACAGCGCCCCGTCATTCGGGCGCTAAATCCTTGTAGCAGTGAAAATAAGGATTTGCCTATATCCTTTACCTCAACAAAAACTGCGAATTTGTTTAATTTACAAGACGCCTTTTGCCTACCAGACACAATGAGACTACTTGATTGTATTTTTTTTAAGTATTCGCTATTGAGCACCTATTTTTAGAGCACTTATGCATTGAGTATGCAAAATGGGAACATCTTTGTTGCTCAATGCATAGGTGCTCAAACGGGAATACTTAATTTTTCATGACATTTTTTAAATCTTATAAAAAATGTAAGCTTTAATAAATGGGCGAAGTTCTATGCGTTTTAAAGTCGATGCTAGAAATAGACATCATTATTAGCAGCTGACGTAACAACACTGGAACGCCATATTAACTTCGCACCAATCAGTACAATGATCGATCGTTAGTTTATTTATTTATTAGTATTGTTGATGGTAGTCTATTACTCTATACCAAAATCTACACACAAAAAAATCCTAATGTTAAATATCATTTACCTGGGAATTGAAGCCGAAATATCGCTTAGCGCGATATTTCGGCTTCAATTCCCAGGTAAATGCAGTCACACATGCAAACTAACAAAATGACCATTATAAGTATTTTTACGCGTACAAAAAGAAAAAATAGTCAACAAATAAATTTTTCCTAGCCTCTAGATTTCTCTTCATTTGAATCCCATGGCAGTAGTTTCTATCAGGCTAGTCTCAGCATACCATTAAGTGATTGCTCGCTCATCTGATTGTTTACTTATCTGTCAGGATAAGACTACTGAGGAGTATACGATGGGATAAGGATTTTAGAAAAGTAGGTTATGTATGTGCGTTTTGTTGCAGTGAAATTGTTGTATTGCTCAATTACGATTAATTTTGATCATCAAATCATGATAACATCAAAATATCTCACTTATTTCGGAGTAATTGAAACACGGACAAATTTTAGTCAAACTTTTTTTTGGGTTTAAAAAATCATCAAACGACTTCTTTTTTTCTGGACACGGGTAGGTTTTAGTCAGTAAAAGTTCCGGACACGGTATCTCTTTCGAAAAACCCGCGACCCTGGCAGGCCGATACCTAGCACACCCACATGCCCTATAGGTGCCTATCATGCAAAAGGTTAGATTAGTTTAACGTAATTATTACTTGAATCATGTAGCGATTGTGGGTTGGCTAGAACTAACCCCATTAAAAGCCCAATGTTATTATTCAAATTAAGTGGACTACAGGAACTAAACGCATGGTTTATAATGCCTAAAAGTATATCACCCACTGCAGTAAACAAAATCAGAAAAATATATGATATTCTTCAGGATATATGCTAGTTAGATAGTGTGTTGAAAACATAATACAACTAATTTGATACGATAGAAAAAAATCACGAAGATACCTCTAAAATTTATTTTAACGATTGAAAACCATACTAATTTAAACATGCAATCATTTTTATTTTGTCTTTTTTTTTTCCAATCCACATTTTTTTTGTAAATAGATTTTGATAAATTTTTTAGGAACAAATTACCAGCGTTGTGCCATCGTGCTTCTCTTTACATTCTTGCTCTTGTCATCTCTTAAGTTATAAATGTATAAATATTGTATGATCGAACGTTTATTGAGATGAGAATGCAATATAATGTCACCACCATTTTAATCTGAACTCACTCAATAAGCCATTGATTCCGCATCATTAACGGACAAATAATTGAAGGGACCAATTTGCAACTAGCGCCGTCTTTGGCGTCGCGTGCGGTTTCACTCAGACTGGGTAGTAGCTATCATATCTAGGGATGGGAAGTGCGTGTTTGTTTATGCGGGATTCTTTGATCCCGGGTTTTTGTTTTAATCTTTTATGGTGAGTGACAGTTATTGACATAAACCGAAGAATAGAAAACGTATCAAAATTAACAAACACAGACATAAATAATAGTATAACGGGCCCGGGCATCATTATTTCGATTAACACTTAATTATTAAGTTTTATATTCCAGTTGAAAATTAGACTGTACACTAGCACTATGTACCAACAAATTAATGAGAAAGAACTGTTTTTTATTCTAAATGCTGAAAACATTAAGATTAAACATCACAGTAAGAATCTTTAACAATACCGTCAGACGAGTTTTATTCACCGTACATTTCACGATTCACCAGGAACTTTTCTTGTCCGTAATCCCGGGATTTCCCGGGAACTATCACGTAGCGTCACCATTTGTGACCCACCGCAAATGATCTAACGGCACGCTGTCTGGAGGCATATTGAATGTGGGTTCTGTTTCGAAAGACGTGAATATAAACTTGGGCAATAGACGTTTTGTTTCGGCTTTTTAACGTAACGTAAGCTTGGAAAAAGGTTTTAAGGGATTTTGATGATCGGCAATTAGTAATAGAAAAAAAAATAAGATGTGTAATGTATTTCTGATTGGCGAATATTTTCTAACATTACTCAATCGTAGACTGGTTAACACATCTTGAATTTTACAACACACTTACAGCAAGCATTTCATTCGAATAAACATATTAATGCTATACGAGTAACGTTCACATTCATTTGCGACTCTCACTTTACTAATGAATGGCTTGACTAAGCAAAATAAAGGCAAAGTAAGGTCCGTGAATCTTGTTCTTATTGTCTTACTGCAGGGTAAAGGCCTCTTCTTGAATACAGAAGGACCACACAATTTGGTGGTGCTCACTGCCTATTAACGATTACATATCAACTCCAATACCTTACCCGTAGATTGAAAGTGATCAAAATTAACTCTAAATTAAAGTAGTTCAGCGTACTAGTGTTGTACAAGAAATTGACCGAATGAGAGCAAGTTCACAAATCAGTTTCCATTTTCCATTACACCCATTTCATATTTCAAAAGGCAAAACTTATCAATATAAAAAACTTCTACAGAAATCGTCAATTCCCAAGTCCACTAGAAATCTTTTGCCGTTCATGAAAATGTAGCATTTTAGTTCACACATCCGTTTCCAATGACTTTCAGCAGGAATTCAATTTTGACGTAATATCGTCGTATAAAATATGGTATCTCAATATCGAATATGACTCCCAATAACTACATTTGTAATTCCCGGCGCGATCTAGTGCTGGGATCCCGGGAATAGGGAGCATTTCGCGGGATTGTGTCGATATTACATGTATTATCGGATTTAATCACATTCAAATGTGAATCGTGTGGGTAGTTTCGTTTTGTTGAATTTTAGAATAGTAACTCGTAATTGTACTAAACGTCATCAGTACGTTTTGTATGATTTCGCTGGAATATTAGATTTAATTGAAAGGTACGTTTATTTCTCTGAAGGCGTACATAATAATTACCTATTGTTTTGTGGTTAAAATTGGAACAAAATCATTCGTTGTTGGCTCATCAATTATTATTTATTTATTTATCAGAACAAAGTCCACAAAAATCTTTAACTAGGAACTATGCCCCACAAAACCGTTTTCATGTTTTGTCTGTGGGAACGGAACAAATGCTATCTAACTAACGTTAATTTACTTATTACTAACATTAAGTAATATCTTAAATAACTGCTATATTTTGTTCCCCCACGAACAATTGGTAAACCACTTTCCTAAGATCATAGATTACAAACTCTTGAAAAAGAACAGCTTTAGTAATATGGCAAATTTCTCTTTTATTTTCAGACTTTTTATATCACCAGGCAATCGGTTGAGAAGGTATGATACTCTTTCATCAAGCGTTCGGTAGCCAAAATAATTGCTTACTCTGGGTACATCTAATTTACCTGGTGATATTGTCCTAGTAGTAGCGCGGTTATAGGTAACTAGCGAGTGACGCTCCCAGCTGCCAGCAGCCCAGAAGCACAAGACATTTATGTTTTAAATTGTTAACAAGAATTTTACATATTAATTTTAAATATTTAATTATAATCTTCTTAACATAGCTTACTGACTAATAGTTTCAAAAATCTAATTGGCTGTGCTTCTTATTTTTCTAAATGATGTAGTTTTGAATGTGAGAGCTGTCGAAAGCGTTACTCAATGTGTTGACCACACATTGAGTAACGGTTTCGACAGCTCTACTAATTGTAAAAAATACACTTAAAAGTATGCAATAATAATAATGAACGCTGTATGTAGTAATGCATCTACATACCTAACATAAAATCTGCATTTTTACTTGTTTACTTATAATGCCTTTGTCTTGTTTCATCACCGCTTGCTTATCTAAAAAAAAAATATTCCTATAAAACTCATCCGTAGTCAAAATCCTGCCTAAAACTTATTAATCCCCGGAAAAACAGCCGGAAGTAATACACCATCCATTATTAATCTCAAGTATAAACAAAGTCGAGTTCAAAAGAACATTTTTATAATTCATCATCTCCAAGAAACTCTACATTGAAGGTAAGATTTTAAATTTATTAACCCCTGGATCCACTTCAAAGGCGCCATGATTGGCTGCGCGGGAAGTGGTAGGGGAAACACAAAAGGCGCTGTAATGCATGTTTCATTATCACTATTGTGTAGACCGAGACGCCGTGCAGACGTCTGGGCGGCATTTCATTGAGAACGGGGGTGATTTTAAATGAGAATATGCAGTGTGGGCCGACATGTTCGATTGAGAAATTCTTGAACAGAATCGGAAGCGATGGTGAGAACAATTGACATCGATAATTGAGTATCGATTACTGAAATCTAATTATGAAAGGACAAAATTTCTAGTTTCCAATCATTGTTGTTGAAACAATGGCATCGAAACTAGTATGCGCAACCGAGTAATTAAACACGAATTAATTAATATAACTATACAATATTTCAGTGTTGTCATTTCATCAACGAATTTGCATATCGTTTAACTTAAATCGATGTAATCGAATGATAAACTATCCAATCTCAAATCGAGTCTGGGAACTTCAGGTCACCATCGTAGGCAATCGATTAATGGGAAGCTGCTCCAATTTGAATAATTTGCTTGAAGACAGAGGCAGGCTAATCATTTATGTAGACCTGAGTCTCGAGCCGAATATTAGAATTGTCTATGGATACTAATGCATTCTATTTTGGGAACGTAACTGCGAATACATTTCAATCTACAATGTCCTTTGAGTACAAAGTAAGCGGATCTAGACTTAATATCGTCAAAGCATACAAATAGTTTGTGGCTTTGCTACTTATTATTCTAGGTATGCGAGAGAAGCCGCATTCGAAACCTAGTGATCATGATTAACCATCTATCCTCCTCCCCCTGTGTCCGCACTATATCTAGAATTATTGAATCCCTGGATTTAAGAGAATCATCTCTTTTTTTTTTGCGGGTTTGGCCTGCTCTTGTCCTCATTTGGTTTATGTTTGGTGTTTATCCATCCGATCTTGTTTACTTGGCAACGTCCATGAATTCAGCATATAACATTACGCCAAGCGTACAAATCAAGTTTGAGCATCGATGCTGTCCCTGCCATCCTGCATGAAGCTGAAAAATGGTCCTGATAACTCCAACAGTAATGTCCATCCACGAAGTTAACGTCGTTTTACGAACAATAATATAACTTCATAACGAAAATTTTACAGACACCTATCAAAATGTGCAGGTTCTCTAAGTACACCTCTGCCTAACCCTTAAGAGAATACCGGCGTGATATTATGTTACGTTTTACCTGTATAAAAGAATTTTCTAACTATTTTATTTAAGCCGACCTTTGGCCTAAGCCCGTTCGTTTCAAATACCATCGGATTAGTAAAAGTCTTGTCAAAAACAGACGACATTTAGAACAAAATTAATGTTTAAATTGTCTGCTTGATACTTGAAATTTTATTTAAAATCATGTGATTGATCGTGTTTTTTCATTATTTTATTTAAAACTGGAGTTGCGTAATGTTGTCTGTCATGACTAGAAAATCGAAAAATCTAATAGAAAAGAATTAGAAAAAAATTGAAAATTAAGTGGTCTCTTTCAGTGGATTATTATTGCAGGCTGATACAAGGAATATTATTTAATAATCCTAAACAGGAATCAAAAGTTACGGTAAAGTTACAAATCCTTCAACAATTTAGCGTTCATGAACATTATGAATTTTGTACGCAGTGACGGATTAGGACCAACTAAAACAAACTTTGCACCCAAGTTTATTTTAATATTTAATACCTTGCTCACAATATCGTATAAAAGGAAACTTTTGCCGAAGTCCGCTTCCTCCCCTTCCATGATCGCGGCCTCCATTTTTTATTCATGTCATACATACACCAATATTTGATCACGTTGACGATTAGGACCAAAAAACAAACGCGGCCGCCTGATATCCAGAATAAAAAAGATAAAATTATAAATATATTATTCATAATGTCTGTGTCGGCCAAACGATAAAAGTTTAAAATTCGTCCTCCGTTTTTATGGCGGCCATTAAAATTTCCTACTTATGCCAAATAAAGCAAAGGGTGGGCTTCAAACAAAGGACTATGAGATCTTGATGGGAATTCTCTGAGGATTTAATTTGAGAAGGAAAAACTGTGTTAGATATAATATTTTTTGGGGTTGACTTCCAGTGGTGGCGATGTTGAAGCTACATTTTGAAGACATACTTTATTAATTTTGTATCTCATTCTAAGCTGCACTGGTTGACGTCATCACGTCAACGCCGGTTGTCGCTGAAAACCAGCGCTGCACTTTGGCTCGCCTCGCATAGGGTCACAGCATTATACTGAGCGATATGGCCGTTTTGCGTGAATGTGACGCATAAGTATTTTCTTCCAACTTTTTCTTTTCTTTGTGTTAGCGTTATGTCACACTGCAAATAAATGTATTTACTATCTATTTTTATTTTAAAATTACAATGTCAAATAAACAATACGTCATTCATCTTATATTATCAAAAAAATTATTAATTTTTAAAAAAAGTTTGTGAAAACCTCATCAATCATTTACATTAAAAAAAATATATACAATATTATTATTTAACTTTGAATGGAATACAAATTCGCGCACAGATTAATTAAGTGTAAAGTTTCAGTTAATTTTTCTTTTGTAGTTTATTATTCAAATGAGAAAAGAAACTTCTAATTAGGACTAAATATTTAGCATCCAAAGGATGCAGAACAGTTTAACTTTTTATATGGTTTTCTAGCAAGAAAATTCAATTTAAATAAAGCCTAGATCTACTTATTAAATAATTTGAGAGATGAATGAGACAGGCGTTTTATATAAAACAAGCGATTCGCCCCTGCTTCGCATGGTTTTACGACTTGACAAAACATCGAGATTTCGTTATTATGTAAGTTTAATAATAATGAATTATGCACATAAACCTTTAATGAATTCTCGAAATTATGGTGAAAACCGAATAATAATCAGTGGCGCAGCAACACAAAAAGCATTTATACATAAAGTCGTAAATACATTATGATGCCTGTAACTTGCACAAAAGTACGCAAGTAGCTTTCACGCCATTGTGGCATTCACCAATCAGCAGTTGTTTTGGCACAATGACTTATAAGTTATAAGATTCAGAGGGGTTAGACAAAGTAACAATTGTAACATTCGATTAGCGATGACGCTAGTAGAAAAGCCAAAATAATTATGAGGTTGACATAAGCTATCGAAATTTCACGTGATCATAGATAATAGCGTAGTATCATAGTGAAGCGATAGCGATTGTAGAAAAAGATTCGTAAACCAGAAAAAAATTGGGCTTCGGGGGCCTCACTGTCTGCCCGACAGAGATTTTTTTTTCATACAAAAACCGGAGTAGGTAACTCCGGTCGCTGATCGTCATTAGTCTCTCAAAAGTTATAAAAAGTTTTTGGGTTTGCATAGAGTTGTTTATCTATAATTATTTTACCATGTTAATACAAAATAGTCAAGTCTTTGGCTGTAACAGATATTAGATCTAATTATCGCGTGTTCGTATTTCCGAACATAGGCGATGATTCCCGAAGCTCATACTTTTCCCGAGAGATCTGTCACGTGTATTGCGGCTTAAACCTAAGCGGATTATAGCATCGCTTTGAGTGGAAGGCCAAAATAAGACCGAGATGTCCTTTTACCGGAGCAGTCAAGGGGAAGACCAGGTATAATGTATACCTCATAAAATATGGAAGAATTAATTAATGAACAAGGAGTCGCCGACATTTTTGATCCTGATAACATTTCTAAATATTGTTCTTATGATTTTTTGGAATGTGACATTGTTAACTTATGTGATATAATTTTTTTATCATATCTATATTCGTATTAGTAGGAATATTAGCGTCCCCTATAAAATAATCACGATGTATTTTGGAGGGGACAATTATAATAAATCATCAAGCATGGCGGGTTTGTGGCAATTATCTGTTAGATAGGTAATGCCCATTCAAATTTAATCATTTGTTTAACCGACTCAAAAAAATAGAGGATATTCTCAATTGGGATGAAGACTAATATTTAAAATGTTCATAAAAATAGCGTTATTTCAGAGAAGGCTTAGTAAAAATGAGATAATCGAAAAAATCTGTTAAATCGGTGTAAAGAAGAAGAAACTCGCTTTAAAAGTTTTTGGAGGGGATTATTGCCGTCCTTGTCGCGCGGTACTAACAATGTACGGCGCTAGTATGAAGTTGCATAGTCGTGACGTCACTTCTACGATAGTGCTAACCTTGTCTAACAATTATCTTAAAACGCACTTTTTAAATAAAGTTTGCGCTATTTGGAAACAAAAAATCTTTTGAGACAAAAATAAAAAAAATCTCATCATCCCAATTTGACTGTTTCTTATTTTAAGGTATTCTGAAATAGCATGGTTCAATAACTTCATACACGATAACTTTTAGATTAACTGTGTCAAGAAGATTGTAAAACAAATTATTATTTTAAATGAGCATCGGAGTTTGATCACGACAACTTTTAGATCTTCGGAGTTTCTTCCCCGTTTTAACCAACTTTCAGGAACCGTACAACTACGAGTAAGTTCATGAAAATTTCAAACTTTAAGTATGAAGCCACAAGTAATTTTACGATACACCAATTTGTTAGGCTGTCGAAAATCCTCCAAACATTTTTCAGCGTTCAACACAAAAGCAGACGCCGCTAATGTCAGAAACATTTTCATCACATCATCTACCCAAGCATCACAGCCGACCGGTTCTGTGCTTCTCAAATCCAGCAGATTCCTGCGGTCTTAACAAAGTCATCGGTCCATCTTGTAGGAGACCTTCCAACGCTACGTCTTCCAGTACGCGGTAGCCACTTCAGAACGTCAGAATAGTTTTTAATTAATACCTTACTTAGGTATTACATTACGTATTCACTCAAAGGGCTTCAATTTCACAGCATGCCTTTAACGCCTACTCCACACGCCTGTGAAATCAACATCCTGCTCGTACATAATTAGGCGACGGGCACCGGGTTACCGGCTTTGGCGATTGCACACTGTGCGAATTTTTGTCGCTGACGCAGGACAGGTAGTATTTCTTGCAGTAGTTTGAAAGCTTTATGAAATACACGCGTTTTTTTATTACTTTTTATGTTCAGATAGCTTATCTCAAGGAAAAATAAGAAAAGGTCATTGGAAAAATATATATGGGTCCAAAAGTCCACCAGTAACGAGACCTACCTGTGTACCTTGTATGTGAATTAAATAAAGATCAACTTTTTACATGGTACACGTAAAGTGGTACAAGTAAATCTGACTGTGAAAAGTTATGAAAAAACATATAAAAATGAGATGTTGTCCGTTGGTAAGCGCACCACCTGCGTGCAAACGGCTGGACCGATTTGGCTATTTTTGGTTTTAACATGTTAATAATACCTAGTCCGAATTTGGTTTTTATGGAAACAAGAATTTGATAATTTCCCGGAAAGCTCTAAATTCGGGAAAAAGTGAACGTTCTATTTATTTTAGCAAAAATGGCCTGAAAAGCACGAGTGCTACTGGCAATTCGGATTTAAAAAAAATAACTCGACGGATTTTTGGTACCAGACATTGCGATTAAAAGTCGTACAGTGTGCTCTTCCCACCGTTCCACAACCAATGCCACCGAAGGGGAGGTAATTGGCCACGTAGAGAGTCACTCGCAATGACTATAGAAATCAAACTGACCCTCCAACAGTCTCTTTAAAAAAAAGATTTTATAAAAAATTAATTTGGCTATTATCCTGTGACGTTTTTGAAGACTTTCTGCTGGTAATGAGTACTTGTTATTGTAAAAGAAGCAGCTACTTTGATTTGAGAGGGAGTAGAAATATCAGTTTATCAATTTAACCTATAGCTACTTCGATTTGGTTTAAATTATCAACTCTTTTTTGTTTTGACATATACTATTTTTTGTGGATTCTTCAAAGAAATATCATGTTACAAAATGGCATTGAAAGTGTGAAATTGAAAAAAGTTTGACATTAATGTTTTTTTTTTGTGTATGTCTAATTGTCAATGTCGAAGCTTTTCTTTTTTAACTGTAATTAAGTCTGTGTTGCCACGGTTGTACAAGAAATCTAGCTAATCCTTGTTTATTTAAAATAGGTACTATTATCTGGTTATTTCCTCTTTTGCTCACACCCTACACCACTGTCGAAAGACCTATACATATAACACATATAACATTGCCTTTAATTATTTATTCAAAAAGCAGGGTGGTGTGGTGCATAAATTATAACTAATTAGAATTTAGATGCCCTCTATGTTCCTTTGAGACTTGAGTAGTAGAATATCTGTGTTTTATGGTGCCAATACTTTGACAATGAATGTGAGTTTTAAGTTGACCTGACGACTGGCAGGTATGTATCTGTCATCGTGTAGCTCAATCCTATTTGATAGAGCTCAACGACACGTCACTGAAACTTTTAACTGTGCAGGACATTTGAGTACGACGTAAAATAAAATAAAAAAGTAAACTGAAAGACAGTAATTTCAGAAAATTAAAATATTCTTTCGAATCCGCCGTTCCAAAACTAAAATTCAAATATTCCAGCCACTATTCATAGCTACAAATGTTAATCAGCCAATCAACGTCTGTGACACTCCTTAATCCGGTTACAAGTGGAATATTTGATGTCTGATCAGTGCATGCGCAGCCAGTATTATGCACCCCTCCGGTATTATGCTGATTCGTAAGGGGATGGTTTGTCAGGTAAATCCATGACAGTTTCACGGTGTTTTGTTATTGAATTGTTTGTCCTTTTGCGTCTTTCTGTGTTGCGAAAGACATCTTATTAAGTTTTTACTTTGTATTTCTAGCTGTTCGATGGATTTGAATTTGCATATAATGTTTTCCGTATGTTTTGCGTCTAATAAAATCGCTTACGATAGGTACATGATTCTGCTTAGTCAAGGACAACGTTTTCATTTTAAAGTATTGGTGATCATTCAGGATATGATAATTTCTATGTAGTTTTTATAGAAATTGTTGTACTAGAGTCGTATCGCGCCTTTAGGTACACTGAGAAGTCCCCTTCTTTTAACGTATCGACATATTGTATAGCTTTAGTCTTACTAAAACTATAAGGTAGTTAGCAGGATAAGAAACTTAGAACAAAGCCTAATACATTTTGTAGTACGTTACGTCCAAAAGACTTCCTCTGCGAAGGTACTTAATCAAAAAACAAAAATAGCTGACTAAGTCCCAATTAATAAGATCTTTAATTCTGAAGGGACAGCGGGTCCGGTTTAATAAACGTATTTGCATAGGCACAAAGGATCCTCAAGCCGAATCACTTCTGATCGCGATTGTACCAAATGCCGAGAATATTCACAATTTTAAGTAACTTCGAATTGTATATTTCCATTTTAGAATTAACTTTTGAAAATCATTTGAAAAAGGAATAATTTATTTTTTCTAAAAACGTTGCTATATTTTTCTGATTAACAATCCTGTGACGGGCAGTGGTAAGTGCAAATTGCTTTCGACTCCAGAAAAATTGCACTAGAGTAAAACTGTGAGCGGTCACAGTAAAATACTTCATTTTAAATGAAAGTCGATAAAGGAAAAGTGGACTGCAAATATTTTTACTGAAATTCGAAAAGTCAACGAGTAGCAAAAGGACCAACATAAAACATTTACGTGAAAGTGCGCTCTATTGAGATTCCTTTTCGGCTAAAATACTACTTTAATTACGGTTTTAAAAACCCGTCAAGGTAAATTCAACTCTAGTTGTTCTGCTTTTGGGCTCATTTTTAATTGACTCTGTTACTCATTCATGAGAACTTGCAGAGTTATTACCAAAACAGTAAGACCACAAGAACAAAACACTATTGTCGTCCACTAAACATTACTTTCTTAGAAGGTACAATCGCAAACAAAAGAAAATCTTTTGTCTAATAATTATTAGCTTTAAAATGTGCGTTGTTCTGTCGTCGTCACTCACAAAAGAACGTAGATTTATTGCTTTATTTTGAAAATCGAACGTCTTTTATGGATGTGTTCCCTGATTTATGTATTTTTTTTTACTTTTTAATCTGCGGAACGCAATACTGTCGTTGAAGCTTGTAAAGTCTTTATTTTATTTATGTGATGTCATTTATTTAAAACTAAGGAGTTTTTTTGTCAAAGCGTGTCAAAGGAAACATAATCATGTCATCGGCAAGAATGGCAAAATTTATGAACATAATTAATTTTATGCTAACGCGTAACATGATATCAGGTGATAACATGAAATTAATTAAAATAAATAACGATTTGAGCGACTGCTTCGATGATTTCTTTAAATTAAGTCGTTCTATTTTTGAATAATGTTGTAAATAATCTTTGCTGTAGATTATCGCAAATATTTTCACGCCATAAAGGCATTTGAAATCTTCCATTTGGCACCCAAGTGGGAGGAAGCAAAAAGCATATCCGTAAGTCGTGACTGGTCGTGTGAATATGTCTGCGTACGAAGGAATATGGTTGCACTTACCACCTGCTTAAATATTTCATATCACATTTCAAGATTCATGCTTATAATGTTAAAAGATTTTGTGCCCAAATAAGTTTTCCAATTCGATAGCTTTTTCTGTCAATTGAAAATACGAAATGATATGATTTGTTCATTTTGTAAATAGGATATCGAAATCACTTTTAATGGTGATATTAGATGAAAAGAGATGGAGTCATTTCTTATCAGACTATCTCTGAAAAGAAATGGCGAAAACTCAGGGGACAAAGTCTATTTAATAGAAATCAAACGATAAATACAAATCCAATGGAGTTGTGACTTAGATTAGACAAAGCATCTAAGTCCTACCACCATGCTAAAAGCTTTAATGAGTCGAAAAGTCAATACCTTCTAAAAAAAATATTTTATAGGTTAGGAAGTACCTGACCTGTAAATCCTGAGAAAAGCCTTCTAAAACTGCTGCCAAGCTTAGCCCATTTTTTATAATGCCGAGGCTTTAATTTTAAAATAATGTGCAGTTTTATAATAATTATTATAATAAATAATTGAACGATAACTTACTAAAATAATATGAATTATAGCAATCAGATTGATTGCTATAATTTTGGTCACATAATCATTAAATTGCCAATAACATAAGCTTTAAAAAATACAGAATTAACAACAACTACATTACATATAACTAGCTTATACCCGCGACTTCGTCTGCGTTTACGGGGATAACAAAGTATCCTATGTGTTAATGCAGGTTATAAACTATAGGTGTTGCAAATTACATAAAAATCCGTTCAGCCGTTTTGGCGTGAAAACGTAACAAACAAACAAAATTACTTTCGCATTAAAAATATTATTTACATCAAAACATAACCTAATGAATTATATTAACAAATTTTGCTTCTCGACAACCTAATAAATACTTAAAAGTCACTCACATATTCCTTTTAAAAATAATGTAAAAACATTTAATAGCAGAATGTTTATCAGAAGTTTTAATTAAATAAAAAAATACACAAATGGATTTCGTAATCTGATATTTTAATAATGTAACATAAAAAAAAATATTTTGTTTCACTATAAAGTCTTTTCTTCGCGACTACACTATGAGTGGAAACATAGGAGAGTCTAATGAGAATCGTTTATGTATTTTTTAATAAACATTATGCAGATGAGATGTTCATGTGTCGGCAGGGCTGGCAGAAACAGAAATCAGATATTGTCATATTTTAAGTGGAGATAATGTCGCAGATTAGATTTTATTAGTTAACAGTCAGGTTAAATGCCAATGACACTATTATTAGAAAAAACTGTTTTGTTCAATGTTATATTATTAATTAGCTGCTTACCTCGGTTTCACAGCATAAATCTCGATCCTGTGAGAATATCGAGATAGAAAGTATCTCATGTGTTAATCCAGGTTTTAACTATCTGTGTGCTAAATTTCGTCCAAATCCGTTCAATAGTTGTTGCGTGAAAGAGTAACAAATATCCTTCCATTCATTCTCACAAACTTTCGCGTTTATAATATTATTATAACATTATTTAAGTAGGATTTATCTTTCCATGGATGATGACTAATATTAAAAATGTTCAAAAAAATATGTAATTTCAAAGAAGGCATAGTTAAAATTAAGATAATCCAAAAAATATGTTTGATCGATGTAAATATGAAGAGACGCTTTAAGTGTTTTTGGAGGGAATTATTCCCATCCTTGTCGCGCGGTACGGACAGTGTGTGGCACTAGCATGAACTTGCATAGTCGTGCAGTCACTTCTACGATAGTGCTGTCCTTATCGAACCCTTATTTTAAAACGATTTTATATTGTTTTTTTTTTATCTTTTCGACTTTTTGTTATATTATTTTCACTATTTGGAAAATAATATTTTGTTGAGTAAAAAAATTTAAAAACAACGTCATCATCCCTATTTAGTTGACGTTTCCGTTCATTCTTTGCACGCCGTGTATCGGCAAGCGTAGTGTGGGGCGCTCCTCAGCTGGATGGACCGACGACCTCAAAAAGTTGGCTGGGTCAGACTGGATGTGGAAGGCGGAGGACAGGGTGTTGTGGCAGCAGCCTGGGAAAGGTCTACGTCCAGCTGTGGATTGCGACTGGCTGTGTTGACTTGAAGCATTCTTTTGAACGGACAATTTTCACTCACTCTCTTATACTCACTTTCATCATAAAAATGATCTTCGTATCTTCTCACGACAATTCGGAAATTCTTGTCTTATTTTGTTAGAATCTTTCTTGCCAACCCTACGTATCTACTTGGCTGTCTTCAAAGCATAATGCACTTGCATAATCTTGCGCATCTGATCCAAGTGATGATAATATCGCTTTGTGATCAAAAATTAAAACGAGGAACCTCTTTTTTATATATTAAAAGATAAAATTGTTGCCTTGATTAAGAATTTCATTGAATTCAATATTGATAAGAACATCATCGCTTTAAATTATACTGTTTATATTTTTTTTTTAAAGATCAGAAATTAAATACATAAGCTCACGCTTTCTTTCCAAGGTGGTAGACAGAAACTTCAGAACGCCACCTGCTATGATATTTACATACTCCTTTTGCTTCGTTTACGTTCTTAATGCATATGGTAAATTACATTTTAAATTGAACGCCGAACGCCAACTGGGTCGAACTCAATGGCGTACCTATCTCCACCTACCTATCAATCTCTGGTTTTAATGTCCCAATAAAGCCAAAGTATGCAGCCCTATAACGTGTGTCAGATAGTTGTTTGACAGGGTCAGATAGAATTGTACTGTCTATCATCACTAGCGATCTGTCTCAGGTTATTTATATGCTTTACAAGTATGATAATCCTTTCAAAGCATTATGGGCAGTGAGTCCCGCTACCAACCTTGCTTCAGAACTAATCTGTTCACCAAGACTTGAACTATGTCAATAAACCAAGCTAAAGAAAAATTAACCCTGAACTAAAATCCAAAATACATTCACGTACTAATTACTACCAAAAAATATACTAACGCTGCCGCTGACACTACTCGCAAAACTACCCAACATGACATACACACTTTCATATCTCGTACCATAACCCTCAAAAGCTAACTACCACACACACATACACATCCGTCATTCACTGACCCAATTTTGACAAAAAAGAGTCGCGTTCGTCTAGATCTAATTAGAGCGAGATTTTTTCGCGTCAACTATAAAGCCGTGTCGCTTCCGTTGTGGACGACACTCCGTACTTACAGGCAGCACTTTTATTAAACTCTTGAAACTTGTGCACGCGTTTCAAAGAAAATGAATATGTCGTGGTAAAGGTATGGTGCTATTGCTGGCAACACGAGATAAAAACAAAGCAATCATTATGTTATTTTGTGTGAAAATACCTTGATTGTTAGAAGTGCACACAGAGAGATTTCACGTTTAACTATACTCAGACAAGACATCATATTCTTACGAAAATATTTTAAAAACATCTGTCAGTCATATGTGATTGATTATAAATAGTCAATTTGTTTTACAAAATACTTATCAATACGGCCAGCATTACCGACCACCATGTTTATAATATAGAGAATATTATGAACATGGTGGTCATGGCTTGATATTGATTTTAATCAACTGATCTAATCCACTCCAGGAAGTGACATATTCCATATAACAATTACTATGTAGGTAGGTAGGTTTGTTTGTTCAGATAACATCCATCGTTTTACGACGCAAAGAGGAAACAACGGGGTGGCCATATTCATAATCGGAAACCACAATGTTTATGGGTTAAGGGACATAAAATTCTGATGATAATGTTGCCATCAAAATGATTACTAAAACAAACTGCAGCCACGCACGACGCGAGTTGTAAACGATAGATAGAATATTTAGAATGTTGTTATTTCTTTTATGTCATTATGGTTAGGAAGTAAAAAAGGAACCCTTAAGGCTCCCGCAAACAGGCGCGACGCGACAGCGCTGTCGCGTAGCGCCAGTGTGTAAGAGCCTTTACAGTTTCGCCATGTCCCTCCGTTCGTACGTCTGGCCGCAGCTCATCTCAGAGACTCTTAGTACTAAAAAGCTGTAATTTGGAATAGACATCGCGAGGCGCCGCGCCGTCCTTACATCGCTAAAAGTTTAATCGACAATAAAATAATTTAACATATTTTTGTGTAGTGTGATGATTTTTATAAGCGACATTTTTGCACAAAAATTAAGCTCAAAACTTTGCAAAAAATTATGAGCGACATTTTAGCCAGTGTGAGGGACGCTTAAAACCAACGCTTTAATCATGCACGGTCATTATTTTGCATATTATAAACCTACAACTCTGTTTTCAACTCTTTATTAGTGGCTTTTGGGGACAGGATATGAATTTAGATTTGTTATAGTTGTAATGGCAATCATGTCATTTGTTTTAAATATGTTTTTATTTCATATATTATATTTATCTTTCACTAGCGCCCGCGAAAACGTCTGCGATATAGAATGAAGAATAGCCTATGTCTTTACCCAGGGCACAGATAATATAATACTACATACAGATACCCAATCCCATACAAAGAAATGAAACCTCCCTAAGTCTGGCAGTTGAGCTGGCAATTTTTCGTCTTCAATTTTTTCAACAGATGGCAGCATCAGCGACTCACTAATTGCCAGAGACTGTAGTTTGGCAACGCCATCTAGGAGTCGACCTACTTTTAAAACGTTTCGTGCAATCCTTTTATATAGAGTTTCATAGTTCCGGGTTCAGAATAACATGTTATTAGATTTCTCTTATGTAAAAAAATAAAGTAGGTGATTTAAATAACTACAAAAATTTTGGAAACTGTGAAGAGCCATTCAGCCAGCCATGATAAATGATAAATGATTTTATTTCTGTAAGTAGGTTTTAAAAACACTTTTACACGACAAACATATTTTAAAAACTAGATGAGATCTGCGTTTCCTATCTGACTATTCTGAGAAGAAAGGCCGAAACAAACTCAGAGGTCACAGTCTCTTTTAAAGTCCAGACATAATCTTGATCAGGTCATGTGAAGACCATGTAGAATGATGTCTGAAATGGTCTTTTGAGGAAAGAACCACACAGAATGAGTGGACCTGTCCAGTCAGTGCACGCATTCGTCAGTAATCATGCACAAAACTTAAGGAGCTCAACGATTCGACGAACATTACCAAAGAAAGGACATTTGGGTAGGCCGCATAAATTACTCAAACTGCAAGACCATGATTAAAACTAATTTTAAAAATTAAAAATAAACTGAGATATAACAAAAACAACAAATCCACACTGCCTTCACATTCACAATAATTAAAATACTATAATACTTTACAAAGTACATTTTTATATCATTGTATAGTATGTCAAAGTGTAAAAATCCGAGAATAAACTTGGTCAGATCATATGAGGACCCTGTAGATTGGTGTCTGAAATGGTCTTTTGAGGAAAGAACCACACTGATTTGAGTGGACCTGTCCAGTCAGTGCACGCATTTGTAAATCATGGTGCAGCTCAACTCAGAACTAAGGAGCTCAACGATTCGACGAACAATACAAAAGAAAGGACATTTGGGTATGCCGCATAAAGTACTCAAACAGCCAGACCATGATTAAAACAACTGAAAGAAGAAAAAAAGAAAAATACAATGACCCACATAGTCCTCACATTAACAAAATTAAAATAATATCATACGTTATACAGTAAATATATACATGTCATTGTGTATGTAAAAAGGTACAAAATATTTAAAAAATCATAATAATACGAAATAAAAATATTTACAAAAAAATGGCAAAATAATATTAAACATCAAGATTGTCTGTGTAAATTTATTGGAGCAGCTCAATCCCAAGCCTTCCTGTCCTCAATATAGTCTTTGAGAGTATAATAGGCTTTCTGGCATAATTTCCGCTTTATAAAATACTTGAATTTATTAAGGCTTAGTCCTTGAAGGCTCCTTGAAGGCTAGGAAGTTTATTATAAAAACGTATACATTGACATTTTCTTGACCCTGGTAGTAGGAACAACAAATTTGTGTTTGTTCCTAGTATTTATATTATGGATATCACTGTATTTTTTAAACAGATTAATATTTTTATGTGAATACAAAAGATTTTCATAAATATACTGAGAAGGCACAGTCATTATATTAATCTCTTTAAATTTGTCTCTGAGGGAGTGTCTGGGACTTAGTTTATAAATTAAACGAATAGCCCTTTTTTTGTAAAACAAAAATTGTCAGAATATCGGCGGCATTTCCCCACAAAAGAATACCGTACGACATCACACTATGAAAATAACTAAAGTATACTAAACGCGCTGTCTCTAAGTCAGTTAAATTACGAATATTTCTAACGGCGTATGCTGCAGAGCTTAGTTTTTTTGACAATTTATCTATATGGGGGCCCCATTGAAGCTTAGCATCCAAAGTTATGCTTAAGAATACTGTGGTGTTTTCGGGTTTCAACTCTTCACCCTTAATAAGAACACTAGTTTCTACTTGTCTGACATGAGGTATCGTAAACTTAATGCATTTAGTTTTTTTCTCGTTTAGAAGTAGTTTATCAACATTAAACCAGTTAACTACTGTAGCAAGGGCGCTATTTACATTGTCAGTAACCAGCTGCTGACGTCTGAGTTTAAATAAAAGTGATGTGTCGTCTGCAAACAACACTATATCATGATTATCCTTTATGAGGTAAGGCAAGTCATTAATATAAATAAGAAACAAAAATGGGCCAAGAATCGAACCCTGGGGGACTACAGATCCAGGTGATATTTTTCCGTTAACATCAACTCTCTGAATTCTATCACTTAAGTAAGAAGTAAGAAGATCCAGAGAGGCGTTCCGGATTCCGTAGTGGTGCAGTTTCCTAATCAATGTTTCATGAAGAACGCAATCGAATGCCTTGGACAAATCGCAAAAGATTCCCAAAGCATCGCATTTGTCCTCCCATGCCTTATAAACATGTCCTAAAAGTTCAACTCATCAAAAGTCGAACGACCCCTTAAAACCGAACTGTTTGTTAACTGTTTGTTAGTAATTTGTGTTTATTAAAAAATCTTTCCATTTGATCTAAAATAAGTTTTTCAAATATTTTACTAAAGGTAGGTGCACTGAAATAGGTCTATAATTAGTAGGGTCTGATGTGCTACCAGATTTACACAATGGTATTATTTTACTGTTTTTCATAAGATCAGGAAACTCACCACGGTCAATACAATTATTAAAAATAACAGCTAAAGTAGGTGCTGCAATATTTATAATAGACTTAGCAACATCCACAGAGCTACCCCATAGATCTGCGGGTTTTTTAACATCTAATGTGTGAAAGGTTTTAATTATATCTCTATCAAGTGACATATTGGATATTAAATTCAGAATCACAAACTGGAACGTTTTCTTTAAGTAAAGACTCTGCAGCAGTGGGCGATGAATTTAGAGATTTAGTAGTCGAAACGGGAATCTCTGCAAAGAAGTTTCGAAGGTCGCGGCGACTTGAGAATCCGATTGAATTAAATTGCCAACAATTGCAAGGCTGTAGTCACTACTTCGGTTGCATGATCTTCCCGTTTCGCTATTAATGATATTCCATTTCATTTTAATTACATTACTGCTATTTTTAATCTTCGAACTCAAGTAACGTGACTTGGCTATGCAACAAACTTTTTAAAATAATTTCGAATAATTTCTAACATATAAATTAAATTCAGCAGTGTTTATACAAGTCCGTTCGTCATACAACTCACAAAGTCGTTTTCTACTTTTATGTATACCTATGGTAGCCCAGTCACTGAAGGAAGCATTACTATTAATCGAAAATGTCTTTGGAATGAAAGTGTTATCAAATTGTGTACAATACATTCTGAAAAAAGCATTATATTGTTGATTAGAGTCATCATTATTTGGTAAAAGTGGTAAATTACTTAGAAGTTTAGTTATAAATGATTCCAAACGATTAGTAGTTTTTGGATTAACTGTGGTCCTGACCAATTGAGTAAAACGCCATCTATTGCAAAAAGCTCCAAACAAAATGATTAACAGATATCATTAAAAGGGTTCGAATTGAAGTTAAAGGCTTCCTTTTTATTTTATTTTTAAAAATACGTGCATTATGAGTGGAAATAGACAGCACTTAACAAGTAAGTTTTGACTTTTACCAATCATATTTCAGCCAAAATTCTGCCGTTTATCGCTTTTTAATGATTGTTAATTTCATAATGGTTACCTATGCTGCGATCTATCATTTTTTTTTCAAGACAAATTATAATTTATTCGAGTTGAGACCCCATGCCCAGGGCATGGACTATCTGTGTATCCAATTCCGTTCAGCCGTTTTGGCGTGAAAGCGAAACAAACTTACGTTCGCAATTCATAATATTAATATTCAATATATGTATTAAGTTTTAAGCCTTGTAGACTGTAGATTTGTAGACCATTTTCTATTTTGTTATGTACCAGGTACTTGTTGACAGGCATACACTGTCCTCCTATACCTATTAACACAATAATTTGAAAACATTGTAAAAGCCGATTATTTATGAAAGAGTAACCGTGGCGTTTCGTTCCGGCTCTTCTCCATAGGAAACGACCAATTAGAACCGTTCACCTAGCCTCTGACGTTTCTAAATTTAAGTGCCCGTGTAGTGTAGGTTTATGTGAAACCATTCTTTTTTAATAAAATTGGGGCCTCACCTTTATATCTAACCCTGAACCTTTAGTTAAGCTTGTACTGAGACAGTTCTTGTGTTTTTTTTTAAATGTTTTGATTGTTTGTTTATTTATTGATTAGTAAATTATTTATTGTGTATGTTGAAACTGTTAGTACTCCCCGTCACTTATCCCCAAAGGTTCATTAGAAAACCAGTGTCAGACAGCATCTGTCTGGCGTGCTGAATTGAACCTTTTCGGCGCAGCCGTGAGGCACACACTATTGTTGTTGTAATTGTCACTTTTTATTTTGTTATTAGTATTTTGTGTTTCACGAACTGTGTCCAAATAAAGAGAGATACTTATTCTTCAAACCGCTTCCATCCCACAGTGCGAACACATCTCATAACGTTACGTGCACATGTCGCGTACAACTTTGTTGTCATCCTTATTATTTTACTGTTTGCAAGTAACAACTAGATGCTACTTCATTCGTGTGCAGTCGCGCGTGATAAGAAATTGAACTGATGTTCTGCTGTGGAGTTTCTAGCAACGTTAGTGGTGCGGTCAGTAAGTAGCCTTATTTTAGGTAAGATGGTTGATGCAAAATGAGTCAGGGAGTCAAAACATCAGCCTATAATGTTCTTTGAGAGGGAGTGGGCTGTAATGCACCACGCTGGCCAAGAGCCGGTGAAGACATGTGAAAGCTACTGTCACATGTCTTCGAATTTTTGGTTCTAAGAATAAATGCTGCCTCGTTGGTCTAGTGGTCGCAAGAGCTACTGCGGAGCATAAGATCCTGGGTTCGATTCCCAGGTCGGGCACAGTGTTATTGGGTTTTCTATATGGAATTTCTCAGTAGCAGCCCGGAATCTGGATTTGTGCCCGGTTGATGGCAATAGGCTCGCCCCCTATTACATGGGACTTAAACATAACTGGCGAAATGTGGGTGGTGACCTTCTGGAATTACAGGCGTGATATTATGATGATGATGATGTATATTTTTTTTCTGGTATTCAATACACCAGGGTCCAGATACTAGGTATAGATAACTTTCAAGTACCTCATCAAATTGTAGATCTGTTTAGATTCTGGTACGGAGGCCAGAAAAATCAAGTGAAATGGGCTGACACTCTATCTAGTAGTTACAGGTTAGATTGTGGTGTTCGCCAAGGGGGGTTGACTTCTCCGGACCTGTTTAACCTGTATATCAACGATCTAATCGTGGAACTCAGAAGAACCAAAGTTGGCTGTCACATAGCCAATGTCTGTGTAAATAGCTTGAGCTATGCTAATGACATGGTTCTTTTGAGTCCCTCCATTACTCCAGCTTGAGGAAACTGTTGTGTCTGTGAGCATTATGCTGATGGTCACATACTGAAATATAACGTTCTCGAACCCGAGTATATGGTATTTACTTCTGGAGTTGGGATGACTGCGACATAGAAAAGGAGCATAGGGCTCTCTCAGTGAGGAGTGACAGAACACTCTGTTCAGAGCTTATTTTTTTGTTCATGTATACGTGCTAACTATGGTGCAACTTCCCAAAAAAGATGTACAGTTTATTAAGGGTTCAGTACAATGATGTTTACCGAACCCTTACGAAACTGCTAAGATACTGCAATGCCTTGAGTATGTTTGCCGAAGCGAGGGTACCGGGCTTATACGCCATCATGTGGTCGAGGGTCACGTCTTTTTGGCAAAAATTTAAGACGCTCTAGTAACAGCATTTTTAAGGTTGTCTCTTGCCACATAACAAGCCCCATATTAGTGCACTGGCACTCTGTTCACTTAAGCGGGAACAAAAATGACGAAATAACTTGTTTGAATTTTTCTGGTTTTTTTTTACCGTTTTTTTTATATGGTGTTTTGCCTGCAATAAAACACTATTTACCTTTTTATTTATTACAGTCTAATGAAATCCATAGCAAACTCTTTCTGGTCGAAAAACCCTAATCATACAAGCAAACTAAGACCTTCTTGCCGAACAATAGCTAAACAAAATTTAAAACATCAGCCTGTACATGTCAGAAACACGTTTTTGGTGCCAGGACATGAATTTATGAGGCCGACGACAGATTTTTTGCCGTCAGAAAAAAGGTTTGTTTTCAAAACTGGATTTCCGATTTTTTGCCCAAAACTTTGCAAAGATGTCGAAGTTAAAAAAATATTGTCTATTTACAACTTAATAAGTCCTTTGGAGTTAGGGTGAGAGAAGTTATTTACATTTTAAATATTATGACGTTGGAAATGTCACGAACAAAATAAGGTGGCAGACTTTTCGAGGTTGTGTAAAGAAGGTCTAAAATCATAAGACTTGTTCTGAATATAAAAGTAGCTGTGTTAAACAGGGACTCAAACCGTAAGAAGTGATTTTAACACTGTTTTTTAAAACTGTTATATAAAAGAAAGAATTTTATAAATGTAACAGGTACAATAATGTTACAGTATAAAAGTGTAACCTTTTATATTTCTTAATAAGTGTAACAGAAATAAGCAATTTTAGGTATAGTTGCAAGGTAATGCAACAACGCGCGGCAGTTAGACAGACGCGGCGTTTCCAAAATAGCCTTAATCCAGTCGGGATTGCGGCTATTTTGGCAACGCCGCGTTTACCTGTTACACTAATTAACACTGTTAACCCTTTTTATATCGGTTACCACTTACATTTTTGTTAGTTTTTGGGTTTACACATTTATAAGTCTAACATGTTTGATTATGTTATCAATTCAAAATGTAACACTTATAATTCTGAAACCTTTAAGAAGTTGTTATTAAGTTCCGTATTTGTAATAACCTACTTTTTAATTAAATTTGCAGCTTATTCTCACTAGCTATAAGGACTGCATTTGTCCTTGTCGATGCTCAATAGGAACTAATTTACTGTCCAGTTCGATATAAATAAAAAATATTGATATTTTTCGCGAAAAAAGTAGTACAATCCTTTCAGTGAAAACTTATTGTATCAATTCTTCGAATATTTTTAACTACTAAATAGAACAATTCAGGCATCCTACCTCTGTTTTTTTAGCAACAAATATTGCAGACTATCCCACTAACAACATAAATGCCACACCGAAAATTCAAACAAGAATTTCACCTAATTACCTTATTATAATTGTAATTATAACAACAACAACAAAACACAAAGGCAAAACAGCCAAGGCGATGCTGCTGAATTATATCCGTTTATAGGAGTCGGGGTTCGATGCTCAACACGACTTTAAATTAATTAAACCAAACCAGGCTTTGACCGTAATAACGTAATTCTGGGCGACGTCAGTTTAGTTAGGTCTCAGGGGGTCGAAATAACCAGCTTAGTATTTAGAGGGTTAAGCCTTAGTCTTGGTTGTGTCGCGATTAACTTTGTTATTGTACTGTTAACTAACTGAAACCTGAGCACATGTACTCTAGATTAACATATGGATAATAGAAGACATGCTGAGAATGTTGGTGCATGAATTAATAAATTAAACTACTAAAATATCTCTGCGATTAGACATCTTTACTTGCACTTGGGCAGAATTTCACAGGGTGACATTTGACATGTTGTAATTCGTATGACTTGTGCCTGAGTTCTGAGAGGCGATACTTGTAAACAAATCAGGTATACATTTGAACCCTGTCAGTAAAATGTGGCAATTTCAAAATATTTTATTTTTGTTAGTGGTGATGTGTGATTGGTTTTTGGGTAACGTCTCTGAGTGTAGAAATTGTGACTACATTGTTGTATTGGGTCTCATCTGTACAAACAAATGTAAGTGGTAATAGTTAATAAATAAATAAACATATTGCCTAATATTGCTTTATTTAGCTTTTATTGCTTCACATATATAACACCCCACACTCACTACACTCATTCAAAAACTCACCACACATACATACCTACATCTTTAACACATCCTCACATACATTAATCTACTCACATTACATGAGTATGTGATGAGTTATTAAATTGCTATTTTATAAAAAAAAACCTTTTCCTATCTTTTTTCTTAAAAGTAAATCTGACTGTTACACGAACAATAAGTTGGTTACCTCACAGCTGATCAGTTACCCTAGTTTACGAGGCAAGGGTCACAATACCTGTATACAGACTTCTGCAGCGTAGTTAGCATCTTGTTAATCAGTCTAAACCACGGAATAGAAAAAACAAGTGGAAGTGCCCACGCAGCTATCACGCGCGTGTCACTATTATGCGGGAAAATATTTAAATTAATAAAAACTTTCGTCAGTTGTCATAAGTCTTAATTTTGAATGAACAGCAAATAAGCTTTTCGTCAAAGTTGAACTTGTTGTTCACTGGCAGTGGCTGATAAAATGTAGCCACAAGACCAACCAACGCAAGACCTATCCTCACAGTTCCTTCCAATACGAAAACACATGAAGTCTACAGGAACAACTCACAAACAAAACTCACTGGCACTTAATAAACTGTTTCTACCGACCCGTGGCAGTGGCTGATAAAATGTAGCCACAAGACCAACCAACGCAAGACCTATCCTCACAGTTCCTACCAATACGAAAAAACATGAAGTCTACAGGAACAACTCAGAAACAAAACTCACTGGCACTTAATAAACTGTTTCTACCGACCCGTGGCAGTGGCTGATAAAATGTAGCCACAAGACCAACCAACGCAAGACCTATCCTCACAGTTCCTTCCAATACGAAAACACATGAAGTCTACAGGAACAACTCACAAACAAAACTCACTGGCACTTAATAAACTGTTTCTACCGACCCGTGGCAGTGGCTGATAAAATGTAGCCACAAGACCAACCAACGCAAGACCTATCCTCACAGTTCCTACCAATACGAAAAAACATGAAGTCTACAGGAACAACTCACAAACAAAACTCACTGGCACTTAATAAACTGTTTCTACCGACCCGTGGCAGTGGCTGATAAAATGTAGCCACAAGACCAACCAACGCAAGACCTATCCTCACAGTTCCTTCCAATACGAAAACACATGAAGTCTACAGGAACAACTCACAAACAAAACTCACTGGCACTTAATAAACTGTTTCTACCGACCCGTGGCAGTGGCTGATAAAATGTAGCCACAAGACCAACCAACGCAAGACCTATCCTCACAGTTCCTACCAATACGAAAAAACATGAAGTCTACAGGAACAACTCAGAAACAAAACTCACTGGCACTTAATAAACTATTTCTACCGACCCGTGGCAGTGGCTGATAAAATGTAGCCACAAGACCAACCAACGCAAGACCTATCCTCACAGTTCCTACCAATACGAAAAAACATGAACTCTACAGGAACAACTCACAAACAAAACTCACTGGCACTTAATAAACTGTTTCTACCGACCCGTGGCAGTGGCTGATAAAATGTAGCCACAAGACCAACCAACGCAAGACCTATCCTCACAGTTCCTTCCAATACGAAAACACAAGAAGTCTACAGGAACAACTCACAAACAAAACAAACTGGCACTTAATAAACCGTTTCTACCCATGAACTCCCATAATCCGGGCTTACATCGATAGTTTTTGTAACCCAACACGGTATTACCCACAAACGTGTTGATTTAGGCCACAGAACCGTGAAATAAGCAAGTTTTTATGATACACTTTGATTTTCGGATTAAACGTAGTAATGGAAGTTTTTTTTGTGTCGAACTGACACATCTTTTCACGTATTGGAATTAGGTTTGGGTGATTTGGAAATGGTATGGATTGGGAAAGAGTAAATTAGAGATGTTTTTGTATCTCTTTGTAGCTTCTACGGTGATTATTTTTATTTCTTAGGTTTCAGTGTTATGTTTTCTGAGTCTTGCTGGCGTTTTTCTGAAGATTGATAATTGAATTTTACTAGTACAACAACAAAGTCTTGTAGAAATTTTGTATACTATACTATCCCGCACTCCTAAATTGAGACACCGTGCATTTCCATGTAAGGGTAGAAAAGGCTTGGAACAGCAAAATAATGATGAGTCAAAGAAACTTTTTATGCAGTTTTAAAGCCGACATACTGGCCATCATTCTAGTGTCATCATTGTTCTGAATTTGAAATTGACAACCATTTGAAAAGCGGTATACGCCTATACAAGAAAGGGCAAGGGAGCTTAATTTAGAAGTCTAGGAGCGTACGTACCTACTAACTAATCTAGATGATGTTATCAAAATCAGTTGATGATGATGATTTTTTTTGTTACAAAAAACCTAATTTATCAACTTAACTTGATAAATTTTGACTACTAGCCGAAAAATACACGCACATTAAAAAAAAAAAAATACCAGCCTATTATAATTATCCCACTGCAGGACTAAGGCCTCTTCTCATATTACATTGATCACCACCCTTCCTCCAGACAGGTTTTTCTAAAATATTTTCGTATAAGTGAGTGTTCAGTTCAGAGTTGCTTTTCGATTAAGTGTTTGAACGCAACCTTATGATATGTTGATAAGTATATAGATAGATAGATAATAGAAGGACACAGTCGTAGGTTGCAGTTCTTGGCTGACAAGCCATCGAACAAGGATAAATACCGAGCTTATACGCCGAAACTTTGTTTCACTTGCCCGTCCCGGTACAGAGAACCCATAAGGTTCTCACAGACATCAAATTAATCAATATTCAATTAAAATAACATCAACGATCCAACTATACCACGCAAATTAATGAAACACCTCCCAATTCACACAAACCCTACCCTTGCACGTGCAAAATGACATGTCGTTGTCGCGAAAGGGTTAACGGTCCTGTCAGCCGTGAGTTGGGCTAGCACCTGTCCCCTACGGCTTCGGGATCGGGTTACGGGATCGCACTTGACAGACTTCGCGGACGTCTGTGGCGGCAGACGGACGGTTAAGTTCTATGTACCTGTATGGAGGTAATGTTTGTAGGGTTAACATCGTTGTGTTTAGTATAGTTTTGTGTCGTCGATTTTAAAGGTATATTACATCATAAATTAATATTGAAATTGCACGAAACAACTTAGGACTTGAAAAATTTGCTAGCTGAAACATCCATCCGACTCCATTTGATTAGACACGATTGCACAACTGAATTTGACGGATAACTTTGACGTTTGGCAGTGGAAAAGGAGCAATGCAATTCTAAAGGACCTTCTCATCTTAATCTCAGTCTCAATCTGTCAAAAATACTAACAATTTTACATACATTTGTGACAAGTTTTTGACAATGATTTTCGCTGAGAGTAGATGGCGTCTTGAACTTTAACGTTAAGTACGAGAATTGGCCTTCAGATCTGCCCAGCTACCACGTTAATGGCCTTGAATTTTCCCGTTTAAGATAAAGCATTTAACTTAAACCATGTCTTTCTCATGACCTTGTGAAGACCGCAGGAATCCGCTGAATGCGAGAAGCACGGAACGCGCTCGGGGGAAGCCTATGTCCAGCAGTGGACGTCCTTCGGCTGAAATGATTATGTCTTTCTCTATTAAAACCTTGGGACAGTAAGACCTGTATTAGCGGCTTCTTATCATTTTGGAACTCCGTACTATGAAAGACATTCAAACTGTTAAAACCGCCAGCGACGTGCAGTCAAGTGTACCAAACAACAGCAAAAAAAAACAACAGTTATCTGAAATTAAAATAACAACGTAGATACGTCTCCTAGAAGTGACATGACCAGCAACAACATCGCAAGTACAGACCCACTTCCAAACCGCTACTGACAATCCCTAACATGCACAACAAGATTATAATCCACTTTGCTAATCACGCATGTTATCTTAAGATGACGTCATGTGACGTATCTAGGCAAGTGCACGCGTGCAGTGAACGCATGTGTCACAACATATCAGACCTACTTGTGCACCCGTGTGTACCTATGCGGTGCGCGTGCGATGACAACATCGCACTAATTTGTATAGAAAATTGGCTACACTAGTACAGTTTTCTTTTTAGAGTTCCGTGGTAATTATAAGGCTACCCCATGTAGAATTTGTTGTTGAAATTTGGTCAAAAAACTTACTTTTCGACTGAAGAATAAAATGAGTGAAACCGTAATTACTGCTACCAAACGGGACTCGAGCTCGCGGAACGCGCACCAGAGCACTTGTTAGGCAAGTAAATATTTTTCGAAATTAAGACCAACGTAGATTTTGATGAAAAAAAGACATAAAAATTCAATTCGTTTTTTCGTGAAGAAAAATACGTTGAAATTTTTACGTGTGTGAACGAAAAAAATATATTTTTGAAGTTACTTCTTGGCTAGGCGCACGTGCGAGGTTTCAAAAGACACGTCACAAAGCGGGCTAGCAATCTACGGGGTCTTTTTTTCCTGAACAAAAACTTTGAAATTTGGTCAAAACCGTACTTTTCGACTGAAAAATAAAATGAGTGAAAACCTGGAATTACTACTACCAAACGGGACTCCATCTCGCGAAACGCGCACCAAATTACAGGTAAGGCAGGTAAGTATCTGTCTAAATTAAGACCCACGTAGATTTTGATGAAAAATAATAAACGAGTTGTGGTAAATTTTCGTATGCCTTGGGTGATTTTCTGTGGAACTTTTATTGACGCAGCAGAGAGAAAGATCAGTACGACGCTCGAAGAAAAAAAAACACGATTTGATGCAAAATTGAGCATATTAATTAGTCTCCTTTCATTATTTCACTATGCCTTGAGTTTTGAAAACATTTTTGTGCAATAAGCGTCGCCCATTGCAGTCGCAATAAGGCCAAAAAATTTCAAAGCAAAACGGAATCCAGCAATAATCCAAAAAACTATAAAAAATATTGCAGCAATAAATAACAGAAGCATACCAGACATAATTGAAAAGATCGCTTCTCATAACTAAAAATGAACGATCCAGTTGAAAAACACCGTTTCATTTCAACAAACGATTTTTCTCTTCACTGCTCTAGCGTGGCCTTTATAAGTGAATGCAATTCGTTTCGTCATTCGGTCAGTGGCGATTTCTAGATTACAGCTTTTGTTAATTGGGACAGTTTGTGAGAAAATGTGGCTAAAATATTCAAGGTTTTTGACGGAAAATCTTGGCGAAGTCGTGAGTTTAGAAATCAATAAAGGTATTTTTTTTCTACTAATTTTTGAAATAAATGTAGCAATGGTCTCAACTTTGTGAGTTTTTGACAGACAAACTATACAAAAATTTGTCAAAAACTCACAACGAAAATTAGTAGACGTGGTCGTGCAACCTGCATAACATAAAACATTTCTCCGGTTATGTTTAAGTCACATGCAATAGAGGGCGATATTGCCATCAACCGGGCACAAACATGGGTTTGTCAAATTATTGGAGGAGTTTCTGATAGAAAAACACAATAACACTTTGCCCGACCTGGGAATCAAACCCCTCAGCAGTAGCGTTTGCGACCACTATACCAGCGAGTCATTCGACATAAGTAAGTATAAAACAAATTACCGAATCACTGATAAAATGCACCAATTCATGAGCGAACAGGTAACATCTAGGCAACTCATCGGTTAACAGCAGGTAAATTAGAAGTCATAAATGCGAGTCAAAGGAAAATTATAAAAAGAGGTGCATAAAAAAAGGACACAATGTGTTAGGCCAGCCTGAATATGAAAACACCTGTATCAATTTCAAGGACATTTAGGCAGAAAGAAAGTCGTATTTCTAGTCCTGGTCCTGATTTGCAAATTTTAACAAGTTAATGCACGGTGATTTTGGATCATCTACTGAAGAATTATCAAACATAACTCCATTAGGTCTAACAATGCTGTCAGTTAATATGCAATGTGGCGAAACAACTTTAATAATTTTGAGAAGTAAGTTTTTATAAATATGAGTTGAGCTGCACGATTACTGACAAATGCGTGCACTGAATGGACAGGTCCACTCAATCTGTGTGGTTCTTTCCTCAAAAGACCATTTCAGACACTAATCTACATGGTCTGACCAAAATTATGTATGGACTGTACAAGAGACTGTGACCACTAAGTTTTTTAAGACCTTTCTTCGCAGAGAAGTTAGAGAGGAAACACCGACCTCATTTAGTTTAAAAAATATGATATACGTGTAAAAGTTTTTGTACAAACCTACTGACTCACAGGCTAGACCCCAAACATACTTGCATGCTCTAAAATACTATAATCTTCAGTTCTTTTTTTACATAAATAAGACCAAACTCCCACATAGCAACTTAGTTTTTTTTCTGCGCAAACAACACATAGGTCCAGGTGATCGATCCGGCGACCTCGTTCCTTATTGTCAGCCACTCTGCCATCGACCGGCTTTTTGTAACGGATGCCACACACTTACAAGATTAATTCACACTCAGCTGAAGATTCACATGTATAATTTCTAGGAGTTGTAGCTACGTGGTTGGAAGTAGTGCGGTGAGTGAGATTATAATTACATCATTGACTACTAAGAAACAGTTGGCTCAAATCATTATTTCTAACTATAAATATAAAAGGAGAAACTGACAAAAAAAAAAAAAGAGGTTTATGGAAGTTCGACTTATAAGGGGATGATAAAGTGGGATTGTTTGTATGAAAAATCTTATTCCTTGAGAAACTTGAAACTTGTCTATAATACTTTAGTTAGCCATTTTTTGGATTTTAACTACCATCTTAAGGGTAATTATGGGGTGTTAAAGTTTGTATGGATTTTTTATAACACGTGGTCCGATTAATTGAAACTCGGTATTCATACTTAAGACCGGAAATTTAAAATAACGTATATCAAGGTTTTTCGTAAATCAACTCCTCACGGAGTGAAAATGGGTAGTAAATGTTAGAGGGTGGATTTAATTGCGGGGCTTGATTAACAAAAAAAAAATGTTACAAAATAGCCTATAAGTCATATAATAAAAACGTCACAAACGATTTATCTAAACTCAACCACTTTCGGGGTGAAAACGGGGAATTCCCAGATTTCTGAGAAAAATAATTTTCCATCAAATCAACTGGAAAATTGACCCGAATACTTTTAGATAAGAAGATAATCATACATTTTCGAAAAACGAGGAGGCGGGGTTGTTCAATTTTGTAGGGGAAAATAAAATGTTTGATGTGTTTCATAAATAAAATTATTTGATTAAGCCTGTTTTACAGTGTCCAGATAGTTAGTACTATCTACCTACTAGATGATTTTTCAAATATTATATTATGTTTATAAACTGAGTCAGGGGCCTAAGAAAAAGGCCCATTTTATGAAATCATCTGCCCTATAAACGACCTTAAAACTTGTGGAACAGACCATACACTGACAAGGGTGGAATTTGCAAATGGCCGACCTCTGTGTACGAAGGAAACGTCCACCTTGCTAGGACAATTTACCGCACGTGGCACGCTATTGCATTTGTCTGTCACCTTGGTCTGTTTAATTTTGGCGACACTAGTTTAACACTACAGGGAAATACACCAACGTTTGTGGTACTTGGAACTCTTGGTTGGTTGTCAGTAGTTTATAAATAGTTCCACGGAATATTCCTTGACTGTGGGCACTATCTCGGAAATACCTACTTGCTGTATTTTAGAAATTCAAAAGCGAACCGCTCCTGCTTCGCAAGGCATTCAGGACTTGACAAAACCAAAACGTCAAGTGTTGTTTAAAAAAAAAGAATGAAAAAATGTTTATTCTCCACATACAAAACGCTCTAAAAAAAAAAAAAATTACATAAAATACAAGTCCAAAGTAGCCAAAATCCTCGCAATATACCAATAAAAATTTCACTTATATTTGATTTGTTATTTTTTTATTTTTACATCAAAATCAAATCAAAATCAAAAGTCATTTATTCAAATTAGGCTGAGAATCAGCACTTTTCGAACGTCAAAATTACATAAGACAGTCCCCCAAAAAGCCCGCCCTTCACCACTTCCTAGTGCTTTAGCTGGGAAAAAGAAGTGGCGCAACAAACTCCCCAGCAGCACAGCTGTCTGTTCGGTTAGAAGAACTTGATTCTAAACAATTGCAAGTAATTACCGAAACGCCAATGACAAAAAAAAAGAAAAAAAAATTGCATGTAAATAACACAAATACATAAATAAAGCCTTCGGGCCTAAAGGGCATGGCAGCTTACATATGCAATACTGGAATTATTATACAAACAAATAAAATAAATAAATGATAAACTAGGACCATCAAAGTAAAATAAATCAACAGAACAATTACTGTAACAATGATAAAACCAAAGGCAGCAAGACGACCAGTCACCACAAGCAGCACCCGTTCACGTTCACAATTACACATGTTAGTGTAATTATTAAACCTTCCGAAATTAAAACTCTAAAAACTGAACTATTTAAACTATCGAATAAACGAACTTTTCTTTCCTTCTTTCAATTCAATATCAGCCATCACCTACTCCAAACTTCCTCTTTATTTCAAAACATCGAAACCTATTTGTATTTCACACCAATTAGATCTACGAGTATATTAGACGGTAAGACTTCAGGACGTAATATCTTTTGTCCAAAGAAACTATAAGAAAAGTGGCCAAGTGCGAGTCGGACACGCACAGGAAGGGTTCGTGTGCGTGTCCTTACCACTGTACAATATTTAACACTACATTTTTTTAACAGTTTGTTTAACACGTTTCTTTATTATTATTTGCAGATATAGAGGCCATAGTAGTACACAGTGTGTACTACTTTTCACACAGTGTTTCAAATTTCGAGTGCCTAATTATTACGGTTCAAAAGATACAGTCCTGTGACAGACGGACGGACAACGGAGATTTAGTAACAGTGTCCCCTTAGCACCCTTTGCGTGCGGTACCCTAAAAAACCTTCTACCGTCTATTGAAAAGTAAATTATCAGTGACATTTATCGCCTTGTTTTGGCAAAAGCCTTGAAAACAAACATTCTTAATACACGAACTTAATTTTTATGTTGATAGGGTCGTAAAAAAAATGCTCAGCTCAGTGGTGTAAGCGATAAAAGGTAACAGGCAGACAGAGTTACTTTCTCATCTAACTATAATAGTAAGTTTGACTGATTGCTACGCTATCACGCTAAACCGGCAGCACGGATTTGGATGAAATTTGGCACACAGATAGACCATGACCTAGGTAAGGACATAGGCTACTTTAAACCCTGGATCGTAGACTAAATCGCAGGCATCAGCTAGTTTATCATTATCTAATTAATACTAGCTGCAACCCGCGGTTACACCCGTATAAGTCTCGATCAGGTGGGAATATTGAAAAAAATGTATTCTATGTCCTAATGCAGACAATGGTCTATCGGTGTGCCAAATTTCATCCAAATGCGTTCAGCCGTTTTAGCGTGAAAGCGTAACAAACACACACACAAAAATTCAATTTTTTTCGCCTCTATTAGTTTAGACAAATAGCCGGGATGAAAAGTGTCATCAAGGGGTATCGTGTTACCCAGTAACTGGGTTGTGAAGGTCAGCTAGGCTGTCGCTCCATGTGAATTACTGGTATCCAGCTGCATCCTCATCATTGTTGAGAAAAGGCTCGGCAGATGATGATGGCTATAAATAAATGTTATTTCTGTACTAGGTCATCACCAACTTTCCCAAGAAGTCTGATAAGTTGACTTTGACTCTGATGCATGATTTCAAACCCTCTACCTTTGACACCTCAGATAGACTGATGGGATGTTCCTCTTTTCTTTAGGCCATACTTTATAAAATTATAACACACAAATTCAAGACTATCAAACTGCAGCTTTTTGTAGGTACATATTCCCAAATATCAAATTCCATTTGAAAACACAGCTTTCCCGTTTTAGCGACCTCGATTCAGCTTTCACAGCAAAACTGGCACGCAACAACCAAAAACACACAGAATATTAAAATTTCAAAACTCCGATACAAACAATGTCATCCACCACATAGTTTAACAGGAGTTTAACACAGCCGAGCTAATCGAGACTTTGCAGAAACCGCCAGAATGCTGCGTACTGGCGTACCCGGCGTACCAGCATACCATAGACCGGACGCGGCGAAGCGTGAACTATTGAACCCCTCGGAACGTCAGACATGCGACGAATCGACACAGTAGCTAATAAAGAAGCAGTAATACCATTTTGATAGACTTAATTATTTAAAGCTATGGTAACTCATTGGCACGCAGAGCAGTGGTGATCGTTTTGTAGTTCAGTTTATACTTAAAGTAAAGAAAGCGTCGTGTAATGAACTTTGCAAACAATATACTTATGATGAATCGACAGTGTATCGAAGAAAACAGTGCATACAACAAGTGCATAGGATTGTCTGCCTTGATAGTCACCCCTGCCATAGATAAAAAGAAAAGAAAGAAAATACGTTTATTTGCGGTAAACATGACGTAGAGAAACACAAAAAGAACAAGTCGAGGTGCGGCTCATCCACGCTTTTGCGTGGCATCGCTCAGCATAATGTTACGACTCCGTGCGAGACAGAGCCCTAGCACTGGTTTTCAGCGACAGCTTGTGACAGATCGATCGAGATCAACGGAGAACAGGGTCGCAAAGTATACGACAGTTGACCATTTTGACAGTGTGGCTAAGCTGTGGTGTGAAATAATGGAAGCAGCTAAAGCTCATACAAGGTCATCAATCAGCGAATGACATCACTGAAACGTTATTTATGAAAGTAATTTCGTGTTTTTTTTTAAGAGAGCGTTTTTTACATTATCTTCATGACAGCCATCACTGCTGCCGTTATATGGCGGCCACCGCTCTTCTAGAACCTAAAACCGTAGCTGAACCGAGCAAGGAAAGTAATACTGTAATATGAACACATTGTTAAAGCCAATTATTTTTAAAAGAGTAATCGTGGAGTTTCTTGCCGGCTCTTCTAAATAGGAAACGACCAATTGGAACCGTACACCTAGCTTCTGAGGTTTCATAATTTATGTGCCCATGTAGGTTTATGTGAAATAAAATATTTTGATTTCATTTGAGTAGAGAGTTCAATGAGCGATGCAGATTCCTTGCTAAACTTCTGTACATAATCTGCCTATTGGCCAAAACCTTGGCTCAATAAATACCAGTTTTTCATAAACTTAACACTGATTTGCCGTAACATTTTTAAGTTTTTATTTAATTTGAAGATTTAAATGCGTCTAGCATGAATCAATTTGTAATTTAATCTTACAAAGAAGGTGCGAACAGCCATTTTTAATTTGATTGTGTTTTTTATAGTTATGGGCAGATTATGTTACAGTCTAAAAAGTAATTTATGGTGATGTGTTCGGAATCTTAATGGAAACTATCATAGTTAATGTATTTTTACTAAACTAAAGCCGAATAACATCGCCATTAAAAAAAACGTAATTTATATAACATAACATCACGCCTGTAATCCCCAAAGGGTTAGGCAGAGGTGTTATAGGTACCCAAATTTCGCAAGTCATGTTAAAGTCTCATGTAATAGATTGCTAGCAACCCATCCCGGTTTACCATCACCCGGCATAAATCCAGACTCCGGGATTCTACTGAGAAATTTCTGATGGAAAAACCCAATAACACTTTGCCCGACCTGGCAATCAAACCTAGGACCTCATACTCAGCAGTAGCACTTCCGACCACGAACAAGACATCAACGAAGCAGTCATGTCAAATGTCATTTGTTTAACAATAAAATTTGTGACAAGTAAATGCCTACATAAAACCATTTAATAATTTTTACTTACCTCGGATTTTTACTACCTACTTCTTAATGTTTAAAATCTTTACATTCAATGAAAAGATGTTTTGAAATCCACACTAGTCATAAAACCAGTAATTACCAGTTTTATCTCGTTCATAAAACTTACATTTATATTGCTCCTTGAGTAGCGTATGATTCCATAAAACTGAATTGCTTACCTGTAAACAAAGAAAAATAAAGTTTTAGTACATTTTATTTAACGCACACACAGACGGCACAATATAGAACTGTTTTTTTAATTGTTAATCAGTTGCAAGAGTATTAATTAGGGAATTAAGTAGCCGTAATAAATTATGAAAAGGATTTTAAGTAACTTAAGAACACAAATTGACTCCAACTAATTTAAGTAAGTATTTAATGTTTAGTTGTTTTGAACATCAATATTCTTGGAACATTTCATTTTCTAAACACAAACCATTTTACATAGCTTTACCTATTTATCTAACGCAAAATGCCAAAGAATCAGCATCGCCAACCAACGTGGCAATGCTGCCAACCTTTTGGCCACCTTTCCCATTAACAACGATGGTGGACGTATTTTTTATGATATTCGTTGTTGACATTTATTATCGTATACGAAATTGTGACTTAAGAATACCCACTTGTTTAAGTGCCGCATGCCGTCTTAATTTATAATATTATTTATATTTTTAAGTGTTAGTGTTTGGCATGAGATTGTGACATCTATTTACTGCTTTTTTTTTTGTTTCTATTTTGTTAATTGACATTCGATTACCTATGCTATTTTGTATGCTCTTTGGCGTAACATATTTAGAGATATGAGGAACAGGGTGTAAAGTTCACTCATACTCTTGGAAAAGGGAGGATCCTCCGACCAGATGGATGTCGTATCTGGTGGGCAACTGCCCGATGATTGTTGTCGGGAAGTTGTACATATGCTAGCTGCGCGGTAAACTTTGATTGCGCGATGCAGGATTTGTGTGATGCGTTGTTCGCATGTGGCGGTGTAGATGCCGCCACACATAGTAAGGACCCATATTTTCTTGTATAAAATCTGTATAATATTACCCTATGTTCACAAAATGAATAAATAAGAATTTTAATTTGATGCCCAATGAGCACTTCCCATAAAAGAAAAATACTTACTTGTACCTACATAATAATATATAGTATTAATAGTAGTAGAGTTAGTGTTAGCTTGTATATTGTATTTAAGATTTGTCAAAATAAAATGTGTTGACATTTTCTTTCTTTACCTTAATAAAGCTAAACACAAAACTATTAATTTCTTCCATTCTACAAAAACACCTGTGAACAGGAGAAAACCCTACCACTACCTCCATTTCGGTTAAACGTTAGCATTATGGAAACTAACCTTAACTAACTCCCAAGCGCCGTGTCCGGTCGTTAAGACCAGCCATGCATGTTTTCTGTCTAACCCGCCGTTGCGTGCAAAATTCCATCTCCCCGACTTAGGCTAGACCTCGTATAACGAAATCGGTTTCTCACTAAGAAATTCCGTATCTGGCTGCATAGTGTACTTGAAATATATTGAAGACGTGATTTTCTTCCAAGATTATGTTCGTAAAGTCGTAGCAAAAATTTTGCCGTTTTCGATATAACAGCATCATTTTGTAAACAAATCGAAATGAAAAAGTATGTCGTAGCAATTTATATTATCACAGTTTTGGTGCTGTAAAAGAAATTGATAGTCGTTCGCTTATGATCGTGTTCAAGACAAAATTCCCTCTAAAAAACTAAGCAACTGATGCAGCCGACATTTTTTCTACAAATCAGCATAAATCCGACATTTCTACGGTCTTTCTACAAACAAATTCACAGTACATTTAAAATTTTAATCAATATCACTTCCCGTTAGTAACTACCAGTTTAAGCAATACTTTACAGAAAACATTAAGGGAATTATTCATAAACAAATACTTTATCACGCTGAGATACACATGGAGTTGATGGGTTGTGCTATTAACCCGTAGCGAGCGGTGGGGGGCCGAATCGGCCCACTATCTATCCCATTACCATCCGTTACCATTTTATTACCATCTTTTACCATTTGTCGGGTCACAAAAGTTTTATAACAAGTTTTTTTTTTCACGAGTATTTTTTTTACATAATTCATTTGTTTGTTTTGAAATTGGTACTTTTTTTTTTTGGTTCGTCATTATGGTCGTTGACGTTATTATAGAATTTCATTTTTATGGTCCAAATGATCGTGTGTATTTTGTTGAAGTAATATCAACGTCATAAATGTTTATTTCTTATGTTTTGTCGGAACTCGGTGTGTGTTACACTAGTGATTCGAGTTTCAAGATTAAGGTAATGTGAAAATCAATATTAACTATCGAAGTTCTAATCGTTCGATTTTATGATATATCAGTCTCAGTGAAAGGTTTACTTTTTATTACCAGTTAGCTTCTAGTTTAATTCATAAAACTTTAATTGATTTCTAGAAGAATCTTATTAAAGTTCAGTCATTTGGATCATATAGTAAGTTAACGCTTGTTTCCGGTTAATAAGAAAAAACCTTTTTAAAGAACGAAAAAAAAAAAAAATTTTTGCTACATGAGGTTCTATATTCTATGTTCCTTGGATTGGTTTCCGCACTTAGTCCTAAAGTGGACCATTGTACTTGAGCCATGGCAGCCGTCGTTGGTCATTCCAACCAGCCCCCCTCCTTCCAGAAGTCTATTAGATCTCCTAGTCTGTTCAAAACATCTGCAAAAAAACCTGTATGTGACGAGGGTTTCTGTTCTAATTGGTGACGCCTGTGCTTAATGCACACAGGAGGTTAAAGTCTTAGGCTCATTCTTCTCAGTATGGACACTTACGTTTCACTAACTACCAAAACCAATAACCTAAGACAGATCGCTACTGATGATAGACAGTACAATTCTATCTGTCCCTGTCAAATAAAAAGCTGTCAACACGTTTTAGGGTCGGATACGAGTACTTTGGCCTTTGCAGGCAGGCACGAGCATTGATCACCACGCTTGCTTCGCCTTCAGGCGGATTGGCGATTTGAGACTCATATCAATCATAAGTCCAACAACCTAATTGCGTAGCACACAACTAATCACAATCTGAATCATTTTGAAAGATGCTAATCCATTGCTTCATTTGTACGAAAAATGTGTCTGCTCAACAACGTAAATAACGCAATGAATGTTGTTGAACTGTCAAAATGAAAGCGATTCCTACTGATAGTGTGTAACACAATTACCAAACAGCACCCTAATTGCGTAATACACAATCAATCGGAATCTGAATCGTTTTGAAACAGATTGCTAATCCATTGCTTCTTAAGTTCGATAAAAATTCTGCTCAACAATATATAGAACGCAATGAATGTTCTTGAACCGTCAAAATCAAACAGATTAGTCGTAATCGTTTACGAAAATGTGTTACGCAATTAGGGTGCAGGTTTCCTCACCATGTTTTTCTTTACCCACATCAGTGATGTTCAAGATAAACTTAGAAATAAAATACAGAGCTGCTAAGCTTAATAAAAACAAAACAAAACAAAACCAAAAGCTGTTTTTTTCCCAAAAATAACCGCCAAAGTCAGGAGTTGTCAGGACGAATAGTTGAATACGAAAACCGTTAATTAAATTCAAATATAATTCAAAATGTCATCGCTCGAGGCTCAGTAAAGTTTATTGTCTAGTCTTTCATGAACTTATAGGTGTTCCGTTTGATCCTTTTGTGGTAATTTGTAAACGAATATATTTACATACATTTGTAATAAAGAGAAAACAGACGCCAGAACTATGGCTTGAAATCTTTACAATTGCAAATTCGTAGCTTTAAGACACTTCTAGATTTCTTAATGGTCTATAACTTTTTTTATTTGAAAAGTATCAAGTTGCTTATTGGGAACTTTGACATCGCATATAATTTAACAAACTAAGTGTGTAAAAACTTCACAATACTTATACAGCGGGTATCAGAAATGTGAGGTCATATTTAAGAGTATGGTACAAACCATCTGACTTAGCAACTTTGTTTTTGTACATCGTAACCCGAAAACATTATCAGTTGCCCCGTTGCCCCATACAAACTTTTGGACGGCTGATGATTTTTTCGCTACTGTCATGTTGGTCCCATTGAGAACATTGTTCAATTTGATAGTCTGTCTCTGTACCCTTAAATATGACCACACATTTCTGATACACGCTGTATACTGGTCATACTTCAAAAGAAGATTTAAACATAAAAATTTAAAAAAAAACAACGCCGTCTTTTAAACCCTTTTTGTCTTTGATTAAGTATATACAACATGCATCTAATATATAACAAGATGGCTGATCAAAGAAGTGTATTAATAACGCAGTGTTTTGGGACGTGTATCACAAATTATGTGATTTGTAGACAAAACTGATGAGTGGTGCAACAAAGGGGAAAAAAACATGTTTTAACGACTCCCTTCCCTTTCTTTTGAATGTTAAATGAAAGAGAGGGTTAATTGATCAGTCAACGTCATAATATAAACATAACATCACGCCTGTAATTCCCGAATGGTTAGACAGTTATGGTAGGGTTCGCCTTTTCGCCAGTTATGTTTTTAAGTCCCATGTAATATAACATTAGCACGTATTCGTCCGCTTTTAAACATGGGCCTATAAGTAGCTCATACATTCATCCCTCGCGAACCATAGAGTACTTTAAATCAGTATACCAGACCAAGCTGTCAAAGTTAAAAGTTGAGAAAAAAAATTACGTGTCACATCACATACCTATTTGTCACTGGGTACTGCGGACATGCTGGCCTTCTGGATGAAAAGGTATTTTTTTCGGTGGAATCTCGTTGCTTGACCAGCCGGTACCGTGGCCTTAATGGGTCGGGTTCGTCTGTACAATATGTCGAATGTGACAGATGTTTTAACATTTCATTGAGCAATTTATACGCTCTAAGGGGACACCTTTAAGATTTATAAGTATGGGACTTTATTTAAGAAGAAATACCGACATGAGAAAGTTTAGTTCCGAATTACACAAATTGTAGCCTAGAGAAAAATGTCGCGAGGAGAGTTTTTAGTATTACAGAACAAAAACGATGGATAGACTGTGTGACAAATGATGTGGATAGAAAGGGGGTACCTACTGAGATGACGACTAATTGAGAACAAGGACATGCTGCGATGACCTTTAATAAATTGCGATAAAGGCAAGGGAATGATGCTGACAAATTCAAATCAGATTTCAATTGTTGTTGTGTTGCAGTTCGTTCGATGGTTCGTTCTCTACGTCATGTTTACCGCATTTTTTTTACGCCTTCTTTTTCCCGAAGGTTAGGGCAGAGGTAAACCCACATTTCGCCCACATTACATGTTTAAGTCCCATGTAAATCCAACCAAATCTAGATTCTGGGCTGCTACTGAGAAATTCCAGATAGAAAAACCCAATAACACGCTGACCGACCTGGGTATCGAACCCAGGACCTCGTGCTCATCAGTAGCTCTTGCAACCACTAGACCAACGAGGCAGTCAAGTCAAACCGCATTTTTTTTTTGTTAAATAATAATAATAAGGTTTAATGATATTAATGTTTTTAGGTCAAATCACTATCGTAACTTCGCGTTAGCACAACTGAAACGCGTGATTAGTATGATAATCATAGGAATATCCTCCCTATTATCGCTAGTTTAACGAATTAAAAGATAACTTACGTCCTGCAACGATCATTACTAACATATGGCTCTTTTTACAAAACGCTTTTCGAAACTCTAATTGTTAGCTAGTTCAACACTTTGCTTAACTTTTCAGCTCTCAGCGCGATACAACAAATATGAAAAGTCGCATTTTTGCCGTCGTTTTCAACTCGAGTACAATATAGGCTAAACTTTTTATTCTGTAAATAGTATAATGGCACTAGTTTGTTGGGCGTGACGCTAACACGCTTAGTTTGTTGCCTCGCCTACTTGTAAGGGCTGGCAGACATGATTAAGGGAATTATCTTTTAAATCCAGGCATTACGTCCCCGTTAGACTGTAAGTGATGTTTGCTTGTTTCGGATTGTTTGGTTTTGTTTTGACTAGAATCTTGTCGGAGGTAGGTTTGTGAGGGTATGCTTAGTAGACAGACATTCGTAGGCTGGCAAAGTGATAATAGCCTAGCTGAACTTACGTCTTGGTCCGATCCTAGTGGATTTTGGTCAAGGTTCCTAAAAACTTCTTCAAAGAAACATGAAGACTTAAAATATTTGTAACTCAACCTCATAGTAACCTTTTTATTTCGAATAAGACTTCTCAGCCTCTTATAGGAGGTTAATCAAATTCCACATTTCAAGCCACCAAACGGCCCTGCGGAAAATAGGCAGCAAGAAACTCCTTACAGAACAGTTGAAAATTACCTCTATAAAGCAACCTTGACATTCTGACAGATCAGCACGAAAATAATAATATTTCATACTTATACTGCTAGCAAATGTTTAAATCATAACTCACCTATTCGTCAACAGAAAATAATATTTCTCTAACAATTCGCGTAACGACCGTGTCGCGCGCAGCCCTAAATTTAGTTGCGTTTACCTAGCAATTTTCACAAAATCGCTAATTATACGCTACACCTAATTCCTACAAAGGGTGATGACTTATTCTTCGATTCAACACAAACAAAATCCAACTCTAACACTATAAAATAGACCATGAAATCGAATAACAAACAAACGTTGATTTACTACGCAAAAAATCAAAACGAATGTGTTATAAGGGATGTTCAGATGCAACTCCCTGTGACATGCCAAACAGGATTAAGTGCCACTGTTCAGCGAGCAATTATCGACTTAATCCCCGTGTTAGTAGAGTAGTTTGTCTCTTATTTTCAGGGATTGATTTAAGGAAGATGTTGGATAAAATTCCGAGCCTTTGGGACACGATTCTATTGAGTCCCTCTTTCGTATATCCGCCCTTTTTTCAACGCCAGATGTCTAAAAGCAGCAAATGCATTGTGCGCAAAACTCGACTCGCTGCCCAATTATATTGTTAATTTTGAAAATATTAAGCATTGAAATATAAAACTGGCTATACTATAATAAGCCATTATGGCGTATGAAAAGTTTCGCGAACTCTCTTCGGGTGTTGAGTTTCTCTTAATGTGAGGTGTTAAATTAGCACAAAAGATATGTGATTTTGCTCTTTGAATGTTCACGGTTTAACAAAAAAGGGGTTCTTTAATAGCTGGTTAATGAGCGGAGATGTTTGTGCGATTTTGATTTTAATATTGGGAGTGGAAGATTTAATAGTGTGAGTAGCGTCATGATTTTTGCAGAACGAAAAATTGTTTAAGTGCCGTGATTTGGGGTATTTCCAGATGGCATTATTTTACCTCTGATACAAATAAAATCTGTGGTCACTTCACTTTGAGATAACCGCTGTCAATTCTATCATACATTTAACTGTTTTGATAACACGACAAAGATATATCTCTACATGGAAGTCTTCGTCCGGTTGCTATGTACCGATACAGATACGATCTAGAGCAATGGAAGAATAGCATATAATACCTATCAGAAATGAATAGATCAGTTTGGCAGCAAGGCTGATATCAACTCGTGGTAAACAAATTTGCCTAGCGAGTCCTAAAAATGTTGGGTAGGCTTCCAGACTAACCAGATGAAGCTGAATACCTGTTTTTCATATGGAGCGACTGCATATCTAACCTCCATAACCCAAACACTGGGTATTACGTTTCGCCTTAATTAGACTGGTTATCAGACTTTCGGACTTCAGTTATCGATTGCTTGTAAGATTTTTTGTTCCTATAAGACGTCTGTTTAGACATTCTTATTAGATTGGATCTCGAGAGTTATGTTCAGGCTTATCTTTTTCATATGTTTCAAAATTTCTCTGATTTGGGAACAGTTTTAATAGATATCTTGGAAAAAATAGGCACCGTTAGTCCAAATGGTATTTACTGCAAATCGAAGCTCAAATTGTCATGTTCGATGCAATTGACTTCTGTTCAATCAATCATATCAACCCAAGCAATTTGTTGACTACCTACTGGGTATACCAAACTCCAAACCCAAACGCTGTCCATCACTATAGCAATTTTCAAATCCTACAAACATCCACTAGCAGTTACAAATTGTACAATAGTGTTCCCGAAACTCACTTAACGGATGATGTTAACTTAGTTACCGCAAAGAGGCCCTTTAATGTAAGAGCTATCAAATTACAACTCCTAGGAACATACTGAAGTGGTTTTCATTGATTTCCATTCTTTTCGAATCATGTTTGTTTTGAACGAGTGTCTTTTGAAATTTGATAATGCGGGGGAATAACTCCGCGTCGGGGCCATATTATTAGGAAATAATAAGCCACCATTGTTCCTTTGAGAAAAGAGATGGCGATTTTCGCTCTGGTATACAGATAGGTCTATCTCTTTTTATACTGGACAAAGGAAGAATTAGCACTTCCGTATAAATGTCGCTTGTGCTCTTTTTACGCTCAAAAGTCTGACAACCAGTCTCACAAAGGGGTATCGTGTTACCCAGTAACTGGGTTGTGGCGGTCAGATAGGCAGTCGCTCCATGTGAAATACTGGTATTCAGCTGCATCCGGTTAGACTGGAAGCTGAACGTAACAAAGTTGGGGAAAAATATAAAAAAGAAAAGAAAGAAAAAGCATTTATTGAAACTCGCACAGGAATACGCAGTAGGTGCCACAGTACCTCAACCTTAACTAAACACACTCTTGACACAAATAATAAATCAATAACTTTAGCAACTACAACTAGTTGCAGTTACACCTTAAGCCCGTCACCGCGACCAATCCATATGTCTCTGTATATTAAAGGGAGTCGCTATTTTGTTTGATTCTACATCAGCGTGAAAGGTTCCGCAAATGATTCGATTGATACTTCAATAGGGTTTTATTTTACATAACATCACGCCTTGTATCCCCGAAGGGTTGGGCAGAGGTGTACCTATACACACATTTCGCCAGTTATGTTTTTAAGTCCCATGTAATAATGTTATTTTAAACAAGTGAAATTATTGAAATTAATGGAACCTGTGATTGTGGATTGTTGCCTGTCGAATTTGTTTAGTGGGTTGGAAATGGGTGCTGGGTAAGGAGATGTTTTTGTTTCAGATTTATCTGCTTGGATTTTACCTCTCTCTTAGCTCCGTATTAATGTAGTGATTAAACCATGTAGCTAAAAACTTGTAGGTACAATTAAACATATTCAAACAACGTTAACGCAATCATTTAGGTATTCGCATACCTAAGCAAAATCATATTCAATTATGGGTCATTTCAAAAATCAACATGGCCGTCAAAACATGGCGCCAAAAGCCACTGACCAAAAAATTGCACAGATAAAACACAAACAAAAAAAAAAAGGCATTGTACCGAGATATTTCGCTGCCTGTTATATTAACGCCCACACTGTAAGGGCTTTGACAGTGAAACGGGTAGGTTTGGAATGAATTACACGATTTTCTTTATTTTTCCGCGCTTCTGAAATGCTATCTAGACAGAGGTGAGATACGAGAAATAGGAAGATTCTGATAAGAATTGGCGATATTGAAGAGGTATCGCGAATTTTGTTTTTTTTTTTTAAATAAATCTTTTTGGGTATGGTATTTGGTTTGGTATAGGTGCTATGGAGAAGATAAGAAGGAAGACAAGAAGGCTGTCTGCTTCTCCTTTCACACTACGATGTCGTCTTGATACCGTTACTTAAGCCCAAAAAGTATAAAATTTTTTGTACATTTACTTTAAGTCTATCACTTGACGTCAATCGACTTTAATTATAATTAATCTAGTCCCCAAACGTGAACAAAAATGGCTTCTAAAATTATTTAAAACCACGACGGCAAATAATTTAGAACTGAAGTATAACACTTAAAAAAGGCGAAAGTCACTTTTGATATTTTAAGTGAAAAAAAAAAAGTTTCGAAAGCGATACCTTTTTTTCACGAATTCTTTAATTCAAAGGTACGAGATGTCATTGAAAAGTACTGAAGTAAGTAATAATTGTATTTCTTCACATCAACTTTTCAATTTATTACAGTCGCTCAACGACTTTGACATTCACAATTTTGACATTGACCAACTGTTTAGTGCTTACTATACATTTTGTTTAGGTTTTCAATCACGCTTCGTGAACTTAAAGAAGCACTGATAGAGGAATGGGAGACTATTCCTCAGAACCGGCTCAGAAATCTGGTGAAAAGCATTTTTACAGAATCGACAAGCTATAGCTTGTCGATTCTGTAAAAATCTCACCGTGAAGACTTGCGTGACCTGTCAGTGTCTTCCCGTCTTGGACAATCCCTAGCATCAGAGGCACTGATAGCTAACTCCACGCTCACTTCACCTGAGTTTTCACGGTGAGATGGTTACAGAATAACACTACAGATGTATTAACAGCTCGTGGTGGCAATGCAAAATACTAAAATGTGTAAAGATTGCATTTTAAAATTTGATAACGTTGCACATTTTTCGAAATGTAATGAAAATTTCAATTTTTACTTAACTTACTTTTGTTTAAAATAAACTTCATAATCTCACTATCAAATTGTCTATAATAAATTCTCTATTTCATAGAGCTAGCTCCAATATATTTTTTAAGTTATTGAGGTTTTTGTTAACCGACCCGCTTTGTTTGCGGCCCATTGCGAATAAATGCGAACGTAAGTTTGCTTTTACCCTAAAACGGCTGAATGGATTTAGATGAAATTTGGCACACAGATAAACAATAAACTGTGTAAGGACATAGGCCACTTTACATTATGGATCGCAGGTAAAGTCGTGGGCAACAGTCGTATTCCGATATTCCCACGGGACCGAGACATAAGCGGAGCACAGCTAGTTTTCTAATAAATTAAATTAACATAAGTCCTAATAAAGAAAAAGAATGGCAAGTTTATAATTCACCCGAAATCATTTTTATCCTGCGCTGTTGTAAGCAAACACATTGTTAAAAAGAAAGAAACCCAAAGAATAAAATGAAAAGTGAGTCGAACAATAAAATTCTATCAAACATTAATTCTCAGAATAACAATTTATCTAGCAAAGTGCTTTATCCGCTGATACCGCAGTTTTTAAACTAAAATTACTGAAGTTTTTCTACTTACTACGGAACTTATATATTATGGTCTGCACTTATACTTCTACTTGGTCCTTTTTTGCTCGGCGTGATAATATGAGGTTCGTTGCAAGTTCTATGAGGAAAATGAAGGAGTAACAATAACATTAATTTTAGTAGCAGTTTCTCTTTGTATTTTTGTATGATAACAACTATATTTTTCCTTGCAGTAACAGCAATTTATTTAGTTTCTACTTTTCTTACAAAGAATAGGCCTTTTTTACGCTATTCGTGGTTATGTCATAAGAGACCATAAAGATGACGGGCAGCAGATCTTTATGTTTATAATCAGATGCTTATTGTGTACCGTGCGTGTTCTGGTCTAGTGGTCGCAGGTGCTAACGGCTGAGCATGAGGTCCTGGGTTCGATTTCGCGATCGGGCAGTATTATCTGGAATTTCTCAGAAACAGTCCGGACTCTGGCGATCAAGCCAGAAAAACTCTGGCGATAAAGCCCGGTCAATAGGCTTTCCCCCTATTACATCGGACTTGAACATAACTGGCGAAATGCCACCTCTGCCTTACCGTTGAGGAATACAGGCGTGATGTTACTTCTTATTCATATCTCGTGACTATGTGCCGATTTCACCTATGAAACTGAACGCGATCAACACTTTTAAACCTAGTTCAAGTGCTGTCAGTTTCAATATTCCATAACAATTTTGACACTGACAGCTCTTACGCTCATAACGCGTATAAGATGTGCTGAACGCATTCAGTTTCATTAGTGAAGTCGACACTAAGTACCATTATTAGCAAACAATGAGATCTAATAAAACAATTACTGTCAATTATGTCCTAAAACAATTGATCGCGCGCATGGAAGTCGTCGAGACGAGATTCCCAAGAGGGATAATGTCCTTGTGCAAGGACGGGTCTGTAGTAGGCACTCAGAAGAGACTATAGTGGGCAGGTAATATAGTATTATATTAAGACTGGCACTAGTTGGTATACAAAGCGAATACAAGCTACAGACACAATTGACCAAAAGGTTTAAAAAAGGCGTTATTGTAAATGTGTTATTGTCTTGCTGATAGGATGTAGGCTACCACCTTTAAGCGGTGGTTGGAAATAGCCGCGTAGATGTTTGCTATATTGGTGTGCAAGAGAGGTAACGCGTTTGTTAGTGTGCCTTTTTAAAAATGTATATCTGTTTGTTTTATAGATCATGTGGTCAGTAATAAATATTCTTATTTATTTCCTAATTACTTAAGATAGAAAATCCTATGGACATTTAGAATTAGACCTTGTGACATTTAAAGTCGCATAAGATCACCAGTACGCGAAGCACGACCGTCATAGAAATTAATTTTGTCGACGAAAGAATAGACAAAGAATGAATAAAATAAATCTCTCATGCAACGTTTGCTGAGAAGAATAACATAATACACAAATATTTTGATTTACAGTGGGACAGAACGGTGATAGTATTAGGTCATCGGTAGTATCCTCCTGATATTTTGACCTGAAACACAAGTTTTAATTCGCCTAGATCGGGCGGGTACCAACCCAACCACCAACCCGCACTGAGCCCGCGTGCTGGATTACGGCCCACTCCCTCTCACCGAGAGAAGGCCTGTGTCCCAGCAGTGGGCACACTAGAGGCTGATTATGGGCGGGTATGGGCTTACATTTTACTTGCACCTGCTGAACGTTTTATTCAATAAAATAATTTATTTATTAATATTTACAAATATTGTATAAGTAGATGATTTTCTTAAAATTTTTACAAGTAATGATTTAGTGTGTGAGTAATTTACGAATGTTAAATCAATGTGACAAAAAATTTAATTATAAAATTAAATAAAAACAGTAAAAATTCATATTGTGATTACCAGTTCGGCCAAGGTTAGTAATTATTTTATGGACGTTAACGGTCAAGGAAATTAGGAGGTTAATTTCAGGGTCATAAAGAAAATCTCAAAACTATCAACTCCAGCGCTGTATGCATGGCCACCGTAGAAAGATTTCTCCAGTGCGATGTCAAACATCAAGAAAATAAATGTGTCTTTGGATAGGAACTGAAAGAGATAGTCTATTCTTCGTAGAATAGGGATGATGACTAATATTAAAAATGTTCGAAAAAATAATGTAATTTCAAAGAAGGCATAGTAAAAATGAGATAATCGATAAAATCTGTTTAATCGAAGTAAATGTGAAGAAGCTACACGCTTTCAAAGTTTTTGGAGGGGATTATTCCCGTCCTTATCCCGCGGTACAGACAACGTATGGCGCTAGTATGAAGTTACATAGTCGTGACGTCACTTCTACGATTGTGCTGTCCTTGTCTAATACTTACTTTAAAACGTTTATAACTTGGCAATTTTTTAAGATTTTACACATTTTGTAATATTGTTTGCATTATTTGGAAACAAATATTTATTTGAGTAAAAAATAAAAAAATAAATCATCATCCCCATTGAGATGCACATATAACTCCTAATCATTACACTGTGCTGACAATTTGACATATTTTAGACACTCAACAATTCCATTACCAATAAAAACCCATTAATATTACTGCCAAAGTATTTTCGAATAAGTTGAAAATCCTCCATACTGATTGAAATAACTCCAATTTCGGTTACAGATACCATACGCTACGCTGGGTGCAATAAAAGTGCAAATTACTCGCCTCATTACGTTTATTTCGCATCGATTACTGCCTACGTTGAAACCGCATCGGCGATGACTGTCGGTCATGGTTGTCATTTCAGGCCAAAACTTTTTGGCAAAAAATTTCCAGTTTTTACCAAAAAGTTTTTCCAAGCATTGAATTGTTCTTGTCTATGTTTGCAGACATGTTTATATAATTGTTATTAAAGAAAAAACATTACTTACACTTTCCGTATGCACTACTTAAGTGCCAATTTCACCAATGAAACTGAACGCGACCAGCAAATTTAAAACGCGTTCCAGAGCTGTCAATATATGCATGAAAAACAATGACACTGACAGCTTTTAAAAGTTGTTAAAGTGTTCATTTGTAACAATCGCCCTAAGTCATACACCCGGTTTCTGAATTGAGAATTTGCAGTCGAGCAAGTTACTTCAATGCAGTACGTATGTATGCGAGAACGTGAAATTTATAATTAATATTTATTTCTTATTGTGCGAAAAATCGCGTCGAGATTTTATCGCGCTCTGGATTTTCAACTCTCGGTTATTTTGGGAATTCGAAGTATCGCGCTACTTTTGGGACGGGCCCGTATCTTCGCCGGCGGACTTAGAGAGTAGGCCCCATGTTTTAATCAAAACGCCTTTTCATGAAAACCTCAATGCATCGTGGGTGTAGCAATTAACTACTCTTGCTAATGCTAATTTAGCTGCAGTTTCTTCAAAATCATAAAATAGCAAAAAATATGATCGGCAGCCCTACCCCGGAGCATCCGAAAACCGCAATGAAGGCATAATCGTGACGAATTACTGCCAATGTCTGGTAATAACCCGAAGTTTTGTTAAACGCGTGTTGTTTGTGCGTTTTATCTCCAGACAGAACACGGATACTTCAACTGGGATGCTGTACTGTAATCGGAACCGGTTTTAAGAGCCGGTGTTAAGATACTACACTTACATTAAGTAGGAGTTGGATACATCGGAATATTTTGATGGAACGATCTTTTTAATATTAAAAATAGTTGCAATGCGATACACATAGCAAGTTTAAAATTGAAAATATTTATCATTTTATTTTGCTTACGTAATCTTGCTCAGAACTTGCTTCTCCTGATATTGTGTTGTGACGTTATTATATTGGCATGTTTTACAACTTTCTGGCAAATTCCAGTTATGTTGCCTGAAAATAATTAAATATTCTGTTTCGCTTGAATTTATAATATTGTGAAACAGTTCCTAAAATTAACGTCTCTGTCCTTAATAGACCAAACTGATTATTAAGTCAATAGCTTTTGCGTAGTACAATTAACAGAAATGTGAGACAAAAGCAACAAATTTAATGACAAAATCAATCCACAAAGAAGGACCACCATACTAGTTAGTTATTTCCTCTACCAACATCTGGAAGCCTTAGGACTTATCTGACATGGAAACTGCAAAGCACAAAGCTCGCTTTCACTTTTCGCTATACAAAGGTAGGAGATCTCATTATAGTCCAAACAATAGTCAATCGGACAGCGGACGTACAAAATTACAATGAAGCCGTTTGAGTCCCAAATCAGATCGACTACTGACGTGGCGAGTGTTTCGGTGAGGACAGTTACTGGCGACAGTGACTAGACCTTATGAAAGAGACCTAATTCTTTCAACTGTGCTTTGTAGCTCATTTTTATTTCGGGAAAGGAAACTAATAGGGACTGCTGAAACTACAATAGTCGTTTTTATTTTATTAGTTTTTGCAGCTGTCATGTAATTCAACTACTTACCTATATTGTGAATATAAAGGAACAAACATACATACATACATTGTCTGATAAACACATTACCCTCCAACGCGTCGCGTAGACGGGTAAAGCCTTAAAAATAGAGATCAAAGTCATTAATAACTCAACATTTCCATGACACCGTAACTTGAAACATAAAAAATAACAATAATAATTGTCACACAAACAAGCCAGTCAAGTAACTTAGCTATCCCTAATAAACGGACACCAATCATAGCAGGCAGTCATTGGCATCGAAGCCGACGTAACGCCGCACGCACCGGTGTCCACGCAGCGTCAACGCAGCGGTAACGCAGCCACAAATATGTCCAGTAAATTGGAGCTACGACGTCCCTTTGTAATATAATATTCTATGCCGTGTCCACTACTTGTTGGTTGTTGTGGTGACAACTCGGTTTAGTTCTAATTTGATCGATCTGTTGGTTTGGTTGGGTATCTAGTATTTACAATCTGCTAGTTGTGTTTTCGTAATCTAAACAGAGCTTTAAAATTTAAATGACGTGGGAGATATAGTGATTTTGGGGGTGTGACTGAATTTTATTTGGTTTTTCTACTTTTTTTTTAGATTTTCCTTTAAAACTTGTGAGTTTTTTCAGTTATTTATCTCCTTCCATCTCTTAGCATTATCCCAAAAACTCGCTATCATAAGCAATATGCAACTTAGTTTAATTTATTTAATAATCATTATCATTATTACAGCATTAATTCATCGAATCACGTTCTATATTTTAAGTATATAAAATCTCAATCATCATTAATAAGTACATTTAGAAATATAATCCGGACCGGCTTCCCAGACTTCCACTGGAGTAACCCGCTTAACTTTACCTAGAAATCGAACCCTAGTAGTAGCCGTTCCACAAGCCACAGGACGTTTAAAAGCATCGAAAACGTCTGTTGAATATTAGAGCTTTAGCAATCAAGGTTTTGAAACAGAAATTCATACAAGACATAGTTGCTTTATTCCAATACTTAAATCACCAAATCTTGTTAGACTAGGAGCTGAACGCCTGACGTGTTACGCGGACGACACGCTGGTCACGGCCCGGGGGAGTTCGCACAGGGAGGCAGCGTTGCTCGCGACGGCGGCGGTCTCACTCACGGTGAGCCGCATACGGCGCCTCGGCCTGGAGGTGGCCCTCAACAAGTCGGAGGCCATGGTGTTTCATGGCCCCCGGCGGGCGCCGCCGGCCGGATCACACATTGTGGTCGGGGGGGTCCGGATCGCTGTCGAGCCCACCATGAAATATCTGGGATTGGTGCTCGACAGCCGGTGGGACTTCGGACCCCACTTCCGGCGGCTGGCGCCCAAGTTGTTGGGCGCGGCCGGGGCGCTGGCAACGCTGCTTCCCAATCTGGGGGGCCCGAGCGCCGCCTGTAGGCGGCTCTATATGGGGATCGTGCGATCCATGGCGCTCTACGGAGCGCCGATCTGGGCGTCTGACCTGACGGCCGGCAGCATAGCTGTCCTGCGCAAGCCGCAGCGGGCGATGGCCGTCAGAGTCATTCGGGGGTATCGCACGATCTCCTTCGAGGCGGGTTGTGCACTGGCCGGATCACCGCCCTGGGACCTGGAGGCGAAGGTGCTCGCGTCACTGTACCGGTGGCGCGAGGCAGCGCGGGAGCGGGGCGAGCGACCGATGCAGCAACATATCGAGCAGCATCGGTTGCAGCTCCGCGAGGTCCTGGTGGCGGAATGGCGGGTGAGGCTGTCACGCCCTACCGCCGGCCTCAGCACCATCGAGGCGATCCGGCCAGTGCTCGACCGCTGGCTCGGGAGAAGGCACGGCTCCCTGTCGTTTCGGGCGACGCAGGTACTCTCGGGGCATGGTTGCTTCGGGAAGTGCCTGTGTCGCATAAACAGGGAGCCGGACGCCCGGTGTCACCACTGCGTCGACTGCCGGGAGGACACGGCGTGGCACACGCTGGCAGAGTGTGCCGCTTGGGAGGAGCCGCGCCGTGCCCTCATCACCGAAGTAGGCAACGACCTGTCGCTGCCGGCCGTCGTGAACGCGATGGTCGGCGGCGCAGAGTCCTGGGACGCAGTGGTCTCCTTTTGCGAAACGGTCATCTCGCAGAAGGAGGCTGCGGAAAGGGAGAGAGAGATCTCGACTCTCGACCCGGCCCGCAGCAGACGCACCGGGCGTCGGAGGAGGGCGGACAACGCCCTCTTCCGGCCCCCCTAAATGGGTCCAGGGGCGACGGATTCGGGGACATCCGTCGCCCCCCAACATCAGGACCCGAGAAGGCGGCGCGCGTAGTGTTCCTCGCGCGCCGACCACAGTCGTTGCGGGGGGAGTACACCTCACTCCCCCCGCCCGAGACGGGGCCCGCGCAAGCGGGCCGGCACCAGCCGGGGTTGTGGAAGAATAATGTGTTCCCGCGACCCCGGCGTAGGTGTGAGAAGGAACACCGGGGTGGTTTTTAGTCAGTAAGAGTCTGACAGACCCCTCCGCCCGCCCCAGGGCGGAGGACATCCATGAGGATTTTCCACCCCGGGAACAAAAAAAAAAAAAAAGGAGCTGAACGCCAATTTCAGAAAAGGTTAGGATGATGTTGAATTGCTCGTACCGTGTATTAAGGTACTGTTTTTAGGATAACATTAAGAAAGGAAATATGTTTATTTCGTTCGTTTATTACACACAATAAAAAAAAGTATGCGTGTCTCAGGCCAAATAAGCCCAATTCAGCAAGATGCTAGACAACTAGTACCAGACGCTGTTTTTCAACTAGACCTACTCATTATTTCGACGATCGACACAAGTCGAAGAAAATAGAATCCTAGGTATTCAAAACTGCAACGTGGAAGTCAACAAGACTCAATCCTACGAAATCTGGAGCATGTTTGCCCGACAGTCGTCGCCGTTGGTTTGACTTGGTTTTTGTAGGTGGTTTGCCAGTTAGGAAGATAGAACTACAAGTAAATTCCACAAGACAGACAGATAACCACTTAGCATAAGCATAATCAGCCTATTATGTTCCCACTGCTGGGACACAGGCCTGCTCTCTGTGAGAGGGAGTGGGCCGTAATCCACCACGCGGGCCCAGTGCGGGTTGCCAGATGTCGAATTTTTGGTTCTAAGACATGCCGTTTTCCTCACGATATTTTCCATCACCACCAGTAGTGATTAAATAATTTACACAAAGTAAAGCGCCTGTCTGGGTTCGAACCTACGACCTACAACTCGTAAGTTGCGGCCTTTACCACTGGGCCACCGCTGCTCCGTGATAACCACTTATCACAAAGTTATGATGCTTAATGGTAGACACTTGTAAGTATGTGGACTCGAATCGTCGGTAATTTAATAACATCCACCAGTTCGAACAAAGGTAAAGCTACTCTTGCTGAGATCGGTCCATGGATGAGTGACCATCCATCACATATCGAGACCTTTCCTACCCTCTGAAGCACGTTAAACCGGAAGCCCCGGCTGTCATTCCTAGATCAATGACAGTCGTTACGGGTAGCCAGAAAGACGGACAATCGGTCCTACCGAGGGGTTTTGTATTACCCAGTAAATGGGTTGTGGAGGTCACACAGGAGTCGCCGGTTAGACGGGCAGTCGTGCCCAAGATTATTGGGAAGAGCCCATGCAGATGACAAGCTTGCACGGGCACACCTAACTCTTCTTTACCGTTCGTACAGGTATCAATTTAAAAACCTCAACCAACTTTTTATGCCAGACTTTGAATGCTCTTCAAACCTGTTCCTTCTACATGGTCGTTACAAACTCCAATTCTATTATACAGCCAAATAAACTACTTTTAAGTGGATTAATTAAAAAGTCCAATAAAATTCGGGTCCCCAAGATTTAGGGGAACTTAATTCAGGTTTTGGTGTACCGTTCAGACCTGTTTGGGGCTAAATTACGTTGACTTGGAAACCTGTACATGTCATTAGTACTTTGTAAGGACACCTGTAGAATTTATTTAAATAGGGAGATTTGTAAGTTAAAAGAGAAAAGGTTCGGCGACAGTGGTTTCTTGGCTGGTAATAAATAATGTATAAAATTGCCGCAGCCTTGCCGTTCGATTAGCATAAAATATGAATTGACATCAAGACAGTTTAAGTAATGAATACAATAAAATACCCTCCTGACCGAAATTCGGTTAAGGCGAATCTCAACGTTGATTAGTCGTACGCAGGAGATACATAAACACTCACGCCACCTTCCCATGGGGGTAGGCAGAAACCACAGAACGCCACCTACTACGATCCTTACATACTCCTTGTGCCTCGTTCACGTTCATACATCTGGTCATACACGCACGCCGGTTGCGAGTACTACGCACCTGACCTTTCTGAAGAATATCACCAATATATCACTATAATATATGTCATCCTAGGGCGTCACATCTGCCTTGTAAATACCTTTTGTTAGTCTCCTTTCATTCGTCCTCTCTACATGACCAAACCAAACCATCAAAGCATACTCTTTTCAATGTTTGTCACTACATCTTCTTTTAAACCGCACCGCTGCCTTATCACATCATTCCTCAGCCTATCATTCATAGTCACACCACATGCTCCGCAAGGAACGCATTTCCATAGCATTTATTCTACTTTCAGGCTTCTTTTGCCACACGCAACATTCACTTCCATACATAAGCGTAGGCACCAGCACTCCAGCCAGTCGTGCCTTTTGGGATATCAACTGGTTGGCCACAACTGCATGTGCAGCACCATTCACTTTATTTCCCGCATTCACTCTGCTTTCCACATCTCCAACAATCTTTCCATCTCTTGTAAACAGGCTCCCCAAATATATGAACTCACTTACTTGCTCCACACTCTTATCATTTATTTACAAGATCAGGTGAAGGACCACCGGCTTTACGTGTTTTCCGAGGCATGGAAAGCAGTCCATAAAGATACTGGGACCCATATTATTGCTGCCAGTACCTTAGAAACGTCGGACGAAAAAAAGACAACTTGATTCCTTGAATGAATTGGTGTAAAGTAAATAAACCAATACTATTCAGATCAGTAAGATCATGAATAGTTCATCTACCTCTTAACTAAGGAAACCATAGCAAAACTCTAGCAAGTGTATCTACAAGAGTTGCTTTGGTCTCCAAAGTCAGATCGAAACTTAGTCGAAGCCTTACAGCGAGCCACTTATTGAATATTTGGAAAGCATCGGGCTCATCATGCTTACCTCAAACATTAGCAAGCTCTCATTTTGAAACTTCTAACTTTAGAATATTCACCTTAAATTATGATATTAGCAGCTTATTAGAATGCAGAAATTCTGGAACGAAATATAAAGTACGATCGGGAACATTTCTGCTAGTACTGCAACCAAAATCAACCTGCCTATCGTTTTCCCAAATATGCTGGGGTCAGCTTCCAGTCTAACTGGATGCAGCTGGAAACCAGTATTATACATGGAGCGACTGTCCATCTGACCTCCACAACCCAGTTACTATACACCTAGTTACTACTAAAACACTTAGCGTTTAAAAAAAAGGTCACCCCTCATTCATTAGTCAAACAAAAAAAGGGCGGTAACCTACGATTTCAACGTACAGACGAAAATGTTTTGCAAACGGGCATGCGTGACTGTCGTCGATAGTACCATGATTCGCCTTGGTAAGACTGGTTGTCAGACTTTGGGGCTTCTGGCTACCCATAGCCACTGCCAAAGATCAACGAATGACAGCCGGCACCAACGGTCTCGACATGTAATAGATGGTCACCCATCTACGAACCGCAAGTTAGGCATAGACCTTCCATCGAACCGGGCGGTTGTTATTATTTGGCCACAAAAAGTATCAGGATTATCGGGAAATACATTAAAAAAATCGGGATAGTACGAACCTCATGCAAAACAGCCAATAAGAACATTGATTTTCCGCACAAAAGTACAATCAACAAAATTGCTGGCACTGCAACCGAATAGAAATCAGAACCATAAGCCCGTGATGCAATAATGTTCATTGCAGTTACATCCCCCTTTACGCAAGGTCAACAAAAGGGAACCCTCTTCTAATCTAAGGGTAGCAGCCACTCACTATTATATGTTTGCTCTGAACCTAAATCAACTAAGGCTATGTTTGTTTTTCATTACGACATGTATGGATGTTGGATGCTGCATTAAATTTCTATTGTTCGGTGATATTAGAATTTTGAAAGATGTGGGTGGGTCTCAGATGTTGGCTCATTTTGCGGTTGTTAGGTGCCCTTCGGCGTTGTTGTTACTGTGAAATTGATCGAGACAAAAAAACGGGGCCTCGGATTTAACTTTGTTTCGAGTTATTGGTGTGGTGTGCAGATGAATGTGCGGTGTAGACGCCCTTACAAAAGTTACTGCACCTGATGCTTGGTCTTAGACTAAACTGACTATGTTTGGTGGGGTGGCTGGACATTGTTATTTGTTTGTGTGAAAATGTCGACATCTTTGTCGACACTCTTGTCGACATACTATTGTTACTATTATAGGTTAATTGCAGATTCCAATAGGCGACAAGCTTACTGGACCGTTCTATAATAATTTCAGAGAATATCATTTTTAAGTGGAGTAGCTAGTCCCGTCTACTAGTCATTTTAAAGTACTAGCTAGCTTGGACAAACCGTATTTTTTAATTCCTTTACCAACTTTTTATTTCAGATTATCAAATGCTTTATGACAACAGAGTAAAAGCAAGAACACTTAAATAGGAATGGACAGGTGATATTATGAGAGCAAAGACGGAAAAATAGTCCATTAAGGTCACAGAATGGTACCCAAGGAATGGAAGAAGACGTAGAGGAAGACAGATGCAAAGGTTAAAGGATGATCTGCCCAAAGGTTGGCGAAGAACAGCTCTGGACTGGAAAAAGTGGAGGGGAATAGATGAGGCCTATGTCGCAAGACAGCCTGACCTCAGCTAAGTTGCTAAGATAGGGTTAACAAGCAGAAATCATAACCTAACATAACATCACGCCTGTAATCCCAGAAGGGTTAAGCAGAGGTGTAACACACATTTCGCCAGGTATGCTTAAGTCCCGTGATAACAGGGAGCGAGCCTATTGCCATCAACCGGGCACAAATCCAGACTCCGGGCTGCTAAATAGAAATTCTAAATAGAAAAATCCAATAACACTTTGCCCTACCTGGGAATGAAACCCAGAACCTCATGCTCAGAAGTGGCTCTTGCAACCACTAGACCAACGAGGCATAAATCATAATAGGATTTAAATGTTATTATTTTATAAGAACTTGTATATGAGCAAAGGGTCAGAGAAAATAAAGGCTATTTTCATTTTATTTATTTTACTATGATAACAAGTTATACATAATAAGTTTTTAACCAGTGCGCAAACTGTTTAGCACATGATTCTAGACCAGCTTTTCTAATAAGACTAAAAAATCTATGCTAGGGATAGACATTTTTAGGCAGATTATATAAAAAAAAAAAATCTGTTCAGTACATTTTAACCGCGTAGGTATTGTATTTTTCTATGAAACAGCTGTTACCTTTTTGTATAACCGACGAAAATGAATAGGTTAGGGGGACGCACTGGTTAAAAATGTACCCTGTATAATCCTGAAATGATTTATCAGTCAGCAAAATTGATAACCGAACTGACTGCTCCGAGATAGCTGGACATACTCAAATATCTTCACCTCACCAATCTTAATTATTGTTCATCAAACTCAAAACTCAAACTCAAAGCATTTATTTCAAATACACCCATTACAGGCACTTTTGAATTGTCAAGGGGTCGGTCAGTCAGAAATATGAAGCTAGTTGCCCATTCCAAAGCGTAGTAGGTACCTATGGAGAAGAACGGGCAAGAAACTCCATGGACACTCTTTTAAATAATATGGTTACAGAAAATTTGTTACATCAGTCTTGTTGAAATTAAACATGTGAGAACGATGTAGAAAGACCCGTAATAAAAAACATAAAAATCGGAAAAGAAAAATTAAAAAAAAAAACAAAAAGGCGTGGCAGCCAAGAGATGACCAGTCCCCACTGACGGCGCCCGTTCACGAACATGACGTATGGATCAGCACCATTCAGCTCAACCATTTTGAAGGGAACTTAATGATCCAACATACACGCCACCACCAGCGAGACGTCATGAAACTGTTGTTAAGAAAAGTAGTAATTTTTCACTTCGCAATCTTGTTTTTGTTTGTGATATGTTATTTGCCAATGTTGCAACACACACAGAGATGTGTATTGTCTTTGGTGCTGAGTGACATCAGGCAATGGACAAAAATGAAAAACGTTATATTTTAATTATACACTTGGTAACAAATAAATCGAGCCACTTCCTTTTTCACGCATTATGGTTATTATTTTTGGTATTATGGAACGCATCGATTCGAAACATATATCGCCTAAAAGGGTATTTAATAACCTTTACAATGAGGGTATTTAGTTGTCAAAATTTCATTTTAATTAAAGTTTAAAGGGTAGAATAAAATTATCGCATTTAATTTGCTTATGACATTTTTATTGTACTCTGTTAAGAAAAGATTAAATTTGAGGTTTTTGTTAATCATACCCATATTACTTGTTATTGTTGTCTTTATCTGTGTCTGTGTAATCAAAATAACCTGAGAAAATGGATACTACACCGACGGAAGCTGCCCAAGTTGTAGCTTTACTTGAGGTTGGACACAGACAACGTGAAGTGGCACGCAGACTTCATTTGAGTCGTTCAAAGGTACAGCGGGTATACCGCAGGTATCTGGAGACTGGTGCTTTTGTTCGGCGACCTGGAACTGGCCGACCACGGGCAACAACAGAACGTGACGACCGCTTTATTGCAACCAATTCGTTGCGCGACCGTGGACTTAATGCTGTTCAGCTACAGCAAGCGTTACGTGACGTTCGAGGTGTCGCAATCAGTAGGTGGACAGTGAGACGAAGACTAAAGGAACGAAATTTAACATTACACAAACCAGCAACTGGCCCAAAATTGACTGTAGCTCATCGCCGATCTCGCTTGGAGTTTGCTCGAGAACACATTAATTGGACGTTAGAAGACTGGAGGTCAGTTTTGTTTTCTGACGAGTCAAGAATCTGTCTTTTTAGCAATGACGGGAGAAACCGAGTGTATAGACGTCCTGGTGAAAGATTTGCCCAATGTTGCATTCGAGAAACTGTGAGTTTTGGTGGTGTTTCTTGTATGGTGTGGGGAGGAATTTCTCTAGACGGAAAAACGGAACTTGTCTTCGTCGACCCCGCCAACGATGGCAGTGGTAGACGTGGATTAACAGCTGACCGATACATAATTGACATTCTTGAAGACCACGTAATGCCGTATGCTGGTTTTGTCGGAGAAAATTTATTGTTTATGCATGACAATGCGAGACCTCATACCGCGCAGATCGTTACGGAATACTTGTCTGCGATCGGGATTCAACAAATGGTATGGCCAGCACGAAGTCCCGATTTGAACCCGATCGAACACCTATGGGACGAGCTAAAACGGAGAGTCCGAGCCAGGGTTCCCGCTGTTTCATCCATTCCCGAGCTTAAAGTCGCTGTGCTTGAAGAGTGGGAGAACATCCCACAATATGTCATCGTAACTCTGATCAGATCGATGACTAATAGGCTACAAGAATGCATCAGGGCACGGGGGGGTAATACCAGTTATTAAGAATATTTTTTTTGCAATAATTTTGCTTTTTATTGTTTTTATGGACTGTTTTAGCCCTACTAAATGTTCTATCAAAATTACCATTTTTCTTGCAGAGCCAATAATTTATCATTCAATAAGGTTATTATTCAATAATTTACCCTCATTGTTAAGGTTATTAACTTAACTTTTAGGCGATATATAGTTCGAATTGATACGTTCCATATTCCCAAAAATATTTACCATTTTACGTGAAAAAAGGTAGTGGCTCGATTTATTTGCTCCCAAGTGTATATTCGGAATACGAGGCCTTTGGCTAGTTTATTTGTATGTTATTTGTGTTTTTATTTTTTAAATGTGCGTTTTGTTTGTGCAGAATAAGCAACTTTTCTTTCTTCTTTTTCTTTCTTTCTCACCTGTCAACTTTCTCGTTTTTAAACAAAATATATCAAATTGCATAATCTTTTCCTGACAATTTTGGGGAACTAACATCCAGACTAAGCGGACGCTGAAGCTGAATACCAGTGTTTCAAATAGAGCGACTGTCTACCTGATCACCATAATAATAATAATAGTTTATTTCTCAATATAAAAAGTTACAAGGATACAATGCGCACATGACAAGTATTTCAACAATTTTGTGGTGATCATTTATTAAGGTGCACAACAAATTGACCCTAGCCCCAGAACTAGGCGGGAACCTGTATCTCAGGGGATAGTGTTCTGCTTGGCATTGACATTGCAATATTATATTAGAACATTTGTGTGCCCCTACTACATATAATTCGTCTTAGTAAGTACCATTAGAGAGTGCAAGGCTTTCCAGGTGAGATTGTAGATATGAGGTATGGATGTGGGTATGTGTGTCAATATGAGTGGTGAAATTGAGGAATGTGTGTGAATGATGTAGTGGTGTAGAAAATGTATGTGTTTGTATGGCAGGTAGGATTATTCATGAAGGGTCATTTGATTTTCAGTTTCTTTGTAATCCAATTGCAGTAAGTACATTTTTACCTTTTTTTGGCTTCACGAGTGCTAAGTTTTACTTTCGTTTAGTCTGTTAATTTAGTATAAAATTTAAGACATAACCCTGTGTTACTGGGTAACACAATACCTCTTGTTAAGACTGGTTCTTCTGACAACCCGTAACGACTGTCGATAACCCACCAATTTCCTCATACCATTAAAGAAAATTTCACCCCACTCTTGTTTTCCTCCACAAAAATTTGTCGAAAACACTTACCATATTACTATGTACCCACCGACATTATACGTACAAACATAGGGCAGTTTACGAAGGTACACAGTGACTGACAGGGGCAGGCCATACTGATATGATTTATTATATTTCAGGCGAACCTTTTATCGGCCCTCGAATTCGAAACGAACTTATCCTTTCTGCCTTATTATGTATGATTGACGTTTTTGAATAATGTTGGAGAAATTAATTTGATATGCCCGAGTCGTAGAGCGAATTGTTTCAAAGGAAAATAGAAGTCGTGGCTGTTATTTTTGCCAGCTTTTATTGAGCTTCACGTGTTTTAAATCAGTCTGCTGGATGTGCGAGTTCTTTTGAAATAACTGCGGGATAATTGCATTGCACACTATCAGTAGCAATCGCTTTAATTGTAACAGTTCAACAACATTCGTTGCGTTATTTACGTTGTTGAGCAGACAATTTTTTCAAACATATGAAGCAATGGATTAGCATATTCTTCAAAATTATTCAGAAATTTATACATACTCGTAGATAGTGTGTAATTGCGTCTTAGGGTGCAAGTCTGTTCAGCGTTATTCAATTAGCTTATAGAAAAATCCTTTTAGTTTTAGTGAATGAGTATTTAGACTTTAAATATTCACACTGTCACCTTTCTATTGTAATTTGACAAATACTTGATATTTTAAATTTAATAAATTAGGTTCACATATTTAATTGGATTGGGACTGGTCATCTCTTAGCTGCCACGGCTTATTTTAATAATTATTTTTTTGGATTGTTTTTAATTACGCTTTGCTGCACTCTGGACGATTTCAACGTGTACGGTTTTTGTACATCGTTCTCACTTAAAGTGTCAACATTAATCGATGTAACTAATATATTTGTAACAACAAAATTATTTACAAGAGTGTCCATGGAGTTTCTTGCTCGTTCTTCTCCATAGGTACCTACTGCGCTTTGGAATGGGCAACAAGCTTCATATTTCGGACTGACCGACTCCTTGACAATTCAAAAGTGCCTGTAAATGGTTTAATTGAAATAAATGATTTGAGTTTGAGTTGAATTGTTATTACAAAACATTTGCATGCTAGTTTTAGCTAATTCTTTTAGAAACTGTTAAAAAACCCCGACCATCTGTAATTTACCACAATTCTTGCAAATAATTTTTTATTTCAATTTATGGATTACCCTGCAGGGTAAAAGTCCATCCCTGTCACTTTTCCACTTTACTACACGATTATTTTTTAATTATGACAATTGCCATTAGTCTGCAGACTACCGCTGAATCGTAGGCATTCATTTTAACTTGCTCCCGGCCTAGTATATAGAGACATACCTACTAGCGTCTGTATCTCTACATACAATAAATTGGCAGACAGATTGATTCCCGGTCTCGAGTCTAATGAGATTAGTTTCTAGATCGACCCTAGTTATCCGGGCCCTATCAGAAAACCAGCGCTTTGCTATTTTTTTTTTAAATATCGCAGCATTATGCTGAGATATGAGCCTTTTCTTCCCTCGCACAGGTTTTTTTTTCCTGTTCGAGTCCCAAATTAAATACTTTTCTTTCTTTCTTAATATACACAATCGGTGTTCCACAAAGCTCTATCCTTGGGCCGTTATTATTTATCATATTCATTAATGACATAGGTTATTGCTTTCACGACACGAACTTCCTACTGTACGCAGATGATCTGAAGATCTATAAATCCATCAAAACGGTTACTGATTGCATTCAACTGCAGCAAGACTTGGACAGACTAACAGACTACTGTCATAGGAACAAAGTAAAGCTAACTATACCGGAATGCAATGACCTTACTTTCACCAGAAACAAGCACATTGTTGACTTCACGTAGGCCCTTTGTCAAGTACACCACACAAAATTAAATTCAATTTGTGATCTCGGCGTTATACTTGATTCCAAACCATGCCTAGATTTGCATATTACCAAAATTGTAAGTAAAGCTTACAATTTTGGCTTTATCATGCGATCTACCATCGACTTCAAAAAAACCGCGTCATATATATGCTTGTTTAAAGCCCTAGTTCGCTCACAGTTAGAGTATGCAGTGTCTGTATGGAACCCCTTCTACAAAAAAAATCTGAAATGGTTGAAAATGTTCAGTACAAATTTTTACGTGGCATGCACTATAGATGCCATAAAACCTACCTACCTTATTCTCAATTGCTCAGCAAGTAGAAGCTCCTGCCCCTTAGCTCTAGACGAATATACCTTGAAGCCATTATTTTATATAAAAATGTCAGAAATCAATTCAATTGTATAAATCTAAATACCATGATTTGCTACTCTGTACCGTTCCATAGGCGACAGGTTCGCGCAGGTTCTCTCTTTGCATTAAACTCTTGCCGAACTAATTCTGGCGAGCGCTCACCTGTCCGCCGTATGGTTGACTCATACAACTGTAATTTTGAAAATATTGACATCTTTAATTGTACAATGAGCAGATTTAAAAGCCTCAATCGCTCCTTTTTGCAAAATAAGTAAATCCCATTTGTGTACCCCTTCTGAAAATCATCTAACGTAATTGTTTTGTCGTATTTTTATATTATGTAATCCTTATCTGAATTTTAACGTTTTTAATGCTCATTATATGTTTATCTTATTACTGCACGTACTGCTACTAATGCCCCTAGCGATTACACTTTTTTTTTTGTAAACCTAGTGTCTACCTGTGGACAGCGTTGTGGGTTATATTATTATTAAAATTGTTTTTGTTAAATTAGTTGTAAGTTCTCATAATGTAACTGTTACCTGTTCCTTACAATAAAAATAAAAATAATCTAGTTCATCTATTTCCATTTCTTAGGCGCAAATTGCGAGATAACTTGGCAACACTTTTTTGAAATAAGGACCAAACATATTAATAATCTCCGTATCAATATCTACATACATATTACAAAATAACCCTAACTAATTATAAAACTTCTCTCATGAAATTCACCTTCATTACGAACCCTCTCATTTCCAAAAACAAATACGTAACCACAACTCGACTGGTGGCTCCACCTATCTGTCAAACACAATCAAAATGGCGCCGGCAGTTATTAAATTACCAGTTTTGGCGGGATTATTGGAGCATGGTGTAATCATATTTGTCAAAATATCTATTTTGGTAATAAAATATTGTGGATAGGGAAAACAAGGGGATGGAGTTACTTTGAATAGAATTATTATCTTTATATTGAAAGGAGGGTCGTTGGCTTATTGTGGGTAATCCAGGGGCGAGAACAGAGCGATAAAAGAATTTGAGCTAGCGAAGTTATCAGACAATCAAAACAGAAGTATGTGGTAAATAAATATTGATTTTTGACATACTTAATCGTTCTTGAATTCAGTATGGCAGCTCCTAAACATCTGCTGGTAAAAATTTGTTTTGTGATAATAATTTAATCACCATGTTCTGCATAAGATTGCATATATATAGTTTACATGTTTATCTTTCTAAATTTACAGAAACCTAAGAAGAACTCTAATTGATTCCCATCTGATGGAAGAAAAATATGGCAAGTTAACATATGTATGGATCTGTTACATGAACTTTATATAAGTAAGAGACAATGCCTTTATTCTGTGTTTCCCTATATATCGCCTCTACATAAACAAAAAAAAAACACAATTCCCTACCAAATTAAACGCTGACGTTTAAACTTCGACCAGAGGCGAAGAGGCACAAACAATTCTGTTTGGTACGTCGAAAGAGAAGAGTAAACGAAACCTAAACGACTTGGATATACAGTTATACTTATACGATATGTTGTGTCGTGTTGTAACGGAAAAAGTCGCAAAAAATTGTCGCGTTGCTGAAGGCAATAACTGGTCGACGGGGCCCACGTGTACGGGGTGCATAGAGTATGGAGTGCACTGGATAAGGATGTGGGAAAGTGGACTTGTATGTAACTCTGATTGGAAGGTTGAGATTTTGTTGAGTCTGTGGCTAGTTGAGGTAGCTTGTTTTACGGGCTTGTTATTCGATTCGAATTTACTAGCCCGAAACGGGCTTATCGACACCTTAACAATTTTTTTTTCTGTGGATGAGCGCACGAAGTTAAATTATTCGTGGGCGAATCGCCAACTCCAGAAATATTTGTTTTAGGCAATTGCCTGACAATTTTTGTTTTTTTATTGGCACATTCATTAATTTTATCAAATCAGATGTTTATTTGCTAGAAATACATTTTGGTAAAGGTCAGATCTTATAACCTAAGTGTCATTATACTCGTATTCTGCCTGCAAGCAAGCCGATTGTCGATTCACCCGTTTTAGGCGAATATACTCGCCCAAATCTGGCGAATCGACTAATAAGGCGTTTTACGTTATTTTGTATAAAACGAATATGTTGTTACAAATTTTGCTTTACATTTGGAGGTACCAAATATAAGTATGTTTATTTAATTTAAAGATGTGGGTGGGAATTAATAATTTTACAAGTCTTTCCTTAAAATGTATTTGATATTATCTCCTTAAATCTGTACAGACATTTTAATTCCATTCGTTTTAACGTTCCATTTTCCATGATTGATAAACGACTTTCCAGCTTTAAATGACTGGGACCCATTATAAAGCAAAAACCTCACTTAACAACTACTTTTAACACAATTTGCTATTATGACGTCTCTTTACTTCTATTTTTTTCTATTCACATAAACATCCATTACATACCACTTAAACCTGCCTCAAATGATATTATATTTTACTTAAATAATTCTATTCCAGCATTCGTTCGTCCCGCTCCCCGAGGATCAACTAAAGTTTTGATAGCAGATGCTCTGGCACCAATATTTGACGACGGCCGACTACAGTTTTATATAGTTTTCATTTTCCGCACGATCTCACATGCTGTAGCACAAATATTTGGCAGAAGTCATAGTTGCCAAGATAATGAGTAGAATTTTTATGAAAAAATAAAAAAAACGCTCGAAAAATCGATGGAAATATGAAGAAGCCACGGATACACACTTTAAAAGTTTTCGGAGCGGATTATTTCCGGTGTTGTCGCGCGGTACGGACAATGTTTGGCGCTAGTATGATGTTACATAGTCGTGACGTCATTTCTATGATAGTGTTGTCTTTGTCTAGCATGAGGTCCTGGGTTCGATTCCCAGGTCGGGCAACGTGTTATTGGGTTTTTCTATCTGGAATTTCTCAGTAGCAGCCCGAAGTCTGGATTTGTGCCCGGTAGATGGCAATAGGCTCGCCCCCTATTACATGGGACTTAAACATAACTGGCGAAATGTGGGTGTACTATAGGTACACCTCTGCCCAACCCTTCGGGGAAACAAGGCGTGATGTTATGTTATGTTTATGTTATTTTAAAACGTTTAAATTTTAGCATTTTTTTAGATTTCACTCTTCTTATGATACTGTTTGCAGAAGTAATTGTTGGCAAGATAATAAGATGGGCATGTAAGTTGGGAAAGGGTAGGCAGTTGGTTTTAGTAGTTTTTATTTGGCACTGGTTGACCTACCTGATATGAATGAACGCATGAATTATTATTTTTTTAGTTTCCTTGGTAATCAGCCAATATTTTTCTTTACTGTAACATTAAGCTTGTGTCTTTTTATCCTTATTAACAAGACCTGTAGTGCTATTCCGTAAGCATCTCACCGTGAAAGCTTAGGTGAAGTGGGCGTGGATTGAGCTAGGGATTGACCAAGCCGGGACGACACTGACAGCTCACTTCACGCAAGTCTTCACGGTGAGATTTTTACAGAATCGACATGCTGGTCCTCGCATTGTATAATCAGCCTGTAATGTTCCCACTGCTGGGACTGCTATGACAGGGAGTGGGACATAATCTACCACGCGGGCCCAGTGCGGGTTGGCGGAGGTCACATGTCTTCAAATTTTTGGTTCTAGGGCATGCCGGTTGAATCACGATATTTTCCTTCAACGTTTTGAGAGAACTGGTGATGAAATAATTTACACTGGCTGCTTTGGTTCGAACACGACTTACATCTCGTAAGTCGCGGCCGTTGTTACCACTGGGCCACCACTGCTCTGGTACTTGCATTGCCGTTTGGATACTGATACTGTTCGGTAGCTGCTAGATAAAAAAAATTGTTAAATTATATCGCCCGATCCGGAATTTAAAAGGGTCAAATATGTCAAACTGTCGGATTTGTTCTTTAGATAACCTACCTGCTATCGACCTCCGGTCTCCGGAGGGGAGTGATGTGGTGGCATCTACACCGCCACATGCGAACAACGCATCACACTGACGTCACACAATTCCTGCATCGCGCAATCAGTGTTTACCGCGCAGCTAGCATATATACAACTTCCCGACAACAATCATCGGGCAGTTGACCACCAGATACGACATCCATCTGGTCGGATGATCCTCCCTTTTCCAAGAGTATGAGTGAACTTTACACCCTGTTCCTCATATCTCTTCTATTGCACCTGTTACTTTGTTTCAAGATATTTTTTTTTTTGTTGAAAAATCAGCCCCTGTGATAACATAATCGCCACTCTGTATGCAGTTTCCCAGAAGTGGGAACGTTATAGGTTGATTATGCAATATATCACAACTAGTAATTCTAACCTCAGTTGTATTACTGTTACCTATCTGCACAGTGTTAAGGCTGTACAGCGATAACGCTCTTTTTTTCGAGTTAAATGTTATTTTTATAGCGGGTTGACGCCATATTGAATAGTAGAGCCTTGTAACGCTTTTCTTTATTTTTGGGACCTAAAGTGACCATAAAAAATATATTAGAAGAATAACTCTTCAGCTATAGTGAGAGATGTTGACAGTCTGTTTCTTTAAAATTTATAAAACTAAATTAAAAGTTAAAAACTCGAAGGTAAAAATTAAGTGAGTACAGGTGCCATAAATACCAAACAGTAAACACTATGCAGTCATTATTCCGGTTAAGGTTCCGTAGTCAACAAGATACCCTTTTAGTTTCGCCATGTCCGTCCGTCCGTCCGTCTAGCCGCAGCTTAGCTCAGGAACTCTTAGTACTAGAAAGCTGTAATTTGGCATGGCTATACATATTAGCACAGATATTATATTACTACGTACAGATACCCAATCCCATACAAAGAAATGACACCTCCCTAAGTCTGGCTATTGAGCTGGAAATTTTTCGTCAGCAAAATGTTCAACAGATGGCAGCATCAGCGATTCACTTGTTGCTAGAGACTGTAGTTTTACAACGCCATCTAGGGGTCGACCTACTTTTAAAACGTTTCGTGCCATCCTTTTTAAATAAAGTTTTATACTTCCGGTTTCAGAAAAAAATGTTAATGGATTTCTTTTATATTATGATGTAAAGAAATAGATTTAAAATAAGTTGTTGTGACTATAATGGTTATTTCGAAGACAGGACAGATTGAGTAAAACGCCCTCTATTGCAAATGATTAACAGATGGCTACTTTTATCAGTAAATATGGGTTCAAACTGAAGTTAAAAGCTTCATTTATGTATTTTTGTTGAAAAACGAGTGAGAATAGATAAATCAGCATTTAACAAGGAAGTCTTGATTTTTACTAATCTTACTTTAGCCAAAATTCTGTCGTTTATCGCTTTGTAATGATTGTAATTGTGTAATATGTAATGATTGTTAATTTCATCCTTGTAAATTTCGTGATAGACCAACTAGTTTCAGGATATTCCGACTAATTCGGACTAAAAAATGATACGAACTTTTCGTGCTGTGGGATGAAAAGCGAAACACGCAATTCTAAATCATAAATGACCTATCCATTTATGCTTTTCAGAAACATTTTCTATGAAACAGCAAAACTAAATAATATGTCGAAAAAACCATTCCAAATCGGAACACAATATGCGGCCGGGTTGTACAATTTCCGATACAAAATAAAAACATGCAACAACTTAATCGCTAGTTAAACTAACATGTGTTTAATTTTGACATTATTTGTTAAGGTCAGCCACAGCTGCCGTCGTCACGGTGGGTGATTTAACTGATAGTTAGAACACAGAATAGATAGGGACAGAAGATTAATCCGATCCAACATGTCCTCCCCCAGCGACGTCCTAAGTCATAGATAGGTTGGATAGTTAGGTAAGATACGTAACCGACAGGGTGCCCTTAGAATGTAGTCACTTAGTTTGTATGTTTGCCCTGGCCCTAGCTACAAGCCTTAACTTATTAAGGCATCCGCATGATAGCTCGGTTAAGCAGCCGACATCCTCATTTGGTGGAACTGCGAGATGCTATCCTTATAAATAAGGTAAAGAGTGTCGGCTCCATACAGCGTGTGAAAACGCAAGTACAGCGAAGCTTAAGCGCTCTAGCGTCTTGCACGTGCCCCTGTTTTCTCTTGTTGAATGGAGCTGACCTTCTGTACCCGTCTATTCTGTGGTTAAGGAGGAGAACGAATGTTACTAAAAATACTCAATTTGCGGTTAGAATGTTGTTTGAAGGTCGGTCCTAGAACGTTTCGTTCGGAAAGAAGGACTTTTTATGTTTGTTTTTTTTGTTAAATGCGTGTTTGGGACAAAATGGCGAGCGTGGGAGAATTAGATTGGTCTGGTTCAACTTCAAGTATAGGATAAAAGGTGAGCAGGCGATATCTGTTTTACAAAATTGGTGTGGATTAAACAATTGAAAGGAACAATCCACTTGTTTTATCTTGCATGATTATGCTTTTTTACAGATCATGTTCGGTAAACAAGTACCCAAATAGAGGTAACTTACAAAGTTTTGACTAAATATAGTTCCCAAATATAAATATAGTTCCCAAGGGACCCCCAGGAATTATCATGTTTGGAAGGCTAAAACGTGATCGGAATAATATAATCTGCGTTCGCAATTGAGTTTCCAAAAATGTAAGCGAACATTTGATTTTGGAAACAATAAGTTAACACTACACATAAAGTTCAGGTTGTGCTACAGCGTTTTTTTTACGTTTTCAATAGAACCAGTCATTGTGAAATCAAGTTAATTTCCAAAATTACAAAGTTCATATTTGTTTAGACGGTTGTAAGTAAGTCATTCAATAAATCACCAGTTCCATTTACATTTTTAATAATTGCGTCATTTACTGAATACTGTAAGAGCTATAGAACTACTCAGATCATGGAAAGACCATGTTGAGAGAAGGACATTTTCTGATGACATGGGGTGACATTTTGGAGCCGTTGGCGAAACAACATGACAGCTATATTTTGTTTGATTGATATTCAGAAACCGAATACAGTCAGTTTAATCATCAAATCAGTCGAAAAATGCTACAATAGAAGAAGAATAAAAACGTAAAATCGGACAAAAAACAAGCCCGTTTTATTCCAAGTTGAGAACAAAACACTTTGGAGAGCCTAAAGAGTTGATCCGATTTGTACAAATGGATCTCCCATTTATTCGAATAGATTGGATCCGTCTTAGTACAAAGGGTCAATGCGTAGCTTTAAATGTTAAGACTATTGAGAATCAGTAGTGTTCGACTAATAGTTAATGTTTGATGTGGGTATGTTATACGGTAAAGAGCATTGCACATTTTCTTAGGAGTTTTGGACCAATAAAAATGGTTAAGTATTGAGAAATGCGGAGTTAGCAATGTTTTATCAGCACCCCTGAAATATATTTTTAGTAATTTAAGAATTCTATATGATGGAGCTCGTCCGTGGAAGTCATCACCATCATTGGCAGCCTTGTTCCACCCACTGCGACACACTAGCATACCTATTTCTGCCGACAACGTTGTTGTAAAGGATAGGCTTAGGTGAGCAGCCGGCGCAGACACTAAACATAGTTTTATAACCCGTATTTTTTACTTTTGATACAGTATATTACTAAGATTGGGTTAGGCAGAGTTAGGGAAACTTCGTCAAGTCTCCTCGTCACTTATCCTGCAATGTTTGAAGACAAACGGTCTTCGACCAGTGCGCCCTGTCCGTTATGAAATACGTTGCCGAAACGTGGACACTGACAGTTGGCCTGGTTCACAAATTCAAGGTCTAAGGCGGACCTTGAATTTGTGAACCAGGCTGTGGAGCGGGCTGTACTCGGAGTTTCTGTAAAGGCTTAAACTAGAAATTAAATAATCCGGAAAATAACCGGAGTTACCGACATAGCTTGCAGGGGACGCCCCGCAGCTAGATGGACCGACGACCTCAAGAAAGTGGCTTGTGACAGACTGGACGCGGAAGGCGGAGGACAGAGTGTTGTAGCGCAGCCTGGGAGAGGCCTATGTCCAGCAGTCGACTGTGATCGGCTGAGTTGACCAAGACATACATAGATAGGTCGTAGTCTTCCTCAAAAAGGGGGGCACATTGTTGACTTCAGGGAAAATAGGTGTGAGGATTTTTTACGGCCTGAGAACTCCCCCGCCCCCCTTCGTCAGAGAGAAACATTTGCCCCCCGAGCAAAAACTAGATCCGCGCCTGGTTAAAAGGTTGGTTTACTAACAGGAACATGATACATTTCAGTTTAGTCTCTGGGGAAGTATCGAGCCTGCAATGCCTGTAGTCATCATCTTCAGTAGCTCTATTCTGTAACCATGTCACCGTGAAGCTGGAAGCCAACCAAACATAATAATTGGGAAAAAGCTAGGCATACATGGTGATGGGACGTCAGATTATTAGCCATTATAACATGCAAAAGACGATACTTATCCCAATCTTTTAACATAACATAACATCCCAGAAGGGTTAGACAGAGGTGTAACTATAGTACACCCACATTTCGCCAGTCATGCTTAAGTCCCATGTAATAGGGGGCGAGCCCATCAACCGGGCACAAATCCAGACTCCGTGCTGCTACTGAGAATATCTAGATAGAAAAACCCAATAACACTTTGCCCGACCTGGTAATCGAACCCAGGACCTCAAAAACCGAAGCCCACCAATCCCACAAACCAACCCAACACAAACCCAAACAATACCCACCAATCCCACCAATCTTTTCTCAAATCAATATTACAAAATAACGAACATTTTGGGTTATTTCCAATAGTTAAAAAGTGCGAAATTAATTGATAAAATGAAGACAAAGATTTTATCACTGAAGGGTGGAATGTGTAACTGAGTTTAAATAATTTACTAGCACTTCAATCGGTAAAAGGTCAGCGTTCAAGATTTGAACCTCTGAACTATTTATTGTTTTGACTTCGCTAGAGAGTGCTTGTAATTAGAATAAGTTCGTTCTATCCTTGTGATACTTTGAAAAATTTAGAAAATTATAAAAAGCTTGTTTCTTCATGACGCGTCATCTAAGAACCGAAAGTCTCTAGATTAGCAGACACAAATTAAAGAAAGGGAAAACATTTTAGGCTCCTAAAACAGGCGCGACATGCGACACGACACAAAGGCACCTCTCGTCGCGCCTTTGTGTACCGTACGTTTCGCGTCGCGCCAGTACGTACGAGCCTTTATTTAGCATAGAATACGAAAGACGTACGTACGCACGGACGTAAAAACAACGACGCACTGTTGACGTGACGCGATACACGCTGTTGCACGCACCGACAGATGATAATCCAGTGCGCGAAAAAATGTGAATCCGTGCGAACGTGGTCTAAAAACGAACACAGCTTAAAAAGAAATACACAACATTTTTGTTTTTTTTAATAATCATTACCTTTGTAACTTGTTGTCTTTTCTGTTCTTTTCAACTTATCTGTTTATGTGTATTTACTTGGTTTAATAAATAAAGTAAATAAATAAATGTTCTGAAAAAAATACAATAATAGTCCGTTGTAAATCAAAAGCAGGAAAGTAAAGAGAGGATTAGCAGTACGCGATAGTAGGTAGGTACCTAGTTTAAGAAAAAATATAAAATCGAATGAAACATATAATTACTTTATCTAACCATTCCCCAACAACACAGTAAGAAATATAATGCAAAATAAAATACTGGATACATACTTACGTAGCGATTTACTAAAGACTGAGGTACTAATTTGCCTACCATTACACAAACATACACACACACACACAGACACACACTGTATACAGCGCGTATCAGAAATGTGTGGCCATATTTAAAGGGACTTAGGGGGAAACTTCTTTCTCCATGGGACCGACATGACATCGTGATCGCAATCAAATAATCTGGTGTCCCATACAAAATTTCAATACCTATATATTTAATGGTGTAATACAGACTATCAAACTAAACTTCTTTCTCCATGGGACCGACATTGTGATCCCAAAAAAAAAAAAACAATCTGATGTTCCATACAAAACTCAAATGTGACTCAAATGTATGGCTGATTATTTTTACGCGACTACAATGTTGGTCCTATAAAGAAAGTTGTTCAGTTCGATGGTCTGTCCTAACACCCTTAAATATGATACACGCTGTACATGTATTTATTTGTAAGACATTAAACAGTGCCATCTGTTGTCATTCACACGAAGTAATAGTTGTCCAGTGCGCTAGGGTGAGGCCCAATGTGGGCGGGACTCGAAATGACAGGTTTTTTAGCCCTAGAATGTCGGGTTGTCATTATTATAACTGCCGTGCAAGTGATGATAGCAGACGATATAGATTATATACCATAGGAATATTAGCAGGAAAGGAAGGATGTTTTGTAGAGAATTGTTGTTTGCAGTGAAAATAATTGTATTATTCATTTACAATACGCAATAAGACTATGATTACAAAATCGCTCCACATTAAATCCCCTTTTCTAGTGAGGAAGCCAACAGAACGAGTAATGCGACTGATTCTTAAAAGTTCAAGTTGATTGTAAGTTTAAAAAGATGATTTGGCAAAGTGATTAAATGTATTTGAGATACCTATGTTTGTCATTTTATCTTCAATAACTTAAAGGTCAATTTCCCTTCCGTGACCTGTGGCAGAGTCAATGTTGCCTTATTTCTTATTTCTTCACCTTGTTCCTTCATCAACAAGCATATTAACTACTAGCTGCACCCCGCATTTTCATCCGCATAAGTCTCATCCCGTGGCAATACTGGGATAAAAAGTGTTATATGTCCTAATCCAATTCATGGTCTACCCACGTGCCAAATTTCATCTAAATCCGTTCAGCCGTTTTAGCGTGAAAGCGTAACAAACAAACATACCAAAAAAATCAAATATTTTCTCTTTATTTATAATACGAGTATACTAGCTTCTGTCCACTACTTCGCCCATATCGATGTCGGAAAATATCCCAAGAAAACGTAATACCGAGACAAAAAGTAGTCTATGGCCTTCTCCAGGATGCCACTTACTTATCTTGTTGTTGTTAAAGCTTGAAAAGAAGTGAAAAGGTTAAATACAGACAGAGTTACTTTCGAATTTATAATTTAAGTTTGGATAGTTTAGATGTTTTTCTATAATTGCCTACGAGTAGAACATATTATTTCGCGTTTTGTTTTTGCGACTGCATAAGCCAACTGCCTGAATTCACACCACGACTTATTGGAATGACATCGACATTTGTTGCATTTCCCATACGTCCATTAATTATTTACGAAAATGACTGAAAACTACACGACGTTTTACACAGAAAACTTTGCAAACACGTCGTTAGTAAAAACTTTGCTAGTAAAAGTATGATTTCATATTCTATTTTGAGCGCAGACTATGTTATTTCAGTATTACGGAGAAATATGAAATTCTATTTATGTAACGTATGCCAGCCAAAATGATTAAATGCACGCTCCGTGTTAATTTTCAGAATTTATTATTTGAATTTTGATATGTCTGACATTTCTAAAATTAGTATGTTGAAAAATATTCATCATAATTTTGGTAATGAACGCAGATCGTGCAGTTTTGAAGTCCAATTGGAAAACTATTGCGGATTTATAATCTGTCAGGCAGGACGAAAAATCAAAATTTTCCGTTTTATTAATTTTAATGTATTTATTCTGAAAAATTAAATTATTTTTATCCGTCGGTGTGAGTGCTGTATGGTGTTCCAGTAGGAGGATTAATAAATAAAGAAATACCCAACAGTGGGATATAATAATACCAATCTAGAAATATTCCACCGCAAGGCAAAGGCCTCTTCTCACATAGAGAAGCACGAGCATTAAATCCAAAAGACTTATATTGCAATTTACCTACTTAAAACAAATGCAGCTCATGTTACTCGCTGACCATCACGACATAATCGTCTTGTAGATCGTCGTAGAAATGTATCGCCACCAATAACTAAGCATTTACTATAACCATTCCGATCTTTGAATGAGTGTGGGAATCTAAGGCTCAGGTTTAAAAATGGCTTATTAGTCGATTCGCACGAATTGACTCCCCCGAAACGGGCGAATAAACACGGTAATTTTTTTTTTCCTGTAGACATCTCCAGAAATATATATTAGGCAATTGTAACATTTTAAATTTTATGCAAGAAAAAAGTACACACAACAGTAGTTTCAAGTGTACCTTTTTCTTATATTTATTGCATAAGATTAAAAATATGCCAATTGCTATTACATATTTCTGAATTTGTCGATTCAAAGACAACAAGTCAAATAAATTAACATCGTACATTAATAAAAAGTGTCGATAAAAATCGTTCGAATCGACTAATAAGCCTCTAAAGTGATTAATCCAAGAGTTGCGATTGGCAAGCAAAGTCCCTTTCTCCAACTTAAAAGCTAAGCAAAAACTCAGACAAATAAACCGGTAATAACCTAGAAAAAACGTCAACAAAAATGTTATTATCTATGAATATAACACAGCGTTCAATCCGTCTGTCCGTTCACAGGCGTTCAATAATACATACTGCTACAGCCGGCTTCATTTGAGCCTCATGAATTAATCATGAGCATTTAACTAAATAGATACGTCATCGTTATCAGTCGGTAAATGGCGCTTCTGATTTGCAAATTGTAGTGCAAATGGGTTCAATAGTTTTTGCTGTTGTTTTTTTTGTTGTTCATATACTTGCAGTACCTAAATATTTAACTGATCCTCTACAACCAACTCGATACTAATCTCTTGAAAATTTTTGGGCTTCTTCTTTCTAAAAGTAATAAAAAAAGTTAAAATAGCCAACCGACACGGGCACCTTAAACGCCCTCCATTTTGGCGCGATCGGTGTGACGTCATAATCTATGACGTTGACAACGGACTTAATCGCAAACAGTCCAATAACACACAGTGACATTTATTGTTGTCTTTGGACTTTTACGTCACATTGGCTCAGTCGCGCATCGCTTTTTAAAAAATTGATGGAGGCATAATTCTGTGTTTTTTTTTTGTTTTAATAATCTGTTATTACTATTACTTAATAGCAATAACAAAATATACGAAAAAAAAATACCCTTATTCGAATCACACGCAAATTGCCTTTTGTGACCAACGTATTAACCCTCAAACAGAATTGATTACTTTCACAAAAAGGCGCGTACATTATATTTTTAGAGTATTCAGTAATATTTTTAGGAAAGTATGTTTTTCTGGATTGTATTTGGTTTTGAAGAGCGTCATGTCTGAGGCAAAAATAAAAAAGGAAAAGCATTCTAGAAGGGAACGATTAATAATTGCATGCGTAACGTTCTATAGAAAATCGTCACTAAACAGTTTAAAAAAGAGTTAAAGCTACACTGCAGTTGCCAAACCTGTCTGAAAAAAGTTGTACATAATTGATTAATTTTGTATTCAATATCTGTCTGTAATATTACTTCCGCATCATAAAACTATTTATCAAAGCCTGTTCAAGTTCAACGAAACTTAACCACCCATTTAGACGAATTCCATTGACAATGACATCAAAACAATTATCAAACAACCAAGATCTGTAGGCAACTAATTAATTGTATTGTTGACGATTCGCAATTTAGATCACTTCATAGACGAGCGTTTTGCCCCGGTTTTATTTAGGAACTTTAGAGTTGAAGATTGCTTGACTGTTGCTGTTCTCAAGGCGGATATTTGCGAATAGCTGTTCATTATTATAATCATCATTCACACAAAAAACATCTACAGCTGGAAATAGGCTTCCCCATTGGACTCCATAGGCCTCAAAAAGTTGCCGAGATACGGTAGAGGAAGCTTGGAGAAGTCCTTTGATGATTTCCCTCACTAAAAAATTACTTTACTTTAACTTTATTAACTCAATACTCAATTCTTTATTGCGTTCCACAATGTAGACTTAGGTGGTAAACATTTTTTTTTTTAAACAATCGTGGCGTGTCGGGCACAGCAAAAGTAAAATATGGAGAGGACTTAATATGTTAGTATATTATAATCTAACTTATTCTAAAAACATTGACATTAACATGAATATAGACATTATTTTTCGAGTTTCAAAGATTTATCGTTTAAATACTCGTTGACACTATAGTAACATACTAGATACACTATAGAATGTATCTTGTTTGTATGTCTTCTCGTTTAGTGTAAAAGTCTTGGTGTTTGTGAGCGAATTTGCATATTTCAAGTATGTATATACAAGGCAGCGTTATGATATTAAGAAAATTAATGAAGACATTAGTAGTCTTTTGATACAGTAAGCAAAAAATTAGCGTAAAATATACCAAATTTATAGCTAAAGGAATCACATTAATAGAGGCCATGTATCGTCTGCAAAACATACAGTCTCTACGCTACCAAAATACACTGATTTATGGTCAGCAAAAAAAAAAGAAACAAATGAAAAGGCACTTTGACGTTAAATATTAACTTATTTGACATTAGAATGAACGTCAAAATTCCATTATTTCGATATATGGCGATTTTTACTTGGTAATAAAATGTCTGCTTGAAACGTGATTAGGTGGTGGAACAAATTCGCTCTTATGACTGCCCGTAATTATTAGACTACAAGGGGTATCGTGTTACCCAGTTACTGGGTTATGGAGGTCAGATGGGCACAGGCAGTCGATCCATGTAAAATACTGGTATTTATCCGTTCCTGTCAGGACTATGTTTTTATTTTCAGTTTACTTTTTTTTTATAAGAGTGTGTTTAGTTTAGTTTGTGATACTGCGTATCACACTACGTACTGCTTACTGCGTATTCCTGTGCGAGTCACAATAACTACTTTTTCTTTCTTTCTTTGTTTTCTGTTGGACTGGAATCCGACCCAAATATTATTAAGAAAAGGCAATATTGTTAGGATTAGTCTAATATTTATTCAATCTACCTGAGATTGAGTAATTGTAAGACTAATTCAATCAGGAGTCGTATACAATCACCGATTCGGGCAAATTCCGTAAAAAATAATATCATAAATTATTACAACTTCTGAAGCAGCATCAACAATTCCCAGTTTAATTTGACTTTGGCCTACTTTTGTTACCCCCTTCACCCCTCTTTCATCCCTCTTTACTGAATATTTGACAAGTCCATAGACAGGCTATTCATTCTTACGAGCCGTTCACGCGAGTTATTGGATTCAACAGGAAAACACGGCGACTACGGTGAGAAAAAAATTATAAGACGGTAGACATTTCGAAATTGCTGCGAAATTGACGAAAGATTTGTTTGAAGGGACCCTCTTCCTTTGCATAATATTCCAGTTTCGTCTGAGATTTTTTCCGTTGGCATTTGACCGAAAATACTGGCTATGCCTTTGTGTTTAAGGGACATTTCTCAAACTCCTGCGCCCGAACCACATAAGTAGGTGTCGAAGCAAGCACAAAGAATTTTCTATCATCGTTTTACAGCCCTTAAACTTTCACTGACTTAAAACTCCACTAGGTGATTTACACCGAGACCTTTGACAACCCGATGATTCCTTGTCTTGAATAGTTGAAAAAGTATCATAGGTAAAACAGAAACTCACACATTCTTCCCATGCGGGTAGGCAGAAACTACAGAACGCCACCTGATACGATCCTTACATACTCCTTTTGCTTCGTATATGCAAAAACATCACTTGCTATTTAAAAGCTGGGGTATTTTGAGAGTTGAAAATTTCCCAGTTGTTAGAAAATTTATATAATAATTATAATTATAAAACTAAAACTAGTTAGTTTGGCTTTTGTTTGCTTAACTTTTTTTAATCAGATGTAAAAAAGACCAATGCGTTCTCAATACATGAAGCAATTGTTCGACGACGCTTTGATGAAAAAGAGTTTTTTTTGGAATGTCTTCGAAATTTTTTAAGTCACGGGAAGAACCTAGTCTAATAATAAAAACACAGTCTAAGCACTTAGGCGAAAAACCGAGCTAGTTTAAGTGCATAATCAGAACAAGTATGCCATCACCCCATCAACCCAAACCACATGAGCAGTAACCCACCTTTAATACACCGTTCCACGTACTTCAAAACTTAATAACTTATCTCGTGGCACATTTGGACGCCATTTTGCTTATCCACTGACGGTACACTGAAGCCATTAGGTCCGTAATTGTGCAGCGTTGGCTTTGCGCCTAATTCAGTGGTATGCTCATGTTGGCCCGGATAGCCTGGATACCTGATATGTATACTTAGGGATCCATCCCTGTCAGGACCCAAATTTTGGGAGAGAAACGCCAAGAATTTCCTATATGCTTGAAAAAAGTCCGTATATTTACACGGACTAGCTCTCGGTGGAATGACTTGACAAATAAGGATTGCTGTGAGTTACTGAGTTGGGTAAGTCGTAACAGTAACTAGTTCAAGGACTAGGGGAACTGGGTGTCACTGACAAATTGTGAGCACTTAAGTGGGTGCTGAAAGAGATCTTAAAGAACTGTAATTACAATATGTATCATCTTTAAACCTAGTGTCATCAAAATATAATTAAAGACTGTATCATATTCTGACCTCGTTTGACGTCAAAGATCATGCATGTCGCGTCGCAAGCATAGTTTGCGACACTTAGTTTAAGTAAATTATACAAATTAGACATGCAACAACATTATTTATTGTACCTGCATCATATCCAATATAAACTCATAAGCCACTTCCCAGTTCCCAATCTTGCTGAATATTAATTCTTTATACGTAACAATTACTTTCAAATCTTTAAAAACCTGACACAGATATTCTTAGATCCTATTGCTGGAGTTTTGAATTTCCCACTGCCCCTAATAAAAGGCAAAGACAAGTAAATATTCAAATAACAACAGGAATTGACCAACGTAGAGAATGTTCCGTAATTCATCAAGTAACATGAAATAAGACTTACGATACCCCTTCATTTTAATGTCAATTATTAATTAAACCATATCGATGAAACAGCATAATCATCAATTTCAATACAAAGGATCTTACAGACATACATACACATCTGTATAAGACACGCTGATTAAAATTTAATCCCAATTACTTCAATAACCTTAGCTGTTCAGAATTGATTGGTTTTCATTATGTGCAGTCCAATTTGGATCGGATTTTTACCTTTAATGAAGTACGGTAGGTAAGTTATGATTTGTAGGGTCGCGGTGAAATATTTTCGGTCAAAAAGGGGATTTTAGAAGGGTTGAATGAATGATTATATTCGTCGAATACCCATCGTTCATCAATTTGATTGGTTTCACCTCAAAATTATTTTAGAAGCGGCGTGCTTAGAACACCTCTAAAACTCTTGTACAAGTCTATTTGCGAATAACAAACGAGTAAAATCGATCGTTTATCTTTCTGAGCTTTGTGACGGACTTCGTTGTCTAGCAACAAAGCATTTTCCGACCAAAAATCGGTCAGATCCTCCAACAAATCAAACCGCCTCACATGCCAAAATTCGACACAAAGGACCGAATTCAGACATCAAACACCACCTCTTGGCTCCGGCGCAGTTTCCGAACAAAGGAAAGAAACACCGAATTCCCATACTCCACTTTTAATTCACCCCTTTAGATCGCTGTGAACTCCAACGCACTGCTTTTTCCCATTCCAAGGCAGTATTTGCCGACGGCCAGTACAATGGGGCAAACATCCAAAACGAAAGAATCCACTGCCACACGAATGGATGAAAAGATTGGACACGGCTCTATAGAAGCGCCTTTTAAAGTGGCTTTTGTGGGTGAAGGTTTTTAAAGATTCCTGAGGACGCGCCGGATTGAAGTGAGTTGCTGATTCAGCTTTCTGTGTCTTTTATTGAAGATTTCGAGCGTTTCAACTTCATCAAACGATATTGAGTTTAGTTCCTAGTTCTTATTATCTATCTTTAGATTCATAATATGACCTCAATCAAGCGTTAGTGAACTGAATTGTCATTATACCGGTCAAGGTCATGACCTTATTCAAGACGAGCTAGCGGATTGTGCTTGGCATACAGATAAGGTGAATTAGCGAAAGGATTAATTAAGAAAGGCACAGTTATTCTATTGTCGATTCTTCGTTCAAGTTTAAAAAGGACAAAGCATCCATTTAAAGTATAAAAATAAAGCCTTCGTACCTTCAAATAAACTCGAACAACCGCAGTCTATTCACAAAGCAGATCCTTCCCAACACGGCTTTATCGACCAAAATGGAACTTATGTGCCAACAACAAAGACTGAAATCTGAACGTCAATATCTTACCACATCCTTACCACAAAGCGTAGTGCCGGGAGCAATCAAGACACAGGCTGTTTCGAACAAATATCGGTCTACAACCTAATAGCACAAAATAGATCGGTACAGAAAGCCAGTTTCATACAACGAGTGAAAACAGGCGCTCATACACCTATAAACGCTTCACGTACAGCGAGTGCAAGCGCACTCGCGACTGGCATTTGTTTAAGAGCTCATACACCCGAGCGACACGCGTCAACGACAACGACGGCTGCAGTTGTCTCTGCCACTGTATGCACACAAAGGGGTCAAAATGTATGTTGATTAAAATAGGGTTCGTGACCGTAACAATTGTGGCTTCACAGAAATATAATAACCAGAACTCCTTAAGTTAGAATTGGCCACAAATGTCATAACTTCATGAAATATTCACTCAATAAGGTAATTTGAACTAAGAGAGTTATACTGATCATTTTTATGATAATAGTTATATAAATATATATATCGGGATAGGCCCTCATCAGCGATATTACACTTGCACTTTTGTAAGTAGGCGTTGATTGTCGGGCGAAGAAAATAGAGATACTAGTTACAGCACAATCACTTTATTTCACTCACAATTTCTTATAAAATAATCACCATGAAATAACCTGAAGGCAGAGGTCCGACATATTAAATGAAAGTATGAGATATAGCAGTAACCAACTTATTTATTCCGACAGCTTGTTAATTAATCAAATAGATCGCGATAATAGCTCTAGGCGCTACAGCAGGCGCACCGGGCCGAGCCTGCCACAAGAATGATCCCCCTCTTCGCTGCGCACTAGCTTACATTAAGTTGCTTGAGAAGTGAGGAGAGTGGGAAGGCGAACGTCCCGCTTTGCAAAGCGTAACTCGGCCCGCTGTACCTACCGCTAACGGTGACGCCGACACGGCCATACTGACGTGCGGACGTCCTCGTACGCGTAGACTCATCAAGCATTGTCTAAAAAGACATAACGTTATTATTAATGTTCGTTCATCCTGACTAGCAATCTCGATGAGCAAAACAATCCAGGTGATCCCTACTGACTATGCAACCAACTCTGGACCGCTCAATATTGAGCCTTCAGGACTTATACTAGTAATCTGGTCCGGTTCGGCCCTGCAGAGTTTACTACTAATTCGGGACCGCTCGTTATTGAGCCTTCAGAACTTTAGCAATCTGGTCCGGTTTACCCCTTCAGAGTTATAATCTTCTGGCCCGGTCCAGCGACCCTTCAGAATTATAACCGCCTGGTCCGATCAAATGACCCTTCAGAATTATAACCTCCTGGTCCGGTTTTACGACCCTACAGAGTTATTATCTCCTGGTCCGGTTATAACAAACCCTTCAGGATTGTTACTGCTTGGTCCGGTCATGAATGACCCTACAAGATCACTCCAGTTTATACAGTTTTTTTTTTGTCTCTCTTTTTTTTGCTCTTTTTTTTTTTTTGTCTCTGTTTGTCTCTCTTTTGTCTCTTTTTAGTCTCTTTTTTTGTATCTTTTTTTTGTCTCTTTTTTGTCTCTTTTTTTTGTCTCTTTTTTTAGTCTCTTTTTTAGTCTCTTTTTTTAGTCTCTTTATTAGTCTTTTTTTTTGTCTCTTGTTAGTCCGGACTAAAATGGTCCCAGTAGATAATTTAATCAAATGTATTAAAATACTTGTCTCAACAATCCACACATGCTATGTTCATTGGTAGTTTCACTACCACCAAAGTCATTTACTTTAGAGCCTATAACAGAAACAAACTAATTTAATCTTAAGAATAGACTTGACTTAGACACTCCACCGAATGCGTAGCACGCCTGTGCGATGCTGACTGAGTCTCATGTCAAACAGCCAGCAAAATGTCACTTCAAGGTGCATAAGCGTTCTGTGTTGTGTCAGAGTGTCATGTCATTGAATGTGTCGTAGCAGACACATAATTCATGTTCACACACACATAACACTCTAAACTAACAAACGACATCTATGAAAACTAAATAACACTAATTTAAGTATTGAAGCGCCGTCACGGCCAGACTGACATTCGCACGTCCTTGTGCGTCTCCATCCCCTTAAAGTCACTGCGGGCCCATTTTTCTGTAAAAAGAATAAAACTGGTAGATACATTACTTTGTACGCTCGTCCATCGGTGACATACATTACAACGTTTTATAACCCACAAAATCAACCTTTAGGAGTGAGCCGGCCAACTTAAATAGGCCTCCCTTGAGTTAGTTATCTCTCCAGATAACATGGACCAGGCAGCCAATCAGCGTCTCTCCGATCACTCACTAGTACCACACATATCTCCATTGATCTCATAGCCTCTCAGACTAGACGATCACTTTATAATATGACCCAGAACATCGGCCTGCATAAGCCAGTTCTTTAGACTACCCAATAACACACACCATAGGACGTCAACCCGCATGAGTCGGACCCTTACTTTAGTTACTTTATCTCACAGATTAGTACCAATGTTACGTTTAATTACGTTTCTTCACTCTTCGAGGCCGAGAGGTTTCCAGAGCTGGCGGATAACGTACGTGAACTACAAATAGACAAAGCATCACTAAAACCACCTGACGACGCCCACTCCATTCGTCAATCGCGGACTGCCGCCACCTCGGCCTCCTTCAAGCTACCAGTCAAAGTGGTAGCTAAATGCACCAAGCCCTCACTTCCCCCGGGCATTGCACGAAAATGCTTACGACCATATTTGCATTCTCTATTAGACACACAATAAAGGGAAGTCTGTACTCCCTGCGAAGCCCAATCGAACCCCCCCCTGTCACATTCAATGAAGTAGGAATAACAACTGTAGAACGGTCTCATTTTCCCACTGTGACGCAGCAACTCTCCCAATATTCTCCGATGCTATCTTACGAATTTCACCCAAATCTAACCGAAACCCAGACTCAGAATATGAAGCCACGCTTAAAAACCGCGCCCGAGTCCCAAACACAAGTTCTGTTTGTGTTACCCTAGACCTTGCACCATCCGTCGCTAGCTGCACTTCGAGAAGCTCGCCGCGCCAGGTCCCACCAGATTCACTTTCGATTATAACAAGTAAGCACCTCAATGTCCTCATGACTCTCTCTACCCGAACACATGCCCTGCCAGAACCGTTAGCAACAAGGTGCAACTCTACACCATGTTCATCATAAAATTGCTCTGTCTGCGCCAATACAATACCCACCCCGTAATGATCAATACATCCGAAATGATCCGCGAAGTCGCACCAAAAAGACAGAGCCTCCTTTAGTGCTTCATCTGCACCTGCTGCATCCAACTAAGAAGTGCACTCGAGAAGGACTCATTTAGTGAAAGAGTCAACAATGACAAGAATACTCCCTACCATTGATTTCTCCACACAACTTCTCCGCGATGTCTAAATGTACAGTATAACATTATGCAGAAACCCTAAGCATAGGATGGAGTGAGCCCCGAACAATCCCTTGAGGCCCAGCACACAAGTGTGAAGTTCAATCAGTGCGTTCCAGTCAAATCATTTTAGTCAGAATCCGTTCTGATGTTAGTATTTCGATCACTTTCTTGTAAATATCTTGTCTCTCCATTTGATAGGCCCTTTTAATTTGATTCAAGATTCTTAACGTAAAACACGTGAAATATGGGGCAAACCGCCAAAAACTAATCTAAAGGACCTACAGATCGCTCAAAATAAAATGATTAAACTATTATTTCACTACGATTACCTTACACCTACAGTTAAAATTTACTGGGAAACGAAACTCATGAATATTAAACAACTTCCTGCATATTGCACCAGAATACTTAAAAATTCTAAGTAAGTTCATTCACACAAAAATACATTAGGTACACAATCGCAGCAATAGTAGGAAGGATCACATTTTACTACCGCGAGTGTGGACAGTAAATGGCGAGAGAATAAATATTTTTGCGGGAGTGCAACAATGTAATAAGCTACCTGTAGAATTAAAGAATGCAAACTAAACGTTCGGTTTTTTTTTTATCACTTTCTAAGTGATCAAACACTACTCCATTAAACAGACTTGCCCTACTACTGCATTGCTTTATTGTGGCACCGGGATCGCATTCCTTATCTACGGTAATTATTTCTTTTGTGGGTGGATCGAAAAGTTTTAAGTTTTGTGTTAGTTAATAATGTTATTTGCGTACGAAAGAAATGGTATTACAACTTAGATGATTTAATTCAAACAATAGCTGCTTAGTTTGTGTGTCCAAGTTATATTTTAAGTTTAAAAACGTTCTCAAGTAAGTGAAATCTTTGTAATTTCTTATCGAGAAATAATTTCTTTAACCATAAACACCATACCACCAATAAAGAATCAATTATCCTTTCGCACTGAACTAATGCGAGTTTATCTTCACCATGTAGGTCAGTTTTGATGTTGTGGTAGGTATATGATAATGAAACTCTTTAGTAACTATAACTTTCTTACCCCAAATTGAATGTAATTTTGCAATATCCGTACGTATATGGATCTACTATCTAATAGATCCTTACCTATAATAACTGGTTCTGTAATTAAGTTAACACGCACAACATGAAACAAAAAGGACACCAACGCGCGACGTGTTGAATTTCACCACGGCTCAGTATTCTGCGATTCATAAATAACGTTTTCTTTACACAGGTATACCTGTAAGGTAAACTAAATCACAGCGCATAGTGCCCTGGAATTTTTGACAAAGCCAAAAGCTACAAACTAACTACCAGATTATCTATTAAAAAGAAAAGGAACGAGCTCACCGGATGATGTGGTTGTCCATACACGTAACAGGTGAGACGGTTCGTATCACGACTCTCCGGTGCTGGTGCTCGATTCGAATTCTTCACTTCGTTCAAAGGTTCGTACTGCCACTTGCTTCAATCAATTGATTTTTGGTCCGTTGTGCTTCAACGATGAGATGTGCCATTGAAGCTATTGTCATTATCACGATCAAACCGTATCAGTCGCGCAGTTGCGGTGAAATTTGAAGTTTGCGGTTAAGCGGTTGCCGGAAGTCGTGATAGCAAAAACTCCATAATTTGAATAGATTAGACGTTGGTCCACACTTCACTGTCGTCACTATTTTCTTCAGGTTTTTGCCGTTCGAATCCCAGTTCTGATATCGGGATAGGCCCTCATCAGCGATATTACACTTGCACTTTTGTAAGTAGGCGTTGATTGTCGGGCGAAGAAAATAGAGATACTAGTTACAGCACAATCACTTTATTTCACTCACAATTTCTTATAAAATAATCACCATGAAATAACCTGAAGGCAGAGGTCCGACATATTAAATGAAAGTATGAGATATAGCAGTAACCAACTTATTTATTCCGACAGCTTGTTAATTAATCAAATAGATCGCGATAATAGCTCTAGGCGCTACAGCAGGCGCACCGGGCCGAGCCTGCCACAAGAATGATCCCCCTCTTCGCTGCGCACTAGCTTACATTAAGTTGCTTGAGAAGTGAGGAGAGTGGGAAGGCGAACGTCCCGCTTTGCAAAGCGTAACTCGGCCCGCTGTACCTACCGCTAACGGTGACGCCGACATATATTAGTTACAGAAGCTAATTATATTTAGATCAACATATAACTTGCATGTCGATTCTGTAAAAGTCTCACCGTGAAAACTTAGGTGAAGTGAGCGAGGAGTGAGCTGTCAGTGTCATTTCCCTGATGCTAGGGATTGACCAAGCATTTTATTTAAAATCACAATCGAGATTTGATCATTTTATATTATGTATTTCAAAGTTAGTAAATAAGTATCCTAGCAAAAAAATGGAGAAACCAAAATTTAGATACTGACAGAATGTATGTTTTGCTATTTAGTATAAAAACTAATGTTTAGACAATTAGTTACTAGCTTTAAAATAATATTAAATGATCAATAGAATTAGCATAAATAATGTTATTAAAATCTGACACTGACAGCTCACTACACCTAAAATTCTCGGTGAGATGGTTACAGAATAGCAATGCTGATACAGATAGTGACCTGCAAATTGCACAAAACTTAAGAAATGTCAAATTTTGCGGGTTACCGGTACGTGTCTTTATGTGCGTGCGCCTTTTGTTTTCACTCGTTGCACAGAACCGACCTTCTGTTCTTATCTATTTTCCTATTAGTTTATATATCATCTTGTTCATATATTTACGAGAATATATACATACTGCAGTTACGTCCCAGGTACGGTTTAATCGTAATTGAAATCTCAATTTAGTGTCTCGAATTTGAATAGGTTATAAATAAGATTATTCAGATTATTCATAATTGTCTCGGTTGGGATCTTTGGGGACTCAGGGAAGTTTGAGTCTTGTCTTGAATGAGAATAATTTTGAGGATGGTATTACGACATTATGTGTATTGATTTTGATCGGCCATTTTGTCAGAATCCATCTGATCATTCTGTGGGAAGTTCTTACTCCGGGCCAATTTAAAGTCAAAGTCAAAGTAAAAGCGTTTATTTCAAATAGGCACTAAAAGGCACTTTTGAACGTCAACATTTACTCAAATATGGCGAGGGGGGTAATAGCTGATCTTTGCGTTATGCTCGTAAACGGGTGCTGCTTGTGGTGACTGGTCGTCTTGCTGTCTATGGTTTTATTATTGTTACAGTAATTGTTCTGTTAATTTATTTTACTTTGATGGTCCTAGTTTATTATTTATTTATTTTATTTGTTTGTATAATAATTCCAGTATTGCATATGTAAGCTGCCATGCCCTTTAGGCCTGGAGGCTTATATTTATGTATTAAGCTTTATTTACATTCATTTTTTTTTCTCTTTTTTTGGTATTGGCGTAGCTAGCTGACGTATGGCAATTAATTTAATGTTTTGGTAATTTCTTACAATTGTTTAGAATCGAGTTCTTCTAACCGAACAGACAGCTGTGCTGCTGGGGAGTTTGTTGCGCCACTTCTTCTTTCCAGCTAAAGCACTAGGAAGTGGTGAAGGGCGGGCCTTTTTGGGGGACTGTCTTATGTAATTTTGACGTTCGAAAAGTGCTGATTCTCAGCCTAATTTGAATAAATGACTTTTGATTTTGTATATAATTGATTCTAGGCGCCACTTCCAGAAGGTAGTTTCGTATGGAGAAGATGGGACAAACTCCACCGTTGCTCTTTTAAAATGTTTAACAATATTTTGTATTAATTAATTATATTTTTTTATATGTGAAGACACTGTATAAAAATACACAGAATAAAAATACTATATCACAAATAGGTAAAAGTAATTTAAAATAACCAAAGACAGATAAATAAATCACGTGATAGGTACATTGTGCTCACATAATTACAAACATTGTAAAAATATATGATTTTCCTAAAATATTAACTAGGAATAAGTCAGTGGGTGAGTAAAGTAAAAATAACAATTTATACAATTCAATAAGCAACTAGTATGATTTTGTCTGATTGTCCTATGGAGCAGGACCAGCATGTTTCCAAGCATTCCTATCTAGGATATAATCCTCTAATTTGTAATATGCTTGTTTACAAAGTGTTCTTTTAACATGATTTTTAAACTTTCTTTCATTTAATTGCAATACATCATCTGCGCAGCCTATTCCCAACTATCGGCTTCCAGCCTCACCAGATGTGGATAATACATGTATGCCTATCTGACCTCTGGGTAACACGATACCCCGGGTAAGACTGTTGTCAGACTTTCAGGCTAACGACTGTCAAAGATCTACAAATGACGTGCGTGGTCTCGGTATGAAATGCATGGTCACCCATCCATATATAATTAAGCTACGAGGCCCACAGAATGTAACTCTTAATTTGAATTGTAAGTTAATGTTAGCTATTTTATGAAGCAAAATGTTTGCAATGATTACTCCGAAAATATCCGTAGTTTCCTACTATCACACTTGTTTAAAAGGGACATCCTCAATATTCGTTTTCCACACACATGCTTCAATGGAAAACAACATAAACAATTCAAATTGCCCATCTACCGTCCAAACTAGCAATTTGTGTGAATGTACAATTAAATATATTCACTAACGTATTCAATGTTTTCGACCCAATAATAATATATTCACGACTAATTGAATATCAAATGGAACCCTGAACCAAATTGGTATCAGAGTCGGTTTCACTTTCCAATGAAGACTTATAATTTATATGTAATAACGACTGAAATATTGCTAATAGACTTCAGTCTAAACAAAACGGTGGGAAATTGACCAGAAATATAATTTTCCGACCCGAATTTAGGTAAAAGACTGATATTTACTGAGAACAAGAATATGATAGTAGTTTGATATTTTAATTTATTTTATTTGAAGCGCGGAGTATAAATTCTGCTCTCAGAGTAATTCTGCTCTCAAAACAATAAACGATTCTACTATTACTGTTAGAAATAATATTAATTTCTTGACAATTAGGATGATTGAAGTGGGCCTGAAATTGTTGGCAGGTTTAAAAATTGGCATTGGAGCCAAAGGCATTCCATACGAATTATTTTATGGTAATATCGTATTTGACAACCTCGTTGGTGAAGTGGTCGCAAGCGTTAGTGCTGAACATGAGGTTCAGGACTCGATTCCCAGGTCGAGCAAAGTGTTATTGGATTATGCCATTAAGAGTTTCTCAGTAGCAGCCCGAAGTCAAGATTTATCTAGATTTTGGGCTAACTTGGCCCTTGAAAATTGGCCCGGTTAGCCAATTGCCCTCACAATAGGCTCGGTCTCTATTACATGGGATTTAAATAGGTACACCTCTGCTTATCCCTTCGTCTTTAATTACAGTCATGATGGTTGGATCTTATTTTACTCACAACAACAAAGCTTTTTTTCCAACTCGACATTTTAACCTTATATTATTTAGTCACAAAATTGATTTACACATTACCATAGGACATGTAAGTAGTAGCTCCTTAATAAACCCTTACTAAACCTCATACAAAAGAACACAATTTATTATATCTAATAACAGCACAGGAAATCTCACTTCTTAAACAACAACAAAAAACAAGGCGTACCCAAAAACTCTGCAACATTCAAACTAGAAAAGTGCAGACATGAACAATAATGGCATGGCGGGGTGTAATATATTGTGAACCCCTCTTAAATCAGTGCGGCTGCAGATAAAGTGAGGTACAGACTGCAGTCACAGAATAGATAGACCCAGAATGCCGACTTAATAATATCGAGCGAAAATAGGTACGCACACGCAGACATAGACGTGTACGTACAGAGATCTCAAAATGTCTTAAAGTGGATTTATATAAAACGAGCGGATGCACATTCTACTCCCACTTATTTTTGGTTAAACAGGGATACAGCATTATTTATTTATTATATATACTTTATTGTACACCACAAAATTACATTACAAAAAAATCATCAGTAATTATTGTCAGTCACTAAAATGTCAAGAATATGAAACATCTTCTTTTTTTTGTGCCGTCGATACTCGATTGAATATTATCGTGTTGTTTGAGCCCAGTAGTTGGCCACGTTGATTGCGGCATCAGTGGCATTCATTAGGTCATTCGGACACTTTGGACACTCTAGCAAATGGGACATGGTCTGAGAGTCATCAAATTATGTTGATGACTCTCAGACCTCATTAAGAATGTGCGCGTATTTTTTCACTTGTTTTCTGGAGCCGGCCTTCTGTATTGATCTATTCTGTGGTACAGTCGTACAGTACTGATTAAAGTTTGTATTACGGCGTCTGATTGTGCTGCACTGCACACCGATTTCTTTATTTCAAAAGGAAGGAATGGAGAAACGAGGATTGGAATCGTTGAAAGGAATGGTGTGGACAGGTTGGGTGATAGAGAGGTGTAAAAACTGCGGCAGGGAAATTCGCTTTTTACTGCTAAATTGTTTTTGTTTATGAAATGCTAATATGAAGATTTACTGCCACGAGTTCTTTGATCAAAGTAGAAAAACAGCTCTTTCTTGATTGAGACAAAATTCCATATTTGGAGTCGAAAAACGCACTCTCTTATATTACTACAAAATATTTTACAACTCGGCAATAAAGCAGATTCATTAATTTAACAACTTCTTCAAATATCAGTGTAGCGTTTATGATCTTCAAACTAAACTTCCCATCTAATCCTCTTTTCTGAATTCTAGACATGCAACTTATGAAACGTACGAGCACAATATGTGCAGTCTCCACGTTCCATTTATAATTCAAAGACTACAGGATATCTCACTGATTTTACAAACGTCATATATGTAAGAATAATAATTTTGGTCTTAAAGAACATTATTTTATATTGCTAGAACAGAAAATAACGCCGCGGGTCTTAGAACCACGAAGCCTAAGACTAATGTAATCACTATTTTCTTGTCTACATAATAACCAATGCTACAGCCCCATAAATGGAACAAGTATTGTTCGATATAATAATAGCCAAAGATTGTACATTTATTCATAGTCAGGACCAACGTTTATTGGTTGATTTTCTTTAAAATCGCATCATAAAATTATCTTTGCAATTTACAAGGATCTATAGGGCCTTTTAAAGGCCAAGGCTTTATTCGTTTAAGAATAATCATCATCGATTAAGTGTAGCTCAAAACATTATATAGATATAGTCTATGTCTCAATCTTTATGGTTTAATTAAAGCGTGAAGGTTTTATAATTAGTGGATTCGTTTACGGATTTCGTTGCAATCTTTAATATTATAACTTCAAGTTTAAGAGTAATCGGTAATCGTAGTGATAACAGATTACTTTGTTTTTTTTTAAATAAGGCCATGAGATAAAAAATGCTGCACTGCGCCCGCGTGGTAGTTTATGGCCCACTCCCTCTCAAAGTGAAAAGTGTTCTAACAGTGGATACGTTATAGACTGATTATGCTTTTGCTAAAATAATGTTAATAGAAATATAAGTTATAATCGTATTATTAATTACTGTACCAGTACTGCATCAGTAAGTGCATTAAATGCAGCAAAACCTTAAAAAAGCAAATCTTATTTATTTTTCCAATCAAAAACATAAAGATATTCTAAGAGTTCTATAAATCAAAACAGCTAGGATATTATTAAAAACCAATGTTGGATAAATAATCGCTGCAAGGCTTTTATTTATCTGTATATAACTTAAAACAATTATCTTTAATCACCGCCGGCTTCTTGGATAATTTCTTTATTTTTTGTTAGGTTATTCTGAATCTAAGAAAAACTAATTATTTTCAGTAGGCTAAAGTCTTATAAATACATAATTTTCTAAAATTTATGAAAGTTTCAGATAACATTAAGATGAAATTCAATATTTACATACATAACATAACATCACGCCTTGTTTCCCCGAAGGGTTGGGCAGTACACCCACATTTCGCCAGTTATGTTTAAGTCCCATGTAATAGGGGGCGAGCCTATTGCCATCTACTGGGCACCAGTCCAGACTTCGGGCTGCTACTGACAAATTCCAGATAGAAAAACCCAATAACACGTTGCCCGACCTAGGAATCGAACCCAGGACCTCATGCTCAGCAGTAGCGATTGCGACCACTAGACCAATATCATTATTTAATGGGAAACAAAATTAGACTAAGTTCTCAGAACAGTCATTGAGTATCGTGTTGGCATTTTGCGCAAGTCAATAAAATAGTAATATTTTATTTACATGAAAACATTATTTATTGGAATAAATAGTTTTTTTCGGAAAACAATTGAAGTGATGGGTAGTCATTAACCATAATTGAAACTCTTCTATTGTCTGAAATACGTACTTATGCTACTATTGCCTAAACAATTTCCTAGGTCATGGACCAAAGATAATATCTACCTAAGAAGGATTCGCTCCACCTACACTAAATAATCCACCTTTACTAAATAAGAACAAAATAATCGCACAAAATAGCGGGTCTAGCGCACTATTATTGCAATTAAGAATGAATATCGATTAGCCACGGCCAGATTACAATTACGGCTGTAAAGTCACACCATTCAGTTGCCGTGGTAAATCATTGATAACGGCCGTGCGCACGCGCTTAGCAAAAAAAGGGGAAAACGATTTGTAGAAATAGATCTGGGATAAGACTAATTTTAAATTCTCAGGAATTGTTCTGTCGAGACAGGAATTAAATTGTGAGATTAATCAAGCATTTAAAGAAGGGACTGTGTTTATATGTGTACTATGTTTATTAACATCAAGCAAAGAGGAAGACAAACTTCCTGGTAATGATTCAGATACAAGTAACAGTGATAATCCTGCTCTCAATATTACTCCAAGGATCTGGAGTTGGTGAAAGGGCGTTCAGGGCTTGCAAAGCCTATGGAATTTTCATGCTGGAGTGCCATAACATACTGTTTCCAAATCTAAGAGTACGAGTTCCTGTGGACTACTTATTATACCCTCACATGGTCTTAATTGGGTTTCGGAGAACAACACCAGATCCACCATCGTGGAAGTGTGGCGGAAGTTTGATCAGCGAGAAATGGGTTCTAACAGCAGCCCATTGCACTGAAGACAGGGATGCAGGTCCTGCAAGCATTATGAGGGTCGGAACAGCCACCTTCGAATTTGATGAAGTTGAGGAACTCGTTCAAGAAAGGAAAGTAGCTGAGATTATCCCCCATCCAAGGTATAAACCTCCTTCAAAATATCATGATATCGCATTGATGAGAGCGACTCCAGCTTTCCTTCTGAGTCGAGACGTAAGAATTGCTTGTCTGCATCTTGGAGAAGACATAAGCGATTTTAACTTAACAGTCATAGGCTTTGGAAAAACCTCTTCAAGTGCAACTTATGGGAGCCAAACCTTAATGAAAGTGGACATAGATCCAATAGCCAGTGAAATATGCAACCGATCTATGAAGTTTTTAATAAAAAAGAAGGTTCTAGCTGAAGGTATTACGGAGAATCAGATATGTGCTGGTGATTACGAACATGGGGGACGAGATACGTGTCAGGGAGACTCTGGGGGTCCAATGCAGATAATGGAAGAGATGGTGGACTGTGTCCATAACTTTCCTTTACACAAAATTGTAGGAGTGACGTCTTTTGGCAGGGATTGTGGCAGGAAGATGAGTCCAGGAGTGTATACGAGGATTTCTGCGTATGTCGACTGGATTGAGAGGATCGTGTGGCCTGGTTTCTACTAAAGTGATTGTTAAAAGGACTAATGAGGAATAGTTGTGCTGAAAAATAAAGGATATTCAGGTACATATACGTATTTCATGCTGTCTGATATCATAAGGCATTTTTTGCGATTCAAAATGAGCTATAAATTATTTATATTTTTTATAAAATTAGTTTTATTTTTTTTATTTTTTTATTTATAATCGAATACCTACTCGCAGCCTTCTTTCTACAAATGTATTTAAGTTAACATAAAAATTGTTACGAGCAGTCAAAAAACGTTGACCTCACGACCCAATGACCAGTCAAGCATAAACTCACCTTAAACAAAACAAGCCACAACAGGAAACACAAAAAAGGCCCAAAAAAACAACATCTCCAGAGATCATTTCATCTGCTCACGACGGCTTCCTTACCGCTATTATTTACGAAACTCTTCAGTCGTGTATTCTTACCTGAAACAAACAGAAAAATTTTCATGAAAAAACCCGTGCGTCAATGTTTTAGTCGGTCACGGACAGTGGCGTACTTGGCCCACTAAATGTGAGGGTGTTCAAGTGGGGCCCGAATTGCGGACCTCGATCCGCGGATATGTGTCGGGTAAATTTTTTCAAGAATGTTTAAAATAACTGCGACTAAATAACGATTTTGAATTGATAATGATAAATTAACATTTTAAATTTAATAATAATATCAAAATGAAACAACGTCAATTGAAAATGACAGCTTAAAAATTAATTTCAGTTATGTTATTCACGTACCTATTTAAATGGAAGGTGAAAAGACCTGGACTTTGAGGCTAGTCCTAGGTAGCACTGGAAAAAAGACCATAAATGCACTCAGGACAGGCGTTTGCCAATTAAAAGAATTTAGTTGTATTTGTTTTAGCAAAATAAAATATTTTTGAGGCACACAAAGAAGTTTGTTTTGGGGTATGAACCTTGTCTAAAAATCGCCAAATTTCCCCACATTGTGGTTGATACATAGGTAGGTTCTGTATTTGAACAAGAAAATATGTAAATGTCACGTTTTGGTCGGCTTCAAAACTTCGAGGGTCACTGTGTCCTAACGCGAATGTAAAAGTATTGTTTAGAAAAATACCAGCTGTTTGGGAAACTTATGGATACTGTTTACTCCACAGTAGGGTAAGAAATTAGTTAGTTAGAATAACCAAGTTTAAGGACGTGTTTCAATATGTTTAAACCTTTTCCTAATAATATTCGTAGGCTCTCAAATCCTTGTTCTTTTACTTTTATTTTTAAAAGAGGTTACCGTCGAAATATAGACGTCGAAATTGTCAGCATTTGTGTCAATCAAATTAATTGAATTTTATTTATTAGTAAATACGTTTTGATCATTTAAATTTAGATTTCATTGATTAGAATAATTTTTATTGTAGGAGATTAGCGTTAGATATTAATAATACTGCAAGTTCATCCATTACATTTTATCATGAGGTTTATTAATGTAATAGTCTTCAAGTACAATTAAAAAGTTTGTTTTTTCTTTTTTTTTTCTTTACTTTTTAGTCAACGGATATCTAGACTATTATTATGCTATTTATTATGCTATAACATTGTTATGTATTGCACTTAATATTTGAATCGTCATTTTTATCATATTGAAAACTCTTCGAATCATAGCGCCTTAAGTAGATTGAACTCAGCTGAAAATAGGCCTGTCCCATGTAGCATAATAAGACCAGTTTCCAGCCTTCCGCATCCAGTTAGCTCAACACAAATTATAAATAGACTTCTCAGCCATAAATTACCGCGATCAGATTTGAACTCTCGACCTATCGATCGGTATCCTTCAGTGATTTATAGTTACCGTTCGTTGTTCGTTATTATTACCGAGCGACGGTTCTATTATTAAGGCAGAGTGCGATGTCAGTCGATGGTACGTTTTGTTTGTCAAGTCGACAGAAAATTTAATAGTAATTGACGGAAACACAATATTCCCATTTTGTGTTTTAGATTTTGATTGTTCTATTATGGTAATATTATTATTATCAGCTTTTTGTGTCCCATTGCAGACAAAGGCCTCCTTTTCCTCTTACCAGTTCATCATCATCATCATCTGCCGAGCCTTATCGCCAATTAAGTTAGGGTCAGCTTCCAGTCTGACCGTATGCAGCAGAATACCAGTATTTCACATGGAGTGACTGCCTACCTGACATCCAAAACCCAGTTACTGGGTAACTTCTCTCTTCCCAATTATCAATATCTATTGCTGTATGTGGCCTGTGGATTTTTAAGAGTCGAGTTCGTTCCTCATTCACGTCCTGGGCCAGTCGCATTACCGTTACTGCTGTTTGGGACCCACTGTCTGGTAATTTTAAGGCCCATAGCCCCGATTGGAATAAATGAGCGTAAAAGTTAAACTGACAACTTACTTATAGCATTACATAAAGTCACCGTTTAAAATCGTCGTGAAAGTGAAACTAAATTATTTGTTTTGTTCGGAAAAAATCTGCTGGTAATAAAACTATTCAATGTTCAATCCATTTAATTTATTTCTGTTTTCTGCCTTAGGATAAGTGTATCGTCCATCATAATAAGTATTTATCTAATACCTACTGATAGAACGCTTATAGTTGAACCCAATCTACCTCACGAATCTAATCCCAAGATACCTCACGTTACAACCTTACAACTAACAAGTACCACTATCACATACAAGAACTCAGAAAGACGGTTTACTATCTCAGGTGAAGGTTGCGCTAATACTTGAAGTTTTCATAGAAATTGTTCTACCAGAACCGAGTCACATCGTCGCGCCTGTCTGTTTGGAGCCTTTATCACATTCATTTACTTTATATTTATAACAATTTCCATGAAGTTTCTCTAATAGGATCGCGTCGCGCCTGTCCGTGGTGCCTTTTATCGTAATCATCAGTATCTCTCGTTCCTTATTTTTTCTTGCTGTTTGGTCTCTGTCGAATCCCTACTCATGTCGCAATGGGATACAAAGTAACTCCTCCACGGTTCACTTGGCATATGAAGGTAACCCATCCGTAACATCTTTGTAAAAAACCGACCATCACAATGCCGGGACCAATCAACGTTAAATACTATGAAATTAAATTTGGCAGCGTTCTATAGTTATTTTTTTTACTGTTACATAAATTAGAAACAGTTACTTCTTTGAGTGTTAAACGATAATACTACATATAATTGTTTCTTCCCATGGTGATTGAAGAATGTCGGGGTCTTCTCTGTATTTTGACGTGTCATTGTGAATTTTTATTGTGCAGCGTTGATTGGAGTGTAGATTGATTGTGTCCTAAATCGTAATTTTGAATTGTTTGTTCGTTAATTTTGGATAGATTTAAAATTTCAAAACACTGTTGTCTCAATGAAAAAAAAACAGAATTGTAGAACCATCTGCTCTTTTTTAAATCAATTGAAAATAAATGTTACAGCCTTAAAGGTGACACTGGTCAAAACAATTGTTTGCACTATTACGTTCGAAACCAATAACCAATTTTAAGACTAATCGCTATTGACTGATATACAGTTTAATTCTATCTATCCCTGTCAAACAAATAGCTGTCAACATGTTATAGGGTCGCATACCTACTTTGGCTTTATTGAGACGTTAACACCAGAGATTGATAGGTTTTCTATTAGCAGAACGGCAAAATTGGTGATAGATACCTAGGTCATTGGGTTGGGCCGTTAGTAAACATAAGTCATCTAGAGTTTGTGCACGTGTTTCTGTGACAAATAAACCTGTTTTTCTTTTTATAGAAGTGAATTCTATTCTAGCAAGTACTATACATAACTAACAAAAAAAAACAATCCACATTACAATAACACTTTCCAAAAATTTTTCTAAACTCCACCGTATGCCAAACCCAAAAAGTTTTGCACAAAAATAATTGAATTCTCTAAATTCTTAATCGTTCCATTTCAGACCTTCGAATTTCAAAAGCTATCGTTCGGGCAAGATTGGCAATTATAAAAAATGGCCCCAAAATTGTGCCCGATAAAAAGGGGGACAAGACCGTCTGTCCCTAAGGACCGTGTACGTTCACCTTAGACAAACTTTTGCGTGAAAGAAGCATGAAATTGAAAATGTTTCGGTGGTACACACGACTTGGAAGAATGTTAGATGAAACTTCGTGTTTTGTCATCCTGTTGGTAGATTTAAATTATGTAGCATAATCAGCCTATGATGTTCCCACTGCTGGTACACAGGCCTCCTATCGGTGAGAAGGAGTGGGCCATAACCACCACGCGGGCCCAGTGCGGGTCGGTAGAGGCCTTGTTTTAAATTATAAATTAGGTACCCTTCAATGTTTGCTGGTTTTGTGTATTAATTCAAGTGATATGTAACTTGTTAGGTAAGCAGCTTCGCAAGATATAAAATATACAGACACACATCCAGACACACATCTGTAGCAATCCTAACTAATATTATAAATGCAAAAGTAAGTTTGTTTATTTGTCACGCTTTCACGCCGAAACGGCTGAACGGATTTGGATGAAATTTGGCACAAAGATAGACTATGACTTGGGTAAGGACATAGGTTACCTTTCATCCTAGATCCCAGCCGAAGTCGTGGGCAGATAATAGTTTTATAAATTACATCCGATGGTCTGTTCCATAAGTTTTTGGGAAAAACGTAAACAAATGGATGAACGAAGGAACGAATGTATCTGTGGATTCCAATTCGTAGTGCCACTTACAAATTGTTTTTTTAAGCATATTTACATAAATCAAATAATAAATAATATGAGCCTAAATTTAAAAAAAAGGAATCTTCGGGCATCGAAACAAAAATCCACATCGCTGTCAAAAGGAAAACTGCCCAAAATGCAGCGTTGTCACGTTGATTATTTATCATTTATTTTTGATTATTTGAATCACCATAAACATATTATTATTTTTACGACAAATTTATATCTAACCTCAATTTTTGTTGATGATTTTTCGAATTACAATTTAATTATGTCATTCAATCATTAAATTGGAAAAAGTGGTAAGACAGAAGCGTTCTATCAGATACCTACTTTTGGAACCGATATACTCGTACAAGGTAAAACACCTTGTATATACGGTTTTTGATATCCCATAACTCTAGGTTATGATTGAGACCATATCAAAGAATCAACTGGCATATGAATTATATTTCAAACATCCTTTATTTTTATTTTTTTCTTACAACATAATTCGACAAAATCACAATTATTAATGTAAAACAAAGCCCTTAGCTTCAAATATGAATGATTGACTTGAATAAAAATGAATTACTCGTATTTATCAATGAAACTTAGATACCTACGAACATAATATGATTGATGATATCTCCGAAACTATTCATTTTTGGACCACCTATTCTAGGAGTTTTAGTTTTATTTTTTACCTACAAAATATAGCCCTAGAGTTATGGGACATAAAAAAACAGGTTGTATAATAATAAAGATAAAGAGCTTGTTTGTTTGTTTCTTTGAATCTAATCTCTGGTGCTACCCAGTGGATAACTATTTTTTTCATTTGAAAGCCCAATTCTCCAGGAAGGCTAATTTACATGACGCTAAAACCCTTAAGAGCAGAGCAAAAAAAAAGTCTGACAGAACTCTAAGCGAAAACGGAGTAAAGGCGTGGGCAGACGATGCGATGCGAAGCAGTGAGAAATTTGACGCGGTCGAAGTAGCGGGCAGAAGCTAGTTCATTCATATGTTACCGACTGTTGCATTTAATTTCATCTTTGTGGTTTTTAACCTGTCAAAACTAGACCACTTCGTAATATTGCTTCTACTAATGATCTTAGTTTTAACCGTAACGAGACCTTGTCTTAACTAGTCAGAATGTCTGTTCGGTTTAACTAATGGTTTGGCAATTACTTGACCTATGTACTTAATTGTAGTTGAATATGTTACGAGTATACTACTATTGCTTAACATACAGGTATTGTACATACGACTACATATCGAGCTTTACATTTCCAGTATAAGGTGTTTATTGTGTTCATTAAATAGGATTACCGTACAATGAGAGGTCAGCTTATACTGGAAATGTATAGCTTGATATGAAGCCGTGTGTAAACTTTGTAACAAATACACGAACTCAATTCCATATATTAATCAAAAATGAATTGTTAATACATAAATAAATAAAATCATTTATTTCAGATTTGCCTCGTTGGTCTAGTGGTCGCAATCGCTACTGCTGAGCATGAGGTCCTGGGTTCGATTCCTAGGTCGGGCAACGTGTTATTGGGTTTTTCTATCTGGAATTTCTCAGTAGCAGCCCGAAGTCTGGATTTGTGCCCGGTAGATGGCAATAGGCTCGCCCCCTATTACATGGGACTTAAACATAACTGGCTAAATGTGGGTGTGCTATAGGTACACCTCTGCCCAACCCTTCGGGAAAACAAGGCGTGATGTTATGTTATGTGTTATTTCAGATTCATCCTACGATTAGATCCATATTTGTTAGTACAACGTACGAGGTTACAAAGTAGTCTTAGTAACAATTAAAAATAATTAATAGTAGATATACATATTACTACTAATTTAATGAAATGATACAAATCGTTAAAGTTAAAAAATTAAGGAATCTTGAAAACAAAACGCAAGTTCCTTTGATTTTGCTTTTGCTTCCCAATGAGCAATACGTTCGGAAATATGAAGTGTTTTTTTACCAAAAACTAAATCGCATATTTTATTTTTTAGGGGTTCCGTCGGCAACCTTTGGGTACAGAAACTCTTCACTAACCCTCCGCTGTCCGTCCGTCTTTCTGTCAGCGGACTGAAACTCATGAATCGTAATAGGTAGACAGTTAAAATTTACACAGAGTGTTTATTTCTATTGCCGCTATTACAACAAATAATACAATTAAGTAAAAAAAATTAAGGGGGTCTCCACACAAGAAAAGTGTTTTTGCCTTGTGGTACGGAACCTTTCGTGTGCTAGTCCAACTCGCACTTGTCCGGTTTTTTTCTCAATCGCGCAGCTTTGGACAGGCCTATGTCCAACAATAGACTACCATAGACTGAGTTGATTGATTGTGGTCATAACTCGTTCGACAGCTTTCTAGTATTTATTTATTTAATACTTCACGAACACGAATGTACAGAAGCGGACTTAATACCATAGGCTCTCTTCTACCAGTCAACCTTTGGGTGATGCAGAGACAACAGTGGTAGTGGCAATTTATAATAAATATTTGGGAACTTTTAAATATAAAGATAGACCTATTAAAACTATAAATATAATATTTGTATAAATATATACCTAATTATATATAAATATAAGCACAAATAAATATACATTAATATATGAAGCAGAAGGAAAACTGAGAGGGAAAACAAGGTATTTCTTATAGCTTCTGTTTTCCCTCTAAAATCGAACTACAAAATTCAATACATATTTCATCACCCAAAAATATCGTTTAAAATAAATACAGTACTCTAGTCTGTACAAGCACAGTACCAAAAGAAAATCCGTCTCCCAAGCGGGCCGATGTAAAAGTTTAAATGAATATTAGACATTTTCATGTAAGTTGCAGATTGTGTTCCCGTATAATAAGATGACTTTTAAACTTAATTCCAACTTAAATGGGGCTTATTTTTAAATGGTACGCTGGGAATCCGCTGTGGTTAACTTAGGAGAATTTTTGGTGTATGGATTTGACGTTCCTCTGGTGTACTTATGCCTAGAGCATATTATGCTCTAGCGTACATAATACTAATTAACTTATAGATCTCGGCCTAAGTCATAATTTGCGTAGCCTTTTTATGACCATGTTTGGGTTGGCTTCCCGTCTAACCAGATGCTGCTGAATAGGATAATGTTTATTTGGACGCAGTTCGTGAAACACAAAATACAAATAACAATATAAAAAGGGACAATAACAACAACAATAATGTGTGCCTCACGGATGCGCCAAAAGGTTAATTTCAGCATTAATGACAGACAGATGTTGTCTGACGCTGGATTTCTAATGAACCTGCCGACTGCCTACCTGACCCCCACTCCTCAGTTACTGGGTAAGACGATACCAGTTGGTAAGACTGGTCGTTTGGATGTACTATCGACGACATTTTCGCATGACCCCCATTAGGGCGACTTGGTGTGCACAAGCCAGTTGCTACCCCGCCTGCATTGTTATCGTCCACCAATAGCGCTTCGCGCACATTATAAAAAAAAGAGACAATCTTCATCATTGGTCAAACTAAAATATTTAACATTAAAAAAAACGGTCACCCTTCATTCATTGGTCAAACAGAAAAAGGGCGGGATAACCTACGATTTCAACGTGCAGCCGAAAATGTTTTGAAAAGGGTCATGCTGTCCTCGATAGTACTTACCTACATATGTAATACACCAGCGAGACAAATGACATTGCTTACGCACAAAACAACAGTATCAATATCAATAAAAAGTCAACCAATAAACGTGCTATTATTATCGATAACAATGCTCAAATTTGTCAGATCATCATACTACTACAAGGCATTGTTAATAGGCCTACAAGCAAATACTGCGCATTTATTTTTGTTAAACCATTACACATATTTTATGAAAAATAAAACAGCATATAAGACTGACCATCTTATTAAAAATATTATAAGAAACTAGTTGTTGTCCGCGATTTTATCTGCATGTGTTTTATATTTCATTATTTTTGAGGATGAAAAGTAGTGTATATCCTTCTCACTCTCTCGCGATCGTAGGCTTCCTATATGACTTTCATGTCGGTTCAGCGATGACAGCGTTAAAAGTTAATGACAGACAGGCAGAATTGCTTTCGAGTTCCTAATATTATTATGGATGTGCCACTTCAAAACTTCTTCACTTGTATTTCAAGTTGTATGGGGTATATCCATTCTACCAATTGATGTACCCCTTATATTTGTACTGGGTATGGTAGGGTACAACGCGTTAAAGGCGCGACGGGACTTTGCTGAACTCTCGTTGGTGAAGCTACTGCGTGGCAGGGCGCATAACCCAGGAGTGCTGCGGCACCTAGAACTTTGCGTGCCTGACCGGTACGTGTGGAGGCGGCGGCGTCCGCCCCTGCTTGCCGTGCCTGCAGCCAGAACCAACTTACTGGCGAGGATCTTCTCACTAGAGCCATGAGTGTGGTGAACGAAGTTCACGAGAGGGTTGATGTATTGTGGTGCAACTTGAGTGAGTTCGCAAAAGTTTCGTTATTTAGATGTAGGTAAAGATTTAGGATACATATGTAATTTTGTAGGATGGTTAAGGATTTAGTATGTAAGGCCAGTCTATCGCATTGGATGGCAGATCTGTAATGGTAGTTTTGGGTAAGATTTGCATAAATAAATAAAAGCGGCACGAATGTTGATAACTGAGCTCGCTCTTTGTCCTAGTTTTGTGACAGACACATCAAGTTTTCAACATAATATTTTTCCAAAGACAACTGAAGGACAGGTCTACTCCATCGGTGTGGTTCTTTCCTCAAAAAACCATTTCAGACACCAATCTACATACATGGTCTTCACATGTTCTGACCAAGATTATGTCTGGACTATAATAGACACGTCAGATAGGTAACACCGATCTCATCTAGTTGTTAAAATATGATTGACGTCTAAAAGTGTTTGTACAAACCTACTGAAGAAATAAAATCACTTATCATCAGAAGTACTAATGAAAATACAAGCCTTTAATTATCCCACTACAGGATACAGGTAAAATTAATTATCTTTAGACTTAGTAAAATCAGATATATTAATTGTTTAGAAAATTGACAATCAACATAAAATCTCCGTATCTTCAAATCATAGCTGCCATTCTTTGAAAGTTGTTTGAAATAGCTACAACACGACAAATTGACGTATTGTTTTAATTTGATAATAAACTGATCTACCTGACTGTAAAAATCTTAGGTAAGCTTAACCTAAAACCAAGTTTTAATCAGTAGGTACTCAAACAAAAATCCTCCCTGAAGGCATTATGTTTGCTTAAAAAGGATATCTTAATTCCGGTATTTCTAAGAGTTCCACTCAAAGCTTTTATCTCTTGTGGTAAACAAATTCTTTTAAACTGTTACTCCAGCATCCACTAAGATTCTCGTTCCAATTAAGTTTCATCTTAAGTACTGAGCACCATCTGATAAGGAAGAGAGCTTATAAAAGTAATATATAAACTGACTACCCCTTTCAGCTTCTCAGTGAAGATAAAAAGCGATGAAAGAAAATGGAGTGCGACTTAATTATTATGATTGTGGTAATTTTATTTTAAGCACTGATAAAGTACTAATCACAATATCACTGATATGATGATAAATGAAAGAGCCACAATAACATAATACTAATGGCCGAACCCAATAACAGAAGACAGATCGCTACTGATAATAGACAGTACAATTCTATCTATCCCTGTCAAACAAATAGCTGCCAACACGTTACAGGGTCGCAAACTTTGGCTTTATTGGCAAGTTAAAACCAAAGATTGATAGATAGGATCTCTAATACGCCAAAATTGGAGATAGATACGTTCTTGGGTTCGGCCGTAAAAGTAGGAATGTCTTTCATTTTGACAGTTCAACAACATTGTTTGCGTTATTTAACATATGAAGCAATGGTTTAGCAATATTCTTCAAAATGTGATTCAAAGTGTGTTACGCAATTAGGAATATGTTTCCCTCAAGGGTAAGGCAGAGGTGTACCTATAGTACACCCACATTTCGCCAGTTATGATTAAGTCCCGTGTAATAAGGGACGAGCCTATTGCCATCAACCGGGCACACATCCAGACTGCGGACTGCTCCAATGAAATTCCAGTTCGATAAACCCTGCCCCGCTCAGCACAAGCACTGGCGATCGCTACATCAACTAGACAGTCAAATCTATAGTAATCAACATAAAAACTTATTTGTACCTTACATAAAATGTTAACATTTCATATAAAAAAATGCAGTAAGTAATAATTATTCCTTATTTTTCGCCGTTAATGTTAAAACGTGGAAGTTGAAATGCTGAGCCAAGCCGCAAGTCTCGACTATGGGCTGATAATGAGAATTAATTTATTGAAACAATTAGATCACGTTTGCTCGGAAGTAGAAATATCGCGGCGGAATTTTTTCGCGCACTTGATTTTTAACTCTCGGTGATTAATTTGAATAGCATTGTGAATCCAACAGAGTATATCACGTAATGACAACAGCGCGTCGAAAAAACACACTGTTGGATTTTCAACTCTCAGCGCTAAGCAGTGCGTTGAAGATCCAGTGCGCGAAATTTTTCATTCGTGCGAACGTGCACACATCGCACAAGACGAATGAGACAGTAAAAAAAAGTTTCCAGTAATTGAGTCCTCATCAATAGTAGTAAATATACTTCCAAATTATATTATCCTAATATTCAAATCCCAACTGTCATATAATGACAGTTGTATGAACACGACAAATTGACGTAGTGTATCAATCTGATATCCAATGATTCCTGACTGATTCGTCAATCTGAAGCCAAAGTACTAAAAAATCCTAAAGTCTTTCGTCCTTGTCTAAAAAAATATGTATTTTATTTAATACCGGTTCTCACGCACATTAGATAATGGGGCGCCACTCAGGACCATTTTATGGCACATAAAAACGAGACCCTATTTTCAAGAACTTACTGCCCTCAGGCTTTATAATACAACTTTTACGAGATCCAGGTTTCAAAACTAATGTACCCCTAGGCACCCTATTTGCGACGACACGAAAATTTACATAGGCTTTAAATCTACACCTTTTGTAAGTCACATAAACGATGTACTAAAATAACAAAAGCCTAGCTTAATTCAGCGGGGTAAGTTAATTAAATCCTTTTGGTAACAAACTAGCTTAAAGCTAAGCAACGTCTAATCAGGTAATGCCTAACGTCAGCAGATTCCCAAGCAAAAACTCCCATTTCACCAAAAAATAATCCAGTAGGCAACTCGTTAGCTTCCAAATTTTTTTTTTGTCACTTCACTTATTAGTGGTGAGTTTATTTATTTATTTCTTGCCCTTATCACTATCACTACAAATTTCATTACCTGATGCGATAGTGCCGTCTCTTGAAATTATAATTTTACCTAGATATATAAGTCAAGTTGATCATCATTATCATCGCTCCGGGGAATCGGTGTCGTAACTTTTTAGTCATCGCCTTGGTTGGTGGTATGTTTTTGTTGTGCTAAGTAATTGCTTGTTTACACATTAAATTTAAGTGTCGCCTAGTTTTGGTGAAAATAGGCATAAGTAAATTAAATCCTTTGAGAAACAAAAACTGTTCATTGTATATCTACTCGGCCCCTAGCTACGGGAATACCGTAAGGAAACCTCGGGCCTGATGGAATTCCGTAGATCAAGAGCTAATGAAATAACTCGGTTTAATCGCCTTGCTATTGTCCGCTGAACCCACGTTTTGAGCCCCAACCATCGGAAAATATTTACCTCTAAAAATAAGGAAATTCTCGAAAAAAAAACTACTTCTGCGTAGCGTGTTTCATCAGCATCATCATTTTTCAGCGGGATAACGTCCACTGCTGGACATAGGTCTCCCCCAAGCACTTCGACCGGTTCTGTGCTTCTCGCATCCAGAGGATTGATGCAGCATTCACAAGTTTATCGGTCTAGCTTGTGGTAGCGTGTTAACGGCATTCAAATTGTGTCAGTGTAGAATAGAGATAGCTACACGATAACTGACAAATGCGTGCACTGCACTGACTGGCCAGGTACGTTTTTGATTAATTTGACAGGATTTTGGCAGGAAAAGCCCGATTTTCCTTACTGAGTATTTACATGTAGTGACTGCCTACCTGATCTTCAGAACCCAGTTACTGGGTAACACGCTACCCCTGTCAATCCTGGGTGTCAGACTTTCGGGCTTCTGACTACCGATAATGACTGTCAAAACTCAACAAATAAAAACCGGGACCATTACTGCTTGACGTGCTTTCCGAAGCACGTAGGGTCTCGCTATGGATAGTAAACCATCCAAGGATCGACCTCGCCAAGCGTTACTTTACCTCTAAAATCGACCCCGAGCAGCTGTTATGATTTAGCCACGAGCCCCTCTGAGTATTTATGACAGTAAGGAACAAAAGTCATTCAAAAGCCCTTGAGCAACAGCGGTAGACATTTACAAGCTGATACGACCAAAAGGACCACTTCTGAAGCAACTTTTGTCACCTTTAAAAAGAAAATTGGTCCTTTCACCCAACATTTCGAGTTCCCAAAGTACTTTCAAAGGTTCTATACATTTACTCATCTGTAGAATATTGTGAAGTGTCAAATTAAACTTTTTCAATCATCTTCGTGGTTTTGCCCCGCCAGACACTTTCGTGTGCGCAGAAATTCATTATTTTATGGAGTTCGAATACTTTTATATCGCTTTTTATACTTTTGTTGCGAATAAAAGCTTCTCTCTTTGTAGTTGGACACCTTTCAACTTTTGTTTTTTTTTGTGTGACTTGCTTACACTGCACAGTGGTACCGCCGCCGGACAAAGGCGGTCATAAATACTGAAAATATTATTTAATGCTTTTTTTCGTGGGAAGTGGTTCAGGTAGCAATAAAAACTCATAATACATTAGTGTATATGTAAATTAATACATAATGACATATATTTGATAATTTGTTAACACGAAAAGAACAATAAAATAAATATCAAAATATTAAGTGTGCTTGTCCCCCGTTCTGAAGCGTTTTTGACAATAAATCAAAACTCTTCATGTTGGGGTGTATTCTCTCTGTCAAAAAGACTAACTAAATAAATAAATAAATAAAAATGGAAATCGATAGATATTTTACATGAAATCGACTTAAAATTAGAAATTACATAACAGATTTAAAATTAGCTAGACTTGCAATAAATCTACAATTTGATTTGACATTGCGCTCTTTTTCTTACGGGGAAGTTTCCGAAGACCAGTAATATAAGGATCTGAGCTAAGTAAAAGTCTGTTAAGTAAATCTGAGTTTGTAAGTTCTCTCGACATTTTCGAGTGTGATCTCGTATGAAAGCTTTCAAATGTTTTTTGTTGGCTTCAGCTGCCTCTTCGGAAAGTTCCCCGATGGACAATAAAGCATATTCACTTACTTGAGATCCGTGAATAAGAACTTTGTGGACGGAAGCTGAAGTCGAGCAATGTTTTAGCAGCAGAGTCATCCATTTGAGATAGTTGTCTCAATCGTCTACGTTTTGATCTCTGACTAAGCTGGGAAAAATCTTTTATTGGACGCCCGCGAGATGGCCTCGCTTCTGGTTTAATTTCTTCATGAACACGTTGCTCAACGCTCCTTCTTAACTCAATACATTCAATGTCTTTCAGCCAATCAGAATACTTAAGTACTAAGTTTGATTTACTCCTACCTACTTGATTCCAATAATAATCAAGACTTTTACATAAACACATTATACGATCATTTAAATCTTTAAAGTCTATGTTTTCGAGATCACTGAATGATGACAGCAAAACTTCTAATATACATTGGTGTTTTTTGGTTGCTTTTCCACTCACAGTACTCCAAATCTCAAAGATATACATCCTTGAGAAGGCACACTTGATCAAAGTACCTGAAAGAAAAGTTTGAAATTAGTTGTGAATTTCGTAGACCTTGCTACGATTGTGTCTACCCAGGCGTAGGCCCTTTATAGCAGCCGTCGGCGCAGAATGGCGCAAATCAAAGTATAATATTTTTAAAATATACAGTCTCAACTACAATTTAAGATAGTTGCGAATGTTTGCAAAATCTTGTAAAATTTTGTAGCTCTAAGCAAAACTATTATATTAGAAAAAATATATGTAGGATCAGGAGTGCCGAGCGGTATTTCGTCAGGGTTTGGAGTTCCCATTTTATTGGGATAAACAAGACCGTATAAACAATTACAGGGTTTTAATTAATTACGCTAGTACAAATTTAAACAATACAATTAACCGAACAGACTTTTTCAGGTCTCAGTTCGTATAGTGGCCAAGCCACCCAACGACAAAGTGTATCGCTCGCTATCAGTAAGCCAATACAGCTATGTCAATATACAGCAGCGCTGTACCAGGTAAACCGACAGTTTTGTCGGGAGCAGGGGAACTCTGTATTGAGTCGAATCCGAAGATCGACTGCTCGCACACAGAGGGCACGCTATTTTATAAGACGATACCCCCACCTTGCAATCCCTCCACAACAACTCTGTCCGATGACGCACGGAAGTACGTCACGTGTTTACTTGATACAAAACACTAAAATGTGCTGAATCTTATAAGACTTACATTATAAAGTAATCAAATAATACAATAATGATTGTCATAAACAAACAATGGTAAATTTACATAGTAAACCACTATTAAATTGAAATAACATTGTCATAAATTGTTTTGAACAAAACCATTGGTTACTATTATTGAAATAAGTTGTCAAGAATCAAATAGTGCGTACACAGAGCACTTCATAAATTATGTGTCGATTTATTAGACAATAGTTAATAATAAAGATCACTTGTAATTGTTATCCATCTCCGACATATACAATAAATTATGTATGGCGTAGCACGTAAATAGTACAAATATTATACTGACAATTTATTCAAAATACAATCAAATGTGACAAACATACCTTGCTCTTGAATTTCCATTGCACAAAACAACAACACAAACAAAAGAATTCCGAGAATTCACTTGTAACCAAATCCTTTAATGAGGTGTCACCGATAACAGCGAGTGCAACGTAACGATGCGTTCACTTCCGAAGTCAAAAAGTAAGTGATTATTAAAACAAATAGGTGACATATTTATATCACCGAATAGCTCGTTTAATGGTCTATCGAAATATGTAACTTGTTTCTGGAAATTCGAATATAAGTTTTATGGATTTACGACCTATGGCGGAACCACTGTGCACTGTTGAGAAAATGTATTTTGTTCTGAGAAAGGTTCGGTCATACTTTTCAAAACGAATGATGATTTAATCTGCTAATTAAGTTTGAATGCAATCACCGACCAGCTAAGCAAGCGAACGTGCGTAGGATCATAAAATAACATAACCTCACGCCTGTAATCCCCAAAGAGTAAGGCAGAGGTGTAGCAACCTATAGTAGCACCCACATTTTGCCAGTTGAGCACTTGAAAGCTCCGGTTAAGTACGCAATGAGCTTTTTAAAACTCAGGTCAATTTCGTGGTGAGCTCTTGATAACTGCGCTCCAGGCTCTCAGCTCCATGCAAGTTCGCGATGAGCTCTTGAAGTTGGGCAATTCCAACACAGAAACGTGAGTAAAATTGTAAACATTGATAAAATATTTTTGGAATTTTTGAAACAATAGTGTAGTTAATATAATGATTTTTTTGATAAATTAGGACTATAATAAATTCCAGATAAGTTTAGGAATTGTTTGGAATTGATTAAATAACAAAAAGAAAACAGTTGATCAAGCCATTTATTTTCACAAGAAAATATTATAAAAAACACTGTTTCGTACATACAAATCATGATTTGAAATATTAGAATACAGGACTATGGCTATTACAATAGAGTATTTGACTGGTCCTAGTCCTAGGTTAGTGTTATTGGGTATTTTCTTTTTGGAATTTCTCAGTGTCAGCCTGGAGTTTGGATTTGTGTCCGGTTGATGGAAAAAGGCTCGCCCCCATTATAATTATGGGACATAAACATAACTGGCGAAATGTGGGTGCTGCTACATTTATAACATTTTAAAGTCCCTTAATATAATATAGGACGAACCTATTAAAAAAATCGTATTGGAATAACCCATTATCACTTTGCCCGACCTCTGGGAATCGAACCCACGACCTCATGCTTAGCAATAGCGCCTGCAACCAATACACAAACGAGGACATATTTTCCAAAATTAACTTTGCTCCTAAAATAATTTTGGTCCTTGCTAAATCCACTTAGACTAAGAAGTGATATACTAAACAAGTACCGAAAGATCAACAACACTTGACTGTCACCGCAGTGACTTAACTGTCAAAAGGTCAACAACCCTAAGACAACAGTGGCTCTTGGGTAAAATATGCAAATTTAACTAAATACTGAAACCGAGTTAGTGATTTGCTCATAGATCAAGTTACTTGGAAGAGATGTTCCATTTCTAGTAGGTCCTTGGATGAGATACTGGACACACTTTCGTCCAAGTATTATTTTATTCTACATATGTAAATAATATCACGCTTGTGATCCCTAAAGGGGTAGACAGAGGTGTACCCATAGTACACGCATAATTCGCCAGATTGAGTGAGCAAAGGCCTCCCTCAAATCCATCCAGGCATCCTATTCCAAAGCGATGTCGATCCAACCCTTGCGACACGCGTCCTATGTAATTATTCGTTTAAAAACGGTTGTTTGGCTCCTTAAAAGGGGGTTTGCCCGAGGAAGTAAGTACAACAATACCTAATTAGAATAACCTACCGCTGGTAGCATAGTCGACATAAAACATATTTTTTTTTTGGTCTAAAAAGTTAGTATATAGTCAACCGCTCGAAGATGTTTGTATAGGTCGTTAACCACGAGAAAATGACGTTTAGTTCTTTCTTTACAACTTTTGCACGGACGTAAAAATATCACGACGGGATTTTTTCGAGCACTAGATCTTCAACGCACTGCTTGGCGCCGAGAGTTGAAAATCCAACAGTGTATCTTTTCGACGCGCTGTTGACGCGACACGATGCTCTCTGTTGGATTCTCAATGCTCTGTACAGCACCGAGAGTAAAAAAAGAAAGAACGCCGCGCTATTTTTACCGCGCGTACCTGGTTTTTGGTTGATTTTTGACACACCAACCTACTCCCCTATATATTATAGGTCTAACATTGTACAACATGACTGTCCTATCCAGATCCATTCTACTCTCCGATCTACAGTATAATGAGACCAAAATTATGTAGGCTCTAATATTAGGTTACGATAATATGTAACTAACATAATGGGAGGCACAATGAAATGGTTCAGGGCCCTCATTTGACTCAATTATGATAATTTATTGAGTGAATTATTCAATTTTAGCTGTCATTGCTGAGGCTAGCAGTCAAATTGTGTTTTTTGAAAGGGAATGTTAGAGGTTAAGTGTCTGTGGGTGAGTTGGATTTTGATGTGAGAACAATGGTTAACAAATAAGAAAAGGTAGTTTGATTTTCTATAAAAGACTGTCAAAAGTAATTGTTATTACCCAGATAAAAACTATCTGAATACGAATAAATCGGCCCCTTTAAAAATATCCTTGGGACCAAAAGTTAATAATTTAAATCTTTCACATGCTGCATAAGGCTCTCAAAACGGTGAAAGAAAACATCGTGAGGAAACCGCCGTGTCCTAGAACCAAACATTTTAAGACATGTGACATTTGCCAGCCCGCACTGGGCCCGCTTGGTAGATTACAACCCACATCCTCTCAAAGAGGCCTGTGTGACCTGTGTCCCAGCAGTGGGAACATTATAGGCTGATTAGCTTATGCTATAAGGCGCCGCGCAGTTAGCAAAAAACTATCTTATTGTGCCAATGCGCCTAAAAGCCCAAACGAATAACTTGCCTTATAATCAAAATACATATTTATACCCAGTATCTTTTACATTCAAGAAAGCCACATTTACTTTTGCAAATTCATCCACAAACTAACCTAATCAAGCGCAACTTAACCTCACACATCAATCGATTTACTTCGATAATCAGAAGCAAACCCATCGACCTATATTCACAAAATTACCAACATTAAATGCAAAACAATGCCGGAACATCAGAATTTATGGGATGAATAATTACTGTAAAGCGCGCTTAGCACAAATAGCGCATATTCGCGCTGGTAAACATATTCGCGCATGGATATGCGAGAATGGTTAATGTCTATCAAACGAGCAGCTCGTCCACTGCATTCAAATGCAGGGAAACGGTAAGCCTGGTGCGCAGGGCTGCCACAGGAATATATATGGGTGTTACAAAACTCAAAGCACCATTTAACGACACTTTTAAATTGTCTAAGGAGTCGGTCAGTCAGAAAGATAAAGCTATTTGCCCGTTTTAAAGCGTTATATGTTCCTGGAGAACATACAACGCTGGAGTAGGACAGACAAGAAACCATAAAAAAATAAACAAAAATATATGATATATCCGAAAAGAACCCCAATTTAATTTCAATTTTAGCAAAACTTGGCATTTTACTTACACTCAGGCATTTTAGCTGAACCTTTTTACCGGACGACTTATCCCTATGATCTTAAAATAAATATTTACTACCGTTCAACCCTATTGCCATACAGAACGCACAGAGCCGAACCGATCGCTCGCATAACAATCGGCTCAATTTACACCAAGCGTCGCCTGCGCATAAATTATTTTTTTATTTAAAACACATTTATTGAAACACATCTGAAACCGGTTGCGCTGTTAAACCCTAGGATTTTAAGTAAATGGTTAGTTACTATTTGGAACTAGTGATTCCTGACTGTGAATTTAATTTAAGGCTGTATTATTTTTCCCAGTGATTTTGCTAAAACAGTGAAGTAACGTGGTGGAGTTTCTTGCCTCTTCTTCTCCATACGAAACTACCTTTTGGAAGGGGCGCCTAGAATCATTTCTTTTTTTTAATGTTTATGTTGTCGTTCAAAAGTGCCTTTTTATGTGTATACTTGAAATAAATGCTTTGACTTTGACGAGAATTGTTACATTACGCGAACAGTTACAACGTAACAATAATGTCTGCTGCAGCATTGCCGGATGTAAGCGCAATCCAGTCTGTTGGCTATCAACGCCAGGACGGTGTTGGCGCTGCCCCGCACTCTGCGCACCAGAGACGCGCACCGCTTGCGCATCGTCGCACATATGCCCGAGGCGCTGCAGTGGCGGGGCAGCCCCAACAGCGCCCTCATAACCCGGCCGTGGACGACGATCATAGCTTGATCATCCATCACGGTGGTGCACCATTAGTCAGTACTTAGTTCAATAGTCAAACATGTTGCGGTCAGCTTCCAGCCTAACCCTTCTCTGACCTTCACAGCCCTGGTAAGACTGGTTGTCAGACTTTGGGCTTCTGACTACCCGTCAAACGGTCTACGAATGGCAGCCAGGACCAACGGCTTAACGTACTTTCCGAGGCACGCAGGGGTCTCGATATGTAGTGGATGTTCAACCATCCACGAACCGCAAGCAGACTTAGATCAAAAGTAGAAAACCTAATGCAATACGCAATATAAATTTCTAACTAATGTAAAAACATTTCGTTTCAATCTTTTGTAAGCCTTTTTAGAATTTATTCAGTTAAGTATACAAGGTGGCAGGGACATCGACATGCAACCTGAGGGAGCGAATTCTCGTATTTCTAAGAACGTTCGCCTATTAATGGCAGTCTCTATCCGTCAAATATACCTCTAATTTTCATATTTTTTTGCAATTTCATTGTCGCTGAGGTGGGACTACGACTAGATTTTGAACGTTTTGAATTACGGGAATTGGCCTTCTGTTACCATGGATTCAGTACATGATTCTGAACCCCCTGCGTTAAATTTGTCCGTTATTTTAAACAGCTGTTCTATTCATACAAACAGCAGTTTTTTTTTTATCCAACGAATAATTTCGACTTTAGGAGTCTATAATCATGCGGACGGCGAGCAATGGGTAGCTCGCCATCCGGTAAGGACAAGGCCCGGGTCGAAGGCGCGTTATGTTCGACGCTCGCCTCAAAGAGATGTCAGCACGGATTGACGGGGTCCATTAGGGCCGATACCTGCCAGGGTCGCGGGTTGTTCGAAAGAGATGCCGTGGTCTTTGGCACAGGCAACTGAAGGAACACTGGTGGGATTTAGTCAGTTAAAGTCTGACACGCCTTCCCGCTCCGCCCAGAGCGGGAGAAGTCATTTGATGATTACCCACCCAAAAAAAAAGGGGTTGTGGGCCTCCCTGCCAACCTTTATAGAACAGTCCATATCATTTTTATTTTAACATACCTCTTTGTACATATAAATACAAAATGATTCAATGAATGGACTAAAAGCCCTGTAATAAATCCGTTCATACGATATGTATAAAACTAAAATGGACCACTGATTGTCTGTTCGGAAACAATTTTGTCCCAAGTGTAACAAGTCGCATTCAGTATCAGCACTTGCAAAATAAGTGTTAGGTAATTGTGTTGTGTAATTTATGCCGGTGTTCATGGTGATCATCATCCCCGGGACCCTGGTTCCACCACCCACTGCTTAGTATAGACCTTCTCCTTTTAGTGTCATGCTTTGCCTGGTGTGTGCGAGTCTCATCCAGGTCTTCCCCGCGATCTTCTGTCACCGCCTTTATAAACAGCAAAATTATAACTTTATAACGTAGCGATAACTAATAACAAAGTAGTGAACTCATCCATTTTCTACAGGCACAACAGCAATAGAAAATTCAAGCCTCCATCAAGTATCATCAAGTACCATTTGCCATGTTATCAAAACATAAAATCACATTTTATCTAGATTCTTGTACTACATTAAAATAAAAATCAAAAGCAAAGCAGAATTCCGAAAACAGATATCTGTTATCAGACGAAAATAGAACAGAATAAAAACCAAAATTAACCACTTTTAAAAGGATTTGATCACGCGAGCGGCGACGCGGTGCCGCACTAACTATCATTTAATCCACCAACCAATAAGAGGATTAATACTATGCTTTCATACTGCGTTTTCAATAAAAAATAACTGTTTCAATTCCATTTAAAATCAGTACAAAGTTATTGACAAAGGGATTTCATAAACAACTAATGAAGCTTTTGTTCGAAGAAAATCTCTTTGAGTTTTAAAATGCAAGGATTTAGTGGTAGTAAAAAACCGTTTTATCTTTCTAGTTTTCTTCCATCTTGGATAAAGGCTAGACATTTTAATAATTTACCTCTCATTTTGGCTTCAAAAACAAGACGCGTCATTATTTTAATCAGCCTGTACATTATCTGAGTAAACAAGCGACCAAGTACAAGTCGGACTCGCAAACGAAAGGTTCCGTAGCATCATACAATAGTTTCCATTATGAGATCGAGCAAAAACAAACGCCGAAAAAACACGTTTCTTGTATACCCCCTTCAATTGTAACTTCATTTTATTTTCATTCATTGTTGTTGTACAGCGGCCATAGTAGTACGCACTATGTGAGTGTTTTAGGAATCAACCTATTACGGTTTAAAAGATACAGCCCTGTGACAGACGGACGGGCAGCGGATCCTTAGTATAGGGTTCCGTTGGCACCCTTTTTGTAACAGAACCCTTAAAAGTAAAGGGAAAATTTATTTCAGGCGTTTGTCTTCATCAACAATTTACCAGACCATTGTAACCTCATTTCTTACAAAAATTGAGGCAGTTTTCGCTTTAAAGGACCATTTTTTCTCTTTCGTCGATTCTGAATTTTATTTCGGGACAGTATCTAGGTATTTAGCCTGTCAACAATATTAAATTTGTTCATCCGTAACGGGAAATAAATCACATCAAATATGTTTATCTGTTAGAATATGGTACAAATTGATGTTACAATATTGGTTCCAGCATATCCTGCCATAACAAAGCGTACAAATATTTCTTCATTTCTAGAACAAAAGCTCATATCACTAACCTATTAATAATTATGAATTAGACAGTAAAATATTAATCTATAATAGTTAATTAATAAAGATTGAAATTGTACTATAGTAATAATAATTATCAATCATTAATCGTGAATGTGTAGTTGTTGCAAGTGGTAGAATAAAGACAATTTTTATTTTATTATATTACTTACCAATTATCCTCTACGTATTTGATATTAATTTCAACTTGATACCTCCATGAGTTCCAGAGAAAAAGGGTCTTGACAGACTTAAGTGATCCTAAGGTTTCCGTTTTTTCCTTTTGAAATACGGAACCCTAAAACAGGTTAAGTTACAAGACGTTTCACATAAGGAAATGAGCATTTTTTTAAAATAAATACACTCAGCGGCACGGAATGTGGCCCAAACATAAACACACCGATAACAGGCGATTTTGATATCGCGTATGAGAATTTCGAATGACAGTTTGTCAAGACTTTTGTTTTTGTTAGTTTAAGAGAGTAAGCACAAAAAAAAGTTCATTGTTTAAGTTTCTGTGACACTTAACGTTAATTCGTTACTGGAAAGCACAAAACACGGTTGAGTTAAAATTCGACATTCAAATGGTCGTGCATTTAATCATTATTGTTTTATTTTTTAATTAATTTGTAGTAATTTATGCATCCAGAATTGAAAACACAATGCCTCAAACTTCAGCTGAAGTTGCTCTAGCTGTGTTGCTTGGGAGTCAGGGGCGAACGCAGCGAGAGATTGCTGAAACTTTAAATGTACCGCGTACCACTCTCAGGTACGCCTTAACAAGGTATGACCAGACCGGCCTATATACAAGGAGACCAGGAAGTGGCGGTATTAGGTGTACATCAGCGCGAGATGACCGATTTATCGCTCTAGCAATTTTGAGAATCGGTTCCTTACTGCGGTTGAAATACGGCAGCGGCTACAAACGGCAAGAGGGGTCAACGTAAGTGAGCGGACAATAAGAAGGAGAATGGAGGAACGGGATCTGCGTGTTCGAAGACCAGCTCGAGGTCCAGAACTGCTCCGGCACCATCGCGTAGCTCTACTTCAGTTCGCTCGCGAACACGCAAATTGTACTCGCGAGCAGCGGAGTAAAGTTCTGTGGACTAACGAATGCAGAGTGGCCTTAAGAGCTCCAGATGGCCGCGAACGTGTCTGGAGAAAGCATGGGGAGTGGTTTCTGCCAATCACTGTCAGGCAAACCGCCAGTTTCCAAGGTGGATCAGTAATGGTTTGTGGAGGGATCTGTTCAGACGCACGCACAGAGTTGGCAGTAGTTGCAGGTCGTCTAACAGCAGTGCGGTACATTGAAGAGATCCTCCAAGAACACGTTTTACCATTCGTGGGATTCATCGGTAGCGAAGATTACATTTTAATGCAAGATAATGCCCGACCTCACACAGCACGTTGCGTAAATGATTACCTGTCGGAGGTGAATATTACAAAATTGGAGTGGCCAGCACGAAGCTCAGACATGAATCCTATAGAACATGTCTGGGACATGCTTAAAAGACGCATACGATCCAGTCCCAACCCTCCAGAGGCTATCAGTCAGTTGAAAACCGCTCTGGTGGCCGCCTGGGTAGAAATACCCCATGTGGACATTAAAAACATAACCCACAGCATGCCTGATCGCATGCAGACGGTCATCAGGGCCAGAGGTGGAAATAACGGCTATTAATTTTAAGTACCATAGCTTTATTTTGTAAATTTCATTCAAAAACATGTTTTTTAAACTTAGATCTTACTGTCTTTTTCGTAATTTTATAAAATTTTAATAATGTTAACTCACTTTTTTGTTAATTAATCCTTCACAATTAAGATTAAAGTTAAGCATTAAAGTTTTAAAACAAAAAAAAAACAAAGTTTCGCGTTTCATTTTGAAAATAAACCACTTATCACGCTTGGGCCACATTCCGTGCCGCTGAGTGTAGTTAAGAGGACTCGTTTCATTATTATGAGATACTAGCTGACCCCGCAAACGCTGCTTTGTTTTTTTTTTTTAATAGATGTTGGCCGATTCTCAGACCTACCCGATATGCACACTAAACTGCCGTTTCGGAGGAGTTAGGTAACAAACAACGTGTCGCAAATACGAAAATTTTATACATTAGTAGATAGATACAATACAATTTATTATTATTCTGATAACCATCTATATAATCCAGATAACCATCCAGACAAGAATCCATTACGTTTAAATTTACATTTATATTTGCATCGTTAGTATGAACTGATACGAATCAGCCGTAAGTTTTAGGAAAACTCTAGTCATTTTATACCCCACAATGAGAATCTACCTTAAAAACCCTTGCAAAGGAGATTCCGATATCCAAACACAAAATTGGTGTGAAAGGTCACAACAATTCGCAGTAGCGACGTCGATTAAGGCCTGTATAGCCACTTAGCGTTCCCACGTGTAGTGCGTACGCAGCCTTATAGTCCCCGCCGACCGATTTATTCATGTTAAGGATACAAGGGAACCCACTCAAACGATTACGTAAGCGTCAAGCGGAGGACAGACGCAATTTTTTGTCTTATATTTAGGGGATCACTATTCACTTGGGTTAATGTGAAGTATTGCCTTATGTGTTGCTCGTCTGAGGAATTGTTATATGGAAGAGAACGGGACATAAACATACATCAACTCATGCCTTCTACCCATGGGGGTAAGCGGAAATTACAGAACGCCACCTGCTAGGATTCTTATACACTGCCTTTTGCCTCGTTTACGTTCATACATCTGGTCACACACGCACGCCGGTTGCGAGTACTACGCACCTGACATTTCTGAAGAACATCACCAATAAGGTCACTATATGTCTTCCTAGGGAGTCGCCTCTCGGCGTTTCCACTCACATCTGCCTTGTAAATGCCTTTTGTTAGTCGCCTAATGGGACGTTTTTTCACAAAACAACCCCTTTGCTCCCAGGGGAAGCTCATTATGATCTAAGACTTCGCTGTGAGCCTAAACCTGGTCGAGTATATTTCTCTATTGTGACCTATTTCCGGCTAGTTCTCTCCAATGGAGTCAGATGACTCCAACAGTTCTTAAATCATGGTCATTTAACCATCTTAGCTTGGGGCGGCCATGACTTCTCTTACCATCCGGTTTCCTATAAATTAAGTCTAGAGAAGCTGTAGGGGTAATTCGGTCCATGGTTCTTGTCATTGACCTGGATCTGATAAAAAAATCTGATAGAAAATCACAGTACTATAAAAGTCAGATCTTCTGATACGACCACTGACAATAATGGACCTTATTCCATATTATCGGTTTTCAGCTCTGACCTGAAAATATATAAGAGTCTACATAAAAACCTAGATAACAATATTTAGACAAACCAACCGTTTTACTATAACCCTGCAAATCGAATCGGAATTGAACGAACACGAAATTATATTACAAAAGCACAATCCCGAGATGCATTTTAAGGTTATAAAAATAAGAATCCCGACAAATCCCAGATCCCGGGATTCAGTCGGAGGTAATGCTTCATATTAGTTTCCTCTCAAAACTGAATCCAACGAAAATTGAACGATCTGAACGGATTGAACAAAAAACAGTTGGTATTTTTTGGTTAGATGTTATTTTTTGGGGGAAATTCGGGGGTCGACAGGAACGGCTTTTGAGTTTCTCTTTGAGAACAGTTTCAAAATGAATGACGTTGAATTTTAATGCCGGGATTTTGTGCGGAAAGTTGGTGTGGTGCTCGTGAAAGAGTGATCAAGTTGTCACCGTTTTACACTTTAGTGTTATAACATGATAATATTTTAGGGAACAGTATTTTGTGGTAAGGAACTTGTTTTATAGTATAAAGGACAAAGGGCTAACAATTTCGGCTTATCTAATGTGAGTAGCAAAATCAAAGTCGTACAAAAATCTTCTCTGAGACTTTAAAGGTCACGTTCACTTTTCACACGTGGATCGCAGCAGGATTTCAACTCTTGTAATCTGACTTTTAAACGAACTATCACGCCTACTTGGGCTCATAATATGAAAAGGTTAAGTACTTATGTTTAATAAGAGTGTATTTAATACTAGGTGAATCAGTCGTAGCAGTAGTACTTGCTAGAGTTTTTGAGGTGCAATAAAAGAATGACGATACAAAGAGTAACTAAATTAATAGCTATATTTTTTCACGGCATCTTAAACTTTAACAGCCAAACTCAATAACCTAAGACAGATCGCTACCGATTATATGCAGTACAATTCTATTCTGTCCCCGTCAAACAAATAGCTGTCAACACGTTATAAGGTCGCATGCTTCGACTTCATTGTCAGTGATGCTGACGAATTTTTTGATGCCCTATGATTCTTAAACCACCTTTTTATATACATGGAAATACTATTATTATAATTAATGTAAATACTATTATTATAATTATCAAAACACTTTTCGTTTAAACATTATGTAAATAACAGCTTCACATCTTAAAATACCAATAAATAAAGCTACCTGCCAAAGAATTATTTAAAAATCGTTATTGATCATTTTTAAGGAAACATGTTGCTTCAAATAAACCGCCCAAAACAAGCATACTTACATTATCAGGTCCATAATAGCCGGTAGTAACATCGATCAGAACGGAGCTCGGTGATCAGTAACACGTGCGCTTGATTTATCGTACGCACGAGCTCGCGGATACACATGCCCATTTGAATTCTAAGGAAAATGCGGGTAGTTGGTAATTTTGTTAGAGTTGTTATTGCTAAGTTGTTATGTTATGTTTCTTGTTAGATATCGTTGCCCTTGTGAGTTGAAAAGGAATAGTATCGGCTTGTTTATGCAAAAAATTTACAAGAATATTTTATATAAATAATATGTATTGTTAAAAAGTGGTACACAACTAACATAAAAATCTTGAATTATGGGATCAATGCCTTAAGTACAAAAGCTTATTTATTTTTACTTCATTGGCAAAGATGTAAACATAAATACTCAAACATCCAAAAAAATATGTGTGAAAACGATACCTTATTCGCAAGTCAGTGATGTTACTAAAATTTTTTTTTTTTTTTTTTTCATTATTTTAGGACGAGCAAAATTAGCACAAAATATGACCCTGCAAAAAATAATTAAGAAAGCTTTAATCCGTAAAATACACAACCACTGTATATTGCAGTGAAGACAGCTTTCCATCCACCCAAATAATACGAAATCCCACAGAGACTCTGCAGACGTCACTATCAAATTGAAATCCTCAGTACGCAATTGAAGGCTAGACATTTGGCGAAATATTCCATCAAATTTATGTCGAATGCCATTAACTTTTGCTCCGAATGCGGCTGCATTTAGTCGTTAACATCCGTATTTTATGGATCTGATACTGCACTAACATAGACGGGTTTGTGCAATCAAGATTCGAATCGGTGTTCCTAAACCTATAAAATATGTGTTTTCTTCTAAATAAATTGAAATTATTAAATCGTCGAAATTGTGGGGAAGACCTGGATGAGACTCGCGCGGACCAGAGAAGCACTCGTCAATGGGTAGAAATAGGCTACCAATAACGATGATGATGAAAACGATTAAATACTAACTGTGCCTGCTGGTCCTGCAGCAATAATTTCATCAAAACCGATTCAGTCTGTAAAATCATAACAAAAACTTTGCAACATTACACAAATCAATTGGTGTCTACTTAAATTTATTAATGTGTACTCAAAACGTGCATTACACGTGCCTCTACACATTTATTATTGAAGACTATACAGGGTGTTTTCTTTCCCAATCTCAAATTGGGAAAGAAAACAAAATGTATAGTATTTCACCCATATATAAGAATTGTGGCACCTGAAATAATTTCAGTTTAAATTGGTACAAAAATGAAAGTCAAAGCAATCAAGAAAAATAAGCAAAAGATAATAAGGCAAAAAAAACCTAGCCCGCAATTATTGGGTAAGAGGAATATTAAGAAAAAGAGGATAAGTTTTATTTCCGTGTTTAAGAACGTGTATGTTTAAGGCACGTGTATGTGTTAGATCGAAAACTTTTGAACTTCGAGCGAATCGGGATACACCCGAGAGCTGTCATTGTCAATATTGCATAGAAAATAGGGACACGTCAATAGGGACAAAGCTCTTAAACGTAGTTTATGTGCTGATCGCGTTCAGTTTCATTGTTAAAATCGGCATTTAGGGCTTTTATGAAGGGTCGAAATTTACATTATTTTTGCGTTAGGACAAACCGTTTTCGAGATATAAGCAAAAAAAAAGAAAAAAAGATTCAGTACTGTTTATGCACCTGAAGTCGAGGTGTTGGTGTGAATTCACGACAACAAATTTTATTCCACATGTTTTTAATCGCGATTAAAAATAGTCGACATATTCATGTTCAGATTTAGTTATACAATCAAAAGTTTGGGTCAAAAACGTCAAATTCAGAAAAAATAAAATAATTTAGTTTAAATTTAGTGGAAATTGCCATTTTCACTAAATTAATAACTCAGTGCCCTGTTAGTGATGTCAAACTCAAACTCAAAGCATTTATTTCAATTAAACCATTTACAGGCACTTTTGAATTGTCAAGGAGTCGGTCAGTCAGAAATATGAAGCTAGTTACCAATTCCAAAGCGTAGTAGGTCACTATGGAGAAGAACGGGCAAGAAACTCCATGGACACTCTTTTAAATAATATTGTCTAATATTATGTCAAACTAAAATATTGTTAAGTTGTTGTTTAATAATAAAACTGTTTAATAATATGTCAAACTAAAATATGGTTAAGTTGTGTCACTTTTATCAATTTCAGAATGGGAAATCATTGTTTGACAGGATTAAACCAAATTTTAGGGATTTTAAGTCTAGTTTAGAGGCATTTGTGACAAGAGAATCGGCACCATTGCCTACCTTGTACGATCCTTGCATTCACACTGGACACCGAAGATCGCTTACACGTTTGAAATGGTGTTTAATTTTTATTTTTTATTATTAGATATGGACTTTTACATATCTCTGACATAATTCTTTTATTATTTGACATTATATACCTAATTTTTTTTATTTTTTTTTTATTTTACTTTATTAGATTATTTTATATTTTGTAAATGTGAGAACGTCGTAGGCCCTGTGGATTATAAATTATAGACAATTGTCTATTTGTTTAACATATAACTGTTGACAGGCCTACACTGTCCTCCCATACCTGTTAATCACTAATTGGAAAACATTGTAAAAGACATATTTTTAAAAGAGTAACCATGGAGTTTCTTGCCGGCTCTTCTCCATGGGAAACGACCAATTGGAACCGTGCACCTAGAATCTGACGTTTCATAAGTGCCCATGTAGGTCTATGTGAAATAAAATATTTTGATTTTGATTTTGATTTTGAATTGTTATTTTGGATTTTACCACCGCCTTGTCTATTGGATATTGTTGAAACTATGGGTCGCAGTGTGAATTTTGGGACAGCAATTAGTCAATGCAATACACTGGTAGAGCGCACATCATTTGCACTTCAAGAATTAGTAGTTGGTCAAAGATTCTAACTAACGTTACTTTTACTAATAACCTCTAATAACTCAGCTCTCACACTGTCAAAACTTAAAGGAATCTTCAGCAAGGGGCTGATAGGTTTGAATCTATTAATTCACAACATTTTCATCTCCATACATTTAGGCCCAAAATTGTATGTAATAGTTTCCTTGTCCTTACATCAACATCACCTGCCAACCTTTTTCCCAAACATGATGAATTCGCCTTCCAGTCTTACCGGATACAGCTGAATACAAGTTTTTAAAAGTAGCAACTGAAAAACTTACACCGCATACCTAATACTGATATTCCAACAATCCAGAGCTCGCTACGAAAAAAAGAGAAATGAAACTGAATGCAGGCGTTCCAAGTTGGACTATTGATTCCGCCCCTATCTTTACTTTCATTAAAATGTAGCACAAGGATAGTATAATAATTTGAAAATCACTTGGAACTAACATTACAAAAAAGTGTTTTTTTTGGTGTGGTATGGCTTTGTAGTAGATAAAGCAGGAAATGGATAAAGGCAGATCAATGAACGTGCTTTTAATTATTCACATGAACGCCATTGAAGGCATTTTAATTAGCGTCATTCTTGGTAGTGTATTTTTATTAGGTCATGTGTAAAGTACTCGCAACCTGCTTGAATGAGGTAAAATGTGCATTAATTAATAAGCAGCAAAAAGAACAGAATAACGTGGAGATAAGCACCTTAAAGGAAATGCGTTTACCCAGCAGAGGATGAAGTCGGTCTGTGGCTAAAGATGATGATGTTAAAAAAGAGTACAAGGAACGTGATCCGTAGCGTTTCTATTGAAGATTGAAATAAAGTTATGCAAGCAAGACGTTTGTGAATCGAAGGAAAATTCTGAAACAATTTCTTGGCCGAACACTTGGCCCCAATATATATGTACATGCTACCGACAGAGCATCGAAAGCTTTTGCCAATTCTCATTGAATCTCAGCACTGTTTGAACGAGAACTAGAGTCGAAGCATTGCCAAAATATAATTTGGCCGTTTTAGCTCCGTTGATTTTTATCGTCTCGATAGCTTTTGTGTTCCGACACAAACGTGGCTTCACTTCGTTATGTTTTTGTTTATAAAGCAAATGGCGATGGCGATATAAACTTAAAGAGAACTGGTTCAGTGTCTAAAAGGCCAATTTTAAAAATTTTATTCCGTGAAATAAAAATATTGAATTTCGTTGCGTTGCAATTCTTGAATTGAGTTCGGAAGGTACTGTTTGCACGAGAGCTGAGAAATCTTGTGGCTTGATATTCTAAAGTGCAATTTGAGTCGGTAAGATAATGTTTTGCTGCTGAACTGATAGTATATAGGGTATAATCCTCTAAATATTTATTATGATTGACAGAATTTTCAAATTCAAATAAATGAAAATAAAAACAAAATCTACATGAGCACATAGGCAACGTCAGATGCACGGTTCCAATTAGTCGTTTCAAGAAACTCCACGGTTAGTAATTTGGACCTTTATTAGGTATCAGCTGGATGTCAAGAAATATTTCTACTATACCACTCAGTGCAGCAAACGTTAGAAACGTAACGTAACGTAGGTACAGGAAAAAGTTTATGCCTATCCCCGTGAAACTATAAGTCGATCAGGTTTAATGGCATCCATAATATTGGAACTGATAAAGCAAACTCCCTTCATCTCCTGCCCTCATCCCAAGATATTTGGGGTCGCCGCAGCATGTCTTAATTTTTCACACTTCTCTTTTATTGAGCACACTTCTACAGTGCATCTCAAAAGTCACCCCCTTTTTTATTTCTTTGCCCTGCAGTATAGCCAATCTAATACCAACAAACTGCGATGACCAACCCCTCCTAGCGTGGTGATTCAAGCTATATCCTTCCATTTCATCAGTCTATATTTAAGAACTAGCTGTTGCCACGACTTCGTCTGCGGTCCAGAATGAAAAGTATCCATGTCCTTATTCAGGTCATGGTCTATCTGTGCGCCAAATTTCATCCAAATCCGTTCAGCCGCTTAGGCGTGAAAGCGTAACAAACAAACAAGCAAACTTACTTACGCGTTTATAATATTAGTTAGGTTTTCTACAACTCTTCTGCCAGCAGAACATTTGATCAATTTTTCACTTGTATAGCGCGATCATTTGTACAGTTTTTACACCAAACGGAAGCTTTGGATCGCCGCGAGCGAGTAACCTACTCGTTTCTATTTAATATTAAAAACTAGGGTCGCGCGTGTATGGATGTCGGATTTGTCGGGCAATAATAAAATACAGCGTGTATTTGTGTGTTGGCAGCGGGGCATTTGTGTATAGAATTAGATGTGAATGATGAGTGTTGTCCTTTGTTAAGTACCAACAATAGTTTCTAAGTTTTTGTATACTAAACTTTTGGACCTAGTTGTCCCAAAATAAATAAACTTGAATTTGAATCATCAGAAATGCGTGTTCATATTTTAGGATGTGGTACTAACCACCAAACTGAACCACTCTCTCTGTGGGACCGAAAATTATCAGCTGTTACAAAACTTCAATACCTCCTCGACCCAAATGCTGACAGCAGATTTTTTTTTAACTATCTTGGTCCCACAAAGAAAGTTGTTTAGTTTGATGTTCTGTACTTCCTTAAATATGACCACGCATTTCTGTAACACGCTGTATAAACAAGTCGGACTTTGAATATGGTGATGTACGGGTTTCGGTGTATTTCTGGCTGGTTTGGTTAGATGTGAATGTGGAGTGATGATGATTTGTAGACTCTCCTTGATAGAGAAATAGTTTTGTCTTACAATGGCTTTATTTCAAACCAGCTGTGGCCTCGACTTCGTATGCGATCCAGGTCACGGTCTATCTGTGTGCCAAATTTCTTTTTTTATATATGGTTAAGGATGAAGGCTGTATTGGTCTTCCTCATTTATACTTATATACAAATATTTTAAAGAGGTACAACTTGTGAGTTTGTATGTATGGGAGAGTACTGATCCGATTTCGAAAATTCTTTCACTAATGGTAAGCAGTATTGCCATTGCCATTATAGTGGACACGCCTGAAGAACGAGATAGGATCAAAAAGGCTGCTGGCGAGATATACAGGAAACCGGAAACGGATAGTAGCGAGACCTCATATGAAGATATTGGAACAACACAGCATAGCAGCGATCGGCTGCGACGTCGTTAAAAGATGCCCTCCCATAGACAAATATTACCTCCCCCCCCCCTCCACTAGTCCAATGCTAATTTAAGGGTGCATTACTCGATTGGCTCTTACACTCCTATCCTAAGGGCACGTCTTCCCCTACCATTACAGTGCCCCCCGGTCTATTCCTTGATATGCAATGGTCTTTGTAGCACCATGAAACATGAGGCTTCAGGGGCTAGTGCAAATCTTGGGGTTCATTCGATTAATCGAGCCTGGTCAAACCACGCTGGGGTCGGTGCATTTCATTCATTCATTCATTCATAATGGTAAGCAGTATTGCCAATAGGGATTGCAATCCCGCAAAACGGGATCCGGCAATCCCGCGGGATCCCGCTCCACTTATTAATCTGCTGGATCCCGCACCTTCAAAACGCGGATCCGCGGATCCCGCAAATTTAAATTTACCGCTAAAACATTCGTGAAGTTTTGCGTGCATTAGTCATTATATGAATAAGACTATTAAGACTGAATTACAAACATCATAAAACTGTTGTTAGATGTAAGGGTAAAATTTAACACAACTTTTGATGCTATACATTTAAAAATTAAGGTCTAATAAGGCTGATTACTAATTACTCGTACTTAATTATAATTTCATTGTTATTTTGTTAGAAAACAAATAATTTTTGTTGCATAATGTAAGACATGTTTAATTAATAATTAGTGTATTTTTAAACAAAAACCTGTAGTTTCAATTCGATTTTATAACATAGTTTTAAATAAGATAAAGTAATAATTTTTCGACCTTATAGCCCTATAAGATCAATTTTTTTTTATCTCAATCTAAAATACTTTATCTTACATACAAACGGGGCAAAAAGTTGAACTACTGTGAATAATTTCAAATATGCGGGATCCCGCGGGATCCCGCGGGATTGTTCAATCCCGCATATCAATCCCGCGGGATTGAGTGAGTTGCGGGATTGCAATCCCTAATTGCCAAGTGTCAGCCTAGCTAATATTATAAATTCGAAAGTAAGTTTGTTTGTTACGCTTTCACACTAAAACACCAGAACGGATTAAGATGATATTTAGCACACAGATAGACAATGACCTAAGTAAGGACATAGGCGTCTGCGATTCAGATTCAGACGTAGTCGCGGGCTACAGCTGGTCCTTGAATCATAACGCTAGGAGTGGTTGGTCATCGCAGTTTGTTGCTATTAAAAAACGGATCTGCTTCTGTTTATCCTCTTGACATGGATCACGTTGACTGCGCCGTTGGTCCAGTTGTCGGGCATTCCCAGGTCATTCATTCTCAGGCCACTCCCAAAGTGTTATTGGATTTTTCATCACGAATTTCTCAGTATCAGCCCAGAGTCTGGATTTGTGCCCGGTTAATGGCCATAGGCTCGCTCCCTATTACAAGGGACCTAAAAAAACTGGCGAAATGTGGGTGTAGGTACTGCAGGAACACCTCTGCCTAACCCTTCAGGGATTACAGGTTTGATGTTATGTTTAAAAATTAAGGACACAAATTTTTCTAAATGCTTTAGCTATTCTATGGTAATCGAGTTACTGAATTTTTCGCTTCTTTACCTTGTCTGACCTCTGCAAATACAAACATTTTACAGCATTTTGTTACTCATGAACATAAAGGCTCGTACAGACTGGCGCGACCCGAATCGCGCGCGCCATAGAGGCACTGCTTGTACGCGACGGTTGTGTCGCGGTGTGTGTGTTGCGACGCGTGTGAAAAACTTAACAATGCGAGAATATTCAGTGGTCAGAGCTAGTTACAGTAAACTTTAAATTCAACAAAAGAGAGTTTTCAAACTAGTTTGTCGCAGCCCTATTCAGACATGTCTTACGAGTTAGCACTTTTTCCAGCACAGCCTGTTTTGTCCCAAAGGCTAGCCTTAGATTCGTTGTTTTTATTTACTATTCCTAGTTTTATTGTGCTTTGTGGCTGTTACAGCGCGTGGTTTTAGATTCTGTGTGTCTAAGTAAATTTACTTAGATTTATTGTGGAGTAGAGAAATGTGGGTCTTAGATTTTAGTAGTGATTTGAGTGAATAACTATAAATCTGCAGCAACACTAATGGTTGTGTTGGGTCAGTTTAGATTGAGATGATTATCAAGTTAACAAGCACAGTCAAACCCTGTAAAGACCACAGAGCGTGGAACGTGGTTTGTAAAAGAGTAAGCTTACTGCCTTGTGCGCTTACATTGTTTGCTGAGTTTGTTTTTCAGTATGTCTATGTATTTGAGTGAGTGACCTGCTAAACCAATTTCTATGCAGCAGTAACTTTAAATCCCAAAAAGGACGTACTTACAGTTATTTTATCCTATGGGAACTAACATAAATTATGAGCCGTGAACTGAAGATTTACTAGCTCAGTAGTACATTCGTTCTTGTCAAAAAGATCCTATCCGAAACCAAATGTCAGAAATACATTGGGTACGACAGAAAAAGTTCGATAATGGAAAAATATTTGATCCCCAAAGGCACTATTGAACCGATACGACCATGCAATAAATATCAGGTAGGCTATCCTTATCAATAGCAATAGAAGTCCCAAACTTATCTGAAGGACCAAAATGTATTTTTTTGGGCAAGTATTTAATTGAACCTGAAATTCCTTATTCCCATTTTGCGCTCCTAAAAATATTATTAAACACTCTAATATTATGATTGTACCTCTTTTTGTGAACCTTAAATAATCCCTATTTTGGGGTCCTAAAACCACAAAATAGCCGAGTAACTTCGAACAATTTGGATGTGCATAATTAATTAAAAGTGTGAATCGTTACAAGGTAAATATTTATTTTAGAGGATCTGTTGAATGTTTCCTATCTTTTCCTTACCGCAAATAATTCAACTTAAAACCTGTAATATATCTACTGAAACTTATTGTGATAAAACAAGAAAAATGTGAAAGAAAACTGTCCGGAATTTCAAAGGGAAACTTTTCTATTGTTGATCAGAATTTGCGATTCATTATTCAAAGTCTTTGAGCAATTATAACACCTGCGGAGCTTGATAAGACAATGACAAAATTTTGACTAAACAATATTCAGTGTTTGCGAAGTATAAGCCTTAATCTTTCATAGTCTTTGTTGAGCGATTAAAAAAAAAAAAGTTTAAATCTGGCAGGTTATAAACTTAAGGTAGGTGAGGTGAGGCGACACACTGTTAGTTATAAATTATAATACATTGTTTTATATTTTTTCACATTAGTTTTCGACTTGTAGGGCAAAACAGGTGTCTTCGAGGGATTACAATAGTTTATCTGATAATATAATTAGACACCACGTATCCTTTGCAACCATATGAACATTTACCATTGTTATTTCCCTGAAACATAAACTGAATTATTAATTACTAGCTGAGCCTTGCACATATCTCGGCCCCGTGGACATATCGGGATAAAAAGTATCCTCTGCCTAATCCAAATCATGGTCTACCCGTGTGCAAAATTTCATCCAAATCCGTTCAGCCGTTTGAGCGTGAAAGCGTAACAAAAAAACAGACAAACTTACTTTCGCATTTCGCCTACTCGGGTCTGTTCAGACGTTGTTCGGGTGGTCTATAGCCTAAAGACTCGTTCACACAGGCGCTACACAAAGGCACCGCTTGCCGCGCGACGTGCGGTTCCTTTGTGTCGCGCTGTTGCGTATAGTCTGTTTGAAATAAATCTTATTTCAATCGCTCTGTTACACAGAGGCGTAACAGACGATCTCATTCGTCGCTGTGGTATTAATTCCATTTGCCTAATTTGGAGCAGTGGTAGCCCAGTGGAAACGGCCGCGACTTACGAGTTGTAAGTCGTAGGTTCGAACCCAGACAGGCGCTTTACTTTGAGTAAATTGTTTCATCACCACTGCTCTCAAAAAATTGAAGGAAAACATCGTAAAAACCAAAAATTCGAAGACATGTGACATCTACCAACCCGCACTGGGCCCGCGTGGTGGATTACGGCCTCCGTCCCAGCTCTGGGAACATATTAGGCATACATGCATGCCTAATTTGATTTCGATTAATCTATGACGAGGCAATTTGTTGGCCCATACCTACATTCTATGTGAAATACATTTACAGTATGTATTTATTGAGTTCAACTCATTGTTTGCGTGTATCGGAATTATACGAATTATGTTTGGCATGAACGCTTGTTTAATTGTTATTGTTTAGTTTGGTACTTGTTTTAGGATTTAATTTGATTTGACATTGCGCTCTTTTTCTTACGGGGAAGTTTCCGAAGACCAGTAATATAAGGATCTGAGCTAAGTAAAAGTCTGTTAAGTAAATCTGAGTTTGTAAGTTCTCTCGACATTTTCGAGTGTGATCTCGTATGAAAGCTTTCAAATGTTTTTTGTTGGCTTCAGCTGCCTCTTCGGAAAGTTCCCCGATGGACAATAAAGCATATTCACTTACTTGAGATCCGTGAATAAGAACTTTGTGGACGGAAGCTGAAGTCGAGCAATGTTTTAGCAGCAGAGTCATCCATTTGAGATAGTTGTCTCAATCGTCTACGTTTTGATCTCTGACTAAGCTGGGAAAAATCTTTTATTGGACGCCCGCGAGATGGCCTCGCTTCTGGTTTAATTTCTTCATGAACACGTTGCTCAACGCTCCTTCTTAACTCAATACATTCAATGTCTTTCAGCCAATCAGAATACTTAAGTACTAAGTTTGATTTACTCCTACCTACTTGATTCCAATAATAATCAAGACTTTTACATAAACACATTATACGATCATTTAAATCTTTAAAGTCTATGTTTTCGAGATCACTGAATGATGACAGCAAAACTTCTAATATACATTGGTGTTTTTTGGTTGCTTTTCCACTCACAGTACTCCAAATCTCAAAGATATACATCCTTGAGAAGGCACACTTGATCAAAGTACCTGAAAGAAAAGTTTGAAATTAGTTGTGAATTTCGTAGACCTTGCTACGATTGTGTCTACCCAGGCGTAGGCCCTTTATAGCAGCCGTCGGCGCAGAATGGCGCAAATCAAAGTATAATATTTTTAAAATATACAGTCTCAACTACAATTTAAGATAGTTGCGAATGTTTGCAAAATCTTGTAAAATTTTGTAGCTCTAAGCAAAACTATTATATTAGAAAAAATATATGTAGGATCAGGAGTGCCGAGCGGTATTTCGTCAGGGTTTGGAGTTCCCATTTTATTGGGATAAACAAGACCGTATAAACAATTACAGGGTTTTAATTAATTACGCTAGTACAAATTTAAACAATACAATTAACCGAACAGACTTTTTCAGGTCTCAGTTCGTATAGTGGCCAAGCCACCCAACGACAAAGTGTATCGCTCGCTATCAGTAAGCCAATACAGCTATGTCAATATACAGCAGCGCTGTACCAGGTAAACCGACAGTTTTGTCGGGAGCAGGGGAACTCTGTATTGAGTCGAATCCGAAGATCGACTGCTCGCACACAGAGGGCACGCTATTTTATAAGACGATACCCCCACCTTGCAATCCCTCCACAACAACTCTGTCCGATGACGCACGGAAGTACGTCACGTGTTTACTTGATACAAAACACTAAAATGTGCTGAATCTTATAAGACTTACATTATAAAGTAATCAAATAATACAATAATGATTGTCATAAACAAACAATGGTAAATTTACATAGTAAACCACTATTAAATTGAAATAACATTGTCATAAATTGTTTTGAACAAAACCATTGGTTACTATTATTGAAATAAGTTGTCAAGAATCAAATAGTGCGTACACAGAGCACTTCATAAATTATGTGTCGATTTATTAGACAATAGTTAATAATAAAGATCACTTGTAATTGTTATCCATCTCCGACATATACAATAAATTATGTATGGCGTAGCACGTAAATAGTACAAATATTATACTGACAATTTATTCAAAATACAATCAAATGTGACAAACATACCTTGCTCTTGAATTTCCATTGCACAAAACAACAACACAAACAAAAGAATTCCGAGAATTCACTTGTAACCAAATCCTTTAATGAGGTGTCACCGATAACAGCGAGTGCAACGTAACGATGCGTTCACTTCCGAAGTCAAAAAGTAAGTGATTATTAAAACAAATAGGTGACATATTTATATCACCGAATAGCTCGTTTAATGGTCTATCGAAATATGTAACTTGTTTCTGGAAATTCGAATATAAGTTTTATGGATTTACGACCTATGGCGGAACCACTGTGCACTGTTGAGAAAATGTATTTTGTTCTGAGAAAGGTTCGGTCATACTTTTCAAAACGAATGATGATTTAATCTGCTAATTAAGTTTGAATGCAATCACCGACCAGCTAAGCAAGCGAACGTGCGTAGGATCATAAAATAACATAACCTCACGCCTGTAATCCCCAAAGAGTAAGGCAGAGGTGTAGCAACCTATAGTAGCACCCACATTTTGCCAGTTGAGCACTTGAAAGCTCCGGTTAAGTACGCAATGAGCTTTTTAAAACTCAGGTCAATTTCGTGGTGAGCTCTTGATAACTGCGCTCCAGGCTCTCAGCTCCATGCAAGTTCGCGATGAGCTCTTGAAGTTGGGCAATTCCAACACAGAAACGTGAGTAAAATTGTAAACATTGATAAAATATTTTTGGAATTTTTGAAACAATAGTGTAGTTAATATAATGATTTTTTTGATAAATTAGGACTATAATAAATTCCAGATAAGTTTAGGAATTGTTTGGAATTGATTAAATAACAAAAAGAAAACAGTTGATCAAGCCATTTATTTTCACAAGAAAATATTATAAAAAACACTGTTTCGTACATACAAATCATGATTTGAAATATTAGAATACAGGACTATGGCTATTACAATAGAGTATTTGACTGGTCCTAGTCCTAGGTTAGTGTTATTGGGTATTTTCTTTTTGGAATTTCTCAGTGTCAGCCTGGAGTTTGGATTTGTGTCCGGTTGATGGAAAAAGGCTCGCCCCCATTATAATTATGGGACATAAACATAACTGGCGAAATGTGGGTGCTGCTACATTTATAACATTTTAAAGTCCCTTAATATAATATAGGACGAACCTATTAAAAAAATCGTATTGGAATAACCCATTATCACTTTGCCCGACCTCTGGGAATCGAACCCACGACCTCATGCTTAGCAATAGCGCCTGCAACCAATACACAAACGAGGACATATTTTCCAAAATTAACTTTGCTCCTAAAATAATTTTGGTCCTTGCTAAATCCACTTAGACTAAGAAGTGATATACTAAACAAGTACCGAAAGATCAACAACACTTGACTGTCACCGCAGTGACTTAACTGTCAAAAGGTCAACAACCCTAAGACAACAGTGGCTCTTGGGTAAAATATGCAAATTTAACTAAATACTGAAACCGAGTTAGTGATTTGCTCATAGATCAAGTTACTTGGAAGAGATGTTCCATTTCTAGTAGGTCCTTGGATGAGATACTGGACACACTTTCGTCCAAGTATTATTTTATTCTACATATGTAAATAATATCACGCTTGTGATCCCTAAAGGGGTAGACAGAGGTGTACCCATAGTACACGCATAATTCGCCAGATTGAGTGAGCAAAGGCCTCCCTCAAATCCATCCAGGCATCCTATTCCAAAGCGATGTCGATCCAACCCTTGCGACACGCGTCCTATGTAATTATTCGTTTAAAAACGGTTGTTTGGCTCCTTAAAAGGGGGTTTGCCCGAGGAAGTAAGTACAACAATACCTAATTAGAATAACCTACCGCTGGTAGCATAGTCGACATAAAACATATTTTTTTTTTGGTCTAAAAAGTTAGTATATAGTCAACCGCTCGAAGATGTTTGTATAGGTCGTTAACCACGAGAAAATGACGTTTAGTTCTTTCTTTACAACTTTTGCACGGACGTAAAAATATCACGACGGGATTTTTTCGAGCACTAGATCTTCAACGCACTGCTTGGCGCCGAGAGTTGAAAATCCAACAGTGTATCTTTTCGACGCGCTGTTGACGCGACACGATGCTCTCTGTTGGATTCTCAATGCTCTGTACAGCACCGAGAGTAAAAAAAGAAAGAACGCCGCGCTATTTTTACCGCGCGTACCTGGTTTTTGGTTGATTTTTGACACACCAACCTACTCCCCTATATATTATAGGTCTAACATTGTACAACATGACTGTCCTATCCAGATCCATTCTACTCTCCGATCTACAGTATAATGAGACCAAAATTATGTAGGCTCTAATATTAGGTTACGATAATATGTAACTAACATAATGGGAGGCACAATGAAATGGTTCAGGGCCCTCATTTGACTCAATTATGATAATTTATTGAGTGAATTATTCAATTTTAGCTGTCATTGCTGAGGCTAGCAGTCAAATTGTGTTTTTTGAAAGGGAATGTTAGAGGTTAAGTGTCTGTGGGTGAGTTGGATTTTGATGTGAGAACAATGGTTAACAAATAAGAAAAGGTAGTTTGATTTTCTATAAAAGACTGTCAAAAGTAATTGTTATTACCCAGATAAAAACTATCTGAATACGAATAAATCGGCCCCTTTAAAAATATCCTTGGGACCAAAAGTTAATAATTTAAATCTTTCACATGCTGCATAAGGCTCTCAAAACGGTGAAAGAAAACATCGTGAGGAAACCGCCGTGTCCTAGAACCAAACATTTTAAGACATGTGACATTTGCCAGCCCGCACTGGGCCCGCTTGGTAGATTACAACCCACATCCTCTCAAAGAGGCCTGTGTGACCTGTGTCCCAGCAGTGGGAACATTATAGGCTGATTAGCTTATGCTATAAGGCGCCGCGCAGTTAGCAAAAAACTATCTTATTGTGCCAATGCGCCTAAAAGCCCAAACGAATAACTTGCCTTATAATCAAAATACATATTTATACCCAGTATCTTTTACATTCAAGAAAGCCACATTTACTTTTGCAAATTCATCCACAAACTAACCTAATCAAGCGCAACTTAACCTCACACATCAATCGATTTACTTCGATAATCAGAAGCAAACCCATCGACCTATATTCACAAAATTACCAACATTAAATGCAAAACAATGCCGGAACATCAGAATTTATGGGATGAATAATTACTGTAAAGCGCGCTTAGCACAAATAGCGCATATTCGCGCTGGTAAACATATTCGCGCATGGATATGCGAGAATGGTTAATGTCTATCAAACGAGCAGCTCGTCCACTGCATTCAAATGCAGGGAAACGGTAAGCCTGGTGCGCAGGGCTGCCACAGGAATATATATGGGTGTTACAAAACTCAAAGCACCATTTAACGACACTTTTAAATTGTCTAAGGAGTCGGTCAGTCAGAAAGATAAAGCTATTTGCCCGTTTTAAAGCGTTATATGTTCCTGGAGAACATACAACGCTGGAGTAGGACAGACAAGAAACCATAAAAAAATAAACAAAAATATATGATATATCCGAAAAGAACCCCAATTTAATTTCAATTTTAGCAAAACTTGGCATTTTACTTACACTCAGGCATTTTAGCTGAACCTTTTTACCGGACGACTTATCCCTATGATCTTAAAATAAATATTTACTACCGTTCAACCCTATTGCCATACAGAACGCACAGAGCCGAACCGATCGCTCGCATAACAATCGGCTCAATTTACACCAAGCGTCGCCTGCGCATAAATTATTTTTTTATTTAAAACACATTTATTGAAACACATCTGAAACCGGTTGCGCTGTTAAACCCTAGGATTTTAAGTAAATGGTTAGTTACTATTTGGAACTAGTGATTCCTGACTGTGAATTTAATTTAAGGCTGTATTATTTTTCCCAGTGATTTTGCTAAAACAGTGAAGTAACGTGGTGGAGTTTCTTGCCTCTTCTTCTCCATACGAAACTACCTTTTGGAAGGGGCGCCTAGAATCATTTCTTTTTTTTAATGTTTATGTTGTCGTTCAAAAGTGCCTTTTTATGTGTATACTTGAAATAAATGCTTTGACTTTGACGAGAATTGTTACATTACGCGAACAGTTACAACGTAACAATAATGTCTGCTGCAGCATTGCCGGATGTAAGCGCAATCCAGTCTGTTGGCTATCAACGCCAGGACGGTGTTGGCGCTGCCCCGCACTCTGCGCACCAGAGACGCGCACCGCTTGCGCATCGTCGCACATATGCCCGAGGCGCTGCAGTGGCGGGGCAGCCCCAACAGCGCCCTCATAACCCGGCCGTGGACGACGATCATAGCTTGATCATCCATCACGGTGGTGCACCATTAGTCAGTACTTAGTTCAATAGTCAAACATGTTGCGGTCAGCTTCCAGCCTAACCCTTCTCTGACCTTCACAGCCCTGGTAAGACTGGTTGTCAGACTTTGGGCTTCTGACTACCCGTCAAACGGTCTACGAATGGCAGCCAGGACCAACGGCTTAACGTACTTTCCGAGGCACGCAGGGGTCTCGATATGTAGTGGATGTTCAACCATCCACGAACCGCAAGCAGACTTAGATCAAAAGTAGAAAACCTAATGCAATACGCAATATAAATTTCTAACTAATGTAAAAACATTTCGTTTCAATCTTTTGTAAGCCTTTTTAGAATTTATTCAGTTAAGTATACAAGGTGGCAGGGACATCGACATGCAACCTGAGGGAGCGAATTCTCGTATTTCTAAGAACGTTCGCCTATTAATGGCAGTCTCTATCCGTCAAATATACCTCTAATTTTCATATTTTTTTGCAATTTCATTGTCGCTGAGGTGGGACTACGACTAGATTTTGAACGTTTTGAATTACGGGAATTGGCCTTCTGTTACCATGGATTCAGTACATGATTCTGAACCCCCTGCGTTAAATTTGTCCGTTATTTTAAACAGCTGTTCTATTCATACAAACAGCAGTTTTTTTTTTATCCAACGAATAATTTCGACTTTAGGAGTCTATAATCATGCGGACGGCGAGCAATGGGTAGCTCGCCATCCGGTAAGGACAAGGCCCGGGTCGAAGGCGCGTTATGTTCGACGCTCGCCTCAAAGAGATGTCAGCACGGATTGACGGGGTCCATTAGGGCCGATACCTGCCAGGGTCGCGGGTTGTTCGAAAGAGATGCCGTGGTCTTTGGCACAGGCAACTGAAGGAACACTGGTGGGATTTAGTCAGTTAAAGTCTGACACGCCTTCCCGCTCCGCCCAGAGCGGGAGAAGTCATTTGATGATTACCCACCCAAAAAAAAAGGGGTTGTGGGCCTCCCTGCCAACCTTTATAGAACAGTCCATATCATTTTTATTTTAACATACCTCTTTGTACATATAAATACAAAATGATTCAATGAATGGACTAAAAGCCCTGTAATAAATCCGTTCATACGATATGTATAAAACTAAAATGGACCACTGATTGTCTGTTCGGAAACAATTTTGTCCCAAGTGTAACAAGTCGCATTCAGTATCAGCACTTGCAAAATAAGTGTTAGGTAATTGTGTTGTGTAATTTATGCCGGTGTTCATGGTGATCATCATCCCCGGGACCCTGGTTCCACCACCCACTGCTTAGTATAGACCTTCTCCTTTTAGTGTCATGCTTTGCCTGGTGTGTGCGAGTCTCATCCAGGTCTTCCCCGCGATCTTCTGTCACCGCCTTTATAAACAGCAAAATTATAACTTTATAACGTAGCGATAACTAATAACAAAGTAGTGAACTCATCCATTTTCTACAGGCACAACAGCAATAGAAAATTCAAGCCTCCATCAAGTATCATCAAGTACCATTTGCCATGTTATCAAAACATAAAATCACATTTTATCTAGATTCTTGTACTACATTAAAATAAAAATCAAAAGCAAAGCAGAATTCCGAAAACAGATATCTGTTATCAGACGAAAATAGAACAGAATAAAAACCAAAATTAACCACTTTTAAAAGGATTTGATCACGCGAGCGGCGACGCGGTGCCGCACTAACTATCATTTAATCCACCAACCAATAAGAGGATTAATACTATGCTTTCATACTGCGTTTTCAATAAAAAATAACTGTTTCAATTCCATTTAAAATCAGTACAAAGTTATTGACAAAGGGATTTCATAAACAACTAATGAAGCTTTTGTTCGAAGAAAATCTCTTTGAGTTTTAAAATGCAAGGATTTAGTGGTAGTAAAAAACCGTTTTATCTTTCTAGTTTTCTTCCATCTTGGATAAAGGCTAGACATTTTAATAATTTACCTCTCATTTTGGCTTCAAAAACAAGACGCGTCATTATTTTAATCAGCCTGTACATTATCTGAGTAAACAAGCGACCAAGTACAAGTCGGACTCGCAAACGAAAGGTTCCGTAGCATCATACAATAGTTTCCATTATGAGATCGAGCAAAAACAAACGCCGAAAAAACACGTTTCTTGTATACCCCCTTCAATTGTAACTTCATTTTATTTTCATTCATTGTTGTTGTACAGCGGCCATAGTAGTACGCACTATGTGAGTGTTTTAGGAATCAACCTATTACGGTTTAAAAGATACAGCCCTGTGACAGACGGACGGGCAGCGGATCCTTAGTATAGGGTTCCGTTGGCACCCTTTTTGTAACAGAACCCTTAAAAGTAAAGGGAAAATTTATTTCAGGCGTTTGTCTTCATCAACAATTTACCAGACCATTGTAACCTCATTTCTTACAAAAATTGAGGCAGTTTTCGCTTTAAAGGACCATTTTTTCTCTTTCGTCGATTCTGAATTTTATTTCGGGACAGTATCTAGGTATTTAGCCTGTCAACAATATTAAATTTGTTCATCCGTAACGGGAAATAAATCACATCAAATATGTTTATCTGTTAGAATATGGTACAAATTGATGTTACAATATTGGTTCCAGCATATCCTGCCATAACAAAGCGTACAAATATTTCTTCATTTCTAGAACAAAAGCTCATATCACTAACCTATTAATAATTATGAATTAGACAGTAAAATATTAATCTATAATAGTTAATTAATAAAGATTGAAATTGTACTATAGTAATAATAATTATCAATCATTAATCGTGAATGTGTAGTTGTTGCAAGTGGTAGAATAAAGACAATTTTTATTTTATTATATTACTTACCAATTATCCTCTACGTATTTGATATTAATTTCAACTTGATACCTCCATGAGTTCCAGAGAAAAAGGGTCTTGACAGACTTAAGTGATCCTAAGGTTTCCGTTTTTTCCTTTTGAAATACGGAACCCTAAAACAGGTTAAGTTACAAGACGTTTCACATAAGGAAATGAGCATTTTTTTAAAATAAATACACTCAGCGGCACGGAATGTGGCCCAAACATAAACACACCGATAACAGGCGATTTTGATATCGCGTATGAGAATTTCGAATGACAGTTTGTCAAGACTTTTGTTTTTGTTAGTTTAAGAGAGTAAGCACAAAAAAAAGTTCATTGTTTAAGTTTCTGTGACACTTAACGTTAATTCGTTACTGGAAAGCACAAAACACGGTTGAGTTAAAATTCGACATTCAAATGGTCGTGCATTTAATCATTATTGTTTTATTTTTTAATTAATTTGTAGTAATTTATGCATCCAGAATTGAAAACACAATGCCTCAAACTTCAGCTGAAGTTGCTCTAGCTGTGTTGCTTGGGAGTCAGGGGCGAACGCAGCGAGAGATTGCTGAAACTTTAAATGTACCGCGTACCACTCTCAGGTACGCCTTAACAAGGTATGACCAGACCGGCCTATATACAAGGAGACCAGGAAGTGGCGGTATTAGGTGTACATCAGCGCGAGATGACCGATTTATCGCTCTAGCAATTTTGAGAATCGGTTCCTTACTGCGGTTGAAATACGGCAGCGGCTACAAACGGCAAGAGGGGTCAACGTAAGTGAGCGGACAATAAGAAGGAGAATGGAGGAACGGGATCTGCGTGTTCGAAGACCAGCTCGAGGTCCAGAACTGCTCCGGCACCATCGCGTAGCTCTACTTCAGTTCGCTCGCGAACACGCAAATTGTACTCGCGAGCAGCGGAGTAAAGTTCTGTGGACTAACGAATGCAGAGTGGCCTTAAGAGCTCCAGATGGCCGCGAACGTGTCTGGAGAAAGCATGGGGAGTGGTTTCTGCCAATCACTGTCAGGCAAACCGCCAGTTTCCAAGGTGGATCAGTAATGGTTTGTGGAGGGATCTGTTCAGACGCACGCACAGAGTTGGCAGTAGTTGCAGGTCGTCTAACAGCAGTGCGGTACATTGAAGAGATCCTCCAAGAACACGTTTTACCATTCGTGGGATTCATCGGTAGCGAAGATTACATTTTAATGCAAGATAATGCCCGACCTCACACAGCACGTTGCGTAAATGATTACCTGTCGGAGGTGAATATTACAAAATTGGAGTGGCCAGCACGAAGCTCAGACATGAATCCTATAGAACATGTCTGGGACATGCTTAAAAGACGCATACGATCCAGTCCCAACCCTCCAGAGGCTATCAGTCAGTTGAAAACCGCTCTGGTGGCCGCCTGGGTAGAAATACCCCATGTGGACATTAAAAACATAACCCACAGCATGCCTGATCGCATGCAGACGGTCATCAGGGCCAGAGGTGGAAATAACGGCTATTAATTTTAAGTACCATAGCTTTATTTTGTAAATTTCATTCAAAAACATGTTTTTTAAACTTAGATCTTACTGTCTTTTTCGTAATTTTATAAAATTTTAATAATGTTAACTCACTTTTTTGTTAATTAATCCTTCACAATTAAGATTAAAGTTAAGCATTAAAGTTTTAAAACAAAAAAAAAACAAAGTTTCGCGTTTCATTTTGAAAATAAACCACTTATCACGCTTGGGCCACATTCCGTGCCGCTGAGTGTAGTTAAGAGGACTCGTTTCATTATTATGAGATACTAGCTGACCCCGCAAACGCTGCTTTGTTTTTTTTTTTTAATAGATGTTGGCCGATTCTCAGACCTACCCGATATGCACACTAAACTGCCGTTTCGGAGGAGTTAGGTAACAAACAACGTGTCGCAAATACGAAAATTTTATACATTAGTAGATAGATACAATACAATTTATTATTATTCTGATAACCATCTATATAATCCAGATAACCATCCAGACAAGAATCCATTACGTTTAAATTTACATTTATATTTGCATCGTTAGTATGAACTGATACGAATCAGCCGTAAGTTTTAGGAAAACTCTAGTCATTTTATACCCCACAATGAGAATCTACCTTAAAAACCCTTGCAAAGGAGATTCCGATATCCAAACACAAAATTGGTGTGAAAGGTCACAACAATTCGCAGTAGCGACGTCGATTAAGGCCTGTATAGCCACTTAGCGTTCCCACGTGTAGTGCGTACGCAGCCTTATAGTCCCCGCCGACCGATTTATTCATGTTAAGGATACAAGGGAACCCACTCAAACGATTACGTAAGCGTCAAGCGGAGGACAGACGCAATTTTTTGTCTTATATTTAGGGGATCACTATTCACTTGGGTTAATGTGAAGTATTGCCTTATGTGTTGCTCGTCTGAGGAATTGTTATATGGAAGAGAACGGGACATAAACATACATCAACTCATGCCTTCTACCCATGGGGGTAAGCGGAAATTACAGAACGCCACCTGCTAGGATTCTTATACACTGCCTTTTGCCTCGTTTACGTTCATACATCTGGTCACACACGCACGCCGGTTGCGAGTACTACGCACCTGACATTTCTGAAGAACATCACCAATAAGGTCACTATATGTCTTCCTAGGGAGTCGCCTCTCGGCGTTTCCACTCACATCTGCCTTGTAAATGCCTTTTGTTAGTCGCCTAATGGGACGTTTTTTCACAAAACAACCCCTTTGCTCCCAGGGGAAGCTCATTATGATCTAAGACTTCGCTGTGAGCCTAAACCTGGTCGAGTATATTTCTCTATTGTGACCTATTTCCGGCTAGTTCTCTCCAATGGAGTCAGATGACTCCAACAGTTCTTAAATCATGGTCATTTAACCATCTTAGCTTGGGGCGGCCATGACTTCTCTTACCATCCGGTTTCCTATAAATTAAGTCTAGAGAAGCTGTAGGGGTAATTCGGTCCATGGTTCTTGTCATTGACCTGGATCTGATAAAAAAATCTGATAGAAAATCACAGTACTATAAAAGTCAGATCTTCTGATACGACCACTGACAATAATGGACCTTATTCCATATTATCGGTTTTCAGCTCTGACCTGAAAATATATAAGAGTCTACATAAAAACCTAGATAACAATATTTAGACAAACCAACCGTTTTACTATAACCCTGCAAATCGAATCGGAATTGAACGAACACGAAATTATATTACAAAAGCACAATCCCGAGATGCATTTTAAGGTTATAAAAATAAGAATCCCGACAAATCCCAGATCCCGGGATTCAGTCGGAGGTAATGCTTCATATTAGTTTCCTCTCAAAACTGAATCCAACGAAAATTGAACGATCTGAACGGATTGAACAAAAAACAGTTGGTATTTTTTGGTTAGATGTTATTTTTTGGGGGAAATTCGGGGGTCGACAGGAACGGCTTTTGAGTTTCTCTTTGAGAACAGTTTCAAAATGAATGACGTTGAATTTTAATGCCGGGATTTTGTGCGGAAAGTTGGTGTGGTGCTCGTGAAAGAGTGATCAAGTTGTCACCGTTTTACACTTTAGTGTTATAACATGATAATATTTTAGGGAACAGTATTTTGTGGTAAGGAACTTGTTTTATAGTATAAAGGACAAAGGGCTAACAATTTCGGCTTATCTAATGTGAGTAGCAAAATCAAAGTCGTACAAAAATCTTCTCTGAGACTTTAAAGGTCACGTTCACTTTTCACACGTGGATCGCAGCAGGATTTCAACTCTTGTAATCTGACTTTTAAACGAACTATCACGCCTACTTGGGCTCATAATATGAAAAGGTTAAGTACTTATGTTTAATAAGAGTGTATTTAATACTAGGTGAATCAGTCGTAGCAGTAGTACTTGCTAGAGTTTTTGAGGTGCAATAAAAGAATGACGATACAAAGAGTAACTAAATTAATAGCTATATTTTTTCACGGCATCTTAAACTTTAACAGCCAAACTCAATAACCTAAGACAGATCGCTACCGATTATATGCAGTACAATTCTATTCTGTCCCCGTCAAACAAATAGCTGTCAACACGTTATAAGGTCGCATGCTTCGACTTCATTGTCAGTGATGCTGACGAATTTTTTGATGCCCTATGATTCTTAAACCACCTTTTTATATACATGGAAATACTATTATTATAATTAATGTAAATACTATTATTATAATTATCAAAACACTTTTCGTTTAAACATTATGTAAATAACAGCTTCACATCTTAAAATACCAATAAATAAAGCTACCTGCCAAAGAATTATTTAAAAATCGTTATTGATCATTTTTAAGGAAACATGTTGCTTCAAATAAACCGCCCAAAACAAGCATACTTACATTATCAGGTCCATAATAGCCGGTAGTAACATCGATCAGAACGGAGCTCGGTGATCAGTAACACGTGCGCTTGATTTATCGTACGCACGAGCTCGCGGATACACATGCCCATTTGAATTCTAAGGAAAATGCGGGTAGTTGGTAATTTTGTTAGAGTTGTTATTGCTAAGTTGTTATGTTATGTTTCTTGTTAGATATCGTTGCCCTTGTGAGTTGAAAAGGAATAGTATCGGCTTGTTTATGCAAAAAATTTACAAGAATATTTTATATAAATAATATGTATTGTTAAAAAGTGGTACACAACTAACATAAAAATCTTGAATTATGGGATCAATGCCTTAAGTACAAAAGCTTATTTATTTTTACTTCATTGGCAAAGATGTAAACATAAATACTCAAACATCCAAAAAAATATGTGTGAAAACGATACCTTATTCGCAAGTCAGTGATGTTACTAAAATTTTTTTTTTTTTTTTTTTCATTATTTTAGGACGAGCAAAATTAGCACAAAATATGACCCTGCAAAAAATAATTAAGAAAGCTTTAATCCGTAAAATACACAACCACTGTATATTGCAGTGAAGACAGCTTTCCATCCACCCAAATAATACGAAATCCCACAGAGACTCTGCAGACGTCACTATCAAATTGAAATCCTCAGTACGCAATTGAAGGCTAGACATTTGGCGAAATATTCCATCAAATTTATGTCGAATGCCATTAACTTTTGCTCCGAATGCGGCTGCATTTAGTCGTTAACATCCGTATTTTATGGATCTGATACTGCACTAACATAGACGGGTTTGTGCAATCAAGATTCGAATCGGTGTTCCTAAACCTATAAAATATGTGTTTTCTTCTAAATAAATTGAAATTATTAAATCGTCGAAATTGTGGGGAAGACCTGGATGAGACTCGCGCGGACCAGAGAAGCACTCGTCAATGGGTAGAAATAGGCTACCAATAACGATGATGATGAAAACGATTAAATACTAACTGTGCCTGCTGGTCCTGCAGCAATAATTTCATCAAAACCGATTCAGTCTGTAAAATCATAACAAAAACTTTGCAACATTACACAAATCAATTGGTGTCTACTTAAATTTATTAATGTGTACTCAAAACGTGCATTACACGTGCCTCTACACATTTATTATTGAAGACTATACAGGGTGTTTTCTTTCCCAATCTCAAATTGGGAAAGAAAACAAAATGTATAGTATTTCACCCATATATAAGAATTGTGGCACCTGAAATAATTTCAGTTTAAATTGGTACAAAAATGAAAGTCAAAGCAATCAAGAAAAATAAGCAAAAGATAATAAGGCAAAAAAAACCTAGCCCGCAATTATTGGGTAAGAGGAATATTAAGAAAAAGAGGATAAGTTTTATTTCCGTGTTTAAGAACGTGTATGTTTAAGGCACGTGTATGTGTTAGATCGAAAACTTTTGAACTTCGAGCGAATCGGGATACACCCGAGAGCTGTCATTGTCAATATTGCATAGAAAATAGGGACACGTCAATAGGGACAAAGCTCTTAAACGTAGTTTATGTGCTGATCGCGTTCAGTTTCATTGTTAAAATCGGCATTTAGGGCTTTTATGAAGGGTCGAAATTTACATTATTTTTGCGTTAGGACAAACCGTTTTCGAGATATAAGCAAAAAAAAAGAAAAAAAGATTCAGTACTGTTTATGCACCTGAAGTCGAGGTGTTGGTGTGAATTCACGACAACAAATTTTATTCCACATGTTTTTAATCGCGATTAAAAATAGTCGACATATTCATGTTCAGATTTAGTTATACAATCAAAAGTTTGGGTCAAAAACGTCAAATTCAGAAAAAATAAAATAATTTAGTTTAAATTTAGTGGAAATTGCCATTTTCACTAAATTAATAACTCAGTGCCCTGTTAGTGATGTCAAACTCAAACTCAAAGCATTTATTTCAATTAAACCATTTACAGGCACTTTTGAATTGTCAAGGAGTCGGTCAGTCAGAAATATGAAGCTAGTTACCAATTCCAAAGCGTAGTAGGTCACTATGGAGAAGAACGGGCAAGAAACTCCATGGACACTCTTTTAAATAATATTGTCTAATATTATGTCAAACTAAAATATTGTTAAGTTGTTGTTTAATAATAAAACTGTTTAATAATATGTCAAACTAAAATATGGTTAAGTTGTGTCACTTTTATCAATTTCAGAATGGGAAATCATTGTTTGACAGGATTAAACCAAATTTTAGGGATTTTAAGTCTAGTTTAGAGGCATTTGTGACAAGAGAATCGGCACCATTGCCTACCTTGTACGATCCTTGCATTCACACTGGACACCGAAGATCGCTTACACGTTTGAAATGGTGTTTAATTTTTATTTTTTATTATTAGATATGGACTTTTACATATCTCTGACATAATTCTTTTATTATTTGACATTATATACCTAATTTTTTTTATTTTTTTTTTATTTTACTTTATTAGATTATTTTATATTTTGTAAATGTGAGAACGTCGTAGGCCCTGTGGATTATAAATTATAGACAATTGTCTATTTGTTTAACATATAACTGTTGACAGGCCTACACTGTCCTCCCATACCTGTTAATCACTAATTGGAAAACATTGTAAAAGACATATTTTTAAAAGAGTAACCATGGAGTTTCTTGCCGGCTCTTCTCCATGGGAAACGACCAATTGGAACCGTGCACCTAGAATCTGACGTTTCATAAGTGCCCATGTAGGTCTATGTGAAATAAAATATTTTGATTTTGATTTTGATTTTGAATTGTTATTTTGGATTTTACCACCGCCTTGTCTATTGGATATTGTTGAAACTATGGGTCGCAGTGTGAATTTTGGGACAGCAATTAGTCAATGCAATACACTGGTAGAGCGCACATCATTTGCACTTCAAGAATTAGTAGTTGGTCAAAGATTCTAACTAACGTTACTTTTACTAATAACCTCTAATAACTCAGCTCTCACACTGTCAAAACTTAAAGGAATCTTCAGCAAGGGGCTGATAGGTTTGAATCTATTAATTCACAACATTTTCATCTCCATACATTTAGGCCCAAAATTGTATGTAATAGTTTCCTTGTCCTTACATCAACATCACCTGCCAACCTTTTTCCCAAACATGATGAATTCGCCTTCCAGTCTTACCGGATACAGCTGAATACAAGTTTTTAAAAGTAGCAACTGAAAAACTTACACCGCATACCTAATACTGATATTCCAACAATCCAGAGCTCGCTACGAAAAAAAGAGAAATGAAACTGAATGCAGGCGTTCCAAGTTGGACTATTGATTCCGCCCCTATCTTTACTTTCATTAAAATGTAGCACAAGGATAGTATAATAATTTGAAAATCACTTGGAACTAACATTACAAAAAAGTGTTTTTTTTGGTGTGGTATGGCTTTGTAGTAGATAAAGCAGGAAATGGATAAAGGCAGATCAATGAACGTGCTTTTAATTATTCACATGAACGCCATTGAAGGCATTTTAATTAGCGTCATTCTTGGTAGTGTATTTTTATTAGGTCATGTGTAAAGTACTCGCAACCTGCTTGAATGAGGTAAAATGTGCATTAATTAATAAGCAGCAAAAAGAACAGAATAACGTGGAGATAAGCACCTTAAAGGAAATGCGTTTACCCAGCAGAGGATGAAGTCGGTCTGTGGCTAAAGATGATGATGTTAAAAAAGAGTACAAGGAACGTGATCCGTAGCGTTTCTATTGAAGATTGAAATAAAGTTATGCAAGCAAGACGTTTGTGAATCGAAGGAAAATTCTGAAACAATTTCTTGGCCGAACACTTGGCCCCAATATATATGTACATGCTACCGACAGAGCATCGAAAGCTTTTGCCAATTCTCATTGAATCTCAGCACTGTTTGAACGAGAACTAGAGTCGAAGCATTGCCAAAATATAATTTGGCCGTTTTAGCTCCGTTGATTTTTATCGTCTCGATAGCTTTTGTGTTCCGACACAAACGTGGCTTCACTTCGTTATGTTTTTGTTTATAAAGCAAATGGCGATGGCGATATAAACTTAAAGAGAACTGGTTCAGTGTCTAAAAGGCCAATTTTAAAAATTTTATTCCGTGAAATAAAAATATTGAATTTCGTTGCGTTGCAATTCTTGAATTGAGTTCGGAAGGTACTGTTTGCACGAGAGCTGAGAAATCTTGTGGCTTGATATTCTAAAGTGCAATTTGAGTCGGTAAGATAATGTTTTGCTGCTGAACTGATAGTATATAGGGTATAATCCTCTAAATATTTATTATGATTGACAGAATTTTCAAATTCAAATAAATGAAAATAAAAACAAAATCTACATGAGCACATAGGCAACGTCAGATGCACGGTTCCAATTAGTCGTTTCAAGAAACTCCACGGTTAGTAATTTGGACCTTTATTAGGTATCAGCTGGATGTCAAGAAATATTTCTACTATACCACTCAGTGCAGCAAACGTTAGAAACGTAACGTAACGTAGGTACAGGAAAAAGTTTATGCCTATCCCCGTGAAACTATAAGTCGATCAGGTTTAATGGCATCCATAATATTGGAACTGATAAAGCAAACTCCCTTCATCTCCTGCCCTCATCCCAAGATATTTGGGGTCGCCGCAGCATGTCTTAATTTTTCACACTTCTCTTTTATTGAGCACACTTCTACAGTGCATCTCAAAAGTCACCCCCTTTTTTATTTCTTTGCCCTGCAGTATAGCCAATCTAATACCAACAAACTGCGATGACCAACCCCTCCTAGCGTGGTGATTCAAGCTATATCCTTCCATTTCATCAGTCTATATTTAAGAACTAGCTGTTGCCACGACTTCGTCTGCGGTCCAGAATGAAAAGTATCCATGTCCTTATTCAGGTCATGGTCTATCTGTGCGCCAAATTTCATCCAAATCCGTTCAGCCGCTTAGGCGTGAAAGCGTAACAAACAAACAAGCAAACTTACTTACGCGTTTATAATATTAGTTAGGTTTTCTACAACTCTTCTGCCAGCAGAACATTTGATCAATTTTTCACTTGTATAGCGCGATCATTTGTACAGTTTTTACACCAAACGGAAGCTTTGGATCGCCGCGAGCGAGTAACCTACTCGTTTCTATTTAATATTAAAAACTAGGGTCGCGCGTGTATGGATGTCGGATTTGTCGGGCAATAATAAAATACAGCGTGTATTTGTGTGTTGGCAGCGGGGCATTTGTGTATAGAATTAGATGTGAATGATGAGTGTTGTCCTTTGTTAAGTACCAACAATAGTTTCTAAGTTTTTGTATACTAAACTTTTGGACCTAGTTGTCCCAAAATAAATAAACTTGAATTTGAATCATCAGAAATGCGTGTTCATATTTTAGGATGTGGTACTAACCACCAAACTGAACCACTCTCTCTGTGGGACCGAAAATTATCAGCTGTTACAAAACTTCAATACCTCCTCGACCCAAATGCTGACAGCAGATTTTTTTTTAACTATCTTGGTCCCACAAAGAAAGTTGTTTAGTTTGATGTTCTGTACTTCCTTAAATATGACCACGCATTTCTGTAACACGCTGTATAAACAAGTCGGACTTTGAATATGGTGATGTACGGGTTTCGGTGTATTTCTGGCTGGTTTGGTTAGATGTGAATGTGGAGTGATGATGATTTGTAGACTCTCCTTGATAGAGAAATAGTTTTGTCTTACAATGGCTTTATTTCAAACCAGCTGTGGCCTCGACTTCGTATGCGATCCAGGTCACGGTCTATCTGTGTGCCAAATTTCTTTTTTTATATATGGTTAAGGATGAAGGCTGTATTGGTCTTCCTCATTTATACTTATATACAAATATTTTAAAGAGGTACAACTTGTGAGTTTGTATGTATGGGAGAGTACTGATCCGATTTCGAAAATTCTTTCACTAATGGTAAGCAGTATTGCCATTGCCATTATAGTGGACACGCCTGAAGAACGAGATAGGATCAAAAAGGCTGCTGGCGAGATATACAGGAAACCGGAAACGGATAGTAGCGAGACCTCATATGAAGATATTGGAACAACACAGCATAGCAGCGATCGGCTGCGACGTCGTTAAAAGATGCCCTCCCATAGACAAATATTACCTCCCCCCCCCCTCCACTAGTCCAATGCTAATTTAAGGGTGCATTACTCGATTGGCTCTTACACTCCTATCCTAAGGGCACGTCTTCCCCTACCATTACAGTGCCCCCCGGTCTATTCCTTGATATGCAATGGTCTTTGTAGCACCATGAAACATGAGGCTTCAGGGGCTAGTGCAAATCTTGGGGTTCATTCGATTAATCGAGCCTGGTCAAACCACGCTGGGGTCGGTGCATTTCATTCATTCATTCATTCATAATGGTAAGCAGTATTGCCAATAGGGATTGCAATCCCGCAAAACGGGATCCGGCAATCCCGCGGGATCCCGCTCCACTTATTAATCTGCTGGATCCCGCACCTTCAAAACGCGGATCCGCGGATCCCGCAAATTTAAATTTACCGCTAAAACATTCGTGAAGTTTTGCGTGCATTAGTCATTATATGAATAAGACTATTAAGACTGAATTACAAACATCATAAAACTGTTGTTAGATGTAAGGGTAAAATTTAACACAACTTTTGATGCTATACATTTAAAAATTAAGGTCTAATAAGGCTGATTACTAATTACTCGTACTTAATTATAATTTCATTGTTATTTTGTTAGAAAACAAATAATTTTTGTTGCATAATGTAAGACATGTTTAATTAATAATTAGTGTATTTTTAAACAAAAACCTGTAGTTTCAATTCGATTTTATAACATAGTTTTAAATAAGATAAAGTAATAATTTTTCGACCTTATAGCCCTATAAGATCAATTTTTTTTTATCTCAATCTAAAATACTTTATCTTACATACAAACGGGGCAAAAAGTTGAACTACTGTGAATAATTTCAAATATGCGGGATCCCGCGGGATCCCGCGGGATTGTTCAATCCCGCATATCAATCCCGCGGGATTGAGTGAGTTGCGGGATTGCAATCCCTAATTGCCAAGTGTCAGCCTAGCTAATATTATAAATTCGAAAGTAAGTTTGTTTGTTACGCTTTCACACTAAAACACCAGAACGGATTAAGATGATATTTAGCACACAGATAGACAATGACCTAAGTAAGGACATAGGCGTCTGCGATTCAGATTCAGACGTAGTCGCGGGCTACAGCTGGTCCTTGAATCATAACGCTAGGAGTGGTTGGTCATCGCAGTTTGTTGCTATTAAAAAACGGATCTGCTTCTGTTTATCCTCTTGACATGGATCACGTTGACTGCGCCGTTGGTCCAGTTGTCGGGCATTCCCAGGTCATTCATTCTCAGGCCACTCCCAAAGTGTTATTGGATTTTTCATCACGAATTTCTCAGTATCAGCCCAGAGTCTGGATTTGTGCCCGGTTAATGGCCATAGGCTCGCTCCCTATTACAAGGGACCTAAAAAAACTGGCGAAATGTGGGTGTAGGTACTGCAGGAACACCTCTGCCTAACCCTTCAGGGATTACAGGTTTGATGTTATGTTTAAAAATTAAGGACACAAATTTTTCTAAATGCTTTAGCTATTCTATGGTAATCGAGTTACTGAATTTTTCGCTTCTTTACCTTGTCTGACCTCTGCAAATACAAACATTTTACAGCATTTTGTTACTCATGAACATAAAGGCTCGTACAGACTGGCGCGACCCGAATCGCGCGCGCCATAGAGGCACTGCTTGTACGCGACGGTTGTGTCGCGGTGTGTGTGTTGCGACGCGTGTGAAAAACTTAACAATGCGAGAATATTCAGTGGTCAGAGCTAGTTACAGTAAACTTTAAATTCAACAAAAGAGAGTTTTCAAACTAGTTTGTCGCAGCCCTATTCAGACATGTCTTACGAGTTAGCACTTTTTCCAGCACAGCCTGTTTTGTCCCAAAGGCTAGCCTTAGATTCGTTGTTTTTATTTACTATTCCTAGTTTTATTGTGCTTTGTGGCTGTTACAGCGCGTGGTTTTAGATTCTGTGTGTCTAAGTAAATTTACTTAGATTTATTGTGGAGTAGAGAAATGTGGGTCTTAGATTTTAGTAGTGATTTGAGTGAATAACTATAAATCTGCAGCAACACTAATGGTTGTGTTGGGTCAGTTTAGATTGAGATGATTATCAAGTTAACAAGCACAGTCAAACCCTGTAAAGACCACAGAGCGTGGAACGTGGTTTGTAAAAGAGTAAGCTTACTGCCTTGTGCGCTTACATTGTTTGCTGAGTTTGTTTTTCAGTATGTCTATGTATTTGAGTGAGTGACCTGCTAAACCAATTTCTATGCAGCAGTAACTTTAAATCCCAAAAAGGACGTACTTACAGTTATTTTATCCTATGGGAACTAACATAAATTATGAGCCGTGAACTGAAGATTTACTAGCTCAGTAGTACTCAATTTAAATCCTAAAACAAGTACCAAACTAAACAATAACAATTAAACAAGCGTTCATGCCAAACATAATTCGTATAATTCCGATACACGCAAACAATGAGTTGAACTCAATAAATACATACTGTAAATGTATTTCACATAGAATGTAGGTATGGGCCAACAAATTGCCTCGTCATAGATTAATCGAAATCAAATTAGGCATGCATGTATGCCTAATATGTTCCCAGAGCTGGGACGGAGGCCGTAATCCACCACGCGGGCCCAGTGCGGGTTGGTAGATGTCACATGTCTTCGAATTTTTGGTTCTAAGACATGTGTTTGGCCGTTTGGTTGGCCGGTTTTTACGATGTTTTCCTTCAATTTTTTGAGAGCAGTGGTGATGAAACAATTTACTCAAAGTAAAGCGCCTGTCTGGGTTCGAACCTACGACTTACAACTCGTAAGTCGCGGCCGTTTCCACTGGGCTACCACTGCTCCAAATTAGGCAAATGGAATTAATACCACAGCGACGAATGAGATCGTCTGTTACGCCTCTGTGTAACAGAGCGATTGAAATAAGATTTATTTCAAACAGACTATACGCAACAGCGCGACACAAAGGAACCGCACGTCGCGCGGCAAGCGGTGCCTTTGTGTAGCGCCTGTGTGAACGAGTCTTTAGGCTATAGACCACCCGAACAACGTCTGAACAGACCCGAGTAGGCGAAATGCGAAAGTAAGTTTGTCTGTTTTTTTGTTACGCTTTCACGCTCAAACGGCTGAACGGATTTGGATGAAATTTTGCACACGGGTAGACCATGATTTGGATTAGGCAGAGGATACTTTTTATCCCGATATGTCCACGGGGCCGAGATATGTGCAAGGCTCAGCTAGTAATTAATAATTCAGTTTATGTTTCAGGGAAATAACAATGGTAAATGTTCATATGGTTGCAAAGGATACGTGGTGTCTAATTATATTATCAGATAAACTATTGTAATCCCTCGAAGACACCTGTTTTGCCCTACAAGTCGAAAACTAATGTGAAAAAATATAAAACAATGTATTATAATTTATAACTAACAGTGTGTCGCCTCACCTCACCTACCTTAAGTTTATAACCTGCCAGATTTAAACTTTTTTTTTTTTAATCGCTCAACAAAGACTATGAAAGATTAAGGCTTATACTTCGCAAACACTGAATATTGTTTAGTCAAAATTTTGTCATTGTCTTATCAAGCTCCGCAGGTGTTATAATTGCTCAAAGACTTTGAATAATGAATCGCAAATTCTGATCAACAATAGAAAAGTTTCCCTTTGAAATTCCGGACAGTTTTCTTTCACATTTTTCTTGTTTTATCACAATAAGTTTCAGTAGATATATTACAGGTTTTAAGTTGAATTATTTGCGGTAAGGAAAAGATAGGAAACATTCAACAGATCCTCTAAAATAAATATTTACCTTGTAACGATTCACACTTTTAATTAATTATGCACATCCAAATTGTTCGAAGTTACTCGGCTATTTTGTGGTTTTAGGACCCCAAAATAGGGATTATTTAAGGTTCACAAAAAGAGGTACAATCATAATATTAGAGTGTTTAATAATATTTTTAGGAGCGCAAAATGGGAATAAGGAATTTCAGGTTCAATTAAATACTTGCCCAAAAAAATACATTTTGGTCCTTCAGATAAGTTTGGGACTTCTATTGCTATTGATAAGGATAGCCTACCTGATATTTATTGCATGGTCGTATCGGTTCAATAGTGCCTTTGGGGATCAAATATTTTTCCATTATCGAACTTTTTCTGTCGTACCCAATGTATTTCTGACATTTGGTTTCGGATAGGATCTTTTTGACAAGAACGAATGTAAGTTTCTTTTTCAGTAAAAACTTTTCTCTCTCTCTCTCTCTCTCTCTTTATAATATTAGTTTAGACATGCATATATAACTTCACAGGCTAGTTTAAAACTAATAAGCACGTAAACTAAAACAGGGTACAGGAAAATCTATCAACTCGGATTTAATAATTTGAAATATTACTTGTATACCTATGAAATTGCCCTAGAAAGTTAGTCATTTTTATACACTTTGTCCCGGAAGTCGATGTCAAGACGGAATAAAAAAATCTTTGCTTTGTATTTTAAGTCGTTATTAAAACAAAAAAAACAAAATCTACCGCCTGTGACGGTCTTTATTTTTTTTAAATTAATTTTTTAAACGAAAGTTGCAAAAATGTCAAGAAGTTGTCAAAATTTGGAAAAAGTAGAAGTCTGTCGGCGCAAGGTCTGGTGAGTACAGTGGATGACGCAAAACTTCCAACCCTATCTCTTGTAGCTTAGAGACCGTCGGGTTTGCCGTATGAGGTGAAGCGTTATCTTGTAGAAGCAGCGGGTACGAGCGATTAGCCAATAACGAGTCGTGCGTTCGTTTGTAGTGTTCACTCCGTACACGTAATTAATGTTGCGAGCCGTTTTTGCGGCATTGCTACCGCGACGGAACTCGTATCCGGTCTACAATTCCTAGTTTTTCTATCGTGTCCATATTGATAAAAAAAAGATACACATAACATAACATCACGCCTTGTTTTCCCGAAGGGTTGGGCAGAGGTGCACCTATAGTACACCCACATTTCGCCAGTTATGTTTAAGTCCCATGTAATAGGGGGCGAGCCTATTGCCATCTACCGGGCACAAATCCAGACTTCGGGCTGCTACTGAGAAATTCCAGATAGAAAAACCCAATAACACGTTGCCCGACCTGGGAATCGAACCCAGGACCTCATGCTCAGCAGTAGCGATTGCGACCACTAGACCAACGAGGCAGTTAAGATACACATAGTAAAAACAAAAAGCACTAATCAATAAACAAATGACTGAATTGGAAAATAGAATTCCATATTTTCTAAATAAAATAATTTGAATTTAGAATTAATTGCCAGCCATACATCAATTACGTTACAAATGGCCAGTATTGCATAACAGCAACTTCAAAGCTATAGACCCTGTCCTTAGCCAGTTCAACCAAGAAAACTTCAGGCTTTTAATGAAATAATCAATTGAAGTTTTTCTTCGTACAGTACTTAAGTGATTTTAATAAAAGAAAGCTGACCCAGATAGAAGGAAAAACTTTAGATACGTTGAAAATAAGGGCACCAACTTCTTTCGAACTGAAATCACCGTATCATCCACTCATTTAGTTTTTATAGTGGAGATATTTGATTAATTACCGAGGGTTCATATTCGATTTTATTGCGACCCAATTTGTACTAAGTCGACATTTGGACAGTATGTCCATTATTCTTCAATTAAAACAGCAGACCAAATGAAAAGTCAAGACATATACATAGCGCTGTCAACAGCGAAGTGAAGCCGGGTTCGTTAACTCAGTGAGATGTAGTTTGGTTGTTAATTGGGTAAAATGTGTGCGTGTGAGTTTTGCATGGTTCACTGTATTGTTCGCAGAGCTATGTCTTGATTTTGTATTTGGTCTGAGTTTAAAACCTACTGGATGACGCACCATGGGGATCCATAGGTCGAGATGACATCTTTTTCTCAGACAACACACACTCTCACAAACCTCCAGAATGTTTTTGTTTTGTTCCTTACAGTTTTTTGTATTTTGGTGGCTAAATAATTCACGATCGAAGGTTAAGCTACGCTTGCCGCGGTTGGTGTCCGAATGGGTGCCCATCCATTACATATCGAGACTCCTACGTGCCTCGGAAGCACGTTAAGCCGTTGGTCCCGACTCACATTTGTAGAAGCCAGAAATTCTGACAACCAGTCTAGTATCGTAGTCGGGTATCGTGTTACCCAGAAATTGGGTTGTGGTGGTGAGATAGGCAGATTGATTGTTTTTTATTCTTCAGTTTTTGTATTTTTTTAATTTGTTAAATTAAATTAATTAAAATGTATTTAGTCTAAGCCTTCATATGCTGATCCATGTAACTGAAGAAACCTCGACCCGGTCATACAGTAACTGAGACACAGTTCAGAGGTCGAGACCTCTTTGATGAACGTCTTCTGAAACTTGGAAATAAAATAACTATTACTATTTTTTACGACTCTCCTGATGAGAATCATTATTTCTCGGAGTTTCATTTGCCATACCCTGGAAATATTTCACACTATGTCTACTTAGGGCGAATTTCACCAATGAATTTGAACGCGTTCAGCTTATAATAATTGTTTTATTACCACAAAGTAAATTGCACTGTATACATATTAAAGTTCTTAATTTAGCATTAGGTAGATAAGTACAATAGGTTCAACCCTGTCCCCTTTTTATTTTATTTTTTGGGTGGGAAATCATCAAATGACTTCTCCCGCTCTGGGTGGAGCGGGAGGTCGTGTCAGACTTTTACTGACTAAAACCCATCCGTGTTCCTTCAGTTGCCTGTGCCAGGGCCACGGTTTTCTCTGTAGAATAACCCGCGACCCTGAGGCATCGGCCCTATCGGACCCCGTCACTATGTGCTGACATCTCTTTGAGGCGCGCGCCAACGCAACGCGCCGTCGACCCGGGCCTGGTCCTTACCGGACGGAACCCTGTCGCCTAAACTAGGCTAGGCCTGTATCTTAGGGGGCATTATCTAAACCGCGTTCAGTTTTCCGCTGTCAGTGTCAAAATTGTTATGGAATATTGACAATAACAGGTCTGTCTGTCAACGAGGACCGCAGCAACACGCATAAAGTTCAGCGATCTCCAATGTGATGGTTATTTTTGGGTTTCCTCTTTACCAACGTAGACCCGTTGGTCTCTCCAATTCTTAAAAAGAAAACACAGTCTGCGAAATATGTACTTCTACTTCTTCAAAAATTCCGAGTCTACTAAACCAGATAAAATTCGAACAAATTCCTAAAACTCGCGAATTTGGAGCGTGCGTTCAAAAACCCAACCACACCTGTTTTATGAAACTTGCAGGAAGCAAACATGAGAATTCCGCTGGGCATGCATCTTTGTAAGTTTTCGAACGTCGCCCCGACAGTTTGCGAAGAGTAATTGACGTGTTTGTTGGCGTATCTTTATGGTTGGCGCGGTTCGGGGGTGACAGGGGTGCAGGATATTTGTTTAATAGCTTGTAACCTACACTAATCCTGAAAAAAAAACTGGTCTTTAATAGCCATGAGGACCAGAGACTAACTTAATTATGAGAAAAGAAAAACTCTTGATTGGATCTCGGTGCCTATCTATATATCTTTCACCTAATCCAGCGGTTCTCAAACTTTTTGGGCGACGGAACCCCAACGAAATATTTATTTATTTTTTATTTATTTATTTTATTTATTATAAAACCTTAAATCTATCTTTACAGGTTGCCCTAATGCGACAGTTAAGTACAAATATACTATTAATTACAAACTAAATTCACAATAAAATAAACTAACATAACACCTAATTTTAACTTAATAATAACACAACACCCTAAAAGTCGCCAGAGTAAAGTCATTCAGTGTACAAGAAAACAAGTCTATTCTATCGGCTACCACGTTTAGCGTGCACAGCGCGCGCGTCAGCGGTGCGCGTTGGAGCAGATTGGTGCGTGCGGTCGGCATCACCAGCAGCCGCGGCCGACGCCGCTTGCTCACATACTCGTCTGGCACGCACAGCCGAATTGTCTGAAGTATGGCAAAATTATAAATGTTACCCCTCAATACCTTGAACAAGTATGTGGCTAGTGCTAGTTCTCGCTTGATTTCTAATTTATAGTAACCAACTATTCCCAAAACGAATAGGGTTGAATACAGCAATGGGTATCCAGGATATACTCCATGTAACCTCAAATACATAAACCTAATATACTTATTTTGTATCCGCTCTAGCATCGTACTGTATTTCGCTTCACTAGGACTCCAAATAGCCGCGTTCTACTCCAAGTGGCTCTTCACCAATGCATCATACAAGGCCCTTAAAGCGCTCATATTAGAAAATTCATTTGCCTGTCGCAAAACAAAACTTAGGTTACGGTATGCCTTTTTGCAAACCTCTACGACATGTTTCCGGAAGTCCAAATCAGCTGTGAATCGAATGCCCAAATCTTTGACGTCCATGACACGCTGCAGTGGTTTACCTTCTATGAGGTACTCATGGGCACAGAGCATTTCTCCACGTTGAAATATAGTTTATTTTCCTGGCTCCACTTATATTTTTAGGTCAATATTTGACGGAGCCCTAAAATAATCAAAAACTGGTTTGATGGATTAATCCACTTTACCCACCAATCTGTTCTACTAGTGGGACAAAGGGCAATGTTCACAGTTTTGTCGTCCACTTTATCACACTAATTGATTTTGATGGGTCGAATCAGTCAGTGTTGAACTGTTATCTAAGCTAAAACCTTATGTTGGGTTATTTAGATACATTTTATTTTACTGCCACCTTAGTATTATGAGCAGTATTTTCACGGAGTCTGCACAGAGGCTTTGCGGAGCCCACTTTGAGTATGGCTGACCTAATCTAACTGTAACGGGTGTAAAATACCCTTAACGAAGCCGAGAGTCACTTGTTTTTTAATTGTGGTCTAATACCTGGGAACCGTATGGTTACTGAGATATTGAAGGTCAAAGTTCCAACTTTTCAAAATGTTTTCTTTAAATTAAGTTTCAAATGTTATACTCCCACGATCCCTGTGTTACAATGTTTTGTGTACAATGTTTTTCGTGAGTAACGTTGTGCACTACCGTAAACAGCGAACTTTCAAACCAAAAATATATAATTTTTCACACATTTTTTTTTGCACTAAATTACTTAATGTACAACTATGTTGTTAATGTCACTCGGCAATACATTAAGTTCAAAGAGTATTAACAGCTCTATATACTTCCAAGTCGATTGAGAGCGTCCAGTCCGCAACAAGTGCAAAGGCCAACTGATAGAAATCCGACAACTGACGAAAAACGAAGTTTGCCGAGGGACATTAAGAACAATTGTTGTACTGTAGTTTGATGTACAGAATGAGCAGATGACGGCTTCGTGAAGGGTCTTGTACACCCTGTAGTTATTATTACCGACACCTACTTAAAGTACCTACTAAGTCACTGTACAGCTGATCTCAATCCTTTCAATACAGTCACCGACAAAAGTTTTACTCTTCTAAAACTTCTGTATTCAAGTCATTGTTCTATACCAATAACTCAAAACATATTTATAACACTTTCCAACACTTCGACAGCTCTCAAGCGGTTAAGTTATAGTTAAAACTTCAAGTGTTTGGCTGTAAACAAATACATTAGTTAGCTCTTAAGAACTGTGTGCTTCTTTGAAATATTGAAGTTGAGAAGAAGGAATGATTGTTGTGTTGAAAGGTAAGTAATTATATCAAGTTAGTAAGTCGCTTCTTATTAACATCTCGTTGAATATACAGAAAAAGTTGAGAAGTAAACAGAAAAGTATTTCGCGATTTTAAGAGAGAAATCTTAAAATGACGTAGAAAAGAAGATTACACAAACATGTTTTTTTTTTAATGAGATACCTAGATAATGACGAATCAAACTTATTTAATCCTAACTAATCAATAAATAAATACCCTCAGCCAGAAGCCAATTATTCAAATGGCCGACAAAACGTTGTAAAATCAGAAAACTCGTATTATTATAATGCGGTCATAGAAGAAATAACTCTCATTCACAATAACGTACCATAGACACCAAATTTTTTTTGCAAAGAAACCAAAAACAAAACACTGTCTGTCCGCAGTGCATCAGACAAAATTAGATTTACGCCACCAACTTGTCGTAACGAATGTACCGAATGTTTGAACTCGCAACTGTGCACTAAAAAGAACCTTTCCGTGAACACTTTTATTGTGTTATCTGTGCCTCTGCCTTCGCGCCAAAAAAAAACGCGCCAAACGGGATTCGAAATTCGAATTTCACGCGAAAGGATGCATTGTTTGAGTGAGAAAATATGGACGGTTCCATGCATGATAATGGTCAATGATTTTGACTATGCAATGCTGTATTGACTTTTGAGATAAGGCTGCAGTATTTGTTATCATCGTTGATTTTAGTGGTATTTCCAATAAATCTTTATACCTACGTAGTAAATCTTTTTACAAGTATATACAAATAATCAAATTGAAGTGTCTGTTTGTAATGTCAAAATAACAGTTTTTTTTTGATATGCATATGAAAGAACATATATACGGTACATTTACAAACAAAAAAAAACAATTTAATTTTTTTTGTTTGTTGTTTATTCCGGCTATTCTCCGAAACGGCTGGACCGATTTTTACGGGACTATCATTGGCAGATAGCTGATGTTATAAGGAGTAAAATAGGCTTTTTCCTAGTAACTTCTCGTGGAATAATTTACGACATCCACACAGGGGAATCCGCGGGCAGAAGTTGGTCTTTAATAACATCATCTATACCTAAAATAATTATGTTGACCGAAAAAAATACGCGCTACGGGAGATTTGAATATCGAGCACGCGTTCTCCAACGAAAAATATGGCCGTTGCCACGCAATTTCAAATTTGATAACAAGCTGTTTTTGATCGGAAATTCCTCGCTAAATTGATCGGGTGTTGATTTTAAAGGTTTTTCGGCGAAAAATACCTTCATATTGTATTAATAACTAGCTCCATATCCCTGGAAAAAAAAGGACAAAGGCGAAATATTTTTTCAGGCTGCCAGTTTCAAAACTGTAGTTAGAACGGGGGAAGCTTAAAAAGCGGCGACCGGCAATCGTCGGGGCGATATGTTTTGCAATTTTCCTCTAGGCCCGAAGAGGTTATTGCACTAAATTTAACCTTCGTTGAAAGTTGATCGTTTTCATCCCCCTCGACTATGAGCGTCGCTTTGGAGTTCAAAGTTATTATTGTTTTAATGTCAAGTAGACAAATATACCTTTGACCACAGCTCTAGGCTAATGTTGTTTAATATTAAGTGGTACCAGAAATCCATACCAAAACAGCAATATTATCCAAAATCAGGCTTTCGGACTAACGTACAAATAACTCGTAATATCAATTTTATATAATAACATTGTCTGTGGCTGAACTAGCAAAACTACTCACTATCTTATAAATCTATTCCTGGTTTCGTTCTTGTCACATTTCTTTCCAATATTTATATTTGTTCGAGTTTCCTGTTATTACCTATAACTTAATTTAGGACTCCCGATAATATTGTTTTATTTTCGGTCTTCGATGTGTGTGTACCGAAATAATTTTGTCTTATAAATTTTGTAGAGGTTATCAATATTGTTCAAAATATCTTATTTATGAAAGTGGCTAGTTATTATTGTTTTTATTTATTATTATTTGTTTAGACACACTAGCAGATTGACAGCCCAACCGTCGTGCTAGACGGTCGCGTCCGCCTTTGTGGTGTCTTGGTCAACATTTGGTCAAGTGGTGTCAATATATTGGTGTTTCATTCGTTTGTTGTGAGTCTGTGCCTCTGTACAAAAGTGAAATACCTGCCTTCCTGAGCTCCAGCCTGCGGTCGAGGAGCACGGAGACTATGAGCTAGATAACCTGGTGAGATCGTTACTTATATTCAGGGCATTTGCCTTCGAAGCTGTATCAGGTATGCAAACTAATACGCGCTACCCCTCAACCATGAGGCTTCAGGGGCTAGTGCAGGGGTTGATTCGATTAATCGAGTCGGGTCAAACCAAGTTAGAGGCATTATTTGGTTAGACACACTAGCAGCTAATTAGCTGATGCGTGTGTATCAAATAGCGTAGAGATATTTAATCTGTCCAGTTGATTCTTGAAGCCGTTCAGTGTGAGAGCCGTCACAGCATTTTCCGGGAGCCTATTCTATGCTGTTCCAGCTCGGTTATGCAAGATTTGCTTAATAGGCTTTTTCTTTGACGAACTTTCGCATAACTTTTGGGAATGCTCACGCAAATATTTGTTGGCATTCGGAGTGTAAATGTCTTGAAGGCTGGGCACTTCTTACTGTTCTGTAAGTATTGTTTACGTCTCAATGACCCTACCCCTTTGTCATAGGACAAAAAATAGAAAACTTTTTCACACTGAATTACCACTTATTTGCTCATATCCAAAACGCGTTATTTTAACCTCCAGTTTATAATGTTATGAAACAGCAGCTAACGAACCTTTTCCGCTGAATCCTAATTAGTTGACCAACCACGAAGTCCTATTATAAACCTTCGATAAATATCAGTTACGTGATAATACGATTACCCTGTCACCGAGACGTGCCCTGCAATAAATCTCAGTCTTCCATCTACAGCAGCATTTGCAACCAATAAGAGTTCTAACAATATCACCGGAATTTCCTTATATTAGCTTCCTGAACTATCGTTTTCTCATACACATCCATACGACTTTACTCCACATACCAACACCATGAACAACTCATGAAAATTATATATTTTCGAAATCCATTACGGCTCCCGTATTCAGTCAAAGAGAACATTACACTACATAAGCAGCAATGTATACGGAACAGTAAGGAGATGTCGTTTGAATAGTGCGCCATGAAAGGATTTCCAGATAGGATTGATTCATGATCACAATTACCTTCGAATGTTGTTGGGAATCTAGTTGGACCAGCCCTATTGACGGCCAAAGAAGATTGACCTCTATGCTCTTTACTTTTGTAAGCAGAAAAGTATCAAGTTGGGTCGGATGGTGCAACAAGGCATGTGAACGTCTAGTTTAAGTTGGCCTTCTTGTACGTGGAAATTGAATGGTTTTAGAGGTCTTTTATAATTGGGTGTGTAAAACTAGACATGCGTCCAAGATTCAGGCGCTGCCGTATCGGGGATTTCTTGGGATCGTTCCCCATTGGTATCAATTGGGCTTTGTTTGGACTATAAATACATCAAGAGTTTACGTTTAATGGTTGATGTATTGACGTTGTTTTCTGCTGTCAGGGTGCGACGGTAACCGGGAATGATGTGGAATACAAGTCGCCATTTTTGACGATAGTTTATGCTATTTATTTGATGTTTGCGCTTTTAAAGTGAAAGGTGGATTTGTATGGGGGACTGGATTGGTTTAATTGATAGCATTATTTATGTTGTGCTACTGTGGCACTTGTCATTTCTCATGTATTTCATTTATAGATAATCTTAGCCACATCTCAAAGGGATTTACCTTTAAAGGATAGTTATGATCTTATTAAATTAACCTTTATTATCTACCACCTTATTCAACATGAGCAAGCATGCTTTGTACTCAGAAATATTATTTACGCTATGCTTATGAATGCAATAAACATTAATATTGTCCCAATCCCAAACCACCCAAAAAGAACCAAACAAAAAATAACTAAACGCGAAACTTAACGAAAAATCCACTAGCAACTTGAATACAATCCGACCAAGACAAATACACACTACAACCGTACATACGAAACGCAATACATCCCTATACGATTCAATACTGCGACAAACTACAAATAAAATGCCAGAAGAACGTAGCTCGGAGAAAATTAAGTCCTATTGACTGTACTGTGCAAATACAATCAACGGAGGAAGGATGCCTTCGTACCACCACATCAAACTCCCCGACAACATGCGGCACTTTCACCGAAATTCACGATACATTGGAATGGACGGACCAAACATTTTCGAAGTGACTGGTACAAAAACAGCAATGAATATCGAAGCTAGGGATGTGAAAACGGTGTTCGATGAAGAATGATTTTGATAAGTGAAGGTGAGGCCAATGTGTGGGAATTCTAAGTGTCGGTGCAGTGTCGTTCGCAGTTTTAAAGCGCACTACGAAGTGGGGTAACACGATAAATGGGACGTGATTGGCTTTCTTGAATTCGGCTTCGAAATGTTAGGTCTGCGTTTTAGGTGCTATGTTCAGGTTAGTTATTGACTGGAATTCGAGATAGTTTATTGACGGTAGTGATATTATTGTCCGATGCAAGTACGTTTAGAAATTTGTTCTTTTCACGAATGAAAGGACCGGGAAAGATTATCAACTTAAATTCAATTATAAATCAGACTATTGCTTGTCACTACGCAGGATATATACGGAAAGGCCTCTTATCAAGGGAACAAAATGAGAACTTGTCACTAAACTTCTGTCAATATCCGACGATTCCAGTCAAGTTTAAAGTTTCTTATGACTGTTAATAGTGGTATTCAAAACTTATTATACAATTTTAAATTAAAATTAATGCCTCATGCCTCTGAACCGAGGGAAGAAGAATGATAAAGTTTTTCATGGACTTGCGGGTAACCTGAAAGATTTAGAGAAGCATCAATTGGCAATAGCATTGATTGATGTATGTGAATGTCTAAAGAACTTTGTAAATCAAATACCTCCTTAATATAACCGGCAGAATATGTACAGTACTAATATAAAACAATATAGTGTATAAAAACCTCGTAAATTATGACTTTCCTTACATAAATGATAGCATATAACTATAACAACATGTTTCATATAATAAAAATGTTATGTGTACGGAATATTATTGTTCTTATGACGAAACTTGAATACGTCATCGCAGTCCTTATGGGTTTTTCATTGTGTGGGCTTGCCATTCGATTTTGGACCTTAGGACATTTTTTTTTAAGATACAGGATAAGTTCGTATGGATTGGCCAAGATATGGGTTTAAGTACGTGTTAAAAATATAGGGATCATTTAAGGCTCATATGAAATAAGTGAAATAAAAAATCTTTAGGTTATAACATTATTAAAGGATGGTATGAAAAACAATCTGTTCTTACTTGAGTATTACCTACATTATTCACATATTATTTTTTACAGATCCATCTCTACAAAAAAAATACATATCGTAGTAAAATAGATTTAATATACCTACTTACAAGACAACATCCAAGGTACTTACAGGAAACTTTTTTTTTTCTTTGAGTAAAAAGACTGCTATCAGAACATACCTGGAACAAAAAATATTAGTTTAGAAACAATAAATATAAAATAAGTTTTAGGTATCAGAAAAATAAAATACGTTTTAATTATTGGGTTTCAGGAGATTCACCCAGGAGAAAAAAAAAACCTTCTGCCTTCTGTTATTTTTTTTTAAATAAAACTTATTGACGATAATACAATTACAATTTGTTAAATCTAAAAAGATAACCATACAAAAGTTTTTTTAGTGTTCAAAAGGTATTAAAATAGGCTATTTTTATATACAGAATTCTTGACCAACCGTGAAAGACCTCGAATTTTTCAGACATTTTTTTTCTTTGAAGTTTTGTAAAAGTACTCCTTCATTCTTAGGTAAATAAATAAGTTTTCCTTTGATATTCAAACATAAAAATAGGTAGTGAAAACAGATCATAATATGTATAACAGTTTTTGCTAAAACAGAACCACCCACCACTTTCTCGACTATATTTTCGTAGAGCCATCTCGACCAGTTCAGACGTATTTTACTTGTAAATGTAGGACATGGTTGGCTGACTTTAATGAAACTGTCACCGTTGGGACGGAAAAATTATGCTTTGCTGGCTCACGCAAGTACATAGCCGTGATTGGAGACTGAAATGGATACGTATCTGAAATTTTGATTTTGGGAACATGGGTAATGTGAAAAAGTAAGTGATTGATGTCAGAGGTCAGGCATTTAATTTAATTTGATGGTAAATGTATTTAAATAACCGTCATGAGTGACAATTCTTAAGTTCGTCAGAGGCACCCTGAGGAATCCTGCTACCAGAGTGCGCGCAAGATAAGTCTGTGCTCGTATTTGAACTTCAAGACTATTTCCCTTTTTTGTTTTTGGGTGGGAAATCATCACATGACTTCTCCCGCTCCGGGTGGAGCGGGAGGGTGTGTCAGACTTTTACTGACTGAAACCCACCCGTGTTCCTTCAGTTGCCTGTGCCGGGGCCACGGTATCTTTTTTGAACAATCCGCGACCCTGGTAGGTATCGCTTCCTCACTTGCTCCGCCTTCTCCTTCGCGAGCATTACTGCTTCGCAACAGGAGCTTAAGGCCTGTTTATCCTTCGAACATGAACTATTGCCGTATTAGCTTTTATCGATACATGATCATCATCATTTCAGCCGAAAGACGTCCATTGCTGGACATAGGAAGGACCAGGCGTCGCCACATCGACCGGGCCTATGCTTTGGCATCCATTTGATTCCCCCTAACTTCAACAGACTATTGTCGAGAAGAGAATAGAAAAAAAAGAAGGACACTAATTCCTGCCTAGGAACTAAAACCTGACTTGTATCTCGGCACTATATTGATCTAAAACTATTCAATCCAACCTTAGAATCACTCTACCCATTAAACTTTCAACTAAACCTAACACTATCTCCTCGTCCCACGTCAAACCCAGGCTAAAACCTACCATTTCTACTAAATAAATCAAAAGTGAACACCCCACGGTAGCTTGAACAAGAGATCCATCAACACCCAAACGCGAGGTATCGCGTGCCTTATACAGGGTGATTCATTGCTCGTCCCAGGATGAAGCGCCGACAATAAATACTGCCCACACCCATGGCCAGGTTATTTATTTTCTGGATCAGCCCGTTTCTTAAAATAGAATTATGTGTGCAGGTAATATTGTAAGGATTTTGCTTTTAACGTGTTAGAGAATCAACTTACGTTGTATAGATGGAAATCTACAGAAATTATGATTCGTAGATTGAACTGATATTATAAATAAAATCGATGTCAGTTTGGTGCGCGAGTGTTGCGCGCACAGATTATTAAAGGCTCGTGAGTGATTGCCCGGAATGTTACCATTTTATAAATATTATGTTCTAAACATTCTGTCAAAAAAGTATCGGGAATGGAAGATTTGTCTAGGGTTCAATTTCTTTTGTTTTTTTTTTTTGTTTAGACTGGCACAACTGTTTTCCATTTTGGCGCGGAGTTTGAGTTGCATCTGTTATTTAGATTAAATACAGTGCTGTTTTTTGTTAGATCATATCTAGTGCGTATTGCGAATTTCATAATAGACAAAAACATCGAATAAAGAGTTTGTCTTAAAATTTGCATCGTCAATGGAATTTCGAGTCAGTGAAAATGTTACAGAAGGCTTACAGTGAATCGACTTTATCAAAAACACGAACATACTGGCGTGCGCCGCGTAAACATTGGATGAAATTTGGCGCACAGATGGGGAACTTTAAACCCCGGTAGTAAGTTCCCATGAGATTTTTTTTGACATTCACGCGGGCGAAGCAAGCTTGGTTCGGGTGTACGGTGAAGACGTCGATCACCATAGACGAAGCGAAAACACTATGAAAGGATCATAGCACGTGGCAATGGTGGTGTTCTGTAATTTGTACCTTACCCCTTGTAGAAAAGGTTCATGTTAGTATGTATCGAAGATCTCAGCTACAGTAAGATTCCATACATCCATAAAAATAAACATCTTAAAAAAAACGTACAATAATACTTTAAAATCGCAAGACGTAGCGACAACCCGGCCGATACTTTACGGGCGGGGTACGGTGCATAAATAAGTCGTTTTGTCGACGCGATCAATTGCTGCGTGTTTATGTCGCACACTTGTAAAATGTTACGGCTTTCATCGCTAGTGTGATGGGATTTGTTCACATGTGCGACTTTTTATTGGCTGAAAGTTTCGTCGAAGAAACTTTGAAAAGGGCGTTGTTTTAAGTTGCCTCTGTGGCGTACGAAATGATCCGTCTTTCTTTATGGTTTGATGCCAAAAGCGTGGTGGTGCCTCATCTAAGGACTTTCCGAAGTTGGCTTTACTTCACATCTTTAAATGGTAAAAAAAAAAAAACTTAGTAAGTGATACAGCCATGCATTAAAGTTTTAGATACGTCAAGCTTTAAGTACTATGGAGTAGGTAAACCTCATCACAAAGTCACAGCGGTTCCAACAAAACATACGATCTATCCTAAAACAATATGGCGTCATTGTATACCCGCAGACCACTGTGTCAATATGAGCTTAATATTTTGCACCGTAGAAATTAATCATGTTTAATTATCATTAAAGTTTTGGTCCTATGAGCTGACTACTTAACTTTTAGACATATATTAATTTAGAAATGAATAATGCAAATAAAGGACCATTTTTTTAAACCACGGAGGTGAATTTGGTCCTTTGATCATGGATGAGTTTATTTATAATTAATGCCAAGATCAGGACTCCATTGGACCATTGCAATTATAATACAATCGCCCCTTATTTATACACGTTACTTAAAGTTAAGAGATGTATAAACGTAAAAAAAAATATGTTTATCAGACTTTAGTCATTTACATACTTAACTTTAAGCAATGATTATAAATTTGGGAGTCGATGTTTAGTATAACGTACTTAAAAAAAAGTCGTCACTGTGCGCACGTCCTAAGTGTCAATACACGCTAAATATTTCGCACTATATTCGATTCGACCATTCGACCAGTCGCGAGCGCACATTTGCATAGTATTGTCTTGTGGCTTTATTTATCGTTTTTCCTTTTTTACGCCCTTCTCGGCTTACGTTTTTTTAAGTTAAGTTTTTATTATTTTTCGGTCTTGCTAGGTCCTTTTTGGGCTCGATTTACGACGGTAGGGAATTTAATACAGCGGAATTTGGCAAGGCTAAATTACCTTATAAAATGTGGTGCAGACTATTTTATAGCTTATGCAATGCAAGTATAGTAATTTCCCTTTACAACATCACCATCGTAGCTTTTTCAACAATGACAGGATATAGGTAAAACAAGCGAAACTTAGATTCGGCTGCGCAAGATTAATTAATATTTTAATTAACAACGTCATTTAACTGTTTGAAGAGTAAAATCCAACAGCAGATACAATGAAAAATCGAGCCGATTCGATCTTTTGATCTTTACATCCGTTTACTGATCCAGAAATCTCAACAAAAAAAAAACTTCCAAACCATAACTGGGATCCCATAATCCCGAGAAATACAGACGAAAATCCGTAACAATTTTTGAAAACATCCGACATTCGATAAGAGCAATATCCAGTAATACATAATCCAATAGAAATGATAAATTCCGTAAGATATTCTTAAGAAAAGGGCTCTTAAGCGAGATGACCCTACGGGACCCTATAGCGATATCTTTCTGCCCATTTGTGAATGGACATCATTTAATTTTCCACGGCATTGGTCAATCTCTTTATATTATATTTTTGTTATCAGATAGGAAAAATGTTAGAAAAATTATATGGCTGGCTATAAAGATGTATGAAGAGGTAGTCATGTCTTAAACATTTGGTAAGAATGAATTTTGTGTTGATCGAGAAATTGTAGGTAATGTAGCATTGAGGACCCCAAAATCCGTTCTTGTAAAAATTACTTGGAGATAAAAGTATCATTATACACTCCCAAACCCGTAAATCGAACCAACGTGCATTTACATGTAAGGTTAAGCCTAAATCACCACAAATTAAAAGTTTAAGAAAAAATAGTTATGCAGTTTTAAAGACGACACACGAGCCAATATTTTGGTGTCATCATTGTTCCGAATTTGAATTCACGACCAAATAAAAACGTAGACTTCAATGCTGGGCAGGTCCATTTAGGAGTCCGGGGATTTTATTATCCTTTCATAGGTGCCAACTTCGCAAGTAACTTTTCTAAGGCTGCAAAACATTATAAAAACACACTTATAATTTTGACGCGTGGAACTTAGGACCAATGATGTTAGTCCTAGCAGGCGATTAACCAAATCTCTTACAGTTAGGGTTTTTAACCTCAAAATATTATCACAACGAGACTACAGTAGAAAAAAAATATGGCCTTAAAATGATTTCACCCCATAAGAATTGCGAAACAAAACCTGAACACCTCCCTAATATTTTTTTGGACAAGAAAACTACAATAAAGATGGCACTGTCATCAGCTTTTATTCAAGCTGAGCCAAGTCAAGCTAAAACCACTAGAATGTGAGAACTTACAGCTAATTAAAAACTTTGCGACCGAACTGCTCTGTGTACATTTTTAACAGCATTCCTGGCAGACCGTTTTTAAGCGAGAAACTTGCAAGTGTTTACTTTAAGGTTTCAAAGTTTGTGTATTCAATCTTATCGACTCGACGCTCGACTCTCGCCGCGGACGGACGTGTTTGTGCGCTCTCCCGCTCCAGTGTTGTGTTTCGTGTTATTATTCGTCGCTGCCACGTGACGTCATCGTAGTCGCCCCGACTACTCCGATTTAAAATCAAATCAAGAAATTGATTTGATTTTAATAACTCAAAAAACTGCCTTTTTCAAGGCATCCCTGTTTCATTATCAGTCATTCGTGAGTAGCTTCACTAGGCCCCTTCTGGGTAAAACCACAGTTTCGTGGTCCTCGGTTGAAACCTTACGGTGTCAACGAAGCCGAGTGGGGTGTTGACCCAATTCACACCCGCCGAACCCCTTCAGGGCGAGGCAGTTAGTTGGACGGGTCCCAGATAACCGGCCTTGGGGGATCTCCTAGTCGGCTCTGGTGACAGTTTTGCTTTCCAGCTACTCACCTAGTGTCTTTAGGGTGTGTCTACACCCTTCGCGCTAGACTGGTCAGGGCCCCGTTCGCACATTAAGATTGGCGACGGGTTACAAGCTTAGGGCTCACCAATAGGTACTCACCTCTCTGTCTACACCCGACAGAGAGGGTCACACATCCCCGGGCCCATCCACCCGGGGAGATAGGTATAGGGTTTTAGTCTACGTGGGAATAATTTTCCACCATTCCCTCCCTAATCTAGCTTCCCCTCCGACCATGGAGGACGCCTATATTTTGGCGTTCTTCAGAGAGGTCCTTTTTAAGGACCCCGATTTCCTAGCGAGATATGGCGACAAGCTATGTCATCGCTCCACCCCCACTCCGTCCCAGGGCGCACTCGCGAACTTCAGCGACGCCCTCGAAAGCCCGCTATCGCCACCTGCATGCGAACAAGGCATTCCGCCTTTTGTTCCGGCAGACAATGTTCCGGTCGAAAATTCGGCCCCCATTGTCTCACCCGCCTTTGTCTCGACAGATAATACTCAGGCCGCTAATCCGGCCCCTTTTGTCTCGCCCGCTACTGCCCCGGCAGTAAATAAGTCGGCCGCTAATCCGGCTCCCTTTGTCGCGCCCGCCATTGTTCCGGCTGCCATTTTCTCGGAGACAATAAACCCGACGCAGCTGCGCACCGAAACTGACTCGACTCGCCCAGAGAGTATGGACACGTCAGTCCCACTCTCCGAGGAAGAAGCCCGCACCTCCTCCTCCAGCGATGACGACTTCCAAGTCGTGGTCAAAGGAGGCAAGAGAAAGGCGGCTAAATCCTCCGCCCCCGCTGGCCCGGTCACCAAGGCCCAGAAAAAACAGGACGACTTATCGTCCAGCTCCACTTCCGCCCCTAGTCCGCGGGCCAGTCGCCCCGCCAGCCCTATGGCTTGCCCACCCGCTCCTACCGCGAGGAAGCAGAAGCCCCCTCCCCCGATATACGTCCAGGAAAAGTCCAAATGGACTGAAATATCTAAAATGTGTGTTGATCGCAAGATCAACTATACTAACGCCCGATCCACCCTCCAGGGGATCAAAGTTACGGTCCCCACGTCTGCGGACTTTAGGGACCTCTCCCGCGCCCTACGTGAAAGGAACTACTCCTTTCACACTTACTCCCTTCCGGAGGAAACCCCTACTCGCGTCGTAATAAGGCGCGTTCCACAAGAAATCTCCACCGAGGAGATTAAGAGCGACCTCATCGCTCAAGAAATCCCAGTATCTGCCGTCCATCGCTTACATAAAGCGAGACAGGGCCTAGTCTACGACATGGTCCTGGTCATCTGTGACCCCACAGACGGTCACCACCCGATTTTTAAAGTTAAGTCGGTGTGTTCGCTCTCAGGCATCTCAATAGAGAAGCCTTACAGAGCTCAACTAATTGGACAGTGTCATCGCTGCCAATTATATGGTCACTCGCAGTCCAACTGCTATGCCACCCCTAGATGCGTCAAGTGTCTAGGAGAGCATGGCACCGCCGACTGTACCCGCCCTAAAGATAGGGAATTATGTTTAGAGCCTCCCAGCTGTGTACTCTGCGGCCAATCGGGACACCCGGCAAATTACCGGGGCTGTCCTAAGGCCCCGAAGTCCTCCTCTCCTAAACTCGCGAAACGCGCGAGCGACCGCCAGCACAGGGAAAGCCCCTGGGGAAAGCCTCCTTCCGCGCTGATGCCGGAGCGGCTCAGTCCGCAGAGGCCGTCTCCCTGGGCTAACCTAAATCACCTGAAGGCTCCCGCAGCCTCGGTGCCCTCTATCCCCGCGCAACCAGCGCAACCCGCTCAACTTCCAGCGCTGATGGCTTCCGCCATCCCAGCGCCTTTGGTAGCCCCCGCGGCCCCTACGGCCGCTCCAGCGGCACCTCAGGGAACCCAGGGCCGAAACAGCGCCCAAATCATATTAAGTACATACGCGGCTCTCTTCACCACCGCCGCGGATAAAATGGCGGAAGAAATCGTTGCTGCAAACGGCAACGCAATCCGCCTCATGGAAATTCTCAGCGCGTATCCCGAGATCGCGCAAGTTCTACACTCACTCAAATATTAATTCTCAATGGATAATACGAGAGTAAATAGTAACAAACCCCGATCCCTTAAATTAGGCTTTTTCAACGCAAATGGCGTTTCAGGTCAACGCGATGAGATCGCCACTTTCCTCCGCGACCATCAGCTTGACATCCTCCTCATACAGGAAACCTTTTTAAAACCACATCACCGAAACCCGAATATTGCCAACTTTAAACTAGTTCGCAATGACAGGTCTCGATGTCACAAGGGTGGCACACTCATATACTTTAGGAAATCTTTGTATTGTATCCCTATAGACCCACCTCCTCTCTTCTCCCATCTGGAGACCTCTATCTGTCGGCTAGGCATGACCGGCCACCAACCGATCACCATCATCTCCGCTTATATCCCACCCGACAATGGTCCGGAGGATCCCATCTCGCTCCAAAAGGACTTCACTGCCCTCTTCGGTATGAGTGACTCCGTCATCTTGGCGGGGGATCTTAATGCCAAGCACCCGGCGTGGAATAGTAGCACAACCTCAACCAGAGGTAGGTTAGTTTTCAAGTTAGGCGAATCCCTTAACTTTGACGTCATCGCTCCAATGAGCCCGACTCACTTCCCAGGTAATCCAAATCACCTTCCCGATGTTCTCGATGTAGCGCTGCTCAAGAATGTGAACCTCCGTTTGCAATCGATTGAGACGTTCCACGAGCTAAATTCTGACCACCGCCCTGTAGTCATGCATCTTGCACCCTACTCGGGCCCGATCGACCCCAACCGCCCCCCTCAGACCCAGACGATAACCGACTGGAGGAAAGTAAGCGAAAGACTGAAATCCACCACGTCGCCTCACTTAGACACCATCCCCGATCACTTAGTGTCAGTCGCTGACACGACGGCCGCAATCGACTCGTTTACAGAGCACGTACAATCCGTATTGACGGATTGTTCACGGGAAGTTCCGGTGATGGAAGACCATCGCTGGAAACTACCTGCTGACGTACGTGACCTGATAACCGAGAAGAACGCGGCCATCCGTGCCTACGACTCCTTCCCTTGTGACGCGAACAAAGCCCACATGCGCCATTTACAGCGTGCTGTAAAGAAACGCATAGGGGAGGTTCGCTCTGAGGGCTGGAACAAGATGCTCAGCGAACTCGAGCCCACTCATCAAGCCTTCTGGCAATTACAGAGGAAATTGCGTTCCTCAGAAGAGGTCTCTATGCCTCCTCTCATCCGCCCCGACAATAGTGTCGCTTTCGACAGTCCCGATAAGGCTGAATGTCTTGCCGACAGCCTAGAGTCCCAATGTTCTCCCAGCTCCCAACCAGTAGACCAAGCTCACCTGAACAAGGTCGACGCTGAAGTCGAACGAAGAGCCTCCCTCCCTCCCGTCGAAGACCCTGATGATCCTCTGCCTCCCGTCACTCCAGACGAAGTGCACGACATCATTAAAGGGCTCCACGCTCGTAAGGCCCCCGGTTCGGATGGTATTACCAATAAGGTATACAAACTCCTTCCTGCCCCGCTAATAATGCTTATGACCGCCATCTTCAATGGCGCCATGAGCAACAACATCTTCCCACAAGCGTGGAAAGAAGCAACAGTCATCGGTATCCCAAAGCCAGGCAAGCCAAAGTCTGAGCCCTCCAGCTACCGTCCCATTAGCTTACTCAACGTTCTCGGCAAAATTTACGAGAGGCTTATTTATAAGCGTCTCAAAGACTACGCCGAAGCAAAGAGCCTCATTCCCAACGAGCAGTTTGGTTTCCGTCCACAACACTCGAGTATCCACCAGGTCCACCGTATCGTAGAGCACTTGTGCGCCGGTATGCAGCGTAACGCGACGACGGGTGTGCTATTCTTCGACATAGCGAAAGCCTTCGACAAAGTCTGGCACAACGGCTTGTTATACAAGCTTTACCAACTAGGAGTGCCAGATCGTCTCGTACTCATCTTACGAGACTTTTTGTCGAATCGCACCTTCCGCTATCGCATCGAGGGTGCACTCTCGTCCCCTCATCCTATTCGCGCCGGTGTCCCTCAGGGTTCCGTCATATCTCCTCTAGTTTTCACGCTGTTCACCAGCGATATCCCACAGAGTAAAAAGGCTCAGTTGGCTCTCTTCGCCGACGACACTGCCGTTTACTATACCGGTCATTGTCCCAATGCTATAGCTCGTACTCTCCAAACCTCCGCAAACGTCTTAGGCGCTTGGTTCCGGAAATGGAGAATCGAGGTCAACCCCGATAAGAGTCAGGCGGTTCTCTTCTCGAGACGTCGTCGAGTCCCACCCCCCCTTCCCAGCCCGATCACTATGTACGGCAAGCCAATCCCTTGGGAGAAGCAAGCCAAATACCTAGGCGTGATCCTTGATCAAAACTTAACGTTCAAAGAGCACATTAAGGCTGTTCGCGCGCGCGCCGCTTTCGCTCTTGGTAGACTCCACTTTATTCTGACAGCCCGTTGCAAACTATCACTTAAATGCAAGCTGCGCATCTACACCGCAGTCATCCGTCCCATCATGACCTATGCCTGCGTTGTATTCGCGCACGCTCACCCACGTCATCTCCATAAGATGCAGACCCTCCAGAACCGTTTCCTCAGAAAGGTCACGGGTGCCCCCTTCTATGTCCGTAATATAAATCTCCACATCGATCTTAAAATGCCTACCATAAACCAGTTCATGAAACGCTTATCGAAGCGTTTCTTTGACTGTGGCATAAAACACCCCAACCCCTTGATCTCAGCGGCCGCCCGCTACACTCCTTCCCGTATTAGTAGTATTCGCCGACCAAGGCATACCTTAATCGCCCCCGACGACGCCACTACCCTCCTCCAGGAGAGTAGTAAGGCAACCAGCACGCTTCATAAGCCCAAAACCCGATCACCGTCCTACCGTCCTCGCCGCCGAGGCCCGCCGCGACGCCCAAATCTACGCCCCTCCCGACCCTTGCTCGAGCCAGCCCGCGCCGCTGAGCCTGTAGCTTTAAATTCGTCCCTAAATAATATCATTCCTGATCCAGCTAGTCATTTGCTGCCCTCTTGCAGCGACGCCCTAAGCCGAGGTTCGTACCCCACAGGGGGTGCCCTTAGCGTGTAGTCGCTTAGTTTTTAGTTAGTATTTAAGTTTAAGTCCTGGCTGGAGGCCTTAATTTATTAGGGAATCCACAGGCAAGTCCGTCTAAGCAGACGACAACCTCATAGGTTGACCTGCGAGATGCCATTTAAAAAAAAAAAAAAAAAAATATTCAATCTTAGAAGAAGTTCGACAATATGATTTTTAATTAGTCAACTTGATTTTATTTGAAGTAATTTAATTTGAATTAAGCATAGAAACAGCAGCAAAGCATTAATTTATTGGGTTGCAGTGACCATGAAAAATATGAACTTATACAACACATGCAATCAATAAACATAACATAACATAACATCACGCCTTGTTTCCCCGAAGGGTTGGGCAGAGGTGTACCTATAGAACACCCACATTTCGCCAGTTATGTTTAAGTCCCATATGTAATAGGGGGCGAGCCTATTGCCATCTACCGGGCACAAATCCAGACTTCGGGCTGCAACTGAGAAATTCAGATAGAAAATCCCAATAACACGTTGCCCGACCTGGGGATCGAACCCAGGACCTCATGCTCAGCAGTAGCGATTGCGACCACTAGACCAACGAGGCAGTCCATAATGGCACGCGATACTGCTTTGCATAAGATCCTGGGTTCAAAAACCTGATCGGGGTGAACTAATAGGTCAACTCTGCCTAAACCTTCAGGAAAAACCGGCGAGATGTTATATTATTGATATCAGATAAATAAACATTTTCTTTAGTTACGTACAAGTTCTGAATAACTTAACTTCAAGTTTATTGAAGATTAAAGTTGATTTCTACGATTAAAACAAGTTTTTCTACAGTCCAATTCAAATTTTATGACGGCTAGGAACAAAAGGCGAGTCGCTGCGCAGTAACTAATTAACTGTACAAACAAGAATTTCATTCCAAAAGCATAAATGCTCGTACACACTGGCACGGGTCGCGCGACGAGCGGTGCCTTTGTGTCTCGCTGTGGCGTCGCGCTTGTTTGTGGGAAGCCTTAACCCAACTTTTCTCTACCACAATCATATCCGGAACGTTAAGGCTACGTTTGTAACGCACAACCTTTTAGAGAACAATAATATCATCAGTTTACAAATAAATCCAATACCAATTAGTTCTCTACGAGCAAATTCGTAGAGAAATTTTGTGATAACAATGATATTTTCTTGTGTTCTGTCCAAATACAACTTATTTAACAACGAGTGGACAGATAAGTGTCGAAGTAGGAGGGGTGTCCTGAATATATGACAGATACTTATGGAGGTTCAAGGATTCAAGGATAGGCAGACTGCCTTATGAATATGATTTGGAATTTGACCTTGATGGGTTAGATTTGAATGGGAAGAACGTTAAAACTTATAAAGGTCTTAAAAATACGCGCGACGCGACAGCGCAACACAAAGTCACCGCTCGTCGCGCGACACGCAGCTCCATTGTGTCGCGCTTTCGCGTCGCGCCAGTCTGTACGAGCCATAAAGAGGAATGACTCATATCCGATGGTGTGTAAAATTTCAAGAAATATAATGTTGTTGGATTTGTAAAGAGTGACGTTATAAAAAACAAAAAAACAGTCAGTTAGCTCCAATTGGTTAGTTTTAGGCGAACTTAAGTTTTATAAATGTCTTACGGCGAATTTCACCAATGAAACTGAACGCGTTCAAGAGCTGTCAGTGTCAAAATTGTTATGGATTATTGACACTGGAGCTGTCAGTGAACGCGTTTCATGTAGCGCTGCATGAAGTTAGTTTTCTGAAAAGTGTAAGTAAGCTTATATGGTTTCTGCTGAGCATGAGGTCCTGGGTTCGATTCCAAGGTCGGGCAGTGTTATTGCTTTTTTCCATTAGGAATTTCTCAGTAACAGCCCGGAGTCTGGATTTGTGCCCAGTTGATGGCAATAGGCTCGCCCCATATTAAATGGATTATAGGTGGTATTATAGGTACACCTCTGCCTTACCCGTAGAGGAATAGTGGCGTGATTTTATAATATTATTTTACGGTAAAGTCTTCACTTCAGAAACACAGCGTTTCTACAAAATCCAACTACAAATCGAAGAGCAGCGTTAATCTAAGAATTGGCGCATCAGAGAAATCTGTTGGACATTAAAATTAGAGAAACGGCAGCCGAGTCCGTATTCAGTGGCATCCGCTGAAATTTATGCTGAAACTCTTGCATAAATTGCAAGTTCCTGTTAAATGTATCCATTACACGTTGACACTATTTAAGGGGCGATTTTCCGAGTGCGTTTATTCGGTGATAAAGATTTTCATAATTAAGTTTGGGTATTTGGTATTTTGAGCTGATTAAGAGGCAAATATTTTGTGCAATTCAATACTGTTGAGTATACATACAAACTACAAAACATACTTAAAACTAGATTGATCCAAATGGCTTTAAACAGAGCTAACGTAGGGACTAAGTTTTATTTAAATAAAATTGTCTCACATTTTCTTTGCCCGCTCCTCAAACGGCACTTCAAACGGAGTAGCCTTTATGGGATTCAAGTGTTGCTTTGATAAAATAAACAAAAACCTTCCACTTTACATAAAAGCTATAAAAGTCACATAAAACGTTGAGTACAACATAACACTGAACTCATAACCCACATATATAAAAAATCCTACCATACATTCGCATTTCAAAAACTAGACTTCAAAATCCGAACACACCACTTTGATTTCTCAAGATGTTTGAAAATCGAATCTTCAGAAAATAAATCGCTCGATCGCGTTAGTGAGACTGGACTTTAAAATCGGAGCACTTCGTGCCCTGGCGGAGATCCAAGCCGCGAGTAGCCGCAGATGACGAAGCGTCTCCGACTCGTTATCGCACTTCTGACGTGCAAACCGAAGACTTTTTGTAGCTGCGAATACGGCAGAAAAGACCAGAAAAGACGAAAACTTCTTGGAAAATATTTCTGCCCGATTTAAAGGTGTACTATTATTTATTTTAGCAGTGAACGTCATCCATCTGAAATGATGATGATGAAGATAAATAATAAGCCTTAAGAAGGGAAGGTAACTGGAGGCACAGGTGAGGCATGAGTCTGGGGCATAAATCGGGAAATATAACTCAATATTAAGCAATCGAGTAAGTTGAATGAAGTTTATAACAAAACAAAACAAGACCAAATACTTTTATCAGTTCAAAATTTACAGACAATCACAAGAATCCTTAATGTAGATTGTCCACGTTTTATGCCATACATTGACATCTTAATCCCATCTGCATTATATTCTAATCGCACAGAAAAGTTTTCGATTCACAAAAAAACAATACACACTCCAGATAAAATCAATGCAACGAACTCAATAAAACGCAAAAACGTATATTGAAATCAAAATACCAAAAAAAAAAGCGCAAATCCAACTGGAGATACGACACCGAACGCACCTGACGTGCAAAATAATTAAAATTCCGTGTACACCGCGCGACTGTCGTTATTTTTAGAGCTGTGCATAATCGTAAAGTCGCGAGACGCGATAAAGTCGCAGGTTTATGCACCCGGGCAGGGACGCGCCGACTATGCGACGCGTAGTTCTAAATTGTACTGATAATTGCCCCAGCCGAGAACACAGTTTCCTGCCCTCATGTGATTATTTGAGTTTATGTAAATCTGCAAGGAATAGAAATCTCAGTTAATTGTTATTGGATTTTTTGGAGGAAGACGGGATTTGATAATTTCTTGCGTGAATGTTATTTTATTGACTAGCTGTTGCCGGTACCTTCATCTGCGATTCAGGACAAAAAGTAGCCTATAACCATACCCAGGTCATGGTCTATGTATCTGTGTGAGAAATTTCATCAAAATTCATTTGGCAATTTTTGCGTGAAAGCTTAACAAACAAACAAAATCGGATGTCGGAAATTGTCCCACGGGAACGTGCTACCGGGACAATAAATACCCTATGTCCTTCCTTATGATGCCATTTAACATAACATCACGCCTGTAATCCCAGAAGGGTTAGGCAGAGGTGTACCTATAGTACACCATCGCCATCGCCATCTAAGTCCTTGCCAAATTATATTTGAATCCGTTCAGTGGTTTCGGCGAGAAAAGGTAACATACAGACAGTTACTTGCGAATTGATAATATTAGTATGGATATAATTAGGTTTGGGACTTGATGATTAGAATAGAACAGTTTGTTATTCAAGGTCAAATGTCGAAGTCAAATAATTTATTTTAAATAGGCACATAAATGGCACTTGTGAACGTCAACATTTACGAAAAATATAGAATTGATTCTAGTTGCTCCTTCATCTTTTGGAAGGGGCAACTAAAATCTATTCAATTTCTTTTTAACTACCCTTTGAGTTTAGTATGGAGACGAATGGGCTGGTAAATTAATTATGTGATAAATACATGGTGCTCACATATTAACAAATACTGTAAAAGTAGATGATTTCCTTTTTTGTTAACAAGTAATAATGTGTGAAAATGGGTTGAACTAAAGTACCTATTGCTTATTTTTTTTTTTTGTAATGAACTGGCTTAAAACTATCAACTTGTCAAGTTCCTCAATAAACATAGATTCCATTAAAATGAAAACGTTTAAAAAAAAGGTTCTTAAGCCTATCTAACTTAAGAACCATTTTTTTACGTGTTACCTACTTCTACATCTTATATTAAAATATTAATCTCAAGCGAATGCTCTTCCATGTAAAAAACATCAAAGATTATAACTTATATTCTCAATTCTCAAGAATCTCTTCATAGTATGAGATCACTACAATTCACCGAAGTAGATCCAGTTGAGTTCCAAAATATAATACACATCTACATGTATATGCGTAATACCTGGATATTACTCCGGTACTTAATGAAGACGTTGTTAAGGAATATAGCGTATTCCTATACATAAATGTTAATATAAAACTTGTTTTCAAGAAAAGGTTCAACTAGACACGACAGTTATCCCATATTTATTGATAAAGAGTATTAAGTTCCATTAAGTACTAGGGCAGAAAAAACCAATAACATTTTCCCTGTCCGAGAAATTTTACTCAAGACCTAAATCTTGGCCACTTTGTTTGAGAACAAAAGACCAGTAACCCAGTTTTTTTTTTGTAGTAGTAATCTTTCGTGGTTAGATTCTTCATTGATGATTCGGTTATAAGTTTATGTGTCTGAGGTGATAAGCAAAGACACAATGACAGCTTAAGAATACTTACGAAAACATATTCTAAGCATTAATGGGACTACAGGATCTAAACGCACGTTTAATAAAGCCTAAAAGTATATCCACTGCAGTTAACAAAAACAAAAATATATGATATTTTCAATATAAATGCTAGTGAGATAGTGTATTGAAAATATAATACTACTAATTTGATATGATAGAAAAAAAACACGAAGATGCCTTTATAAATTAATTTTAACGATTAAAAACCACACACCACAGTTTTATTTTCAGATTATTCTACAAGCCACATAGTAACGTAATAGCGTTCAATTTTTTAGTACAATCAATAGATTTTTGTAAATAGGCAATTGCTTCATTTTTTTAAATAAATTACCAGCGTTGTGTCATCGTGCTTTCTTTATTTCTATGCCGTCTGACAGTGATCGCGTTTTAGCTCTGGTCAGCCTCTTAAGTTCGAAACCCTATACAATATTCCTAACTTAGATTCATATGTATAACATGCATACTAAAAGTAAACTTTTATACAAAGCGTGCGCGCTTTATATAGGGTGGCATCCACATCGACGAGCTAACAGTTACGTAGTAACAGCAGTTTTTCTTTTATAAACGACGAACGTTGTCTACGATGGGGGGCGGGGGGATCTGAAACAGTGAAATGTTTCAGAATGCGTTTAACTTTGAGTTATATCACACACGTGTTGTCAACAAAGAAATACTTTCAATTTCATTACCAGTTTTACACGCGCAATAAACGACTAATTCGTCATTGCAACCACAGAACAATAATCAATCTGTTCGTATTCAAAAGTGATCTTTAAAATAATCAAACTTCATCCATCTGCCTGCCGAAGATCTACAAATAACATAAGCCGAGACCAACCGCTTCAAGTGCTTACCGAAGCTTTTAATTCGATCAAACCCATTACTTTATTTCCAAGAACTATGCCAACATAGTCAGCGGAATGTAGAAAATACTAACAGAAATTACCTTACAAAAGGATAATAGTTTGAAGGTGTACTCAAAGAGGTGACAATGGAAAAAGTTGAATCGGAAAGCTAGTGGTGCGTTCTGTTGTACTCGAGATACTATGGGATTGTAATAGCGTGGACTTAGTAACAGTTTGTCGCGCTATGGCATGCAACACTGCGATCAAAGATAATGTTGTCGTTAGCAATAGTGAAGTTAGGAAACACCTATGTAAATTAAGTAGAATGTAAAAATATGGTTTGAAAATTCAGTTTAAGAGAAGAATAAAACATAACACAACATAAGGCCTGTTTTTGTTGGTTGAGAGTTTTAAGATTGAATACTATCTTTTAACAAAATACAAATGGTTTTTAAGACGAAGAACGATGCTAAAGCCACTAACCTCCAAATCTACTCCTACATCATCAACAATAGAAGATTTTCATTAACTCCCAGAAGACAAGTAATTAAAACATCTAAACGATGGTGTAATTCACGCTATAAGAGCAGAACTGACACTGCGAACAAAAGGACCAGAGGCATTTATAAATAACAGTACAATGACCAACTTGAGCAAATGGAACCACGAAGTTAAGATACCATCGTAAGACAATAACAACCTTACATAATTTATTATAACGCTCGCAAAAACTGGGAGCTGCGGGTAGAAATTCAACATAGATGGGGACATACAGACGGGGGAATAACCAGCATATTATGGCAAAGAACAAAAATAGTTGCTAAAATAAATCTACAATAGTAGCCGACCGATTCAAAAGACCACTCTGCCATTTTCAATGGATCCTGATACTGGTTTGTGATTTTCCCAACATACATTTTGCTTCTGGAGATGAAAAGAAAGTAGGTGCATTGCGAAAAAGTTCGAACCTCCCTTCTCAACAATGTCCAATAAGAAATTTAATGACTGACCTCGGATCCTATTAATTTCCATGCAAATTGGCGGAAACTTGTTCAAGAAGACATACCAAAGTTGGACGGAACATTCACCAAACTTTTAATCCCTATGTCTCCAACTAAACTAAGTAACGTTCGCCCCTCGTCACATGTCAAGGCAAGACCGCAAGACCCAGGATGTGCCCCAAAAATTGGTTTTCGGCTCGCCAGCGCTTAAGATAAATTTACTAATATGAGCTCTAGCACAAAGTTAGTCGAATTGTTCTGGTGTTGATGCTTTGATTTTATTAGTTGGATCATAAACTCATCAGGGAGTTCTTGTACTTCTTGTTCGTTTTGTGGGCCAGTGAAATCCATCTACTGAAGTTACCAAGATATTTAATTATTATATTCTTACTGAGAGCACACTCTGATCGTAGACACTACAATCGGCGCGGAAGCAGGCGAGGATGCGGGAAATTACATTTTCAGTACCATATATCACATGTGCAAAACAGCAGGAAGCTTTTTAATAAAATTACATACAAGGAGCTTTACTACGCTGCTTGGGTGGGACAGGTACAGACACAATTCTCTGACGCAGTAGAAACTTAAAAACAAAGTCACATCAAACGCGACAGGTGACACAAACGCCTAAAAGTAGGCCACGGGAAATCCGAGCCTCAAAGTTCATAGCTGACGTCACTCCCCGCTGCCCACCCTTACGCCACACCCCTACAAAAACTAACAACAGTGACAGCCCTAGAAAAGATATAAATTGCTCCCATAGCCCTCGGAGCAAAAACTGTTGCAACACAAAACCTAGATAAGCTCTATGATAAATGTTGCCAGGCAAAATATCTTAATTTTCATTCAAAATTTTGCACGGAAACTGTGAAACTGGATTCTATAAGAAGTGAATACGGAACCCCGTTGTGAAATCGCTAAAAACAACAAAGTGTAGGTATGTAATACTTGTTATTACTGGAAGCGACAGTGGAAACTCGCCGCGTTGGATAGAAGGAAACCTTGGCACTGTTTATTTTAGTTCCCTGTGGAGTCAATTTGAATATGGAAAAAAGGAGCATGATGATGATAGACCTAGACTAAAATAACAAGAACGGAATAATGTTAGGATGATTAGGATAGGAGGGGCTCGTGGTTAAGTAATAACAGCGGCACGGGCGATCGATCAGGTTAAGCCACGCTTGCCGCGGTCGGCCAATGGATGGGTGACCATCAAGTACAAGCACGTTAAGCCGTTGATCCTGGCTATCACTCTGGTATCTTTAACAGTAGTTACGGTTCCTCAGAAGCCCGAAAGTCTGACAACCATTCTTACTAAGCGGTATCTATATTATTATTACCGGTAGCCGCTCCATGTTAAATTCTGGTGTTCAGCTTCATACAGTAAGACTGGAAGTTCGACAGATGATGATGATTATTCAATTCAAGCAGCCACTAACAGATAAGTTACGAGGAAGAGAAGCTTCTATAACCTAAATACCTTCCTCTCTATTTACGTAATCGGAATTTCAAATCCAAGGATTACGTTTAATCGGCCCTCGGTCAACTACAACATCGAATAACTTTCATTTTAGATAGTTTCAAAATGAATCGCAGTTAAAAAGTAATTATCTATTTACAAAACAGTACGCGCTTAAACGGGATATGGAAATGCGACACGAAATGGCGGACTATTCGGCATTGTGCCAGTACGTTTTAATACAGCAATAATATTTGACGATATAACAGTTAACATATGAATACAATAATTTGGTGATCGAATTTAATGCATAGAAATATAAAAATGTCTGGCAGCTAGGCTTCATTGATCGATTTACGAAATGAAGTATGATCAGCGGGGTTACTGTTTGTAATTTCTTTGATTTTGACAGTTCAGCCACGTTTATTTCGTTGAAGAATAGACAAATTTTTCAAACCTATGAATCAACGGATTAGGAATTCCCTTCAAACTGTCGGATTGTGATTTCAAATATTTTAAGCAATTAAAGTGCTATATATATATAGGATTGGAGGAATCGAGATACTGTGTGCCTCAAAATCATAAGCATGCAACTCTCGAACTAAGCAAAATACGATTATTAGATTGCTCGATTTGATGGTATTTGTTGACATAAAATACCGCATAAGTCCCAGCCTTTCTAGACAAATATAATACAAAAAAATACGCTTTTCGAAAAAACAAGCGAAACATTTATGGTATACGCAGACATAAAATATACGTAACAAATGGGAAAACCAAAGAACGTCACGAAACAAGGTTCTCATGAAAATTCTTTTGTTTTTCCATCTTGAAGCATCTAATCATTCATGCATGGATTTTGCATAGACACGCACCTGACGAAGTATTCTGTAAAAATGTCACCGTGAAAACTTTGGTGAAGTGAACGAGCTAGTGAGTGATCTGGAAGTGCCCTATACAATAATATTAAATAGCGCAATTGATAATAATAATTATATTACGAGGTTGTTGACATGTGGAATGAATGCTCGGCTGTCATTGTGCCGATTGTCGGATCAGCCAAATTGCCTGATGGCCGAAAGCCTCGATCAACATCTCTTGAGGGTTTCGTTAGGCGGTTGGATCAAGGGCCTGATTCAGAAGGCAGTACTTCGCGATAAGGCTCGCATAGTGAGGAGGTTCCTGTCTCTGGAGCTCTAACTTCCGGTAGCTTGGACCCTGCTCCCGACACCGGTGGACCACTATTTTTATAAAAATATTTAATAATGTATTAAAATAAGGATAAAAATAAATAAACGAAAAAATAACAAATAATTAATATTTTTTAGTTATGAGTATTATTTACTAACAAAGTTTGGAATGTAAATTCTGAAACAAAATGATTAATGATCAATCTAGCTAATGACTAAGAATAGGTTTTACTGAGACAGTTCTTGTTGTTTTAGTTTTTTTAATGGTTGATTGCTTATTTATTTATTTATGTATTAGTATAAAAATATTATTAAAAATAGGTTTGTTGAAACTGTTAGTACTCCATGTCAATTGTCCCTAAAGGTTCATTAGAAACCAGCGTGAGACAGCATCTGTCTGGCATTAATGCTGAAATGGACCTTTTTGGAGCAGCCGTGAGGCACACACTATTGTAGTTGTTATTATTGTGACTTTTTTTTTTGTTATTAGTATTTTGTGTATCACGAACTTTATCCAAATAAATATTATTCTTTCTTTTCTTTCTTTTTAGTGATAGCGACAATCCCTAACATCAGGTAGGATGAATGCTCACTTCACCTGAGTTATCACGGTTAGATTTTACAGGACAGACCGACTGACCTTTAATCAAAAATAAACATCAGAACCCTAATCCCCAAGAAAGATTTCGAACGTACCTAATAAAGATAAGATTTCGCAAGGTTTTCCAAAACTTTTATATAAAGAATTCGTTCCATTAAGGATTACTTAAGGCGAACTTAACACTGAGATTCGGGTTTCTTCTTTTTTCGACTAGAACATAAAAAATAAGTTTTTACTGCTGGCTACTTTTTTTTAGGATTTTATGAAAATAACAACAGAATAATAAATAAACGATTTGTGGTCTCGGATTCAAATTCCTTTTCGTGACGTCTATTTTCTAGCCTGTTAGCTTAATCTAGAATTTGACATCTTCAGTAAGATATTATTATAATAGGGCTTCCTTGACATTTATCAAACCTGCCAAAACCTAGATTTGTGTTTCTATTACCGACACCCGAACAAAATATTTTATTTACATACATTTTTTAATCACACAGATCGCCAAATTATGACTGTCTCCACAATATGAAATTACACCACTATGAAATTATCATCAAACATTCTGACCATTTCGAACTATGTATTCATGAGCATAGCGGAGACTTTGCATACATTTCAACATACACCCTTCCTTGGTGTCCCCTGAAACAGACACCAGTGTCTTTCACTGGAGGAATACATTCAAGTATTAGCCAAAACCAATGTTAGTTTTTAAAGCAATTGTGAAGAGATAATATGATTTAATTATTATTATTATACAGGGTGGTCTAGAATCATGTGCTGCCACCCCGTATATTATATTTCCTATAACAAAGCGCCTCGTCCACCGAATCCTACATCTTTGTCCGGGAATTATTATCCAGCACAGTTTGAGTGCAACAAATGATATTGTAGAAACACAATACCATTATAAAACTATAAAGCGTCTTGCAAACTCGCTACATCTTCACTACTGGATTTTAGGGCGCTCAACAAAAGATGGGAGAAAATAACGTTGGGATGGTCTTTGGGTACGAAGATTGTGTTTAACATTGTTTTAACATATGGAATGAATATGTTAAAGCTTATCAAACACCAAAAAGTCTCATATCCAAATATATGAAAAAAAACTGGTCCTAGGATACAAAGCTGGAATTGAATAAATATCTTAAAAGCAATAAATGTTCAGAAAATCATCTGAGTTATATCTCACGATAGAAATGAGTCCTGACTGTGTGGGTGTTAGGAAAATATGGTTTGCTCCTAAAAAGGAATTTAGCAGGAAAACAATCCTATTGTCCTTATCTTGTTATCTGTATTTGACAATCCAAACAAAAATGAAATTCCAAATTATACTGTCTAAGAAAACAGGCCATAAGGACCAAACACATTTAATATGCCAACAGGCTTTCGAAAACGTATTTAGACTACTAATTAAATCTATTAACAAACACAAAAAACTACTCGCTTGTAATTCCCGAAGGGATGGTCAGACGTGCACCTTTAGTGTACCCACATTTCGCCAGTTAATTCCAATGAAATAGGGGGCAAGCTTATTGCTATCAACCCATAAATCTCTCATATCTTTTAATACAGCGACAACTACACGAAGTTAGTAGAAACAAGTTTTTTCACACCTAAAATAAAACTAACTAACTAAGACCAAAACAATCATTTTTCATCCAGGTTTAGACCAGACCATGATTTATTACCAACATTCGCCGGTAAATATTTAACATTACAGATTCTAGCCACATTCATCAATCAATCTGAAATAAGCTTATTTTTCAGTCTAACTCAGTGAAATTTGGTGATATTTCAGCTAGCATGTGTCTTTTGAGTCAAATATGTGGGTAGTACGTACGACTTTACCGATGTTGAAGTTAGTTGTACTATTAATCAATCTTTTCAGTATGCGTAGTCCACGGCTGGTCCATGACCTGAATATGGACAAAGGCTACTATTCATCCTAGATCACAGACGCGAGCAACAGCTAGGAATATTTTAAGAGAAAAGCTTTGATTTCTTGCATGTGCGTATTTTTGTTTCTTACGCTTTCACGCTAAAACGACTGAACGGATTTGGATGAAATTTGGCACATTGGTAGACCACAACCGCGATTAGGACATAAGATACATTTTATCCCAATATTCCCACAGGATCGAGACTTATGTGGGTGAAACCGCGGGGCGCAGATAGTTTGATTGTAAGAGGCAATGTTTGGAATTAGTGATCCGATAACAGAAAATGTTTCATAGATAATTAAGCTACACTATTGCCGAGTGGATATGTATTATTTTAAGACTTATTAATGATAATTGCTTTAAGTAAAGAGTGTTCGAAGACAGGTTTGACCGCTTGATGAGTCTAGCAAACCAAAATCAGGTAGGTCGTTTCTCAGTTATTAATTATTTTCCTCTTATGGTGTCAGATTAAGAGACATACAATCATCTTTTAAAAGCTTCAGTCGTTACGCTTATATTTAAAGTAGATAAAAAATTAAAGTGTGAGCACAGCGTGCCTCATCCAAAACCAATTAAAAAACTACCAAAAGTACCTAACACGCGACTACATCGAAAAAATCGCAACGACATATCGACTGTTCAAAGCCGACCTTAATCCAGCAACATAGAACTTCACAGTCGCATCAGGGGCTCTCACTTAGAGTTCTGTTTTTCGCTTCTTTCTGCTACAATTTTAATGAGATATTTTTCTCTTTGCTATTTAACAAATGACTGCCATGAAAAACTATTGAGTGCTTTGAAAACAGATCGAGTTTAAAAATGTATTGGAAATAATACGTACGAAAATGTATTTTGTATTTGATCAGCGAACGGAAAGGAAATTATTATTAAAGTAAAAACAAGTCTTGAAACTGAACATAAAGTTATAAATAAGTAACTGAACATATTTTATTTCATGTATGACAGGTATTATTGATAAGTTTGTGGCGGCATCTACACCGCCACATGCGAACAACGCATCACACTAATCCTGCATCGCGCAATCATAGTTTACCGCGCAGCTAGCATAATTATATACAACTTCCCGACAACAATCATCGGGCAGTTGCCCACCAGATACGACATCCATCTGGTCGGAGGATCCTCCCTTTTCTGAGAGTATGAGTGAACTTTACACCCTGTTCCTCATATCCCTAAAAGTTGAATACATTTATCTGAGTATTGAACCATTGGTCCAGAATGAAGTTTTGTCGTGTCGATTTTTAAGAAGCAGGTAGCAGGTACAAAATCAAGCATCCTTCAAAATGGTTCTCACAATGTCATTATTACCAGCGCCATGTTTTCTTTTTACACAAATTTTTACTTATTAATTTGTTCTACCAAGTAAAACCGTGTTAATAGCAATTCAACATGGCGCCTAAGAGCAGAATCTCAAAGAACTGTTAAAATGGCAACGTAATGTGGATATTTTTGATGTGTGATTTAAACATTAGGTATGCGTATGTGTGTGTATGTATGTTTCATATTCAAAATCAGCTTATTATGAAACATAGGAAGCTCTTAAATGAAAGGGTATTTCTAACCTGGCTCTAAACGCCCGATATCAAAATAATAACCTCATTCAAATGCACGTCAAAATAATAGTAACCGAGCAATAACAGTGCGATAGTCAGTTAATTAAAAATCAATTCTCTAATACGAGTCCGGTGGGTAATAATAGCGCTGTTAAAACGGGCAGAGTACGCAGAGACTATTACGAGCAATTTAATAGACACGGAATAAAACACTAGGTGAAACGATTCTAGTTGGGTGCGTGTTACACCGTAGTGTTTGAAGGTCATGTTATAGCGTGAAAGGTGACAGAAAAGTTGTGTGGAAATCGGTTGTCTTGGTATGGACATGAGATGCGGAGGAATGAAGCAAATATCGTGAAGAAAATTTTGAGGAGAATGAATGTGGATGGCTGTAAGAGAAGTACACCCACATTGCGCCAGTTATGCTAAAGTCCCATTTAATAGGGGCGAGCCGATTGCCATCAACCGGGTACAAATCCAGACTCCGGGCTGCTACTGAGAAGTTTTAGATAGAAAAACCCAATAATACTTTGCCCGACCTGGGAATCGAACCCAGGGCCTCATGCTCAGCAGTAGCTCTTGCGACCACTAGACCAACGAGGCAGTCTTCGCGTAACTTAGCAAAGTATTGAATCACAGCAGTAGCCGTTGATCAGTAGATGTTACGACTAAAACTCCGTGGATGCTGATTCCATGTAAATGAGTATACCTTCAGCCAAAAGCAATAAACTTCGTGTTGTTTGCCCATGTTTCAATAGTTATTGTGCTATTCGGGGCGAAGACAAATCCAACAAATCGAAGATCATAAAAGTCGATCCAGCTGTACTTGAATTATCAATGGTGTTACTAACCCGTGTTTGTTTTATATGTATCAATTAAATATCAACAAACAAAAAAAACCGTCAGCGATGAACGAACTAATTCATACAAAATTACAATCGCTGTTACAATACGGTGTAACCGCAGCCAACATTAAAACGTTTTCCCATTAACATGTGAAGGAATTAAGGCGTTCGCGTGTGTGTACGTTCCTTTATACAGCGTCGCTTTGTTTTATGTGTCCCATGATACGTGGTACATGCCATAGATTTGTTAATGTGATCAAGTCTGAAATTAGGCATCAAAATGGTTTGGGTTTCGTTTTATTTCAGGCAGTGTCAAAATTTGTGACTGAACTTTGTCGATGCACATATGAAGACGGAAGAATATCAGTTTTTTTAATGTGGTATTTATAAAATTGGTTGATAACACATAACAATCTGTTTCCCCGAATGGTAACGCAGAGATGTATATACTACATTGCCATAGCATAGCATAGGCATTTCGCCAGTTATGTTCAAGTCCCACGTAATAGGGGGCGAGCCTATTGCCATCAACCGGGCACACATCCAGGACTCCGGGCTGCTACTGAGAAATCCGTGATGGGAAAACCCAATGACACTTCGCCCGACCTGGGAATCGCACTCAGGACCCTCAGCAGTAGCTCTTGCGACCAGTAGACCAATGAGGCAGTCACTAATAATACAAATTTTATAGTAAAAATTGCAGTAGTGTGTACGAAGTACTAGTGTATTAGTTTTTTTTTTTATATTTACTTACTATTTTAATCGCTTCTACAGGAAATATAGCACATGGCGTTCAGTACTTTTCGCTCACATACGGGCAAAATGAGTTTCTTTAGGTAAGACGAAGTCACTTGAAAATCAGACTCCAAGGACCAACCATAACACCATGATGAATAAACCATGAAAATATTATCAATTCCCAGCCTATACGGACCCCAATTTTATATGGAAATTCATCTCAAGCAATTTGGTCAAATCTCCTCCTGAAAATTACGAGTTGGGGCCAAAGGTGACAATTTGTAACCTCGTCACACTGAAACCTTAATTCAGTTTATGTACTATAACTGAATAAGTACGTCTGCCTGATTTATGACGTACCTACATTGCGAAGATTTTAGGATGTCTGTCCGTATGTTTTGAATAGTTAAAACTAAAATATTGGTACGTCATCAGGAAGCTGTCAATTATTTTCATTATTCATTATTTTCATAGTATTTTATGACTTACAAAGACCGTACGACGATTACACAAAATAGACAGATTTTAAAAGAGAAAGGTATCGTCGTCAAGCAAAGTGCACGCAAACTATGATGATATGGGAGTAAAGTTTACTCACACCCAATGGAAAAGGGAGGATTCTCGGATGGGTTACTCTGCCCGACTATTGATGGCGGACGTTGTATATATGCTAGTTGCACGGTAAACTCTGCTTGCGCGATGCAGGATTTTGTGTGACCTCAGTATTCGCATGTGGCGGTTAGATCGATAAAAAAACCGCCTCACTGGAAAAAAAATTAGTATCAGATTTTAATGGGCCATCTAGAAACTTTTACTGTGATCTCATGCATTAGTGCTCTTTTCCAATGCAAATACACATAAATAACCAACATAACATAGAGGATACACAATGTAACACACAATACACCGCAATGCAGTGAGGAAGCAATCACGCAGTTTGCAAGCTTCATATCTTAGACATATGCTATCATATGCTTAATTCCTAGCATACCAGCACATACGTGTTTGTTTGGTAACATAACTTGGGAGCTCTAAGGTATGACCTACATGATGGATTAGATGGAACTGTCCGGAGAGATCCATCCATCTCTCCAATCTGCAAACATCTTTCAATTCCAGCTTTTTAAAGCTATCCCAGAATCCAGCTGCCCCAGTTAATTTTTAATCGAACTGATGTTTTAATATAAGTAAGTGAATTCTCAGTAAGGTTTTAAATTAACTCGACCATCATATACCTATATTTCAAATAATAGGTGAGTTTGCTACACATAATTTTAAAATACATAACTAAAACTAGCACTTTGCCCACGACATACGCTGGATTTCGTATTTTGTGAAACACAGGCAGTTTGATTATACACATACACACACATAACGTCACGCCTATAATCCCAGAAGGGTTAGGGAGAGGTGCACCTACAGTACACCCACATTACGCCAGTTATACTTAAGTCCCATGTAATATAGGGCGAGCCTATTGCCATCAACCGAACACTAATCCAGACTCCGAGCTGCTACTGAGATATTCTAGACAGAAAACCCAATAACACTTTGCCCGACCTGGGAATCGAACCAAGGACCTCATGCTCAGCAGTAGCTCTTTCCGACCACTGGACCAACGAGGCAGTGTTTGATTGTCTTCTTCTCTAAAGTATTCGGGTCAATTTGATGGAAAATAGTGGAATAGTATTAATATTATTTACTTAACTGCCACTCTGCATTGTTTGCAAAACTTTTCAGAGAAATAACAGATAAACATGTTTTATTATTTCAGTTCAATTGATTGATCTCTGAATTTTCATTGACAGATATATAGATAATTAAAACAATAAAATATTAGACGTTTCGACAGTATTTGTAAAGAGGAACTGTCAAAAACTAAAAATATATTTCTATACTAATGTTATAGAGACCATCAAGCAAAAATTGTGATTTTTTATTTAGGGGTAATGTTCAGAATTACTGATCCGATTTCGATAATTCACTAATTGGAAGCTGCAGTATTGCCGAGTATCATATTATGATATATTCTCGAAAAAAAAATCACCAGACGTTTGAAAAAACAAATGAGCATCACCGACGCCTACAACAAAGTACGAGACAACTGAAAAATCGAATTCTACTGAAGCAAACTCGCGTGAGACGCTAGTCCTCACATTAAATAGCACGTTTGTTCGTGAAAGAACACAGATTTTTTTCGTTACTTATTGTGCCAACGAGAGTTTATGGGTACAAATAATGGAATATCTGGAATCTCTGGAATGGAATAGAGTGGAATTTCGCTCAGCCCATGCATTGATGTCGTACATTCATCATTATTCAAGAATACTTATACAATGTATATGCACGATCATCGGGATGTTAAGGTGGTGGTGCAGAAACCGGTTTAATTACACCTGTTATTGATTAGTTTTTAATTAGAATTCTAGATTCGATCAAAAGAATTTAAAAATTTAAAAATGAAAATAACAGCGACATCTCGAACGAACGAAAAACATGAACGCTCGCATTCTCTTATTATCTCGGTCTTAATCTGGCAAAAATACCTCTAACTTACATTATATATCTACATTATCCTCTCCTTTCTACAATTTTTTATTTTTACATCACATAACATCACGGATGTAATCCCAGAAGGGTTAGGAAGAAGTGTAAGTATAGTACACCCACATTTCGCCAGTTCTGCTTAAGTCCCATGTAATAGGGAGCAAGCCTATTGCCATCAACCCGGCACAAACCCAATAACACTTTGCCCGACCTGGGAATCGAACCCAGGACCTCATGCTCAGCAGTAGCTCTTGCGACCACTAGACCAACGAGGCAGGCAATTTATATATTTTTTGGTATTTATAAACCAAATAAAATAAGTTTTTGACATTGATTGTCACTGAGATGAGAAGGAGACGAGATATTGAAGCAATATTTTTAAAAACGTGAATGACCTTTAGTGCCCTATTCGGAATTGTGGTCGAAAACAGGCCGCACATACCCTAAACCTCTGACTTACCTATCCATCAAAAAATTAAGAAGTTCAGTCACCGTCAAAATTAAGTAGCCATTTCACAAGTTCAGAAGTTTTGAAATTGCAAATGAAGTCAAAGGAGTTGTTATTTTATTAGTATTGTCAATATTATTATCCCGACAGTACTACTAAAGCTTACTAGATAAAAAGTCCTAACCAGGATAATGATTTACCTGTGTGCCAAATTTCATCTTAATCCGTTCAGTCGCTAAGACGTCAAGGTAACAGACAAATTGGAGTTATTTCCGCATAAATAATAAGATGAATCCTAATCCTAATGCGAAAAAATTATAAATGCGAAAGTAACTTTGTTTGTTTGTTACACTTTCACGTCAAAACGGCTGAACGGATTTGGATGTAATTTGGCACACAGATAGACAGTGACTTGAGTAAGGACATAGAGTACTTTTCATCCTGGATCGCAGACGAAGTCGTCGAGCAACCGCTAGTAGAACTAAATTAAATACAAAAACAATGAGCTCATATTTCAATTATTTCCAAACCAACCTTGTAAAATACTACCTTTCTTCCCAGAAAATACAGGGCTATCTTCATAAGAAACTTCTACCGTACCTTAAGTTTCAAAGGGGCTTCAAATCTTAATTTTCTAGAACGCTCAAGGGCCTATTCGCGCCATGGTTTGTGGTGCAAAGGTATTTGTGACAAGGAACACCTCTCGGCGACAAAGCTATATAGTTTTATAGGGTCTCTGTAAACTATACGAGGGATTTAATTAAATAAGGAGAACGCGGAGGTTGGAAGTAAGGGAGACAGGTTATTTCGGATTAATTGTTTTTAAATAAATCATATTTTCTGTGAGGGTCCATAAAAATATCAACCAGTGATTGGACAAAGGCCTGTAAAATTGCAAGAAGAAGGATTGTTCCACACTTTTTTTTTTTGTTGACTCAATTAGTCTTGATTGTTTTTAGACCAAACATGGTCCTAGGTTTCTTTATCGAGTTTTCTTTAATCACCAATATGATAATTTCCAGTTTTTTACCTGTAAAAAAAGCCGCACAGACGTATCAATTATAATGCACATAGTAAGCATATTAAAGCGACAATAACACATTATCTAATCACAATTCCATGTTTCTATAGCCAACGGTGTGCCACAGTGTAGGAACTCGAGTTATTTACAGCTCCCCAAATTGTCTAATCATTTTACTGTTTTTGACGTAGTTTGGATGTTTATGTAGTTAAGTGCTCACAATTAACGTTGTACGGAAATAGTTACCCGAATTCCGGCAGGATTGATGTTTGTTTTGATGTAAATTAAATTCGTATGTACGAAATTCACTGTTTTAAATAAAGGTTCTTAATTAAGTACAATATAAACCTATATTACATTCCGATAAACTTTAAACAAAAACAGCTTATTGCGTTACTTATGTACATAAATTGACAATTGATACCAATTTCTTTAATTTTTGACAGTTCAGCCAAGTTATTGCGTTGTTTAAGTTGTTGAGCAGACGAATTTATTAAACCTATGAATAGCTTCAAAGGTTTGATAAATTCGTTCGGAAATATTCTTCAAACTCTCGGATTGTGAATGAGAGTGTGTAAACACAATTAGGTTTTTTTTTTAATTTTAATTTGTGTATTTAGTTTTGAGTATCACCACTGCTCTCAAAACGGTGAAGGAAAACATGGCGAGGATTGTCGCGGGGGAGGGTCCTGGAATTCTAAGATATGTTACATCCACCACCCGCACTGGACCCGCGAGGAAGATTACGGCCCACACCCTCCGACGGTGAAGAGGCCTGCGTCCCAGCAGTGGGAGCATTACTGGCTCCTTATGCAATAAAAAGTACAGTCAACCCATTTTCATAGTAACAATTTAACTTCGACAGCTCTTTTATTCCGTAACCGTAATGGCAATTTTCGTAGTTCTAGTGTAACTTTAACTTGCGGCTAAACGTGGAAACAGTTCAATAAAATTGGCTTATTTGCATTTATGAACACGCAAATAAGGTTTTTAAACGAATAATTTTCAAACGAAAAAAATACAAAATGGAAGCCAAGTTTATCTAATCGTCGTTTTAAATCAAAATACCAATTTCCGTAATTAGAAACTTTCTAAATCAAGTCACAATCTCATCTCAGCGACAATCAATGTCAGAAACCGGTCGAAAATGTAGGGAAATACGAGGTATTTTTGCAAGATTGAGACACAACAGACTGTGAACGTTCTTAAAACTACGGTAATTACCCCTTTGGTATCACTTGCAAAAATCTGACGATCTTGAAACGCAAAAAATCAAATATTTAGACGAAAAATAAAACTACTACTTTATCGATTCAGTTTACTCCGAACAGCAATTTGTGTTGTCATTATAATAAACAACAGTCATCGAAGCTTATCAGATAATAGCGATCAGGTTTCCAATAAAAACGGTCCTTATTTCGAGCGAAAAATGTTATGTCATCTAAGGAGACAGATCAGAAAATTACATATGAAATCAAAATGGCGAAGACATCCCATATATAGGTTTCATATAACTTAATATAACATTATTTCGTATACTGGAGTTGATGTAGTTTTCTTATAAATTTCTTAGTTTATCCACCAGCTAAATAAGATATTTTTGATTATGTATTTAAGTACTGTGTACAGTCAGCCGCGTTTTGATGTGATTAACAATATACAAAGTTATCACTTCCGAAAAATGTACTTAATTAAGTACTTTTTAGAAAGTTTAAAACTATTATGATTTTGCAAGGATTTTTCAAAAAGGGAGAGAACCACAAAAAGCAAAAGGTATTTTTTACTGTTTCGTTGTAAAGTAGCAAAACATATTGAAACACACACCTTACCGTAAAAGCAGTAAAGGGGCGCATTTTAGTGTAGAGTGTTTTTTTAGCAATTTCACTGATCCACATACATAAATGCTACACACAAGTTAATTCTGTCATAGTATCGAAACACTCGAACGCTGAATAATCGTGAAAAACATCGAATTTATTTTATTTTAATAACTTTAACATTCTAGATTAAAAATCATGATAAAAACTGTTGTATCCCAATTCATTCAATGCAAAACGCGCCTTTCTATAAAACTACAGATAGGTTTTGATTTAGAAACATGATGAATTTATTCTTTATGGAACATAATGCATAAATAGATTATACAGTCAAATTTTGTTCGTCAAACAAAATAAAAAAGCGGCTAAGTGCGAGTGGGACTGGCACACGAAGAGTGGCCACTACCACCGTGCAATATTTGGTTTAACACTACATAATTATTTTTAGATGATTAAGGAAAAAAACACGTTTCTTGTTCAATTTTTAACTTTATTTTATTTTTATGTTGTTATAGTAGCCTTATGTCGAACTCTGTCAAAATTTCAAGTGTCTACATATTGCGGTTCTAAAGATACAGCCCTATGACAGACGGACGGACAGCGGAGCCTTGCTAAATTTACAACAAAATTTAACAAAATATTCTACTCATTGATTTTGATAATAAAAATTATAACATTTTCCTCCGCTCGCTAGCACGAACTGCCAGTGAGATAATAATCATTATTTTTCTGTTAGATTAAAAAAACGAACATTGCTGGGGGCGACAACTGTGAAAGCAGTTAACGTATTATTATAATTACTTTCATTCGCAGACTAGATTAATAAGTCTTATCAAAAATATCTTTGTTATTTCTCTAACGTTATTAATTTAGGAGAAAAGGTACGGGCTTTGGATCGAAAGGTGACTCTGGTTCAAGTCTCAGGATGTTTCCTATAACCAGGGACGTTTTCCTGTCGAATATCCTCTAAAGCAGTATAAGGCTGAAGCTGAAATTGTTCATGACTGGGCACTACACATCCCGGTGGTTCCTTTCCTTTCAGATTTTAGGATCACAGATCACATTTAAGTATTGGGCAGAAGAAAAGAAAAACGCCGACTGTACTTACACAATTTGTTCAGACGTTCTTCTGGGATTCAAAATAATACATATAATATACCTACTGATTCACGTGGTTATCTTATATTTCGATGTAACTTTATCAAGCCGATGTTGGTATTGGAAAAAAAGAGTATGAATTTTGAAGTAAATATTTGACCAAGGACACATCGATAAATGTAATAAAAAAACTAACGCTGTTTACTTAGCGTTATACTAAACCAACCAACACACAGTACCTATCTACTAAGTTATGTATGTATTACCAAAATGGTATTCTTACGTGTCCGCACTGTAGACGTACCTTCAAGGCCTAGATAGGTAGGCTGTTAGTAGGGTTAATATACTAGAAGCTACATTAATGGTATTTTGTAACAAAAATAAACCTGTAGGTTCGAAAAGCAACAAATATGTTTTTTTTTTAAACACGCTTACAATATTTTTTTTCGCCACCTACTTACTAACTTACATATTATTACAGGCAATGGCTTCGAAAATACTGTATTTGATATTTAAAAAAATGGCAACCCTAGCTATTAGCGCTTGTAACCCGCAGCCGTCAAAATGGTCACCATAGCCGAAATCGGTATGGGAATATTTATAAATATAATATATTACCGAAAACGTATGCTAGGAAATCTATGCAATTACAATTGCAATTTATTTACTTAGGGAATATATAAAATAATGTTTCAAAGATTCGAGAAATGTATGTATTTCTTAGGAATTGTATGCAATTCCGAGATATACCAGTAAATATATCTATAAAATGAGACAAAATAACAAATTATTATCTAAATAATTAAGCAGTAAAATGTCTTAACGGTCAAACAGGGTGCGGGCAGTTAACAAATCGGAATTAGTCGGTAAGAAATGTAACTTGAAAATCCGCTCCGCTCGCTCGGCCTGCGCGCGCGTGGTACCGTGATCGGATGACGAAATACCCTCCCCTCGCTCCACTATCCCCGCTATACGTGCAAACATCCCGAATGTAATTAATTTTCGATTGCTATTTAGGAAATAGCAAAAGCTGCGAAAGATTGCAGGCAGATGCTGCATGCGTCAAGCTGAAGACAGGGCGCTATGGCGCTCATTAGGAGAGGCCTATGTCCAGCAGTGGGCTAAAATAGGCTTATGATGATGATTTAGGAAATGTATAGATTTCCTAGGAAAAGTACGTATTACAAAATATATCACAGATTTCCTATCTATTCTAAGAATTGTACATTATATTTCCTAGGAATTGCATACATTGAAAGATTACATACTATTCCGTTAACATTTACATAAACACAACCAGATCAGTACAAGCAACATCAACCACTTTCTACTGAAATACACTTAGAAAGGCAATTTTCTTCAATAACCCGCATGAAAATAATCAATTTAATTCCCTAAGGCACTCTAAGTCACATACCGAAACTCTTTGAAGACGTTTATTTTTATGACGTAGGTTGGCAAAGAGGCGAATAACCTACCTCGCGTAAATAGGTTCTTCCGTCGACAAAAAGTTGTGTCTCTAGTGGTTATTTTACCCGTGCTGCCCGGGATTGACACTGTTGAGCAGCTCATTTCAAGCTCACCTCACCTAAGTTTTCAAGGTGAGATTCAAACATAATAGATCGGCAGTTATATGTATGTATTTTATTGCTTGGTTGTCGCTTGACGTAAAATCGAAATACATAAATTATAATACCACACGTAAACATACATAAACTCACGCATTCTTCCCATGGGTGTAGGCAGAAACCACAGAACGCCACCTGCTACGATCTAACATCATACTCCTCATACACCCACGCCGGTTGCGAGTGCTACGTACCTGACCTTTCTGAAGAACATCACCATCACTATATGTCCTCCTAGGGCGTCCCCTCCCGGCGTTTCCACTCACATCTGCCCTGTAAATACCTTTTGTTAGTCTCATTTCATTCATCCTCTCAACATGACCAAACCATCTAAGCATACTCTATTCAATGTTTGTCACTACATCTTCTAAAAATACCAAGAGAAGTAAAGAAATACCAGAAGAAGAGTTAATCAGAGGTGAACAACAGTACGCCCGCATTTCGCTAGTTTTATTTAAGTTTCATGTAATTGTGGGCGACCCTATTGCCACTGTGGGCACGATTTCAGACTCCAGGAAGCCTGCTCAAAGAAGCCCAATAACACATTCATTCATTTAATTAATTCCATTTTTTTTGCTCCTCTGTATGTTATGAATGGTCACCCATCCACTGACTGACCACGACAAGCGTAGCTTAACCTTGATCGATCGACCCCTGCTGCTGTTACTTAGCCACGACTGTACCAAATGATTTCTATATATCAGTTATTCCGGTTGGTTCTTTACCATACAAAAATCTAAACCCAGAAAACAAAGAGTTTTCAAAACTCCTGCGAAAAAAAAGGCGGTTTCCTTACGCCTTCCATCTTCACACACACACCTGCAGATAGTACTCATTGTACTCAATATAAGTACACGAAGTAAAAGGGGTGTACAGTTCGCGCCACATAATTGGATACGTGGATAAAATGAGCCAACTGGGCCGAGCTCTGATTGTTCTGGGCTTTTTTTAATAACAACCTCACTCGTAGTGGGAGTTAGGTGTGCTGGATGTGGTACGATAAGATATAAGAATTTACAAAACTAACAGAAGTACGAACATTGGAAGCAAGACTGTTCAATACTAGATGAAAACAATTTTTTTGTTTGTTTGTTTGGCATCTCGCAGGTCAACCTATGCGGTTGTCGTCTGCTTAAGCGGACTTGCCTGTGGATTCCCTAATAAATTAAGGCCTCCAGCCAGGACTTAAACTTATATACTAACTAAAACTAAGCGACAACGCTAAGGGCACCCCCTGTGGGGTACGAACCTCGGCTTAGGGCGTCGCTGGAAGAGGGCAGCAAATGACTAGCTGGATCAGGATTGGTATTATTTACGGACGAATTTAAAGCTACAGGCTCAGCGGGCTGGCTCGAGCAAGGGTCGGGAGGGGCGTCGATTTGGGCGTCGCGGCGGGCTAGATGAAAACAAGAAAAGTGCTGTCCTTATAATGTACTCGTACGTTAAAATTTAAATTGGGGAAACCATGACGAGCATTTTAAAGTAGTAATGTTTACAACCAACGCTATCTGCAGTTCTGAGCGTGATCTGAAGCTCCGTCTACCAATATAAGAGCCCTTTCCGAAGAGTTTTTTTTTTTTAAACTATTTATTCATTGCTCTTCTTTCTTCACAGTTTTAACTACTTTTAAGCAAAGCTAAATTTAAACAACAACCAATAGCGTATTAATTACCTTTGCCTTTTTTATGATGCGATCCCTACAACTGCTGCTATTTTGTAAAAATCTGACCGTGAAAACAAAACGTCACTGGTCAAAATCTTTAGCGTCAGATAGAAAGTCAGCTCACTCTACGCCCACTTCACCTAAGTTTTCAATGTGAGATCTTTATCGAATAGCACTGCTGGAGTATGAAACATAAGATAACACTCTTATGGTTTAATTAAGCATCGATTGACAGTTCACACAGACACTTTTGATTCTGTCACGCTTCTCCTATTTTCCTTCCTGTCCTTTTGTTTTAAATTCAGCCAACTACGCTCCAGCCTCTTCCAGTCTACTCCCAACTCTTCGTCTCCAGCGCGCGGCCCACCATAGGCCTTTATTGGCCACAAGCGCCTATTGCCTGCCTTTCTTGGCCAGCACTTTGTATCTGTTATTATATTTTAGTTCGGACTGTGCCTACGTTTCATCTCCGTTTATTGTCTAGAGTATTGTTGGCGTAACTTAGTGTTTGCGGAATTAAAGGGAACGTGCTTAGGTATTTGTTATTGAGTGGGTTTCTAGTTGGGGTTGCTTCTTTGTGGGCTTTGTTGCTGTGTAGTGTTGTAATTAATAATACCGCTTGTTTCATATTATATAAAATTACAATTTCATTTTTAATCGTTACAAAATCTTGTTTGTTGTGAACTAGCAATTGATTTAAGTATTGCACCACTTCCTTTTGCTATATTTATGGAAAAATTAATTACTACAATTACCTACAACTAACACTTGGATATAACTAAACACTATTCGACTTAAATAAAGACACCTTAAAGCCCAGGCATAGCAAAAATACACACATACAGACATACATAAATTCATGCCTTCTTCCCATGGGCAGAAATCACAGAAAGCCACCTGCTACGATCCTTACATACTCATTTTGCGTCGTTTACGTTCATACATCTACTTTATATACCCATTCAAACACAACAAAAATTATTTCTACAAAGGTCCATACGAAATCATAAACTATCGGTTAGTTTTTCCTGGAACAACACCAGCACGGTTTAGTAACTTTTTAAAGTGTAATCAGTCGATAACTTTTTGGAACCCATGTCGTAGTGACGCTCGTTCGAAATTCAAACAAGTGCAGTTGACGTTTATTTTTTGTAGCAGCTTTTTTTTTTTGAGGTAAAAAATACACGTGTGGTTTGGTTCGAAAGGAGCCAAAAGCATTTTGGTGTACGGTTCAATATCAATGGCCTTGCTACTGAGATTGAAGTGTAGTTTTTTGGGGAAGTTCATCTGCTGTCGTTATATACTCTCCAGACTTCTGCAGAGTACGCAAGTCTGATAAAAAGTGTATAATTTTGACCGTCACGACAATTTTCCTTCAATATGAGTTTCTTTTACATTTAGTTACTCTTAAACGTTGTTAATTTATTTCATTGTTGCTGTATGTATACCATATGTATATATATTTAAAACATAATATACAACGATAGGAAATTCGTTCCAATCGGGTGTCCCACGAATCATTTCGACTTGTTTTAAGTTTTTTTTTGTCACAATACCACGCTTGGCAACCGTACGGAATCGTTGTAGTTTCAAACATGGGAAGATTGTGTTCGGGTAAAATTCAGCAAAACTTATATAGAAGAAGGTTGGAAATCATTTTTTTAATACACATACACATGGACATTGGACATTGTAGCTTTATGTACTTACCTATAAACTATTGTCGAAAATGATAATACTTAAGTACCTACTATGATTGCCCTCAATCACGAAATGGTCCAATCAGTTATTGTTGGTTATATATTATTTCAAAATCTACAAGAACTCTCAAACAATTAAATATATACATGTAAACCCACTCAGACAGCATTTTTAAAACAGACGTTAATACGTTCAAAAGCATCTAACTCAATAAATTTTAACACTGCTGTCAAAATATTGTCATTGTATTTTTTTATTTGATCAAAATTAGCCTTAGGGTTTTAATGTCATACCTATTTTAACATTTATTTTAGGAGTTATTGATGTTCAAAATGGAGTAGTTGCACTGTTGTTACTTATATGATCATATACTGCCGAACAAAACTTCAAAACGCACGCGTGATTTCATATGTACGAGCCTATAAGACATTTCGATTCCTTGCCGTTACATGGGTTTCTACAAGACACGATGTTGACATGTTTTGCACGTGATAAGATTACGTGGGGAATAATAATTACCATACAGAATTGGGGCCCTGATGGAAAGCGATAGATGAGGTATGTATATAACGGAACGAGCGAGCCCAGAAGATGCCTGGGAATTGCTTGCTGGCTTTTTCCTTTTTATATTTACCTACTAATAATCCAAATGCAATCGATTCGTTGGATCAGATTTATGGCAATTCTAATAGATTTCTCTACGCGTAATCATTTGATTGATGAATCATCCTGCATACATTTAGGGTTGCCCCACATCTGTCAGCTAAAATGACAATCCTGAGCGAAAAAGATATTCCGCCGCGCGCACTCTATCTTTTTTCAGAGAGTTAATACTAAAGTCCTTTTAAAATATCTTGCCTATTCATTTCTAATTGTTAGGGTCTATTTTCTTAGTAATCAACTCTTCCATAATCTCACGCTATCTTCCAATGGCGGTAGGCAGAACCTACAGAAGGCCATCTGCTAGCTTCGTTAAACTTTGAAATGCATGCTCACACTGCTGCATTTCACATTTCGTAGGTACATATATAAGCATATCACATACAGGTATGCTCAATTCAAATGATCGTCGAATCTATGCTTCGAACCGTGATATGCAGGAGACTGAATTTTAACCTGTACCCTAATTGCGTAATACACAATCAATCGGAATCTGAATCGTTTTGAAACAGATTGCTAATCCATTGCTTCATAAGTTCGATAAAAATTCTGCTCAACAATGTACAAAACGCAATGAATGTTGTTGAACTGTCAAAATCAAACCGATTAATCGTAATCGTTTACGATTATGTGTTACGCAATTAGGGTGCTGGACTAAGCTTAAGGCCCTTCGTACGCACACGTTTTTCTAGCCTTGGAAAAACTACGGTTTATTCGGAATGTTCGTCAGTGTTGTATAGAGAAGCTTGTTGATGGACACGTTTTTTCTACGGCGCGTTTTATACGCCGTACAGTAAAGAAACCATGCCGTGTACAAAGGGCCTTATACGGATAGATGCTGACATGTGTATTCCTAGCCTTATTGAGCCAACCTTTGGCTTTACGATTCCAAGAAGCTTCATGTTTCCGTGTGAATGAAGTCTTTTGCATTTACTTACGCATCTTTTTCAGATTTTTTTCTTTGTTTACGCCGTTTATAGCAATTTACAACTTAAATTTTTTTCGTCTAGGATCCTACCCTCCTAAATTTAAAATGTGTAAGAATGGATTTCACCAATGAAACTGAACGCGATCAGTACATAAACTACGTTTAAGAGCTGACAGTGTCATTAAGTTCTATGGAATATTGACACTGACAGCTCTTGAACGTGTTTTAGGTGTGCTAAACGCGTTCAGTAAGTAACATTGATGAAATCGGCAAGTAATGACGATATTTTTAGGGATCACATGGCAGCTTCGTACTGAATTTGTTTTGAACCGTATAAGCAATGGGATGTTTGCTTGTGATCCCAACACATTAAAGTAAAATATCGTACGGATTATCACAATGTTACGCGGTAAGAAACAATTTTTTAGGTAATTGACAATAGCGGCAACAAAATAAGGTTCAAAACAGCGATGCGTTTGATGTTAGTTGTATTGACCACCAAATTTAGTTGTTTGGTATTTGTTTATTTGATTGAATTTCCTTCATTATCATTACAGAAATATGATATAGTTATTTCTGTAAAATCTCAAAATTTTTTGAGCTCAGTTTTACGTTTTTTTTTTAAATCATAATACATATAAAAAATGATAATGATTATCATTAAAAAAAACGATCAACATAGCTAATTTTTTTTTTTTTTTTATATATTTATATTTTATCTTGTTTTAGAAATTAAACATATTTTTAGGCTAGTTTTGAGTACAAATGAGTTAGGCCGTCTGTAGCCGAACTAGGCAAAACCTGTATTTCGGCTGTAACCGCTAATCCCCTCGGATAATTTTACATTTATCATAGCCATAATTTTTACAAGATAGTTAACAGACCTAGTGTTATTTTACACATCTTACTATATTTTATTATAATATATAGAGTATGAATGCGTGACCTCTAATTGTGTGGAATGAAGTGTGAGTGTGTGAATTGAGAGAGGGTGTGTGGAAGTCGGTTAAATATCACAAGGTTTTTTGACCTAAATAACATAAAACAGTAGGAATTGATAAGAATAACATGAGGTGCAATAAGAACACTCTAATGTGGAGATAACGTTGCAATGCCATCCTTACCACTGTTTATATCACATTCTCTCATATACAGGGTGGTGCGAGATGCGCGAACATGGAAAAATTCCCTATGGTCGCTGGTCATTGAACCGTTTTCATAGAAGGTTTAAGTTCTATCAAAGGAGTCACATCAACGTAGAAACAATCATTTACTTTACCATTCTGATGCTGGGAATGGATGAAAAAATGAATCCGACCAGAATTATCCTAACTTGTTGGGGTCAGCAAGTCTAACCGGATGCAGCTGAATACCAGTATTTTAAATGGAACGACTGCGTATCTGACCTCCACGACCCAGTTACTGGGTAACACGATACCTATCCGTTAGACTGGTTGTCAGACTTTTAAGCTGCTGACTACTTGTAACGACTGTCAATGATCTACGAAGGACAGCCAGGAACAAGGGCTTGACTACGCAGGCTCCCCACTGCTGACGGCACGTCAAGTCTCATCTTTCGTGGCGCACAATATACCAATTTACTGAAATGAATATCATTCTTCAATGAAAAATCATTGAATCTACACGTGTACAATTTTGTTTACCACATTTACAACTGGCTGGCAACTAACTGAATACGTTTGAAATGTAAATTGCTAGAAGACCATCATTCAGTTTCGAAACTATTGAAAACCGCTACACGCAAGCTATTCCAATGTTCAGTATTAACAGAATTGCAAAAGCATTCATTGCACATCCTATGAATCAAAATATTCCACATATAAACCTAGAGCTCGCTCTTTATCGTTCATGGTAGAAACTAAAACTTTAGTCAGCCTTATAAGGTGAAAAAAAACTGAACATAGTTATCAATAAAATAGCATGACGCAGAACTTATGTTACACCCACATTTCGTCAGCTTTGTTTAAGTCCCATGTAATAGGGAGCGAGCCTATAGTCATCAAACGGACACAAATCGCCTGGATTTGCTACCGAGAAATTCCTTATGGAAAAACCAATAACACTTTGCCCGACCTCTTTTGAACCCAGGTCCTCATGCTCATCAGTAGCGCTTAACGACAAAATACAAACAAAATTGGAAAAATTGTGGAACTTGTATTACTTGAATACGAGGCTTTTGGCTGCTTTGTATGTGTGTGTTTTATGTATTTTTTCTGTAATATGCGTTTAGTTTGTGAGGAATAATAACAAAAAACCTTCTTTTCTTTCTCAACGAGGCAGTTGTCCATATTTTACAAAAAAACTCAAATAATCAACTAGAGAGAGAGCATCCTGTGCGCACATAACAGTCCTTGAGCATGTTCGCTTACATTAGTAGGACATTAAGGGCGTCTACTCGGCATTCAGGTTATATCTTTCAGCAGAATCCGCCACCATGTTAGGCAGACCTCTCGGAGGTCTCTACCTCCGATGGGAATATACAGGCAGAGAGTGATGTGGGCGGTCTAGACATAGTGGACTTGTGTATAGATTGAGGCTTGTGGAAATATACGGTGATGGGTTTGGTTTGCAGACGTAGAATATGTTAAAAGTTATGAGCAATCTGCAAGACACGTCTTTGTTTTTTTACAATTAATCTCGATGTGCAAATGGAAAGAATTGCGTCAAATTTCAAGTCAACCTGTGTAATACGAATATAAATGTGAAAGTAACCCGTACCCTAATTGCGTCATACAAAATCAATCGGAATCTGAATCGTTTTAAAACAGATTGCTAATCCATTGCTTCAAAGTTCGATAAAAAAATCTGTTCAACAATGTAAATGACGCAATGAATGTTGTTGAACTGTCAAAATCAAACAAATTAGTCGTAATCGTTTACGAAAATTTGTTACGCAATTAGGCTGCCGGTGTGTCTGCTACCTTTTCACGCCTACGGGTGAACTGATTTTGATGAATATATAGGATACTTTGTATCACGGTTGTACGTCCTCGTTGGATATTTTTAGACATCCGCGTGGGCGAAACCGCGTGCGAAAAGTGGTAAAACATATTGTGTAATTGTAGGCAGTATTTTGACTAAAAGTGTCGTGGTTTCGAATAAAATGTACTGATGTGCATGAGAAAGTGTTAACATTAATAGAACAGATACACAACAAATGTATCATAAATTCGAACTCCACCCTTTGCACGATTGACGTGAACGCACTCCCAAGGCTAGGGTGATGATGATTATGTTTCGAAATCAGTAATTAATTTAAGTTTCACTGCTTCAACACGATCGACATAATTCACTTACAATCGTGTCTAAGAAACTGCCGAATCGACAGGTCGTGGGCACGAAATAGATGTTACGAAATTATTTCTGGACCATTCTGCATTAAATTGATACCTTTGTCTTGTTAGGGTGGTCTTACATCTAAAGTAAAAGTCAGTAAATCTACTGATTGATTATTTTCATGTTGACCTTTTATTTGATTTCCAAGTTTAGATCGATTGAATTTATTCATCACGCGTTTAGGATTTTGTATTCAAGATCCTGTGTTCATGTTGATTTTTTAAGCTTGTTTTACCACGAGCCGATTAAATTTAAGACACGTGTACTTTTAAATATATTATGACCCTATAAAACAGACATAAATAAACTCCAGCCTTTTTCGTCGAAGGCAGAATCTACAGAACACCACCAGCTAAAATCACTCTAACAAAATTCTTTTGTTTCTTGTCCAGTTTCTTTGGTAACATAACTATAAATTCGATTTTGACCATTGGAAACGCATTTAAGTCATCTGCAGTCCGATCGGGTTTGTACATCCTGGTATCAGGTTTCAAAACATCCCGCTAACCAGTCCCAACGTTTATGAGGCTTCTCACTGGATCTGGTTCCCTTATTGTTTCAACATTATTGATTTGTGGAGAAATTTCTGAAATTTTACCTTTTTATACTACAGAGAATTGCAGTGAAATATTAGAATTAACAGTTTCTTCCTGTTTTAAAAAAAATACTTTATGGACACTAGAAAGAGGGTGAATTTAGGCTGTGGATGATGATAAAGATGATGAGGATGTGCACCACATTTAGGTACTTAATACTTGTCAACATTATCTTTGGATGACAAGCACAATTCAATGACATAGCATAATCAGCCTTTAGCGTTCTCACAGGTGGGACACAGGCAGTGGGCCATTATCCAGCACGCGGGCTCAGCGCGGGTCGGCGGATGTCACATGGCTTCGAATTTTTGAGTCTAAGACATGTCGGTTTCCTCACGATGAATACAATGATATAGTCTAGCATATAATGCAGTTTTAAATAGAGCTCTACCTAGCCTATTCATTGCTGGAAATAGGCCTCAATCACACACGATCAAGCTTGATCCTTCGTCTACTCTTGTCCATTTGCTACCAGCCACCTTGCGAAGATTATCGGTTCTCCCTATCTGAACTCTCTTATAACGAGAGATCAGTTAACTTCCTAACATTTTCTTACAAATCTAAATTAAAATATTCATAAAAAAGAGAATGTGTGCATATTTACCTAGTAGGTACACGTTTTTCAGGGTTATTAACCAACAGGAGCCGCTAAACCCGATTCAGCGTCACCGATCCGAGGCTGACGGTTCTGTTTCGTTACCTGTTCAGAAATAGCGCAAAGTCCGCCAAAAGAAGCTCTCATTTAAATAACAAAATTATCATTTCATATTTACCAACGGAAACATCTCAACAACACCATCGTATGTTTCCATTCCCACCTCATTTTAAAACCTGTCCATCCAACCTTGACACCTAGCATACTGATATCTCACTTTAATGAGTGAGCTAAGATATTTAAAGGATACGAGATAATAACTTTGCAAGACACTCTAATGTCTATTAGAGTCATAATCTTGTCAGTTTTACATTAGTTGCGATTATTTATCTGCTAGACACATTTTCTATATCTCATTTGCTACGGTATAATTATTATGTTTTAAATATTTCAATTTAATTTACACTAATGGTTTTTATGGTGAACCGTTTTTTTTTGGTGGGAATGCGTCATTTGGGTGTTAAGTTTAGCAGGTAGGTATCATTGGCATTCGTATAACTTAACGTTAATAATTCGTATACGAACGAGCCTATTATATCAGTATTCAATTTAATTACAATAACTACTAGACTGCCTCGTTGGTCTAGTGGTCGCAATCGCTACTGCTGAGCATGAGGTCCTGGGTTCGATTCCCAGGTCGGGCAACGTGTTATTGGGTTTTTCTATCTCGAATTTCTCAGTAGCAGCCCGAAGTCTGGATTTGTGCCCGGTAGATGGCAATAGGCTCGCCCCCTATTACATGGGACTTAAACATAACTGGCGAAATGTGGGTGTACTATAGGTGCACCTCTGCCCAACCCTTCGGGGAAACAAGGCGTGATGTTATGTTACAATAACTATTTAATTTCTACATTATGTCGACTGAGATTAGTATTCTTAAAAGAGCTTATCTCAAATTTATTCAATGAATAATTATATAAATTATTGTTTTTTGATCAAATTTTTTACTTAATAAATAATTTACTAATTTGGCAAATCCAACAAGTTTATTCATTACTATTAGCCTAGGAAACTCAGACATTATAAACAAATGTCTCGTGTATTATAATATTGCTTCAAAATCATCTCTTAAGAAACTGTCCATTGAACTGTTCCATATACCTTCCATTAGGACACCCCTCATACCTCACACGACATTTCAAAAGACATGTTTACGCCATAAAAATCAAGGAACCCATAGCTTCAGGACATGATAGTATAGACCCTTGGGGTACCCCGTTTCCAGTTGATTTGGCAACAGCGTTTAGCACAGTCATTCACTAATGGACATCTGACGGAGGGGACGAGACGAGACGTGACCGTTTTAAAAGAGATCTGAAGGTTTAAAAATGTGCCGAATCAGATCTGATAGGCACGGATTTTGTTAGAAACTAGGCCAGATTTTCAGGCAAGATGTCTAGAGGTCGGGAATTAAACGTTTATTATGCTTGTAAATACAGACAGCGCAAAAGCACGAGTTATTATGGTACGAATTCACGATCTTTATGACATCAAATTGATGAATTTTTCGTCATGTTCGTGAACGGGCGCCTTCGGTTGAGACTAATCTCTTAACCGCCAAGGCTTATTTTTAATCACATATTTTGAATTGTATCTTAGTTTTATTTTCTTGAATTTTTCTCACCTATAGAAGCAACAATAATAATTTACGCAGAATTTTGTAATATCATAATTTAAAAGAGGTGTCCTTCGAGTTTCCTGCCCGTTCTTCTCCATAGAGATCTATGTTTTGGAATGGGCAACTAGCTTCAACTTTCCGACTTAACAGACCGGTTCTGTGGCACTTCAAAAGTTCCTGTTGCCAATTGAAAAATATAGAACATTCTTTGATACATGTACACAATAAAACCTACAGATATAAATATATAAATTTAATAGAGGGATACTGATACTATGGGTGGTCTTACCGCTAAAAGCGATCTTTTAAAGATAACTTTTCATATTATGTGCTCTACATCGCAGTTTATTTAGACATGACCGTTTAATTAAGTAGATAGCTAGCCTTCGTAGGGTATCTATATATACGAACAAAAATAATTAGCTTAGCATTATCCTAAGAGGGTTGGCGGTGAGCTTACAGTCTGCCGGTTGCATTACTAATAACGAAGAACTTCAGTACCAAAATCTGTAACCTTATTCATTTACCATTTCCATTACCTTTGCATAAACCGCCTTCTTATAATAATTATAATTCCCACAAATCAAAGCAAAATATTTTATTTCACGCAAACCATGTAGGTTTATGTAAATTTTTGGGCACTTATGAAACGTCAGAAGCTAGGGTTAGAAAGCAAGGTTCCAATTGGTGGTAGAACCAACTGGAACCGTCCAATTGGTCGTTTCCTATGGAGAAGAGCCGGCAAGAAACTCCACGGTTACTCTTTTAAAAATAATTTACTTTTACAATGTTTTCAAATTACAGTGTTAATAGGTATGGACAGTGCTGTGTAGATCTGTCAACAAGTACCATATGCTTAACAAATAGACAATGGTCTACAAATCTACTCGCCTCCCGACCCTTGCTCGAGCCAGCAAGCGCCGCTGGGCCTGTAGCTTTAAATTCGTCCCTAAATAACACAAATCTTGATCCAGCTAGTCCCTTTGTGCCCTCTTCCAGCAACGCCCTAAGCCCAGGTCCGTATCCCACAGGGGGCACCCTTTGCGTGTAGTCGCTCAGTTTTTAGTTAGTATTTAAGTTTAAGTCCTGGCTGGAGGCCTTAATTTATTAGGGCATCCACAGGCAAGTCCGCTTAAGCAGACGACAACCTCATAGGTTGACCTGCGAGAAGCCATACACAAAAAAAAAAACTACTGTCTACATGGACTACAACGTTCTCACATTCACAAAAAAAAAAAAACTATTGCCCGCAAACAGGTACGACGCCACAACGCGACACAAAGGCACCGCACGTCGTGCGACACGCGGTGCCTTTGTGTCGCGCTGTGGCGTCGCGCCAGTGTGTACGAGACTTAATAAATAAAAAAATGAGACCTATTTAAACCAAATGACATGATAGGCGTTTTAACTGTAACACACCTGATCTGAATGTCGCCAAGGTCGAAGGTATCTTCGCAAGATAGTGAAGAAATGAAAAAAAACAAAAAAAGTTCGCTTTTGAATCGCTTGCGGTCTTGAGTGAGCTTCAAAGTGAACTTTACAAAATAACCAGTAGGTACAGGTTGAACCTGCAACCTATTTCTATAAAGCGGGTCTATAAACTACCGGTAATTAAAGCTTTAAAGCAAACTAGGTAACTTTAAACTAGTAGCCTATTTTACTAAGGACCTATCTTTTAGACGCTACATTACTTGTTAGTTAACAAAGCAATAACTAAGAAGAAACTTTAATAACACTTCCAACCCCTTTAGAAGGTCTGGTTAAAATTACTAAGGTGTTGCTACAAGTAAAAATACCTGGCAAGTGCTTGTCGGACTACGCACACGAAGGGTTCCGTAGTTGGGATGCATTTATTCCAAGAAGAAACTTAACATTGTATTTGAAAAAAAATGCTCTCCCATACATACGGTACGGTCAATTGTCGAACGTCAAAAGCAAGTTTGTAATCTAAAATAATAAAAATAAGTGGTAAAACTACTAATTAACGATTTCCGGACTTTCGCCAAATTTCATGATTCTAAGTCAACGGAAAAAACCCTTTTTTTTTTGAGGTTTTGATTTATTTGCGAGTATCAAAACACGTCGCATAAATCGCCGTATTTTTTTATTCCGTTGACTTAGAAGCTAGATTTTTTTAGAGCTCCAAGGGACCGTAGATCTACGTATTTGATATTAATTTCAACTTGTTCCTTGAACTTTGAGATACAGAATCCTCAAAATGGAGGAAAATAAATATAATGTACTTTATTTTAAGGATTTTAGTTGTTTGAGACGAGTTGAACTTGTTTCTAAGTAGCTTGCGTTAGGATCCTTAGTTTTCAGATAACATTTTTGTTTTAAAGGTAGGTACTTTACCTAAGTAACCTATTACGACCAGAACCAGAAGTACCGTGGTAAGAAGAATAATATCCACTCGACAAACTTTTGGTCTTCATAGTACTCATAAAAAACTGTCAAAGATCTACGGATGACAGCCGGGACCAACTGCATGACGTGCTTTCCGAAGCCCGGAGGGAATCGGTAGGTATGTAGAGGTTACCCATCCACGGATCAACCGCAGCAAGTGTAGCTTAACCTGATGGATCGACTCGTGCGTCTGTTATTATTTAGCCACGAGCGCCTCTTTTCCTCTTGTGACGTCATTGAATATTTATTACAGTAATTATTACCAACACAGTACGAAATACATTTAATACTAACCATATTTACAGTGTGTCATAAAAACTTTGCTGCTTCAATAATAAGACATCTAAATTAAACCTTACCACTTCGAACACACAGTTCAAAAACGTCAAGCACGTTACACGAAATATATCAGCCGGCAACAAAGTTATTATTCAATTTATGTGACACTTATTTTTGAGGACATAGGGTTGAATGTTGATTGTGATATTGTGTTGCAGTTTTGTAAGGATTAATAGGATAAGTTGTGAAGTCAAATCACGTAGTAATAATGATCGTGGGATTGTCTAACACTATTGCGTTGGAATGCTTAATATTTATTGTGGTAACAATAGAACTAAACACTGTTATATATATTAATAATCGTGTAACAAATTTGTAGAAAAACATTGTTGTTTGTTAAATTACACATTTAAGGGTAATGTGTAATTTAACATAAAACAATGTTGCGGCGTCGCAGTCGGGTAAAAAAACTTTTTTTTAATTTGTTTAGATTCTAATAAGTTTCAAAAACCGCAATCACAAACTACCTAATTCAGAAACAAAAACGAAAAGGTAGAGAGCTCGATCCGAGGCTGGATAGCAATAAAAATATAATAAAACCGGTATACATAATGAACGGCGAGGTGAATCAGACCCAAATGTATTCTTTTGAAATTTAAATGTTCGACTAATGAAATGATCCCCTGGGATTGGTTGGATCTCGAACGCGGTACCTACATTCGATTTTCGAACTTTTGAAAAGTAATTTTTTGCAGTTTTGTCGGTGAGGGTTTTCAGAGTTCCGTAAATCCGTTTTGTAACGGTATCTTAAACTCTTGTGCATGAGTCGTCACTCATGTGAAAACAAGCTTACTTAGAAGAAGCGTTGTGCCCTGTTTTGTTTTGCCTCCATATGATATAAAGGTAAAAAAAATCCTCTATCTGACGTAAAAGGCCGGATAATTACACACATAAAATGACAATTGATAGAAATGGGTTTCGTTTTGACAGTTCACCTACGTTCATTGCGTTATGTACGTTGTTGGGTAGACTAATTTTTCAAACACATGAAGCAATGGATAAGCATTATCCTTCAAAACTCTCGGATTGTGATTCGCAATTCGGGCGCGGTAATTAAATAAAAAACTATACATAATACTGAATAAAAATAGGTACAATTTACAAAATAGGTTGTATCGATTCCCAGTTCATCCATAAATGAGTTTTATTTCAATAATAATAAAAACGACTTCCAGAATTAAGTGACCAAAAACAAAATCTGAAGGTTTTTTTTATATTCATTTAGGGACAACGAAATAAAACTCTCCTCATAAGTACCAACCATAAATAACTAATTCCTTTACGACAGTATAAATAACAAAACACCAACCTACGCATGTTCTTCCTGAGGGAGACATTATAATATTTTGTTGTATTTCTTGTATATTTAACGAGAAGTACGCACGAAGCTCTTGATTATTAATAACTTTTGCGTCTACTTTAGGTATTCGATGGAAATTCGCCTTCGTTGTAATTGACTGGAAAAATTAATTAGGTAGTTTTGGTACTAATGTGGTATTACGCTATCTGACTAAACCTTTCTTCAATTAATACGAGAGGAATAATATCGTTTATAGGCATAATCAGCTTATAATGTTCCCACTGCTGGGACACAGGCGCCCGCGTGGTAGATTACAGCCCACAGGAGGGAGTGGGCTGTAATCTACCACGCGGGCCCAGTGCGGGTTGGTAGATGTCACATGTCTTCGAATTGTTGGTTCTAGGTCATGCCGGTTTCCTCACCGCTTTGAGAGCAGTGTGGGTATTTTTTTTACACAAAGCGAAGTCAGTTGGGGCCGATACCAATGAGCCACCTGTGCCGTTTAAATAAATACTACATCTTTTTTAAATTGGCTCTGTTGGCCTTATTTCCAACATAGCATCGGAATTAAGCGTCGACCATCAGTATGGAGTGGCCTAACGCCTTAGGCAGAGGTGTACCTATAATACAGGGCACATTTGACCAGCTATGTTCTCTCTTTGTCTTTACTTATGTACACAGAAATATTTTATTGTTACTTCTTTAACTCGATTGAAACTCACTTAGAAATTATGTTTTTTTATAAGTTAGTCTTTAATATAACAGTAAACTTATCATAAGTAGCACAGGAATGTCGATTCACACTTCGATAATACAGATACCCCATCATCTACGAGTAGCTTGGATACCAGTATTTTAGGTTAGTGCAGTATCTTTTCTGGCACCTTTTTGCTGAGACCGCACAACCCCGGTTATGAGTTAAGCCTTGCGAAAGGGGTAAGCCGTTCATGATGGAACTCCTTGAACGGGTTCTATGCTTGAAACCCGGTAAAAGGGTCCCTTCAATTTGGATAACCCAATAAGTGAGTTCTAAAAATAGCCGTTCAAAAGAGTTACCCAGATCGTATGGGGTTTTCATCTGCTTAGAAAAGCCTATCGAAAACTCTTTCAATGGGTAACCAAAATGGTCCCTGCCTTATTGACAGTGACAGCTGTCAAAGATATTCACCGCTGACAATTGTTTTTTGTTTCTATTTATTTTTTTATACTGATTTTAGAAATTGTATCGTGCTTTCATAAACTAAATGGAGTTTATTGAATTTTCTGAAAACAGTAATATGAGGTATTTTTCTTTTTACTGAATGTTCATAGGAACACGTTTTCCAATTAAAAGTGTATTAAAAACCAACGAAATTGTCCGTTTGCTAGATCACAAGAAATTAATTTCATAATTTGTTGTCACTTCTTGACACTAAAATGATGAAACGAGAGAAGCACTTTGACGAATGTTTAAATGGTTTTTATTGTTTATGTTATTAATAAATAATATTGTTTGATACTGTTAACATCGTGCTTTATAATGCTGGTATTTAGCAACACCCGGTTATACTGGACGCTATGACGACAACTTATTTGGGTTAAGACTTAGTGGATTGATTGTAAAGATCTGAATATAGTTGACGTTATTTACCTGAAATAAATATTTTTTACGTACTTACCATATTATCATCCTTATTTTGTCTACCTACTTAATGTTATGCTTACATGTTTCTTTTTCGTACAAGTTTTCATGAAAGCCACCCTTACCTGTAACCAACAAACAAAAGAGCATGTTAACGTAATTAAACACAAACAAATAAAGGTGCTAGTTATTTTATAATTATAAAATTATAAATTAGTATAATTATTTAAATTAGTAAAATAAATTCATAACATCGCAGTGGAGGCCGGTAAGTGTGAAACGGCCTCCTGACCTAAAAAGAAGATGGCGGAAGTGGGCATTGATAGGTATTCTGGTTAGTGTAAACTTTACACAACATTTAGAGTAATTACGTATTACTTTATTTTCATAGCATGGTCTTAGTTTATGTATTTGTTTCGTTACGTATTAGTACGCATAAAAATACAGATACATATGATTTTTTATAATTTTTTTATTTATATGTTCAGCTAGAATCACAATTATTTTTGTGGAAAATTATACAAGACTTACGCGACATGTTTAATCACACAAGGGGACGTCATTAAGTCATTCGAGAAGTAGTTGCTGTAAATCAGCGATGTAGACGATAGGTTCGTCCGAAGCCACAGCATTTTGCTGAGCACGGCCTGTTCTTGCGCAGATGCGACGCACGGCCAAATTTTTCTTGTTATTGTTACAAAAGTAGCTATTCTGTCACTCTGCAATAGGCATTTTGTTATTGTTAGGATTATTTGTTTGTTGTCATTTGCCAGTGTCGTAACACTCCTAACATTTACGCAATTTATATTGTCTTTGATCCCTGGCCTGGCCCCGACATCAAGCAATGGACATAATGTCGAATTTTTGTACGTTTATTTTATGTAATTTAAATTTCTAATGTGCGTTTTGTTTGTGCAGAATAATATTTTTTTATTTCTTTCGTTCTTTACTGTTACTGTCAGCCTGCATCATCTCACTGCTGGGCAAAGGCTTCTCTCCATGATTTCCAGCTCTTTCAATCCAGAGCTAAAGTGGACCACTCGTCGTTTGTTTTCTCTAGCTCGTCATGCCATCTTCTATTGAGCGATGCGTTCAAATAACTGTGTCAAACGTAAGCTTAGGTATACTGTGCTGAAGAGTCAACATCTTAACGTGACTGAAGTGAGTTGAACTAATGGAACTACTATGAACACTGACAAGTTCTGTCATTTTCTGTTCACCTATGCAATTGCCAAAGTTTCTAAGCACTTGGCTTCTGTGCGATGAAACGCCGACTCGATACCCCGCCGGGGACCGATGACAAAAAGTTCAACTTAATATTCAGCGGCGCGAACTCCGCTCACTGACGCAGTCGTAAGATCCTTAAATGCTCGGGTGACGGGCCATGCGGCGCAGGATGGAAGTTAAGCCACTGTATGCGGTAAGATGCCGCATACGCACTTGAGATGAGAGCCATCCATGATCCCCCATCTGTGGAGATCTCAGCACTTTACATATTTAATTTCATCACCGCTGCTCTCAAAACGGTGAAGGAAAACATAGTGAGGAAATCGACATGTCCTAGAACCAAACATTCAAAGACATGTGACATCTTCCAAGCCACACTGGACCCGCGTGGAGGATTGTATCCCTCTCCCTCTCACAGAGAGGAGGCTGATTACGCTGATGCAACATAATTAGGTACCTATCAAAAGCACAGATATAAATTTTGTTGATAGTCAAAATATTCGAGGGGTTTATAGTAATATTCGCATTTTAAAACACACGCTGGTTCAGATAAACTGGCCATTTTCACAACCCAGCACAATGTCATACACAATGCATGTACCCATAATGCCTCAGTAAATCTTTTCATGAAAGAGATAAAATTGAATACGACATTACGTTGGGAACTGAAAATTTATGAAAAAATATGTAACCGGGGTACGGCGACCATGTCACATGCAAATGTGACATGTAACACCATATTAACAGCTGGGGTTGGGATAAATAGGTGTTATGTATATGTATGTATGATGATCTACATTATGTTGTTTTTGGGGGAAATGGGCCACTATGGGGGAATTAACTCGTGAAGTAAAAATCGCAACACTGATAAAATCCCTACTTCATAAAAACCATAAGGTTTCAAAAATACTATGTTTATACCATCATAAAATGACATCTATCTTGCTTAAGTATGCTCGATACTGTAGGTACATGACCTGTACCGTAGGTAGTTTATTTTATATAAATGTTTATTGAAACGAAAAAACACTGTGTTTGATAACAACTGTATTAATATAATAGGTACTGTGTCGCAGTCATTAACGCCCACCTCCAAAAAGTCGAGACAAAAGCAAAACTAAAAGAAATTTATAATTATAATAAAAGTAAGAATAAAAAATAAAAATGTCTGCCTACGGTACGGTTCATGCACCTGCAGTACTACTACATTTTCAGTGACTTCCACCCACCACAAAGGGTTCAAAATCGCTTGACAATTCCTGTGGCACGTGTTGTCAAATTATGACCGAGCATCTTATAAATGTGCTCTAAAACAGTCGTTTAAAAGAATTGTAAGTACACAAAGGTCACCACACCAACTGGTGGACTGGACAATTTGTAATAAAACAAGTTTAATGGAATTTGATAAGTACATACTTAGTGCAATTTACCACTGATTTTAAAACGTTAAGTATTTTCTTCTTCCGCTATAGAAACGGAAGAAACGAATGACAAAATAACCGATTGTAGAAAGATTTATTTAGGCGCGATGTCAAAATTCAAGAAAGGAATGCCTTTCTGCACGCGTACCGTGACCATGACAGAAAAAAAAGCATTTTGTCGACGGAGGAATAGGCAAATTGACAGATAAATAAATGGCATCTGTCATCTTGTCTATTCTATCTGTCATTTTGTCCATTCTCCCGTCGACTAAACCCGGCTTAGTGAAGTGTATTTTTTCTCTTCGTGGAGTTGAGATAGAATCATTACAAGTGGTCATGCTACCGCAACCTGCTAATAAAAAGGCAACCAAGCAAGAGTCTTTTCAGATCATCAGCTACTTGAGCTTACCTAATTCAGTTAAAATGTACTCTTTGCATGAACACTAGAAGGAAGCAGAGACACTGTATGTTATACCTACCTATCTATAAAGTATCCCTCCACATTGCAAACTGCAACTAACAATATCAGTACCGATGATTACGAGTACCTACTCCAACCAATACGACCATATCGGTCGTTTGGACCGGCCAGACACCTGGGCTACGATGAAGTGTGGAAACTTTTGCTAGAAAGAGATAAGGCTCTACACAGTGTATAGCTTCGTCTCCTTCTTGCAATAAAACAATTACAGTAACGATTGGTGCTATCTATTTGATTGTTATCGTTTTCTGTTTTACATTGAAACTTCTTGTTTAGTATCGTCTAGTTTCCTTAGGGTAAGCACGCTGAGCAGCTAAATAGAATAACCATAAACAGCATATAATGTTCCCACTGGTGGGACACAGGTCTCCTCTCTGTAAAAGGTAATAGGTAAGGCTGCAATACATCACGCGGGCCCAGTTGGTGATTGACACATGTCTTAGATATTTTTATTCTAGGACTAAGCTGGTTTCTTCACGATGTTTTCCTTCACCGTTTTGAAAGCAGCGGTGATGAAAATAACTAACAGAAGTGCCTGGCTGGGATCGAACCACCACTCATTTCCACTGGGCCTTGCTTAATGCTTTATCAGTTCGCATTATTTTAAAACTAAATGGTAATACCTAATTAAAAGCCACTCTCAATATTTTGCGAAAGTAAGTGAGTTTGTTTGTTACGCTATCACGCCAAAACGGCTTAACGGATTTGGATGAAATTTGGCACACAGATAGACCATGACCTGGGTTAGAACAGACTATTTTTTATCTTAGATCACAGACGGAGTCGCGGGCAACAGCTAGTAAGAAATAAAACAATATAAATACTTTGAAAAGAGTTTTATTAAAAGCATTATGTAAAAGAAAAAAAAAACAACATTACTACGTTAGTCTGCTTGATGAGATGGCCCCGGGTGAGATGGCCCTGGCTTAGATGAGTCTGATGGCCCCGGCTTAGATGAGCCTGGTAGCCTTTGCTTAAATGATCTTGATGTCCTTGGCTTAGATGAACCTGGTAGCCCTGGCTTAGATGAGCTTGATGGCCTTGGCTTGGATGAGCCTAGTAGCCCTGGCTTAGATGAGCTTGATGGCCCTGGCTTGGATGAGCTAGATGGCCCAGGCTTAAATAAGCCTGATGGTCCTGGATAAACCGCTCCTAGTTTAAAGAGTTTGGACGCTCCTGGTCCAAGTGCGTTTGGGTATGCCCCAAATATTACATTATCCACAAACTCATTGTCAAACTCTTCATCTTCACACTCTTTGAAATCAGAAACACTCAAACTTTTATTCTTTATACTTTCCATTAATTTATCGAGGATCAATTCAAGTTTCTGATCTTCGTCGTAAATTTTCTGCTCTGCTGCTGCAATTCTTTGGTCTTCCTCCAACCAGTACCCCTGAGGCATAATTCTTATTTGATCAAGCACACTCGTCTTAAGCATAGGTAAAGTCATGTCAAGTCTGTTCATATCAATTATGCGTTTCAGAATTCGTTTGAAGTATTTTATGTACGTCAGTTCCGGGGGACGAAGTAAGACGTCGTGGCCAGCAGCTTTCAAAATATCGCAGCATCTGTAATACGGAGGACAGTTCACTTTATGTTTTTCAATGAGGGCAAACAGTTCTCCTCTGTGAAATGATGAGTCGCAAGGTATGTCATAGGCCTCCAGCCATTTAATCATATCTTTCTTCTGGCTATGAATCGTCGGTAATTCGCAAGTCCGTTCCAAGTCCACTCCTGACGAATTCGACTGCTCTATTACAAATACCGAATTATCGGGTAGTGTGTGCAGCTTATTTCTGAGAAAAAACTCTAGGGGTTTTATTTTTGGAGGAAAGCATGTGTCTATGAATCCAAGCTGAGGAGATGCGACGACTAATATTTCCGTGGTGTGAATACGATCTTGAGTTGTATAATAAAAGCAAGGGAGTGTCAGTTCCACATGAATTAACACTCTATTGCTTTCTCTATATTCCTTCATTTGTTGGAAATATTTCATCCTGCTTGAAAATTGCTTTGTGTTTTCAACAACGATGCATCTATCTGATTTAGGCAGCCGTCTCCATATGAAGCCTAGATTGTTCAAGTCTTGTTTTAGAATAGAAGGTGTATATCCTTTATTAGCTTTCTCAATTGCTTTGATAGCTTTGACGATTGAAGTTTTTGTGGGTATCTGCTGATTCATGACGTATTGATCAATGATAATATTTCTTATTTCTTCAAAAGATATAACGGAGACTTCGTGTTTGTTATTTATAATTTGCAACAAGTCAAGGAATGTTTTCCTTGCTTTCCCGTGCATCACTAGTTCGGCTACACTTTTCATGTCTACTCCAGTGTAGTAACATATTGTTCTTATTAAAGGGTGTGTTTCAAATGTAGGGGGAACTGTGTTGATCTTTGATAATATGTGTTTGGCAATTTGAAGTTTGTCGCATATTTCATTACAAACGTCTTGGTCCGATGTGGAACTCATCTTGTATACTTAAATCTGTAAAATATAGAAGTTATAGATATTGTAAGCGCTTATTGTAAGTATATGTTATTTACCTAAACATATATGCTTTTTGAAGAATAAATAATTAATCTTAATCGCGATCATAATCAATAAGTAATCGCGATAGGTATAATTTCAAATATAATACACTGTCCTGCCATAGTTATGTCACCGTTATTTGAAAACATTGTAAAAGCGATTTGTTTCTAAAAGAGTAACCGTAGATTTTCTGGCCGGCTCTTCATGAGATTAAACCGGGAACCTCCCCTAGGTTCAGTTTCATCTCGATCAAAATCAAAACAAAAAAAACACTTGAATTATATTATAATTAAAAAAACATTTGAAACACCAGAAGCTATGTGCACGATTCCGTTTGATAGTTTCCTATGAAGAAGAGCCGGCACGAAACTCCACGGTTACTCTTTTAAAAACAATTTGCTTTTATAACAAATATATTAATAATATGTATATATAAAGACTTCAAATCTGGATCCAAGTCTCTAGTGAGACGTTACAATAAGGTATTATAGAATTTATAGATAGTCATCTATTCAATAAGGTTTTAACGATAATCAATTGATCGTTACTGCCAAAAACATAAAGCGCGTAAATTACATTTCCATATTTATCAATATCTATAGAAAGTACTTAATAAACATTTTGACAGCATTCGGCAAAGTGCAATCAACGAGGTGCATTTCCATCTAATAATTAAGTTCCAATTTTTTTTTTCATTCTCTAGTAATAAATACACAAATATCAATTTTTTTCTGATTTTAATAACATTTCACAGTTTTGTCCTACCAACAAATTTTTGTTCTACGTAATTAATGTGCAATTTAAGAAAAACATGAACGAAGAACTTTTGTCATAAAAAAATATGTATTTAGTTATTTTTCGAAACCCTGTTAAGTAGAACTTTATTTCCCTAGGCTCTAAGTAACTGGCGCTTTAAAAAAAACTCGCAATTTTTAAAACCAGTGCGAAATAAAGATAATCTTTAAAAATAATCTATGACCACACTTTGCACTAAGTATAAGTCTACAAAGCCGCGCGGGGATGGGGGGAGGGACCTTCTTCCCAAGTCTAGCCCAGTAGCACACCACTATATACACAGAAAACTCCATTCATTCAAGATAATCCGACAACAATGCGCCAGTGGTAACCGGTTAAATCCAGTTTCAAAGGGAATAAGACTGACCACAAAATGTTATTTATAAAGCGAAATAAAACATTTAGCATTTTTATTTTCTACGAAATAGCTTACAACAGTAGTTGGAAATGCATATTTTACATAATAACTGTTAAAACAAACAACTATTTACCTGTCAAAATTCCAAAATTTTGACGTGCACTCCACTCCGTGCTAAGTTGATTACTGAGAATTGTGGCGCGCTGCGCCCCGCGGCCCGCACGCGCGCGCTGGCGATTTCGGGTTGAGGGCGCGCGGGGTATATGCGAGAGGAAAAGCGTTCGGTACAGTACCGGTAATTTTGCAAAGAAACACAAAAAAATGTCCTTAGTAAAATATAAAGCGGCCAAAGCGAGTCGGACTCGCCCATGAAGGGTTCCGTAGCAGCAAGTAACATAATAGGTATAAAAGTTCTTGTAGTTCATTGTAACTTTGATCGATGTTTTAAAAATAGTGTATTTTTTTAAATTGCGGTTTACGATTTATGACGCATAAAAAAAAATATTTACTAGATGTCATTCAAACCAATTTTCGGTGTGGAAGTTTGCATGGTTATGTGCATCATTTTTTTTTTGTTTTATCATTCTCTTATTTTAGAAGTTCCGGGGGGGGGGGGGGACGGACATTTTACCACTTTGGAAGTGTCTCTCGCGCAAACTATTCAGTTTTGAAAAAAATGATATTAGAAACCTCAATTTCATTTTTGAAGACCTATCCATAGATACCCCACACTTATGGGTTTGATGATTTTTTTTTTTGTGTGAAGAGTTAATGCATCTACTTACCAAGTTTCAACAGTAGGTACCGTTCTTATAGTTTCGGAAAAAGTGGCTGTGACATACGGACGGACAGACTGACATGACGAATCCATAAGGGTTCCGTTTTTTGCCATTTGGCTAAGGAACCCTAAAAAGAAAGTCTATTCTAAGACACGTTATTATACTATAATACAAAGGTACACATTGCAAGGTAAAAGAGGGAGAAGCAAAATATTGTTTCATTGAAAGTAGATTGGCGCAGTGGCTGAGTAATTGCCTGCTGTGTATTGGTCGCGGCTTCGATTCCCACTTGTGTTTTTTTTTTGTAGCCTACAGCTGATAAATCTGCATTTCCTAAATTTATGGAATTCTTCGCGGTATTCTTGGGTACATATATAGTGTGAATTTTGAACTCAAGGCTCTTATTTATGCAATGTTTTTGCTATTTGATATCGACGTATACTCTTATGTTAGTCTTTGAAAAATTAGTAAGTAATTAAATATAAATCATATTGAAGTTAATAACACAAATACACGTTAGTAGATAATAATCCTTAATCCTATAACCAGTAACCTACTTATCTCTCCCATATTAAAGATAGCCACATTGTCCATTTATTTTTCTCTTTAATCAAAGGTACGGTCAAAGGTTCTAGAGTCCTTGAGGACTGAACGAACTACCCTCATCAAATATGAAACACACAAGAAATTTCTACCGAACCACAGAATAGATGGGTACAGAAGGCAAGGTTCATAAAAAGCAATAACGCACGCATATGTCCACGCAAGCGCACTCGCGATTGGCATTCGTTTTCTTGCTCCCTTTCGCGACTGGCATTAGAAATGCACGCCTACTACAAAATTGCAGTTTGGATGCAGCTAACATTTAACTACAGCAAGTCGCAAGCCGTTTCAATGACATTCGGTTGGCAGTTTCGATGCTGTTATCTGCACAAACACTGCAATTTTCCATCGCCTCGATGGAAGCCAGTATTTCAAACTGACATTCAGATGTACCCAACCCGTAAGAGCGGTAAATTTGTAAAGCGATGTGTTCTGGCGTGACGTTCAGTTGCTTTCGTTTATCTTCTAAGAAGGTACGCGTTTATGTGTGCATGCGAATGTTTGCACTCGTTTTATGGAGACAACCTTCTGCTCCTGTCTATTTTGTGAGTTAACAAAGTTACTTGCTAATTGAAACCTGTGGTCATCGCGTTAACTTCAGAAGGGACTACTAAATATTAAGTTCTGAAAGTAATTAAGTAAATGGTTTTCGAAGTGTTTTTCTTTTAGAAGTACTAGTGTATAAATAATTGATTGATTAGTTTGGTATAAATAACTACTGTCTAACTACTAGCGAAGCGGGGGGTTATTGACCCAACCGACACGCAGTGCGAACAGGGTGCTGCTGACCAAACCATGTCATGTATGCTGGAGTGTCCGAATTTCTGAAGTGTTCATACTGCGATTCTGAGGACCTAAAACTGCCACTGATTCCATTTTATCTTAAATAAGTAATATATTATTTTTACGTCTCCCATCGACCCGAATAAGAGAAGACTACTTACCTAATTTGTCGACTTGATAGGCGCAGTATCTTGGCTTCAGAGCTGCGGGTCGCGGGTTCGAATAATTGGCGCTTGTTTGTGAGTAAGATTGGTGTTATGTGTGAAGATTAAAACATTATACACGGTACCTTTTTGTTTGTTTATTTTGCTTAGTTATGATACTTAATCAATTGTGTTAAATAATAATTTGCTTTAATACTGTACCTATGTAACAATATTTTGTCTAGCTCTAATTTATTGGGAATGACTATTTTGTTATTTTAATTAAAAACCATGATATTTAATGAAATTGACTTTTATTTTCATCATCATGCGTAATACTTAGCTATTTCATGTTTATATTTTGAGAAACAGAACAGGTAACAAAAAAAAATTTTAGTTAAAAACAACATCTGAAAAACACCAAAATACGTAAGTTACTCCGAATCAGAAGAATCATTCGAAGGCAGATCAGAATCTAACCCATTATTTTTTTCAGCAAGAACCTTTTTCATGTTATCTTCTAGTTCGTCCAACGTATTGTCCACAGCCTCATCCCTCAAAAAAAGGGCCAGTTCTTCCACCACGATGACATCAGAGTATTCACTGGCATGTTCTTCATTCAAAGTATCAATAATATGGTTAATCGAAGTAGTTATTACGTCAGGATCTACGCTATGTTCCCTCAGCAGGTGAGGCATGTTCACACGTAACATATCAAAATAATAAGTTGCAGGAGTCAATTTTATAAGGCAGTCTGGCAACCTCAAAACGGTGTGGCCATGTTGTCTCAACATATTGTCAACTACATAAATTTTTTGAGTTATATCTGTGTATTTTTGTATGAGTTCGAATAACAAAGCTTTTGGGAGCTCAGGGTCGTGTGGTACATCGAAATATTCCAGCCATTCACACATATCCTTTTTCAAACTATCCTCATTTGGTAGTGTCACAAGCTCCTCGCAGTGATGCTTATAATTATTAAAAACAACAACACTAGGTGCTGATACTGCATTTAAAAAGGTCTCCTTTATCCATTTCAAGATAGCCTCAGTCTTAAACTCATTTATGAATTGCTTGCATTGAACACCCTCGTCCGTTACTGCGTAAATTAATCTAATTTGTGGCTCAAATTTGCGAGACATGCTTTGTTTTATAGTTAAAATATCACCTTTAACATCAAAAGCAACTTCGTCGATGAAATAAATGTTTTTTCCTTCTTTTCTATGGCGTAGAATGTTTTTCAAATACAAATGCCTTTCGAAAGTAACTTTAGGATTCTCAATGACGACACATGTGCCTTTTACAATTTGTTTCCACATAAAACCGTGTTTGAAAATGTAATTTCTGAATTCCCCCAAATCCATATAAGCGGGTATTTTCCCGTATAGTTTTTGGAATAGTTGGTATGTTGTGGGCATCGTCTCTTCATATAAGTATAAATCTATTAATTTATGATAAACGACGGATCGATCTACCTCCCGGACTTTTATTTCCACATGGTCTGTGTTCTCGCTGGCCAGTTTTTCAATAAAGCTCTTGTCCAAACCGGTAAATTCGAAGGCACGATCCCTTTTTCCAACTTTGCCTATAGATTTGTGATTAAATTGCGCTGCGACACGGCGTAATATACTTAACTTAGCCGGTGCAGTTTTCGGTGTATAACAAGCAAATTTATTGCTACTTCTGCTTGGACCGGGAGTAGGCGAAGCCATTTTGTTTTTATGTCCCACTAGCACACGAAATAATTAAATACACGTCAGCCTTTGAAGCGACGCGGGGCGTAACTGGCCGAGGAGCGAGGAGGGGAGGAGAGCTCCGCCGTCCGAACGAGTCGTCACGAGCGCGCGCGACCGTCTGTGTGCGATAGAGATAGAAATTGCCTGACTTCGAAGAACCGAACGAAAACGTAGCGCATTACTGTGCGTTTTTATTATGTGATTTTAAAGAACTTATAATACATATTTTATTCAAGGACCTACATTAACATTGGTAAGTACTGCAAAAGAATTTGTGTAAATCAAATTACCTACTATTTATAACTAAGTATAACAAAAATTACTCAACTTTTTGCAGTAGGTAAGTATTATATACTTACTTTGATAAAAAAAAAACAATAAATTTATACCAATATAATTTAAAACAAAGCCAAATAAAACTCTAACACAATTACAAAAGTAATAAATAATCCTAAAAGCCATTTTGCAGTAAATCGTAATTACAAATTCTAATAATAGACTACACAACATTATCATTTCCCGTTTATTTGTTTAGTGGAAATATTGTCCGATGCGATAGGGCCTCGGGCTACGACCAAATGGCTCAAATTTGTTAAACGTAATAAGAGCTTAGATATAATAGACTACTTCAATTAATAATTGCCGTGCCTTGAGGCAGCTGAGGTTCAGCAGAGGCGAAAAATATTAGATAAGTATAATAATTATTAATATTTGTTGATACAACACGTTCTGGACAACTGATAAATTTTGACATACATTATGTTTCATAGAATAAAACTATTCGTTATTTAATATCAGTAAAATATATTAATACTGCTTTTAGTTATACGCTCAATTATGCGAGTATAAATCATATATTTTTTCAAATGACGCATCTGTCATCATTTGTTTGACAGTTATTAAGAGACCGAAATTTATTTAGTCCGTAACAGTCAATAAAATACACGTTTTAATAATATCAAGACTCGCATTTTATAGATAATCCTTAGTTAGACATTCGATCAATAATGATGGAGACTATAAAAAAAAATGGGATTATGTTTTCTGTCAATTACGTTACAAAAGTCTGCACATTAATTTCGCGAACTATAAATATAATGTCTGCGACCTGCGGGCGGTGCGCGGGGCGCGGGGGGAGGGGCAGGATTCGTGTAGCTTCGGCTAGTTTAGTGAGCCGCGTTCCCGACCGCGACTGGTAAACATGCGTTCGGTTATCTTCGGGAATCGGTCAACGATTACGAGTAGCGTTGCGCTTGCTCATTGAGTTTCTTATCTATATAATTATGTAGGTAGGTAACTAGGTACTTTTTAATAAAGTTCGTTTAATTTAGAATCAGAAGGAAAATATGTATGCTGTAATGATAGTAGCTAGTCAAGATTATTTACGTATAACAAACTTAATAGATAATTTAACACAAAAAAGTTTAATACGAGTATATGTATGTGTAGTTGGAGAAGTTCCTTGGTATGTTTTTTTTACATAAAAGAGATCAGTTCAATCTGAACCTCCTCCTTTCAACCTCTATTAATAACAATAGCAAGGCTAACACAAAAAAACACAAAACAATTTTATTTTAAGTCTAACAAAAAAACAACAATAATATCATACAAATTTAAACTTTTCGCCTCACAAAAATAAGACACAATTTCCTTTGTTTTTTAAAAACAGATGTGTAATCCTGATTGTGGCTTAGAGGCTCGCAGTTCTTGGTTTTTAATTAACCGGAGGCACAAGATTGTGTATCGGTTCGATTCCCGGGTAATGTAAAGCACAATCGATCGACTGTGAACTAGCTAACGTGGCGTTGTTTTAATTAGTACTTGAATAATGGAATAATGTTTAAAGGATGAGATTTTGCGAATGTTGGCCTCAGGGCGGCCATTTTCTGTTAGATATATAAGTCGGAAGGTTTAATTTGTGAATCAAACTATTTGCTTAAATTAAATACACCTTGGGATTAGCATTAGTTAATAGTATTTAGGCGCGGTAAAAAACCAATTTATAGGTTATTTAATTTTATTGACAATAGCGCATCGCTGCCGACAGCGATGAGTGTGGTGTTAGTACAATCGAGTGACTACCAAAATAAAAGTAATTTTACAGTGTTAATGAAATAAAATAAAAAATGCACGGTTTAGTTAATTATCAGGTATTTCTTTAGTTGATGGAATTCCCTTTGCCTAAGGCTGCTTTTCCATTAGAGATGTGCTGGGCTATGTATCTGTGCTGCGAGGATGTAAATACTACGCTTAGGAACGGCGTCGCCGCGAGTTAGCTGTGCGAGGAAGACTGATCTGCTCTGCACATAGCTACACCAGTCGCGCATCCATAGCTCCCATCGATAGCACGCATCCATGGCAAGCATCCTTCCTTCATCGACGAAAAATGTATAAAAGAAAAAAAAAATGTTTATTCTGCACAAACAAAACGCACATAACAAAAAAAAAATACATTAATTGCACACACTGTATACAAAGTAGCCAAAGGCATCGTATCGTATTCAGAAAAAATAAAGCATATATTGCGCGTGTATGTATTTTGAGCTCTGTTTCACGATTGTTTTATCATGATACCATTTTTTTACACTTGAAAAAAAATGAGCTTGTTCGATACCTGCGTTAGGGCAGCGCCGCTGCGCCGTAAATGATTTAAAGTCTTATGTGAGCCTGAGCCATGTTTATTTATTTATTTATTCTATGCACAAAAATGTACAGAGGCGGACTTAATGTCTTAGGCATTTTCTACTAGTTAACCTTTGGGTGGTGCAGAGACAAACATGTAAACCTGAGCGTGGATATCGCCAGTAACCGGGGTGCAGATCAGACTTCAGGATGCTACAGAGAAATTCCTGATGGATTCCTACCACCGGATGATCAGACCAACGAAACAATGTTAAAACTTAGTCTTTTCCTTACTAGAAACCACACATTCTTTCCATTATCTAACACCCCTTAAGCACCCCTAATAAGGCTCAACAAAAATTTAATAAAAACCATTTTTCTTCCAAGATTACTATGTAAATCAGTAAAAATCCGAGCTCTTCATCGTCACGTGTCAATATTGCATTATATATTAAGCCACATTGGCAATATTATACTAAATAAATCTTGGTTAGTCCTCGTGATATTAAATGTGGGGGTCGGGTTATGAGTGCTGTGACCAGTTGTTGGGTTTTTTTTCGAGACGTCCTAATATTTGGAGATTTAATACAGGACATGTTTCAAAATGGGCCAGGCCTATGTACACTACCTAAAAAAAACACGAATCGCGCGCGACTCATGGCACCGCTCATCGCGCAACGAGCCTGTTTAAAGTAGCCTTTAATCAAACACTTCTTAGGGAATACTAATATATAGACTTACAATGGTCTTAAGACAGATATAATAAATAATATATGAGAAGTATAAGAAGTAATGATCTATAGTAACAGAACAAATTGAACGGTCTGTTACTGTGGCGAAAACCCCGATACCATGCCACGTGCTCTCAGCTAAAATATGTCCTGAATCGTCGACAATTTCCTAGCCACCCTCGTCATAAGGATATTTTTCCAAGGAGAGTCCTGGCCCATTTGCTTCTGGAATGTGGATTTAACTTCTTATTTCCATGATAATGCCATTTGATGTGACGTTAAGATGGCATTTTAAATATGTTATTCATATGATTTAATTAATGGCGGTAATAACGCTGTATGGGGAGTGAGCTAATATAGTCATGAGTTGTGGTTTGAGAAACTATACTTGTTATAATTATATGGGGTGATGTCGAGATCATAAAATGTAAATTAAGTAAGAACCTGAATGAAATAACTGAATCATTCGGAAGATAGAAAATAATGAAAAGTGGTAAAAAAGACAGCTTAATAATCGATTAGCACGAATTTACTCGCCCAAAACAGGCGAATCTTTTTTAACTTTTAAATAATATTATTTTCTCCGCACGAAGTTAATTTATTTGTGCATGAATCGACAACTCCAGATATATGCATTGGGGAATTGGCACATTTTGAATTTCATACAATAAAGTTAAGGAAAAAGTAAACTATTTCTAGTGTAGTGTAGTACCAATTATTTTTGTTTATGAGTTATGTCATGCTCACTCAAATGTCTCGCTGACGGTGGCGCGTGTGTCGGATCATTTAGCTCCCTTCAAAATGGTTGAGCTGAATGGTGCTGATCCATGCGTCATGTTCGTGAACGGGCGCCGTCAGTTGGGACTGGTCATCTCTTAGCTGCCTCGACTTATTTTAATATATAATTAATTTGCTGGATTGTTTTTAATTATGTTTTGCTGCACTCTGGACGCTTTTAACGTGTACGGTTTTTGTACATCGTTCTCACTTATAGTGTCAACATTAATCGATGTAACTAATATATTTGTAACAAAAATATTATTTAAAAGAGTGTCCATGGAGTTTCTTGCCCGTTCTTCTCCAATGGTACCTACTTCGCTTTGGAATGGTCGACTAGCTTCATATTTCTGTCTGACCGACCCCTTGACAATTCAAAAGTGCCTGTAAATGGTTATGGTGGTGGTTATGTGTTGATGTTATGAAATAAATGATTTGAGTTTGAGTTAATAAAAAAGATCATATTTTTTATAAAAACAAGTAGAGAAAATTCATATTTTTCATGCTATCTAGTAAGAAAAACCCCGGAGCGATGGAGGGATTTTCGCCGAAGTTTATTTAAAAAAAAAGATTTTTCAAGTGTAACATTTATTTCAAACTATTTAACTCTTATGACTTCTGTGCGCTGTGTACTAGGTCAATTGCCTCATAAATATTTCCTACATCCTTATCGCACATTATGATAAAGTTTACCTACTTCTAATTAAGTTTCATTGAAGCCTTTATAGCAAGATAATGCTAGTAAGCTAGGAAGCTAGTCACTCTAGACTCGTGTATACAGAACTATCCTTATTTTTAGGCAAGTCAGCTAGCTATTGTGATATTTTAATAGCGTTATATTTTTGAGCTAGTAGCCCACCTCTGATTTTACTATCCTGGCTTGTGTACTAAACTCGTGTGGCTGGCTAAGATAGTCCAATCAATTCATTTTACTCTACGGACTAAGTTACTGCAAATTAATTGGCTTAAAAATTACTAGCATCGTGTAAACAGCTCACGTACCCAGCCAGGATATAACTTGCCTGCTATATAATAGCTTAAAGAACCGGATACTAATTCAGATTTGTTACAGTAATCATGTTATTTGGTTTTTTTATTATTATTTTATATACCGTTTTTATAGATTCTTTTATATTTTGTGTATGTGTGAACGCTGTAGGCCTTGTAGACTGCAGATTTATAGACCATTTTCTATTTTAAGTACCTGGTACTTTTTGACAGGCCTACACGTCCTCCCATACCTATTAACACTGTTATTTGAAAACATTGTAAAAGTCAAATATTTTTAAAAGGGTAACATTGGAGTTTCTAGCCGGCTCTTCTTTTGGAAACGACCAATTGGAACCGTGCACCTAGCTTCTGACGTTTTATAAGTGTCCATGTAGGTTTATGTGATGTAAAATATTTTGATTTTGAACCAGCCTCGTGTAACCTCATAACCTAAAGTTGTGCGCGAAATAACTGTTCTTTTATTAGTTTTCAGATCGCTGAAAAACCCTTTCCTTATCACCACGAACACAAGTTAAATAATCCCGTAAAACTCCCATTACTTTTCCATCAACAAAGCCGAAGGTCTAACTTTTCTGACTCCTCCATAACACGTTTACCTAACTTGCTGAAGTTATCTGAACTCGTCTAACCCATCGTGTGACGTCACCGACCACAATTGGATCTGTCACTTGCATAGAGTAGGTAAACCCATAGAGAAGCGAAACTCATGTACAGTCGGCCTATGAAGCCCTAGACCATCTATACTCCATATTTTAAGCATTAGAAAAGACGGCCAAATAACAACAGTTATTGTGTGATACTCGTATCGCTGAAATGAGCTGTATTTAAGAGTTATTTTAAAATGTAAATGGTAAAATTAAATAGAGTACATTACTAGGTAATAACCGTTAAATAACGGAGCTTATTAAATACTGATGACAACCGTTACTTAGTAAAACGTTGTTAGTACCTAAGTTTGTTTGTTACGCTTTCACGCCAAAACGGCTGAACGGATTTTAATGAAATTTAGCACACAGATAGACCATGACCTGGGTAAGGACATAGACTTTTAATCCTAGATCGCAGATTAAGTCACGGGCAACAGCTAGTGTTACATTAAATGGTAGGCATAACGACGGAAACAGCGACGTTTAAACTATCAATTTGAAAATTAACGAGATTAAATTGACATAATTAAAGAGTAATCAAGATTTTCGTCTGATGATCGTATCTTATGCCGTCAAAAATAAATAATGCCCGCTACGTCCATCTCAGCAAAACGGTACAGATATCGAAGATCAATCTGCTAAAGCATTGACAAAATCCGGAATTCCTGCCTGTACCGAACGTTTCTTACGCCCCCAACCTGTAGGCATTATGAATGCATTCGAAGGTTTGACCTCTATACTATCTTATTCTATGGTCACTGTCTGAACTCAGATTATCTTGGTCAGATGACGTCGTAAAGAATAATGGGAGTTTACGTGGCTGCCTAATGTCATTATGAAGTATGACTGGGGCTTTTATGTCTAGAGTTTTTAATTTTACGAGAGGAAATGGGCTTTAAATATTTCACCAGGCAGCTATTTAACTACCGGACAACAGCTTACCGCTAGTTACTTTATATGCTATTTTTGCTTCGTCCATAGCAGCTTGACATAATCAGCCTATAATATTCCCACTGCTGGGACACAGGCCTCTTCCCGGTGAGAGGAAGTGGGCCGCAATCCACCACGCGGCGCAGTGCGTGTTGGAGGATGTCACATGTCTTCGAATTTTTGGTTCTAGGACAGGCCGGTTTCCTCACGATGTTTTCCTTCACCGTTTTGAGAGCAGTGGTGATGAAATAATTTACAGAAAGTAAAGGGCCTAGCTGGATTCGAACCTACGACCTACAGTCGCGGGCGTTACCACTGGGCCACCACTGCATTTTTCAATTTTTTTTTGTTGTTTTGTTAAAGTCAGCCAGTTGTACCATTACCATTATACTACACTATTCATGAGACAAAATGAACTGAAAGTAAATAACTTTGGGAAGAAGAAGATAAGAATATATTTGGAAGGCAAAACAGACAGGACAGGGCTTCATTCTTCATAATATCTCAGCGATGAACAGACCCGCCTTTCGAAGGGAGGCATGAAAAAGTCTGACATATAAGAGATGAATGAATTATACGAGTGACCGTTTCGGAATCCTAAGCACCTTACAAATGAATCTTTCCTTCTGCGACCACATCTTGCAAGGAAAATCTTATTTGTATTTAATCTTAAACCCACTGAAAACACACACTTCTTTACGGTCTCTCAGGTCAGCACGAGAAATTAGCCTATTTAGTTGAAAAGGGAGTCTAGTTGTCCACCCAACCATAGAACGTAGAGATTCATTCTCTTCAGCCGAAAGCACGCTACAATGTAATAAAATAAACAAAACAGGATGAATAGATTGGTACCAAAAACACGTCGGACCATCCCGAATACCGTACCGCTAGTAATGTCCCCCACAAGGGACCCAAGCTGGTATTAGGGCTCTCTAATTTGTAACTTAATCACGGCAGGAGACGTTCAGCTGGGACTACACGTTAACTAACGAGACGTGTCTTCAAGTTAGCGGATAACTTATTTACTTCAGCGCTAATTATGAGGCAAGTAAATTAGGTTGGGGCATTGGAGGATCTTTTTCGGTTAGGTGGCAGTTTTTCGGTTGATAACCAGCAATAAACAATCAATCAATTTTATTGGGGTCATCGACCACTTGATATTCAGAGAAAAATTACAAAAAAAAAACAAAACCGTATCAAAATGAATCCCATTTTTTTTATATCCATCACGTCTGCGGAGTTTGCTTGCTAATTTAATTTGGACCCTGTATAAGACGAAGTACGATTGTTTGCCTCACTGATTATGCTTGTGATACGATAATACATTCAAAAATCAAATCATCAAATCACTATCTGTGGCCCGAGACTTCGTCTGTGATGCAGATGAAATATAGAATCTGTCCTTACCCAGGTCATGGTTTATCCGTGTGCCAAATTTCATCCAAATCCGTTTAGCCTTTTTAGCGTGGAAGCGTAACAAGCAAACAAACTAACTTTCGTATTTATAATTAGAATTAGGAAGTTAGGATTATTGTTTATCTAAGTAAACTTTCACTTCACCTATTCATCATAACACAACGTCTGTCAATGTCTGTCTGCCTGTCCTCTTACCTTAAAACAGACACAGAGCTGACTACCCACAAATCACAAATCTACCTAACAAACCTGTGACGTCTGCATCTACGAATCTACGACGTCCACCGAAGCGATTGCCTATTGGACTGCACGGAACCCAGTTAGTCCCGTTTAGCGGGATTGCGGGACTCTGCAGACGCAATACTAACACGGACCTGTCAACACAATTTAAGTGTTTGTACTTCACCTGGCTGTGGCCTGTGAAGTGAGGTGTTGATTAGATTTCGGTGGGAAGGTCTACAGAAGTCTTGTAAGTAGTGGAGAAAGATTTGTGTGAATGTTATTTGATGTGTTGTTAGACTTGGAAAATTGCATTGATGTATTGGAACTTTCGATTGATGAATTTGGCTAGTCTAATTAAATGTAGAACAAAAGTGTTGAATGACACTATTCAGGGTCAAAGTAAATTAGTTAGCGAAACTCCACAGACGCGATTGGTATAAAAAAAATGATGGGATTTAATTTTATCATACGGTTTTTTTATCTGAATATCAAGTGGTCGATAACACCAAAAAAACCTAGTTGATGGTTGATTGCTGGTTATTAAATAATGATAACCAGCAATCAATCGATCAACTGCCACGTAACCGAAAAATATCCTGCAATCCCCTTACCCAATTTACTTGCTCAATAATTAGCTCTGAAATAAAAATATCTAAATAAAATAATACAAAAAAAAATTGCAGACTTTTTTTTTTTTTTTTGGGTTCTACGACCGATGGTTCTGTAGTTACTTGATATACACACATCAACAGAATCTAGGGATACCTTAATCGTAAATTATTTACGAATTAAAAGTTTAAAATCTGTTTAGTTTCTATAAAACGTTAAAATACAGATTTAAACCTCATTTGTACCATTTTCTAAATTTAAAAATGAAAATAAAAAAAACAAAAGAAACAACAAATTACGGCGGCAAAATTGTTAGTATTTCGTTACGCTAAGGTAAATCAAAATTGTTTCATTAACATTAATTAATGGAAAGGGATCAGATTGTTTTTCTTTTTAATTTAACGTGTCGTGTGAGCTTTAAAAGTCATGTCACGTCATCATTTGAGTCAATATGAAATGTTACGAGCCTTGGGCATGTTAGAAAATGGTGCGATTCAACGCGTCGATGCTGTGGCCCTATACACCAGCCAAAACGTGATATCAAGGTTGTGGTCACGTTATCGCAGTACTGGGGATGTGAATGAACGGCACACTAGTAGATATCGTGTTACTACGCAGAGACAGGATCGATATCTCCAAATGACCGCTAGAAGACAACCCAATATCACAGCGATGCAACTAGTACAAAGGTCCAGGAGGATCACCAGCTGCTGGTAAGCGACCAAACCATGCGAAGGAGGTTGCATGAAGTTGGTCTTCATGCTCGAAGACCGCTCCGTGTTCCAGCATTGCGACGTGGCAATCGCAGTCGGCGGCTTTTGTGGGCTCGGGAGCACTTACCATGGAGTGACAAATAATGGTCTTTGGTGCTATTCACCGGTGAGTCCCGGTTTGGGTTTCATCCGGATTCACTAAGAACACACGTTTGGAGATCTCCAGGGATAGTTAGCTGTCTACGGCACCCTCAGGAGGTCCACTCATACCAAGGCGGGACAATCATGGTGTGGGCAGGAATTCGTCTTGGCGGACGAACCCAGCTCGTTTGAATCCAAGGCAACATGACTAAAGGAACAAAAATACCATGAGGAGGTAGTAGAGCCTGTTGTTGTCCCACACAGAATCCAAATGGGCCAGGTATTTCTACTCATGCACGATAATACTCCTTCCCCATACGGCGCGTCTCGTGTCGGCCGCTCTCCGAGACCACAATATTCAAGTTTTAGATTGGCCTGCACAGTCGCCCGACTTAAATACTATCGAGCATGCCTGGGACATGTTATAACGAAAAGCTTTGAGAGATTTCCCGCCAAATTTGACAACGGAACAACAACTTTACGAACACCTCATAACGCAGCAAGACATTGACAATTTAATTTTAAGTATGAACAATCGATGCCGATGTGTAATTAATGTAAGAGGTGGCAACACTGATTATTAATAATTAGATTTTATAAGAGTTTTTCAATTTTAATTAAAATTAATAGTTTTATAAGAAGAAGAGAAGTTTTTTATCATACTAATTTTCTACGGCGATTTAAAAAATGTATTATTATTTAAAACAAAAGAATCACGAAATAGTTTTTATTTTTTATTAAAGACCTTAAAATAACCTCTCATTCTTCCATTTACTATATCAGAGAATTCTTCATAGATTTATAGATATTTGATAAAATGTAAAATATCCCTAGATTTTGTTGATGTGTGTATACGTTGCTTTTGGTTGTTTGATGATACTTACGCATCGTGCCTGTGAAGTTCACACAACAAAAAAACGGATGTTCCAAGCAACTGCACTACCTCAGCTAGTGGACCGAAAGACAAATAGTCAAAGTCAAAAGTTTATTGCAATATTATCAAATACAATCAATTATTATTTTTTGTTTTGTTTTATCATGTGTAAATATACCAATCACTTTGGAGTTTCGTTAGCTTATTTACTTTGACCCTGTAGTCTTTATACCTACGTTTATTTTTGTCCAAGTACCACTTTGTGAACATAAGGAGAACGACGAACATTACGATTTTGTCATCCTCAAAAACGACGGTGACTAAGCACAATCTCAGAACACACATAGAAATCCAAAGCCTACACAGAAAACTGCCATTGTAGCTCCAGTTCTTAGTTTGAGCATGGTTCTGTTTAGTTAAAAACAAACGTTTCTTTCAAATCAGCATTAAAACCGCTTCCTCATGTTCACAACGACTCCTGCTTTAATAGCAATAAAGACAAGATTGACCACAAGTTCTATAGTTATCTTAAAGAATCACAAAACAAACAGCATCTAGGCGGAAAACATGCCCACATCCTAAGCTCCACTGTAATCAAACACATCGGTAATTCAGCAAGATAGATGCAGTAACACATCGACAACGCTAATACGTTTAATCCTATTGATTGACTGATTGCTACGGTAGCAGATATATGTACGAGTATATCAGAAAGATATAGGAGTTATTTTGTAAGTATTTGCAAGTTTTGTTTCTTATAAAAGAACAAAGTTGTTCATTTGACATGGATAAAAATTTCGAGCTGTTTTTTTTAAATATAACAAAACTGTGATCAAAATACAGCCGTTGCCGATATCAAGTTCGAAATATTAAAAAATATATTATATGGTTTAAACCTGGGTCTGAAGATAAACAAAACGATGTAATAAGACAGTATGAGCCTTTCGTTCACGTTTTGTTAATCATCTACGCTAGCTACTGCTGGATATAAATCTCTTCTTAGTTCGCCACCTTTCAATAATTTTTTCCAGGTTTTTGAGTTCCTTATCCTATACCAGTTTTCTGCTCAAGCTTGTTTTTTGTGAAACAAATCAAAATTCCGCTAAAGTAAAAAATCAAGCAAGTGTATCAGTGTCTTAGGTTTTCAGCTTTGATTTGAGGTATTAATATAAGTTAATATAACTCTAAATACATTTATGATAAGCTTACCTTCCTTTTCATAGAACATTACATGATAACATCCCGTACACTCGCAGCCAAACATATCCACCACACGCAAAGGGAATAAATACCATTACGTCAACAACAAAATTACGTCCATATTTTTACGTGAGATTCCTTATAAGTGATACAACATAACACAGGGACATACATAACAAAACACATGCCCTTACTACTGTACACTGGGTAAAAAAACAAGGCAATGTCAAGCGCATACCCTTTGTCTTGCAACCCCACTTACAGTTGCGGACATAAAAAGTACCTATGTTAAAAATGCAAAAATGTTATATTTTTTCCCCCATTTTGTTTTGTCATGTTGGTGATGAGTGTGTTGTGTTTTGTTTATGATGCGGGTTTGAAATGTTTGGGCTGGTTGTTTGTAAAATGGTTTAGCTAATGGGAACTGGATAATATTTTCAGGACTTTGTTATTCAGTTTTTTTTTAAATTTATTTCGCGTATAATTTTGTTTATACGTTTAATTAAACTGGTACGTTTTCACTTTCTCTATTCTAAATGGGTCAGGCACCTGGCAGATCTTCAATATATTCATTTAAAAAAAAAAATGTAAAACACGATACACCTATTTAATCTGCAATCTTGGACCCAACATAACATTCACGTTACGTATAAGTTTATAAGAAATACATTTTTAAGATCCGCTCATGTTCCGACGAAAACCATAAGCATAAACATACGGACATAAAAAAGCATACTTATTTTATTACATCAACACAAGTACCTACGTAACTGTTTCCCTTGTAACTATTGGAATATTCCAATGGTTCATTCATGAAAATATATTCAGTTATTTGGGTTATACGGGAATAAACTAGTACGTGTTTTTTGCGGGAAAAAAATGGAAAAACGTTTTTATCAAGTGGGTGTTACGAGAATCCAATTTTGTTTATAAATGTTTCAGATAAACATCTATTACGTGTCAGAATGTTTTTAGATAAGGTTTTGTTTAGCAGAATACTAGATTACAAGAAGTCTTGAGAAGACGCAAATCGTAAGCGCATCACTTGAGAACGGCTGAGCCGATTTGCGTATTTTTTGTTTAAAAATGTTCGGTAACAGTCCGAATTAGGTTTAAAGAGAAAGAAAAATGACAAGTTTCAAAGATTTATTTTATTTTAAACATTCCATAAAAAAGGACGTTCAATTCCTCCAATTGAACGTCTTTTTATGGAATGTTTGATTTTGAACATTTATTTTAAGCTTTAACACTTCGAACCTACAGAAGTGATAAGACATATAACTGTATGAAATAGACCACCAATAGAACCGCACCTTTTACAAAATCAAAACGAATAAATATTAAATCCGTTCCCTTCGCCACCACCGCGCCGCCGCGCCGTCGCCATCGTTCCATTTACACCCTCACCTGTAAATACTGTACACTTTTCTCGGCCCCAAGTGTACATACACATCTGCGCACCAAAATTTACAATCACAGATATCGTGGAAGGATTTTATTTGAATAATTTAAGAGGCATCGTCTCGAGCGAGCTCGGTTGATCTTATCTTTTAAATTGCGCACACACCCCCTTCATGTAGGGGGTGTAAGTTGAAGACGTGGATGTGGTAAGTTACCTGAGATATTAAATAGGAAGGTGCTTTTTTTGTTGTTTTCTAGGTTTATAGTGCAACATTATTGTTTTATAGATGGCTAACGCAGTCAACCAATCAACTTAGCCAATCGCAGTCCAACACCCTGTCCCTAACGAAGTGTTGGATTTAAAGAAAAGTTTGAAATAACGTACCTATAACTTTGAGTAAAGTGAGTAAATCCGATGCGTAATCTTACGAATCATGCGTAAGATTCGATGGCAAACAAATTGTCAATAAGGTGATATTAATAATTTAAGTGCCATCGAATCTTGGAATTGGAAAATATGTCCCCGTTTCAGGAGCAACCAAGTTTACTCAACCTAATAGCTTTCCAAGAAAAATACAATATCGAAATGGAAATGTTTCTTCTACGTACCGCTAACGTTAAGTGTTCTCCATTTCAGTACGTCTGGCATCCATAGCGATCAGATAGTTGGCTCGTACATCGAGAGTCGGCTTACACACCGTCGGCTAGAGCAATTGAGCCTCCCTTGAGGTCTCAATTTGGGAATTTGGTAGTCTAAGGTTTTCTAAAATAGGGATACTAAAACGCTGTCGGAACCCTGGGAAGGCCAAATTCACGTACACAAGCATCTTTTGATAATACGACAAACTGAACTTTAATCTCATGAATTAGTCAGTTGCCTAAATTGTGAGAATTTCATATTTTTTTTGTGACATGTCAAATCATAGAGAAAAATCTCCCAAAAGCCCAGATAGGAAACAAACTCTTCTTAGTGTCTGCGATGCCCAGTCAGCCCAGAACTTAGATGTAGCGTCCGTCAATTTCTGGACACGATGTCAGATGTGTGGAACACCTGTTAGTGGAACAGTACCACATTCACAAACACGAATACATGAGTTGCCTGTACCTAGTATTTTTCATTACCAATTAACATTTTTTCCCAATATTAAAAGTTAGTTTTACAAATACCACATCCAAAATTTCTCACTTGAAAGCTAAAATGTTACCAATAAAAATTCAAGCGAAGGTGTTGAGTCAAATGACAGTGTTTAACAGGAATACAGCGGGCGAAGCCGCGGGGCGTTGTGTGGCGTAGATCTTAGATAAGTGTATGTATGCCTCTTGTACGTACTTATGAAAATAACGTTCTGTAATTTCCATACTGATTGAAGTTTTTGTTTTTGTTTGAAGTTTTGGATTGTTTTTAATTAATTTTATTTTAGGGTTTTTTTTTTATGGGTCGTATTTTTTGGAATGATTACGTTACCGTATCCTAGGAGTGATGTTCTTTTGTAGGTTCTGATTGCTTACCTGAAAATAAAAGAAAAATACTGCTTTTAATATTTAGTTCACAAGCTTACAAAATTCGAAAGTGACAATGAAGGAGCAAATCCTCTAACAGTATTCTCTAGAAGAATTTAAAAAAGAAAGAGAGACATATATATATTTAAATTAAGACATCAGTAACTCTAGCTAGTACCTACACTAACTAGCTACAATATGAATATCATGACTGAAAGATAAGGAATCAAAACTGTAAAGCAACAAGCATCAAAATTAAATGGTTGTGACTTCAAAAGCATCAAAATCCTTTATTTCGCATGACATCTTCAATTCCATCTTCCATTTTATCCCCTAAATTGATTCCCCAGCAAAAAAAAGCTCCCCTCACAGCTGATAGACGTCTTGTTTTATCTTACCCTGAAAAAAATATAGTTAATACTCTGAAAAAGAATAATTTTTCACTCTCATCTCCGTAACCTGGCCATATTAGTACCCGTCACGCAACGCTTAGAACGATTAATTAACACTGTTCTAAGCTATTACGGGTGTTTAAAAATAACAAGGGGTCAATGGATACGGCTCCTAATAGGAGTCATTTGTCATAGCAATAATTTTTGTCTTTGGTCTTGTAAAACTGCTAGGCAGGTCTATTAATTCTGCGTTGAGTGTACTTTTCTTGGGGTCGTCAAGAGTTATTTGAGTTGTCAACTTTAGTGTGACAATTATGATTTGATCCACTTTTAGAGGTTTAGTTTGAATAACTGAAAAGCAGCTGTAGTTCACTTTAACTATTTTTTTTTTCAAAAAGCTATAATGACGTTTAAAATGTAGCGGAATTCTACAATATTAGTCCTACTCTGTTTTTTTTTTTGTGAAACTTAATTTTACTTTAAAAAAAAATACTAGACGTTCAAAGGTGACCCAATAATTCCGCCACACAGTATACAAGAACCGCTGTAAAATACACATGCCATAAGTCCCAAAGATCTAGTCTCCACATCAGAAACCCTCGGGTTCTCGTTATAAGTCGACACCGGACTCTCTATAAATCATTTTATATGAGCATAAGCGTTTAATGCACCCCCAATTAGGAGGGGGAGCTTAAGTACCATATTGAGAGCTTAGCATCTAATGACAGTGGTCCCTAAAAGAGGGACAGAGACCGAAGTATAATCTGCAGAAAGTGTGAAAGAGAAGGAAGAAAAGGGCCAGTGATTCTCCGGTAGTTAATAAACCTTCTCTTGAAGGTTCGTGTCGTCTTGTAATTTTAGGGTTCCGTGTTCTATTGCTTGCACCTGTACATAATAAGTTCCCTTGTCAAATGAAGTGGATTATTACCCCGGATGCGTATTTGTCCCCTAAATTGGGGTAATTGTGTTTTCCTTTCTCAGAAACGTTTTGAAATAAATCACGGTTCTGTCAAATGGAAGTGTAATTTATATTAAAGAGAATTGAAGATACCTATATTTATAAAGATGCGACTTGTATGAAATGCAGTTCGAACTGTATTTTATTATTAGATACATTATTATACACAGGGACTTGAAAACACCTGTATAAATGATACAGAATTAAAAGTGTCACATTTTGAATTGATAACATAATCAAATATGTAACACTTGTAAATGTGTTTTTCAATGTGTTAACCCAAGACACCAAAAAAGTGTAAAATTAATATATCTGTAACCGATATATAAGTGTTAACAGTGTTAATAAGTGCAACAGGTAAACGCGGCGTTGCCAGAATAGCCGCAATCCCAACTGAATTAAGGCTATTTTGGCAACGCCGCGTTTGTCTGTCCGCCGCGCGTTGTTGCGGGCACCGTGCAATTTTACCTAATACTGCTTATTTCTGTTACACGTATTAACACATCTAAAAGGTTATACTTTAAAACTGTAACATTATTGTATCTGTTAAATTTATAAAAGATTGTGATTGATTGTAACATAACATCACGCCTTGTTTCCCCGAAGGGTTGGGCAGAGGTGTACCTATAGTACACCAACATTCCGACAGTTATGTTTAAGTCCCATGTAATAGGGGGCGAGCCTATTGCCATCTACCGGGCACAAATCCAGACTTCAGGCTGCTACTGAGAAATTCCAGATAGAAAAACCCAATAACACGTTGCCCGACCTGGGAATCGAACCCAGGACCTCATGCTCAGCAGTAGCGATTGCGTTTATTTTAAAACGGCTATAAAAACAGTGCCAAAAACAATTATTACGGTTACATTTTGGTTCCCTGGTTATACTTAAGTATCTCTTAATGCCGATTTCACCAATGAAACTGAACACGTTCAGCACATCTAAAACGCGTTCAAGAACTGTCAGTGTTAAATTATTATACAAAATTGACACTGACAGCTCTTGAACTGGGGTTATATATATATTATAATTCCGATCAAAGATTTCCAGTTTTAACACCTCAGACGTTTAAAATCAATACTAAGTGCCGATTTCACTTAATGAAACTGAACGCAATCAGCACGTCTAAAACGCGTTCAAGAGCTGTAAGTGTTATTATTCCACAGAAAATAATGACACTGTCTGGCCTTAAACCTAGTGTATGTGCTGGTCGCGTTCAGTTTTATTGCTGAATCCACATACATGGAGCAACTGCTTATCATCTGACCACCACAACCCAGTAACTGGGTAACACTATTGGTAAGACTATCAAACATTCGGGATTTCTGACTACCCGTAACGACTCTCAAAGATCCACGAATGACAGTCGAGACCAACAGCTTAAAGTGCTTTCCGAGGCACGGAGAGGTCTCGAAATGTAATGGATAGGTCACACATCCACGGACTGACCTCGGCAAGCGTTGCTTAACCTTAAAGATCGACCCGTGCGGCTGTTATTATACATAGTATATTTGCATAAAATGCTCAAATAAATCGAATAGCCTAAACATATTTGTAACACTTCGACTACCCCCCTCAAGTTTATTCGGATACAGATAAAACACGTAACAAAAAAAAAGAAAACCTCGAAAACAAACCCTTACAAACCAGACAGCCATTAATTGAAGAATTTCGTTCCCTACTAAACTGTGGTGGAATCGTAAATTGAAAAGAAAAACGTTTCGGGCATTAACGAGCGGAGCGGGTCTCGTACGTACCTTACGTGTGATGTATCTTACAGCCTTTATGTGCGACCTATGAGATGTGGACGAGAGGTTAATGTCATGATAAAAAGAGTGAAATTTTAGTTGAAATCGGAGAAAAGAAGAATTTTTAATCGATTTGGAGAAATATTTCGTTTTACAACTTGTAGGTAATCTTGATTTATAAAACAAACAATGGGTTATATCCTAGAAAAAGCAAAGTATCGCTGAAGCAAATCGCCTTTTTCATTAAGATAATTACGTCTAATGAATTTGTATGGTAAATGACAAGGAGTGTCGATCACTGATAAAGTATTTTGCAGTTTGATATAACGCTTCGGGCACTAACGAGCGAGTGGGGCCTCGTACGGTACGTGTGATGTATGTAACAGCCTTTATGTGCGAACTTTGAGATGTGGACGGCAGGTTATTGCGTGCAAAAATCTACAATTTTTATCTTCTAAAATTACGATCTGTTTTAAAACAAACAACAGGTAAAAATCTCATGTAGATTCAACTACCCGATGCATAGCTAAAACAGTAGAGTTCAGAGTTTCAGGGTTTTTGACCGACTTCAAAGAAAGGGGGAGGTTCTCAATTCGTAAGTGTCTTTTTTTATAACAAGCGTCCGCTGGTTTTTAACCTCTCTGCTACAGCACTGGCATTGAACCTATGCTTTAAAACTATTAACAGCCAGGCTAGGTCGTCGTAATTCGTCGTATTTTCTGTTATTATCCTACTCTTGCACTACAGGTCTCAAACCTGTAAATAATAACACACAGCAACGGCCTTATTTTTCATGTGCAGACTTACTCCACCAAAACAATAGGGAACCAGGAAATTTGCGCATCCATAAAACATGCATCTTTATTAGGCTTGTATACAAAGGGCATTACAATCAAAAGAATTACTTTAACAGGTGAAATTACTAACAAGAGAGAAGCTTTGATGTGAAAATTAGGGACTAATGAAACATACTTCTTTTTTGAAAAGGTGAAAAGGAATGTCTGAATAGTTAAGTCTGTGTTTTGGACGAGCGCGAGCCGGTTTATTACTAACAACTGACTAGGGTGCTTCGGACCTTGATTTATGTAACCATGGATTTATGAAGATGGGGACAATTTTTCTTCCAGGCCTTTTTATGTTGCCGTAAATTTATGTATTGAGCGGAATAGGTAGCAAATTATAAGCTAATAGGTATGACCTTATTAGCATATAATTCAGTCACAGGAATTCATCTTAACATACTGATATTATTGTAGATACTACTGTCTAGACCAAGATCTATTCGTGCGGTGGTGTCTCAGGGCTCCTTGCTCGGGCCGCATTTATTAAAACTGTTTATATACGACATGCTCAAGAAGGCACACACTCATCTTGCTTGTTTTGCTGATGTGACAGCATCATTTACTTCAAGTAAAGACATCGACTTGATAGTTGAACGGCTTCAGTTATCATTACAGCTTCTAGGTTCATATTTTAACCAAAGGAAATTAAAATTAAAATCCACAAAAACTAAAGTCTTAATGTTCACCCGAAAGCGAAAATTCCCGAAAAACGCATAAAAGTAGACGATTATATTTTGCCATGGCGTGTATCTACCAAGTACCTTGGGTTTTTACTGGACAATAAAATGAACTGGACCAAGAATACTGAGTACTTCCGCGTGAAACGAATAAAAGCTTTAAACTGCCTGCATCCAATCTTAAAACGACGATCGAAAGTCGGCTCAATGACCAAATTATAAATCTACACAACCCTTGTAAGACCCTGCATTACCTACGCAGAAACGGTCTGGAGTAGCACTTGCGAAAAACTACAAGTTGTCCAAAACAAAGCATTAAAAACCTCTTCCAATACTCCCTTACGGACAAATCTACAATCCAACGTGACACAGTCAGTTAAATTTCCCACCATTAAAACAATTCATTACAAAACTCACAAAATAGTTTTATTTGGTTACTAACCCTAAACATAATAACCCACTTATTTCTTCCATTGGCCAAACCCGTACCCTAATTGCGTAATACACAATCAATCTTAATCTGAATCGTTTTGAAACAGTTTAACTAAGTTTAACTAATCCATTGCTTCGTAAGTTCGCTAAAAAATCTGCTCAACAATGTAAATAACGCAATGAATGTTGTTGAACTGTCAAAATACAACAGATTAGTCGTAATCGTTTACGAAAATGTGGTACGCAATTAGGCTGCTGGTCTACAAACTTAAAATACATCGATCACTTGCTATACGACTAACAAAGACGATGCGACTCGATGACCGGACTTTTTTACGTTCGCTCGAAATGTAAGGTAGATTTGAAACGAATGAAACTCAGTACACGAAACTCATTTGAATTTTAGATATTATATAATTATGTCAAAGTAAAATTTTATTTTATCAATGTTAATTGTAACAATATTTTTAGTTTATTAAGTGTTATTAGAGTGCGTTTGTGTATAATCATCGCGCTGTACAGTACAATATTTATTTAACGTAAGTATTTGTGATACCTCTGATTCATAACAAGTAAGAAGTTTTATACATTACTGTATGCATTCGTAAACGTTTTATATAGGCGCCATGGTCTGCACAAAACAATCAATCATAGTGTTAAATACTTTTAGAATAAGATTTGAATATCATTTATCTGTTTGGCTTATGATAAAATAAAGAAATTTCAAAATCAAATCAATACTACTGTCATGTTTTTGTTTGTATGTTTGGCATCTCGCAGGTCAACCTATGCGGTTGTCGTCTGCTTAAGCGGACTTGCCTGTGGATTCCCTAATAAATTAAGGCCTCCAGCCAGGACTTAAACTTATATACTAACTAAAACTAAGCGACAACGCTAAGGGCACCCCCTGTGGGGTACGAACCTCGGCTTAGGGCGTCGCTGGAAGAGGGCAGCAAATGACTAGCTGGATCAGGATTGGTATTAATTAGGGACGAATTTAAAGCTACAGGCTCAGCGGCGCGGGCTGGCTCGAGCAAGGGTCGGGAGGGGCGTCGATTTGGGCGTCGCGGCGGGCCTCGGCGGCGAGGGCGGTAGGACGGCGATCGGGTTTTGGGCTTATGTAGCGTGCTAGTGGCCTTACTACTCTCCTGGAGGAGGGTAGTGGCGTCGTCGGGGTCGATTAAAGTATGCCTTGGTCGGCGAATACTGCTAATGCGAGAGGGAGTGTAGCGGGCGGCCGCTGTAATCAGGGGGTTAGAATGTTTCATGCCGCAGTCGAAGAAACGCTTTGATAAGCGTTTCATGAACTGTTTTATGGTTGGCATTTTGAGGTCGACGTGAAGATCGATATTACGGACATAGAAGGGGGCACCCGTGACCCTTCTGAGGAAACGGTTTTGGAGGGTCTGCATCTTATGGAGATGACGTGGGTGAGCGTGCGCAAATACAACGCAGGCATAGGTCATGATGGGACGGATGACTGCGGTATAGATGCGGAGCTTGCATTTGAGGGACAGTTTACTACGGGCTGTCAGTACGAATTGCAGCCTGCTAAGAGCGAAGGAGGCGCGCGCGCGAACCGCCTTAATATGAGCCTTAAAGGTAAGGTTCTCATCGAGGATCACGCCTAGGTATTTGGCTTGCTTCTCCCAAGGGATTGGCTTGCCGTACATAGTGATCGGGCTGGGAAGTGGGGGAGGGAGTCGACGACGTTTTGAGAAGAGAACCGCCTGACTCTTATCGGGGTTGACCTCGATTCTCCATTTCCGAAACCAAGCGCCTAAGACGTTTGCGGAGGTTTGGAGAGTACGAGCTATAGCGTTGGGACAGTGACCGGTATAGTAAACGGCAGTGTCGTCGGCGAAGAGAGCCAACTGAGCCTTTTTACTTTTTGGGATATCGCTAGTGAACAGCGTGAAGGCGAGAGGAGATAGTACGGAACCCTGAGGGACACCGGCGCGAATAGGATGAGGGGACGAGAGTGCTCCCTCGACGCGATAGCGAAAGGTCCGGTTCGACAAAAAGTCTCGTAAGATGAGCACGAGACGATCTGGCACTCCTAGTTGGTAGAGCTTGTATATCAAGCCGTTGTGCCAGACTTTGTCGAAGGCTTTCGCTATGTCGAAGAATAGCACACCCGTCGTCGCGTTACGCTGCAGACCAGCGCATAAGTGCTCTACGATACGGTGGACCTGTTGGGTGCCCGAGTGTTGGCTACGGAATCCAAACTGCTCGTTGGGTATGAGGCTCTTTGCTTCGGCGTAGTCTTTGAGACGCTTATAAATAAGCCTCTCGTAGATTTTGCCGAGGACATTGAGTAAGCTAATAGGGCGGTAGCTGGAGGGCTCAGACTTTGGCTTGCCTGGCTTTGGGATACCGATGACGGTGGCTTCTTTCCATGCTTGTGGGAAGATGTTGTTGCTCAAGGCGCCATTGAAGATGGCGGTCATAAGCATTATTAGCGGGGCAGGAAGGAGTTTGTATACCTTATTGGTAATACCATCCGAACCGGGGGCCTTACGAGCGTGGAGCCCTTTAATGATGTCGTGCACTTCGTCTGGAGTGACGGGAGGCAGAGGATCATCAGGGTCTTCGACGGGAGGGAGGGAGGCTCTTCGTTCGACTTCAGCGTCGACCTTGTTCAGGTGAGCTTGGTCTACTGGTTGGAAGCTGGGAGAACATTGGGACTCTAGGCTGTCGGCAAGACATTCAGCCTTATCGGGACTGTCGAAAGCGACACTATTGTCGGGGCGGATGAGAGGAGGCATAGAGACCTCTTCTGAGGAACGCAATTTCCTCTGTAATTGCCAGAAGGCTTGATGAGTGGGCTCGAGTTCGCTGAGCATCTTGTTCCAGCCCTCAGAGCGAACCTCCCCTATGCGTTTCTTTACAGCACGCTGTAAATGGCGCATGTGGGCTTTGTTCGCGTCACAAGGGAAGGAGTCGTAGGCACGGATGGCCGCGTTCTTCTCGGTTATCAGGTCACGTACGTCAGCAGGTAGTTTCCAGCGATGGTCTTCCATCACCGGAACTTCCCGTGAACAATCCGTCAATACGGATTGTACGTGCTCTGTAAACGAGTCGATTGCGGCCGTCGTGTCGGCGACTGACACTAAGTGATCGGGGATGGTGTCTAAGTGAGGCGACGTGGTGGATTTCAGCCTTTCGCTTACTTTCCTCCAGTCGGTTATCGTCTGGGTCTGAGGGGGGCGGTTGGGGTCGATCGGGCCCGAGTAGGGTGCAAGATGCATGACTACAGGGCGGTGGTCAGAGTTTAGCTCGTGGAACGTCTCAATCGATTGCAAACTACTGTCATGCCCAAATCTTCGCTACTTGTATAAACCTTTGCGACTCTAAGATACTCTATCCAAAATGTGTCTAATAGTTGTGTCATCTGAGGTTTGTGCAGTGAGATGGGCAATATTTATGTAAATATCTTCACTAGCTGTTCTATCTTCAGAGGCTTTGCTGTGTGCCAGTCAGCGAGTCATTTTGTCATATACAATGTTTATTATATGTTTCCGAGGACATATCTGTGATCCAGGATAGAATGTAGCCTTTGCCCTTCTCCAAGTCATGGTCTCAAACAATCAAAACAAAAACAAAACGCCTATTGCAGAGTGTAAAAATAACTACTTTACTAAAGTACCAAATTTCGTTGAAACAAAAAATCTAATCTTGTCTCTTTATAATATTAAATTTTGATTTAGATGAACAAGGAACTTAATTTCATAATATAGCCTACTTAAAATACCACATCAAATTCCCCAAATATTTTCCAGTTCCGTTACATTAGCACCCTTTTTAATATCCTCCTCGGATGGGCATTTCGACGCGTTCCCTCTACATACCGCCGTGTACCCCTAGCTTTATAATCTACTAGCTTTTGGGTAACGGATGTACCTGCGCCGCCATTTTGATTGTGTCTCATATGTTGAGCTCCTTAGTTCTGAGTTGAGTTGCATGATTACTGACAAACGCGTGCACCGTCTGGACAGGTACACTCGATTTGTGTGGTTCTTTCCTAAAAAGAACATTTCAGATACTAATCTACATAGTCCTCATAATTATGATCTGACCAAGATTATGTCTGGACTTTAGAAGAGACTGTGACCTCTGAGTTTGTTACGGCCTTTCTTCTCAGAGTAGTCAGATAGGAAACGCCGATCTCATCTAGCTTTTAAAATATGATTGACGTGTACAAGTGTTTGTACAAACCCACTTAAAGAAATAAAATCATTTATCATATGTCAAGGGTACGTGTGTACAATCTTGGGGACGTTTTGTAATCCCAGCAGTTAGTAAGACGTAGGAATAGTCTGCACTAAAATTATCTAGTGAAAGTGTAAACAAACCCTGTTCAAGATCAATTATTACGCAGTCACTATCATTATTAAATTCTATTTAAAAAATCTACGAAAATTGAGGTTCAATGGTACGTTTTCTGATCCATTTGTTTACTTACCTACCTATATATGTAGATACAGACCATAAGCTCTCGTTCGCACGGACGTAAAAATATCACTGGATCTTCAACTCTCGGTGTTCTCCGTCCATGCGAACGTCGACTTCAAATAGTTAAAATTTTATGTGACATTGTTGCAGTCGCCTGCAGGTTTAGTTTATAGATCCAATACTAATGAGATTTGTTTCATGCTCAGGGCAAGACCGTTTTTATGGTAATTATTATAATGTCTAATACGCTTGATGTTAAAGGAAAAATAAAGTGAAGACACCTAGAGTTAATAGGTTGGAATGAAATAAATAAACGTAGTCATTATGAAGCAACCTGTTTTAAATCACGCACTCGTAAGATATGATTCAGGAATCAAGATCATTCCTCAAATATGGATAGGTAAGCATCTTTTAAGCTTTCTTTCCTTATTTAAATAATTATTCCGGAATTTCGCGCATCGTAGAACACCTTGTGTATCATATCACCGATAAATTGGAACTCAGGTGTTCAAAAAGAAGTAAATAAAAAACCTTAAAACACTGAGAGGCAATCGGTTCAATTTCGTTCCTTTGCCGATTACTGGCCCAATGGTTCGAGAGAATATCAAAGTGATACAGAAACGGAGCTCCTTGAGACCAAATGTATACCACGGAGTAGATATAAACAGAAGGACAGCTTCATACAACGAGCGAAAACAGGCGCACGCACGTATGATCTGTTGCAAGAGTATCTGATGAAAATGTAAACAAATGGATCAGAAAACGTACAGTTTGTGGATATACAGTGCTTTTAACTGATAACTAAATCTGGAAATTCTAATTTTACGACGAAAATATTTTTATTTGACGATTGAGATTAGCTCTATAGCCTCTAACTTCGTTGATTGTTTTTTAATTACATTCAAAAAATGTTATTCGAACAATAATTGTTGGAAAGCGTGGTGATATATAATATATAATTATGTAAATACATATTTGTTACGGTCGCAAATCATAATTATGTTGATCAACATTCAACCTGATACGGACCAGCAAATTGCAAAAATTAAATTAATTTATTTAACAGACAACTGGGTCCAATTACAAAAAAATAACTTAAAATTTTAGATGTCAGTAAACAATCAAACTTATTTGCTATGTTAGTACTTAAATTCTACTAACCACAGGTAAAAAACGTAATAACATTTAAATTTTGCGGGCTACCTTACCTCATCCCTCTTTTACACATTAATGACAGTCGCGAGCTCGCAACTGACTTCACTGTACGTGAAGCGTCGTAATGTGTGCGTGCGTTTGCGCGTTGCATAGAAGCCGACCTTCTGTACCCTATATATTCTGTGTTTACAGCATCTAGTGGAGTTGGTAGATCTAACGCAATTAATTCTCGTTTGACCTGTCTTGGCGAATGTGAGCAATAGCCCGATGGCCGGGATGTCCGGGCAGTTCATGGAGTGGCTGTCAATGAAGTGCGTGATTTGATCTATTAGGTTAGCCCACTTATGTATTGGTGGACGAGCAATAGCCAAGAATATGGACTTCTATAGCCGGTAATACGGATAACCCTTTGGTAATGGGAAGTGGAGTAGAAATAGGCTAATATAGGATTTATGCAAAGCTTTCTGCTTTTGTCGATATCTTTAGTTTCTGAACAGGAAAAGTCTGTTCATATGGAAATGTCATAATATAAATATTGCTTGAAACAGACAAAAAATTTAGACGGGCGATGATATAATAGGTATAGTATAAGTAGTTATAGATAACTAAATTCTATAAGCCTAATATAATATGTTTGGCGATAAAACTTTCAAAAGAGACGTCATCCGGAGATGAAATCCAGTCCTGATTTATAACACAGATCAGTAGTACCAGCGTGTATGTGTTCGAAGAGATACATAAGAGTTAAGATTTAAAATAATAAAAAAACAAACGAATAGAGACCCCCCTCTTTTTTGAATTTGCTTAACTAAGCTATTTAGAAGACTATCGGCCTTAACAGTACCTACTTACCTACAAACTTACCACCCTCTTGAATAAATATATTCTAACTAGCTCATATCGGATGTACCTACCGATAAAATATCTCAAATACCTACACACTTGTTTTGTTGGACCAATCCTTGGGACAAAGGTAGTCGGTAAGTCTTTATTATCATTTCTTTCGCCCCCTCATCGCTTCTTGAGCCAGTAATGAATTATTCAGGCTGTGATCCAACGTTTTTCTGAGCCGCCTCCATTTTTGTGTGCGTTGGTATGGCGGGACAGGGTGTGTTATTGGTAAATATTTTTTGGTAATGTGATTTAAATAATCATAAATTACAACTGATTTCGTGACGAAGATGGTTGGATAGCGTGCATCGTCATTTGACTTTATGTGGTCTAATTAAATCAATCAAGCACGTTTCCAATCCATTGTTGTTACTAAATCTATCAGACGCTTGAGTAGTATTTGCGGCCGCAAAAAATCTAAGACTGTAACCTGCTGGGGAGTTTATTGCGCCACTTCTTCTTTTTAGCTAAAGCACTAGGAAGTAGTCAAGGGCAGGCGTATTAGGGGACTGTCTTATGTTATCAGCCTAGTTTGAATAAATGAATTATGATTTTGCAAACTGTATGACATTATTTTGCTTCTGCAATTTTTTTAAGGGCTACTGAAAAAAGTCTCATGTAAGGATGTTAAGAGCTTTCATCAATTTTTGGCATCCCAGAAAGGTTGGTAGATATGACAAGGCGAACTTATGTAGAAAAATAGGATTACGATCAAAATGATTAAATATCTCATGGCCCCACCATCACGACGCACACTTTACCAAGCCTGTTTTTCCATGGACCTGGACTAACATTTGAAATCGACCAAA